>CM055122.1:234218152-235467527 GCA_029206835.1 Rana muscosa | reverse complement strand
TACTTGTCCTGGCCTAAACATTCGTACAGCCTCATTAGGCGCGACAAAATACCGCCGCAGGCTCGGTCGCCTACTCGCACCTGAGGAAGGTGTTTCACTTGTGCGTGTATCTGGCACAGATCCACCACGTCCTCTCCCTGCAACAGGAGCTCCACCAGCAGCACCACGACCGGGGCCACCACGTCCCTTTGACCTTCTCCTCATATTTTCCAAATTTAGGATGTTGCCCTAAATGGGTGTTTTTGGAAGAGCAGAAAACACCCACAGTACGTAACCGCTGAATCGCACAGCTACAGAACTGCAGAAAATGCTATTCAAAAAAAATGTTGTTTTTTTAGTATAGCACAGTAGAAGAAAACTATTTAGAAATTCTTTATTTCACACACCTCCAAATATGTATAACACACTGCAAACTATTTTTTGTGCCCCTAAACGGCATTTTTTGGAAGAGCAGAACACACCCACAGTACGTAACCGCTGAATCGCACAGCTACAGAACTGCAGAAAATGCTATTCAAAAAAAATGTTGTTTTTTTAGTATAGCACAGTAGAAGAAAACTATTTAGAAATTGTTTATTTCACACACCTCCAAATATGTATAACACACTGCAAACTATTTTTTGTGCCCCTAAACGGCGTTTTTTGGAAGAGCAGAACACACCCACAGTACGTAACCGCTGAATCGCACAGCTACAGAACTGCTGAAAATGCTATTCAAAAAAAAAATTTGTTTTTTTAGTATAGCACAGTAGAAGAAAACTATTTAGAAATTGTTTATTTCACACACCTCCAAATATGTATAACACACTGCAAACTATTTTTTGTGCCCCTAAAAGGCGTTTTTTGGAAGAGCAGAACACACCCACAGTACGTAACCGCTGAATCGCACAGCTACAGAACTGCAGAAAATGCTATTCAAAAAAAATTTTTTTTAGTATAGCACAGTAGAAGAAAACTATTTAGAAATTGTTTATTTCACACACCTCCAAATATGTATAACACACTGCAAACTATTTTTTGTGCCCCTAAATGGCGTTTTTTGGAAGAGCAGAACACACCCACAGTACGTAACCGCTGAATCGCACAGCTACAGAACTGCAGAAAATGCTATTCAAAAAAAATGTTGTTTTTTTAGTATAGCACAGTAGAAGAAAACTATTTAGAAATTGTTTATTTCACACACCTCCAAATATGTATAACACACTGCAAACTATTTTTTGTGCCCCTAAAAGGCGTTTTTTGGAAGAGCAGAACACACCCACAGTACGTAACCGCTGAATCGCACAGCTACAGAACTGCAGAAAATGCTATTAAAAAAAATGTTGTTTTTTTAGTATAGCACAGTAGAAGAAAACTATTTAGAAATTGTTTATTTCACACACCTCCAAATATGTATAACACACTGCAAACTATTTTTTGTGCCCCTAAACGGCGTTTTTTGGAAGAGCAGAACACACCCACAGTACGTAACCGCTGAATCGCACAGCTACAGAACTGCAGAAAATGCTATTCAAAAAAAATGTTGTTTTTTTAGTATAGCACAGTAGGAGAAAACTATAAAGAAATTGTTTATTTCACACACCTCCACATATGTATAACACACTGCAAACTATTTTTTGTGGCCCTGAATAGCTCTTTTTGCAAGCGTACATTAAAGTGCAAATTGTTTTTTTTTTTTTTTTTCCCTAAACGGGTCCTTTTTTGCACGAGCAAAATAAAATGCACATTTTTTTTTTTTGCCCTATGGGTCTTTTGGAAAAGAGCACAATAAAGTGCCTTTTTTTTTTCCCCTAAAAGTTAGATTTTCTCTGACACTGGGCTCATGGCAGTGTAAAAATACTGCACTGCAACACAAACAGGTAAACCTATGCAGATCGCTGATTTTAATCTCTGAATCTGGACTCCTATATAATATTCTCTCTCCCTGAAAGCACCAACAGGAACCTGGCCCTACACTACACTATCTCTCTATCTTTTCCCTCAGATTGCAGAATCAGGACTACCTCATGTATTTTTCTATCTCTCCCTAAAAGCAGCAGCAGCAGACTAGATCCTCTCCCTATCTATTCTGAAGCAGAGTGACGTGTGTGCTGTGTGCCTCTAGCTTATATAGAAGCTCGGTCACATGTTGCACTGACCAATCACAGCCATGCCATTAGTAGGCATGGCTATGATGGCCTCTAAGGGCACACCAGCTAATCAAAAGGTGATTGGCTGGCCCCTGAAGCATTTCTAAATGCGTAATTAGATTGCCGAACCCGAACCCGGACTTTTGCGCAAAGTCCGGGTTCGGGTTCGGGAAAAAGCTAAAGTTCGGTACGGACCCGAACTTTACAGTTCGGGTTCGCTCAACACTACTCTGGAGCATACACACGATCGGTTTTAATGCCCATTTTTAAAAATGATATTTTTAACAGCATGAAAAACGATCGTGTGTATGGGGCATAAGAGTTAATATGGGAAAAATGTGTCTCCTCTCCACTGATGCTTTATCACCAATCCTTGTTTCACTAAAAACCCAAAATAAAAAATAAAAAATTGTCATTGTGACAGAAAGTGAGGTGAAATCTTCTGAACAGGTGCACAGACAACAAAACAAATGTTACAGGGGTGATAGCCCTTCCCTATGTTTTCCAAAAAGCTTAAAAATAGATTTTTTGGCTGGAGCTACACTTTAAAAATGTACCAGTTCAAAATTACAAACAGATTCTACTTAACAACAAACCTACAGTCCCTGTCTTGTTTACACCGCCTGTATACTGCTGTTCAGAGTATATAGGGCCTGGGGGCCCCACGCCCTTTCTTTTTTTAATTTGGGTGCGGGGTTCCCCTTAATATCCATACAAGACCCAAAGGGGCTGGTAATGGGCTGGGGGGCGGGGTACCCATGCCATTTTTCTCAATTATTTTCATCCGTATTGCCGGGACCAGACATTACATTAAAGCCACAAGCAGTTTTAAATTACTTTTTTTCCTTTAGAAAGTTCATTTTGTGCAGGGACAGTTCTAAACACAGGAAACACGTGCCACTTCACAGGAATACTATAGACACCCCCCCAGGTACTATATTTAACCACTTAAGGACCAGCCACTGTATATGTACGTCGGCAGAATGGCTCGTACAGGCACAATCACGTACCTGTACGTCCCCTTTAACTGCCCGACTTTGGGGTCACATACGCGCCGGCGGCGGCGCGCTCGCGACCCCCCTGCCTTCCCCGTGAGTCGGACCGCGGGTCCCACGGACTCGATCGCCGCGGGGATCCCCGCGATCGTCTCACGGAGGCATGGAGCGGGGAGATGTTAGTGTAAACACAACATCTCCCGGCTCCCTTATTGACAATGTCACCGATCTCCGCTCTGTGTAATCAGATCGGTCACGTGTCACTCGTAGCCACGCCCACACACAGTAGTAATCACTCCCCTAGGCACACTTAACGCCATCAGCGCCCCTAGTGGTTAACCCCTTCACTGCCAGTGTCATTTTTACAGTAACCAGTGCATTTTTATTGCACTGGTCGCTGTAAAAATGACAATGGTCCTAAAAATGTGTCAAAAGTGTCCGATGTGTCCGCCATAATGTTGCAGTCACGAAAAAAATCGCTGATCGCCGCCATTACTAGTAAAAAAAAAAAGAATTAATAAAAATGCCATAAAACTACCCCCTATTTTGTAAACGCTATAACTTTTGTGCAAACCAATCAATAAACGCTGATTGCGTTTTTTGATTGGTTAATGTAGAAGTATACGTATCGGCCTAAATATACAAAAATATATAGAAGAATACGTATCGGCCTAAACTGAGGAAAAAAAAAATTATATATTTTTGGGGGATATTTATTATAGCAAAAATGAAAAAATATTGCATTTTTTTTCAAATTGTCGCTCTATTTTTGTTTATAGCGCAAAAAATAAAAACCGCAGAGGTGATCAAATACCACCAAAAGAAAGCTCTATTTGTGGGAAAAAAAGGACGTCAATTTTGTTTGGGACCCACGTCGCACGACCGTGCAATTGTCAGTTAAAGCGACGCAGTGCTGAATCGCAAAAAGGGCCTGGTCTTTATGCTGCGTATTGGTCCGGGGCTTAAGTGGTTAACCACTTAACGACCGCCCACTGTAAATATACGTCGGCAGAATGGCACCGACAGGCACAATCACGTATATATACGTGATTGCCTTTGTATAGTTGGGGGGTCCGATCGGACCCCCCTTCTTTACAGTGAGTGGTCGTTTTACCTTCGGGAGCGATCCGGCATGAGGGGACGGCCGTTCGATTCCGGCCACCCCCTCTCGATCGCTCCCGGCGAATGAGAGAGCTTCCCCTGCCTGCCAGGAAGGAGGAAGTGATGTCATCTCTCCTGGGGCGCTCACATATACCGAGCGCCGTACAGGAGAAGATGCAGGTTAGTACACAAAACAGCACACTGACACCAGGACACATAGGCACATAAATCGCCCCCCCAGGCCCCCCCAGACACCCCCAGATCACCCCCAGCCCCCCCCAGCCCCCAGTCACAGTGTCACTGATTGCAGTGACCATTTATTTAGTGATCACTGCAATCAGTGACATTTGTGACTGTAAAAGTGTCACCAAAGTTTAGTCTTAGGTCCAGTGTAGCCCCCTAACCCCCCTAATAAAGGTTTAACCCCCTGATCACCCCCCAGATAACCCTTTCACCCCCTATCACCACTGTCACTAAGCAATCATTTTTCTGATCGATGTCTTAGCGTCGGTGATGCTGATCGGTAGCCAGTAATTTTTTTTAGGTTCGCCGCAGGTTTTTATAGCGTCGGGTACCCCCATATATTACCTAATAAAGGTTTAACCCCCTTGATCGCCCCCCAGGTAACCCTTTCACCCCCTATCACCACTGTCACTAAGTTATAATTTTTCTGATCGATGTCTTAGCGTCGGCGATGCTGATCGGTAGCCAGTAATTTTTTTTAGGTTCGCCGCAGGTTTTTATAGCGTCGGGTACCCCCATATATTACCTAATAAAGGTTTAACCCCCTTGATCACCCCCCAGGTAACCCTTTCACCCCCTAGCACCGCCGTGGCTATGCGATCATTTTTCTGATCGATGTCTTAGCGTCGGTGATGCTGATCGGTAGGCAGTAATTTTTTTTGGGTTCACCGCAGGTTTTTATAGCGTCGGGTACCCCCATATATTACCTAATAAAGGTTTAACCCCCTTGATCGCCCCCCCAGGTAACCCTTTCACCCCCTATCACCACTGTCACTAAGCGATAATTTTTCTGATCGATGTCTTAGCGTCGGCGATGCTGATCGGTAGCCAGTAATTTTTTTTAGGTTCGCCGCAGGTTTTAATAGCGTCGGGTACCCCCATATATTACCTAATAAAGGTGTAACCCCCTTGATCACCCCCCAGGGTAACCCTTTCACCCCCTAGCACCGCCGTCACTATGCGATCATTTTTCTGATCGATGTCTTAGCGTCGGTGATGCTGATCGGTAGCCAGTAATTTTTTTTAGGTTCGCCGCAGGTTTTTATAGCGTCAGGTACCCCCATATATTATCTAATAAAGGTTTAACCCCCTGATCGCCCCCCAGGTAACCCTTTCACCCCCTATCACCACTGTCGCTAAGCAATCGTTTTTATGATCGTTGTCTTAGTGTCGGTGATGCCGATAGGTAGCCAGTAATTTTTTTTTAGGTTCGCCGTCAGGTTTTTATATAGCGTCAGGTACCCCCATATATTACCCTAATAAAGGTTTTAACCCCCTAATTGCCCCTAGTTAACCCTTTCACCAGTGATCATCATATAAGTGTTACGGGTGACGCTGGTTAGTTAATTTGCTTTTTATAGTGTCAGGGCACCCGCCGTATATAACCCAATAAAGGTTTAACCCCCTGATCGCCCGGCGGGTGATATCAGTTAGGTTTTAGCGTCAGAGAGGGTCTGCGTCACACCCCAGGCAGCGTCAGGTTAGTGCCAGTAGCGCTAACACCCACGCGTGAAGCATACACCCCCCTTAGTGGTATAGTATCTGATCAGCTCAATATCTGATCTGATCAGATCTATACTAGCGTCCCCAGCAGTTTAGGGTTCCCAAAAACGCAGTGTTAGCGGGATCAGCCCAGATACCTGCTAGCACCTGCGTTTTGCCCCTCCGTCCAGCCCAGGCCACCGAAGTGCAGTATCGATCGATCACTGTCACTTGCAAAACACAACACACATAACTGCAGCGTTCGCAGAGACAGGCCTGATCCCTGCGACTCCAGTGCTGTAGGAGGTAATTTCACCACCACAGTTAAAAAAAAAAAAGCATATATGCCGAAGCATTGGGGCAGCAGGAGCGGAGGAGCAATTTTGCTCCTAATGCCGCGTACATACGGTCGAAATTCCGACGGAGGCTTGCCCGTGGAAAAGTCTGACCATGTGTACGCGGCATAACTTTTGCGAGAAGATGCCCCCATGCTTCGGCATATATAAATGGTGCATGTATGCCCATCATTAGAAGTGGGTGGATGAAGGGCGGTATTCTAATGGTGGGCATACCCACCGATCAATCTTTTTTTTTCGTTCAGCCAACAGGCTGCATGAAAAAAAAGATTACAATACATGTCCAACAAGGACCAGCAACGTACTGGTATGTTGCTGGACTTTGAATGTTTATACCAGAATGATGCCTGCGGGTTTAGGTATCATCTTGGTATCATTATTTTCAGCCAGCGGCCGGCTTTCATGTAAAAGCAATCCTAGTGGCTAATTAGCCTCTGGACTGCTTTTACAAGCAGTGGGAGGGAATGTCCCCCCCCCCGGATATAAAAAGCGCCATTGGGAAATTGGGAAAGCATTTTATCACACCAATCTTGGTGTGGTCAGATGCTTTGAGGGCAGAGGAAAGATCTAGGGTCCAATAGACCCCAGTTTTTTCAAAAAAGAGTACCTGTCATTACCTATTGCTATCATAGGGGATATTTACATTCCCTGAGATAACAATAAAAGTGATAAAAATAAATAAATATGGAAGCAACAGTTTAAAAATAAAATAAAAAAGCAAAATTAATAATAAAAAAAAAAAAAGCATCCCTGTCCTGCCCTGCTCTTGCCCAATGGCGAACGCAAGCGTCAGTCTGGCGTCATATGTAAACAGCAATTGCACCATGCATGTGAGGTATCACCGCGAAGGTCAGATCGAGGGCAGTAATTTTAGCAGTAGACCTCCTCTGTAAATCTAACGGGGTAACCTGTAAATGCTTTTAAAGGCTTTTAAAAATGTATGTAGTTTGTCGCCAATGCGCGTTTGTGCGAAATTTTAAAGCATGTCGTGTTTGGTATCTATGTACTCGGCCTAAGATCATCTTTTTTATTTCATCAAACATTTGGGCAATATAGTGTGTTTTAGTGCATTAAAATTCAAAAAAGTGTTTTTTTCCCCAAAAAATGCGTTTGAAAAATCGCTGCGCAAATACTGTGTAGAAAAAAAAATGCAACACCCACCATTTTATTCTGTAGGGCCTTTGCTTTAAAAATATATATAATGTTTGGGGGTTCAACATAATTTTCTTGCAAAAAAAAATATGTTTTCATGTAAACAAAAAGTGTCAAAAAGGGCTTTGTCTTCAAGTGGTTAGAAGAGTGGATGTAAGCTTCCTAATGTTGTGTATAAAATGCCAGAACAGTTCAAAACCCCCCCAAATGACCCCATTTTGGAAAGTAGACACCCCAAGCTATATACTGAGAGGCATGTCGAGTCCATGGAATATTTTATATGTTGACACAAGTTGCGGAAAAAATAATTTTATTTTATTTTTTTTATTTTTTTGCACAAAGTTGTCACTAAATGATATATTGCTCAAACATGCCATGGGCATATGTGGAATTACACCCCAAAATACATTCTGTTGCTTCTCCTGAGTACGGGGATACCACATGTGTGAGACTTTTTGGGAGCCTAGCCGCGTACGGGACCCCAAAAACCAAGCACCGCCTTCAGGCTTTCTAAGGGTGTCAATTTTTGATTTCACTTCTCACTGCCTATCACAGTTTTGGAGGCCATGGAATGCCCAGATGGCACAAACCCCCCCAAATGACCCCATTTTGGAAAGTAGACACCCCAAGCTATTTGCTGAGAGGTATTGTGAGTATTTTGCAGATCTCGCTTTTTGTCACAAAGTTTTGAAAATTGAAAAAAAAAAGAAAGAAAAAAAAAATGTTCTTTCTTCATTTTCAAAAACAAATGAGAGCTGTAAAATACTCACCATGCCTCTCAGCAAACAGCTTGGGGTGTGTACTTTCCAAAATGGGGTCATTTGGGGGGGTTTTGTGCTATTTTGGCATTTTATGGCCTTCAAAACTGTGATAGGTAGTGAGGAGTCAAATCAAAAATTTGCGCCCTTAGAAATCCTGGAGGCGGTGCTTGGTTTCCGGGGTCCCGTACGTGGCTAGGCTCCTAAAAAGTCCCACACATGTGGTATCCCCGTACTCAGGAGAAGCAGCAGAATGTATTTTGGGGTGCAATTCCACATATAACCATGGCATGTGTGAGCAATATATCATTTAGTGACAACTTTTTGTAATTGTTTTTTATTTTTATTTTTTTGTCATTATTCAATCACTTGGGACAAAAAAAAAATATTCAATGGGCTCAACAGGCCTCTCAGCAATTTCCTTGGGGTGTCTACTTTCTAAAATGGGGTCATTTGGGGGGGTTTTGTGCTATTTTGGCATTTTATGGCCTTCAAAACTGTGATAGGTAGTGAGGAGTGAAATCAAAAATTTGCGCCCTTAGAAATCCTGAAGGCGGTGCTTGGTTTCCGGGGTCCCGTACGTGGCTAGGCTCCTAAAAAGTCCCACACATGTGGTATCCCCGTACTCAGGAGAAGCAGCAGAATGTATTTTGGGGTGCAATTCCACATATAACCATGGCATGTGTGAGCAATATATCATTTAGTGACAACTTTTTGTAATTTTTTTTTTTTTTTTTTTTGTCATTATTCAATCACTTGGGACAAAAAAAAAATATTCAATGGGCTCAACATGCCTCTCAGCAATTTCCTTGGGGTGTCTACTTTCTAAAATGGGGTCATTTGGGGGGGTTTTGTACTGCCCTGTCATTTTAGCACCTCAAGAAATGAGATAGGCAGTCATAAATTAAAAGCTGTGTAAATTCCAGAAAATGTACCCTAGTTTGTAAACGCTATAACTTTTGCGCAAACCGATAAATATACGCTTATTGACATTTTTTTTACTAAAGACATGTGGCTGAATACATTTTGGCCTAAATGTATGACTAAAATTGAGTTTATTCGATTTTTCTTATAACAAAAAGTAGAAAATATCATTTTTTTTCAAAATTTTCGGTCTTTTTCCGTTTATATCGCAAAAAATAAAAATCGCAGAGGCAATCAAATACCATTAAAAGAAAGCTCTATTTGTGGGAAGAAAAGGACGCAAATTTCGTTTGGGTACAACATTGCATGTCCGCACAATTTACAGTTAAAGCAGCGCAGTGCAAAATTCTGAATTCACCTCTGGTCCTTTAGCTACCAAATGGTCCGGGGCTTAAGTGGTTAAAGGAATATTTCACTTTTTTTCCACTTTAAACATCATTAAAATCACTGCTCCCGAAAAAACGGCCATTTTTAAAACATTTTTTGCATTTATACATGTACCCTGGGGCCGGACCCGGGTCCCCAAACCCTTTTTAGGACAATAACTTGCATATTAGCCTTTATAATTAGCACTTTTGATTTCGAACGTTCTAGTCCCATAGACTTTAACGGGGTTCTAAAGTTTGCGCAAACTTTCGGTCCGTTCGCAAGTTCTGGTGCGAACCAAACCGGGGGGTGTTTGGCTCATCCCTACTAAAGCATAATCCAATTTTCTCCTGATTCCCTATTGACATTGCATTCTTGCAGAATAAAATTATTAGACTTTAGGGTAAAGCACCATATTGTATTGGAGAAAATTACAGTGAAACTGACAGTTTGCAGAGTGAGGAAGAAACTTGTCAGCAGTTAGTCACCGTTACACCTGCTGTACATCTTGATAGAGACATGCAATCCCTAATAATTATAGCAATACTATTGTGTATTTATAGAGGTTACCACTACCTCTAATAATGATGTAAAAAGTAATTATTTCAACTAGGTAAAAATGGCAGTGTAGCACCCTCTACATAGGTAGGTGCTAGATTCGTTTTTTTGTGAGTGTAGGTAAATTTAGGCAGGCCTAGCTGGAAGCTAGGCCTGTTTGTTTTGGATTGTGTGGGCTCGGAGTGACTCAGAACAGCAGCTGGTGATTCGCAGGCAGCATCACTAAGACCTTCCTCTTCTTTCTAGAGCCTTCTGGAAGGCACTAGAAAGAGAGGAGGAGAGAAGAGATTGAGCTGCCTGGGGTGTGTTAAGGAGCCCTGACCAATCCCCAACCTGGTTTCCTCCAAGCTGTGTGCATGTGTGTAATTTGATCTCCTGTTATTAAAGCCTAAATCCATTTTTTTCCACAAAGCAGGGAAGGTTTGAAGCCTCTGTCCATTTTTTAATTGCTTTGTGTGTCCCCACTGCAGTGATTTTATTCATACTACATCACAGGGCAGAAAATGTTGAGAAATTGCTCTATTGGGGACACAACTATAAATTAAATATGTGGACGGGGCCAGGAAGTTAGTACCCAAGTTATGGAAACAGCACACAAAGTCCAGAGAAAGTTGAACAGTTATTGTATTTATAAATTGCAGGTAAAAAAAAAAAAGGATAACAAGGTGGGTGTCAATCTGCAATCACTAGCACTAGTAATATGGATGTAGCTCCTGCGAGAGAACAATTGAAATAACAGTTCCAGGCACTCTTGTAGTAATAAACTTGGTAACAGTGATAGTAACCGGTGCAGCAGTACTGGCAGTAACAGACACAGTAATGCTGGTGGCAACACTCACAGTAATGCTGATGCACAGCAGTATATCTTCAGCACCACATGATACAGGCACACCCTACATAACCGAAGCAGCAGCTGCAGGAGGTATGGCTGACTGACAAGGTGGTGGCACAACTGGCAATTGAAGAAGCTATACAGGTCCTATGCAATAGTCCCAGAGACCAGTAAGTAGTAAGGCACTCAGTGGTGTCCCTAATCTCTCCCTATGCACACAGGAACCTTTCCCTACTGCAATATCTCTGTCCCTGACAAGTGTGGATCCTCTCCCTACACTGTCCATTCGCAATGCATGCCAAATCCATCAGGGTGCTGATATTTAACACTGCCCACACTAAAGATGGGCACCAAAGGTCCCTCGGGGTGAGACTTACTAAAACTGGTGCACACAGAATCTGATGCAGCTGTGTATAGTAACCAATCAGCTTCTAGGTTTTATTATTTTTATTAGAAGCTGATTGGCTACTATGCACAGCTGCACCAGATTATGTGTGCAACAATTTTAGTAAATCTCCCTCTCAGTGTTACCATGTCCAATAGGACACCTGCTCACCTGGTGACACATACGGAGTCCAGAGGAAAAATGTTACTCTAATGCTGCGTACACACACACTTTCCGACAACAAATGTTCGATGTGAGCTTTTGGTCGGATATTCCGACTGTGTGTAGGCTCCATCGGACATTTGCTGTCGGAATTTCCGACAACAAATGTTTGAGAGCAGGTTCTCTATTTTTCCGACAACAAAAGTTCTTGTTGGAAATTCCGATAGTGTGTAGCCATTTCCTACGCACAAAAGTGCTGCGCATGCTCGGAACCAATTCGACACATGCTCGGAATCATTGTACTTAATTTTTCTCGGCTCATCCTAGTGTTGTACGTCTCCACGTTCTTGACCATCGGAATTTTCAAGCAACATTTGTGCGACTGTGTGTTTCCAAGACAAGTTTGAGCAAACATCTGATAGAAAAAACCCCACCAACTCTATCTGCAGAGTGGCACAGCAACACAGCACCACCTACATTAGATGGATGACAAATAGAACCTGCCTAAAGACATATTTTTAGTAAACTGCGGAATTCTTAGAACTTCTGACATTGTTTCTATTGCTGCTTGTGTCTTCTTGCCCCTGTGACAACACTTATTCCCTTGTAGGGGCATCACAGGGACAGCCAGTGAGGAACTGTCCCACTTAAAATATAGTACTAGCCAGGTTTAAAAACCCTCTGGATTTATAGATTTTCTCATTGGCTAGAAATTAAAACCTGACAGAATATTGCTGTCTTCCTCACTCTATCCAAAGAAAAAAAAGAAATTGGAGGCCAGAGTTTGTCACTAAAGTATAGTCACATAGGGTCCCTACCTCACATTCATACTAGGGCCAATTTAGACAGGATCTAATTACCCTACCAACATGTCTTTGAAGTGTGGGAGGAAACCAGAGTACCCAGAGGAAACCCACGCAGGCACAGGGAGAACATGCAAACTCCAGGCAGGTGCTGTCGTGGTTGGGATTCGAACCAACGACCCTTTTTGCTGCTAGGCAAAAGTGGTATCCACTACACCTCTGTGCCGCCAGACTACACCACTGTGCCACCAGGGTTACAAAGAGAAGCAACTGTAGCGCTACCCCCGTAGGGGCCGCTGGTGAATATGGTCACCCTGCACAGCCAGACACACAAATTTTCCCTTCACTTCAGACACAAGAAGCAGTCCTTACAGCTTTGTTTTTTTATTTTATTAGGGGTGTTGAACTTGGATAGGGTAGGGTAGATAAGGGATGCCCATTTGATCAGTAGAACTCTTTAGGGACTTGAACTATATACACACGTTCCTCTTCTAACCCCAGCATAGACTTGCTTGCAAAACAACAACTCCCATGATCAGCTAGCACAGTTTCAGATTCAGCCTAGTCTCAGCTGAATCTGGATGAATGCTCTTTGCAGGCAGGGACCGTGGGCCA
This sequence comes from Rana muscosa, assembly GCA_029206835.1. NCBI lineage: Eukaryota > Metazoa > Chordata > Amphibia > Anura > Ranidae > Rana > Rana muscosa. The sequence continues at coordinate 235,454,666 of CM055122.1, read as the reverse complement.
TGGTGTATTCAAAAAATAGAAGTCTTCGGTGTTAGCTGCCCTATCTGTGGCTACTGCTCCCAGTACCACCTCTTGAGGCACTGCCAGCCCTCCTGGCTGCAGCTGCCCCTTTCTCCTGCCCCTGCCACCACAGTCCTCCTGACTGACTCTACATCCATGATACATATGAATAAGCACTAGCACAGTGCGAAACATGTCAGCCAAATTTTTGTCATGTCAGCAAGGAGGTGCTACACAACATAATAAATTAATTAATAAAATAAGACTTATTTTGTGTATCAGCAAAAAAAAAAAAAAAGTTGTATTTCATTGCTTCTTTTTGTAACTGTGCATAAATCTGTGGCTTGCAGAATCATTTTCTGTATTGCATAATGCCTGAGGAAGGAATCTAAAGAAGATTCCAAAAGCTTGCATCTTAGGTTAGCCAATAAAGGACATCACTTAAAGTGGTTGCAAACCATTTACAACCACTTTATGCTACAGGTAAGCCTATATTAAGGCTTACCTGTAGCTACCCAGGATATCTCCTAAACCTGCACGGTTTAGGAGATATCCCCTGTCACCTGCATATGCCAATGTCAAATGCACATGCGCACTGAAGTAACCAATGGGAGAGATGTCGCAGCTGGAGGGGGGGGCGAGGACTGCTGCGGGGGCTTCAATCTAAGGTAAGTAATTCATAATGAGCTAGTATGCTATGCATACTAGCTCATTATGCCTTTGTCTTGCAGGGTTTTTTTTGTTTTGTTTTTTTTTATTTTGGGTTTACAACCACTTTAAACTTCAAACTTTCTGCAGTCTGTGAAATACCAATTTTATCCAAAAAACTGCAAATCGGGTCAAATCAAGTCAGTGCATCTCCTCAGTTTACCTTAAAGTCTAAGTTCATCATTTATATAAACTGGCTCATACAGACAAGAAGCCCCAGTAGTTTAAAATTCATGGCACTGTTTGTAAAATTATTGTTTAATGCAAATGCCATACCTAAAGTCTGGCTGAAATACTTTCAGTGTTTATATTCCTACATCCCTGTTTTTTTCCAGGACATGGACTACAACCAGGAGTCTTCTTCTTTGAGGACAACTAAAGTCAAAATCTCTTTCTTTGGGACTTTTTTTAACCTCTCAAGTTGATGTGGACTATGCTGGCTCTACTCTGAACTTATACAGTATGGTAGTTCACCATATTTGGATATTTTGGGACTGTATTATTGGCCATCTGTTTCGTGGTCTTTTGAATCAGCTAGGAACACACTGTATTAGTGACAAGTGTTGACTTTGGTTGAAATATTTACTTGTTTTGTACATGCATTATAGAAAAATAAAAAAAATGCCAAAAACAAATGAAAAGTAATAATCTCTTTTGTTGTTTTCAAACAGGGAGCCTTGGTGGCCATTTTGTTGTAGTCCAATATATGAGATGGAAAGGGGCTGTGAGAATCCAGGTGGGGATGTGCAACTAGAAAGCTCCTTGCTGTAACAGAGGAGAGAGCATTGTGCAGCTTTTTAATCAGGAAGCACACCTGCTCCTGCAATGCTGTAGGCACATACCCAATGACTACAGTGTCCTGGAAATAAGCCATGATGTATGAATATAAGCATTGGGAGTATTTTCATTAAACAATGGGAGGTTTACTGAAATAATCTGGTGCAGCTCTGCATAGAAGCCAATCGGCTTCCTTTTTTTTGTTTGTCAAAGCTTAATTTAGCAAGCTGAAGTCAGAAGCTAATTGGCTACCAGGCACAGCTGCACCAGATTTTGCACTCTCCAGTTTTAGTAAATTAACCACAACATTTTTTTTAGAAACTGCACAATGCATTTTAAACTAGGGGGCCCCTTATCTCCATGGCCCAGTTTATATTAAAGATGAACGTAGTCTTTATTATGACTTTTGTAGAAGCTGTTGCCACTCCTTTCACGTGATTCTGTGCTGTGCAATTCCCTCTCACTCTGAGGCATTGCAAAGAGTGGGCAAAAAAATTGATTAGAAGCTGAGGGGTGCCTTGGTGTACTGCAGCCATGCCTGGAGGAAATGAAGAAGGATTAGGCAAATAAATGTGTTCTTTACGCGTGTGTATCTGCATTTAGACATAGACTAGAATGCATCTTTAAAGTTTAAAACACATCCCCTTTTTTACCAGTCTTATAAGGAATAAGGGAATTCAAATAGTATCTTCCTTGAAGAGTTCATTCTGATAAAATAAGCAATAATCCAAAATTTAATTGGAATAATACCTTTATTCTCCTAGCCGGATTTTTGTTTGAGCAGCTCCGTGCAGCCACACACAGCGTAATGAAATGGCAAAGAGCTAAAAGGTAAAAAGAAGCAGCGTGATAACACTTGCCACCACAAATGCTAAAATGACCCTGCTGGGCAATAAAAATAATGTAATTCAAAATGTAACCAGCGGAAAGAAGTGATTAAAAGAAAGCTTTGGGAAAGGCAAAAAAATAAGAAAATGTTTTCATCACGGGGGGGGGGGAATGAAACCGTGCCAGATAATTTAAAGGCTGATTGAATGTGGTTTCCAAAGACAGACATAAGGGAAAAGAAATAGAAAAGAATTGAAGAAAGAAGTGCTGGCTATAAAAGTATGTATAGAAATTCTAATCACTTAAGACTTTTACTCAGCTTTGAGATTCTAGAATTTAAGATTACAATAACCTTGTAGAAACAAATCAAAAGGATCTTTTAGTTAGCAGGTTTAAAGCACATGTTTTTCAGTTGAGGAATAGCTGTGGCCTACTACCAGAGGACAATTACATTTGTCCATTGTCTAATTCGACAATTACGTAACACACCGACCATTCACATGTATCCCTTCAGTCACTGGCACACAGATCTGTGGGCCAATCTGGATGAAACTCAAAGTAGAACTGCAGTTATAAATTGACTGTAGGTTTGGTAGTTGAACCCTGGGCCAGAGCACTGTAATGGCATGCAAAAGACCCGGATTCTTTCCTAGGTGTACATAATATAATTGGGTACTAACATTTATAGGTAAAGTTGATCCAGAGAATATCCGATTGCCTCTCGGGGGCAGAAAGGAATTTTTTCCCCTGCTGTAGCAAATTGGATCATGCTTTGCTGGGGTTTTTTGCCTTCCTCTGGGTCAACAGTGGGTATAGGATTGTGTATATGGGTTTGTATATAAAAAAATAAAATGTCTTTTGTTGGTTGAACTGAATGGACTTGTGTCTTTTTTTGACCTGACTAACTATGTAACTATGTAAAGTTGACAAGTTAGCCATTCAGCTAATATACAGTTACATAAGTATACTTATAGGAGATTAGTGGGAGTCATGATGGTTTGGGAAAATTCTAGTCCCCAGTGGAATGGTTGAAGTTGAATGAATGAATGCTGTACTAGTGACATCACACCTCCAGCAAACACATTGCACACACACTGCACACACCTCCCTTCATCGCTCCCTTCCGCATTCCTCTCCTGCTTATACTGCTCACTGTCATACCCTCCGCACTCTCCTATTGCACATACTACCCACCATCAAACCCTCCAAAATCCTCTCCTGCACATACTACCCACCGCCATCTCCTCTGTACTTCTCTCATGCACATAATGCCCACTATCATACCCTCCACACTACTATCCTACATACACTGCCCATTGTCATACCCTCCACATTTTTCTCCTGCACCTACTGCCCACCATCTTACCCTTCGCATTTCCTCTCCTGTACATTGCCCACCGTGATAACCACTGCACTCCTCTCCTGTCCATACTGCCCACTGCCATACCCTCCTCTAGTGCCTGTCATACTGCCTTTTAAGACAATTCTTTATCATTGCTTGAAATATCGCTAACCTTGCCTATTCTGGAACAGGCAAACATTTACTAGTAGGGAATTAAAGCGGACCAAACTCTTAAATTAATTAGGCAGGTGTTTGATTTATGATAATTCACTATTAATATAGTATAGATAGAAGATCCTACAGTGCTCAGGTCACGTGACCTGAGGCCATAGTGGCACTGCACTTGGCTCTTCAAAATGAATAAAAACTCTGCTAATGTAAATCCCACTACCTAAGTTGTAATGATGAGATCATGTGGCTCAGCATTAGAGTGTGCCTTTTGTACCCTTACTCCCTAATACCCGCCTAAGAAATTAAAGCTTATCTAAAGCCAAAACCTGAAGGGCCTAGGCCATGCAATAGTGGATATATGGCCCTCCCTCCCCCTTACTCTATTTCCCCCTCATCCATCCCCCTACTGTACTCTTCTATCCTCTTTAGTGATGAGCCGAACACCCCCGGGTTCGGTTCGCACCAGAACCCGCGAACGGACCGAAAGTTCGTACGAACATTAGAACCCTATTAAATACAATGGATGCGAACGTTCGAATTCTAAAGTGCTAATTATAACAACTATTATGCATGTTATTGTCCTAAAAAGGGTTTGGGAACCCGGGTTCTGCACCAGGGGACATGTATCAATGCAAAAAGAAGTTTTAAAAACGGTCGTTTTTCGGGAGCAGTCATTTTAATGATGCATAAAGTGAAAAAAAAAAGTCAAATATTCCTTTAAATATCGTACCTGGGGGGTGTCTAAAGTATGCCTGTGAAGTGCCACGTGTTTCCCGTGTTTAGAACTGTCCCTGCACAAAATGACACTTCTAAAGGAAAAAAAAGCCATTTAAAACTGCTTGCGGCTTTAATGTAATGTCTGGTCCCGGTAATATGGATGAAAATCTTTAAGAAAAATGGCATAGCTACCCCATGACCCCCCCCTACCCCAGCCCATTACCAGCCCCTTTGGGTCTTGTATGGATATTAAGGGGAACCCCGCACATGAAATAAAAAAGGCCCTATATACTCTGAACAGCCGTATACAGGCGGTGCATACAAGACAGGGACTGTAGGTTTGTTCTTATGTAGAATCTGTTTGTAATTTTGAACAGGTACATTGTTGAAGTGTAGCTCCAGCCCAAAAATCTATTTTTTAACTTTTTGGAAAACCTAGGTAAGGGTTATCACCCCTGTAACATTTGTTTTGCTGTCTGTGCCCCTGTTCAGAACATTTCACCTCACTTTCCGTCCCAATGACAACTGTTTTTGAAATGTGGTGTTTTTCTTGAAACAAGGATTGCTGATAAAGCATCAGTACAGAGGAGACACCTTTCTCCCATATTTATTCTTACAGGAGAGAATTTTCCTTCCTAGTGGTAGATTTCCTCTCACTTCCTGTTGTCTTCTTGCGTTTGCAAGTAGGAGTCGTTTGTAAGTTGGATGTTTGAAAGTAGGGACCTGCCGTATATACTCTGCAGAAATAGGCCCCTTAGTTGTTGGTGTTGGCACAACACTGTAAGCACTCACAGTTACTCTTGGTTGGTGCTGGAACGCCCTGCTGTCAACTATTATATCAGGAATTTTAATTACATATAATTGTTGAACAGTGGTAGTAAAAATTGGGCCTTTGATGGTGTTGCTGGTGCCACAACACTGTAAGCCCTGACAGTTACTCTTGGTGGGTGCAGCAATGGGCCCTGCTGTGAATTATTAGATCAAGAATTGTAATTGCATGCCCCTGTTGAACAGGGGCTGAAAAATTGGGCCTTTCGTGGTGGTGGTGGTGGTGTTGCCACAACACTGTAAGCCCTCAGAGTTACTCTTGGTGGGTGCAGGAATGGGCCCTGCTGTGAATTATTAGATCAAGAATTGTAATTACATGCCCCTTTTGAACAGGGGCTGAAAAATTGGGCCTTTCGTGGTGGTGGTGGTGGTGGTGGCGTTGCCACAACACTGTAAGCCCTCAGAGTTACTCTTGGTGGGTGCAGCAATGGGCCCTGCTGTGAATTATTAGATCAAGAATTGTAATTGCATGCCCCTGTTGAACAGGGGCTGAAAAATTGGGCCTTAGGCACTGGTGGCACAACACTACAACCCCTCACAGATACTGTACTTGGAGCACAGCAATGAGCCCTGTTGCAAAGTATTGCTTCAAAAATTGTAATGACACGCCCCTGTTAAACAGGGGCTGAAAAATTGGGCCTTAGGCACTGGTGGCACAACACTACAACCCCTCACAGATACTGTACTTGGAGCACAGCAATGAGCCCTGTTGCAAAGTATTGCTTCAAAAATTGTAATGACACGCCCCTGTTAAACAGGGGCTGAAAAATTGGGCCTTAGGCACTGGTGCCACAACACTCCAACCTCTCACAGATACTGTACTTGGAGCACAGCAATGAGCCCTATGGCAAATTATTGCTAAAAAAATTGTAATTACACGCCCCTGTAAAACAGGGGCTGAAAAATTGGGCCTTAGCCACTGGTGGCGGCACCCATAAACAAAAATGATCTTCCAAGCTATCATCATCAATCGTATCATTGAGGACTCGGAGGAGGAGGATAGCCAGTCAACATAACAGCACAGGCACTCAGCATCAGCATCAGTCTTGAAGGGATGTGACATGTTAAAATCAATTAGTCTGTTATATCAGCATCAGGTGTGTGGTAGCTGGTGGTGATCCAAGACTGGTTCATCTTGATGAAAGTCAGTCGATCAACCGAGTCGGTGGACAGGCGCACCCTGTGATCCGTGACAAATCCTCCAGCAGCACTGAATGTGCGTTCCGAAAGAACGCTGGATGCAGGACAGGCCAGTAGCTCAATTGCATACTGTGCAAGCTCTGGCCAGTGATCCATCCTCAAGACCCAGTAAGCCAGAGGATTTTCGGTGGGGAAGGTGTCCAAGTCTGACCTTGCCCCTAGATATTCCTGCACCATGTTTATCAGACGCTGGCGATGGTTGCTGGAACCGATCATACTTTGGGGCTGCGGACTAAAGAATTGTCTGAACGCATCGGTCAGACGGCCACCTTCCCCACCGCTCCTTCTTTGACTGGCCGAAGCCTCAGCAACTCGTTGTCCAGGACCAGGAGTTTGTAACCTCCCAGTCTCTGGGAACGCGTTGCACAGACCTTTCTGCAAGGCCTCCCGGAGTTGTCTCATCCTCTGCTCCCTCTGCGAAGGTAACATAAGGTCCGCAACCTTACCCTTGTACCGTGGATCAAGGAGAGTGGCCAGCCAGTAATGGTCCCTCTCCTTGATCCGAAGAATACGAGGATCCTTCCGCAGACTTTGCAGGATCAGGGAGGCCATGCAGCGTAGGTTTGCTGAGGCATTCGCTCCGGAGTCCTCTGGGTCACTAAGGACGACATGATCCGCAGCCACCTCCTCCCAGCCACGTACAAGTCCACTGGTTTCTTGGGACTGTAAATCATCCCTAAAAGACTGCTGCTGATGATGCTGAGTGCCAGCCTCCACCTCCATGCTGACACAATCCTCCTCCTCCTCCTCCTCCTCCTCCTCTTCCTCTTCCTGTGCGATGGGTGGGACAGAAGGAACACTGTCTGGGTAAAGGGGGCCTTGAGAGGCAAGGAAGTCCTCCTCTTCCTGCCTCTGTTCTGCCTCAAGTGCCCTGTCCATTATTCCACGCAGCGTGTGCTCCAACAGGTGGACAAGAGGTACAGTGTCACTGATGCATGCACTGTCACTGCTCACCATCCTCGTGGCCTCCTCAAATGGTGCCAGGACAGTGCATGCATCCCTGATCATGCCCCACTGGCGTGGAGAAAAAAAACCAAGCTCCCCTGACCCTGTCCTGGTGCCGTAGTCGCACAGGTACTCATTGATGGCCCTCTGCTGCGTGTGCAGCCGCTGCAGCATGGCCAACGTTGAGTTCCACCTGGTGGGCATGTCACATATAAGGCGGTTCTTGGGCAGGTTCAACTCCTTTTGCAGCTCAGCCAGGCGAGCACTGGCATTATAAGATCTGCGGAAATGCACACAGACTTTCCTGGCCTGCCTCAGGACATCCTGTAAGCCCGGGTACCTGCCCAAGAACCGCTGCACCACCAGGTTAAGGACGTGAGCCACACAGGGCACATGGGTCAGTTGTCCCTGTCGGAGGGCGGAGAGGAGGTTGGTGCCATTGTCGCAAACCACCATTCCTGGCTTAAGCTGGCGTGGCGTCAACCACCTCTCGGCCTGGCCCTGCAGAGCAGACAGGACCTCTGCCCCAGTGTGGCTTCTGTCCCCCAAACACACCAGCGCAAGCACGGCATGGCATCTTTTTGCCTGCGTACTTGCGTAGCCCCGTGAACGGCTACGGAGCACCGCTGGTTCATAGGACAAACCACAGGAAGAGGCCATGGAGGAAGAAGAAGAGGAGGGGGTGGAGGAGAGAGGTGTGTCACAACCAGTAGTAGCATTTTGGAGGCGTGGCGGTGGAACAACCTCCAACACTACTGCACCTTGTCCTGCATCCTTCCCAGCTGCCAAAAGAGTGACCCAATGGGCCGTGAAAGAAAGGTAACGTCCCTGTCCATGCCTGCTGGACCATGAGTCAGCGGTAATATGCACCTTACCGCTGACCGCCCTGTCCAGCGAGGCCAAGACATTGCCTTCCACATGCCGGTAGAGAGCCGGAATAGCCTTCCGTGAGAAAAAGTGGCGTTTGGGAACCTGCCACTGAGGAACCGCACATTGCACAAACTCACGGAAAGGGGGCCGAGTCTACCAACTGAAAAGGCAGCAGTTGAAGCGCTAGCAATTTAGCCAAGCTAGCATTCAACCGCTGGGCATGTGGATGGCTGGGAGTGAACTTCTTTCGACGGTCCAGCAGCTGGGGCAGGGAAATTTGCCTGCTAGAATCGGACGTCGGTGTACTGCTAGCAGAGTGGCCGCAAGTACTTGGCTGTGACACACCTAATTCTACACCTTCATTCCTCTCAGTGCATGTTTCAGAGAGGACTGAAGTTATAGTGGGGTTGGAGATCCCAGCTGATGCGGTGCAAGGAGAGGTCCGCTTTGTTCTTTGGTGTGGGTCTTTGAGGTAGGCTTGCCAACGAGCTGCATGGCAGGTCAACATATGTCTGGTCAGGCATGTGGTACCCAAGCGGCTGATGTTTTGGCCACGCGATATACGCTTGAGACATATGTTGCAAACAGCAGCTGTGCGATCTGATGCACTAGCCTCAAAAAAGCCCACACCAAGGAACTTTTTGAATGACGGGCAGAGGCTGCGCCCTGCACAGGCGGAGCTCTGCGGTGTGATTCCGTCGGTGTACTGCCCTTACGCTGGCCACCAAAGGGCATCCTGCCTCGTTGGAGATGTGCCTCCTCCTCATCCTCCTCCTCCTCCTCTCTCCTATTAGGCACCCATGTGGAGTCAGTGACCTCATCATCCCCTCCCTCCTCATCACTGGAGCCAATCTGGCAGTATGCTGCAGCTGCTGGAACATGACTGCCAGATTGGTGTCCTTCTTGAGCATCCCCTCTGTCTGCTCTCACGCTACTGCCTTCCTGTAGCTGGGTTTCATCATCAGACCCTTCGAAACGCTGGGCATCCTCCTGGAGCATGTACCCAACATTGTGCTCAAACAGTTCGGGGGACTCCTCAGGAGGAGGACATGGTGGGTCTAGGGAAGGAGTGACTGATGATGAGTCTGACATTGATACCAGGGAAGAGGACGCTTTGGCAGCTGCTTTGCCAGTACCCTGAGCCTGGGTGAGAGAGGATGAGGAGGAGGAGGAGGGCTTGGTCATCCACTCTACCAAGTCTTCGGCATGATGTGGCTCAACATGTCCAGCTGCCGAAAAGAAGGACAAGCGTGTCCCATGGCCATGTGCTGATGACAATGCACCGCGTCCACGACCAGCACTGTTGCCCCCAGACACAGAGCCTGCTTGCCCTCTTTTATTGCCTCCTGACTGTCTGCCTCTCCTTGTTTGCCTTCCAGACATTCTAATAGATGGCCTGCAGGGAGATGGGAAAAAAGCAATAAGGGCTACCTTCAGGTGTCCTTCTCTGTCCCTTTACTTAAGGATTTCTAAATATGGTTGAGGATCATTGCTTTTGCACAGAATAGCACAACGACAATTTCCCTGACTGTCCAAAAAACAAGGATTTCAAAGATGGTTGATGAGGAATGCTTTAGCACACTATAGCACAAGGAGAATTCCCCTCACTTTCCTTCTTTGTCCCTAGAAACAAGGACTGGCACAGTGAAAGAAACTGACACTCTCCCTACCTAGAGTTTTCTGTCCCTAGAAAAAATGTTTTTTTAAAGCACACTATAGCACAAGGAGAATTCCCCTCACTTTCCTTCTTTGACCCAAGAAACAAGGACTGGCACAGTGAAAGAAACTGACACTCTCCCTACCTAGAGTTTTCTGTCCCTAGAAAAAATGTTTTTTTAAAGCACACTATAGCACAAGGAGAATTCCCCTCACTTTCCTTCTTTGTCCCTAGAAACAAGGACTGGCACAGTGAAAGAAACTGACACTCTCCCTACCTAGAGTTTTCTGTCCCTAGAAAAAATGTTTTTTTAAAGCACACTATAGCACAAGGAGAATTCCCCTCACTTTCCTTCTTTGTCCCTAGAAACAAGGACTGGCACAGTGAAAGAAACTGACACTCTCCCTACCTAGAGTTTTCTGTCCCTAGAAAAAATGTTTTTTTAAAGCACACTATAGCACAAGGAGAATTCCCCTCACTTTCCTTCTTTGTCCCTAGAAACAAGGACTGGCACAGTGAAAGAAACTGACACTCTCCCTACCTAGAGTTTTCTGTCCCTAGAAAAAATGTTTTTTTAAAGCACACTATAGCACAAGGAGAATTCCCCTCACTTTCCTTCTTTGTCCCTAGAAACAAGGACTGGCACAGTGAAAGAAACTGACACTCTCCCTACCTAGAGTTTTCTGTCCCTAGAAAAAATGTTTTTTTAAAGCACACTATAGCACAAGGAGAATTCCCCTCACTTTCCTTCTTTGTCCCTAGAAACAAGGACTGGCACAGTGAAAGAAACTGACACTCTCCCTACCTAGAGTTTTCTGTCCCTAGAAAAAATGTTTTTTTAAAGCACACTATAGCACAAGGAGAATTCCCCTCACTTTCCTTCTTTGTCCCTAGAAACAAGGACTGGCACAGTGAAAGAAACTGACACTCTCCCTACCTAGAGTTTTCTGTCCCTAGAAAAAATGTTTTTTCAAAGCACACTATAGCACAAGGAGAATTCCCCTCACTTTCCTTCTTTGTCCCTAGAAACAAGGACTGGCACAGTGAAAGAAACTGACACTCTCCCTACCTAGAGTTTTCTGTCCCTAGAAAAAATGTTTTTTTAAAGCACACTATAGCACAAGGAGAATTCCCCTCGCTTTCCTTCTTTGTCCCTAGAAACAAGGACTGGCACAGTGAAAGAAACTGACACTCTCCCTACCTAGAGTTTTCTGTCCTAGAAAAAATGTTTTTTTAAAGCACACTATAGCACAAGGAGAATTCCCCTCACTTTCCTTCTTTGTCCCTAGAAACAAGGACTCGCACAGTGAAAGAAACTGACACTCTCCCTACCTAGAGTTTTCTGTCCCTAGAAAAAATGTTTTTTTAAAGCACACTATAGCACAAGGAGAATTCCCCTCACTTTCCTTCTTTGTCCCTAGAAACAAGGACTGCCACAGTGAAAGAAACTGACACTCTCCCTACCTAGAGTTTTCTGTCCCTAGAAAAAATGTTTTTTTAAAGCACACTATAGCACAAGGAGAATTCCCCTCACTTTCCTTCTTTGTCCCTAGAAACAAGGACTCGCACAGTGAAAGAAACTGACACTCTCCCTACCTAGAGTTTTCTGTCCCTAGAAAAAATGTTTTTTTAAAGCACACTATAGCACAAGGAGAATTCCCCTCACTTTCCTTCTTTGTCCCTAGAAACAAGGACTGGCACAGTGAAAGAAACTGACACTCTCCCTACCTAGAGTTTTCTGTCCCTAGAAAAAATGTTTTTTTAAAGCACACTATAGCACAAGGAGAATTCCCCTCACTTTCCTTCTTTGTCCCTAGAAACAAGGACTGGCACAGTGAAAGAAACTGACACTCTCCCTACCTAGAGTTTTCTGTCCCTAGAAAAAATGTTTTTTTAAAGCACACTATAGCACAAGGAGAATTCCCCTCACTTTCCTTCTTTGTCCCTAGAAACAAGGACTGGCACAGTGAAAGAAACTGACACTCTCCCTACCTAGAGTTTTCTGTCCCTAGAAAAAATGTTTTTTTAAAGCACACTATAGCACAAGGAGAATTCCCCTCGCTTTCCTTCTTTGTCCCTAGAAACAAGGACTGGCACAGTGAAAGAAACTGACACTCTCCCTACCTTGAGTTTTCTGTCCCTAGAAAAAATGTTTTTTTTAAAGCACACTATAGCACAAGGAGAATTCCCCTCACTTTCCTTCTTTGTCCCTAGAAACAAGGACTGGCACAGTAAAAGAAACTGACACTCTCCCTACCTAGAGTTTTCTGTCCCTAGAAAAAATGTTTTTTTAAAGCACACTATAGCACAAGGAGAATTCCCCTCACTTTCCTTCTTTGTCCCTAGAAACAAGGACTCGCACAGTGAAAGAAACTGACACTCTCCCTACCTAAAGTTTTCTGTCCCTAGAAAAAATGTTTTTTTAAAGCACACTATAGCACTAGGAGAATTCCCCTCACTTTCCTTCTTTGTCCCTAGAAACAAGGACTGCCACAGTGAAAGAAACTGACACTCTCCCTACCTAGAGTTTTCTGTCCCTAGAAAAAATGTTTTTTTAAAGCACACTATAGCACAAGGAGAATTCCCCTCACTTTCCTTCTTTGTCCCTAGAAACAAGGACTCGCACAGTGAAAGAAACTGACACTCTCCCTACCTAGAGTTTTCTGTCCCTAGAAAAAATGTTTTTTTAAAGCACACTATAGCACAAGGAGAATTCCCCTCACTTTCCTTCTTTGTCCCTAGAAACAAGGACTGGCACAGTGAAAGAAACTGACACTCTCCCTACCTAGAGTTTTCTGTCCCTAGAAAAAATGTTTTTTTAAAGCACACTATAGCACAAGGAGAATTCCCCTCACTTTCCTTCTTTGTCCCTAGAAACAAGGACTGGCACAGTGAAAGAAACTGACACTCTCCCTACCTAGAGTTTTCTGTCCCTAGAAAAAATGTTTTTTTAAAGCACACTATAGCACAAGGAGAATTCCCCTCACTTTCCTTCTTTGTCCCTAGAAACAAGGACTGGCACAGTGAAAGAAACTGACACTCTCCCTACCTAGAGTTTTCTGTCCCTAGAAAAAATGTTTTTTTAAAGCACACTATAGCACAAGGAGAATTCCCCTCACTTTCCTTCTTTGTCCCTAGAAACAAGGACTGGCACAGTGAAAGAAACTGACACTCTCCCTACCTAGAGTTTTCTGTCCCTAGAAAAAATGTTTTTTTAAAGCACACTATAGCACAAGGAGAATTCCCCTCACTTTCCTTCTTTGTCCCTAGAAACAAGGACTCGCACAGTGAAAGAAACTGACACTCTCCCTACCTAGAGTTTTCTGTCCCTAAAAAAAATGTTTTTTTAAAGCACACTATAGCACAAGGAGAATTCCCCTCACTTTCCTTCTTTGTCCCTAGAAACAAGGACTGCCACAGTGAAAGAAACTGACACTCTCCCTACCTAGAGTTTTCTGTCCCTAGAAAAAAATGTTTTTTTAAAGCACACTATAGCACAAGGAGAATTCCCCTCACTTTCCTTCTTTGTCCCTAGAAACAAGGACTCGCACAGTAAAACACACTGACACTCTCCCTACCTATCCTTCTCTTTCCCTAAACTAAAGGAATCCAGGTTAAGCAAGAAAGAAATAAATGTCACTGTCCCTGCCTATGCTTGTCTTTCCCTCCTCCGGGAACACACTACACTAGGCCGCCGTGCTGGCGGCCTTTTACAGTGTGGGGCGTGTACTAAACACCCTCAGCAATAATTGGCCACAGGCATCCTGCCTGTGGCCAATCATTGCTCTCCTCGCTGCCGGCGCTGTGATTGGCCAAGCATGCGGGGTCACAGTGCATGCTTGGCCAATCACAGCGCCTGGATGACACTGCGATGGCGTAGTGCATTGTGGGCCGTTCGCGTCACTCGAATTTGGCGCGAACGGCCCAAATCGTTCGATCTTCGTCGAACGATCGAACAGCCGATGTTCGAGTCGAACGTATGTTCGACTCGAACACGAAGCTCATCCCTAATCCTCTTATACATTCTTACGTTCTTTTGATGCATCCTGAAAAGCTAAAGCCCCTGTCAGGTATTTTTTTTCTATGTTTGTCCTACTCACAAAGTGAACAGAAAACTTTCCAAAGGGAAATGCCCTCTTATGCCGCATACACACGATCGGAAATTCCGACAAGAAAAGTCCGATGTGAGCTTTTGGTCGGAAATTCCGACCGCGTGTATGCTCCATCGGACTTTTGCTGTCAGAATTTCCACCAACAAAAGATTGAGAGCAGGTTCTCTATTTTTCTGACAGAAAAAGTTACTATCGGAAATTCCGATCGTCTGTATGCAATTCCGATGCGCAAAAAAACACGCATGCTCAGAATCAAGCAGAAGAGCTGCACTGCCTATTGAACTTAATTGATCTCAGCTCGTTGTACGTGTTGTACGTCACCGCGTTCTTGACGGTCGGAATTTCCGACAAGATTTGTGTGACCGTGTGTATGCAACACAAGTTTGAGCCAACATTTTTTTTTTTTAATCTCAAAACAAATGTTTTATTGAAAAACAAAGTACTTTACATCCATTATTGGCATCAGAGCATCATAATACATTAGACCTGTACCACTCTTGGTTTCAGATAGTACTGCACATTACTCACAAACGTGTACATTATTTGCATCTTCCCATTCAAGACATTAAACAATACCCCGGGACAATTGTGCATCCAATTAACTGGGTCCCTGCTACCAATGCAAGAGCACTGAGAAACTCACAACAACCTATCCAGTACTAATTCCACCGGAGCAAACCCTGGTACACTCAACCATGGATCCCATAATTTGGAAAAAATTTCTGTACTGCCTCTATGTTGGTAAATAAGTTTTTCTAACTTCAAGGTGTTACCCATTTGTTTTATCCACTCCTTCACAGTGGGGGGTTCCGTTGACTTCCAGTGCCGTAGAATCAGCATTCGGGCCTGAAAGAGGGCCCTAGCAATCGCCTATCTGGGCATCTCCTCCAGCGTGTCACCCTCAATAATACCCAACACGCAGGGTTTGGGCTCTTTAGCAATTTGAACCTGAAAGGTTCGGTTAAGGACCTCCACCACCCCCATCCAGTAAGCATGGAGTTTGGGGCAACGCCATAGCAGGTGTATCAAGTCACCGTGATCCTGCATGCATCGTGTGCAGGCGGGATCGTCACGCACCCCCATTCTAGCCAGTCTGGCGGGCGTATAATGAACTCGGAGAAGTATGTACAACTGCGATAGACGCTGGGCTACATTCAGCGAACACTGAGAGACTGCCCAAAGTGCTTCCTCCCACTGTTCCTCTTCAAAGGGCCCGACATCTCCCTCCCACTGGGCTATCACCTTACGGGTCAGGTCGGGCAGAAACATGTTAAGAAGCATAGAATAGGTACAAGATATGAAGCCTTTATACAATGCCACCTTCGCCATGTAGTTAAAGATAGGAGCTTTAGTCTGGACCCAGACTTCCACGCCCCTCTCGGCCCTCACCGCATGCTGGAGCTGAACATAGTAAAATAGCATGGAACCAGGGAGTCCGAATTCCTCTTGGAGAGCGGCAAAGGGACGCAGCTCTCCATTTCTGAATATTTGATACAGGTAGTTAACACCGTACTTCTGCCACCGTTTACTGTATTGTAGTTTTCCTATCTCCATGTACCGTTCATTGTGCCATATAGGGCTGAATTTAGTAAACCCCGTGACCTGCTGTAGTGACCTGGCTTTATTCCAGATTTTTTGCATTAGGTTATAAGTGGGGTTGAGCCAACATTTAGTCCGAAAAAATCCACGGTTTTCTTGTCGGAATTTCCGATCATGTGTACGCGGCATTAGACAGTTGTTACCGGAACAATGTTCCTATTGGAAGAGTTCCCTTTTATTCTTGCTACAACAATTCAGAAGGACAAATAGAGAGGATGACTCTCCCAGTGGGGACACAGACAACAATAAAAACCTGACAGAGGATTTAATCCATCATAATTCTAAACTAAAATAAGAATTTTTTTTAGATTTAAACTGCCCATAGCTTCAGAGTTTGGGTCTGCTTTCAAAGTGAAATAAGAGAAGACAGTGTTAATCTGCTAATAAGGAATATCTAAAAAAAAAAAATTATTCCTGATATACAAGTAGGATTCCTCGAAGAACAGCTATTCTTTGAAGCAAGACATCACAGTACTTACAATTTGTCCACGACTTTTACATTTTAACCTCAAGCCTTTTTGGATAAATTTACATTTTTATGAGCATTCTCTGCTGAGCACACTGGCTTCTGTTTCAGCTACTCATTAGTTGTTATTAGCTGTTATTCAAATTTCTGTGATTAGCCCTTTGTGCTGCCGTAAGGGTATGTGGCATATAGCAATTAAAAAGATAAAAATATTGATTCAGGCAAACAGCAAAAATAATTAAGCATGCTAAACTATCCTGTGCATTTAAAAATGATGATATACTGCTTATAGTCCAGTTTAACCCAAAAAAGATTTATGTACGTATACATGTTTATTTACCCTTTTATCCTTGATAATGCGATGCTAATGCACAAAAACTGACTGTGGTGTGCTGCGGTGTCATTCATTTTCAAAGGTATCTAATGCACTTTGCCAGTGAAGTAAAACACCCTGGAATGCACAGATATGAACCTTCTCCGTATTGTGGTCTGTTGTGTTACAAAAAATACTAAAGGTCTATTTAAACCTGCATTGTGGTATATTGGCAGCCCATACAAATTGGCTGCCTTACTGCAACACAAGCTAACCCATGTGTGGTAAAGCATTGTATTTCAGCAGACCAGTGTGAAAAGGTATTTTACTCAAGTGCCCAGGGATCTCAGTTAACTTCAGTCTTTCCTCTTCCCACATTTTTTCCCCTGTTTACCTTTTACTGTCTTCTGTACAGTAAGGATACTCACCTAGCCAGTGGGTCTAGCGTTGAGCTGCTGCAATCCTTCTCTCTGCAGCCGCTGCACAGGTCTGGTGTCGCCATCTCCTGGATGCAGGCACTGCTAGGCTCGCCCCCTCCTCCCTCACTAAATGGGACTGTATGTCACGCATCCCAGGAGGCACCGTCATTTGCCACGTCATTTGCCATACCACGTCATTTGCCTAGGCCAATTCTGGAAGTTGGGGTATGGGATAAAAAAAAACAACAGTACGTAAACAAAAAAAAATCTAACCGGTACTGTGGAGTGGGGGGGCAGGATGGAGAGAAGGATAGTGCTGTGAGATGGTGAAGTCCACTTTAAGTACAGAAACCTGAAGTGGTGGCCAGGGAAGCCATCCATTCTAACTAGTCAAATTCCAGAGCCCAACTATTATTATTATTATACAAGATTTATATAGCGCCAACAGTTCGCTGAGTGTCTTACAACATCGGGGAAGACAGTACAATTACAATACAATTCAATACATAAGGAATCAGAGGGCCCTGCTTGTTAGAGCTTACAATCTAGAAGGGAGGGTCAAGTGGAACAATGGGTAGTAGCTGTGGGGGATGATCAGATGGACAAGATGAAAATACAGTTGCTAGTTGTGGGTAGGATAGGCTTCTCTGAAGAGAAGGGTTCCAGGGATCGTCTAAAAGCCAATAGAGTAGGATATAAACAGACAGATTGGGGTAAAGAGTTCCATAGGCTTAGAGAGGCTTTGGAAAAGTCCTGTAGGCGAGCGTGGGAGGAGGTGATGAGAGAGCTAGAGAGCAGGAGGTCTTGCGAAGAAAGAAGAGAACTAGACTGAAATCTGATATCCTGCTTGTCCATTACTGTCTCCTTCTGGAGCCTGTCGGGCCTGTGTCAGCGGTCTCTGGGCCTCTGCCAATGGCATCCATTTGACAGGCTTCTGAGTTCATTGACAGGTGTATTGGTCCTGAAGTTGACCTCCCGCTTATCAGCTTCAGTGGGTTTTGTATTCTTATAGACTTGTATTGGAATGAAAAACCCATTTTACGCAAACAAAAGCTCATCAACACGGTCCCTCTGAATGCCACAGTCTGTATAGAATATATAACTTATCCTTCACTAGCCTTGTTTGTCACCGACTTAAAATAAATAGTGTTTTAAAAATGAAATCATTGGCACAGTGGAACCAAAAGAAACAAATCAAGTTCTTTTAAAGCATATCTAAACCAAGAAAAACAAAGATTTTATATATTGCAGCTTACCAAGCAAGATTTTTTTTTAAAGCTTTTTTTTTTCCTTTATTTTCATTTGAATGAATAAAAGCTAAACATTGTAAACACCCCTGTCTGTGATAAATGGTTTGTCTCAACCCTCTAACTGCCACTTTTGCTGGGGCTTTGTCTGTTAAAGGAACAGCCTTTTTATTTTAATTTTTTATAATTCAGATTTGATTGTAAAAAAATTTATAAACATATACACAAAAAACATAAAGATCATATCATGAGTAATCATATCATGTCAAAAACATCCACAAAAAAACATTTAAAAAAACAAAAACATTTCCACTATTATATCAGTCAATAATCTTCACACCATGTATTTTTAACCATACATCTATAAACTAAACAATCCTAAACCCTGACTCGATACCGAACTCATGTGATCTAGCCACGGTGTCCAAATACAGTCAAACCTCTTTGATGAATTTCTCAAAAAGAAAATATGTCTCTCATAGGAATAGCATTTATTAAGATTGAATATCCAATCAGATATAGTCAGAGGATGTGGGGAAATCCACTTAAGGGCAATTTGTCTCCGAGCCACAAACAGTGCATGTATGACAGTAATCCGCTTTAGTGGCTTGAACACCGAGCAGCCAACATAGCCTAGTAAACATGTTAAAGGATCCACTGAAAGGTTCAGATCTAAGATCCCATTAAGTGTGCCCACAACTTCTGCCCAATACCTCTGGATTTTTAGGCAATGCCATAATAGGTGTATCGGTGACCCCGAATTGCTGCATCTAGAACAAGCCGAGTGGGCTCTTAAGCCACTAGTAAACAGAAATTCCAAAATCCTATTCGCCCTATGCAATATAAAGAACTGGGTTAGCCTATGTGAAGGTGAAAGGGACACAAGGAGGAAAGCCCGAAGAATCTTACTGGCTACATCTACAAATATTTAAATGATATTATAGGGGGGACGTAGAAAAAAAAAGACTGATGTGTTAATGCCATTGACAAGCCGCATCATATATGCCATTTGTGATTCTGCTCATACAGTGAAGGGCAACTTCATCCCGCAGTTTAGGTGGAGTTTCGCAAATGGACTCTGGGGAAAGTACACCTCGAGTGGAAGTCCCTAATGCAAGGGAAGAGACTGATCCCACACCCGCTTTGCCAGCTCTGGCATCCTCTGTGCTGTTATGGGTGTCCATGCACCATTGCGGCCACCTTTGCCGCTGCTGGAGCTGGCGCCATTGAGAAGGTCTCCGGATGCTATTGTCTTCCCAGGAGCAGGAGATCGGGCCACCATGCCACCTCTAGCCCGGTTGCAACGGCTCCTACACAAAAAAGGTCGCCACTGACTATGGTTGGGAATATCCATATGTCCCCAAAGAACTTCTCTACGAGATTGAGGTCTCTCGCGAACGGTAGTACGCTGACTTTGTGTGGGACCATGTGAAAGTACCAAGAGGCTACCGATACTTAAAGTGCTCTGCTGTAATGGCTGATCGTTATAAAGGCTGCCGCAAGGACTGGACTTATGGGAGGCACATTCATGCGGACCATGTAGTCATCTGCAGCAAGGACAGAGACGATGCTGTTTACTACATAGAAACAGTGGAAAACCCTTGTCCTCCCTGATCCCAAGTACTATCTCTGTGGGAACTTTTTTTTTTTATTCCACTTCAGGGAACTTGCCTTGAACCGCTGACCTGACTCTCTGCTCAAAGGGGGAACTTGCTCTGTTGCTCTGTTGAAGAATCGGAGAACTGTTTGTTTTTTCTCCCCTCTTCAGTCCCGCAGAAGAGAATGTTTTTTTTCTCCAAAAGAGAACTGAACACTGGGTAGATTTAGTCAGGGCCAAAGCAGGAAGCCGCCATGGTCAAGGAGTGTTCTTGTGTATTGATACGTGCCTATGCGCACCAAGGCCAGTGTAGTGATGTGTGCTGCCACTAGGTGGTGGTGTTCGGCAGAAATGTATGCTGCAGAAGCCAGTCATTCTTTTTAGGAGGAATGGTTTGCGTCTGTTTCTAGATGTCAGGATGTGTGTTATTGTGTGTTTGTGTTTTTTTCCCCTCTGCAGGCGATCGTCTATCAACTACACCGGAGAATGGGTGGGGAAGATATGATAGGACTGGGGGAGGGATTGTTTGTGTAAAAAAAAATAATGTGTATTGTTACATGCTGCTGTCTTTCCTTCTCCTCTTTACCCTATTTCCTAAATTTGATTCAGGCACTGAACCAATTTCATTGTATAGTCTGGAAAAGACCGGAACCTACTCAGGATTGAGGGGGGTCTTCTGACCTTTTCCAGCCACTGGGGACAGTGGCTCTTTAAGGGGGGGGATGTATGTAGCGGACCCCTAAATTTAGGTAGTCGCTATGCCCAAATTTAGGAGATGACCTGAGCAATGGTTTGGCTCAGACTTTCTAATTTAATATTGGACTCTGCTCTGCTGTGGTGTTGTCTAGTGTGCAGTTCCCCTTTTGACCTGAGGGTGGCGCGGTTGCCAAGGTCTGGGGTCGAACCATAGGTGACACAGTGGCGGTATTGGATGTCCTCTCTCGGCAACCTGCAGTGGGCGTGGTCTACCCACTGTGCATTCCGGGAGAGGGTACAAAAGGGTCAGACGCCATGTTCACAGGGGTGGTTGGAGAAGAGCCGGAGGGGAGTGCCGGGGAGTGAGTCCTGGGGGGAGTGTGCCCCACGGGGGTGCGTTGACTGGCCAAGGAGTCTCGGGCACCTTTGACCCGAGGCTGCAGCGTTCCAGGTGCGCCCAGTACCTTTAACTGGGTCTACAATCAGCCCACTGGAGTCCCAGGGTGCCCAGGTGAGGGTACCCGCTCTGACCGAGAGGAAGCCAGGGGAGGATCGGTCCCACAGAGGAGATGAGTGATGGAAGATCGCTGTCTCGGGAGAGGCCTGGTGACCTGTCAGAGGGAAGGATTCTTTACTCCGAAAAGCTAACCCTGTAGAGTGCCCATTGGCATCATTCTGTTCTCTAAATTCTACAGAGGTTAAAGGATTTCCTGAACCCGTCCCTGGAGGGGATAGGGTGACAGAACTGTTCGAGCTCCACACCGGCTGCTAGGGCTGCTTTCATAGGGACTATCCGGGTGAGCTAAGCCCACTGGGGATCAAGTGGCGACAAGTGACTAAGGTGTGTGTGCCTGAATCTGCCTTCTGACTCTGCAAACTTCTTTCTCTCTTCAATTTCCCGTTTACTGGAGCAAAGAAAAAAATAAACTCTCTGTTGGAGTTAAAGTGTTTCTGGACATTGGCCTTCTTGGGGGGAGAAATATAGACTTATCCCTATACACTGGGGATGAGAACCAGTGGAAGGAGGTAACTTGCTGCAGGACCCAAAATTTGTGAACACCGCTTAACCTCTTCAAACAGGAGGGTACGGGCATATAGCACGGTGTGCCTTAACTTGCAAGTGAGCCAGGCAGGAAAAAGGTCCGTGTGCTACATAAGTATTTGATCCCCTATCAATCAGCAAGATTTATGGCTCCTAGGTGTCTTCTATACAGGTAACGAGCTGAGATTAGGAACACTCTCTTAACCACTTCAACCCCGGGATTTTTTTACCACCTCAATACCGGGCCTATTCTGGCAGTTCTCTCCTACATGTACAAATCATTATTCTTTTTCTAGAAAATTACCCAGAACCCCCAAACATTATATATGTTTTTTTAGCAGACACCCTAGGGAATAAAATGACGGTCATTGCAACTTTTTTTCTTGAACGGTATGTGCGCAATAATTTTTCAAACGCCTTTTTTTTGGTTTCATGAATTAAAAAAATACCAAAACAGTAAAGTTAGCCCAATTTTTGGGCAAAATACAAAAGATGATGTTACGCCGAGTAAATAGATACCTAACATGTCACGCTTTAAAATTGCGCACACTCATGGAATAGCGCCAAACTTCGGTACTTAAAAATCTCCATAGGCGACGCTTTATTTTTTTTTACAGGTTACCAGGTTAGAGTTACAGAGGAGGTCTAGTGCTAGAATTGTTGCACACGCTCTAACGCACGTGGCGATACCTCACATATGTGGTTTGAACAGCGTTTACGTTTACATATGTGGGTGGGACTTACGTGTGCGTTCTCTTCTGATCGCAAGCTACCGGGGACAGGGGCGTTTTAATTTTTTTTTATTATTATTTATTTTTTTATTTTACTTATTTATAAAAAAATTTACACTTATTTAACTTTTTTTTTTTATCACTTTTATTCCTATTACAAGGAATGTAAACATCCCTTGTAATAGGAATGTGTGTGACAGGTCCTCTTTATTGAGAGATGCGGGGTCAATAAGACCCCACATCTCTCCTCCAGGCTGGAAAGCATGAGATCGTGAAAAAAATTTCACTGATCTCATACTTACTAGCCGCAATGGCGGCTTTGTTTACATCTGAGGACCCGGGCATGACGTCATCACATCGCGCCCGGGCCTCCGACGATCATAGAGATGACTGGTGACCATCTGGTCACCAGTCATCTCTATGCTCGTCACGAGCATAGATGGCACGGGAGAGCCCGGAGAAACACCGGATGGCGGCGGGAGGGGGGATGTCCCTTCCCGCCACCTATAAGAATGATCAAGCGTCTGAAGCCGCCGCTATGATCATTCTTATGGTGCACAGAATCGCCGGCACAACAAAAGGATATCTGAATGATGCCTCTAGCTGCAGGCATCATTCAGATATCCCCCCACAAAGCCCAGGACGTCATATGACACCCACCCAGGATGGGAGATCCCATCAGTGCACGTCATATGACTATGGCTGGGTAGGGAAGTGGTTAAAGGTAGTGCTCCTAATCTCAGCTTGTTACCTGTATAAAAGACACCTGTCCACAGAAGCAATCAATTAATCAGATTCCAATCTCTCCACCATGGCCAAGACCAAATAGCTTACCAAGGATGTCATGGACAAGATTGTAGCCCTACACAAGGCTGGAATGAGCTACAGGACCACCACCAAGCAGCTTGGTGAGAGGGTGACAACAGTTGGTGTGATTATTCACAAATGTAAGAAACATAAAATAACTATCAGTCTCCCTCGGTCTGGGGCTCCATGCAAGATCTCACCTCGTGGAGTTCCAATGATCATGAGAATGGTAAGGAATCAGCCCAGAACTACACGGGAGAATCTTGTCAATGATCTCAAGGCAACTGGGACCATAGTCACCAAGAAAATAAATTGGTAACACATTATGCCTTGAAGGACTGAAATCCTGCAGCGCTCACAAGGTCCCCCTGCTCAAAAAAGCACATGTACAGGCCTGTCTGAAGTTTGCTAAGGAACATCTGAATGATTCAGAGGAGAACTGGGTGAAAGTGTTGTGGTCAGATGAGACCAAAATCAAGCTCTTTGGCATCAACTCAACTCGCCGTGTTTGAAGGAGGACTAATGCTGCCTATGACCCCAAGAACACCATCCCCACCGTCAAACATGAAGGTGGAAACATTATGCTTTTGGGGTGTTTTTCTGCTAAGGGGACAGGACAACTTCACTGCATCAAAGGGACGATGGACGGGGCCATGTACTATCAAATGTTGGGTGAGAACCTCCTTCCCTCAGCCAGGGCATTGAAAATGGGTCATGGGTGGGTATTCCAGCATGACAATGACCCAAAACACACAAGCAAGGCAACAAAGGATTGGCTCAAGAAGAAGCACATTAAGGTCCTGTAGTTGCCTAGCCTTAATCCCATAGAAAATATGTGGAGGGACCTGAAGGTTCGCGTTACCAAACGTCAGCCTCGAAACCTTAATGACTTGCAGAGGATCTGCAAAGGAGGAGTGGTACAAAATCCATCCTGAGATGTGTGCAAACCTGGTGGCGAACTACAAGAAACATCTGACCTCTGTGATTGCCAACAAGGGTTTTGTCACCAAGTATTCATTATTTGCGAAAGAACCAAATACTTATTTCATTCATTAAAATGCAAATCAATTTATAACTTTTTTTAAATGCCTGTTTCTGGATTTTTTTCTTTGTTGTTATTCTGTCTCTCACTTTTAAAATAATAAATTAACCATTAAAATTATAGACTGGTCATTTCTTTGTCAGTGGGCAAACGTACAAAATCAGCAGGGGAACAAATACTTTTTTCCCTCACTGTAGTTCTACTTTAGGGTGCGGGTTAGGGTTTTAACAGACATATTACAATCTAATGGTACAATCTCCTTTTCGATCTCCCAACAAGTATGTAGTACAAGAGTCTGCCTGATTAGATACAAATTGTTCAAATAGATTAGGTAGATTGTTTAAAAAATTGTTTACCCCAGGCCAAGACTGTCTGCACACAGTTCCTTTCCTTTCTCCTTTCTCATAACTGGAACATTTGTGTACCTAGAGCACTCCTCTGAAGGAACTTGTTCAAAGAGTCTGTATGCAGTAACCATGTACAGTATGTCCATTCCCTCCTAGTTCTACCTCTCTCAGCATGAGTGCTGCACAGGTGTAGCGGACTCACCCCTCTCTCTCTCTCTATCGGTTATGCGGCTGTTGTCTAGGAGTACCTGGGAGAGAGAGATGAGACGCACCACGGCCCACGTCCTCCGTAACTAAGAGGTGAAGGCCAGAAGATTGGACTTTTGTGTAGGTGTCCTAGAGTCAAGTCCAGTCCTTCGTCCCTGACTCCTTTGCTTTAGTAACCCGAGTTCCACACAGTGAATAGGTCCAACTCAGTTTTATTCTTCTTGCCAAGCAATAAAACAATCTCTTTTCTTTGGAAAATGGGGACAGATCGAGGCACAATCCTTTCCCTTCTTGCTGCTGCCCACTGTGCTGTCACCAGTGGTGAATAGTCACTGCCACTGACTAAGTGATATAGAACGTGAATTACCTTCGCTCACTTTGCCCCTGTCAGGGGAAGAAATCCGTCCAAGGAAGAAGTGGAGGCCTCTCCGTCATCAGCGATGCAGCGCCGGACTCTTCGGAGAAGTTACTGCGCACCAGTCCTCACGAACTCAGACACGGGCACCCAAGGAGTTAGGGCCCCCTCGGATTCCTCCACCCTCGCGGAACTCAGTCGAAGGTACTGAGCCCCAGGCATTCGCCATAGTACCTCACCCCAGGCTAAAGGTGCCTGAGATGGACTCCATCTCCGCTCCAGCTAGGCTAAGGGCACCTAGGCCTAGAGCACCGGAACGCCAGCACCCAAGCTGAAGGTGCCTGGGTGCGGCCGCGTCCTCCAACTCTGAACCCCAAGGTCAGGGCGTCCGCCCCTTTTATGCCCTCTCCCTTCGCGTCACAGCAGGTTCCCCGCCCCGCTGTACCAGCTCCAGGGGAGGACAAAAAGGCACAGTCTTGCGGTGCGAGCCCAGCCCCGGTCCAAGGCAACAACGCCACCTTTAGGCCGGCAAGAACTTCACACCACCAGAGTCCTCCAAGACTCACAAAGGGAACCTTGAATTTCCTAACAATCAAGGCACCTGGGTTACACTAGCACCCAGATGCTTCCCTAAATTCAAGTACCCGCTACACAGGATAACAGGAACCTGATATATACTGTACATAGATATAAACAAAATGTCTTGACATTTCATAATTAATTCTACATAACTATATTAAATGTTTTTTTTTTGTTTTGTTTTTTTTTATATTTGCCTGGAGTTAATTTTTACACATAAAGATGCATGTTTTTATCAACAACATGGTTGTCATGTCACAGTTGTACATTTCTCCAAAGCGCAATGATAGAAACCCCTAATGCAATTCGCTCTGTAATGTAACCCGATTATCTGTAATTTCTGTTTAATTTCTCAACCCGTCTGATGATATTGTGTGTAAAGTCCACATATACACTGCTTTATGCATATGACATTTTCATTTAATACCTCAGTACATAATCCAAACAAATGAATTTAAATTGATCTCCTTCCAAAATGAAAGATTAGGTATCAGCAGGTGGCTCTGAGTCAGTATTGATCATTTTGCAAAGCAGAAGGTGTTCTTTGATTTTATTTACACATTTTATTACAGATCATCTCAAGAAAACTACTTCTTACATGTCTACAGGTGGCATCTTTGGATATTCCATTAATTGGTTGTGTTGCATTAAAAAGGGTAGGTCCTCACTAAATAACCACCTATTACCACCACATCTTCAACCTCTCCCTTTCCTACGGCACCTTTACTTTCCCGCTCAAACATGCACTGGTTACCCCCATACTTAAAAAACCCTCACTAGACCCCACCTGTTTAAATAACTGAAGACCCATCTCCCTGCTCCCATTTGCCTCCAAGCTCATTGAACGTCTGACTAAATGAGTCGCTACCTCATGGACAACAACCTTCTCGACCCCCTACAGTCCAGCTTTCGCCCACAACATTCTACTGAAACTGCCCTACTAAAACTTACCAATGACCTACTAACTGCTAAAACCAATGGCCATTACTCCATACTCGTACTCTTAGACCTCTCTGCTACCTTCGACACAGTTGACCACCTGCTCCTCCTTAGAAAACTACACTCCCTTAGCCTCTGTGATTCTGCTTTATTCTGGTACTCCTCCTACCTATCTCAGCGCACTTTTAGTGTCACTTACAACTCCATATCCTCCACTCCTCTTCCTCTTTCTGTTGGTGTACCCAAAGGGTCTGTCCTTGGGTCCCTCCTATTCTTACTCTATACCTCTTCCCTGGGCCAGTTGATAACCTCCCATGGCTTCCAATACCACCTCTATGCCGACAACACCCAGATCTATATCTCCACTCCTCAACTCACCCCCTCGATCTCCTCACGGATCTCAAACTTACTGAATGACATATCGGTATGGATGTCACACCACTTCCTCGAAACTTAATCTCTCTAAAACTGAGCTTGTGATATTTACTCCTTGATATCCTAATGGTAAATGACTTTACCATTAGGATCAACAACACATCCATTGGCTCCTCTCTGCCAATCCCTTCACTGGCTTCCCCTACCCCACCGTATAAAATTCAAAATGCTAACCACAACATACAAGGCAATTCACAACATGGCCCCCATCTACATCACCAACCTCATCTGCAGATATCGCCCAAATCGTCACCTCCGCTCCTCCCAGAACCTCCTGCTCTCTAGCTCCCTTGTTACCTCCTCCCATGCTCGACTTCAGGACTCCTCCAGAGCCTCTCCCATCCTCTGGAACTTCCTGCCCCAGTATGCCTGATCAGCCCTTAACCTCTCCACCTTTAGGAGATCCCTGAAAACTCATTTATTCAGGGAAGCCTATCCCACACCCACCTAAAAACTGTCCCTGAGCTAACCCCATCAAATCATTCTCTGCAGCTATTACCTTTTGTACCACCACCCTGTTCCTTTAGAATGTAAGCTCTACGAGCAGGGCCCCTCCTGTACCTTGAACTGTACTGTAATTGTGCTGTCCCCCTCTACATTGTAAAGTGCTGCGTAAACTGTTGGCGCTATATAAATTGTGTATTATAATAATAATATTAATAATAATAATGTTACTGCACATGGACAGTTGTTTCAGGCCATGAGAAGCATTTATTGCCAGGGCTTAAATTTAGGCTTTGTAGACATTGGGGCCTACTGTAGTTACTGTATTTTATTGGCCAGGCCATATGTACAATATGCAGATGTTGAAAAAAGCTGGCACACT
This sequence comes from Rana muscosa, assembly GCA_029206835.1. Taxonomy (NCBI): domain Eukaryota; kingdom Metazoa; phylum Chordata; class Amphibia; order Anura; family Ranidae; genus Rana; species Rana muscosa. The sequence goes on along the minus strand of CM055122.1, from coordinate 235,426,864 downwards.
TTACAGTCAGAGAAAAATACTTTTTCAGGCTATCTGTCAAATTATTAGTACTCACAATCTCACATTAAGACGCTGAAGCATAGTGCAGGATTGTCTTATCAGCAAGATGTGGGCTACTCAATATTTCCCAGAAAGAAAATGCCCAGGTGAGGGTAAAGTCACCCTCCTTCCCGTGAGATTGAGAGAGCTATACATTCCACAGGATCTCCCCAGAAGAAGGTGCCAAGTTGAGGGATAGAGTAAAGCCATCCTTCTTCCAGGGAAATTGAGAGTAGCATTACATTCCTTAGGATCTTGCCAGGAGGAGGTGCCTAGGTGAAGGATGAAGTCATCCTCCTGGTGAGATTTAGAGTAGATTTTTATTCCCCAAGATCTCACAGAAGGAGATGGACAGGCAAGGGTGATATCATTCTCCTTCTGGTGAGAATGAGAGTACCTATACATTCCCCATGATCTCTCCAAAATGAGGGTGAGGTAAACCTTGCCTGGGCACCTCTCCTTGGCGAGATCCTTGGGAATGTTGAGTAGCCAAATCTCTCTGAGAATATAATTCTGCACTGTTCTGTAATGTCTTTGCATGAGTACTCAGTATTCCCTGGGATCTCATCAGTAGAAGGATGATGTCCCCTCCTGCACTGCAGAAGCCAGAGAAAAGATAAATATGTTATCTGGGGGAAAGGGGACAATGTTAAAAAGCAGACCTTAAAATTTAGGTGCAAAGCCAAATGCAAGAGCAACTTTTTGGTCATGTTCAAAAATGTCCAAGTCATTAGTCCAGATTTAGGAACCTTCAGTTGTGCTCAGTTATGGTTTACATAAAAATAAAAATAAATCTGTATATATATAAAAAAAAAAAAAAAGATGGAATCCCATAAGCAAATAAAGAAAATGTAATGCATAGACTCCCTTCGGATGTGCCAAGTCTTATTGGTCCGTCATGGTCCCTCTGAGGGTTACCGGTTCATGGACTGTGTTTATGAATTAAACAGTTTTGAAGGTCAAGCTTGAATTAGAAGCTTTACTTATTGTCTGCGTTCCATGCTATCATCATTACCATTACATACAGCATTCCGAAGGAGGCATCTCCTGAAGGTAATATTTCCAGAATCCACTTTCATCTCCCCTCCGGTGTGGCATTTATCAGCCCGTGTTTACATCTGCAGGTGCTGATAAGGTGGAAAATGCTACCTGACTTACATTATTAAGCTAGCTTTCTTTCTTAACTGAGCTACTTTCAAATGATTATCGCCTCTGGGCATTTAATAGTTATGTGCCACAAGATAGTGTTAATTTTCTCATGCTTCTTCTATCACTTTGAAGCCGTCGAATTGCTCAGTGACTGTATATTCTGTCAATGTGACAAAGAAGTACACATTGCTGCAGTGAAGAAAAGCGTACAGTGCAATTACATCACCAAACAATGCATCTGAGTTATAAATTAAGTCATTATGTTGACGGGATAGGGGAAGGCGCAAAACATGTGTTGTAACAATGGGAGATGTGAAATCTAATATATTATAGCCTGGACGGCTCCATTTTCCTATAATAATGTGTATTTATATGAAGTGTGAGCCCACGATTATAGCACAGAAACTGCCAACAACTGTCATCTACAGAAAGCCAATGTATCCATGTTGTAATGGTACACAAGCAGGCACTGTATCAGTTGTATAGAAATATAAACCTCATGACAGACAGGGCATCACTCGCGTGACTGCATCTTATGTGTGCTGGGTCTAATTCTCTGGATTTGTTCTTATTATATATGTATGGACACTGCACAGTACCACTTCACATCTTCTGTATGCTGGGTGTAATTCTCAGGATCTGTTCTTATTATATACAGTGCCTTAAATAAGTATTCATACATCTTGAAATTTTCCACATTTTGTTATGTTACAACAAAAAATGTTACTGTATTTTATTGGGATTTTATGTGATAGACCAACACAAAGTGGCACATAATTGTGAAGCGGAAGGAAAATGATAAATGGTTTTCAACATTTTTTACAAATAAATATCTAAAAAATCTGGTGTGCATTTGTATTTAGCCCCCTTTACTCTGATACCCCTACCTAAAATCCAATGGAGCCAACTGCCTTCAGAAGGCACCTAATTAGTAAATAGAGTCCACCTGTGTGTAATTTAATCTCAGTATTAATACAGCTGTTTTGTGAAGCCCTTAGAATTTTGTTAGAGATTCTTAGTGAACAAATAGCATCATGAAGGCCAAGGAACACAACAGACAGGTCAGTGATAAAGTTGTGGAGAAGTTTAAAGCAGGGTCAGGTTATAAAAAAATATCCCAAGCTTTGAACATTTAATGAAGCATTGTTCAATCCTTCATCCGAAAATGGAAAGAGGCCCAACTGCAAACCTACCAAGACATGGCCATTCACTTAAACTGACCGGCTGAGCAAGGAGAGCATTAATCAGAGAAGCAGCCAAGAGGCCCATGGTAACTCTGCAGGAGCTGCAGAGATCCACAGCTCAGGTGGGAGAATCTGTCCACAGGACAACTATTAGTCGTGCACTCCACAAATCTGGACTTTGTGGAAGTGTGACAAGATGAAAGCTATTGTTGAAAGAAAGCCATGAGAAGTCCCAATTGCAGTTTGCGAGAAGCCATGTGGGGGACACAGCAAACATGTGGAAGAAGGTTTAACTTTTTGCTTTAAAAGCAAAACGCTGTGTGGTGGAAAACTAACACTGCACATCACCCTGAACACCCTGTTCTTCAGCAGGGACAGGGAAGCTGGTCAGAGTTGACTGGAAACGAGAAATCAGCTACGTGATAAAAGCTTTGTAACGGGTAAATTATTTGATAAAACATGGCAGGAAATTAAAAATACTACAAGGGTTAAGGGTTAATACGCTATTTACTCCGCTATGGAATAACTCCAGTTATGGGGAATTAAAGAAATTGGACGGGTTTTACTTATGAAAGACTAAAGGGTTGAGGTATATAGTCCAATTATTTCATAATGATGTGCTTAAAACCTTTACCCAATTAAGTAATGAATATTATTAGTAATGAATATTATAAGTAATGAATATAGATTATTATAAAAGTAATGAAAAATAGAAGTAATGAATATTCCAAATCAAAGATTCTTTCAATTTCTCCAGCTCAGACACACTATACAGGCGCAGACCCGTTCTCAAGAAATGAAACGAATAAATCTACAATAAGTTCACTGCTGTCCAAGAGGGAGGCAAAGAAAGGTCTTATATCATAATTATATGGTTTACTTTATAATAAGCTCCAGGAATCGGTGGATATACCAGCGAGAACTCATTGGGAACCAGATTTGAGGTCGATATCAGATGACCAATGGGAGGCTGCATTGTCTACAGTGCCCATGATCTCTTTATCTTCTACACAAAAATGAACCCAACTATTTATATAATCTTCTGAGTATGATAAACATAACTAGGATCCCCGAAAACACCCTTATACCAATAGTGAGGAATCTGTTTCAAGCTCAAAAGCTTATAGCACAAAAATGGATGTCATCATATCTTCCAACTCTAGCCGAAAAGAAAACACAAATAAAGAAAACTATACTCAAAGAGGAATACATATTTTTACATAGAGGTTGCCCAGGGAAATTTGAGAAAGTGTGGAAGAGGTGGTCAAAAATCCTGGACTGAAAAATGGGAGTAGATAGATAACGATAATAGGAGATTATAGAGGAAGGGGTTTGGGGTTTTTTTGGTTTTGATTTTTGTTTTTGTTGCTTAGTTTGTTTAATATTGAAATACAGTGTAACCTCGGACTACGAGCATAATCTGTTCCAGGAGAATGTTCATAATCCAAAGTACTCGCATATCAAAGCGAGTTTCCCCATTGAAGTCAATGGAAACGAAAATAATTTGTTCCGCATTGACTTCAATGGGATGCAATACCGCATGCGGCCAGAGGCGGGGGGCGCTGGAGAGCCTCGGAAACATCCGAAAAGGCCCGAGGACACTTCGGCTGACCTCGGCAAACCTCGAAAAGACTTCCTACCCAAGATTTGCCAAGGTCAGCCATGCTGTCCTCGGGCCTTTCCGAACGGCTCCAATCGGCTGCGATCGGCGACAATCGGCTCTGCTCGGCTCCGACGCCCCCCCACTCAGGCCAAAAGTGGTACTGCACACCGCTTTGGCCTGAATCGTGCTTGTTTTGCGAGACAACACTCGCAAACCGAGTCACGATTTTTTCAAATACAGTGCTCGTATTGTGAAATGCTCGTTAACCACGTTACTCGCAATCTGAGGTTCCACTGTATATGATTATTGTGAATACCAATATGTACATGGGATGTATGTGTGTTTTGTATTGTCTGAATATAAAATTTATAAACATAGATCTGATTTAAAAAGAGTTGATGGGAAGATGGATGGACACAAATACAGGGCAATCTTAGAAGAAAACCTGCAAAAGACTTGAGACTGGGGTGGAGGTTCACCTTCCAGCAGGACAACAACCCTAAACATACAGCCAGAGCTACTAAAGCATATTCATGTGTTAGAATGGCCCAGTCAAAGTCCAGACCTACCGTATATACTCGAGTATAAGCCAAGTTTTTCAGACCTTTTTTTAGGGCTGAAAATACCCCCTCGGCTTATACTTGAGTCAGTACCTGAATTCTTGCCAGGCGTCCATTTTTTTAAAAGTTGCGGCTTCATCCTGGCGTTCCGTTCCATGATAGGCATTTGACACCGTGTTCCGCCTGTCACGGAGGTCCTCTCATCCTTGGACAGTTTCCCAGCAGACACTGTGTTCAGTGTTCCGCCAATCGCGGATGTCCTCTTGTTCGAGGATGAAAGCATGTCCGTGATTGTCGGAACACTGAACACTGAACACAGTGTCTGCTGGGAAACTGAGTCCGAAGATGAGCGGACCTCCATGATAGGCGGAACACAGTGCCAAATGCCTATCACGGAACGGAATGCCAGGAGAAAGCCGCGACTTTTAAAAAATGGACGCCTGTCAAGAATGCAGGTACTTGGGCACAGTGAGACTGCAATGGGCACAGTGAGTACCGTATGGCACAGTGAGACTGCAATGGGCACAGTGAGCACCGTATGGCACAGTGAGACTGCAATGGGCACAGTGAGTACCATATGGCACAGTGAGACTGCAATGGGCACAGTGAGGCTGCAATGGGCACAGTGAGGTATGGTACAGTGAGACTGCAATGGGCACAGTGAAGCTGTAAATGGGCATTGTTGACCCTCTTTTCCGCTTACAGTAGCTGCTGCATTCTCACCCTTGGCTTATACTCGAGTCAATACGTTTTCCCAGTTTTTTGTGGTAAAATTAGGTACCTTGGCTTATACTCGAGTATATACAGTAAATCCAATTGAGAATCTGTGGCAAGACTTGAAAATTGCTGTTCACAGACACTCTCCATCCTATCTGACAGAGCTTGAGCTATTTTGCAAAGAAGAATGGGCAAAAATGTCACCCTCTAGATGTGCAAAGCTGGTAAAGACATCCCCAAAAAGACTTGCAGCTGTAATTCCAGTGAAAGGTGGTTCTACAAAATATTAACAAGGGGGGCTGAATACAAATGCACGCCACACTTTTCACATATTTGTTTGTAAAACATTTTGAAAACCCTTTATCATTTTCCTTCCACTTCACAATTATGTGCCACTTTGTGTTGGTCTATCACATAAAATCCCAATAAAAGACATTTACGTTTTTGGTTGTAACGTGACAAAATGTGGAAAATTTAAACGGGTATGAATACTTTTTCAAGGCACTGTATGTATGGATAGCGCACAGTGCCACTTCACATTTTCTGTATGCTGGGTGTAATTATCAGGATCTGTTCTTATTACATATTTATGGACACTGCACAGTGCCAGTTCACATCTTCTGTATGCTGGGTGTAATTTTCTGGATCTGTTCTTTTTATATACACCAATCAGCCATAACATTATAATGACCCACCTAATATTGAGTAGGTCCTCCTTTTGCTGCCCAAACAGCCTTGACCCACCGAGGCATGAACTTCACTAGACCTCTGAAGGTATGCTGTGCTGCCTGGCACCAAGCCATCAGTAGCAGATCCTGCAAGTTGCGAGGTGGGGCCTCCATGGATTAGACTTGATTTTCCAGCACATCCCACAGATGTTCGATTGAACTGAGCTCTGGAAAATTTGTGTAGCGGGGTGGCGGTTTGGGCAATTCCCATCCTTCAAGAGCTTGCATAGCTTGCTCTATCCAAACGTCGAACACTTCTTCACCGACCGGCACCGGCTGTTTCCCTGAAAAGATCCTCAGCTTCCGATATCCAGCTTCCACGCACACTGTGTTACTTTTCTGGCACTTAGACACGAAGTCTCCCACAACTGCCACGAAGTCACACTTCGACACGAAGTCTCCCACCATTGCCAGTTACACCAGTTGTGCCAAGGGAGGGTCTGAGCCATTTAAGGGGGTTGCAAACAGAGTACTGACCCAAATTAAACCAGCAGCTCGGGGGTAGTGCTACACTAGGGGGCTCGAGTCCGGGATTCAGTACTCTGCAATCAACCAACCTCAAGATGGACCCCTTTGTCGTAGTCCAATTGTGTGAAAGAGAGGGCGCCATTTCAAGCTCAAGTGTAGTCGTGGAGCTTCCTGATGAACATTGGGACAAAAAGGGGGTGGATGACATCATGAGAAGATTATCCCCTCACAGAAAAGCCCGGGTGGTTGCTCTCAGATCAGAACAAGGGGCTTGTAGCACTCATGCCCTGTTGGAGTGAAGAGGGGAAGTACCTGAGAACTTAAAAAAAAAAAGTTTCCCTCTAGGAGGCAAGTCGAAACTCCGCCTAGTGCACCCGAAAGTTGCAGAGGTGGACCATCCCAATCCTGCCCAGAAAGAGCCAGCCAAGGGACCCGCGAGCCCCCCGCAACCCTTGTCCATGATTGGGCCAGAACTTCTTAACGCCCTTTGAGACTTTGTGTCGAAGTGCCAGAAAAGTAACACAGTGTGCGTGGAAGCTGGATATCGGAAGCTGAGGATCTTTTCAGGGAAACAGCCGGTGTTGGTCGGTGAAGAAGAGTTTGACGTTTGGATAGAGCAAGCTATGCAAGCTCTTGAAGGATGGGAACTGCCCGAGGCTCAGAAGAAGCAGCGTATATGTGAGAGTCTGCGAGGAGCTGCTGCAGAAGATGATAAGAACTTGAGATTCAGTAAAGCCACCTGCACAGCATATGACTACCTGGTCATGCTGCAAGAGGAATTTGGACAACTGGAAAAGGTAGCTGACCTCATGTATCAATTCGAGCACACTTCTCAACAACCGGGGGAACGTTTCTCCGAATACATAAGGAGGCTGAACAAGATGTTGTGTCAAATTGTGCTGAGGAAGGGAATGGAACCCTCTACGGCAGACCAAGCCAGAATTAAACAGGTCCTACGGGGTGCCCTGCGCTCTGATCCCATTTGACTCCACTTGAAGACCTCGAAGGATGTTATGTCCCTAAGCTACTCCGACCTCATTAAAGTGGTGAGGGACGAAGAAGCCTTGTTGGATGATCAGACATCAGGAACTTCACCCAACTCCATCCCATGTGTTGGGGTTAGGTCAGCCGTGACTCAAGAAAGGGATTCGGAGGTTGACACTTTGAAGTCTCAGATGGCACAGGTGATGGGGATGTTATCCTCTATGATGACCAGTATCTCAGAATTAAAAAAAGAAGGAGGAACTGAAGCCAAGGCGGCCCAAGAGATGCCAGTTTCCCCACCTAAGACCACCAGGAGTGAGGGTGTCTGCTATAACTGCGGAGGAACTGGGCACCAGGCAAATCTGTGTTCCAGCCCAAGGAAGTTCGCTACACCTTCCTGCAAGCCAGCGGAAAACTTCAGAGGGCCCTGGTGAAGGAGTCAACCGGGTGCCCATCAGTACCAGCTCACTCCAAACACAAAATGAAGAGGCAATGTCAGGAGCCCTTTGCCGCATACCCCTGATACCACCCCTTTTCGACCTAACAGCTCCCACCCAAAATTTCAAAATGCCAGAGAGCGGGAAGTCAATGCACATCAGACTTCACCAGGGTTGAAGTCCACGAGAAGCCAGAAGAGGACAGAAATAAAGGTGCAAGTTACTAAGCCCAACAAGAAAGCCTCCCTCTCCCAAGAAGGTACCTGACAAATTAGTGGGACCTTCTCCCATAATCTCCATCCAAGTAGAGGGAATCTACACGAAGGCCCTCCTTGACACCGGAGCTCAAGTGACTTTCCTATACCGGAACTTCTATAATAAGCATCTTAGGCATCTACCACTACAGAAGCTGGAAGACTTACAGATATGGGGCATTGCACCCAGAGCTTCCCCTATGATGGATATATCCCGATCAGACTCACCTTTGATCCTTCAGTGGCAGGAGAAACTGAGACGTTTGACACTTTGGCAGTGGTCTGCCCTCGACCTCCTGGGGCCAACAAGAGCTCGCTGATCATAGGGAATAATACAGACCTTGTGAGAAGACTGTTGATTCCTCTGGTTGAAGAGCGGGGTACTTGGACAACCAGAGTCCACCCTTTGTTACAGCAAGTCTGCCAGCGCCTAGTTTTGGAGCGGAAGGCCCCAGAAGAGGGGGTTGGGAAGATCTGGAAGCTGGACAAACTGGGAAAAGTGTTACAACCAGGAGAGGTGACCTGCTTGAGAGTAGCTGTGAAGCTCAGCTGGGAACAACCAGGCCCCTTTGTTCTCCTTGAACCGGACCCAAAGGAGAGGGAGAGGTGAATAGAAGTGATTCCCAAAGTGGTCTCGCTGAAGGCTTTACAGAGGAATCAAGGGAGGGTGTCAGTGAGCGTCAGGAACACTACCACCACTCCAGTGAGAATGCCAGCCAGGATGCTGTTGGGTCAGGTGAACCAAGCCATCCTAGTGAGCCCCTCAGACAGGGAAAAGGTTGAAGGGGGGGCATAGTGGAGAAGCTCTGTGCAGAAGACACCAGTCTCCCACCAGCCTGGAGGAAAAGGGCCAGGGACCAACTGACTCGATGGCAGAAGATCTTCTTGAAGGACGAATTCAATGTGGGATGTGCGAAGAGTGCCACCCATAAGATTCGCTTGCAGGAGGATAAGCCAATCAGGGAGAGGTTCCGATGTGTTCCCTTAGGACAGGGATATGCAATTAGCGGACCTCCAGCTGTTGCCAAACTACAAGTCCCATGAGGCATAGCAAGACACTGACAGCAGCAAGCATGACACCCAGAGGCAGAGGCATGATGGGACTTGTAGTTTTGCAACAGCTGGAGGTCCGCTAATTGCATATCCCTGCCTTAGGAGATCTGGAAGACCTGCGTGAACAACTATCTTAGTTGAGACGAACAGGTATAATCTGGGAGTCTCGGAGCCCCTACGCTTCTCCTATAGTGGTGGTCCGAAAGAAGGATGGCTCTCTGAGGCTGTGTATAGATTACCAAACATTGAATGGAAGAACTATACCAGATCAGTATACCACCCCCCACATAGAAGGTTGCAGAATCTGTCTGGAGCCAAGTGGTTCAGCGTGATGGATCTGAAGAGTGGCAACTACCAAATCCCCATGCACCCGGAGGACAGGGAGAAGACAGCCTTTATCACCCCTGTGGGGTTCTTTGAGCTTGACCGGATGCCTCAGGGGTTATCTGGAGCCCCTGCCACTTTCCAAAGGTTGACGGAGAGGATGGTAGGAGACATGAACCTAATAGAAGTGCTGGTGTACTTAGATGATGTCATTGTGTTCGGGAAGACTCTGGAGGAACATGAAGAAAGGCTAGCGAAGGTTCTGAAGAGGCTACATGAAGAGGGCCTGAAACTTTCCCCTGAGAAGTGCCAGTTTTATCAGTCATCAGTGCATTACTTGGGTCACATTGTATCGGCGGAAGGAGTAGCCTACAGACTCGGAGAAGCTAGATGCTGTCACTTCCTGACAAGGGCCTACCAATGTGACCGAGCTTCGGTCGTTCCTGGGATTCTGCTCCTATTACAGGAGGTTCGTGGAGGGGTTTGCCAAGATAGCCAGACCCTTAAACGAGCTTCTGAAGAATGAGGTAGAAGAGGATGAAGTAGAGCCAGCCCGGCCATAAAAGCCTTCCCAGGGCCCTAGGAAATCCAGAGAGTCCATACAGGATCAGTGGATCTTCAAGTGTGAAGAAGCTTTTAACCAATTAAAAGAGAGTCTGACCACTGCCCCTGTATTGGCCTATGCGGACACTACAAAAGCCTATGAGCTGCATGTGGACGCCAGCCGAGACGGGCTAGGAGGGGTACTGTACCAGGAACATGACGGTCACCTACGACCCGTTGTGAGTAGGAGTCTGACACTTGCTGAGAAGAACTATCCCACACACAAACTTGAATTCCTGGCTTTAAAGTGGGCAGTGGTGGATAAGCTGAAGGACTACTTATATGGGGCGGAATTTGTGGTCAAAACGGATAACAATCCACTCACCTATCTTCTAACCACCACCAAACTGGATGCTACAGGACATCAGTGGCTGGCTGCCCTCTCAAGCTTTACATTCAGCCTGAAGTACCGGCCAGGAGTAGGGAACAGGGATGCGGATGCACTTTCCAGAAGGTCCATGTCCCTCCCAATCTGCCGAGAGAGTGGGCCCAACTTTCCCCAGAGGGAGTGCGAGCCCTATACCAGGGAACAGAGCTCCAGTCCGGGGGAGGATCAAGGGCCGAAGAAATTGGGGTCTCAGCTGCCGGAGTACCCAGATGCTACTGTAATGTGACCCAGGTTGCAGAAGAGGGTTTGCCCAAGTTATCCAAGAAGGACTTGAGGAGGGATCAGTTAGAAGACCCTTTGGGGAAGATATTACTGGGGGCTTTGGAGGACCAACGCCCTGAGTTACTTCTAGGAGACTCTCCAAGAGAAGCCCGGCTACTACACAAGGAATGGGACCGGTTACAGATACGCCAAGGGGTGGTCTACTGAAGGGGCCCCAATTCTGGTGATCTGGAAGGAAGATGGCAGCTGTTTCTACCCGCCAAGCACAGGGAAACTGTCTTAAATGCCCTACATGACAATCATGGGCATATGGGGCCCGAAAGAACTTTTCATCTTGTGAGAGACAGGTTCTACTGGCCCTGCATGCGGGCTGAAGTTGAGGGGTATTGCCGCTCTTGTGCCCGATGTATCCAGAGGAAAACCTTGCCACGTCAATCCGCCCCAATGGGCCACCTACAAAGTCAAGGACCCATGGATCTGGTGTGCATTGATTTCATCTGCTTGGAGCCCGATTTGACTGGAAAGGGGAATGTCCTGGTGGTGACCGATCACTTTACCAGATATGCTCAGGCTTTCCCCACTAAGGATCAGAAGGCCTCAACAGAAGCCAAAGTGTTAGTAGAAAGATTCTTTGTGCATTATGGTCTACCACAACGCCTTCACTCAGACCAGGGAAGAGACGTTGAGAGCAGACTAATAAGGAAGTTGTTAGATCTACTAGGCATCCAAAAGACCAGAACAACCCCATACCACCCACAAGGGGATGCTCAACCCGAGCGGTTCAACCAGGACTCTTTTGGATATGCTGGGAACTTTGAGCTCAGAACAAAAGTCACACTGGAGCAAGCATGTGGCTGCTATAGTACATGCTTACAACAGCACTACTAGTGATACGACTGGATACTCCCCATACCGCCTGATGTTTGGGAGAGAAGCTCGGCTGCCTGTGGATTTGGCTTTTGGCACTTTGTCGGATCACACCTCAGCAACATCCCACAAGGGGTATGTGGATCGTCTAAGGAAGAGTCTGAAGTTGGCCTATGAGCAGGCCCAGGCCACTTCTGACTGAAGAGGACAGAGGAATAAGAGAATCTTTGACCTCAGGGTTCGGATACAGGACCTACAGCCAGGTGATAGGGTACTCCTGAGGAACCTAAGAATCCCAGGAAAACACAAATTAGCTGACCGTTGGAGACCCCAGCCGTATGTTGTGTGCAAGAAACTCCTCGATCTTCCGGTATACCAGATTCGGCTGAGGGGAGTGTGGGCCCAGTAAAGACTTGGCATAGAAACCATCTGTTGCCTCTTTCGGAAGCAGTTCGCCTACCTCCCAAAACAGTGAAACTGAATGGTTGTGGCCCTCTCAAGTGCCGGAGCCTATGATCACCTCGCCATCAACCCCAGAGGCAGTCAATAGTGAGGTTCTTCGCCCAGAGGCTCCTGAATTTGTGCCACGCAGTGTGCCCATGGAGGATGTAGTGGATGACCTGTACTGTTTGCCACTGGAAGACCCTGTAGAGGCTCTCTTACTTTCTGAAACAGAATTGGACACTTCAGAGGTAGCAGGGCCTAACACACCTAAAAAAGAAGGGGGAGCTGGAGATGGATCCAGAGAAACAGAAGTATTTAGGGACCTGGATGAACCAACTCCTAGAGAGCAGAGACAGAAAAGAGTCATTCACCCTCCCAAGAGACTGACATATAACCAAATGGGTGAATGCTCTGAAGAAGTTTTTTCCACTGCTAGGAGAGCATCTGATGTACCTGGTCCTTCCACTGCATGTTTGGTGGAAGGCAACCCCAGCTCACCCCCTGGCACAACTGATCGGGCTACTCCAGTTGAGGTAGCCTGTGGACAGGACAGCTCCCCATCATATGACAATTGGTGGGAGGCTCCTCTGTCAGTCTTATGCAACCGCTTAGAGTCTAAGATGTGTTACAGAACTAAGATTTTAGATGTCTTTGGGGACCAAAGAGTTAAAGTGGGGGGCGTGTGTAGCGGGGTGGCGATTTGTAATGTAATATAAGACTGTCATTAACATTATGAAGCGATGCATTGTGGAACTTACGGTACCAGGAGAACGGGACTCCATTGACATGAGTAGGTAATAGACTATGGTACCCACAATGCAGTTGTCCTCCCAGAGTGCATTGCATCCCCACGGAGCTTTGTGGGAGAGGTTACTTAAAGGAGGGGAGGAGCTTTGTTCGGCCTCTTGGGATCTTCACCTCCTCCCTGCAAGACGTGGGTGTGAGGCCTGCTGCCGGAGGGACTAGGCCTGAAGCCTGGGCCTACAACCTTGTGGAGGATCACCAAGCCAGGAGGGTGATCACTTTCTGTGTGTTCAGCTCGCGCTTCCCAGAGACTGGAGTCATCCGTCGGCTGACATCTACTGCTGCCGAGAGAGGGACCGGAGACTGCACGTTGCGGAGAGGCCACGGATCGAGGTGCCAGCAGCAAGGAAACTCAGGTGGACTAGGCCTGTTCGGGTGAGCGGGCACCTGCCCAGATTCTACAACTGTTTCTAGGCCCATTGACTCTTAAAGGCCCATCAGCCGCAGAATAGTATGCCACACGTATACCAGGACTTAGTTCAGCGCGTGGTTACTACGCAGACTGAGATAGAGTTATACTGACTGAAAGTTCACTTCCATAAACAATGTGAAGGTTTAGCTGTTTCTTCATTCCCTTTGGATTACAAGTATAAAGTGCACCAACTTTGCTAGCGAAGACTCCCACCATTGAGGAACTTGTGTAGTGATATTGTCAGGCCTGACTGGAACTAACACTACGGGACATCGGGTGGTATTGCCCGCTAGGGAGAGCTTGCGAGCATTATACTTGTTTTATTAGATTATAAGTAGATTTTAACATTGTTTTAGAAACCCATTTTTGTCTTTATCCTTATTGACTCCTGCAGGGCCCTGCTGAGTCAACTGTATGCATATGTGTAATACTGTCCCCTTTTCTTCATACCAAGTAAAGTTGCCCTTGGTTAAGTGAAACACTTTGTTGGAGTATCTTTGTTTCCTGTGAGACTGCTACCAAAGGAAGGTAACCATATTCTTACATGTTATTGTGATATATATTTATATATGCCAAATTGTGTTCCCAGCATTCAGTGGGACTCACAATTGCCAGTTACACCAGTTGTGCCAAGGGAGGGTCTGAGCCAATTAAGGGGGTTGCAAACAGAGTACTGACCCAAATTAAACCAGCAGCTCCTCCGGGGGTAGTGCTACATTGGCATGCCATGTCAACACCTCAAACTCTTGGTTGTGTTCCCCAAACCATTCTTGAAACATTTTTGCAGTGTGCCAGGGAGCATTATCCTGCTGAAAGAGGCTTCTGCTTCACGGAATACCATTTCAATAAAGGGGTGTACTTGGTCAGCAACAATGTTTAGGTAGGTGGTACGTGTCAATGTAATATCCACATGAATGGCATGACCCAAGGTTTCCAAGCAGAACATTGCCCAAAGCATGACACTGCCTCTGCTGGCGGCTTACTTTCTTCCCACGCTGCATCCTGATGTCATCTCTTCCACAGGTAAGTGACTCACATGTACTCGGCTATCCACACGATATAAAAAAAGCATGATTCATCAGATCAGGCCCCCTTCTTCCATTGCTCCATGGTACAATTCTGATGCTCACATGCCCATTGTAGGTGCTTTTGGCTATGGACACGGGTCAGCATGGGTCTAGCCATTACAATGTGGCCCTTGTCAAAGTCGTTGACTCATTTTTTCTACTTCAACACAGCAACTTCAGGGACAACATGTTCACTTACTGCTTAACCACTTAAGCCCCGGACCATTTGGTAGCTAAAGGACCAGAGGTGAATTCAGAATTTTGCACTGCGCTGCTTTAACTGTAAATTGTGCGGACATGCAATGTTGTACCCAAACGAAATTTGCGTCATTTTCTTCCCAAAAATAGAGCTTTCTTTTAATGGTATTTGATTGCCTCTGCGATTTTTATTTTTTGTGATATAAACGGAAAAAGACCGAAAATTTTGAAAAAAAATGATATTTTCTACTTTTTGTTATAAGAAAAATCGAATAAACTCAATTGTAGTCATACATTTAGGCCAAAATGTATTCAGCCACATGTTTTTAGTAAAAAAAATGTCAATAAGCGTATATTTATTGGTTTGCGCAAAAGTTATAGAGTTTACAAACTAGGGTACATTTTCTGAAATTTACACAGCTTTAAATTTATGACTGCCTATCTCATTTCTTGAGGTGCTAAAATGACAGGGCAGTACAAAACCCCCCCAAATGACCCCATTTTGGAAAGTAGACACCCCAAGGAAATTGCTGAGAGACATGTTGAGCCCAATGATTTTTTTTTTTTTTTTTGTCTTAAGTGATTGAATAATGACTAAAAAAAAAAAAAAAATTACAAAAAGTTGTCACTAAATGATATATTGCTCACACATGCCATGGTTATATGTGGAATTTCACCCCAAAATACATTTTTCTGCTTCTCCTGAGTACGGGGATACCACATGTGTGGGACTTTTTGGGAGCCTAGCCGCGTACGGGACCCCGGAAACCAAGCACCGCCTTCAGGATTTCTAAGGGCGCAAATTTTTGATTTCACTACTCACTACCTATCACAGTTTCGAAGGCCATAAAATGCCAAAATAGCACAAACCCCCCCCAAATGACCCCATTTTAGAAAGTAGACACCCCAAGGAAATTGCTGAGAGGCCTGTTGAGCCCATTGAATATATTTTTTTTGTCCGAAGTGATTGAATAATGACAAAAAAAAAAAAAAATTACAAAAAGTTGTCACTAAATGATATATTGCTCACACATGCCATGGTTATATGTGGAATTACACCCCAAAATACATTTTTCTGCTTCTCCTGAGTACGGGGATACCACATGTGTGGGACTTTTTGGGAGCCTAGCCGCGTACGGGACCCCGGAAACCAAGCACCCCCTTCAGGATTTCTAAGGGCGCAAATTTTTGATTTCACTACTCACTACCTATCACAGTTTCGAAGGCCATAAAATGCCAAAATAGCACAAAACCCCCCCAAATGACCCCATTTTAGAAAGTAGACACCCCAAGGAAATTGCTGAGAGGCCTGTTGAGCCCATTGAATATATTTTTTTTGTCCGAAGTGATTGAATAATGACAAAAAAAAAAAAAAATTACAAAAAGTTGTCACTAAATGATATATTGCTCACACATGCCATGGTTATATGTGGAATTACACCCCAAAATACATTTTTCTGCTTCTCCTGAGTACGGGGATACCACATGTGTGGGACTTTTTAGGAGCCTAGCCGCGTACGGGACCCCGAAAACCAAGCACCGCCTTCAGGATTTCTAGGCACAAATTTTTGATTTCACTCCTCACTACCTATCACAGTTTCGAAGGCCATAAAATGCCAAAATAGCACTAAACCCCCCCAAATGACCCCATTTTAGAATATAGACACCCCAAGCTATTTATTGAGAGGCATGGCGAGTATTTTACAGCTCTCATTTGTTTTTGAAAATGAAGAAAGAAAATATATATATATATATTTTTTTTTTTCAATTTTCAAAACTTTGTGACAAAAAGCGAGATCTGCAAAATACTCACAATACCTCTCAGCAAATAGCTTGGGGTGTCTACTTTCCAAAATGGGGTCATTTGGGGGGGTTTTGTGCCATCTGGCCATTCCATGGCCTCCGAAACTGTGATAGGCAGTGAGAAGTGAAATCAAAAATTTACACCCTTAGAAAGCCTGAAGGCGGTGCTTGGTTTTTGGGGTCCCGTACGTGGCTAGGCTCCCAAAAAGTCTCACACATGTGGTATCCCCGTACTCAGGAGAAGCAACAGAATGTATTTTGGGGTGTAATTCCACATATGCCCATGGCATGTTTGAGCAATATATCATTTAGTGACAACTTTGTGCAAAAAAAAAAAAAAAAATTTTGTTTTTCCGCAACTTGTGTCAACATATAAAATATTCCATGGACTCAACATGCCTCTCAGTATATAGCTTGGGGTGTCTACTTTCCAAAATGGGGTCATTTGGGGGGGTTTTGAACTGTTCTGGCATTTTATACACAACATTAGGAAGCTTACATCCACTCTTCTAACCACTTGAAGACAAAGCCCTTTTTGACACTTTTTGTTTACATGAAAAAAAAATTTTTTTTGCAAGAAAATTATGTTGAACCCCCAAACATTATATATATTTTTAAAGCAAAGGCCCTACAGATTAAAATGGTGGGTGTTGCATTTTTTTTTCTACACAGTATTTGCGCAGCGATTTTTCAAACACATTTTTTGGGTTAAAAAATACACTTTTTTTTATTTTAATGCACTAAAACACACTATATTGCCCAAATGTTTGATGAAATAAAAAAGATGATCTTAGGTCGAGTACATAGATACCAAACACGACATGCTTTAAAATTTCGCACAAACGCGCATTGGCGACAAACTACATACATTTTTAAAAGCCTTTAAAAGCCTTTACAGGTTACCCCAGTAGATTTGCAGAGGAGGTCTACTGCTAAAATGACTGCCCTCGATCTGACCTTCGCGGTGATACCTCACATGCATGGTGCAATTGCTGTTTACATATGACGCCAGACCGACGCTTGCGTTCGCCATTGGGCAAGAGCAGGGCAGGACAGGGGTGCTGTTTTTTTTTCTTTTTTTTATTATTAATTTTGCTTTTTTATTTTATTTTTAAATTGTTCCTTCCAAGTATTTTTTTTTTTATCATTTTTATTGTTATCTCAGGGAATGTAAATATCCCCAATGATAGCAATAGCTAGTGACAGGTACTCTTTTTTTGAAAAAACTGGGGTCTTCTAGACCCTAGATTTTTCCTCTGCCCTCAAAGCATCTGACCACACCAAGATCGGTGTGATAAAATGCTTTCCCAATTTCCCAATGGCGCTTTTTATATCCGGGGGGCATTCCCTCCCACTGCTTGTAAAAGCAGTCCAGAGGCTAATTAGCCGCTAGGATTGCTTTTACATGAAAGCCGGCCGCAGGCTGAAAAGAATGATACCAAGATGATACCTAAACCCGCAGGCATCATTCTGGTATAAACATTCAAAGTCCAGCAACATACCAGTACGTTGCTGGTCCTTGTTGGACATGTATTGTAATCTTTTTTTTTCATGCAGCCAGTTGGCTGAACGAAAAAAGAGATTGATCGGTGGGTATGCCCACCATTAGAATACCGCCCTTCATCCACCCACTTCCAATGATGGGCATACACGCACCATTTATATATGCCGAAGCATGGGGGCATCCTCCCGCAAAAAAGTTATGCCGCACACACATGGTCGAACTTTTCCACGGGCAAGCCTCCGTCGGAATTTCGACCGTATGTACGCGGCATTAGAAGCAAAATCGCTCCTCCGCCCCTGCTGCCCCAATGCTTCAGCATATTTGCTTTTTTTTTTTAACTGTGGTGGTGAAATCACCTCCTACAGCACTGGAGTCGCAGGGATCAGGCCTGTCTCTGCGAACGCTGCAGTTATGTGTGCTTTTGTTTTGTAAGTGACAGTGATCGATCGATACTGCACTTGGGTGGCCTGGGCTGGACGGAGGGGCAAAACGCAGGTGCCAGCAGGTATCTGGGCTGATCCCGCTAACACTGCGTTTTTGGGAACCCTAAACTGCTGGGGACGCTAGTATAGATCTGATCAGATCAGATATTGATCTGTTCAGATACTATACCACTAAGGGGGGTGCCCTGACACTATAAAAAGCAAACTAACTAACCAGCGTCACCCGTAACACTTATATGGTGATCACTGGTGAAAGGGTTAACTAGGGGCAATCAGGGGGTTAAAACCTTTATTAGATAGTATGTGGGGGTACCTGACGCTATAAAAACCTGCGGCGAACCTAAAAAAAATTACTGGCTACCGATCTGCATCACCGACACTAAGACAGCGTTTAGAAAAACGATCGCTTAGCGACAGTGGTGATAGGGGGTGAAAGGGTTACCTGGGGGGGCGATCAAGGGGGTTAAACCTTTATTAGATAATATATTGGGGTACCTGACGCTATAAAAACATGCGGCGAACCTAAAAAAAATTACTGGCTGCCGATCGGCATCACTGACGCTAAGACAGCGATCAGAAAAATGATCGCTTAGCGATAGTGGTGATAGGGGGTGAAAGGGTTATCTGGGGGGTGATCAGGGGGTTAAACCTTTATTAGGGGGGGTTAGGGGGCTACACTGGACCTAAGACTAAACTTTGGTGACACTTTTACAGTCACAAATGTCACTGATTGCAGTGATCACTAAATAAATGGTCACTGCAATCAGTGACACTGTGACTGGGGGCTGGGGGGTGATCTGGGGGTGATCTGGGGTGTCTGGGGGGGCCTTGGGGGGGACGATTTATGTCCCTATGTGTCCTGGTGTCAGTGTAGTGTTGTGTGCACTGACCTGATGTCTTCTCTTGTACGGCGCTTGGTATATGTGAGCGCCGCACCAGAGATGACATCACTTCCTCCTGCTTCCTCTGTCTGACACAGACAGAGGGGGCATTTCCATTCGCCGGGAGCGATCGCGAGGGGGTGGCCGGAAACGAATGGCTGCCCCCTCATCCCGGAACGCTCCCGGACACTTAGCCACCGCTCACTGTATAGGAGGGGGGTCCGATTGGACCCCCCAACTATACAAAGGCAATCACGTATGCTCTACGTGATTGTGTCTGTCGGTGCCATTCTGCCGACGTATATATACAGTGAGCGGTCGTTAAGTGGTTAATATATCACACCCACTTTCAGATGACATTGTATTGAGATAATCAGTGTTATTCACTTTAACTGTCAGTCATCTTAATGATATGGCTGATCAGTGTATGTATGGACACTGCACAGTGCCACTTCACGTCTTCTGTATGCTGGGTATATTCATCAGTAGACATTATTCTGTAAGTGGAGATGCTACACAGTACTACATCTCTTGGTTTGTATGGTAGGTGTATTTCTTAGTACCATTTTTGTTTTTTTTTGTTTTTTATATTGGATGTTATTCTCGATATCTATTCTTATTCTGTATGTATGGGCACTGCATAGTGTCATTTCTCTTGTACTGTATTCTTAGAGAAATTTTCAATAAACAATTCAATTCTGTATGTATGGATCCGGCACAGTATCACAACTCTTGCTTTCTATGTATGAACGCTGCAAAGTACCACTCCAAACTCCAACCGCAGTTCTTTTGAATGGAACGAACGCGGTGACGTCATCGACTACGACGAGCATGCACTCGTCACATTCGATGCCGTCGCCGCCATCTTTCTACACCCTACCTATGCCTAGGAAGCTACCGCGCATGCGTCTAAGTCATTTCGAGCATGCGTGGGCTTACCGGAGGACAGGTAAGCTTGTTGCCGCATACACACACACAGTTTTCTCGTCAGGAAACAGGCCGACGAGAATCCCGATGAGAAAATAGAGAGCAGGTTCTCTATTTTTCAAGTCGAGATTCCCGGCAGTTTTCTCGACGAGAAAACATACACACGAACGGTTTTCTTGGCAAGAAAAGCTCTCCCAGCAGTTTTTTTGTCGTTTCTTGCCGAGAAAACCGGTCGTGTGTACGAGTCCTTTGTCTTAGTATCTGTTCTTATTCTATATGCATGGGCAATGCACCGTACCACTTCTCTTGTTCTGTAGGTTGGGTGTTAGTCTCAGTATCTGTACTTATGCTATATGCATGAACACCGCACAATCCTACTTCTCTTGGTCTGTATGCTGAGTGTTATTCCCAGTATCTGTTTTAATCTATATGCATGAACACTTCACTGTACCACTTATCTTATTCTGTATGTTAGGTGGTATTGCCAATATCTGTTTTATTTTACATGTCTGGACTCTCTACAGTACCACTTCTCTTGTTCTATATGTTGGGTGTTGGTCATAGTATTTCTTCTTATGCTATATGCAATGACACAACACAGTACCACTTCTCCTATTCTGTATGATAGGTGTTATTCACAGTATATTTTTCATTCTATATGCCAGGGCACTGCACAGCACCACTTCTCTTGTTCTATATATTGGGTGTTATTCTCAGTATCTGTTCTTATTCTATATGCACAGGCAATGCACAGTACCACTTCTCATGTACTTTATGTTGAGTGCTAGCCTCAATATCTGTAATTATGCTATATGCATGGACACCACACAATACTACTTCTCTTGTTCTGTATGCTGAGTGTAATTCTTAGTATTTCTTTTATTCTATATTCATAGACTCTGCAAAGTACAGTAAAACCTTGGATTGCGAGCCTAAATCGTTCCAGAAACATGCTTGTAATCCAAAGCACTTGTATATCAAAGCAAATTTCCCCATAAGAAATAATGGAAACTCAAATGATTCGTTCCACAACCATTTATTCATAGGTTCTTCAGTTTATAGTCCATATAAATAGATTATGACAATGTGACAGGTTGTGTAACCATAAAATGTCCATACACAAATGGAAGCCTCTACAAGGGGATTAGAAGCAAAATCCAGAAGGAGCTACAGCTTTTAACCACTTAAGCCCCGGACCATTTGGTAGCTAAAGGACCAGAGGTGAATTCAGAATTTTGCACTGCGCTGCTTTAACTGTAAATTGTGCGGACATGCAATGTTGTACCCAAACGAAATTTGCGTCCTTTTCTTCCCACAAATAGAGCTTTCTTTTAATGGTATTTGATTGCCTCTGCGATTTTTATTTTTTGCAATATAAACGGAAAAAGACCGAAAATTTAGAAAAAAAATGATATTTTCTACTTTTTGTTTTAAGAAAAATCGAATAAACTCAATTTTAGTCATACATTTAGGCCAAAATGTATTCAGCCACATGTCTTTAGTAAAAAAAATGTCAATAAGCGTATATTTATTGGTTTGCGCAAAAGTTATAGCGTTTACAAACTAGGGTACATTTTCTGGAATTTACACAGCTTTAAATTTATGACTGCCTATCTCATTTCTTGAGGTGCTAAAATGGCAGGGCAGTACAAAACCACCCCAAATGACCCCATTTTAGAAAGTAGACACCCCAAGGAAATTGCTGAGAGGCATGTTGAGCCCATTGAATATTTTTTTTTTGTCCCAAGTGATTGAATAATGACAAAAATAAAAAAAAGACAAAAAGTTGTCACTAAATGATATATTGCTCACACATGACATGGTTATATGTGGAATTGCACCCCAAAATACATTCTGCTGCTTCTCCTGAGTACGGGGATACCACATGTGTGGGACTTTTTAGGAGCCTAGCCACGTACAGGACCCCGAAAAGCAAGCACCGCCTTCAGGATTTCTAAGGGCGCAAATTTTTGATTTCACTCCTCACTACCTATCACAGTTTTGAAGGCCATAAAATGCCAAAATAGCACAAAACCCCCCCAAATGACCCCATTTTAGAAAGTAGACACCCCAAGGAAATTGCTGTGAGGCCTGTTGAGCCCATTGAATATTTTTTTTTTTTTGTCCCAAGTGATTGAATAATGACAAAAAAAAAAAAATTACAAAAAGTTGTCACTAAATGATATATTGCTCACACATGCCATGGTTATATGTGGAATTGCACCCCAAAATAAATTTTGCTGCTTCTCCTGAGTACGGGGATACCACATGTGTGGGACTTTTTAGGAGCCTAGCCGCGTACGGGACCCCGAAAACCAATCACCGCCTTCAGGATTTCTAGGCACAAATTTTTGATTTGACTCCTCACTACCTATCACAGTTTCGAAGGCCATAAAATGCCAAAATAGCACAAAACCCCCCCAAATGACCCCATTTTGGAAAGTAGACACCCCAAGCTGTTTGCTGAGAGGCATGGTGAGTATTTTACAGCTCTCATTTGTTTTTGAAAATGAAGAAAGAACTTTTTTTTTTCTTTTTTTTTTCAATTTTCAAAACTTTGTGACAAAAAGCGAGATCTGCAAAATACTCACAATACCTCTCAGCAAATAGCTTGGGGTGTCTACTTTCCAAAATTGGGTCATTTGGGGGGGTTTGTGCCATCTGGGCATTCCATGGCCTCCGAAACTGTGATAGGCAGTGAGAAGTGAAATCAAAAATTTACACCCTTAGAAAGCCTGAAGGCGGTGATTGGTTTTTGGGGTCCCGTACGCGGCTAGGCTCCCAAAAAGTCTCACACATGTGGTATCGCCGTACTCAGGAGAAGCAACAGAATGTATTTTGGGGTGCAATTCCACATATGCCCATGGCATGTTTGAGCAATATATCATTTAGTGACAACTTTGTGCAAAAAAAAAAAAAAAATTCTTTTTTCCGCAACTTGTGTCAACATATAAAATATTCCATGGACTCGACATGCCTCTCAGTATATAGCTTGGGGTGTCTACTTTCCAAAATGGGGTCATTTGGGGGGGTTTTGAACTGTTCTGGCATTTTATACACAACATTAGGAAGCTTACATCAACTCTTCTAACCACTTGAAGACAAAGCCCTTTTTGACACTTTTTGTTTACATGAAAACATATTTTTTTTGCAAGAAAATTATGTTGAACCCCCAAACATTATATATATTTTTAAAGCAAGGGCCCTACAGAATAAAATGGTGGGTGTTGCATTTTTTTTTTCTACACAATATTTGCGCAGCGATTTTTCAAACGCATTTTTTGGGGAAAAAATACACTTTTTTTAATTTTAATGCACTAAAACACACTATATTGCCCAAATGTTTGATGAAATAAAAAAGATGATCTTAGGCCGAGTACATAGATACCAAACACGACATGCTTTAAAATTTCGCACAAACGCGCATTGGCGACAAACTACATACATTTTTAAAAGCCTTTAAAAGCCTTTACAGGTTACCCCGTTAGATTTACTGCTAAAATTACTGCCCTCGATCTGACCTTTGCGGTGATACCTCACATGCATGGTGCAATTGCTGTTTACATATGTCACCCTAGACCGACGCTTGCGTTCGCCATTGGGCAAGAGCAGGGCAGGACAGGGGTGCTTTTTTTTTTTTATTATTATTAATTTAGCTTTTTTATTTTATTTTTAAATTGTTCCTTCCATATTTATTTTTTTATCACTTTTATTGTTATCTCAGGGAATGTAAATATCCCCTATGATAGCAATAGGTAGTGACAGGTACTCTTTTTTTGAAAAAACTGGGGTCTAGACCCTAGATCTTTCCTCTGCCCTCAAAGCATCTGACCACACCAAGATCGGTGTGATAAAATGCTTTCCCAATTTCCCAATGGCGCTTTTTATATCCGGGGGGGGACATTCCCTCCCACTGCTTGTAAAAGCAGTCCAGAGGCTAATTAGCCACTAGGATTGCTTTTACATGAAAGCCGGCCGCTGGCTGAAAAGAATGATACCAAGATGATACCTAAACCCGCAGGCATCAATCTGGTATAACCAATCAAAGTCCAGCAACATACCAGTACGTTGCTGGTCCTTGTTGGACATGTATTGTAATCTTTTTTTTTCATGCAGCCAGGTGGCTGAACGAAAAAAGAGATTGATCGGTGGGTATGCCCACCATTAGAATACCGCCCTTCATCCACCCACTTCTAATGATGGGCATACATGCACCATTTATATATGCCGAAGCATGGGGGCATCCTCCCGCAAAAAAGTTATGCCGCACACACATGGTCAGACTTTTCCACGGGCAAGCCTCCGTCGGAATTTCGATCGTATGTATGCGGCATTAGGAGCAAAATCACTCCTCCGCCCCTGCTGCCCCAATGCTTCGGCATATTTGCTTTTTTTTTAACTGTGGTGGTGAAATCACCTCCTACAGCACTGGAGTCGCAGGGATCAGGCCTGTCTCTGCGAACGCTGCAGTTATGTGTGTTGTGTTTTGTAAGTGACAGTGGTCGATCGATACTGCACTTGGGTGGCCTGGGCTGGACGGAGGGGCAAAACGCAGGTGCTATCAGGTATCTGGGCTGATCCCACTAACACTGCGTTTTTGGGAACCCTAAACTGCTGGGGACGCTAGTATAGATCTGATCAGATCAGATATTGATCTGTTCAGATACTATACCACTAAGGGAGGTGTATGCTTCACGCGTGGGTGTTAGCGTTACTGGCACTAACCTGACGCTGCCTGGGGTGTGACGCAGACCCTCTCTGACGCTAAAACCTAATTGATATCACCCGCCGGGCGATCAGGGGGTTAAACCTTTATTGGGTTATATACGGCGGGTGCCCTGACACTATAAAAAGCAAACTAACTAACCAGCGTCACCCGTAACACTTATATGATGATCACTGGTGAAAGGGTTAACTAGGGGCAATTAGGGGGTTAAAACCTTTATTAGATAATATATGGGGGTACCTGACGCTACAAAAACCTGCGGCGAACCTAAAAAAAATTACTGGCTACCGATCTGCATCACCGACGCTAAGACAGCGATCAGAAAAATGATCGCTTAGCGACAGTGGTGATAGGGGGTGAAAGGGTTACCTGGGGGGCGATCAAGGGGGTTAAACCTTTATTAGATAATTTATGGGGGTACCTGACGCTATAAAAACCTGCGGCGAACCTAAAAAAAATTACTGGCTACCGATCTGCATCACCGACGCTAAGACAGCGATCAGAAAAATGATCGCTTAGCGACAGTGGTGATAGGGGGTGAAAGGGTTACCTGGGGGGCAATCAAGCGGGTTAAACCTTTATTAGATAATTTATGGGGGTACCTGACGCTATAAAAACCTGCGGCGAACCTAAAAAAAAAATACTGGCTACTGATCTGCATCACCGACGCTAAGACAGCGATCAGAAAAATGATCGCTTAGCGACAGTGGTGATAGGGGGTGAAAGGGTTACCTGGAGGGCGATCAAGGGGGTTAAACCTTAATTAGATCATTTATGGGGGTACCTGACGCTATAAAAACCTGCGGCGAACCTAAAAAAAATTACTGGCTACCGATCTGCATCACCGACGCTAAGACAGCGATCAGAAAAATGATCGCTTAGCGACAGTGGTGATAGGGGGTGAAAGGGTTACCTGGGGGGCGATCAAGGGGGTTAAACCTTTATTAGATAATTTATGGGGGTACCTGACGCTATAAAACCTGCGGCGAACCTAAAAAAAAAATACTGGCTACTGATCTGCATCACCGACGCTAAGACAGCGATCAGAAAAATTATCGCTTAGCGACAGTGGTGATAGGGGGTGAAAGGGTTACCTGGGGGGCGATCAAGGGGGTTAAACCTTTATTAGATAATTTATGGGGGTACCTGATGCTATAAAAACCTGCGGCAAACCTAAAAAAATTACTGGCTACCGATCTGCATCACTGACGCTAAGACATCGATCAGAAAAATGATCGCTTAGCGACGGCGGTGCTAGGGGGTGAAAGGGTTATCTGGGGGGTGATCAAGGGGTTAAACCTTTATTAGGGGGGTTAGGGGACTACACTGGACCTAAAACTAAATGTAGTGACACTTTTACAGTCACAAATGTCACTGATTGCAGTGATCAGTAAATAAATGGTCACTGCAATCAGTGACACTGTGACTGGGGGCTGGGGGGTGATCTGGGAGGGCCTGGGGGGCGATTTATGTGCCTATGTGTGCTGGTGTTAGTGTAGTGTTTGTGCACTGACCTGTGTGTCTTCTCTTGTACGGCGCTCGGTATATGTGAGCGCCGCACAGGAGATGACATCACTTCCTCCTGCTTTCTCTGTCTGTGTGTACATTCGACAGACAGAGGGGGCATTTCTATTCACCGGGAGTGATCGCGGGGGGGTGGCCGGAATCGAACGGCCGTCCCCTCATGTCGGATCGCTCCCCAACGAATTCCGACCGCTCACTGTACAGAAGGGGGGTCCGATCGGACCCCCCAACTGTACAAAGGCAATCACGTATGCTCTACGTGATTGTGCCTGTCGGTGCCATTGTGCCGATGTATATATACAGTGAGCGGTCGTTAAGTGGTTAAAAGAGAAGAGAGGTGCCTCTAAAGCCTCGTACACACGACCGAGTTTCTCGTTCAAAACCGGCAAGAAAAGTGCCGCAAGAGCTTTTTGATCGAGAAAAACGTTTGTGTGTATGGTTTTACGACGAGAAAATTGCCGTGAATCTCGACGAGAAAATAGAGAACCTGCTCTCTATTTTCTCGTCAGGCTTCCAGATTTCCTCGTCGTGTTTCTCGTCGGCCTGTTTTGTGACGAGAAAATGGTTCGTGTATATGCTTTTACGACTCTTCCAAAAGCGCGCATGCTCAGAAGCAAGTATGAGACGGGAGCGCATCTTCTGGTAAAACAAGCCTTCGTAATGGACATAGCACATTCGTCACGCTCAAAATTATTGCATCGTTTAAATGTTGTGCATTGAAATCTTCTTTAGAATGTTACATTAATCCAAACGAATGAACTTCTTATGCTGCTGATATTCACACAGAGTTATGACTATCTTTTTTTAACCTTTTTCATGCTGCTCTTAAGAAGATTTAGGTGTATTATATCGTGCAAGATCTTCTGAATATTTTACATTTTTAGATTTTTCAAACTGATGTTAATTGTAATTTGGCAATGTTTTGATAGTGATCTCCCATTGAATATTTTAATATATATTTGTTAAATTTTACACCCTATTTTTTTAAAATCAGATTGTTATTCTTTTTTTGGGGTTGTTATCTGTCCCTTTTTTGGCTGTCAAATGTCTCTGCTTACTCCAAAGCTAAATTTAAAATATTTAAAAAATACACATAGTCAAGTATGAACTTAAACAAAAATAACATTTATTCATGTTTGAAATAAAATAAAGAGAAGGCAGCGCTGGAGAACCTGCTGCCATTTGTGCATCCCAGGGACCCCAGAGCACACATCAACCCTGTGTGGACACTAAAATTGGGAGCTTGAGAGAAGGGCAACATTTCTGAGCACAATCTGATGCTGGCCTCCCAGAGGTCAGGAACAGCAGCAGGTGAGATATATGTCCCAAGTCTGTGGTACTACAACAGGCTGCCTTCTGTCCGACCACAATGAAGCAAGGCCATCACTTCCTCGTCTTCCTGGCAACCTTCCCTGCAACCTTCCCTGAAGCCTTCTCTGCAGCCTTCCTTCTTCGTGTGGCTGGAGGCTGGGCCACTGGAGGGGTACTCCTGTCAGGAGGAGGAGGAGGTGGAGGAGAAGGGGGTGGCGCAGAAGAACAAGGTGGAGGTGGAGGAGAAGGGGGTGGGGCAGAAGAACAAGGTGGAGGTGGAGGAGAAGGGGGTGGGGCAGAAGAACAAGGTGGAGGTGGAGGAGAAGGGGGTCGGGCAGAAGAACAAGGTGGAAGTGGAGGACAAGGGGGTGGGGCAGAAGAACAAGGTGGAGGTGGAGGACAAGGGGGTGGGGCAGAAGAACAAGGTGGAGGTGGAGGAGGAGGTTGAGGAGAAGGGGGTGGGGCAGAAGAAGAAGGTGGAGGTGGAGGAGGAGGTTGAGGTTGGGACAGTTGTGCCACCTCACAAATTGCGGTATTCGGGTTATTTTTTCCATCACCCCCTTGTTCAGCAAGGTGATGAGCAGGGGCTCGCATAGGAGGCGTTGCTCCATGCTCATCACCTTGAACTTTGCCTCCACTAGGCCGGCAATGGCCTCTTCAGGGGATATGGGCTCCTTGAGGGTGGCAGGGGCCTCTCGAATAAGGGCCATTGCTGCCTCACTGGTGGTCCTGTCCCTCCTGCTTCTTTTGGGAAGTCGGATGGGAGGCACCTGTGATCTGGTGCTTCTCCTTTGCCCTGCCACCTCCTGGCTGCCACTGGGCCCTGCCACCTCCTGGCTGCCACTGGGCCCTGCCACTGGGCCCTGCCTCCTCCTGCCTGACAGTTTCCAGACCCTCCTCCTGGCTGATTTCATCCTGTGTATGAAAAAGGGACATAGTTTAATATGTTGGTTTAATCTTTGCATCCAAATTTCAGATCATGATTGAAGCAATTCGATTGTAAATCCAGAAATCATTTTGACCAATTTACAACTACATCAGATTGACTATTTTGCACCCAATTTAGGCCAGACTAATGTCTCGAGATCTTCATTTCACTTGTGGAACCCAAAATAGTTTATGTTTGTCATCTTGACATATTTGTCAAACATTAATTTTATCCCAATACATTTTCTATAAATACTATACCTGGCTCCAGATGGCCAAATCAGGTTCATCCAGGATGGCTGCCTCCTCTTGCTCCAGAGAAGGCTCAGGTTGGCTGCAGGGAAGTCTGGGGGGAAGAGTGGAGAGTGATGGCCTTGCCTCAATGTGGTCATCCAGAAAGGACATCCTGCTGTAGTACCACAAATTGGGGACATACACATCATCTGCTGCTGCTCCTGACCTCTGAGAAGCCAGGACCTTAGAGCGTTCATTCCTGTATGTGCCTCTCAAGCTCCCAATTTTAGAGTCCACCTGTTTTGCTGTGGCTGTGGGCACCTTGGTATGCACAAATGGGAGCAGGGTCTCCAGCGCTGCTTTTCTCACCCCTTTTTTTTGTGTATGGGGTTTTTGGTCTCCCACAGAGCGGGCAGCTCCCTTACCCGGTCTATAAATTCCGCCAGGAATTCTTTGTCGCTAATAAAGACATTCATATTGTATCTGCAAGTAAAATAAATAATATATAACTAATGTGAGGCACACAGTCTAACCTCCTTAACCACTTGTCCCCCGCCCACTGTCAATAGACGGCGGGCGGAGGACACTCTCATTTTGGGAGGACGTCATATGACGTCCTCCCTTTAAAACGAGCTAGGAGGCGCGCGCGCCCGCCGCGTTCACAAGGCCCCAGTGCGCGTGCCCGGCGGCCGCGATTGCCGCCGGGCACCCGCGATTGCCCGGGAAACGAGCAGGAAAGTGGATCTCTGTGTGTAAACACAGAGATCCACGTCCTGTGAGGGAGAGGGGACCGATGGTGTGTCCCTTGTACATAGGGACAACCATCGGTCACCTCCTCCAGTCAGTCCCCTCCCCCCACAGTAAGAACACTTTGAGGGAACATATTTAACCCCTTCCCGCCCCCTAGTGGTTAACCCCTTCCCTGCCAATCACATTTATACAGTAATCAATGCATTTTTATAGAAGGGATCGCTGTATAAATGTGAATGGTCCCAAAAATGTGTCAAAAGTGTCCGATGTGTCCGCCGCAATATCGCAGTCACAATAAAAATCGCAGATCGCCGCCATTACTAATAGAAAAAAAAAATGCTATAAATCTATCCGCTATTTTGTAGACGCTATAACTTTTGCGCAAACCAATCAATACGCGCTTATTGCGATTTTTTTTTTTTTACCAAAAATATGTAGAAGAATACGTATCGGCCTAAACTGAGGAACATTTTATTTTAAAAAAATGGGTATTTATTATAGCAAAAAGTAAAAAATAGTGTTTTTTTTTCCAAACTGGGCGCTCTTCTTTTGTTTATAGCGCAAAAATAAAAACCGCAGAGGTGATCAAATACCACCAAAAGAAAGCTCTATTTGTGGGAAAAAAAGGACGCAAATTTCGTTTGGGAGCCACGTCGCACGACCGCGCAATTGTCATTCAAAGTGTGACAGCGCTGAAAGCTGAAAAATGGCTTGGGCAGGAAGGGGGTTTTCGTGCACAGTAGAGAAGTGGTTAAAATCATAGTCACCATATATATCCTACAACATTCTCCAGACAGTATAGGCCAACAATTTGTCAAAGTCACAAAATCACATACCTTCGTTCGCACGTCCGTCACTTGAACTCCTCTCTCCGCACAACGAACGTAGTATAGTCACATGTGTGTTTGCTATATATACACCATGCATGCGTCAAACTACGTACACGTCGCTCCGCACACGTCGCCCGCCCATGACGTTCTAACTAACATCTTTTCCCCGCCCCTTCTCTTTCGGCGCGCAGACAGATATGCCGGATTTACAGCAGGTGTCTGATAATTCCTCAAATAACGAGGAGGAGACAAGCCCGGAGACTGAGGAAACGTCACGATCAAGGAGGAGATTCAAGGCATCTAATATGTCTTTTGCGGAGATGGCGGAGATGGTGGACATATTGCTCAAGTCGGATTATGACGCAAAGCATGGGCCGTATAGCAAACCTAATAGAAGGAAGGCCAAAATCCTGAAGAAAGTCGTGAAGAGTCTGAAGAAGAATTTCGGGGTGAAATGAGCAGCTCAGAAAGAGGTGGTCAGACCTCAAACTGAGGGAGCCAGAGCAGTTAAGGAGCATTAAGAGAATGCTAGCAAAAAGTAAGTAAAATGTACACTTTTCTGCTACTAATGTTTTTCTCAAATTACATGTTGCTCCTTTTTTTTTATTTTCATATTTGACTCCCTTCCAAAATTTCCTAATTTGAACTTGGTTTGGCACAGTAATCGTTCGTTACGTTACAGACACTTCGTTCGGCCACTATCCGCTGTTTTGGCTTATTTTACAGCCACAAAAGAAAATAGACATCTGCCTGTTTTTTACAAAATGTTGTTCCTAAATTTTCGGCTAGGTGATGTGTTTGTAAAGAGAATGAAATGCAAACTTTAATCAGTGTAAAGGAGAGGACACTCAGCAGCTGGTACCACATCTGTACTTTGGAGCACTATAGTGTGGGCCACCATAACCGCCTTTTTTGGGTGTCCCACACAGGTGCATCAGTGAATATTTGTGGTGCCTCCATGTCTAAAAATTTACATCCAAAAGGTGAATACTAAACATATTTTTGTTTCCAAATAATGCATTCATCTTTAAATTCCGCACAAACACACACTTGTACCCCACTTCCAAACAATTTTGCCTGTTTTTATTTTTCATAGAGAATTTCAGTGTGATAAATAGACCTTTTGTTTGATTCTCATAGGGGAGAGAAGACTGGGAGGAGAACACTCCAGGGAGCACAGGAACCCCACAGCTTCACAACAACCCCAAACTCCCAAAGACCCACAACCGAAGGATGTTGAGGAAGTTGAGGTGGAGGAAGGAGAAGTGCAGGAAGGAGAGGTGGATGACGTTGTGGAACTGGTCACCACAACAGGTCAGTATCTGTCACTACAGCTTCAGGTAAGAGATGTAGGCCTGCAGAGTTATAATACCTTTTTATTTTGTTTTTAGGGGATGTAAATGTTGTGGTGAAGGATAGTACACGTTTCTCTGCTGACAGTGCCCTCCGAATAATACAGCAAGTGATGGAATGTAGCACGGAACTGGACAGAATAAAACAAATAATTCATGTGATGGATCAAACATTTAAAGACATTCTAGATGTATTGGGGAGAATCGAATAAGGCAACCAAACCCCCATTTTTGTTTCAGGAATGACTGTTCTTCAACCTTTTAAACTCTTTTTGACAATCAAACCAGCCAAAAATTGAATATGCACACAGTGTGTCAACATGTGCTATCTGCCATCAGGGGATATCCATGTACGTCTTTTGGGGGTGCAACCCCTTCCTCGTATCTAAAGTAGGTGAACTGAGGAAGGGGTTGCACCCCCAAAACACATCCATTGATCACCCCTGATGGCAGATAGCACATGTTGACAATAGGGATCAGGAGTCTAAAATCCCTATTGAAAATTACTACAAAATGTGTGCATATTCAATTTTTGGCTGGGCAAGGGGTGGCAAGACCCCATATTAGGACGGGCTCATAGAGACATAGTTTGTGTAAGTGAATGTCTCAGATTGCTCAGAGATATCCAATGTTGTACTTTTTGGAATGCAACTGTTGTTTTTGTATTTTCCTAAGAAAAGAATTGGCGGTTTGTGGCCAGGACAAAAAAATAAATAAAAAAAGTAAACATGTGTGTGAATGTGCACAGAGTAAAATGTTTGAACACAAACAACGTGTAGCTTCTTTTTTCAATACGCTCTAACCTTATTTGTGTTTTTTTTAAGGTTACATAGTGAAATGGTTGTTATTTACTAAAGGAAAATACACTTGGCACTACAAATGCACTAAGACAAACTAGGAGACAGGAAACAAACAAAAGTTAAAAGTTGAAATCAGATTTTTATTTAGCTCATTCTCCATGAATCTTTAGGCATAGCCTGGCATAGAAATTGCCCCCCTACCCGTGAAATATTGCATATATTTCTCCCAAACCTCACGGGCATTTTGGGGGGGCAAGCCAGGACGGGCAGATTCAACGCCCGGCAGGGGATTTGCAGATGAAAGTCCAGCCTCAGGCAATACTGTGGCCATATAAGAAGTGGATTTTCTGCTGAGAAAGTTGTGTAGCACACAGCAGCATAAAACTACATAGTTTATTTTGTAGTCCGCCAAGTGGATAGAAGTCATAAAAATGCGGAACCGGCTGGCCATTATGCCGAAGGCATTTTCAACGACTCTTCGGCCCCTGGCCAGCCGGTAATTGAACACCCTCTTCTCTGGGGTCAGGGTCCTCTGAGGAAATGGCCTCATAAGATGCGGTCCGAGCCATAAGGCTTCATCAGCCAAAAAAACAAAGGGGAGTCCTTCAACATTCCCTGCATCCGGTGGCAATGCAAGGTCGTCACTCTGGAGACGGAGGGCAAACTCCGTCTGGATGAAGGATCCCCCATCGGACATCCGGCCATTCTTCCCTACATCAACATAGAGGAATTCATACCGTGCTGACACCACCGCCATCAGCACAATGCTATGAAACCCCTTGTAGTTGAAGTAGTAGGACCCAGAACGGGGTGGCGGCACGATGCGGACGTGCTTCCCGTCTATGGCACCACCGCAGTTGGGGAAGTCCCACCGCGTGGCAAACTCTGATGCAACAGTCTGCCATTCCTGTGGCGTGGAAGGAAGCTGGGGAGTCAAACAAGATGAAAGAAAATTAGAATTTTAAAATATTACATTACAAGGAGATTATAATAAAAAACATTAGAGGCCAACATCAATCAAATTCTCAGTTTATTAATCTGTTTTTAAGAAGTATAATGGAAGGCTCATGTTTCATATTCATCACCCCCTCCGATGGTCCATTAAAAAAATATTTTGGGGGGGGGGGTAGATGTGTTTGGCCACAGGATAGCATTGCAGTGGCGGTGCGTCCAGAGTGGGGGGGCTCTGGAGCACTGCCCCCTCTCTCCTGTGCCCGTCACTCCGAACAATACATCGGTTCATGCCTTGCATTAACCTATGTATTGTCAATGCCGCCCACTGTTCAGGTGGATGGCCCCCTGTTAAGCGACCAACATATGAATAACTGCAGCATTTATGGGGTGAAAATTGCATATCAGAAACAGGGAGGCAAATAGGCTTGCACATTACAGCCTGAGGGATGTAATTGGCTTCATAAAAGTTAAATAGGTGACGCAGGGGGGGGGACATTCCTTGGGTAAACACTGACAGGCTGCTCTGCCAATCATGTTCACCAAGTCTGTTTAATGGTAACATGATTGGCTGATGCAACATCAAGGGCAGGAGAAGACATCAAGGACAGAAGAAGGATAGCGCTGACCACAAGAAGGTAAGTGCAGGGCTGGGGGGAAAATGGCTGCATTGGAGGGTACAAAATGGCTGCATTGGAGGGGACAAAATGGCTGCATTGGAGGGAACAAAATGGCTGCATTGGAGGGGGCAACTGGGGGCATTTAATAGGCACAGTCGCAAAAAAGGAGGAAGTTTATTTCCTAAATTGGGGTTGGACCCCCAATCATTTGGAGCAACAGGCGCCTCTGCTGGAAAGGTTAGTGAAGGGAAATATGCATGGAGGAGAAAAAAGGGGCAATCTAAAGCTACCAGCATGCATGGGGACAAAGGAGACATTCTCAGCATATTACAATCATGGTAATTAGGGAAGGATGAAAGAAATACCATACATTAGCATACATGAAATACATAAAATGTGATGTTAAAGGAGAAAACTTACCCTAATATAGTCCTCCTGCAGGACTTGTATAATGGCAGAACAGGTGTCTGGGATTATGAGGCCCAGAGCCTGGGGGGAGATGCCTGTTGTGAACTTCAAGTCCTGCAGACTTCTCCCTGTCGCCAGATAACGTAACGTGGCGATGAGCCTCTGCTCAGCACTGATGGCTTCCCGCATAATGGTGTCCTTCCTGGTAATGTAGGGGGACACCAAAGCCAACAGTTCCTGAAAAACGGGGTCAGGCGCCCGCAGAAAATTCCTGTAGTCCTCAGGATTATTCTCGACGATCTCCCGCAGCAGAGGCATATGGCAGAATTGGTCCCGCTGGAGCAACCAATTCTTGGTCCATGAACTCCTCCTCACACCGTTCATGGACTGGTCTTGGTCCAAAACAAGCAGACCAACACCAAGCGCACGCACAGCACGAACTCGACGACGAGAACGTCCAGGCGACATGGCTAGGAAACGGTCGTCTTATCAGAACGTACAGAACAGAACACACTTTAGAACAGCAAGGCCTATGAATAACGAACTGAAAATCAGAAACGAACGGGCAAGAACGCACTGTAAAACAGATACGACCTGCCTAGACGCCCTGAAAGTCAAGATACGAACCCACAAGCACAAACTGAACCTCAGAAAACGAACTGAAAAGCACGAAGACTGAAAAGCGCGAATCGTCTCTTCCCAAACTTTTACTTCACACGCGGTAACACGAGATCAGCAAAAGCAGCCCAAGGGGTGGCGCCAAGGAAATCGATCTTCCCCTTTATAGTGCCGTCGTACGTGCTGGACGTGACCGCGGAGAACAACGAGGAAATTTGGAATTGTCAGTGTGTACGCATGGAAAGCTTGACGAGAAACTCGTCAAGGTTAACAAGAATCTCGTCGAAAAAAACAACGAGATTGTTACGACGAGAAACTCGGTCGTGTGTACGAGGCTTCAGTGTAGCAATATGTTGCTAAATGTTGTACCTTCATTAAATGAAACCATATTGCTACACTTAAGAGGCACCTTTCTTCTCTTTTATACTCAGTTGTGACATGACGCTACTTGTATATCAAGACATTGCTTGTATATCAAGTCACAATTTGTAAAAAAAATTAGCTTGTCTTGCAAAACGCTCTCAAACCAAGTTACTCTCAAACCAAGGTTTTACTGTATTACTTCTCTTGCATCAATAGCAGAGCAAGTAATTCTGTGTCTCAGAAAAAAGGGGGTTATGGATTGCAGTATTCGTAACAGAATTTCTTTTAAAATAAACCAGGGTAACCAGTCAGCTTGAAAATCCACCTCTCCCATGGTTCAAACACATCGTCAATGTTTATTTCCTTTTTAATAAGCTCAGTATGCTTTCTGAACTTTAGTTGATTGTGAGAAGTCGTCACTGTCCTTCCGCTCCGTCTGAGCAAATATCACTCTAAAGTCAAAGACGGGTTTGTGTTGTTTTTTTGGAAAGAAATAAGACAGAAATGTTTTGCTGTAAGGACAGACTGCTGTGCCATTGTGGCTATCACATGGTCTAAAATCAAGATATCACTTAGACGACTTGTGGCTTTAATTTGTCATTTGTGTTGCAGAGCACAATAAAATTGTCCTAATTAATAGATTATTATTTTGTTTTGATAAAGTATTTCGAATGATGCATGAAACATCTGTTGTGTAATTATGGAGTGTCAGAAAGAACAGCATGATCTAAAAGATGTGCACGTCCTTTAAATCTCACTGACATTTCCTTCCTCATAAATGCATTCATGTATAATAAACTATAAAGTGACTCCAGCCTGCCAACACTAAACCTTTTCAATAAACAGAACAAGAAGCAGAGGGTGCAGTAATCCATAGCAACCAACGTATTATATTTCATCACACCAGTAACAGATGGATTCTAGGGATGCTCTGTGCCTTTTGGGGCCCTAGGCAAAGTTTGATCTATCACCCCTGGGGCCCCACCATTGTTAGATTTGTGGCTGCACCAACCCTAAAAACGCTTTTCATTTCTCTACCATAAAACAATGGAGTTGATTTACTAAAACTGGAGAGTGCAAAATCTGGTGCAGCTCTGCATGGTAGCCAATCAGCTTCTAACTTCAGCTTGTGCAATTAAGCTTTAACAACAAAAACCTGGAAGCTGATTGGTTTCTATGCAAAGCTGCACCAGATTTTGCACTCTCCAGTTTTAGTAACTCAACCCCAGTGTTTTAAGGCTTTTAACAGTCACATGTCTTTTAGGCTTTATTTATATGGGCATACCTATTCATTCACCCATGCAACGGGCTATCTTTTGCCACATTGGGTGCACATGTGTTTCATGTACAGGCAGTCCTATTCGTGTCTCTTGGGTTTCACGCACACAGCTGCTGGTCCCAATCTGACAACTGTGCGGGTGCATGGCCTCAAACACATACAGTGTGTGCAAATTGGGACCAGCAGCTATGTCCATGCAGCGGCTGCATCCCAAAAGACCTGAAAAGGACTGCCTGCACATGGATACACCAACACCTGTGCATCCCGTGTCAACAAAGACAGACAACCTTGGAACAGGTTTTATGGATAGCTATGTCAATGTGAATGAGGGTGAGTTTATTTTTAGAGATGACAAGCCATACACCATACCCTGGAGCCTGTAAGCATCATAATGCTTGCAATGACAAGTGGTCATCAGTCAGCCCAGCCATATGATCATGCTGACCAATGAGAATCTCTTCTGAGTCTTCTTCTGGAACAGCACCCAGGAAGAAAGAAGAAATTCTTATTGGTCAGCATGGTCACGTTGACCAATAACCACTTGCCATTGCAAGCATTATAATGTTTACAGGCTCCGGGGCTGCCACATAGTGTACTGTTTGTCTTCTCTATCAGTATATGTACTCTTTAACCATTTAAAAAATTAAAATGGAACTTAATTTTTTTTTCTAATTTTAGAGTGTGGAAGAATAGAACCTCGGTCAGAATACTGCAGTCTGTGTCCCTTTTGGAGATTTGCCCTCACCTCAGGTCCTACTGACCATAGTCTCAAGGACAAAAAGGGACGGAAAATTTGAAATGTTACAATTGTCAATAGAACAAGGGTAGAGGGGAATCTCTTATGGGGACATTTGTTTCAGTACCAATTGTCAAAGACAGGAATTGTTTTTGGAGATTCCTTCATACATTCTGTTGTATTTCGGGGAGAAGTAAAAGGAAATCCCTCCAGTGGTGACTCTGATAGCAAAAAAATCTGAGAGAGGTTCTCATCCTAGAAAAAATAACTAGAGATTCACTTTAATAACAACATGCATAGATCCAGAATAACAAATGGCAAAGTGCAGGGAATAGTACAACATACATAGCCGGCAAATATTATTCAGTAAATGGTGACTTTTTTCTTTACTGTGCCGAAAGATTTAAATATCCCCCATCCCTTATTTAGCCTTACTTACTCTCTAAACCTAATTTCTTAATTGGTTACTTGAGAGGTTGCCTTATGTATAGCTGTTTCTGCCTATAAACTTGCCTTACTAAGTATACAAGTGCCTTACAGCTCCATGTGTGCTTGCAGCAAAGCCTGGTTTTAATATTTTATCTTTCCATTGACTATTAATTTTTATAATGTTTTTTTGGCTGGAGTTTTGTCTTAAGCCCAGATGTGTGACCAAGCCCTGGCGTGCAGGGCGAAACATGTCAGGATTTGTGGCTGGAGCAACACTCATTCACATATTCATGCAGTCCCTAGACATGGCGGCTACATTATTATTATTATTTTTTTCTTAAGCTTTTTTTTTCTATATTTTATACCTTGTATTCCTGCAAAAACACATTTTATATCCTAGGGTGACATCACCCTTTCCTTGAACTTTATCTTTGGAGGAGGAGCATTATCACCCTAGGACAGGGCTACAGAGTACCTTCCCCTCTCCTCTTCTCCATAAAGTAAGGTGAGGTTTTAATTAAGAAAAGCTAAAAAAGGGACAAAAGCAACGTTACATGCTTTTCAATTATACCTAATAAAAACTGAATATTCAGATTCCCACATAAAACCAGTTGTAACTAGTTATCTTTCATATGTGGATACAAAATATGAGATGATAAAAAAGGGATTTACAGAACCTTAGCTTGTGTGGAAAGTGAATGAAAGATGTTTCTGATTACCAGAGATAAAATAATCATGAGAAGGGAAGTTAAAATGTATGTCAGATTCCTGGAACATAAGAATAAAAGCCGGAGAGGAATAATCCTCTGGTACCGAGCCTGGCCAAATGAGGTCGGATATGTTCCACTTCTATGTGAGCTGAACAGAGCATGAGAAAATCAATTTGATCCAAGACAACTCTGGGTAGGAAACTAGATAATGCACTACTGAAAAGGCAGTAATTCAATCGAATAAACAATACAATTAAGCCCTGTGCCTTTGTTTGCTCGTACGTCATGTAATTTTCAAGGAACACCCCCACTTAGCGGCATCAATATTGGACTTACATTAAAGGGAAATCACCTTCTGTGGAATTATTGACATCTGTTTATTAGTTCCAGATCTTTTTAATGGAGTTTCTAGGTTAGGATCCAAAATTCAAAATGTATCCATTAAAAGGAAAAGGCAGTGTGACACAAATCATTGCAAGCCCCTTGGAGACCCAAAAGGCAGTCATAATGGCGATAGAAGTATGAGCTCAAAATTATTTTTCCCTTTCCATTCCCTCAATTTATTTGGTTATACTTGAGTCTATTGAAAGTGATAACCACACACTCCCCTAATAAATAAATTCCTCTTAAGCTGGTCATATAAGTGGAAATTTGATTAAATGTTCAAACTTTCAATTTTTATCTTTTGTCAAAATCACAAAGCAATAAAAGACATTGCCTCTATTGAACTTTAATGGAAAAGTCTGATCACTTTTGACAAAAATGTATCAGCATTTTTCCTCTTTCTTTTAGATCTTCTAATAAACTGTATTGAATCTGTCAGCTTATTGCCTAGATAATTTTTTTACAAAACTTTGAAATCAAGCAGAGTTAAAAACGTACTTTTTTTCTGGTAGATGTAATGTGACACATGTAAAATTGCGTAACTGACACACACGTGTGAAAAGGTGTAACTAATTAAAAATATGTATAATTCTAATACATTATGTATAAATATAATATGTATAATAAATGTTTATGTAATAATAGGCATAATAATATGTATAACAAACAAATATAATAAAGCATTCATTTCTTATTATAATAATATTATAATAAATAACAAGTATATTGAATAATATGTATAAATGTGTAATTGAAGCAGTATTAAACCCAAAAGCATACATGTATTATATTGCAGCTTACCAATTCTCAAAAGTGATGGCTGTACTCTTTTGATTTTTAAGGCTGTTGATCCAGCCAGTAATTCAGTTTAAAAAAAAAAAAAAAAAAAAAACAAGCTCCCCAGTAGAATCTATCAGTTACAGAGATCAGACAAACTATTTAACACTAGCAGGGGTGCTTACAATAATTTGTTTTTATTTATTTATGTAAAAGCTTTATCCATAAAGGAGAAAAAAAACAGTTTGCTGTAACTGCTTATAAAGTATTAGCTAGAGTTTGGCTTCATTTTTTTAGTGTATTTAAATCTGCTAGTACATCTAGCTGCTGTCCAAAGGTGCCCCCTGTTCTCCTGCAGCCAGAATGGGAGCACTCCAATACAGGAGGTGTGTAAATGGCCAGCTCACCAGATGAAAAACATAAAAGAATACGGATGCAGCCACCACATATAATGATTGGTAACCTGCCATTACATTTTGGTCTTGGTCTTGAGAAAAAATAATAATTTCCTGGTCAGTTACATAAATTGCTAGAATTTTAGCGAAGATCATTGCAGAGTCTACCATTTCTACAGGTATTGCACTTACTTTCTACTTCCTACAACCTGCAACCACTTCATACTTATTGAGTGCTGAGTGGGAGGGTCTTCCTGCTAGAGTCACATGGTGCTCTCCAACGGTTGTAATAAGAGATAAACACTGCTGCAAATGATAGTGAGCCAATCACATGAGCAGAAAATTACATTTCTGGGATGGTTCTGTACACCAACTGTATACCTTCTCCCTCCTTCTATAAAAGGAGTCTTTGTTTGAGTTTTTGCCAAGTTTTAGAAAATCATAGCTGGTTGCAGACTGAACTGGAAAGGTGATTACAAAATGGTTTATGTAGCAAATATTTTAATATAGACATTTATACGGTGCCAACAATTTACATAATATACTATATATTAACATCAGTCCCTGCCCCAAAGGTCCCTACCTCACATAAATAAATAAAAGACTACACCTGTGCTCAGGGTAACATAATTATACAAATTGTTGGTGACAATTATCAAAAAATATCAGAATAAAATGCAGTGCTTATTAATAAAAGTCAATCCAAACACTTTATATAAATTCAAGGAGAGAATCCAAGGTGTATATCAAAGGTTCTTCTATAAGGGTTCATTTATACTTGCTTCGACTTCAACACACATTAAAACTCCTATTGCTTCAATGCAATTTTTTTATGTTTTTGATGCTTCTACGATTCTTCAATGATGCTTTGGTGGTGCTTCGATGATGCTTCAGTGGTGCTTATTTTAAGCTTTAACCGCTTGCCCACTGGGCACTTAAGCCCCCTTCCTAACCAGACCAATTTTCAGCTTTCAGTGCTCTCACATTTTGAATGACAATTACTTAATCATGCAACATTGTACCCATATTACATTTTTGACCTTTTTTTCACACAAATAGAGCTTTCTTTTGGTGGTATTGGGCATGGGCACTTTTTTACACAAAGTTGTCCATGCAAAAGACATTTCTAACACATAGCATGTACATAACAAAAATGACACCCCAAAATATATTCTGCTACTCCTCCTGAGTATGGTGATACCACATGCAACGCTGTATCCTGGCCTAGGCCAACAAGGCCCAGGCCTAGGGGAGCACTTTGCAGAGGGGCAGCATGGAGAGAGTCCCCGCCGGCTTGCTCTATACTCTTAGTGTAGCACCAGTCTTATGGGGTGGACTGGGCTGAGAGGCAAATTAGTCTAGCGCCCCCTGCTTCCAGTATGCAAGCGTCCGGCATTCCGCAACTGTGGGGGGGGGGCGCTGCTTCTAATTTTGACTTTCCTATCATCCTGGACCACAGACCTTCCTCACTGTGCTATATGTTTTCTGATGTACCATTGGCATGGTTATATCTTCTTAGTCCTCTCCATAAAATTATCAGAAATTTTTGCTTAACCCCTTCCTCACCGGGCCATAATAATATGACGCCGGCAGGAACCCTCCCTCTCTCTGGGTGGACGTCATATGACGTCTTTTCTTCCCGGCCATCTAGGTGTCCGCCTGGCACCCACGATTGCCCGCGATCACGGCAGGAGTGTGGATCTGAGTGTGTAAACACACAGATCCACGTCCTGTCAGAGGTGAGGAGACCGATGTGTGTTCCCATTACAGAGGAACACACATCGGTCCCCTCCTCTTGTGAGTCCCCTCCCCCTATAGAATCACTCAATAGGGAACATATTAACCCCTTCAGCGCCCCCTAGTGTTAACCCCTTCCCTGCCAGTCACATTTACACAGTAATCAGTGCAGTTTTATAGCACTCTTCGCTGTATAAATGTGAATGGTCTCAAAAACGTGTCAAAAGTGTCCGATATGTCCGCCGCAATGTCACGGTC
The DNA here is from genome assembly GCA_029206835.1 of Rana muscosa. Classification (NCBI taxonomy): domain Eukaryota; kingdom Metazoa; phylum Chordata; class Amphibia; order Anura; family Ranidae; genus Rana; species Rana muscosa. The sequence continues at coordinate 235,384,682 of CM055122.1, read as the reverse complement.
ACAATAAAAATCGCAGATCACCGCCATTACTAGTAAAAATAAATAATAAATGCCATAAATCTATCCCCTATTTTGTAGACGCTATAACTTTTGCGCAAACCAATCAATATACGCTTATTGCGATTTTTTTTTACAAAAAATATGTAGACGAATGCATATCAGTCTAAACTGAGGAAATTTTTATTTATTTTTTTAAATTGTGATATTTATTAAATCAAAAAGTAAAAAATATTGTGTTTTTTTTCAAAATTGTCGCTCTCCTTTTGTTTATAGCGCAAAAAATAAAAACCGCAGAGATGATCATATACCACCAAACGAAAGCTCTATTTGTGGGGGGAAAAAAACATAAAGATTTATTTTGGGTACAGTGTTGCATGACCGCGCAATTGTTATTCAAAGTGCAACAGCGCTGAAAACTAAAAATTGGCCTGGGCAGAAAGGGGGTGAAAATGCCCTGTATGGAAGTGGTTAAAGTAGAACACTTTTTTTTTTAAAGACAACACTTTTTTTTTTCCATTTTGGATGGAGTAAGGGAGGATTATAGCCCCTGACAGTTTATTTTTTACCATCCCTGTCCCATTGCAGAGATTTCCCTTCACTTCCTGACCCATAGCCAAACAGGAAGTGAGAGGAAATCTATGCAAATTAAGGGAATCCATTGCCGTCCCTCAGAACTAGTGTCCCCACTCGAAAATTTCAGGGCGGGTCTTAAACAGAAAGGGGTGTGGCCTTGACAGAAAAGGATGGGTCATATTTAAATTATGGGGTGCACAAGTTTAGTCAGGCCTAAGGCAGCACAAAACCTAAACACACCACTGACCACATGTGGGAGACTTTTACACAGCCAGGCCACATACAGTGGCCCGACATGCAGGGAGCAGCATCAGGTTCTAGGAGCATAAATTACACATCTAACTTGACTACCTATTACACTTTTGTAAGACACTGGTGGGCACAGCATGGATGGTTACAGATCCCATCCGGATCTGGGGTGTAAAGGTGCAGAAATTGGGGCTGATCTGAGGTGTAAAGGTGCAGAAGTTGGGAGTGATCTGAGAAGTAAAGGTGCGGAAATTTGGGATGATCTGAGGTGTAAAGGTGCAAAAGTTTTGCCTGATCTGAGGTGTGAAGGTGCAGAAGTTCAGCCTGATCTGAGGTGTGAAGGTTCAGGAATTGGACCTGATCTGAGGTGTGAAGGTGCAGAAGTTGGGCCTGATCTGAAGTGTGAAGGTGCAGAAGTTGGGCCTGATCTGAAGGTCTGGGTCTCACATGAGAACTGGAAGTGCAGAAAAGAGGTCTGAAGTGAGCTGTGAAGGAGCAGAAATTGGGTCTGTTCTCTGGTGTGAAGGTGCAGATGTAGGGCCTGATCTGAGGTGTAAAGGTGCAGAAGTTGGGCCTGATCTAAAGGTGTAAAGGTGCGGAAATTGGGGTTGATCTGAGGTGTGAAGGTGCAGAACTTGGGCCTTATCTGAGGTGTGAAGGTGCAGAACTTGGGCCTGATCTGAGGTGTGAAGGTGCAGAAGTTGGGCCTGATCTGTGGTGTGAAGGTGCAGAAATTGGGCCTGATCTGAGGTGTGAAGGTGCAGAAGTTGGGCCTGATCTGTGGTGTGAAGGTGCAGAAATTGGGCCTGATCTGTGGTGTGAAGGTGCAGAAATTGGGCCTGATCTGTGGTGTGAAGGTGCAGAAGTTGGGCCTGATCTGTGGTGTGAAGGTGCAGAAATTGGGCCTGATCTGTGGTGTGAAGGTGCAGAAGTTGGGCCTGATCTGTGGTGTGAAGGTGCAGAAATTGGGCCTGATCTGTGGTGTGAAGGTGCAGAAATTGGGCCTGATCTGTGGTGTGAAGGTGCAGAAATTGGGCCTGATCTGTGGTGTGAAGGTGCAGAAGTTGGGCCTGATCTGTGGTGTGAAGGTGCAGAAATTGGGCCTGATCTGTGGTGTGAAGGTGCAGAAGTTGGGCCTGATCTGTGGTGTGAAGGTGCAGAAATTGGGCCTGATCTGTGGTGTGAAGGTGCAGAAATTGGGCTTGATCTGTGGTGTGAAGGTGCAGAAGTTGGGCCTGATCTGTGGTGTGAAGGTGCAGAAGTTGGGCCTGATCTGTGGTGTGAAGGTGCAGAAATTGGGCCTGATCTGTGGTGTGAAGGTGCAGAAGTTGGGCCTGATCTGTGGTGTGAAGGTGCAGAAATTGGGTCTGATCTGTGGTGTGAAGGTGCAGAAGTTGGGCCTGATCTGTGGTGTGAAGGTGCAGAAATTGGGCCTGATCTGAGGTGTGAAGGTGCAGAAGTTGGGCCTGATCTGTGGTGTGAAGGTGCAGAAATTGGGCCTGATCTGAGGTGTGAAGGTGCAGAAGTTGGGCCTGATCTGTGGTGTGAAGGTGCATGCATTGGGGTTCACATGAGAGTTAAGGTACAGGATTTACACTGATCCGAGGTGTGAAGGTGAAAACAAATGGTGAGGGTAGCCTTGGCAATGCTATCTGCATTTAGATCTATTTATTTGTGTGTTCATTTCTTATTCAAGTAGTTTGCAGCATTTACTTTATACAAATACCTTTTCGTGAATGATCGTGTGAAGTTGACATTTATTTTTATGTAGCCGACACTAACAATTTCTTTGAAAAAAAAATTTGGCACACCATGCTCAAAAGGTTACCTACCCCTGTTCTAAACTATACATACCGGCAACATTCTAAATAACAATCAGAATTTATAATAGCAGCATGTAAGTTAAACAAACATATACACAATCAGAGAAATGTATACACACACATAGGGCAAATTACCTACACTGGGAGAGCATACAAGCGTTGTGCATATTCTGGGTTTCGAACTGAACACCAGTGCTACAAGGCAGAAGTGCTAACCACTATAGCCCTGTACACACGATCGGATAACCTATGGATTTTCGTCCGATGGATTTGTCCATCGGAAATCCGATGAAACTGTTTTTCATCAGTCTTGGCCACACACCATCAGTCTAAAAACCGACGGCAAGAAAACGACGGCACGTTCAAAACGTACGACGTGCTATAAAAGGGCCGAACAAATCTAATGGCGCCACCCCTTGGGCTGCTTTTGCTGATTTCGTGTTACCGCGTGTTAGTAAAAGTTTGGTGAGAGCCGATTCGCGCTTTTCAGTCTCCGTGCTTTGCAGATCGTTTCCTGTTGTTCAGTTTGTGCTTGTGGGTTTGTATTTGTGATTCAGTGCGTGCAGTCAGGTCGTTACTGCCTTGCAGTGCCTTCTTGGCCGTTCGTTTCCTGTTTTTCAGATCGTTCTTCTCAGGCCTTGCTGTTCCACAGTGCGTTCTGTTTGAGTGCCTTCTGAACAGCCGACCGGTTTAAAACCATGTTTGAAGTGCGTTCTCATTCTCGAGCTTGTGCTGGCTTTGGGCTTGGTGTTGCAGTTAATACTGTAACCCGAGTTCAGTCTGTGAACAGGGTGAGGAGGAGTTCATGGACTAAGAATTGGTTGCTCCAGCGGGACCAATTCTCTCATATGCCTCTGCTGCGGGAAATCCATGAGAATAACCCTGATGATTTCAGGAATTATCTCAGGATGACGGACCCCGTATTTCACCGTCTTTTGGATTTGCTGTCCCCCTATATAACGAGGCAGGACACTGTGATGCACCAGGCCATCACTGCCGAGCAGAGGCTTATTGCCACGTTGAGATACCTGGCGACTGGGAGAAGCTTGCAGGACCTCAAGTTCTCAACAGGCATCTCCCCCCAGGCTCTCGGGATCATTATCCCTGAGACGTGTTCGGCCATCATTCAGGTCCTGCAGAAGGACTATATGAAGGTAATTATGCTCCTTTAACCTCACATTATCTGTTTTTATTCTGTTGGTTTATTTTATTTTTTTCCTCCTAACACAAATATGCCTGTTTGTAATATCCTGGTAATGTCCCCATTTTCCCCATGCCTTTTTTTACCTGTAAATCCCTTTTTGGGCCCTACATGCCTATTTCCCTTCACTAACCTCTCCAGCATGCTATCGTGGGCGCAAACCCAGCTAGCCTTCTATTTTCCTTTTCATTTTTGGGGGGTCATTGCTCTCGTAGTTTGACAACCCTCCCTCCCCCCTAAAGATGTTAAAAAATTAGTAGTTCTCAATCAAGCTCAGCAGAGTGGTAGAGCCTTTTTTGGGATCCCCCACAATCATCTTAGGCCCCCCCCCTTAGATTATTTTAGAATGTCCACTCAGCGGGGGTGAGGCATCTGCTAAGTGGGCCTTTGTTTATTGGTAGGAAAAACTCCCTTAAATAATAATGTTACTCAACAATGTTTTTGTGTGTAATCTGCTTGCACTGTAAACATAAACCGTACTAATGTCTTCTTTTTGTTTGACTCCACAGTTCCCTAGCACACCACAGGAATGGCTGACTGTGGCCTCCCAATTTGCCCAGCGGTGGGATTTCCCCAACTGCGGAGGGGCAATTGATGGGAAGCACGTCCACATAGTGCCGCCACCCCGTTCGGGGTCATACTATTTCAACTATAAAGGTTTTAATAGCATAGTGTTAATGGCGGTGGTGTCGGCACGGTACGAGTTCCTGTATGTGGACGTGGGGAAGAACGCCCGGATGTCTGATGGCGGATCATTCGCGGAGACGGAGTTCGCTCACCGTCTGCAGGCTGGGGGTCTTGCACTGCCTCCAGATGCAGAGAACGTTGAAGGGCTCCCGTTCGTTTTCATTGCGGATGAGGCTTTTGGACTAGGACCACACCTGATGCGGCCGTTTCCCCAACGAACCCTCACCCCGGAGAGGAGGGTTTTTAATTACCGGCTGGCCAGAGCCCGGAGAGTTGTGGAGAATGCCTTCGGGATAATGGCCAGCCGGTTCCGCCTGTTCCAGACAGCGATACATTTGGCGGATTATAAACTGAACCACATCGTCTACTGCTGCTGCATATTGCACAATTTTCTACGCAAATTTGCAACCAATTATGTATCATCGTTTGGGCCTGAGGCCGGTCCATCTGAACTGATTAATCTGACCGGCCTCAGCACTGCCCGTACTGGCTTGGCCCCCCAAAGTGCCCGTGAAGTACGCCAGAAATACGTAGAGTACTTCACGGGTAGGGGGGCCATCGCAATGCCAGACCACATCTGACCAAGTAGTTAACCTTTTAAAAATAAAAAAAATCATGGAATTCCTACAAACTTGTGTTGTCATTCTTGTATTTTGGGTTTATGTGTCTCCCAGGTTCTAGTAGTGCCAAGTGTAATTGTCCTTAGTAAATAGCCTCAAAACTCAGAGCGAAAAACACGGTTTTTGCATCTTCAGAACTGCTCTTGAGCATAGAAAGAACAAGGCACACCTTTTTTAGACTTCCCAAATGTTTTTATTGTTTGCACCGCATTTTTTTTTTGGTTTTTAGAAATACTAGCCTTTTATTTTTCTGTGCGGCTTTTTTTGCAGAAACATGCATGGGCCGTAAGCCATTTTTTTAGTCTGAAAAAGTAATAAAATAACACTGTGTAAAATACCAACTGGAGATGGGGTGATGGTACCCCTGATCCATCCCAAATGTTAACAAACACACTTTCTTTTGGGGCTCAAATGGGTATCTTCAACAAGATCCCATGGCTAGGGTAAACATGTGCTATCTGCCATCATGGGGGATCAAAGGTCGTGCTTTGGGGATGTAAACCCTTCCTCTCACCTACTTGAGGAGGGAGGAAGAGGTTGCACCCCCAAAACAGGGACATAGATATCCTGTGACGGCAGATAGCACATGTTGAGTCTTCAGTGTGTGCATCTTCACATTTGGGATGTTGGAAATCCCTGAGATAATTTCAGACGCAAAACAAAACACACAAAAAGGGGGGGTTCACACTATTCTCCCCAAAATATCTATCATGTTTTTATAAAACTTTTGCTCAATCACAATCATTCTCTTTCTCATAATGTCCATTTCACTACTGCATTCCATGATTTCCTGAATGATTATTTTGGCGCTGGCACTCGAGAATGGCGGATTTGGACTTCCTGACACACCCCCACGTTCAGTCCCTAAAACAAAAAAAAAGTTTTTACACTAGGCAGGCCTACATCTGTATTTACCTTGAAGTTGTGGTGACAGACACTGACCTGTTGTGCTGATAAGCTCCACCTCTCCTTCCTCCACCTCCCCTTCCTCCACCTCCGCTTCCTCCACCTCCGCTTCCTGAACCTGCTGATCTTGGTCTGCTTTGGGAGCTTCGGGGAGTTTCTGTGGTGTTGGGTTACTCGTCTCCTGAGCATGGTGTCCTCCCAGTCTCCTCTCCCCTATGGGAATTTACAACAAAATGTATACTTTAGCACACAGACTTTTTTAAGGCCTGAAAGTTTTGAAGTGGGGTACAATTGATATTTGGCCCTGAGTTCCAACATGAACATATGTGATCTTGCAAACTCAACAAAGCAACATGTTATTTTTGAGGACATTCACAAATACACTTGGATAACCACCAAGGTATCCACTGGACCACCTGTGTGTGACACCGTTAATAAATTTGGTCATGTGGCCCAGAGTATAGTATCTTGATCAAGAACAAAAAGAAGTACACAACTGCTGGAGTGTCATCTCCTTTACCCAGAATACAGTTTATTCTTTCAGTCACATTCTAAATTTCCTTACAACACATCTGTCAGGGTCACCTGTGGCCAGGTGACAGATGCACACCGTAGGGGGACAGGAGTGCACCGTGAGATAGTGAACCCTATGGCTGGCTTCTGCGGATAGGAAACTGGGTGGTTGTGGAAAGCGGGACCAGAGGAGCACAACCGGGATCCCAACGGAAGCGAGAGCCAAGATTCCCCAGGGCGCGGAGTCTAAGACCCAGCTGGTCTTCTCCAGGGCCTCTAGTGGTGAGGATGTTACGCTGCAGGCTGGGACCAGGTCGCGGCCCCTGGAGTTTCCTAGCTCACGCCCCGTAGGATAAGGGGAAGCAGCAGCACACGATAGAGAGAACCGAATAACAAGCCGAAGGTCAGGGGCCACAAGCAGACAAGGATAACGAAGAACGAGCCGAAGGTCAAGGGTCACGAGCAGACAGGGATAGACGGGGACAAGCCAATAACGTAACAGAGAGACAGACGTAGCACACGGCAGGCAGGAACCCAAACACACAATGCCTAACAAACACGTTGATCAGCAAAGCAGGCTTGCAGTGCACAGGTTAATATAGTGTTCAGTGATAGGGCCTGGGGTGGAGTCAGGCTGGGAGGAGATTATAAAGGAAGCCAGGTGAAGGAGGTCTGGTCTCTAGATGAACACATGAGGAGGAAGGTAAGATGGCAGACAGACATTAATGCATATCCATGACAGTACCCTCCCTCTTACGAGGCCTCCCCCTTCCCCGCCTGGGCCCAGGTTTAGAGAGAAACTTCAGATGAAACTCCTTTAACAGACGAGGTGCAAAGACCTCAGATGCAGTGATCCAAGACCTCTCCTCAGGACCAAACCCTTTCCAATGAACGAGGTACTGAAGAACGCCTTTACAGAGACGGGAGTCCAGAATTTGACTGATCTCGTACTCCTGATTATCCTCAGAGACAGGCGCCACGGTAGGGAGAGGACGAGAGAATTTATTGAGGACTAAAGGCTTTAGAAGAGCAACATGAAAGGAGTTAGTGATTTTAAGGCTCTTAGGAATCTGGAGTTTGAAACAAACCGGATTCAGTTTAGCAGTTACCGTGTATGGACCGATGAATCGTGGAGCAAACTTCAGAGAAGGAACTCGGAGCTTGATGTTCCTGGTAGAGAGCCAGACTTTGTCCCCTGGCTGAAGAGAAGGCGGTTTACGCCTGCGGCGGTCGGCAAAGCCTTTGAATTTTTCAGCAGCTGCCCGGAGGGAATCATGAACGTGACCCCAAACGGAATTGAGAGACTCCTGAACCGAAGCCAAAGCTGGAATGTCTGGAGAACAGATCATGGGAAGAGGAAGTTGAGGGTGTTTTCCATAAACTGTGAAAAGGGTGTCTTCTGCGAACTGGTATTCACATGATTGTTATGGGAGAATTCTGCCCACGGGAGTAGAGAGGACCAATCGTCATGGTGAGAAGACACAAAGGTGCGAAGAAAGACCTCTAACTCCTGATTAACCCTCTCAGTCTGTCCATTGGATTGGGGATGGTAAGAAGAAGAAAAATCCAAGACAATATTGAGGGATTTGCAAAAGGCTCTCCAAAAACGAGACGTGAATTGGACTCCCCTGTCGGAAACAATATGAGAAGGGACCCCATGTAGGCGGAGAATTTCCCGAATGAAAATGGGAACCAAGGCAGGGGCAGAAGGAAGACCAGGAAGAGGAACAAAATGAGCCATCTTGGAGAATCGATTGATTACCACCCAAATGACTGTATTATTCTCAGACAGTGGGAGATCGGTGATAAAATCCATGGCAATATGGACCCAGGGTTCCTTAGGAATGGGCAAGGGCATGAGGAGACCAGCAGGAGCTTGTGTGGAGGATTTGGACTGAGCACAGACATGACAAGCTTTAACGTAGTCTTTGACGTCTGAGCGGAGATTAGGCCACCAGTAGTGACGACTGATGAGTAGGAGGGATCGGAGGAATCCAGAATGCCCTGCCACCTTGGAATCATGTCCCCAATGAAGGATCTTAGCTCTTAGCTCAGTGGGGACAAAGGTCTTACCAGGCGGAATTTTAGACTTCAGGGTGGTAGAGTGGGCAACAATGCATGAGGTGGGAATGATCGGCTCAGGTTCAGGGGCGGACTCCTCGTCCAAAGTGTCAAATGACCTAGAGAGCGCATCAGCCCGACCGTTGCAGGAACCAGGTTTGTAGGTAATCGTGAAATTAAAACGGGCAAAGAAGAGACTCCACCTGGCCTGTCTAGGATTCAGACGTTTAGCATTCTGTAGATACTGTAAATTCTTGTGATCGGTAAAGATCGTTATGGAGTGAGGGGAACCCTCCAAGAGATGACTCCACTCCTCTAACGCCAATTTAATTGCGAGAAGTTCCCGATCACCGATGGCATAATTCCTCTCTGCCTGAGAATTTTTTTTGGAGAAGAACGCACATGGTTGGCGTCTCTTCTCAAAGATTTGAAGAAGCACAGCTCCCACCCCCATTGAGGAAGCGTCCACTTCAATAAAAAATGCATTCCCAGGATTTGGTCTCCTCAAGAGGGGGCCCGAAACAAAGGCCTGTTTCAGGTCGTGAAATGCAGAGACAGCTTCGGGAGGCCAGTCTCTGGCATTCACACCCTTCTTGGTCAAAGCGATAATAGGCGCGGCAATGGAAGAGTAATTCCTTATGAACTGCCTATAATAATTAGTGAAGCCAAGAAAGCGCTGTGTGGCCTTGAGGCTAGCAGGAAGAGGCCAGTTGGTGATAGCCAAGACCTTCCCAGGGTCCATACGAAGCCCCGAACATGAGACGAAGCACCCCAAAAACAGGACCTCAGAACATTCAAAGGAACATTTCTCCAGCTTGGCATAGAGATTGTTCTCTCTAAGACGTTGAAGTACAGTGCGGACATGGTTTCTGTGGACGAGCAGATTTTCAGAAAAGATCAGAATGTCATCCAGATAGATGACAACAAACTGGTACAGCAGATCTCTGAAGATTTCATTGACAAAGTTTTGAAACACGGCTGGAGCATTACACAGACCAAAAGGCATCACCAGATATTCGTAATGCCCGTCTCTAGTGTTGAATGCAGTCTTCCATTCGTCACCCTCCCGTATTCGAATGAGATTGTACGCGCCTCTGAGATCCAACTTGGTGAAAATGGAGGCACCCTTCAACCTATCGAATAGCTCAGATATTAAGGGTAAGGGGTATCGATTTTTAATAGTAACCGCATTTAAACCCCGATAATCGATGCAGGGTCTTAAGGTACCATCCTTTTTGGCAACAAAAAAGAACCCTGCCCCTGCAGGCGATGAGGATTTCCGGATGAAACCTCTCTCCAGATTCTCTGCTACATACTCCGACATGGCCTGGGTCTCTGGGATGGACAGAGGGTAGGTACGACCCCTGGGTAGAGTTGCTCCGGGGACAAGATCAATAGCACAGTCAAAAGACCTGTGGGGAGGAAGCACCTCAGCTGATTTTTTACAGAACACATCCCGGTAATCGCTGTATGCGGCGGGAAGATCAGAAGAAACAGAAGTGGCAGCAACCGGAAGACTCTCCTTGGGGGTCACCTTGAGAAGACACGACGAGAAACATGAGGAACCCCAGGCCAGGATCTGCCCAGAGACCCAGTCCACATGTGGAGAGTGGAGCTGTAGCCAAGGGAGGCCCAATACAACTGGGGTAGAGGCCTTGGGTAGAATAAGAAAGGATATCCACTCCTGGTGGAGAATCCCTACCGACATCCTAATGGGTAGCGTCTGGAAGCGAATAGGGCCCCCTGGGAGAACAGTGCCATCAATTGCCGAGACTATCAATGGGGTAGTGAGAGGTGAAAGGGTAAGCTTCATAGAAGAAGCAGTTCTCCAATCCATGAAATTGCCGGCAGCCCCGGAATCCAGGTATGCAAGGGTTGACTGAGGAGAAGTGCCTACATGAAGGAACACCGGCAAGAGCAGGCGAGAAGGTGATGTTTCTGGGTCCAATACTCCACCTTCCAAATGTATTAGACCCGAGCGTTTCCCGGACGAAGCGAGCAGGAGTCACGAAAATGACCCTTGCCCCCACAATAGAGGCACAAGCCCAGAGTTCTGCGCCTAGCACGTTCTTCGGGGGTTAGTCTGGTCCGGCCCAGCTGCATAGGTTCTTCAGCAGGTAGAGGATGCTCCACGGAATGAAGGGAGGGGAGTTCAGACTGGCTAGGACCCAGAGAGTGCTGGCGTCTTTTTTCTAAGGACCTCTCTTGAAAACGAATGTCGATCTGGTTGCATAATGAAATTACATCGTCCAGACCGACGGGAATGGCTCTTCCCGCTAATTCGTCTTTCACTCGGTCAGAGAGGCCATGTAAAAAGGTAGCGATCAGGGCCTCATTATTCCAGCTCAATTCAGCTGTGTGGATACGGAACTGAAGAGCATATTGCCCCACTGAACTAGATTCTTGGCGAAGACGTAAGACAGCACTAGCCGCTGAAGAAGCCTGAGCCGGCTCTTCGAAGATATTACGAAAGAGCTTCAAGAATTCGGACAGACTGGAAACCACCGGATCGTTCCTCTCCCACAGGGGGGCAGCCCAGGCCAAAGCTTCACCGGAGAGGAGGGAAATGATATAGGCTACCTTAGCCCGGTCAGATAGGAAGCTTTGAGGCTGAAGCTCAAAATGTGCATTGGCTGAGAAACCCCCTGCAGGCCTTGGAGTCCCCAGAGAAACAGAACGGAGCTGGCAATCTTAGTGAGTGTGAGGCTGCGACTGGTGCGATAGGTACAGCCGCTGGTTGTACTTGGGGTTGCGGATTCGGGGTTCCCAAGGAGACCTGAAGCTGCTCGAATCGAGAAGCCAGATCCTGGAGGAATCGCATCACCTGGGTCTGATTTGATTCCTGGGTCTCAAGTCTGCGAACTATGCCCTTCAATGGATCATCCGCGGGAAGCGGGATGTCAGCCGGGTTCATGGCTGATCAAACTGTCAGGGTCACCTGTGGCCAGGTGACAGATGCACACCGTAGGGGGACAGGAGTGCACCGCGAGGTAGTGAACCCTATGGCTGGCTTCTGCGGATAGGAAACTGGGTGGTTGTGGAAAGCGGGACCAGAGGAGCACAACCGGGATCCCAACGGAAGCGAGAGCCAAGATTCCCCAGGGCGCGGAGTCTAAGACCCAGCTGGTCTTCTCCAGGGCCTCTAGTGGTGAGGATGTTACGCTGCAGGCTGGGACCAGGTCGCGGCCCCTGGAGTTTCCTAGCTCACGCCCCGTAGGATAAGGGGAAGCAGCAGCACACGATAGAGAGAACCGAATAACAAGCCGAAGGTCAGGGGCCACAAGCAGACAAGGATAACGAAGAACGAGCCGAAGGTCAAGGGTCACGAGCAGACAGGGATAGTCGGGGACAAGCCAATAACGTAACAGAGAGACAGACGTAGCACACGGCAGGCAGGAACCCAAACACACAATGCCTAACAAACACGTTGATCAGCAAAGCAGGCTTGCAGTGCACAGGTTAATATAGTGTTCAGTGATAGGACCTGGGGTGGAGTCAGGCTGGGAGGAGATTATAAAGGAAGCCAGGTGAAGGAGGTCTGGTCTCTAGATGAACACATGAGGAGGAAGGTAAGATGGCAGACAGACATTAATGCATATCCATGACAACATCATCTAGCCAACAATGTGTAGATAAACATTGTTGAAGTAAAATGAGGCATGCCCACATGTAGTTTACGTGGATATGTGCCAAACATGTTTGGGGGAAGAGCAGCAAGTTATTGGTCAAAACATTGGGCAAATAAGTGGACTCTCCACTTAACCTAAAAGATGAGATTTCAAAATGTGAACCCAGTCAAGCCAAGCACATGTTGCAAAACATGGAAGAATACATATTACAATGTGAAAGAACACAGTAAAATATACTTACTTTTTTCTATGCTTTTTATAAGCTTCTTATACTGCTCCGGCTCCCTGATCTTGAGGTCAGACCACCTTTTACGGAGTTGTTCCTTGGATCTCCTGACCCCATATTTTTTATAAAGACTCTTCGCCACTTTGTCCATAATTTGTGACTTCCGGAGATTAGGGGTGTCGTATGGGCCATGCTTGCCGTCGTAATCGTTCCTCCGCAGAATGTCCACCATCTCCGCCATCTCAGAAAAAGACATATTAGTCGCCTTGTATCTTTTTTTACAGGATCGGGACGTTTCCGCCTCCGGGCTTTCCTCGTCGGTAATTTCAACTAAAGAAGCCACCTGTGTCTGCGACATGTCGCCGTCTCACACTGTGCGTCGATCGTTAAGGGGCGGGGAAATGCAGAAAAAGTCCGTCATGGGCGGGCGACGAGGGCGGAGTTACACGCATGCGCAGGGTATAAAAAGGGGAAAGAAGTTATTAGGGATGCGCGGAGTAAGGACGACCGGAAGTGAACCCACGAAGTGAACTAAGGTAAGAAGGGAACTCGGGCCTGCAGTGGCATATTAATGGGTCATGATTGTAAAGGGCAATATTGTGATAAGTTGAGGAGAATCAATTCTGATCCTTTTTTTTTTTGTACTTGCTGATCCTAATAGATGCAGAAACTAAGAGAGCCGGAGGTGATGCTTGTTTTTATTGAAAAGTATAAGGAACAGCGCAACCTTTGGGAGCTCAAACACCCTGCGTATCACAAAAGTGATGTACGACGGGCAACTATTACCAAATTAGCCGAGGATATGAAGCCATGGATCCCAGATGCAGACTACACTATGATCAATAATAAAATCAACAACCTGCGCAATTCTTATAAAAAAAAATTCAAGGAAGTGCGCCAGTCCAAGAGATCAGGAGCAGCAGCCGACGATGTAGTAAAGCCCAAGCTGTGGTACTGCAGACATCTCCAATTTCTGGATGACCAGATCGAGGCCAGGGAATCTATTTCCAGCCTTCCCTCAACCCTTCCTTCCACCCTTCCCTCCAGCGTTCCTTACACCCTTCCCTCCACCCCTGCAGAGGCGGAGGAGGAGCCTCCTGAGCTCGAAGAGCCAGATCTTCGCATCTTCAGCCAGGTATAGTATTTTTGATGCTAATTATTGTCCACTAAGTAATATTGAGTTGAACTGTTTTGATTAGCCATAAATGATCCCACCCCCCCTCCAAAATAAACCAGTAATGAGATCAAAATTGTGTGTGATTGATTCCTCAAATAATAGAAATTTTCATTTTATTTTATAAACAGGATGAGGCAAGCCAGGAGGAAGAGGGTCAGGAGTGTGACAAGCAGGAGGAGGCAGGGCCCAGTGGGACTCAGCAGGTCCCCAGGCCTAGTGGCAGCACCGTCTCCCAAGTGGCTCCCCTCCACGTCAGACCGCCAAAACAACGGCGGATGACACAAGTGGAGGAGGAGTCACTAAAGATGATTCAGGAGGCTGCTGCCATTATGAGGGCCCCCCTCAACCCTACGGAGGGGTTTAGCACCTATCTCTCAGATAAGCTGCTGAGAATGGAGGCGGGACAACGGGCCCTTTGTGAGCACATTATCTACACGGCCGTACACATGGGGGCGAGGGGACAGCTGACTGAGGCCACCCATATCTCACATCAGCCCAATCCCTCTCCTCCTTCTCCTCTTCCTCCTGCCACATCACCACCCACAGTGGCCCAGCCTGCAAGGGTGCGTGGACGGGGCCGTGGAGAGAACGCTGCAGAGAGGCGTGGAAGGAAGGCTACAAGGAAGAGCAGGAGGTGATTCCCTGGCCTCGAGCTGCTCATCCAGAAATTGAAGGTTGATGGAGTACCACAGCTTGGGATGATGTATGTCTTCGGCTGCTGCTCCTGATTTCATGCTGTTGTTGATTTTATTATTGATCATAGTCAGGTCTGCATTTGGGATCTAATGACTTTATATTCTCTGCTAATTTGGGAATAGTTGCCCTTCGGTTTTTGATTTGTTTTTTTCCGAAATAAAGGGAAATTTGATTTCAGCCAACCTACATGCCTGATGTGTTTTTTTGAGAAGTAGCAATAAGATTGCATAAATACAATATGTAATTAAGAACAAGGGACACCAACCTCCATGATTTTTCAAAAATTAAATATTATGTTGTTCTGAGAAATTGACACACCAAAAAATGCACAACAAATTTTAAGAGTCAAAAAAAAAAAGGTGTAATTTGTGAGGTCGGCCTTGAAGAATTTTACTAATTATTCCTAAGATCACTAGAAAAAAGAAAGACATACATTTGTCAGAACTCAGGAGAAAGTTCTGCTGCCAAAATGACATTTTAAAGACCGTTCGAAAGCAAAAAAACATGCGCTGCATTAAACGAAGCAATAACTTGCAGAATGACGAATGTGCTCTCTCCATTAGGAACGCTAGTTTTACAAAAACGAGCGCTCCCGTCTCCTAATTCAGTCTGAGCATGCGTGGGTTTTTTAACCGATGGACTTGCCCATAGACGATCGGAAATTCCCATCGGTTTTTTATTCATCGGAAAATTTTAAAACAAGTTCTATTTTTTCCAACCTATGGAAAAAAGACCGATGGGTACCATACACGATCGGTTGGTCTGATGAAAACCATCCATCGGACGGTTTTCATCAGTTAAACCGATCGTGTGTACGGGGCTTGTGTCCTTGTGTTGCCGAAAACCTTTCTTGCAGATTAACAGGTATTTTTCTATACTTGCAAAGAGTCTTTAAAGGGATAAAGCATGGTGAAATATGCATTTACTGCAAAGATCTACTGCATATGTTTGTTTGCTTGTTTAGCCCTGATATACACTTTTACCCAACAAGCCATTAAAATTGTGGCATTCTGAAAAGTTCTCTGAAAAGTCTGAACAGAACACCTATGAATGGCTTTAAACTAACGACCTTTTTTTTGCCAATTGCTGCGGTACTTAATGCAATAAACATTTTTAAAAAATCCTTTTTGGAAGGTAGAATTTTTGTCAAGGTTGTCAAGGTTGTCTGAAGGTCTGTTTTATATATGGCTAGAATGTTTTTTATATATCCCATTATAACAGTACCGTTGTGATCTGTTTTCTTTAACGTTTAGAGTTTTTACAACAATGAATTAATAAATATCACTGCTCCATAAAGCTTCATTGCTTCTTCCTGCTGAACATCTGGGTTGTTTCTTATGTCATCGTAAAGCATTGCTTGGTCTCAACAGAGACGTTTCAAGTTATACAGTTCTATTGGAACCCATGAAAAACAATTCTATCATCAGCCTACTGAACTGGAACTTAAGACATGCTAAATCTTGCATATAAGAGAAATTCCAGGCTTACATTTGACAATTTAGCACTCAACTATTTAAAACATATATCTCAATGATATCTTTTACATGCATTGTGTTATGTTGGCCAGAGGTGCACCTGTAGCCCACCAGACCCTGGAAGAAGAACAGTGACAGAGGTTCCTATTATTTAAATTGTTGCCAATCGCCCTGTCATGTTCTGACACTGTATAGTATGCTGTAGGCTTGTCGGGATGTTTAAAGATGAATTCCGATTATCTCAGGATGGCAGAGCCAACACTGGAACTGTGGATTAAAGATATTTGCAAGTAATAAACTCAGTCGGGTCAATTCATGCAGGATGAAGGCCGTGGCAAGGTCATAGCTGATCGTGAGCCCCTTCCTTTTGTCTGGTAAGGAGCCATTACTACCAGGGTGCTATTCACGACTGTTTTTCCCCATTCACGGTGGTGGTGCTTGACTATTCCAAACTATCAAACCGGTATTATCCTATGTTTTTTCCCATTTGTATTATCGAGCCATCAAGAGGTCCTTACTAATTGGAGGAGTGTCTGTGGTAATCTCTGGCTCCCCCTTCTATTTAAAGGCCACGGCTGGGTCATAGCCGAATGCGTTTATTTGGCTTTTATCTGGTAAGCAGCCACTTTTTATGGTGCTGATGTCCAGCAGGATGTGTTAGCATACAGGACTGTTGAACCCATTACAGTCCATTGTTCTTCTTTTTTGGATTCTCTCCATCTGGAGGATACATCATTGGACTTTTATCCCATATTAGGATATTTTCATTCTTTGGCGCAGTTTTTTCTTTATATTTATCTGATTTATGCTTATCACATTATTGCTGCTACTCAGAAATCTAAGCAGTGTTGTCACATCAGAACCCCATCCTCCTCCATCACCACCAAAATGTAAAGCAGTCCAGTCTTCTTTACAGATATCATGGCAGAAAGTCAAGTGACCAAATGCCAGATTTTAAAATGTCTGATGCTTCCCTTAAAATGGAAATATAGTATTTTTTTTTTCATTAGCATTTGTTGCTTTGGGATTGGTAAAAAAAAAAGGCAGGTTTCACTATGATATTCAACTTATTCATGGAGCTGTAATTTTTCAGATTTACAGCTCTGATTTCTATCCTTGCTCATCTTCTAGTCAGAATGACAGTTACCCTCATCGACACATTGGGGGTTATTTAGATGTAGCGACACAACCCCCTTTCCTGCTTTTGGCTCCTTAGCAGGAAAAAGGGCCCACCGTGCTACGTGCCCGTACCCTCTTGTATAAAGAGGTTGAGCGGTGTAATGTACCTGTGTCTCTGTGATCAGGTTCCCCCAGAGAATGGCTCCCGTCTTCACTGTAACAAAGACAAGTCTCTATTCCTCAATAACTTTAAGGTCCACACCGATTGCAACTCCAACTTAGAGTTTATTTTGGAAGAAGAGCAGGACAGAAAAAGGTGTGGGAATAGGTCCAGGCACAAACAAATTCTTATTCACTACCCATATCTTCAGGTAGTCTCCCAATAAAGTGGGCCTTAGCAGCTGGAATGATGCTCGAACTAGATACACACAGTCTCTGCCACAGACCTGGTGAACTTGGGTCTCTGCCACAGACCTGGTGAACTTGGGTCTCTGCCACAGACCTGGTGAACTTGGGTTGCAACGTTAAGCTTTTTTCAGGGAGATGACATCCCTCCAGAGAGTTACCGGGCCCCTTCCTTCACTTTGAGTTCCTCACCAGTCCCTCGGAATGGTCCTCCCCCAGCCTCCTCATCTAAGATATGGGTCTCCTCGCAAGGCAGCACCCTTGGATTCCTCGATCCTCTGTGGGCCCCAGCCAAGGGTGCTGAGCCCAAGGCCTCCAGTTGCAGCCCCAGGGCTAAAGGTGCCTGGGACTGATCCACCAGTGTACCGAACCAGGAACTCCACCCCAGAGCTAAAGGTGCCTGGGGTGGCCACGAACAGAATCACACACTCCCGGGGTCGGACCCCCGGGAACTCACACCCGACAGACAGGGTCTGCCCCTTTTATATCCCCTCCCGGGATGCACAGCGGGCCAACACACCCACCATACCACCGCCGACAGGGGACATCCAAGGCACAGCACTGTACCAGTGGTTCAACCCTGGCCTCTGATGGCAGCGCCACCAACAGGCCACGGGGAACTACACACCAGTATCCCGCCTGCAGATAGAATTGGGTTTTACTGAACCCTATCAAATAATGTGTTTGAGCACAACTACCACTCAAACATCCCCCTAAATTTCAAAGCCCCGCTACATAGGTAAATCCACTTTGCACTACAAGTGCACTTGAAAGTGCAGTCGCTGTAGATCTGAGGGGGACATGCAAGGAAAATAAAAAAACAGCATTTTAGCTTGCACATGATTGGATGATAAAATCAGCAGAGCTTCCCCTCATTTCAGATCTACAGAGACTGGACGTCCAAGTGCACTTTCAGTGCTCTTTCAAGTGCACTTGCAGTGCAGAGTGGATTGGTCTTTAGTAAATCAACCCAGTTGGTCGGTGTTCTAGGGATGCCTCACATTATGGAAACGCTCCCTAGTTTCTTTCTGCAGCCTGAGCTAACAGTACTCCAGGACTGGATTTAGCTTTAACCCTAGGCATTTGATCATGTGCCCAGCCACCATTGGATCCTAGAGTGTTGGTTTTTGCAATGAAGATACATATTTCAGGTCTTCCACTTTAAAGTGTCAGCTAAGTATAACAGTTCCATCCTGATATCACCACTCTGCATCTACTATGACAATGGGGTTGATTTACTAAAGGTAAATAGTTAGTTTCCCCCGCAAGTACACCCACAAGTGCAGTGCAGTTGCTCTAGATCTGAGAGGAACATGCATGGAAAATAAAAAACTGCACTTTTGCTTGCACATGATTGTGTAGCGATACCCCCAAACTAAGGGAGCCGCTGGTTTGCTTTTGGGCCCTGTACACAGCACAGCCAACCCCCGGCAATCTACTCAACCCTTCTCTGGCACAGCTAGTCTAGGGTGGTGTTTTTGTATAGCTCTATACCAGTTCATGTACAATCCCCCAATACTTTTCTAACAGTGATAAGATAAATTAATAGACTCCAATACCAGGTTGATCAACTGTAAGAAAGGTTTACTTGTGAATAAAGGAATTAACGATCAATATCACATATAACACATGCATGCAGAGCCCTGCAGTTATACTAACACTGGTTAACTTTAGTGCACAAACAGTTCTATCTCACACTAACGTTTATCTAGAGTCCCGTTAGCAATTTGGCGCCCAGCAATACTATCAACTCCCAGTCAGGCCTGACTCAGTTAAAGCTCAGTCTTTTAGACAAGGAATCTTCGCATGCAAGATGATCGGTGGTGCACATACAGGAACAATATTTGTAATCCAATAATGGCCTGAGGCAATGTAAGCAACTCCCCGGAGACTATGTAACTCAGTCCCACAACTAGTCTCCTGACAGGAAAAAGGAAAATATAACACGATGGGCCAAGGCAGTCTATAGGCCTAATAAAGTACTTGGTTATAGTTGTGAGCAGGTGCTCTCTCACCCCTCCGGACTTGATCCCAGTCCGGGACTCCCACCGCTGTGTCCTCACACACAGGATCTGCCACCGCCTGATCTCCGGTTCACTGACGTCCCTGAAGCAGGTAGATGTCTGCAGCCGCACAGGCTCTGCAGCAAGGTGGAAGGCTCTCTGGAGGTGCACAAGGCCCAGGCCTCGGGCCTTTCACTCGCAGCAGGTCCGCACAGGAAGTCCTCTTGCCAGCCGCGCGGTGTCCAAAGAGACCGGGCTTAGCCTCGCACTCCCCTTTTATACCCCACCCATGAGTCTCTGCGGCAGCCCAATGCACCCTGGGTGCCAAACGGGGTTCTGGGTAACGTAGTCCATGAGGCCTCAATGGAGACCCCGCTACATATGGATGATAGAAATCAACAGAGCTTCCGCTCATTTCAGAGCTTCACCTCAGATCTAGAGCAACTTGAAGTGCATTTCTAGTGCACAGTATATTTGCCTTTAGTAAATCAATGTTTCTAAATGAAAATGTGGCTTTAAAAAAAAAAAAAGGATATTCTTTCTGCTTGCTACCATGCTACCATATATCTCTGTGATACATACGTAACAGTTAACATGATTAATAAACCAAAGGACCATTCTCTTCCTAAAATTTTAAAATATTGTGAATTAATGGAGATCTGTAGTCAAAATACATTGTAAAATTAGCTGTAAAACGTACACAATAAATGTGCATGTTCACTTTGTAAATTCCAGCATTATAATTGAAAGTTGCAGATACCTTTAAAGCACCAGAAACTTTGAGCTGAACTCCTGAAACTGAAAAAAATAACCCTTGCAATGACCCCCCCCCCCCCCCCTGCAAGGGCAGGTGCCTAAGGTAACAAGAAAAAGGACTTTTCACTTACTTTATGCCATGCTCCCCCAGCAGCCCAGATGCACCTCTTCTTCCTAATGCTCCGATTTGTTGTTGGGCCCTTTGTGTACTCTCTTACAATGCAGGACTGTTGGTCCCGCATTACACATAATGATGTCACAGCTGCAGATTCAAGGGACATTGATGGATGAGGGTTCAGTTTTGATTCAAATTGTAGTATTTGCATGAGCCACAGAAACTTATCTGTGATGAGCTTTATTTCCTAAAGTTTCTGGAACACGTTTTTTTCTTTCAAATAATTATCCAAAAAGCATTAATGTAAGGCCTCCTGCACACTGCAGCTTGAAAATGCTGAGTAGAGCTTATTTTTTTACTGCGCTGAAGTACACCATATTCATTCTAATGTGCCTATGCACACAGGAGCATAAACAAGCGCTGTGTATTCTTCAGTAAAAAATAATATAAATAATCAGTATTTTTGGTCAGTAAATTACTCCTATATGCGCGTAAGTGTACGCAAATATGTGCACAAATGTGCGCTAATGGCCATTATTTTAAATCTGCAGAAGAAGAACGTGAGAATAAGTTTGCGCAAAAATACGCACACGAACGCATATGCGAGAAAAAAATACATAAAAAAAAGTCTGAAAAAGCAGGTGCTCAAACAGGAGAATAGTGGGCAAGAGGCCTAAGAGGGTACATCTGATGCTCTGTATAGACCAACATCCCAAGTACACCTGCACTTTGCCCATTCAGGCTAAAGCAACATTGTTTCTGAAATCCCTGATTCCTCCCCAATGCATTCCAATACATCCCAACATTCTGATATGAGAAAGAAGGACACTTTTTAGTAAATTAGCAGAAAAAGAAAATGCTTTTCTTTAACACTACGTTTCCTTTATAATGGCATTTGAAGATAACTAATGCAATAACCTAGGCATCAAAAGTGTAGTGTAAAGCCCTGTACACACGATCGGATTTCCTATGGATTCTAATCCGATGGATTTTTCCATCGGAAATCCGATGAAGCTGACTTCCATCAGTCTTGCCTACACACCATCAGTCAAAAATCTGACCGTCCCAAACGTCGTGACGTAAAACACTACGACAAGCCGAGAAAAATTAAGTTCAATGCTTCTGAGCATGCATCGACTTGATTCTGAGCATGCGTGGGTTTTTTGTCCAATGGAGTTCCACACAGACGATCGGAATTTGCTATCGTTTTTTTTCCCATCGGATAAATTTAAAACATGTTCTATTTTTTCTCACCGATGGAAAAAAGACCGATGGGGCCCATACACGATCGGTTTGTCCGTTGAGAACAGTCCATCAGACTGTTTTCATCGGTAAAACCGATCGTGTGTACACGGCATCAGATAACACTACTGGTAAATAAACCTACACATCAGACCTAAAGAGGAACAGCTGAGGAGGAAAGAGGAGCAGAAAGTGTGCCTCCAAAAAAAAAAGCAGTCCCTTCAAATGAGGACCTGTCAGGAAAGGCATTCCTAAAGTGCAGATAGAGTTTCCAGGTGCATATGTATGTGCATGCACAGGCCGGGAACTGGCCGAACAGATGTACACATACCCAGGCGTGCACCTGTTACCAATACTGGTGCTAAACTGCCTATTTAAACAGGGTTACTGCACTGGCTAGTTGCTGTTTGGTCTACAGGGTTTGGTGTGCTTATTCCTGATTTCTGTGTCTGACCTCTGATCCCGACCTGGCTTGTTCCTGACTATGCTTGTCTGCTACCAGTCCTGACCTTGTCTCATCTCTGTATTCTGCTTCCGCCTTCTGTTCTTGTTTGATCTGCTTCTCCGTTTCTGACATTGGCATGTGACCTTATTACTCTTCTGTCTGCTGTTTATGCCTGATCTGACTGCTTTTACCAACCTGGTTGTTTGACCATGCATCCTGCTCACCCTGCCTGCTACAACTTCTTCAGTCCAGCACACTCTCACTTGGTGCCCTCTTCCTGCCAACCTCTGCCTGCTGCTTCTGTTTCTTGGTGTTCTCCAGTGAACTGTCAGCTACCACTGATCACAAGAAAAGTTACCTCGCCGTGTTCTCTCGACTACTGTTCTACTATCAGTGGCCCCCGAACCGGAGGTGTACGAGAAGCTCACCAGGTACGTGACCAAGGGTGGCCCATCCATTAAGGGCGCACAGGCACCTTTCCCCCTATCCATGTGTCCAGCCCCCATGCAGGACTCCGGACGCTTGGATTCCCATGGGGTGCGGTTTGAAGCACCTGATTAGAGCCAGAGGCTCTAATAGGCTTCAAAATAGGGTGGGCTCAGGGCACAGAGCATTGCGATACAAGCCCACCCAGGTGTGTTACAATAGTGAATGAACATTCGCTATTGAAACACTGATCCTCCTTCCGGCCAATCAGGAAGCGGGTCTGAGACCCGTGATGCCCGCCACCTGTGATGCCCGCCACGCTGCCTGCCATAGATGAGGTAAGTGCTGCGGACCCGACCAACCAACCGGAACGAGGGGGGGTGTATGTGTTTGACACCCCCCCCCCAAAAAAAAAAAAATTACCACCAGCCACCACTGTACGTGACAGGGCCAATTGAAAGCTACCGTATGTATAATTAATTTCCTTTCGCTCTTCCACTGCTCTATTCCATGGTGTTACATGCAGAGTCCATAGTTCTGTGCAAGCTACAAATTGCAGCTTGTACAAGACTTTCCTTCTGTCCAGACAGCTGAATGGCATGGCTGGGAAGCCAAAGGAAGGTAAGTATATGCTGCTGGTGATGATCAAATTAAATTTAACTTGTTGTTTTGCTATGGATGGGCAACACACAGGTTCACTTTACTTCTTTAGCTATTTGGATGTGCAAACAGCGCTTGCCAATAACACATAATTCGGTGAAAAATATACGATATAAACTACATAAACTTGGTGCAAACAAATAAATAAATAGCAAACAATGATGAATGTATAGAACAAAAAAATGGGGGGCTGCTTAAACAAACAGACCCTTAACCGTGTGTACAACACTAAAAAAATTCCTTGATGTCTAAAAACAATGTGCTTAATTGTGAAAATCAAAGGCCCAAAGAATAAATAAATAGTCCAATGAAATAGCTTTCTCCTACATGGATCATACGATAAATAACAAGTGTAGATGCACACTCACCAGATGTTGTAGATCCCCCTGCCTTATGACAGGAAGGATTAAATATGCGTATGACCTCCGTGGGTCTTTTGAACAAATCCTTCGATATCCTCCTCTTCAAGGTAGGTCGAAACTTCAAGCGGTATTAGTGAAAGAAAAGAGAGGACAGACACCTCATAGTGTAAAACCGTAGAGATAGTTTAATAAAAGCCTCAATAGGCTACAGCAAATAACAGGTAAAATATAAAATACGATTTATAGACAACCTATGCGAACAACCGCAATAACCAGTGGAGGCTGTAGAAACTGCAAGACCCCACACCAGAGCCAGCGTGCGTTCCTCCAGGTTGTGACGTAGCGCAACGTGCGTTCCAGCCTTATGCGTTTTCGTCATCAAGCGTGACGTCATCAAAATATATCATATATTTTTCACTGAATTATGTGTTATTGGCAAGCGCTGTTTGCACATTAGGTTTTTGTGCACGTTTTTAGCAACTCACAGCAGCTGCTATTGATTTAATTTGAATAGTTTTTTTGGCGAGGGTGTATTTATTCACAGGCTATTTGGATGTGTCAAGTATTTTACAGGTCATGTGGCTGTTGCATCCCACAGTGCTCTCCTGCTCCTCTGAGGAGTCAAGGACCACCATAGCCAATGTCAGGATAGCAAGCAGGAGGAGCTCAGAAAACACCTGTTCCCGATCTCCTCTGCTGAGAGAAAACCCAAATGTCACGCTCTAGATGTGCAAAGCTGATAGAGACATCCCCAAAAAGACCTGCAGCTGTAATTGGAGGGAAAGGTGGTTCTACAAAGTATGGACTCAGGGGGGCTGAATACAAATGCACGCCACACTTTTCACATATTTATTTGTAAAAAAAATTGAAAACCATTTATCATTTTCCTTCTACTTCACAATTATGTGCCACTTTGTGTCTATCACCTAAAATCCCAAATAAATGACATTTATGTTTTTGGTTGTAACATGACAAAATGTGGAAAATTTCAAGGGGTGTGAATACTTTTTCAAGGCACTATACATCCCATTAGGGTTTTCATCTACAAAAATGGAAATCGAGAAAAATAGGATTGTTGTACTCACCGTAAAATCCTTTTCTCTGAGTTCATGGAAGGACACAGCCTTAATCTTGACAAAGCCTTCATTCAGGAGTGACTAGGCAGAAACTTGTAGAAAACAATGTTAAACACATCACACCTTATACAGTACCGCCCAGGGGGCGGACCCTCTGGGTATAACCCCTCTCTCTGCATCTCGCAGATCAGTTCGTCAAAAAGCAGTACAAACTTAAAAAGGAGGGATGGGTGCTGTGTCCGTCCATGAACTCAGAGAAAAGGATTTTACGGTGAGTACAAAAATCCTATTTTCTCTTTCGTTCATGGACGGACACAGCCTTAATCTTGACAAAGTGGGACGTCCCAAAGCAGTGTCAAAAAAACGAGGGGTGGGAACAGCATAAAAATAAACTTCACCCCAAAACAAAACAGAGCTCCTCAACTGAGGAGTTGCAACTCTAAACAGTTGCCTGCAAAACTTTGCGGCCGAAAGAAGCATCCGAAGATGCTCTTATATCAACCTTGTAAAATTGAGTGAAAGTGTAAACGGACGACCAGGTTGCCGCCTTACACAGTTGGGAAACAGTTGGGAAACAGACGCTTGATGTTGGAAATCCCAAGAGACACCTATTGCCCTGGTCGAATGTGCCGTGACAGGAAAGGGGGGCGCCCCCCTGAATCACGATCTGTCTGATCCACCTCGAGATGGTGGCCGACGAGACCGCCAGGCCCTTCTTAGGGCCAGCCATCGAAACAAACAGTGAGTCTGTCCTCCGGAATGGAGCAGTAGCAGACAAGTATACTCTAAAGTCCTGTACACACGATCGGATTTCCTATGGATTCTAATCCGATGGATTTTTCCATCGGAATTTCGATGAAGCTGACTTCCATCAGTCTTGCCTACACACCATCAGTCAAAAATCCGACCGTCCCAAACGCCGTGACGTAAAACACTCAGACGAGCCGAGAAAAATTAAGTTCAATGCTTCTGAGCATGCGTCGACTTCATCTCCAATGGAGAAAAAAGGCCGATGGGGCCCATACATGATCGGTTTGTCTGATGAAAAAAGTCCATCGGACTGTTTTCATTGGTAAAACCGATCGTGTGTACAGGGCAGTTAGAGCTCGGACAACGTCCAAGGATGCGACGGACGAGGACATAAGGATGGAAGTTCAATGTCCTCATTGAGATGGAAGGCCGAAACGACCTTGGGAAGAAAAGAAGGCTGCGGACGCAGCACCACCTTATCCTTGTGGAAGATCAGATAGGGAGCCTTACATGACAAGGCTGCCAGCTCAGAAACCTGTCTAACTGACGTAACAGCCACCAAAAAGACCACTTTCTGAGAAAGTGTCAACAAGGGAATTTCCCTAATGTTCTCAATTGGTGACTTCTGAAGCACCGAGAGGACCAGATTCAAGTCCCACGGAGGTAGTGGAGGATGGACCGGAGGGGCCACATGTCGCACCCCCTGCACAATTGTACTCACCAGAGAATGAGCCGCCAGGGGTCGCTGAAAAAAGACAGCCAGGGCAGATATCTGCCCCTTAATCGTACTTAAAGCAAGCTTTTGGTCTACCCCACTCTGGAAACCAAATAGGTACGCGGATGCCACCTCTTTTCCTCACACATGGATATGTAGGCCTTCCAAGTGCGATGGTAAACCTTCCTAGAGGACAACTTCCGAGCACTCCTCATGGTAGAGATCACCGAATCTGACAGGCCCCAGTCTCTTAGCACCTGGCTCTCAATAGCCATGCCGTTAAAGCCAGCGACTGTAAAGCAGGATGAAGTATGGGACCTTGCGACAGCAGGTCCTTTCGTAGCGGTAGACGGCAAGGGACGTCTGCTACCAGATGCACTAGATCGGCGTACCAATGACGCAGAGGCCAATCTGGAGCAACCAGGATCATTGGAATCCCCTCTGCCTCCACTCTGCAAAGCAGATGAGGAAGGAGCTTCAGGGGAGGGAAGGTATATAGTAGCCGATACTGACTCCACAGTGCCACCAACGCGTCCGTCACGTCTGCCCAAGGGTCCCTTGATCTGGCCACAAACCTCAATACTTTTCGATTGAGTCGAGAAGCAAGAAGATCTACGTCCGGCTCGCCCCATTTTTGGCAAAGGAGCTGAAACACATCCTGGTATAGAGACCACTCTCCTTGGTCCAGCATCTGGCGAGTCAGGTAGTCCGCCTGCCAGTTCTCCACACCCGGAATGTATACGACCGACAGGGCCGGAATGCTCCTTTCTGCCCACCTGAGGATTCAAGCGACCTCCGACGCTGCAGCTGAGCTTCTTGTTCCTCCTTGATGGTTAACATATGCCACCGCCGTGGCGTTGTCCGACTGGATCCTGACTGGATGCCCTTGCAGCCTCTGAGACCACGTGGAGATGCACTGCCTGATCGCTCGGAGTTCCAGGACATTGATCGGCAGGCGGGATTCCTCTGGAGTCCAGCAACCTTGCGTCGACTAAACACCCCAGACTCCCCCCCAACCAGTAAGGCTGGCGTCCGTCGTGATTACCATCCAGTGAAAAAAGGGAAGGAACGACTTCCCGGACAGAAGTGCCGGTGATGTGAGCCACCAAACCAGGGAGGTCCTGACTAGGTGGCTCACCCGGATTTGACAATCCAGGGACGATGGGCATTTGGTCCCATCTGAACAGAATTTCCTTCTGCAACACTCGAGTGTGATATTGAGCATACGGAACCGCCTCGAAGGAGGCTACCATGAGACCCAGGACTGGCATGCAAAAGCGGAGTGACGACCATCTTTTGGATGCCAACTGCTGCACCACAGCCCGAAGGGTCTGCAACTTCTCCACAGGGAGAAAAACCTTTGCCTCTGAGGAATCCAGACCCCAGATACACTAGGCGTTGAGTCTGCACCAATACTGACTTTTGCGTGATTAGCACCCAACCAAAGTCTCGGAGGGTCTGACAGGTTATAGACACACTCTCCTCTAATTCTGAGCTTGAAGTGGCCCTCAAAAGAAGATCATCCAAGTTGCTCACGATAGCGATGCCACGCTGCTTTAGCAGGGCCAGAATCGGGGCGAGCACCTTGGTGAACACCCTTGGTGCCGATGCTAGGCCAAACGGGAGAGCCACAAATTGATAGTGGTCCTCCCCGACCACGAAGCGCAGAAATCTCTGATGCCTGGTGCATATGGGGACATGCAGGTATGCGTCCTTGATGTCCAAGGATGCCAGAAAGTCCCCTGGATGGAGAGCAGCGACTACAGAGCGAACCGACTCCATCCGGAATCTTTGTACTTTCACAAAGCAGTTGAGGGCCTTGAGATCCAGGATTGGACGAACCCCATCCTTCTTTGGTACTATGAGCAGATGTGAGTAAACACCCTGAAACTGTTCCCACACTGGGACAGGAATGATCACCCCGCATACCAGCAGATCCTAGACCACCCCATACAGGGCTTCCCGAAGTTGGAGGTTGGAGGGAAAAAATCTGTTCGGCGGGCAAGAGAGAAACTCTATCTTGTAGCCTGAGGACCCACCGGTCGGAGATCAGAGATGTCCACTGAGACGCGAATTCGCGAAGACGTCCCCCCACCCGAGAGATGGGCGGGGGCAGACCTTCATGCGGACGTAGATTTGTCCGCAGACTTGTTGGGTTTGCGAAACCAGGGAAGCTTTTGTCCCTGAGCAAGCGCTTTATCGGCCTGGGATCTTTTAACGGCAGCACTGGGCGGACGAAAAAAATGCTTGTGTGTAATGAAGGAGGGCCCTTGCCTATGGCGTGGCTCCTTACTCTTTTGGGATTGCGGGAGCAGCGTGCTCTTACCTTCTGTGGCATCCTTAATGATGTCATCCAGAGTGGCTCCAAAAAGTCTGTCGCCCTTAAAGGGCAAATCCAACAGGGCCTTTTTGGAAGATTGGTCCGCAGACCAGCACTTTAGCCAGATCAGGCGGCGTAACACCACCACATAGGCCGAGGCTCTGGACAGTAAGGGGATAGTATCCATGTCTGACTCGCAGACAATCTTAAGGCCCTATACCAACTTGTCGGGCAAAGCTACCTCGTCCGGAGGAGCCTCACGTGCTTTTAACCCTTGGAGTAGCATCTTTGCCCACTAATAAGTGTCTGAGACACCAAAGCCCCAGCCATTGCTGGACGCACCTCTGAGCCCACTACTGTGTATAGGTAGCGAGCGATTGCCTCAGCCTTCTTGTCCGCAGGGTCCTTAAAGACAGGAGCCCCTTCTACTGGAATTGTGGTTAGTTTGTTAAGTCTGGACACAGGAGGGTCCACTATCTATCGGGGGAGAGGTCCATTTTTTCAGGAAACACTCCTCAAAGGGGTACCGGACCGCCAAATTTCTTGGGGCCGAAAAAACCTTCTGTGGGTTTTCCCACTCCTTGTATAAAAGTTTATCAAGATAAGACACGCAAGGAAACATCTTGGCAGTGCGAGCCGGCTTACGGAACCCAAAGGGGACCGCCATCTCTGCCGCTTCTGCAGAATTCTCCATCTTCAGCTTATCCCGCACTGCAGTGATAAGATCAGATACCAAAGCCTTTTCGCGTGCTGACCCGGACCCAGAGTCATCCTCACTGTCCGACCGGTCACGGTCCGTGGCCTCTGACGCATCAGAATCAGGGCCATGAGCCACAGCTGGGCCTGGCTCTGCATCAGAATTATCCCCAGAAGATGGCGGGGGAGGGGGTGCTTCCTACCCCCCCGAGTTCCCATGCGCCGCTTCCACCTTGGCAACAAAGGCCTCCAGGATCGCCGACATAGCGTCCACCGATACGGCAGGGGCACCAGTTGCCAACTCAGGTGTTTCAGGGGAAAAAGAGTCTGCTTCTGACGCCCTGCTGACCCACGCACCTGACACCCACAGGGGCTCCAGTCAAGGTATCAACAGCCCACCCTCCTAGCTGCTACAGAGATGAGGGATCCCCCAGAGGACTCACCACCCTTAGAACGGTCACTGTTACTTCTGCCGTCTTCTCCCGCCTGAGTTGCTCTTTCCACAGCTGCCTGTGTTAGTCTGACCCTCCGTCAGCGTGTGTCTGTTTATTTCCAGTAAGATGCACACTAGAGGCCAGAGACCTCCACAAAATGGCCACCGAGCGGCCGTGCTGAAGAACGGCGTGTACCACAAGAAAATGGCTGCCGGGCGGTTCATAGAGCCAAGCAGGTGCGGACCACAAGAAAATGGATGCTGAGCGGTAGATAGAGGCCAAAACGGGCACGGACCACAAGAAAATGGCCGCCGACAGCATGGAGGGAGAAGCACACAGGTGAGCAAAACTGACACTGATAATGGCAGCCCACTAGCATCCCAGAAGCGGAAGTACAGCACAGTTCCTGCTCTAAATGGAGCCCCCCAGGTGAACCCCCAGCTGCCAGCTTAGCTCACAGAGCCCAGGGAGGAGGGAAGGAAGGGAGAGAGGAAAGGAAGGTTAGAACCACTTACTTGATCTCTCCAGGAATGTCCAGCTATGTCCTCCTGCCGAAGCAGGGGATTGCTACTTACCCTTCCTGCCTGGATTATGCTGGAAGCATCCCAGACAGACCATCTTCCGCGCGGTTACGGAGGTGACTGTCGGCCCGGCATGCTGTGACTCGGCCGTAGAGACCGGTCATATGCATGCCCTGGAGCGCGAAGCTCACCAGCCACCCGTAGAGCGATGGGCATGTTGTGGACAACCCAGCACGTAGCTAGGGTCAGCACACACTTGATGGCCGAAACTAAGGAGACTACAAAGATCTGGGATCCAGCCTGTCACCCAGTCGGCAGTTGATCGAAGATTGCAGGAACAAAAAATTTAGAAAAAAAACCCCGGACCTATGGGCCCGAAGGGAGCCATGTCCTTCTCCTATGCTAGGCAGAAAACAACTGATCTGCGAGATGCAGAGAGAGGGGTTATACCCAGAGGGTCCGCCCCCTGGGCGGTACTGTAGATAAGGTGTGATGTGTTTAACACTTTCTACAAGTTTCTGCCTAGTCACTCCTGAATGAAGGCTAATACCCCACTTTGTCAAGATTAAGGCTGTGTCCGTCCATGAACGAAAGAGAAATAACATATTTGTTATAATAGCAGGAAAACCTTTTTTTTTTTAAATCATTTCCATGTTTTTACCATCGAACTACTATTCTCCTACTAGTATTTCAGTCTTTGCACTAGACAGATGTATTAAAGAACGAAGAGAAAATCAAAGCTCAGGAGAAGTATTCAGGTGAAGAAAGTCCAGCTGTTATTGACAGGAAATATATTGCTCAATGCCCTCCAGCTTGTGTTAAAACGATGATATATTTTCATTAAGAAGCTGCGCTCTGGGGTTATTGCCTTTGAACAGATCATATTGCACGTTTCAGGTAGAGAATTCTCGGCATCCTTGCAAAGCAAAGCTTTCATCAGATCAATATCTAAACATGACCTATTGTTTGTCATCAGTCGCCTGTTTAATAGGGCACAAGCCTAATACATCACATGGAAAAATGAAATAAGTAAGAGAGGCACTGTAAGGACACGGAGCCGCCAAAGCACTCAGCCTGACTCTCCAAAGAAAAATTGAGTTATTTTGGATAATGCAACGACACAAACTTTACTTACTCGAATATAAAGTAATATTTCTGGGAAACTCAACTTTGGTAGCATGACACTTGACATATGAGCGCAGCACTCATAAAATCATAAGCAGCAGCGAGATACAATGTGCCATTTATATATGTCTTTCTTAAGCTTTTCAAGTGCACTAAAAGTTTTCTTTAGGTGCCATAGATATTGCCAGCCTTGCTGCCAGGCCATAAATTGCATTAATAACTAGAGTACCATGGTCAGTGGATTACCTTAGTGGAGAGCGCTAAATGCACTCTAATTGAACCACACAATAGAAGCAGCTGCTGTCATTGCTCAGTCTTCTACAAATTGAGGAATGCACATAGATCCATTTCCATCAATGAGTCACAGAGCTATCTGACTCCAGCAGACAACCTCTCCAACTATAATTATTTGATGCTGTTATCACTGTAGTAAAGGCTGATGACATCCAGTGCTGAAGATTGTTAACCTATATTGCATTTGGGGTCACTTTTCTCTATGCTGAGGCCCAATGGGACTGATCCATAGAAACCGGTGAAAAGAAATGAGCTCAACTTGCCCAGCACAATCAGATATCACTGTATTATTTCACGGTTCAATGAAACAATGACCTGTTCGGTATGAACATCTTCACTTTTCTGCTTGTTTTCTTTCCTCGAGCTCCCATGAATAAGCCCCATCTTCAAGAAAAAGAATGCAATGATAGAAGGGGGAGGAAATAATACTGCCCAATCACTTGACAGAATCTTAAATAGAAATGTAGGTCTCTTTGAGGTCATCCATCAAGAAATAATCCCGTAGACAAAAAAGGTCCCCTGGCCGCACATCACTGCATGACCCTGTGGATATGTAAAATGACAGCCTCATCCAAGGCTCCAGCCAAGCCATGCCCCGGGCATGCTTCACTTTGCCCCCTGGAGCTTAATCATGGAATAATACCATACAGGGCACACAGCCTCCTTGGTCAGTGGATCTGTTTATTACCCAAACATTGCTATAGTGTTCGAGTCCACCCATCTGCATTTTGTTGGTAATCTGTCCATCTGAAAAGCCCTACTGATGCAGGAGATATTCTTCCAACTACACCATTCAACATGATGTGTCCATGGCATGAGTTTACAGGAAATGGGTCCACTCGGAAGAGACCTTTGGTGTCAGATGGAGGAAAAAAGCAAGGGGGACTGGAGTTCTGCTTTAACTGTAAAGCAGATAGATAATAAGTTACACAGCACAGTAATAACAGGAAATAGACCCCAGAGACACTGTGAGGTGCTCTATAGATTATGTAAGGTTTCCCAGATAGCATTAGTAAATTAATAGTTGGTTTCACTTATGGCCAGGAATTTCTCGTCAGCAGCAAGAATATTGATTATTATAAAAAATATATGCAGGATATTTTTAATAACAAATTACCAGTTTAATTAATTAATTTCTGTTTAATGTAGACCTGAACTCAAAAAATGAAGATTATAGGGCAGGGGTCCGCAACCTTTGATGATGGGGCCGCACTGTGCGAGGTGAGTCTGGACAAAACTATCACCTACCGCTGTGCGGCCATGCCTGTGTTTCCTCCCCTGGCTCTCCCGCCCAGCCAACAATGTCATCCTATCAGCAGGGCAGGGGGTGGAAGGAGCTGGAGATCTGCACAGGGAGCGGGAGTCTTCTCATATTAAAAAGCAGGTAATCACCCACTTGTTATCTATATAAGTTGGGCAGCTCCCACCCTCCGTCCAGATCTGCAGCTCCTCCCGCCCCTGTCCTACTAACAGGATGACATTGTCAGCAGAGAGAACGTGGATAGGATACACAGGCTGAATCATGAGTCTGTCCTGCCAAGGGTACGACTGTGCAGGGGAGGCAGAGAGTGAAAGGGGCACTGCGATTAGAGAGAAAATGGGGGGGGGCATGACTGCAAGGGGCACTGTGATGGGAGAATTTCTGTGATTGCTAGGGGCACTGTAATGTAAAGGGACACTGTGATGTAAAGGGGACTGCACTGTAAGAGTAGTACTCTTCCCATTATGTGAGAGTTCCTACAGCCACATAGCTGTATATCTGCAGTGCGAGATCTAAGGAACTGTCTGCCTCTGACTACTAGTATCACCAGAGTGGGAGAAAGATTTGGCAGTGTCATTAATCTGCTGCACATTGTTCTCCTTGCTGGAGACTCTGACATGAGGAAGCGAAGTCCTGCTCCTCTACAAAGATGGCCACCTCCACAGAGACACAGTGCAGAACAAGGAATGGTAAGTCAGTAATGGGGAAAGATAAACAGGCAATACTGGTGAATGGGGAAAGATCACAGGCAATACTGGTGACTAGTAATTTGCCTTCTGTCTGCTTTTTTTTTTTAACCAACAGAAACCATCTTTTTTTCTCCCAACAAAGAATTCTTCACCCCCTATGACTTCCCCAACAGTGGGGTCGCTCTTATAAAAATCTGCCTGCTTTTTTTGGCCCAGCTTTCAGAGTTTGGTTCCTCTTTAAAAATTGGTGTAAAAATTATTTTCCTTTGTAAAGCAGTTATAAAGTAAAAGCAGTACTAAGTAAAGCAGTTTCTAAGCAAACCAGTGCATATGAAAACATTAAAATGTTGTCTAGTCACAAAGGTTTTGACAACCCCTATCTAGGAATGAAAGGGTTAATGCCATTGACAGACAGAACTCACTTGGTGATTTCCATTAACCAAAGCCAGCATCTTGCTTGCAGCATGTGGGAATAATTTGGTTCCCATTTTACTTTTTAGCGAATAGCCCTCTTAAGAAAAGGGATATACCAGATTAATGGGCAACATCAGACAGCTTAAGTGTTTGATAGTAGAGCAGGTTACAGGATAGGAAATGGATCAGTGCTCATGAATATATGCAGCCATGTGATGACGACATGGCACAT
The DNA here is from genome assembly GCA_029206835.1 of Rana muscosa. Taxonomy (NCBI): domain Eukaryota; kingdom Metazoa; phylum Chordata; class Amphibia; order Anura; family Ranidae; genus Rana; species Rana muscosa. The sequence goes on along the minus strand of CM055122.1, from coordinate 235,350,786 downwards.
GATTACCTGAGATTAAAGGGATTACAACCCTAGAGGATGTGAGGTCAGAGGTTCGTGTTCTGTACAAATCAGCCCTAATTGCCCCTCTCTGCACAGCATTTAAGGAGCTCCCCATTATCCAGATCCTACATAGTATTTCAAAGGAAAGAGCTTTAATTAACATTTGGTGGATGTCCCCCTCATTTATGTTTTATGTCTGCCAGGATTAAATGCAAACATTACTCTAACCCAGAATTATCAGCAAGCTTTCATTAGTGTAAGAAGTCACTAAAATTGCTTTAAATCTCTCAAACAGGGAAAGTAAAGACCTTAACGTTAAGTCTGCAGTCATTTTCAGAAGATAAATTATGGCAAAGCAATTTATTTTACTTGTAATATTCAGATTATCCCTCTGACTTTACCAGAGACATCGCAGAAAACACATTGCTACGTTTCTGGTTATCTGGAGAGAAGAACTGTTTGGGTGATTTACATTTGGGATATTTGATTTCTAAGAAAAGAAACTGGTGAGTTTTTGTGCTGACCTTTGAACCACCATGCCCATGACTTGTTTGGGCAACTTGGCCAGCCAGTTGAGTTACCCACTTGCTTCTTAAAGAAAACCTCTCATGAGAAAAAACATGGTAGTTGCCTGGCTCTACTCTGTATGAGAGCTGATCCTGGTTTCAATACTTGAAGCCTCTGTCTTCCAGTCGTTATCTGCATGCTTGAGTCTTTTCTCCGGATATCCTAGTCTACATACTTGTTCCCAGCCATTACCTTGTTTGCTATGTGGATCCAAATTATTCAGTATTTTCTACGTCACTAAATCATGACAAGTATGCAGATTAGGTGGTATGAGTCAGAAGCTCTTACAGTACTTTTCTGATCCACAAATTACTGAAGCCAGAAATGACCAGGCAAATAATGTTTTACAAGGAGGTCAGTAACGGCATTGTACCGTGGTTTCATTCTCCCCCCTCCTACATCACTATAAAAATAAGGACTGTGTTGTGCTATCATTAAAAAGATCATTGTAATAATCATACAATCAAGTGAAAAAGAAAAATATGTGATTTAAAACATATGTGCAAGTAATTTTTTTTTTTTTAACAAGAAGTGCAAGTAAAATTTAATAAACAATCCATAAACTCCAGAAAATAAAGTGCTTCAGTGCAAAAAAGTTCATATAAACAATTAAGTGTTAACCAAATCGAGTGCTCCAAAAGTGAATGAAGAAGGATTCTTTACACCCAGACAGTGCACAACCCATTTACTAGCCGCTAACCAGCTATTAAGATCCCAAGATGGAGGTCAGCCTGCACCTTATCCCAATACCCCTGTGGAATGGATAGATGCCAGGAGCCAGGATTCCAAAATTGACAATACCAAGCAATCAGGATGATCCACAAACAACCGCTGGGACCCAGGGGGGAAGTCTAACTATGCCTAAACCCAATATCCCTAAGCGATGGATGGATGCCAAGAGCAAGGGTTCCAAAATGGATAATAAACAGAAAAGAGGCGCCTCTAAGTGCAATATTAAAAAAAAAAAATATCTCATAAAGTTTTTATTATTGCACTTAGAGGCGCCTCTTTTCTGTTTATTTTGTTTCTAGAGTTTGCTGTCTCTTTTGAGTGCTGCCCTAAGTGCACTGAAGACTCCTCATTATCTGAATCCCTTCACCTCCAATAAAGACAATATTCTGTTTAGTCTTGTTACTCAGAGCGCCCTTACACAAAACTTTATCCAAAAATGACAGACCATCAAGTCAAACGGTCCAGCAGTACACTCAATAAGAAGGGGAGACAAAGGAGGAACCCATAGTATAGTTTTAAAAGTTCAAGTCTTCAATAAAGGTTAAAACTACTTACAACAAGCAGGAGGAAACTTGCATAAAATAAAGTCAGACATATGCAGCACCCTGGCATCACTGCTGTAGCCCCCCCCCCCCCCCAATGCATTTCGTTCGAAAGAACGTTATCAAGGGGCAAAAGAGTATATGACTGCAGAGTTCTGTAGTGATGTAGGGGTTTCAGGATGGAATTATAATGAGCAACGGAAGACACAGATGTAGCGGGGTCTCTGGATTTAGGTGGGACACCCAGGTGTGTAAGTATGGGAATAGTGGACCACTTGTGTTCGTGGAGGATTGGATGGTGTAATAATCTCCTTGGCCTCTGGGTGGCGGGGTACCTGGAGGCTCAAGGTAGATTTGCCATTACAGTGCTACCCTTTTTGTCCCTTTCCGGAGATGGTACGGCGAGGGCGGGGAACCTGCCGTGGTGTCGATGGGAGGAGATAAAAGGGGGAGACGCCCTAACCACAAGGTCCTCAGGAGGATCTTCTTCACGCACCCAGGCACCTTAGGCCTGGGTGCGGTTGTTCTGGATTCCGGCCCAGGCGCCCTAGGCCTGACCGGAATTGAGTTGGAGTCCATCCCAGGCACCTTCAGCCTGGGGTGAGGTACTATACTAGGAGGCCTGGGGTCCAGTGACTTCGACTGGATCCCGCGAGGGTGGAGACGTCCGAGGGTCCCTGAGGTGGATGGGGCCCATGTCTGAGGTGAGGAGGCCGGGGAGGTTACCCATTTGGAGAGTCTGGAGCAGCATCAACCCAGTGACGGATGGGCCTCTGGTAACTCCCTTGGAGGGACATCTTCCCCTGATAGGAGTACCTTCGCTGCGCTGCGGCCCCTATCTACGTTCTCTTGAGTCGCTGGTAGAGACTCTCAGATTCTAAGTCCTTTCTAGCTAATGCTATAGTAACCGCTGGCGAGATCGGAGTGGTTTAGGTAATAACCAGGATAGTGCCTCGACCTGCTCATTCCCCGTATCAAAATGTTATCAAGTCACAACCAGTTGGCTACTGTAGCACTGTTTATTGTGAGATGTACAATAAAGCAAGAGTTGGACTGTGATCAGTGTGTGGAACTCTGGTTAATGGGAGCAGAGAGAAGTGTTGACACAGCGGGACTTGATTCTAGACAAAAGCACATAGGCCCGAGGAAATATCTGGTGCTGGCCTTCACCTCACCCACAGTTATGGGGAGGACATGGACCGTAGCGCATCTCACCCTGTCGTGTGACATACCCCTAGGCAAAGGAGATGGGGTGAGGCCGCTACAGGTGGGGGCTCGTGAGTCCGGGATGATATGTGTTTTAACTTTGGAAGAAAGAATGGCTGTGTCTGGACTTTGCTGCCCGGAGGAGTTCCGAGCAGGTCGGCCATGTGATTGGCCAAAGTGCATCCCTGCTCAAAGTCGTGGAAATGACCCTAGGACGGGAAAGGCCCATGCAGAGGAGCGAGAAGAGGGAGGAGTCCAGCCGTGTGAAGTACAACATGTGGGGGCTTTTATTGCACTGCGCCACGAGGCACCCGTGACTGTACAGTTCGTGGGTGGAGCTTGAAGGAAGCCTGCGAAAACGTGCAAGTCATGGGAGGAGTCTGACCATGTGGAGGATCTCACGTGGAGACTTCGGCGCATGGTCAGTGCGTGATAGAGCAGCAGACAGTCGGGATGGCCCCAAGCTCCCCGTGGATTCCGGTTCCCTACCCCACGAAGATGACTACGTTCGCTGCTCCCCTTACAGACACGGGGATAAGACTCAGGCCCCGAGGACAGTTGGCTCTGTACACATGCAGAGACACGGAGGCCCTCGGCGTGATCTGTCCCGGATGCTCGGGACTGGTGGTCCACCTGAAGCCATTCGGGCGTTGCGAAGCATGCAAAGAGTTCTTGTTCGAGGTGGAGCCATCCACAGTAAGGCCCCGGGCCCTTCGCCTCAACAGCCTCACAGGTACCGCTACTCTAGAAGGAGAGATCCAGGCCTTTGCGGAGGTTCCCGTATGCACTGACCAGGGCATGTGACTGCCCAATCAGAGACTGAGAGAGAAAAATCCGAGGATGCTGCTTCGGTCACCACAGATTCTCTGCTCCCACCTCCGAAGAGGAAAGTCGGCCTGGTGCAGGCCACCTGTGGTCGTGGTCGAGCTTCACCCCGTCGCTTGCCTGGCCTGGATGGATCCGGTTGGAAGAGTCCTGGACATCCCAGTTCTACAAAAGGTCAAGGTGAGCCAGGGGCTGGGACTGTGGTGGTGGTTGGAGGTGTCGGGGGTCCACAGCCGGTGGAGCCCACAAGGGAGGGTAGTACCACGTCTACCAGAGACTACCTTCCCGCCGAGATGTATGACACTTCCGACCTAGAGTTGCTGTCAGATTGTGGAGATGACGGGGAGATTGATGAACTGTTTCATCGGAAGGGCTGGGACAAACGCCCATTGCCTGTGTTACGTGTACCGCAGGATTCCCCTATGTCAATAGGAGACAGCACGCCCTGGGTACAAGCCCCGGAGTCTACGAGGAAGTCTAGTCCTCAAATTGCCTTCCCACAATCTACAACATCGCCCGTCTTGGTGGCGGGGATGCAGCGAGCCTCATTACGAGCACCGAGAGAAAAGCCATCAGAGGTAGTGAAAGTACCTCGGCACCCGGAGGCCATCGTTCAACCCGGAGAAGGTGAGCGGGAAGCCATGCCTCCTTTGGCCAGATTGCAACGACTTTCCTCACAGAGAGTCGCCCGTGAGTATGGGTGGGAATATCCCTACTTGCCTCGGGACTTACTTTTTGAAGTTGAGGTCATACGCCAGAGATGGTATGATGAATTTGTTTGGGAGAAGCTCAAAGTACCCCATGCACAAAGATATTTGTCCTGTTCGCCCCCCGTGTCGAAAAAGTTTCGGGACTGCAGAGCAGACTGGATGTGGGGCCGCCATATCCACGCAGACAAGGTGCGCATCTGCAGGAAAGATGGAGAGGATGCTGACTATTCAATTGAAGTTTTTGATAAACATCTGAAGCCCTTGTTCTTGCCTGACCCGAGGTTCTATTTGTGAGAAGAGACTCACTTGTTGTTTCCTTTCCTACAATCTTCTAGAGGTGTTCTTGCCGGAGCATCCGAACTGTGCCCTAGTTTTTATTTGGGCTTTTGTTTTCTACTCTTCAGGAGGAATGAGAGCAGTTTTTGTTTGTTCTCTCTTCCTCACAGCTCGAAGACAGACTTTGGGGGTAGAATTAGTGTAGGGACGCAGGAAGAATGAAGATTGCACCAAGTGTCATTACCGCGGCACTGTCACCAGGTGGCAGTGTTGTGCAACGGCTGTTTGTTTGTTTTTTTACACGCGCATCACTTTACTCATTGGAGCGAATGGGTCCATTGGTTGATGGACCCATTTATTCCAAAATAACACAAAAATGTCAGGATGTGGCTTTTCTTGTGTGTTGTTTTTTTTTTCTCTTCCCTTCTGCAGGAGATTCGTCTGTCAAGACTACTGAGTATGGGGTGGTTCTTAGACAGTAAAGGGAGGGATTGTATATGTGTACATGTTAGATGGTTAAGGAAAAGTTTTATTGTTTTATATTCCCTTTCCCCTTTGAGCAGGTCTTGGTATGGTTGAGGTTCAAAAATTTAGGAATGGCCTCTGGGGCTAGGCTTGTTTCATCACTCCATGGGAGACATGGGTTTGCACCAGATGCTGGGGACCAGCGTCAAATCACAGGGGGGAGTATGTAGTGGGGTCTCTGGATTTAGGTGGGACACCCAGGTGTGTAAGTATGGGAATAGTGGATCACTTGTGTTCGTGGAGGATTGGATGGTGTAATAATCTCCTTGGCCTCTGGGTGGCGGGGTACCTGGAAGCTCAAGGTAGATTTGCCATTACAGTGCTACCCTTTTTGTCCCTTTCCGGAGATGGTACGGCGAGGGCGGGGAACCTGCCGTGGTGTCGATGGGAGGAGATAAAAGGGGGAGACGCCCTAACCACAAGGTCTTCAGGAGGATCTTCTTCACTCGCCCAGGCACCTTAGGCCTGGGTGTGGGTGGTTCTGGATTCCGGCCCAGGCGCCCTAGGCCTGACCGGAATGGAGTTGGAGTCCATCCCAGGCACCTTCAGCCTGGGGTGAGGTACTATACTAGGAGGCCTGGGGTCCAGTGACTTTGACTGGATCCCGCGAGGGTGGAGACGTCTGAGGGTCCCTGAGGTGGATGGGGCCCATGTCTGAGGTGAGGAGGCCGGGGAGGTTACCCATTCGAAGAGTCTGGAGCAGCATCAACCCAGTGACGGATGGGCCTCTGGTAACTCCCTTGGAGGGACATCTTCCCCTGATAGGGGCCGCAGCGCAGCGAAGGTACTCCTATCTACGTTCTCTTGAGTCGCTGGTAGAGACTCTCAGATTCTAAGTCCTTTCTAGCTAATGCTATAGTAACCGCTGGCGAGATCGCAGTGGTTTAGCTAATAACCAGGATAGTGCCTCGACCTGCTCATTCCCCGTATCAAAATGTTATCAAGTCGCAACCAGTTGGCTACTGAAGCACTGTTTATTGTGAGATGTACAATAAAGCAAGAGTTGGACTGTGATCGGTGTGTGGAACTCTGGTTAATGGGAGCAGAGAGAAGTGTTGACACAGCGGGACTTGATTCTAGACAAAAGCACATAGGCCCGAGGAAATATCTGGTGCTGGCCTTCACCTCACCCACAGTTATGGGGAGGACATGGGCCGTAGCGCATCTCACCCTGTCGTGTGACATACCCCTAGGCAAAGGAGATGGGGTGAGGCCGCTACACAGACATCCATCATGTCTGTAACTGGTAAATGCTAAGGCACCTAAAGCCTCATACACACAGGCAGAATGTCGGGGGACATTTGCAGGTTAAAAAAAATGGCTGACGTTCTGCCTGTGTGTATGTTGGTCTACCTAACAGAACCCAGCTGTTTGGCCGGCTTCTGTCGGACATTGATGCTGGAAAAGCATGCCCCGACCAACTCCTGATCAGTGCTCTCAGCCAATAGCAGAGAGCATTGTGGGGATATACTCTGCGCCAACAAATAAAATATATTAAGTGAATAAAAAAATAAATAAAAAAAGCTGCTCCCCTTAAAGAATGAAGTAAACTCCTAAAGACTTGTGTAGTGGGGTAGGGGGCACTAGTGATATGGCATATAATAGCAGAGAGCGCTGACCGGAGTTTTCTGGTGGGGAGCCGTCGCCCTGTCAGAACACAACAGCTCAGGGGGGAAGATTGCTGTACTAACCTCGCACGGTTAGTACACTGGCTCTGACGGGAGCTGCCAAAAAACTGTAGTGTGTACCCAGCTTAACAGAGGGAACTGAGGGAAGGTAGATACTGAGGGAAGGTAGAAGACATGGGGCTGCCTCAATAGTGAAGTATACTACTTGCACTTGAGAACTGGCAGTTTATTTGGTTAGAGACCTGATAGGGTCACTGTTAGAAGTTTTAAATAGATAAGTGATTAGAGGCAAAGTCTCTTTAGTGCTTATAGTAAATAGATTCCAGTATTTATTTTCCACTGTAGGCCATACAAGTATTCATCTGGTTACTTTGGGCAACGACATTTTTACCTCCATTCAGGTTTTAGACATAAGGTGTAATTTTAATTTTAATGTAACAATTGGGTTTCTGTGAACATTTCACTTTTGAAATATAATCAGAAATTAGCATCATTATTGTACTAGTAAAAGATTTCCAATAGCAAGTAATACTGGAAAGCAAGTGTAAAGATACCACTCACCTGGCATTAACAAGCACACAATGAGATAAATAGATTTATGCAAAACAGATAACCCTAGAGCACAATGGAATCGCCCGGGCAGGAGCCAGTTGTAGACTTTATTGCATGAAATGTAAAACTAAAGTAAGTATAACTAAAGGCAGTTTTTTTTTTCTTTTAGTTTTGGATACAGTGGAGAGGGTTTATAATGCTTTTCAGTTCTTATTGCTGTCTGTGTCCTTATTAGGGAGAGTCACCCTCTCTATGTGTCCTGTTTACCATTATAATTGAAAGTGAAAGTAAAAGAAAATCCCAATGTTTGGGTTGTCACCAGAAAAGCAATAGAGGGGAAATCTTCCAATGGGCACCCTAGTTCTGGAGATTTGGGGGTCCCCAAGGAATTCCCTTAATTTACAAGGATTTCCTCTCACTCCCTGTTTGCTTATGGCACAGAAAATTAAAGGAAATATCTGCAATGGGGAACAGATGGCAACAAAAAAAATCTGACAGGGGTTGTAACCCTCCCTTTCTTTATCCAAAATGAAAATAAATAGTTTTTTTGTTTTGTTTTTAAGGCGTACCTTGCATCCAAAATGAAAGGTCTTCTTTTCAAGTTCCTCCTGCCCGTTTATTAAAAGCAGCAAAAACTGTAATTAGACTTACCTTTCCATCAGCTTCCCCCACAGGAGGAAGAAATGTTCTGCAGCATCTTGTGAGATTTGAATTTTTGATTTTGGGTTAGGCCCCTTTCACACTGAGGCATTGCGATTTTACCGCGATAACGTTAAAAATAGCGCTAATGCCTATGCGTTTTAGCGCGTTTTTACCGCGGTACTCATTCATTTCAATGGGGATAGGTGTTTTTACAGCGCTATTTTATGCACCCCAAAGATGCTCAAAAAAAGCTGTTTGCAGGATTTTTTCCAACGCACAGCCAGCACAACGCCTCAGTGTGAAAGTCCTCAGGGCTTTCACATTGAGAATGCTGGGGCAGGATTATTTCAGGCGTTTTTACAGCGCTATTTTTAGCGCTAAAACGCCTGAAAAACGCCTCAGTGTGAAATGGGCCTTAGAATTGAGGATCTGTAAATACTTCCTTTTATAAAATGGCAATGCTGTATCTCACAGTATTTTAGGTGGGCTTTTTGGTTCCTTTTGTTCCGCCTCACCTCAAGGTACTGTTCATCTGCAGATGAAAGGGATGAGCTTCAAACTGCATATGTATCAGTTCAAGTAACCAGTTAAAAAAATATATATATATATTACTAGTTCACCCCTTTTAAACCCCCTTAGTTTACCCTAATCAGCCCAACTCGTTATCACCCTTTTTCCCTTGACCATTATTTTCTGGCTGATTTTTTTTTCTGCTATTTTTCTTGTCATTAATCTTTAAACTTTTTTCATTTGTTAATGTTTTTTACACACATTTTTTTAGTGTTGCTTTAAAAAGAATACACAAAGATGGAAAAAACTATTTGTAAAAACCTTTATTTGCAGTAACACTATTTTTTTTTTAAACTAACATTTTTGCTTGTTTTTTTTAACTTTTTTTTAATCTATGAATTGAATAAAAAATAAACAATTTTTTGAAAGACAATATCACCATAAGATCGCCTTGTTTGTCCTAAAAATGATATAGGTATTACTTGGGCAAGTGTATTGCCAAGTCATAAGGCTCTTAGCAGAAAATAAAATTGCTGTAGTCCATATGGGGTGTACAGGTGTGAGAGTGGATTTCAAAAACCCATTAGGTTCCTTCCTCAAACATTATGCAATTCAATCTCAACTAACAGTAATTAGGTAGTTAGAACAATTGCTGACAGTTATGTGACCTTTTAGGACACCTGGTACAGAGAAACAAGATTAACATATGCACTGCTTAAGCCTGGTACACACCATGAGGTTTTTTTTTCGTTCAACCCAGCAGGCTGAACGAAAAAAAAACTGTCAGCTTCTGTCAGAGCCACTGTGCTAACGATCCAACGTTAATACAGTGATCTCCCCGCTGCGGCCCCCCCTCCCCCACAACACTCCAATCAGTGCTCTCCACCATTGGCTGATCAGGAGCAGGTCAGCTGCTGGTTTTCCAGCATGCACGTCCGACAGAAGACTTTTCAACAGCTGGCTTTTGTCTGACTGGCTAACATATACACGGGCAGATTGTTGGTTGGTTTTTATTGAACCAGCCAATGTCTCCTAACATTTGGCCCATGTGTACGGGGCTTTACTCACACTTGTATTCCCTTCAATAATGTACCAGCCCACAACACATTTCACGTTGCAAAGGTTTCTACCATTTATTGGAGACCTTTGTGTAACGTCACAACCAGTTCTCTTGTCTGTTATTTTGAGTGCTTGCCACCCTCTTGCCCACACCCTACATGTTTGTCCACAAGGCATTGAACATCTGGAACCAGCACACTGAATGCTGAAATTGAATAAGTCCCCGTTCACACTGAATCTGCTAAAATTGAATTAGCCCCCGCTCAAACTGAATCCAACTTTGAAATTGTGCGACTTTACTTGAAGTTGCATGATTTCAAAGCCACAAGTCAGTGTGACTTCAGGTGCAACTTGTCTCACATCTGTGCGGCTTCATGGACAGATGTCTATGCAAGTCGTAGCAGAAATTGCAAAAAATGGTGAAGGAACCTTTTTTTCAAACCGGTGTGGCACCGGAAAGTCAGAGTCACACCAATTTAAACAGTTCCCTTGTAGACAATAAGGTGTGGACCTTTCAAATTGCATTACAAGTCACACCGGAGTGAACGGGGGGCTTAGTGTCATTTGTAGACACACATGTAGTGCACACCAAATTCCACATCAAGGAGTTGATTTACTAAAACTTGGGAGTGCAAATCTGGTGCAGCTGTACATGTTAGCCAATCAGCTTCTAACTTCAGCTTGTTCAATTAAGCTTTACAAAAAAAACTGGAAGCTGATTGGTTTCTATGCAGAGCTGCATCAGATTTGGCACTCTCCGGTCTTAGTAAATCAACCACCAAGAGTCTGTCTTCCAACTGCACCCTAGGAGCCTAACCCAAATAGACATTCGGGTAAATTCCCTTGTCATGTCATGGCTGGTGATTGTTCTGTATAATATCTATATTTAAAGTGTTACTTTACTTTCTCAATCAACATTGACTATTTTAAATCCTTATGCTGCTAGCATTAGTAAATAAATAGGAAGGAATATTATATTTACTTGGTTTAAACTTTTTTTTTTTTTACATTTCTTCAGTTGCTTCCTGGTTTCTGTCTGAGGACAAAATGATGTCACACATCCTAGGAGTCTTCATTTTTTTGTTTCGTCTGGGGAAGGGGCTTTCTCAGCTAAGCACACCTTCCTGCCTGTATTTCATCAGATTAGGCGACCCGTCAAAATTTGTAACGGAAGTGACGTTCCGTCACCGCCATCTTGCTACACCCTGCACTCACCCACCGTAAGGATACAGAGAGAAGGCGGCAAGCGGACATCTTGTTACACCCACCAGAGTCTTGCCTTCACACTTATTTTTAACAGTAAACTCAGCTTATATAGTGAAATTCAATATTTTGAAATCCGTAAGACTGTTTTTATGTTGATTTTTCAAAGCAGTGGTGTTCTGTCAGATTAGCAAATCTGTGAGATCAGCAGGCTTGCCGCTGCTTTTAAAATTTAACATCTAAACAGTCAGACGGATTTTTAAATACTATACTTTACTATAAAAGCTCAGTTTACTGGTAAAAATAAGTTTGAAATGCCAGATTCTGGTGGGTGTAACAAGATGTCCGCCTGCTGCCTTCTCACTGTATCCTTACTGTGGATCAGTGCGAGGTGTAGCAAGATGGCGGTGACAGAACGTCACTTCCGTTACAAATTCTGACGGGTCGCCTAATCTGATAAAACACAGGCAGAAGGGTGTGCTTAGCTGAGAAAGCCCCTCCCCCAGACGAAAGAAAAAAATTAAGACTCCTGGGATGTGTGACGTAATTTTGTCTTTAGCCAGAAACCAGGAAGCAACTGAAGAAATGTAAAAAAAAAAGTTTACACCAAGTAAATATAATATTCCTTCCTATTTATTTACTAATGCTAGCAGCATAAGGATTACGGTATGCAGAGGCGGCTCTAGGCTTTGGGAGGCCTTAGGCGAAACTTACACATGAGGCTCCACTCACGCCCATAATGGAAAAAAAATTAAAGGAATAAAAATGGCTACAGAAAGATGCACAGATCTAGCACACAGTTCATCAGCACCACTTTCAGGGCACCCTCCTAACCCATCAGACATATGCAGCCAATAAAACATATGGGACCCAGTAAGGTGGCAACCCACCCCTCTAAGAATTTCCCATGCCTTGGGAGGAAGGAGAGTGGGGGGATCCCAGCACAGCACAGAGAGTGAGGGGAGTGAGAGGAGAGAGGGGAGGGGGGAGAGAGAGGGGGCGAGAGAGAGGGGAGAAAGAGGGGGGAGAGAGGGAGAAGAGAGATTGAGGGAGGGAGAGGGGGTAGAGAGAGGGGGGGAGAGAAAGAGGGAGAGGGGGGAGAGAGAGGGAGATGGAAAGAGAGAGGGGGATAGAGAGGGGGAGAGAGAGGGAGAGAAAGATAGAGGAGAGGGGAGAAAGAGGGGGAGAGAGAGAGAGGCGAAGAGAGAGAGAGAGGGAGGAGAGGAAAGGGAGGGAGCGGTGGGAAGGGGTGAGTGGGGGTGAGAGAGAGGAGTGTGGTGTGAGAGAGAGAGAACTGGGGGTGACACAGAGGAGGGAGGTGAGGAAGAGAGGGGGTGAGGGAGAGAGAAAAGGGTTGTAGGAGAGAGGGGTGGTGAGAGAGAGAGACGAGGGGTGCGAGAAAGGAGGGTGACATAAAGAGGGAGGGTGGAGAGAGAGCGAAAGAGAGGGGGGAGGAGAGAGAGAGAGCAAGAGAGAGAGAGAGAGTGGGGAGGGGGAGAGAGGGAGCGAGGGGGAAGAGAAAGATAGGAGGTGGTGAGAAAGAGGGGGTGAGGGAAAGGGGGGGTGAGAGAGATCCCTAGCCCTGTCCCTGTCTGCAGCCCCTCCTGTGCCCCATGTCCCAGTCTGTGAGAGCACGGGGGGGCAAAGAACAGGAAGGAGTCGGGGAGCACTGGGGGGTGGGGGCAGAGAGCACTGGGAAGGGCAAAGAGCAGGGAGGAGCTGGAGAGCACTGGGTGGGGGGGCAGAGAGCACTGGGTAGGGTGGGGGCAGAGAGCACTGGGAAGGGCAAAGAGCAGGGAGGAGCTGGAGAGCACTGGGAGGGGCTGGGGGCAGAGAGCACTGGGGGGTGGGGGCAGAGTGCACTGGGAAGGGCAAAGAACAGGGAGGAGCTGGAGAGCACTGGAGAGTGGGGGCAGAGAGCACTGGGGAAGGTGGAGAGCACAGGAGGGGTGGGGGCTGGAGAGCGCTGGGGGGGAGCTTGAGAGAAGGAGGGGAGTCAGAATGAATGGGAGTGGGAAGCAGGGGTTGATGGAGAGCAGGGGGGTGGAGAGCAGGGGGGATGGAGAGCACAAGGAGGGGCCAGAGAGCAGGGGGCGGAGCCAGGATGCACAATGAAGGGACGGAGAGCAGGGGGCGGAGCCAGTGAGCACAAGGAGGGGCCAGAGAGCAGGGGGCAGAGCCAGTAAGCACAAGGAGAGGCCGGAGAGCACAGGGGTGCAGAAGAAGTTGGATAGAAGGAGCGGTGGGCGGCTGCAAATAGAGGAGCTAAATGCTCACCTATTCTCCTCTCCCTCCTGTAGACATTCAGCGGCTGCAGGAGGAATATAGAAAGATCAATTTGTCTATATGCAGCCGCCTACCGCTCCTTCTATCCAAACACACAGAAAGGCTGCACGGCCACTCACGTTCTCTCTGGTCGGCCAGGCAGCATCCAGAGATTGGAGGCAGAGCTCCTTCATCTTCAGTCAGGGGGCAGCTCAGCTGGAGGTAGGTGCGGAGAGGTCGGGTGAGCGGCGCAGGCTGAAGCAGCAGCCCAGCTGCAGGTCCCATATGGACATGCCACACACACACCTTGTAGAGATGGCACATGGAGTCGGGTGCTGTCATCCGGCCGCTGCTGCCACCTAGAGGCCTCTACTGTCCCACTCCCTGCACCTGCTTCCACCGGATCAGGACGCTCCGTGATTAGGCCGCTATTTCTCGGGCAGTACCCGATTTGTCAGTCAGCCCCTGGGACACAGAGTCCCAGCGAGGGTAGGCAGAGCCGCCGGCGTCCACATCAGTGGTTGATCACAGGCAAATAAGGCGGCCGCGAGGCCCCTGTGAGTGCGAGGCCTTAGGCGACCACCTAGTTTGCCTAATTAGAGAGCCGCCTCTGACGATATGTCAATGTTGATTGAGAGAGTAAAGTAACACTGTAAAGGGGTTGTAAAGGTTGGTGTTTTTTCACCCCAGCCCCCCCGTTTTACTTACCTGAGCCCGTTCACCTGCTCTGCGCGTCCCCCGGCATCCTCTTCTCCACGGATTCTCGCCATTGATTGGATAGATTGATATCAGTGCAGCCATTGGCTCCCGCTGCTGTCAATCAAATTCTAGGACGCGGACATCGGTGGGTGGGCCCGAGTTATGCACTCGGCGTCTATGGACGCTGAGTGTATGACACGGGAGCACATCCGCAAGGTAACCCCTTCGGGATAGAGCTTCCCAGAGGGGGTTAGCTATTGTGGTGAGGAGCCGCGAGAGCCGCCGTGGGACCCCAGAACAGCAGGATCGTGGCCACTCTGTGCAAAACGAACTGCACAGTGGAGGTAAGTATAACATGTTTGTTATTTAAAAAAAAAAAAAAACCTTTACAACCCCTTTAAGTATAGATATTATACAGAACAATCACTGCCTGAGCTAGGGGAGATGGATTCCAGGCAGAAAATGCTACATGAATCATCTGCCCTTACTTAAGATGGCCACTGCCAGAAATGCAAGGGGGGGTTCAAAGTGATTTTTTAACAAAATAAAGAATGGAGACATGGGTGGATGGGTGAGTTTGCTTTGAATATTAAAAATGAATTAAATAGCATGTTCAGCTTGGGCTCAGATACAGTTTAACTGCCAAACTAGCTGCAGCTTTTCAGTCCAACACAGAGATCACCAGGACACAGCTCACAAACAACGATCTCTCCATTTTCTATAGCAAAAAAAAAATACAACTAGAAAAATGTGAAAGAGATGACTTATTAATGATTGGGTGTTACATGCACTGGCCAGTCATCACAGGTGGTGCTCAGATCAGAGCGGCGCTGGGGCTGCTTTACATTCTCAGCAGGCATACAATATTTTGTTCTCTTGTTATAAAAACTGATTGGTGACCTTGCAAAGGGCCTGAAGTGAAGCATGATCTGTAGCGTGTATTAAAACAGTGTGTCAACCCATTTTCTCTCCTATAGAATAATTCCCCTTTACAAGGAAACTAAATCTCAATACACGGTAAAAATAAAAATGAGATAGAAGAAAATCTTCTTCCTCCTGTATAATTGCCTGCAGTCACTGTTGTGTGAAGCCTCTGCTGGATTACAGGATTTGTTGTATGTAAATTGAGGACTAAATGCATGGGAGCACCTTTCAGCTCTGCAATGCTGGAAATGAGTTTTTTAATAGGAAATTAGATTAGTAATATTTTAGTCAACAAAAAAAAAATTCTGCATGAAGATGAGAAAATTATTCAAGCAATCAGAGTTTTCAATTCTAGGATGAACAATTGTCAGAATCCTTGCTCATCCACTTTGAGAAGAGTCAGACGCTAAGATGCTTTGGGGGAGAGATTTTTGCAAGTTTTATGTGTTAATGGCTTCAGGTGCAGGACTGAAAAATGGAGCCTTCTGGGATGTCAATAACAAACGTCAGCAAAAGATACAAAATAATAAGAATGACAAACACTTATACCTATAAAGTGCCTATAGCACTTTATGTAAAATCCTCATAAACAGTCTAGACATTGTACAGTGTCAGTTCTATCATTGCTAAATTACTGATATTTAAAGAGACTATATTATATTGTCCATATAGGGCAAA
The DNA here is from genome assembly GCA_029206835.1 of Rana muscosa. Classification (NCBI taxonomy): domain Eukaryota; kingdom Metazoa; phylum Chordata; class Amphibia; order Anura; family Ranidae; genus Rana; species Rana muscosa. The sequence goes on along the minus strand of CM055122.1, from coordinate 235,335,243 downwards.
ATGACAGAGTTTGTTCAAAGCCCACACCATGACCAGCAACTTTTGCTATTTGGAACCCTCCCCCCCTCCGGTGTCACAATTGACACCTTTCAGGGGGGAGGGGGGTGAAGATACCTGTCTAAGACAGGTATTTTCACCCACATCCGGGAGTCCTGTCTCCGGGAATCTGCGGGAGTGACGTCACTTCCCGCAGACTTCCCTTGGTGTTCTGGGAGACACTCGGCTCCCAGAACACAGGAGCACCAATCAGAACGGCGCAGCGCGACTCGCGCATGCGCCGTAGGGAACCGGGCATGAAGCCGCAGGGCTTCACTTCCTGGTTCCCTCAGCGAGGATGGCGGAGGGAGCAGCAGAGCGACGAGCGGTCGCTCGTCCTCTGCTGCGGACGTCGCTGTACTCCAGGACAGGTAAGTGTCCAAATATTAAAAGCCAGCAGCTGCTGTAGCTGTAGCTGCTGGCTTTTAATTTTTTTTTTTCCGGCGGAGCTCCGCTTTAAGCCGATCGTACATGAATCGAAAATTCAGATGGTGCAGTAGGAACCGGCCGAGATTCAATCCATGTCTGGGCAGGCTGATTGTGCCCAAATCGATCCATCGATTGACTTGGGTAAAACCAGCGCAATTGATTATTCGATAAGCAGATAGAAGTAATCATTGTGTTCTGCCAGCTGGTAAGCCCCCCCCCCCCCTTCAGGCAGAACACAACAGAGCCATGGGAGCCATTGACTGTGTTGATGCTGGAATCAAGCAATTTTTTTTCCTTCCACCCGTGCAGGAAAATCGAGTCATCTATGGGCTACCTTAGGCTCAGTTCACACTGATGTTCCTCTATGAGAGCCGTCTTAACTGATACTACACAAGTCTGTCCAATTTTAGAAAAGGTTCCTGCACTACTTTGGTCTGACTTTGATTCAACTTCAATGCCACACAGTGAAAAAAGTCACATCAAAATCGCATCAAAGTCGGATTCACTGAAAGTCGCGGAGTCGGGCTAATGTGAACCGAGCCTAATGCCGCGTACACACGATCGGAAATTCCGACAAGAAAACCGTGGATTTTTTTTCCCGACGGAATTTTGGCTCAAACTTGTGTTGCATACACACGGTCACACAAAATTCCGACCGTCAAGAACGCGGTGACGTACAACACTACGACGAGCCGAGAAAAATGAAGTTCAATGATTCCGAGCATGCGTCAACTTGATTCCGAGCATGTGTGTTTTTTTGTGCGTCGGAATTGCATACAGACAATCGGAATTTCCGACAAGAACTTTTCCCGTCGGAAAATTTGAGAACCAAATTCCGACAGAAAAAGTCCGATGGGGGGGTTGGAATTTCCGACCAAAAGCTCACATCGAACTTTTCTTGTCCGAAATTCCGATCGTGTGTACATGGCATTAGACCCCTTTCACACCGGGTAGACCCGTTTTGACGGCCTCCGCTTGCTCAGCGGGGATCTCTCCACTATTTCACGTTGAGCAGGCGGATGACAGGTCCGACTCCGCTCACTGTGCAGAGACGGACCTATCAGAGCTCCGCTGTCCTCCGCTGTTTTCATCCGATCCCACCCACTGGACAGATGGCGAACCTATTGCCATACATCTGTTTTCAGCAGATTTTGTTGGATTGGATGTCAGCGGACACATATCCGCTGACATCCGCCTCCCCTTAGAGAACAATGGGTGGTCCAATCGTGTCTTCCTGAAAAACAGACAGGCGGACCCAATCGGTCCAATCGTGTGAAAGGGGCCTTATTCTCATTTTAACAGTATTCCCCTGTCACCCCTTCTTCCATCCAATGGAGAAGTGAGGGGTGAGGCGCTGGACATGGATCTCTGACTAATACAAAGAGAAGTCATTAGCTCAGCCTAGCTGCTTAGGTTTGGCAGCTCTCTACAATACAGGGACCCCTCCCAAAAGGCAAAGGTAACCCACATTAAAGAGGAGTTCCGGGCCCCCACAAAAAAATTTAACGCCAGCAGCTGCAAATACTGTAGCTGCTGACTTTAAATATTAGGACACGTACCTGTCCAGGGTTCCCGCGATGTCGGCACCCCAGCTGATTTTTGGATCGGCTGCCGGATGCAGCCGCCTTTCATAATAAGGGAACCCAGCCGTGAAGCCTTTCGGCTGGTTCCCTACCGTGCATGCGCAAAGTACGCTGTGCTTTCTAATTGGTCTGGTGGCGGAGGAAGGAGGAGGGGGCCAAACTTCCGAGGGACGGTGCCGTGGCCCCATCTTCTGGAAGTGGGGACAGGTACCTGTCAAAAACAACTACCTGTTCCCCCCTCCCCCCTGAAAGGTGCCAAATGTGGCACCGGAAGGGGGGAGGAGTCAGTTAAGCGGAGGTTCCACTTTTGGGTGGAACTCCACTTTAAGTAATGTATGTATATTTGAGCCAGAAGGAGTGCCAAACAAATGTTTCTTAAGCCTTGTACACACGATCGGACTTCCGTCTGAAGGGCGTTGTCCGTGAACTTGGTATGCATACGCACGACAGAACATTTTCAGCCAACAAACACGAACGTAGTGACGTAATAGATGTACTACCTGGTTTTTCAGCTCTTTAGCGCCACACTTTGGGCAACTTCTGCTAATGTTGTCTTATGGTTAGCATTGCTTCCGAACATGCGTGTTTGTAGTTTGGATTTTAGTCCAACGGATTTGTGTACACACGATCAGATAATCCGACGTAACACATTTATTGCCAGACAGTTGGTGAGCATGAACAGCCAACATCTGTTGTCGTTTATTTCGTCCATCAGATAATTATTGTCGTAAAATCCGATCGTGTGTATGGGCCTTTAGAGTCCAAAAGTATTTATTTTATTCCACAAGTAACTAAAAGGAAAGTAAAAGGCACCAATGCATTTTGGGGCCAAAATTATTTATTTTCATCTTTTGTAGCCCTGATGAAGGGGGATAGATTTGTCCCTAAAATGTATTTTTTTTTCCAATTGGAAAAGTCGGACTTCAAACAAACTTTATCGTGGATTTTTGTTCGAAGGGCGTTGGCCGTGAACTTGGTATGCATACACACGGCAGGACTTTTTGAGGCCAACAAACATGAACGTAGTGACGTAATTGATGTACTACGTGGTTTTTCTGCTCTTTAGTGCCACCCTTTGGGCAACTTCTGCTATTGCTGCTTGATCTTTTGCATTGGTTCTGAGCATGCGTGTTTGTACTTTGGACTTAAGTCCGATGGATTTCTGTACACACAATCGGACTTTGCACCATCGGACTTTTGTTGCCGAAAAGTTTGTCTGTTTGCAGAGCAAACATTTGTCCGATGAAAACCGAAAAAGTTTGTCCGATGGAGCGTACATACGGTCATTTTGAAGTTTGTTGTCAAAAAGTCAGATTGTGTGTATGGGCCTTAAGAAACATTTGTTTGCCCCTCCTTCAATGGCTGCTACCACAAAATACATGGTTTTGACTGGTGCTAGAGGGAGCAGTGATGTCCCCCCCCTCTATCTTGAAGTAGTGGCTGGGTGTACGAGATTCATCCCAACTCAATTCTACAAGCCTGAGCAACCTTTCAACACACTGAGGTCCTTACACATTGTGAAGGGGTACAACTTAAAAAAAAAGAAGCTCAGCCTTGAGGAAAAGTTTTCCTCCAAATATGAAAGTCTCCGAATCAGAACATGGCCTACCAGGCATATATGAATGACATTATTATTATTATACAGAATTTATCTAGCACTGACAGTTTGCGCAGTCTCTACAATGTAAAGAGAGACAGTACAGTAATAATACAATTCAATACAAAAGGGTTAGGAGGGCCTTGCTCCTGAGAGCTTATCAGTAGACATTAGTAAACCTATATGTGTTTAGATTTTGAAAAGTCCCTCATAGTTGCCTCACAATTTAGCATTCTGAACTCTATGCACTTTATATTTAAAGACTGATATTTTCCCTCTGTAGCGCCCTGCTACTTTTGAACAGGGGCTATTCTGTAAATTTAGTATTATCTGAGCTGTAAATAGCTCAGAGTGATTATTTAAAGTGTTGGTTTCTGTTCCAGCTTTGGCTGTGTTGTGCGCATTTCCCACTGTTGCCAGTAGGTGTCACTGTTGTCACAGGCCAGTGTGAGAAATACAGCCAGCTGAAGTGCATTGGATATTCTTTCCCCAGAAACAGCCCAATCAGGAGCTTCTTTGTAGCTGGGCATGCTGGGGAAGGATATTTAAGGGGCAGTGCCATGTGCTTCGGGGTCCTTCCTGCCTCATGGCCCTCCAGGCCTGAGGCTATGCTGCTGTGTTTGCTGCATGTAAGCCCAGAAGCCTGTCTGGGGCCTACTTAACTAAGGGTGGTCCTGTGCTCTGTCCTGCGGGAAGAAGCCTCTCAAACGCAGAAGATTCCAGGGGAGGACCTTGCTGGAGAGAACCGAGCTGAAGGCTGGTATCTCAGGAAGGGCCTGGTGACTCGTTTGGAGGATGCGCTCAAGTTAACCTACCTCACTGTACTGCCGGATGGCTTAAAGGTTCAGGTACTGTGCAGCTGTCCTAACTAACGGACTACTGGCTAAACAATCCTGTGGCAGAGGATTATCCAGGAGTTTCCACTTATCACTCAAGTCTGTGGCAGAGACTTTGTCCGTGCTTCATACCGGCTGCTAGGTCGGTGTGAAAGGCCTATCCGGTTGTCGCAAGATCCAGTGACAGAAGCTGTTGTCCTCTGGATTCAAGAACCGCATTAGTGATCTGCAAAACCAAGGTATCTGAACTTCCCCTAACCCTCTATCCTTCTACCTGAAGTTGTTTAATAAAGCAACTGAGAAAAGGACTAAAGTGACTGCCAATCACATCTTTCAAAACTACTTAACATAGACTCTTAAGTTCTGGGACGGTGAAATGTGGGGCAACGGCAGGACTCAAAATTAATCCAGCAGACATCTCGGGGGTATCGCTACACCTCTAAAATAATAATTTTTTATTGAGAGACAGATTGATCTTCTCTAATTATTTAACAACTAGAGGGACTATATACAAACAGGCACCAATATAAATTTTAACCAAATGCATGGAGTTTCAAAAACCAAACCTATGCACAAATGCATTCAGAAATGTTTCTGGTTCGTATGGACAGCCCTGTGTTTTTTAAAGCCATCTTTCACTCATTTTATTCACAATCATGCAACAGGGAGTCTGTGTCTGTGTGCAAACGGCCACCATTTTGTTGAAGAATAAAGATATTTTCGTTTTTCATATGAATAATTTCTTCTTTAAGGTATAAAGTGTTATCTAAAACTTTTATGTAAAATATCCCATATCAATATTATATTCAATTTTTTTATTATCCTTTTTGATAAGTGAGCATCTGACATTCAAGATATAGAATCTTTACCTCCCATATGTGTATATATTTATATAGTGTGTATATATACTCACCAGCTACTTTATTGGGTATATATGTTCAATTTCTTTCGTAACACACATTGCTAATCAGCCTATTACGTGGCAGCAACATTTAGGCATCTAGACGTGGTGAAAACAACTTGCTGAAGTTCAAACCGAGCATCAGAATGGGGATTTAAGTGACTTTGAACGTGACATGGTTGTTGGTGCCAGACAGGCTGGTCTGAGCATTTCAATCACTGCTGGGATTTTCACACACAACCAACTCTAGGGTTTACAGAGGCTACAATTCACACAGGCTCACCAAAATGGGACGATAGGAAGATTGGAAAAACTTTGCCTGGGCTGATGAGTCTTGACTTCAGCTGTGACATTCAGATGGCAGGATCAGAATTTGGCGTAAACAACATGAAAGCATGGATCCATCCTGCCTTGTATCAACAGTTCAGGCTGGTGGTGGTGTAACGGTGTTTTCTTGCCACACTTCTGGCCCCTTGGTACCAACTGAGCATTGTATAAACACCACGGCCTACCTGAGTATTGCTGCCATCCCTTTTATGACTAGAGTGCACCCATCTTCTGATGGCTACTTCCAGCAGGATAATGCCCCATGTCACAAAGCTCAAATCATCTCACTACTGTTTTTTTGAACATGGCAATGAGTTCATTGTACTCTAATGGCCTTCACAGTCACCAGATCTCAGTCCAATAGAGCACCTTTGGGATGTGGTGGAATGGGAGATTTGCATCATCGATGTGCAGCCGACAAATCTGCATCAACTGTGTTATGCTATCGTGACAATATGGACCAAAATCTCTGAGGAATGTTTCTAACACCTTGTTGAATGCCATGAAGAATTAAGTCAGAAGGCAAAAGGGGGTCCAACTCGTCACTAGCAAGGTGTACTTATAAAAGTGGCCTATATATATATATATATATATATATATATATATATATATATATATATATTCCTGTTTATGATCCCAGTTTTCCTCACATACTGTCCCTGTGATGCCTGAAAAAAAGGCTGAAGATGCCATTGTCACCATAACAGGAGGTGACAGACAGCTATAGAAATGTTGTGTTTTTGTCTGTGTCCCCATCTGGGGGGGGGGGGGGTCTCTTGAAAAAAAAGACACAGATAGCTACAAAACAAATATAGAAGTTTTACCCAAGCTTAACCACTGTTTTATATCCAGGGGCTGGAATGCAATGCTCTGGCTGGGACATTCAACTCCCAAGGTAGTAGATATCAATGAGATTAAAGCCGGCAACTCAAGGTGCTCTTGTGAAGAAAATTCTTTATTGCAATGCTATGAGGAAGGCTGCAAAAAGCTGAAACGCGTTAGTTCTTTTGTATCATGCTTTTATACATGTAGCCAATAAAGAATTTCCTTCGCAAGAGCACTCCGAGTCACCGGTTTTAATCTTATTGACAGATAGCAACAAAAGCCTCACAAAGGGTCTTCCCTTCCTTGGTCTTTACAACACAAAATACAAGTCTTAGATGGAGTTGAGCTATAAAAGAGAAGTTTTTTTTTCCTCACAAGAGTTACATTATAAATAACTTCTCTTTTCATTTACTAGATATATAGATAAATAGATAGATAGATAGATGACACCAGGAAAAATGTCTGTTATATAAGACATTACCATGATTTTCAGGAAAGCTAACCACTTAGAACTGAAAATATCAGTCACATGGCTGCAAATATGGTAAAAAATGCAAACCGTATTTATCGGTGTATAACACACACTTTTTTCCCCTTAAAATCCAAGGAAAATCGTGGGTGCGTGTTATACACCAAACGGCTGCCTCGGAGGGGAAGGAGGGAACAAGCGCCGCCGAAATAGACAGAGCCGAATCACCTGTGTACTCGGCTTCTCTCGGCTCCGCTCGCAGTCAGGCCCAGTCCTGCCTCCCGCCATTGGACCGGTGTTATGTCCATCACAGGAGCCGGGCCAAGGGGTAGGACTGCGAGAGGAGCCGAGTACACAGGACATTCGGCTCTGTCTATCTCAGCGGCACTCATTCCCTCCTCGGCAGGGGAAAGACTGATGTGCAGTTGGCCACTAATCATGGTGAAAACAGCGGCAAATTTAAGCAGATGGGCACAAATCATGCTCCAAAGATGGGCAAGGCTGCAGATGAACACTGATCATATGCTATGCTGTAATGATGGGCAAGGCTGCAGATGGACACTGATCATATGCTATGCTGCAATGATGGGCAAGGCTGCAGATGGACACTGATCATATGCTATGCTGCAATGATGGGCAAGGCTGCAGATGGACACTGATCATATGCTATGCTGCAATGATGGGCAAGGCTGCAGATGGACACTGATCATATGCTATGCTGCAATGATGGGCAAGGCTGCAGATGGACACTGATCATATGCTATGCTGCAATGATGGGCAAGGCTGCAGATGGACACTGATCATATGCTATGCTGCAATGATGGGCAAGGCTGCAGATGGACACTGATCATATGCTATGCTGCAATGATGGGCAAGGCTGCAGATGGACACTGATCATATGCTATGCTGCAATGATGGGCAAGGCTGCAGATGGACACTGATCATATGCTATGCTGCAATGATGGGCAAGGCTGCAGATGGACACTGATCATATGCTATGCTGCAATGATGGGCAAGGCTGCAGATGGACACTGATCATATGCTATGCTGCAATGATGGGCAAGGCTGCAGATGGACACTGATCATATGCTATGCTGCAATGATGGGCAGGGCTGCAGATGGACACTGATCATATGCTATGCTGCAATGATGGGCAGGGCTGCAGATGGACACTGATCATATGCTATGCTGCAATGATGGGCAAGGCTGCAGATAGACACTGATAAGGCTGCATTGATGGGCATTTAAAATGTACGTTCTTTTCCTAAAACTTCCCTCCTAAACTTGGGGTGCGTGTTATACGTCTGTGCGTGTTTTATGCCAATAAATATATTACGAGTTTATTGACCTTAGACATAAGCTCCCAATATACACTTAACAGGATACCATACACATAAGCCTCGTACACACGCACGGTTTTCTCTGCAAGAAAACTGCTGGGAGAGCTTTTTGACGTGAAAACCGTGCGTGTGTATGCTTTCTCGGCGAGAAAACTGCCGGGAATCTCGACAAGAAAAATAGAGAACCTGCTCTCTATTTTCTCATCGGAATTCTCGGCAGAGTGTTTCGTGCCGAGAAAACCGTGAGTGTGTATGCTTAACTGTCCCCAGGTAAACCCTGCGCATGCTCAAAAAGACTTTAACGCATGCGCGGTAGCATACAAGGGTAGTTCAGGGTGTAGCAAGATGGTGGCGACCTCATCGAATGTGAGGAGCGCAGGCTCGTCGTAGTCGATGACGTCAATGTGTTCTTGCCAATTCAAAAGAACAGCGGTTCTTTTGAATGGCCATCTGTATGCACGGCTTGGCAAGGAAAGCTTGCCAGGAATCCCGTCAGGAAATCCAAAGTTTTTTTCCTGACGGGATTACCGGCCGTGTGTACGTGGAAGCTTTTGCTAATCTTGGGTAGATTTACTTATGACACGTTAAGGAGGAGTGGACACACACAGGATCTGTTTTTTAACATTCTTTCAGAACTGTATGACTGAAAGAGGTACAAGGACTCAATTAACACTTTTGTGGCCTGTTTGAAATGAGTGCCTAGGTTTTCTTTAGTAGCATACAACAATGAAAAGGCTCAGAAACTTGCACAGAGCAATGATGTCCTCTCCAGAATGCGCCCCCTAGAACACTGTTGTATTTTATTGCCCTCGTTTATATATTCATTGGAGGAACATTTCAATTATGGGCACCTGCTGTGCGCCTGAATGTGCCCTGTTCTATTTGGATAAATATTATTGCTACAATTCATCTAAATTGTAAAGCAAATTATACACACTTCAGGAGAAATGTGGAATTCGGAAGGGAAATCTTGAGGGGAGCAATAAAACAAATGTAGTTGGAAGCCATAAATCCAGAAAGTGCGTTCAGTGAGCACAGCAGACTGCAGCGTTATTTGGTAATAAGGCCACAGATCTATTACCCGTAAATTACAGAAAGGCAGATGCAGAAATTCAGACTGGTTGGAATTTGATTTTTTTGGGTGTCATTAATTCACAGCAGACTAGATATGAATGTCAAATGTTTAATTCACATTTGTGTTTTATGTCCCTGTAGGAAAATATTAACTCCACTACCCAGGATCAGAGAAGACTGCACTCACTTTTTATACATTTGTGCCATTTAGTCTGGAAAGGGGATTCATCTGTAGCTGTCATCAGACACCTAGATCTGCGTTACAGGAATATTTTCAAGAGTTATTTACGTGGAACCTTTTTTTTTAATTTATACGTTTGTTCAAAGCATAGGGGTGGACTGACAACTCATGGGGCCCCCGGGCAATAGGAGATTATGGGGCCCCCCAGCAAGCTGCATGCTGTGGGGGCACTCGATAGGAGGGAGGGGCCAGGAGCAGCGAAGAGGTACCCGAGAAGAGGAGGATCTGGGCTGCTCTGTGCAAAACCAACTGCACAGAGGAGGTAAGTATGACATGCTTGTTATTTAAAAAGAAATAAAAAAACAAGACTTTACAATCCCTTTAATTAAAACCAGCAACTGTTGAGACAACACCTTGGTCAGGTCTATGTACAGTATAATGTACAGAGTATATGGGTCAGGACTAAGGCCCCTTTCACACTGAGGCGTTTTTACCGCGTTTTCGCGGTAAAAATAGCGCTGTAATAACGCCTGAAATAATCCTGCCCCAGCATTCTCAATGTGAAATCTCTGAGGGCTTTCACATTGAGGCGTTTTGCTGGCTGGGCGTTGAAAAAAATCCTGCAAACAGCTTTTTTAGAGCAACTTTAGGGCGCATAAAATAGCGCTGTAAAAACGCCTATCCCCATTGAAATGAATGGGATTCGCGGTAAAAACGCGGTAAAAACGCGGTAAAAACGCATAGGCATAAGCGTTATGTTAAAAAATAGCGCTAACGCATATGCGTTTTTACCGCGTTTTTACCACGTTCGCGCTAATTTTAGCGCGAACGCGGTAAAATCGCGGTAAAAACGCATACGCGTCAGCGCTATTTTTACCGCGATCGCGGTAAAAACGCGGTAAAATCGCGGTAAAATAGAGGTACAAAATCCTATAATTTTTGAACGTTTTTTCAACGCCTCAGTGTGAAAGGGGCCTAAGTAACAAACAAAACAACATATAGAGTACAGCAGTCGGGATGAGCGCCACGCTCACATCAGAGTCCTTACACCAAAGTCCCAACATTCTCCCTATAATCACAGTCCACAGAGTCAGTCCCCCCTTACATCAGAATCTCCCCTTACTGCAGAGCCCCCACAGTGGCACCCTATGGCAGAGCCCCCAGAGTAGTACCTTACGGCAGAGCCCCCAGTATGTCACCTTTTATCTGTGTCCCTTTACACACACCTTTGCACCTTAGTGCTTGGTGTGGTAGGCAGCTGGCAAGTAAAGGCTTGTGAGTCGTGGAGCCAGCTGAATAGTGAACTGCTGTGGTTGGCCACAGATTGGGCATTGAGGCATGTGAATAAAAGCCATGCTTGATGTGTGCCATGATGTCACTGCCCAGGTGTGTACCCAAACCTGTTGCCGGATCCCAGGCCGAGCTCAGCAGTTCACCAATCAGATGGCTCCAAATGGCAACAAGTGCATTTTTCATGGGCACGGGATTGTTAGAGCGATTTCTGTTGAGCGGCAGTGGGCACACATGGAACATACAGTATACACACAGTATACAGACACAGTATACACACAGACACACATACACAGTATACACACAGTATACACACACAGTATACAGACACACACAGTATACACACACAGTATACACACACAGTATACACGCACACAGTATACAAACACACACACACAGTATACATACACAGTATACACACACACAGTATACAAACACACACACACAGTATACAGACACAGCATACACACAGTATACAGACACAGTATACACACAGTATACAGACACAGTATACACACATACACTCACACAGTATACACACACAGTATACACCAACACATTATACACACAGACACACACACAGTATACAGACACAGTATACAGACACAGGACACACACAGTATACAGACACAGTATACAGACACAGACACACACACACAGTATATAGACACAGTATACGGGCACACATACACACATTATACAGACACAATATACAAACACGGACACACACACAGTATACAGACACAGTATACAGACATGGACACACACAGTATACAGACACAGTATACAGATACAGACACAATATGCAAACAGGAACACACGCACAGTATACAGACACGGTATACAGACATGGACACACACACACACACAGTATATAGACACAGTATACGGACACACATACACACATTATACAGACACAATATACAAACACGGACACACACACAGTATACAGACACAGTATATAGACACGGACACACACAGTATACAGACACAGTATACAGACACGGACACACACAGTATACAGACACAATATACAAACAGGGACACACACACACAGTATACAGACACAGTATACAGACATGGACACACACACAGTATACAGACACAGTATACAGACATGGACACACACACAGTATACATACACAATATACAGACACCGTATACAGACACAATATACAAACATGGACACACACACACAGTATACAGAGACAGTATACAGACACGGACACACACAGTATACAGAGACAGTATACAGACACGGACACACACACAGTATACAGACACAGTATACAGACACGGACACACAGACTACATACACACACACATTAAGCATATACATACACACACACACACAGTACACACACACCAGCACTTTTCATCTATAAATCAGCCTAACTGAACACACTGCTGCTGCCCCCATCTCCTGGCATTCTGGGACTTGTAGTTCCCCAGAAGCTCACAGACACATTCGGTGGTAATACAGGAGAGGAGGATGATGTGCCTGTGTATTGGTGGGAAGGTAATCAGGAGGGAGATGTAACAGAGATTGGAGAAGTTCAGAACATCCTTCCCCCAGGAGAAGTGCACTTCTCATACACAGAATAATGATCTAACAGCCTCCGAGACAGGAGCTCTGCTAGAGGAAACACAGCCTCCCCCTCACCAAAGAAAGCACTGATAAAACGATTTCCAATTCTTATAAATCATATCCAATGAAATATTGGCAATCTTCCTGCTACCTGTATAATACGTAAGTGAATAATTGCAACATTTTATATGCATATGTATTATATTACTTTGTATATATGTTGGCAATTGCTTAAATATGTGTAATTGATTATATGTATTTTTATGCTTAGATGAATTATCTTCCTTTTTCTACACACCCCTGAAGAAATATATTTCCAAACGCGTCGGGTGTTAACCACTTAACGACCGCCCACTGTAAATATACTTCGGCAGAATGGCACGGACAGGCACAATCACATACCTGTACGTGCCTGCCTTCCAATCGGACCCCCCTGCGGTACAGTGAGCGGCCGGGATCGCTTCGGGAGAGATCCGTGATGAGGGGGCCGCCATTTGATTCTGGCCACCCCCTCGCGATCGCACCCTGCGAATGAAAAGCTTCCTCTGCCTGTGTAGTGTTTACACAGGTAGGAGGAAGTGATGTCATCTCTCATGCGGCGCTCACATATACTGAGCGCCGCATGAGAGAAGACACAGAGGTTAGTGCACAAACACTACACTAACACCAGCACACATAGGCACATGATCGCCCCGCCAGGCCCCCCCAGACACCCCCAGATCACCCCCCAGATCACCCCCCAGCCCCCAGTCACAGTGTCACTGCAATCAGTGACCATTTATTTACTGATCACTGCAATCAGTGCCTTTTGTGACTGTAAAAGTGTCAGGGCAGTTAGTTTTAGGACCAGTGTAGCCCCCTAACCCCCCCTAATAAAGGTTTAACCCCTTGATCGCCCCCCAGGTAACCCTTTCACCCCCTAGCACCGCCGTCACTAAGCGATCGTTTTTCTGATCGCTGTTTTAGTGTCTGTGATGCCGATAGGTAGCCAGTTATTTTTTTGGGTTCGCCGCAGGTTTTTATAGCGTCGGGTACCACCATATATTACCTAATAAAGGTTTAACCCCTTTATCGCCCCCCCCCCCCAGGTAACCCTTTCACTCACTAAGCGATCGTTTTTCTGATCGCTGTTTTAAGCCCAGTACACACGATCAGATTTCCTATGGATTCTAGTCCGATGGATTTGTCCATCGGATATCCGATGAAACTGTTTTCCATCAGTCTTGCCCACACACCATCAGTCCAAAAACCGACCGTTCCAAACGCGGTGACGTAAAACACTCCGATGAGCCGAGAAAAAATAAGTTTAATGCTTCTGAGCATGCGTCGACTTGATTCTGAGCATGCGTGGGTTTTTGATCCGATGGACTTGCCCATAGACGATCGGAGTTGTCGATCGGTTTTTTACCCATCGGAAAAATTTAAGAGATTCGTCCCCGGCTCACTGTCACACAGGCTGCTGCGGGACACCTGAGCCAGCGTCCCGCGCTTGTCCTCACAACAGGCTGCTTCAGGCAGTGGGAGACCCGAGCGAGCCAGAAGAATACTGGATGGCCGCGCTTGTCCTCCTCACAGGCTGCAGCAGGAAACCAGTGCATGCACACTCTGTCCTCATCATCATCATTAGGTACAATACTGAAGTCAGACTAATTATGGTTTATGTATGTCTAATTGTCTTAGTCAGTGGCGGTGCGTCCATAGAGGGCGCCGGAGCGCCGCCCCCTCTCGCTCCTGCACCGCCACTGAATGACAATACACAGATTCATGCATTGCATGAATCTGTGTATTGTCGCCGCTGCCGCGCTGCCCACTATTTAGAGCGGTGGCCGGCGGTGGGTGTGACTTGGAAGTGTCTATCAGAGCCAGCGGCTCTGATAGGCTTTCCGAATACAGCTCTCACGCTGTAATCGGCTTCCAAAAACTCCTCCAAGGTACGCACAGGGGTGCGTTCCTTGAAGAACAGTCACAGGCGGTTCAGCCAATCGGGTTCACCGGATCTTGTTACCGGTAACCTGATTGGCTGAAGCGACATCGAGGGCGGGAGAACACATCGAGGATGGCGCGGACCGAGGAAGGTAAGTGCAGGGCTGGGGGGGGGGAACTGGCTGCATTTGGGGGGAACTGGCTATATATATATGGGGACAAACTGGTTGTATATGGGGCACACTGGCTGTTTATTGGGACAAACTGGCTATATATATGGGGGACATACTGGCTGTATATGGGGGCACACTGTCGGTATATGGGGACAAACTGGCTGTATATATGGGGGCACACTGGCTGTATATGGGGGCACACTGGCTATATATATGGGGGCACACTGGCTATATATATGGGGACAAACTGGTTGTATATGGGAGCACACTGGCTGTATATGGGGACACACTGGCTATATATATGGGGGCACACTGGCTGTATATGGGGGCACACTGGCTATATATATGGGGGCACACTGGCTATATATATGGGGACAAACTGGTTGTATATGGGAGCACACTGGCTGTATATGGGGGCACACTGGCTGTATATGGGGGCACACTGGCTATATATATGGGGCACACTGGCTATATATATGGGGGCACACTGGCTGTATATGGAGGCACACTGGCTATATATATGGGGGCACACTGGCTGTATATGGGGGCACACTGGCTGTATATGGGGGCACACTGGCTATATATATGGGGGCACACTGGCTATATATGGGGACAAACTGGCTATATATGGGGACAAACTGGTTGTATATGGGAGCACACTGGCTGTATATGGGGGCACACTGACTGTATATGGGGGCACACTGGCTGTATATATGGGGGCACACTGGTTATATATATATGGGGGCACACTGGCTGTATATGGGGGCACACTGGCTGTATATGGGGACAAACTGGCTGTATTTGAGGGGGCAAACTGGTGGCGTTTGGGCACAGTGGCTGCGTTTAATGGGCACAGCGGTGGCAATTGATTTTTTTTTTTCAGTTTGTTTGCGCCCCCCCAAAAATTTTGAGCACCAGCCGCCACTGGTCTTAGTGATTGATTTACATCACAGCTTCATTGATACCTTTTTTTTTTCTGTATGATTTATGATTTTGCTCATCACTGACCCCACACATGCAGCCATGCATTGCATGTGTGGGGTCAGTGATGAGAAAAATCATAAATCATACAGAAAAAAAAAGGTATCAATGAAGCTGTGATGTAAATCAATCACTAAGACAATTAGACATACATAAACCATAATTAATTAAATGGCATACATTGTCGTTTGGGGGCATGTTATGGGGACATTGTCTGCAGTCTCTGACCCTCTCTTGTATCATATCCGCAGTCTCTGACCCTCTCTTGTATCATATCCGCAGTCTCTGACCCTCTCTTGTATCATATCTGCAGTCTCTGACCCTCCCTTGTATCATATCCGCAGTCTCTGACCCTCTCTTGTATCATATCCGCAGTCTCTGACCCTCTCTTGTATCATATCCGCAGTCTCTGACCTTCTCTTGTATCATATCCGCAGTCTCTGACCCTCTCTTGTATCATATCCGCAGTTTCTGACCCTCTCTTGTTTTATATCCGCAGTCTCTGACCCTCTCTTGCATCATATCCGCAGTCTCTGACCATCTCCTGCAGTAGGTCTGCAGTCTCTGACCATCTCCTGTAGTAGGCCTGCAGTCTCTGACCATCTCCTGTAGTAGGCCTGCAGTCTCTGACCATCTCCTGTAGTAGGCCTGCAGTCTCTGACCATCTCCTGTAGTAGGCCTGCAGTCTCTGACCATCTCCTGTAGTAGACCTGCAGTCTCTGACCATCTCCTGTATCAGGTCTGCAGTCTCTGACCATCTCCTGTAAGTAATTTGGGGGCAGTCTGGAGCTCTTCTTTAAGTTGTCTGCTGTGTTTACACTTTTCTACATGCAGGGAATGTTGTCTTTTTTTTAAAAACTAAATTTTTTGGATTAAAACCGTACGCAGTAATCGTGATGCATCGTGATGCATCGCGGAATCGAATCGAATCGTGGACAGGATAATCGTAATCGAATCGAATCATGAGGCCAGTGAAGATGCGCACCCCAGTGGTCACCCCAGGTTTTTCCTACCATGGGGTGAAGGGGGGGCTGTGAAAGTTTTGTCCCATACAGAGCCCTTTAGAGGTGGCACAAAATGAGCATCTAATATCTTCTTAAGATTTCCTGTTGCAATGGACACTGGGTATATAGCAGTGGTTCTCAACCCTGTCCTCGAGTACCCCAAACAGGTTGAGAACCACTGGTATATAGCACAGAAATGTGCAAGTAAACCCCCTTAACACTCAGGCTGCATATACAGTAATAAACTGGGCTCTTTTGTTCACATTTTTTTTATAAATTGAAAAAAAAAAAAGGCTCTTATACACAAGCTCTCCTGCAGCCCCCAACATCCCCCTTAGAATAGAACCTCTGCTGGGTTTTATGGCTATCTATCTCCGCTGGGTAGATTCAACCCTCTCCTTGCCCTGGTGACCATTTCTCCCAGGTAGAAAGTGATGGGAAATCCAAAATGTAACATTTGTCATCAGAACAAGAAATCTTCCAATGGGCACACCTTTTGTGGTGAGAACTGGGAAATGGGATTTTGTTCACTTTGTGGAGATTTCATTTTATTTTATGTTACATCCTTGAAACAGAAATTAAGGGAAATCTCCCCAACTGGACAAGGTAGGTAAAATATCCATGTAGCATGTGAGAGCACAGGAGGAAGGGGAGCACAGCACTTTCATCACCTTTTGCCATATATTTCTGCATGGATTGCACTTTTTAACCACATGCCTACCGCGCGCCGTCAAATGACGGCAGTACGATGAGGCTCTCGTTCTGGGAAGACGTCATATGAATTCTTCGCTTCCAAGGCCACTAGGGGGCGCGCGCTCGCGTTGACGGTGGTGCGTGCCCGGCAGTAACGATGTCCGCCAGGCACCCGGGATTGCTCAGTAACTGAGCAGGACCTTGGATCTCTGTGTGTAAACACACAGATCCACGCCCTGTCAGGTAGAGGAGACCGATGGTGTGTCCCTTGTACATAGGGACACCAATCGGTCACCTCCCCCAGTCAGTCCCCTCCCCCCACAGTAAGAATCACTCCATAGGGAAAACATTTAACCCCTTGATCGCCCCCTAGTGTTAACCCCTTCCCTGCCAGTCACATTTACACAGTAATCAATGCATTTTTATAGCACTAATCGCTGTATAAATGTGAATGGTCCCAAAAATGTGTCAAAAGTGTCCGATATGTCCGCCGCAATATCGCAGTCACGATAAAAATCGCAGATTGCCGCCATTACTAGTAAAAATATAAATAAATAATAAAAATGCTATAAATCTATCCCCTATTTTGTAGACGCTAGAACTTTTGCGCAAACCAATCAATATACGCTTATTGTGATTATATGTAGAAGAAGAATACGTATCGGCCTAAACTGAGGAAAAAAATAGTTAAAAAAAAAAACTAAATTGGATATTTATTATAGCAAAAAGTAAAAATTATTGTGTTTTTTCAAACTTGTCGCTCTTTTTTTGTTTATAGCGCTAGAAATAAAAACCGCAGAGGTGATCAAATACCACCAAAAGAAAGCTCTATTTGTGGGGGAAAAATTATAAAAATTTCATTTGGGTACAACGTTGCATGACTGCACAATTGTCATTCAAAATGTGACAGTGCTGAAAGCTGAAAAATGGCTTGGGCAGGAAGGGGGTGAAAGTGCCCTGTACTGAGGTGGTTAACCTCCCTGGCGGTATGATTATTTCAGATTTTAAGTGCTGAAAGCGGTACCATTATTTTGCATGGAAATTTGGCGTTTTATATTGTAGGCCTGTAATTCTTAGCAATAACTCACTTAAATGTGTCCAAACCAGAGTCTAGTAGACATCCCGGGTATGATAAAGTTTGAAACACAAAATCATAAATTATAATATAATAAATAACTATAAATAATTGTAACAAATAATAATATAAAAATAATAAAAATTATTCAATAATGTAATCAAATCAAAAACACTGAAATTTGCTCAGTTGCAGAATTGTCGCTGTCATTACTTTTAAGCCATGTACACACGATAGGTTTTACCGATGAAAACAGTCCGATGGACTGTTTTCATCGGACGAACTGATCGTGTATGGGCCCCATCGGTCTTTTTTCCATCGGTGTGAAAAAATAGAACATGTTTTAAATTTATCCGATGGTTAAAAACCGATAGCAAATTAATATCGTCTGTGGGAAACTCCATCGGATAAAAAACCCACGCATGCTCAGAAGCATAGAACTTCATTTTTTTCGGCTCATCGGTGTGTTTTACGTCACGGCGTTTGGAACGGTCGGTTTTTTGACTGATGGTGTGTAGGCAAGACTGATCGAAGTCAGCTTCATCGGTTTTCCGATGGAAAAATTCATTGGTTTAAAAACCATAGGAAATCCGATCGTGTGTACAGGGCTTTATTGTTTGATGACGAATTTCCCCACAAATCACTATTGCTCAATTCTGCAAGTGATTCTAATTTATTATCGCTGTTTTCCAGCTGGTCAAAAACCACTTTTGACATAAAGGGACACTTTTTGGTTGCTATGGACAATCTCCAGTTTCCAGGCAGAATTTTTTTTATTTATAATATAAAACTGCATGCAGGACACTGGACAGACCACTAGGGACAAAGGGGATGTGTAATTATTTTATACAGTACTGTAATCTGTAAGATTACAGTGTACTGTATGTATACTGTGTTTTTACTTTTTTGAATTTGGCGCCGATCTCCGCCCCCGTGCGTCACAACGTCGCAGGGAACGGAGCTCAGCGGCACTTGGGCACTGAATCGAACGAGGAGACAGCACACACACACACAGCGGGGAGACATCGCAGGATCCAGGGGACAAGGTAAGTTACTTTGCCTGGATACTGCCATGCGATCCCGAGTCTGGCTCGGGGTTACCGCTAATGGTACTGAAATTTCACCCCGAGCCAGACTAGGGAATACCGCCAGGGAGGTTAAAGAACTTTTTCTGCACGGATGGCACTTTAAAGGAATCATTGCGATATTGAAGAATCACAGCACTATATGAACTCTTATACCTCGTAAACACGATCGGAAATTCTGACAAGAAAACCGTGGATTTTTTTTCCGACGGAATTTTGGCTCAAACTTGTGTTGCATACACACGGTCACACAAATCTTGTCTGAAATTCCGACCGTCAAGAACGTGGTGACGTACAACACTACGACGAGCCGAGAAAAATAAAGTTCAATGATTCCAAGCATGCATGGAATTGATTGAGATCATACGTGTTTTTTTTTGTGCGTCGGAATTGCATACAGAAGTTCTGGATTTCCGACAAGAACTTTTCCCGTCGGAAAATTTGAGAACCAGCTCTCAAATTTTTGTAGGCGGAAATTCCGAAAGAAAAAGTCCGATGGAGCCTACACACGGTTGGAATTTCCGACCAAAAGCTCAGATCGAACTTTTCTTGTCGGTAGTTCCGACCGTGTGTACGGGGCATTATTGTTATGCTTTGTCATTTGTTGTAGCAGATATTGTTGAATATATGGTAGATATTGTAGACAATTTTTTAATGATTCTATATATTTTACTGAGCACAGATAGCGCAGGAACTTTGCATACAAATTCTTAAAGGTAGGTATAAATGTGCTAACAGAGATTTTAACCATTTCCTACTCTATCCAAAATAAAAAATAAAAAGTCTTAGTGTAGGGATCTGCTGCCCTCCACTGTATTTGTGATTAACCTAGCTATCACGGAGCAATGTATAATTATATATCAGAACTTCCTGTCTTTGGGAAGATGGCTTGAAAACCCCAGAAAGGAGGAGATGAAGAGAGAGAGAGGAGCTGAGACTACATGCCCCTATGGAAGAACTGTTGCTATTCCAGACCACAGGCAGTGTCCCTATGGTAATAGTTTACAATTGCTGCCTAATATTTCTGAGGCCACTTCTGCTAGTTAGAGGTCCAGTTGCATGACAGATTATAATCTATTAGGGACTAAGATGCAGAGTACATAGGCTGACTCCAGCGCTGCACCACTGTTTCTGTTGGTGGAAAGCTGCATTCCAGGCTAGTAGGACAAAGGTTGGAGGATCTCCCTGCAAAACTTGTCTTCAGGTCTCCAACACCAAGACAAAGGCTCTAAACTGGACTTTTCTGTAATATTTATCTGGAGGTACCTCTATTAATACTTATATATACCCGGGTATATGTGCATAATTCCACCAACTCATGTTGGGCCCTTTGCTGATAACACCTGTTTGTACATTGAATGTATGTACTAATATTAATCTTTTCTTATAAAGCTTGCATTATTTCCATACTGGTATGCATCTAAATACTTATGGGTAATGTTATATGCTGGTTGCAGTAGTTCCAACTTCCTCCGCTCCCAATTACTTTTACATGATTACTCTTTTCATTTCCCACAAAGAAAATCCCCTCTGTTGAAAGAGGCCCTGTCCTGGGTGAAGTTACTGCCAACTTTAATATCAAACTCACTCTTCCACTTAGTGAAGGTTCTGCTTTTTGTTATTTACTACAAGTTTAGCGCAATATCCTGTTTGGGGTGGGCCATTTCTCATAACCCCCCACCAAAGAGGGCTATATTAGCCATACATATACTTTAGGCCCCTTTCACACGGAGGTCCGTTCAGGTCCGCCTGTCAGTTTTTTAGGCGGACCTGAAACGGATCCTCCATGTAGCCCTATGGAGGCACGGATGTCAGCGGAGACATGTCCGCTGACATCCGCTCCGCTCCGCCAAAGTGTGACGGAGGAAAACCCTATTTTTCCTTCCGTCAGCGGAGCGGATCGGATGACAACGGACTCTACGGTCCGTCATCATCCGATTCCCCATAGGGGAGAGCGGTGCTCTGACAGGGCGGTCCCTGCACAGTGTGCGGGGACCGCCCAGTCATCCGTCGGCTCAGCGGGGATCAACGGAGCGATCCCCGCTGAGCAAGCGGAGCTTCACGGGGCGGATCTGCACGGATCCGCCCCGTGTGAAAGAGGCCTATAGGATTATTATTCAGCATGATGTACTAATAGAATCAGAGACCTTGCTTCCAGAATCCATGTTATCTCCTTGCAGTGATAACCCATTTCCTGGCACATATTGTAACCTTGATCTTCCCAGCTCTGATGGCGGTATTGTTCCACATCTGATTGACTATCAAGCTGTACAGATCTACAGATCTCTCCCTGTCTGATGTCTGTAATAAACGCATCTCCTAGTGTAATAGCTGAAGATAGTCCATTTCCAATTCTAAGAAAAGTTCAAAGTCTCAGAACCATCCTCTAAGATATTAAACATCCACTTTATTCAGTACACTAGAACCAGTAACAAGGTGACAGCTCGGTTCAGCTGTTTCTGATTTTAATGACCAGAATAAAGTGAATCTTATTTAACATGTTGAAGGATGGAACCTTTGTGCTGCTACTTTGAACCTTTCTTTGTATAAACGGCACAATCTCTCGGCTTTAGCTCATCGTGCCTCATGCAGCAGTCATCAGGGCCGTCTTCTCACTCACGGCATAGTATAGATACTGACAGGCTGATGCAAGCAGAAAATAAAAGTCCATGCAGTCCCTGTGGATGCTGAGGTGACATGGTGACACACAGGTGAAAAAAAATGGACATGACAGCTGGGCCTCAAAATGCAAGCCATGTTACTTAGAATCCATTATAAGTACCTGCGTAAGGATATCTTTTTTTTGTTATTCTAGAAATGGTGGCTGGTAATCTCTGAAATAGATTGCAAACAATGAAGGCAGTCTTATTACTGTCATGGTGATAACATGTTGTTTTACCTGGTTAGTGATATGCTGCATGTCAAACTTTTGAGGGGGAGAAGTTCCCCTTAAAGTGACACAGACTATAGTTCACTTCAAAGCAAGCATTATTGTAAAAATCTGTAGTTGTTTGCAAGAACCTAGGACATACATTTTACATCTGTCAGGAACATTGTGCCAGCCATATGGAAGATTGTGCCAGCTAAAAGACTGGTTATCTAGAGGTGTCACTTAATATGTGTGCATCACAACGTGCACGCAAACATATGTATGTAGCGACCTCACCATTTTCCTCCCGTCTCTTTGGCTTAATCATGAGAGGAAAAGGCGCAAGGTGCCACCATGCCCGTACCCTCTGGTTTGCAGAGGTTAAGCACACTTGTTTCACCTACGGGTCTTGCAGCGAAGTTCTCCTCAAAGTTGGTTTCTGTCCTCAGTGTGCAAGGACAGAGTCTCTATACCCCAAGTAACTCCAAGGTCCACACAAGTATATCACTCCAACGTAGAGCTTTATTTTATTTGCACAAAGAGAGAAAGGTGTTAGAAGGATAGACAGCATTCAGGCACTTCTGGCTTCATCGCCACTCGGTCCCAAGTGGGTACAGCTCACCCGGATAGCCACCAATGGTGCTAGCAGCCGGCATGCAGCTTGAACAGTCAATCTAGATCCCTAATAGATGCGTCTAGGAGATCCTCTGCCACAGGATCTATAGTGTACCAAACCTCATGATGGTCCAGATTCTTAGGCCCCTGGGTTCCGGATGAATGACATCCCCCTGGAGAGTTGCTGGGCCCCTTCCTTCACTGTGATCTCTCAATAGTCCTTCGGAACGGTCCTCCCCCAGCCTCCTCATCCAGAAACGGGTCTCCTCGCAAGGCAGCACCCTGAGATTCTTCCTTCCGAAGCTGGCTCCAGCTAAAGGTGCTGGGCCCAGGGCTGAAGTTGCAGTCCCAGGTCTAAAGGTGCCTGGGACTGAGGCGTACGTGGCCCCATGGCCTGGAAGGCCACGCACTTGACTCCCGAACCCGCAGGTTCCCTCGGGTACAGGTCCCCGGATCACTATTTCTGAACAAATGGCGTCCGCCCCTTTTATATATTCTCCCAGCATGCACAGCAGGCCGACCCCACCCACCGTATGGCTGCCGAGAGAGGAAACCAAATCGCCACTCCAACACCTGTGGTTCAACCCCGAGTACAAGTGACAGCGCCACCTATACTACTTAGGGGAACTGCAAGGTGAAGCAGCAGCAAGGCAGAGTCCAGTAATTGAAAGACTTGAGCCAACTATCACTCAAGTCACCCCTAAATTTGGCATAACATAACCTCAATTTAGGACCCCCGCTACATGTAGAACCCTCTTATGCCGCGTACACACGATCGGAAATTCCGACAACAAAACCGTGGATTTTTTTCGATGGATGATGGCTCAAACTTGTCTTGCATACACACGGTCACACAAATGTTGCTCGGAAATTCCGATCTCCAAGAACGTGGTGACGTACAACACTACAAAGAGTCGAGAAAAATTAAGTGCAATGATTCCGAGCATGCGTCAAATTAATTCCGAGCATGCGTAGGATTTTTGTGCGTCGGAATTGGATACACACGATCGGAATTTCCGACAAGAACTTTTGTTGTCAGAAAAATTGAGAACCAGCTCTCAAACATTTGTTGTCTGAAATTCCGACAGCAAATGTCCGATGGAGCCTACACACGGTCGGAATATCCAACCAAAAGCTCACATCGAACATTTGTTGTCAGAAATTCCGTTCGTGTGTACGCGGCATAAGATAAATGCTAGGATTAGATATATAGATTTAGTGTTGGCTCACTGTGTTTCGTGGAGTTGTTTTGATAAATTTAGTAAATGGCGGGAGTTGATGTGTTTGGTAAATTTAGTTGCTCACTGTAGCTAGTGCAGCTGCCTTTAACTAGTTAGGTCTGTTCAGTGTTATCAGCTGCTGCTAGTCTGTTTTCTCCCTCTTCTTTCCAGAAAAGCTGTAAGAACTTTCTAAATCAGGGGTCTCCAAACTTTTTAAACAAAGGGCCAGTTTATTGCACTTCAGACTTTAGGGGGGCCGGACTGTGACCAGCCAAAGTGGAAATTTTCCTGCCATCAGTTGGAGTAAACATCGCCACATTTGGTATTAGCAGGGAGAATAGTGCCCCCTCGTTGGTATCATTGGGAGGAATAGTGCCTCATTGTTGTCAGTTGGCAGAATAGTGTCTATTATCAGCGGGAGGAATTGTGCTTCAAGGGTCGGATAAAGGCAAGCAAAGGGCCACATCCGCCCCCCCCCCCCCAGGCTGCAGTTTGGAGACCACTGTTCTAGATCATAGGTGTGGAGCTATGCAGATGGAAGCATAAGGCCTCATGCCCACGGACGTTTTTACAGTCGCGTTTTTGAGCGTTTTTTACAGCTTAAAAACGACTGTCCATGTTAGTCTATAGCTTCATGCCCACCTAGACGTTTTTGAGCTGCAAACAGCATAGACGTTTTTAAGCTGTAAAAAAAACCCAGGACCAGTGTGTTCCTCAGCGTCGGAGTTAGGCAGAAAAAAACGCTCAAAAACGCGCACTAACGCGCGGTCGCGTTTTTTAGCTCCGACGTTTTTTTTTTTTTTTTTTTTTTTTTTTAAATAAAAAATTAAAAAAATTTACAATAACAAGGACAGGCGTTTTTAAGCTGTAAAAAACGCAGCTGTTAAAAACGTCTGTGGGCATGAAGCCTAAATATTTATACAACCCTGTCCAATCCAAGGGAGCAGGGCCCTGAAGGCAAGTTGGGAGTCTGTATATATTCTCTGAGCGCTCTGGGTCTTTTCCTGGATTAGTTTAGTCTGGGCACTGTTGCCATGTGCTTGGTGTTCGTGAGGCCTCAGGTGAGCGATCTGAGGGCCTAGATTTTGAAGTTACAGAGAGCTGACTGAGGGGCTGTCTGCTGAAGATCTAGTCTGGCATCACTAGAGGAAAGTGTCACTTGGAAAGAGGCAATCAGCTGTCCTTGGACCTTTTTTGTGGGTACAGACGGCTGTGAGAGACCTTAGAGACTTTTGGGCTGCTGCTGCCCCTCTTGTGCTAAAGAGTCAGGCGTGTGCTCGATAAAAGGGGCATCAGCCGACAGCCGGTGTTCTGAAGAGCTTAGTCTGTTTGGTTCTTTGTGAAAAAACTCTGCTCTTGCTGCTCTAAAGGGAGAAGCTTGTGTGCTGTTAACTACTTCTATACCAAAGCCAAGTCCACATTCTGCAAGGACTTCTGCTTCATTTTTACAGAAAGGAGTTCACTGTCCTCAACTTGTATATACAGTATTTGCTTTTTTGGGAGAATCCCACTCAATACCATCAATCTTATTCAAGTTCTCCAAAAATAAAAAGCAACAAAAAAAACGCCCCTACTAGACTAGTTATTGAGGAAAAGAGTGACTGTGTTTGTGTGCCTGGCTGTGGGGCAATCCACTGGTGAAGAAGCTGGGCAAATTTCCAGTGGCTCCTACAGGAGTAGCGCTACATGTAAAGGAACATCCACTGCAGATATTGGCACCTAGTGGTCTCTTTCAGTCTGTATACCTTCAATTCTTTACCTTGAACCTTATGACTGACCTCTTTATTAACCCAGCTTTTGTTTGACCTGCCTCTTGGCTATCCTTGCCTGCCTATGATTGGTGTTCCTCTCCATTCCACACCTCAGCCTGGACTTCTGATGAAGATTAAGCCTACTAACTTGGTGTCTTGTTGTCCGCTCGTTACCAACCTCTACTTGTTCCTGCTCAGCTGTTACAAAACTCAGCTTGTAACCTGACTCTGCTCATAACTGAATTTTGTGTATCCTGGATGTCCTACCACTTGTACTTCTGCTTGTCTGATACCAACGCTCCCAAGTTCCAGTCTTCAGTTTCTGTACCTGGGCATTTTTGCAGAAGCCGTCTCAATGTCCAGGTGTGTTTGGTTGGGAATTGCACAAGAGGCCTCCCTCATCATCTCAGGCTTCCCATATAGGTAAGTGAAAACATTCTAAAGTTTTCCCCTGCTGAGAACACACCCATACAATAGATGCCAGGACCTTCTGTCATTTTAACAGCGCCGGTCATGAGCTGTGATATAAGCAGCAATTTCAGCACTGCTTTGAAAAAGCATCTGCTTCTGCTCAATCCTATTAAAAGATAAACAATGGTTGACACTTGACACATTGGGGATATTTACTAAAACTGGAGAACTCAGAAACTGGTGCAGCTGTGTATGGTAGCCAATCAGCTTCTAACTTCAGCTTGGCCAATTAAGCTTTGATGATAAAACCTGGAAGCTGATTGGTTTATATGCAGAGCTGCACCTGATTTTGCACTCTCCAGTTTTGGTAAATGCCGCCCATTGTATTTGGTGGTGGCTAACCTGAATTTAGAAAAATATGTTTAATTTTTCTTAAATAAAAGTCTTTCTTATTAAAGCATATCTATAGTCAAAATGTAGGGGGGAGGGCAGATATCTGTCTAATACAGATATTTTGCTCCCACTTCCAGGCATAGATAGTCGAGCCACCCGCAGCTATCTATGCCACGTCTGGCGTCTCCTCTGTCCCCCCCCCCCCGCTGACACACAGGTCCCAGAATACAGCAGGGACCAGTGGGATCGTGCAGTGTGAGTCACGCATGCGCAGTAGGGAACCTGATTCAATAAAGGCCGGTTTCGCACTGGGGCGGTGGTGGTATAGCGCCGCTATTTTTAGCGGAGCTATGCCGTCGGGATTGCAGAGGTATTCGGCTGCTAGTGGTGCGGTTTTAACCCCCGCTAGGGGCCGAAAAAGGGTTAATACCACCCGCAAACTGCGGCTCCGCTAGCGGTGCGGTTTTAACCCCCGCTAGGGGCCAAAAAAGGGTTAATACCACCCACAAACCGCGGCTACAGCCGCGGTTTGCGGGCGGTATTACCGCGGTATCCCATTAATTTCAATGGGAAGGAGCGGTGTAGGAGCGGTAAACACACTGCTCCTCTCACCGATCGAAAGATGCGGCTAGCAGGACTTTTTTTTAAGTCCTGTTAGCGCACCGCTCCAGTGTGAAAGCCCTCAGGGCTTTCACATTGGAGACACAGGAGCCGCTGTTTAGGCTCGGTTTGCAGGCGCTATTTTTAGCAAAATAGTGCCTGCAAACCGCCCAGTGTAAAAGGGGCCTTACCGAAGATGGCGGAGCCTCTACCCGAGAGCCAAGGGACAGATCGGCTTCGGGTGCCGACATCGCGGGCGCCCTGGACAGGTAAGTGCCCTTATTTTAAAAGTCAGCAGCTGCAGTATTTGTAGCTGTTGACTTTAAAAAATAAAATAAAATTGGCGTAACTCCGCTTTAAGTAAGTAATATTGGATTGTCAAATGTAACTATTGTTTGTATTGTTACTACAATGCTGATGTTATAAAATGCAAGCATGCTGTGAACATAGATTTCCTTTCATTTCCTGTAACTGAAATCTCATTGTTGGGAAATCTCAACCTATCAGGCTCCATCTAAGACAAAAAAAAGCAAACATTTTTTTTGGTGGAATGACCCTTAAACAGCTAAGATCATGGAGAAAATATTACGTCTGATAACACAGCTTGGTGTACTGTAGGCCATTGTCAGTGAAATAACCTTTTAATACAAGTTGGAAATGAGACATTAGCTAGTAATTACCAGGGATGACCCCATCCGGAAGAGTTCATCACAAAGCACTGTAATCCTGCTGAAGGTATTCCACACAACTGCCTGGGATTCTGGTAAGCCTGGTAGGTAACGAGGTAATTAGACATTCTCGGCAGCCCAAGCCAGGACATTAAGCAGATGCTATAAATAAAGTCCCATTCATCCCTTCCTGTATCATGCATATCATTCACTTGTGACAAATTCCGCAACATCTGATCTTGGCACAGCTCACCAATGCCACGGTGCCCTAGCAACTATTTGTTAAGCATTAAGATGTGCCCCACTTCCGAAGGGTCATGTTTGTTTTGCAAACTGGATATGTTCTAGTTGCTGCCAATTTCTAGCAGCACAGAATCTGCTGTTGTCTGCATAATGCTGGGCACTTTTCCATCTGTGTCACTTGGACATAATGAGGAGGCACTGAAATCTGCAGCTTTTCCTGATGGAGGGGAAGAAAATCGAAACAGACTGTGTATGACGGAAAACATGGTTTTGTTTAATAACTTACCATTATAATAGAAGACCTGCCTAATTCTGTAGCAGTTGAAGGGGCAATATGCTGTATACAGGATCAGGAATTTTGGGGCCCCTTACACAGCTTCAGGCATGGGCCCCCTGGAGCAGAGAACCGGGGGGGTGATGCCGCTGCAAATTGAGAAGCAGGGGGGGTGCCACGAATTGAGAAGCGGGGGGTGCTTCCGCCGCGAATTATTGAGGTCGGGGGTTGCCATCCAGGCCCTTGGGCCCCTTATAAAAAATAAAACAAATATAAAAAAGAAGAATTAAAAAATAAAATAATTTTTTTTTTTTTTTTATAAAAAAAAAAAGGGGGGTTGCCATCCGGGGCCCTGGGGACCTCCAGGCTTCTGGGTCCCTTACAAAAAAAAAAAAGTAAAAAAAAAAAAAAAAGGGGGGGTTGCCAACTGGGCCCCTGGGGACCTCCGGGCCCCTTACAGGTGTACTGCCTGTACCCCCCTGATGGCGGCCCTGACTGTATATAACACAATGAAAAACAACAAACATGTCAAAGCAACAAAAAGGCTGCAGCATTACCCAGTATGAACAAGAGGCCAAGTAAAAACTCACGTGCGCAATTTTATTTTCTTTAACCTGGCACTACACATTTTTTTTTGTTTCATAAAGTTTTATTGAGTTCGAAAATTAACAAGATACATGAACATTGATGGATATTGAACAAGGCATAGACATATGAGAACAATGTTGAACACGTCTATTCCCAACTGAATTATGATTTTAACTCTATAGTAAAACAGTAAAGTCTCGTACACACGATCAGATTTTCCGACAACAAATGTGTGATGGCAGGGTTTTGTCGGATAATCCAACCGTTTGTACGCTCCATCGGACAATTGTTGTCGGAATTTCCGACAACATTTGTTGTCGGAAAATTTGAGAGCATGCTATATAACATTTGTTGTCGGAATTTCCGACAACAAATGTTATATAGCACGCTCTCAAATTTTCCGACAACAAATGTGTGTCGTTGGATTATCCGATCGAGTGTACACAAGTCCGTCGGAATAAAATCCAAAGTACCAACACGCATTCTCCGAACCAATGCTAACCATAACACAACATTAGCAGAAGTTGCCCAAAGAGTGCTAAAGTGCTAAAAAACAGAAAAACCACGTCGTTTCATGTATGTTGGCTGAAAAAGTTCTGCCGTCTGTATGCATACCAAGTTCACGGCCAACGCCCTTTGGGCAAAATTCCACAGATTTGTCCGATGGAAATCCGATCGTGTTTATGAGACTTAAGAATACTAATTCATGAGATTTAGTTACCAAGTCGTCGTCAAACGATAACAATGAAAGTAAATTCAGTATTAAGGACTGTGTTAGCCCTATAAACAGAAACTTTTTTTAGATATTATATCAGGGAAAAGTATTTGAGTAGTGTATCTGGGCAGACATCACTTTGTATTGTCGAGAAAAGACTACACATTACAATTTGATTATACAATCTCCTTTACCAAAACAATGTAAAGTAAAGGCTATAAAGTGGTTGTAAACCCACTTTGACAAATTGCACCTACAGGTAAGCCTAGATTTAAGCCTCGTACACACGACCGAGTTTCTCGTCCAAAAACGACAAGAAAACTGCCGAGAGAGCTTTCTTGTCGAGAAAACCGTTCGTGTGTATGCTTTTACGAGTCTTCCAAAAGCGCGCATGCTCAGAATCAAGTATGAGACGGGAGCGCTTCTTCTGGTAAAACAAGCCTTCGTAATGGAGATAGCACATTCGTCACGCTGTAACGAACTGAAAGCACGAAGACTGAAAAGCGTGAATCGTCTCTTCTCAAACTTTTACTTCACATGCGGTAACACGAGATCAGCAAAAGCAGCCCAAGGGGTGGCGCCAGTGAAATCGATCTTCCCCTTTATACTGCCGTCGTACGTGCTGGACGTGACCGTGCAGAACAACGACGAGATTTGGAATTGTCAGTGTGTACGCATGGAAAGTTTGACGAGAAACTCGTCAAGGTTAACAAGAATCTCGTCGAGAAAAACGACGTGTTTTTAACGACGAGAAACTCGGTCGTGTGTACGAGGCTTAAGGCTTACCTGTAGGTGCAAGAAATATCTCCTTAACCTACACGGTTAAGGAGATATTTGCAGATAACACTGCACCGATGTCTACGGCGCATTCGCGCCATAGACAACGGCGCAGGCGCACTGAGCGTCCCGGCATAATGAATAAGATCAAGCTGGGATTATGCCGGTCTGGCGCGCATGCGCAGGAGTGACGACATCGCCGCTCCAGCCAATCACAGCGCTGGAGCGGCGATACCAGGAAGAAGCTCCAAGGGGACATGGCGGCGGAGGGGAACGAGGAGGACTTTGGGGACTTTGATTTCAGGTAAGTGCCACATAATGAGCTAGTATGCTATGCATACTAGCTCATTATGCCTTTCTCTTGCAGGGTTTGCTTTTATCCCGTTTTTTCGGGGGGGGGGGGGGGTTTACTTCCTCTTTAACTAAACTTTTCAACCACTTAGGCCATGATTCACTTTGTAGATTTGCATACTTACATAGAAGTACATTTATAGTGGTCCCTCCCTCCCCAAGCAGAATTGGTTGAAATGTTAATTTTTTCCCAATTTTTTTTATTTTAAAAAAGAAATAAATTAAATAACACATACTGTAAGTGAACAGGCAGCAATTTCTGCAGTCACCTGAGCTACTTACCTCACATCTCCCAGGAGGCTGCAGCATTGGTGCACAGATTAGCGGGTGGGAGGGCAAGGTGGGTGGGTCTGGCAAGTCATCGGAGCTGGCCGCCTGCACCCAGAAAAGGCACCCAGATGAAGAGGACCTGCTGTATGGCACCTGAACAGTGGAATGCAGTAGGACAATGCTGGATTAGCTGTGCAGGTAAGCATATGTTTTGAAGGAACTGTGTTTGACGTGATATATGTAGAGAGACAGCACAAGCCATTACTGTGCATAAGCCATGTTTACTGAAAGACCCAGCAGGAAACAGGAAACACAACACAGGAAGAAGTACAACAGAAGTACAACAGAGATGCACCATAGAGTTGCATTTAAAGAAACACATCATCCATAACACCTCCCCCTTTTAGTGTTAATAAATGAACATTGTCGAATTCAAAAGAGACACAGCAATAACAGGTTAAGTCTCATAGGTGGTTTTGAACATCTACCACTACGGGTGAAGATTGGCCCTTGTGCAAGGATTCCTTTAGCCCTCTCTGAAGTTACTGGGCTCCTCTCATCACATACTGGCATGCTCTGCGCTTGACAGCTGTCGGGTATACTTGCTTGCCCAGAACTGTCATTGCTGTCGGTATGAGGCATTGCCTCTGTACATGCCTCACTGTCAATGGGTGAGTATATCCTTGTGATACTGGGTGAGTGTAACGGCACCCCCAAATCTGAAAGGGGGTTAACGCCGTTTAAGATATCCCCTCTCCTGGACACACATTCGCTACCGATACTCCACCGTCAGGCGACCACTTCCCATAGGATTAATCCTTCCGGAAGAACGAGACAACATGCTCTGTATCTTCCCAAGATAGACTCTGTTTATTGAAAAAACATTGCAACTTTTATACACATAGAGGGGAGTTTCTTATTTTCTTCTCACCATACATCTTTGACCAGAGCTAATTTCCATGATCTACTTAACTACAGCTTGATGACTCAGACATATGACCTTTTAGGCTAGCTTTTGTCTCCCAATCCACATTTCAGTTTAAATGATTATGCATGACCTTTTAGGCTAGCCGTACTGTCTCCCATTTCTCAGAAGACTTCACACAATAGATACATAACGAGCTCCCAATACACATCTCACAATGAAAGGATCTGTAGCATAATTGAGGTTCATTAACCACTTCAATACCATGCACTTATACAGCTTCCTGCCCAAGCCAATTTTGAGCTTTCAGCGCTGTCGCAATTTGAATGACAATTGCGCGGTCATGCAACACTGTACCCAAACAATTTTTTTATCATTTTGTTCCCACAAATAGAGCTTTCTTTTGGTGGTATTTGATCGCCTCTGCGATTTTTATTTTTTACATAACAAATAAAAAAGAGTGAAAATTTTGAAAAAAAATTAGTTTTTCTTTGTTTCTGTTTTTTTTTTGTAAATAAGTACCTTTTCTACTTCAATGATGGGCACTGATAAGGCGGCACTAACGGGCACTGATAAGGTGATGCTGATGGGCACCGATGAGGTGGCACCAATGAGGTGGCACCAATGAGGTGGCACTGATGATGGGCACTGATGGGCACTGATAGGCGGCACTGATGGGCACTGATAGGTGGCACTGATGGGCGCTGATATGTGGCACTGGTATGCGGCACTGATGGGCACTCATAGGCGGCACTGATGGGCACTCATAGGCGGCACTGATGGGCACTTATAGGCAGCACTGATTGATACTTATGGGTGGCACTGATAGGTGGCACGGACGGGCACTGATAGGCGGGCACTTATGGGCACAGATGGGCACGGATGGGCACTGATAGGTGGCACTAATGGACACTGGTAGGTGGCACTGATGACTGGTAGCTGGCATTGCTGGGCATCATGCATTTTTTTTGTGCCATGATGGTGCCAATCAGTGCCCATTTGTGGGCACTGATTGGCATATATTTTTTATCTCTTTGTGCATGTGGATGGCCATGGGGGACTTACCTGGCCATCCACATGCTTGGGGTTCCCTGGTGGTCCTGGGGGGCTTCCCTGGTGGTCCAGTGTGGGTATCCGAGGGGGGGCTGCGCTGATAAACAATCAGCGCGAACCCCCCCTGTCAGGAGAGCCGCCGATCGGCTCTCCTCTACTCGCGTCTATCAGACGCGAGTGAGGAAGAGCCGATCAACGGCTCTTCCTGTTTACATCGTGATCAGCCGTGATTGGACAAGGCTGATCACGTGGTAAAAAGCCTCCGCCGGAGGCTTTTTACCAAGATCAGTGTAGCGGTGGGTCAGACTGACCCACCGCTCCACCGATCGCCGCTATGCGCGCCCCCCCCGGGCGTGCGGCGGCTGTTATCCCGCAGGACGTCATATGACGTCCAGTGTGGATAACACAACCACTTCCCGGACATCAATCTGCTATTGACGGGGCGGGAAGTGGTTAACATTACACAAGCAGACAGGTGACACATCAGCATCTCTTAATTTAACCTGTTGAGTTCAGGATCAACAAAATAGTTATTTACAGATCCTGGGAAATATTGGGGAATAATATTACAGACCCATTTTAAAACAATCCAATACATATTCTCAATGTCCATTATTTCCTGGCTCACCCTGTGCCCAAAATGACCCCTGTCACAACAACGTATATACAGCATTGAATCTGATTAGTACAGATCATAGTGGAGTTTTCATTCACCCTGTGCCCCTAATAGAGAAACAGGGTGGTTTACACATAAGAGGCATTGGGGAAGCTGAAGCAAGGGTATCTCATACTTTCTATGAGATTCTGGGTTCCCCGGGCCCTCCCGTTACAGTGAGTCTGATCTATCAACAGGATACTGAGATTCAGGCTGCTCTGACACTCTCAAATCCACTAGATTGCGGCGATAGAGAGTTCCTTCAACGTCCATAAGATAGGAACGTGGTGCAACCTTTTGCAGACAAGTACCTATTCTCAAACGGCCTGTTCGGTCTCCAGGTAATGGTTTCATACGGATTCGTTCTCCAATATTCAATTCTGGCAAATCTCTGCCCGATGTGTCATATCGTGCCTTTGACACTTTTTTCTTAATCCTTAACTTTTCTGGAACACCTTGTATGACAGAGGGTTCAAGTAGTCTATTTTCTACTGGTAAGGAGGTCTTTAATCTCCTTGACATCAGTCTTTGTGCCGGGTTACTATCCATGCCTTCAGTCGGAGTGTTTCTCCAATGTAAAATGGCCTTCCATGGGTCTTTACCATCACTTTGTGCTTTCTTGCATACACTTTTAACAATCTTTACAGCTGATTCACCTTTGCCATTAGCCTGTGGATGACGTGGTGAGGAATTAACATGCTCAAACTCCCAATCAGTAGCAAATTTTCTGAATTGTAGGCTTGCAAACTGAGGGCCATTGTCGGAGATCACTGTATCTGGTTGGCCATGACGTGAGCCTTGCACTTCTTAATTGTAGCTTCAGTGGATAAGTCGGGAAGAAGGTCTATTTCCCAGAAGTCTGAATAATGATCGACTAATAGCAGGTATTCCTTGCCTGCGTAGTTGAATAAGTCCATACTGAAAATCTGCCACGGACGTGTAGGTATCTCATGTGACATCATGGTTTCTTTCTGTTGTAAATGGGCATATTCATTGCAGGTGGGACAATTACTGACAAAGTCTTTGATTTCACCATGCATGTTGGGCCAGTAAAGAGTATCACGAGCTTGTCTGTAGCATGCTTCACCACCAATATGGCTGGAGTGTATGCGTAACAACATCTCTGCTCTCAGTGACTTCGGCATGATGACCCTTGGAGCTTTGTACAAGATACCATTTTGTATGCTGATCTCATCTCTAAAGGACCAGTATTCCCTTACAATTCCAGGTACTGCCTCTTTTTCATCTGGCCACCCGCTCAAAACAATAGACTTCAAAGCTTGTAAAGTTGCATCACTGTCAGTGTGCTGTATGAGTTGATGTAGTCGATGATCTGTGACATTAAGATAGTCCGCTTGATTGATATCGGCAAAGAAATTTTGTTCCAGCAGACAAATTGTATGATGCTCATGCTCACCTCCAGGTGCCACATTATCTGACGTAGCTCTGCTCAGGGTATTGCTGATATACATTTCACATCCTGGCTTGTAGACAACATTGAGGTTGTAATGCTGCAATGTAAGCATCATGCTCTGCAAACGCTTGGGAGCACACAAAAGGGGCTTTTTGAATATGGCTATCAAAGGTTTGTGATCAGTTTCAGCTGTAATTGAATCCCGTCCATAAAAATAATGATGGAAACGCTGGCCAGCAAATACAAAAAAACATTAGTGAGGTGGGGAGTTGAGTTCCACTTTAAACTATATCTAAGAGTGAAAACTTTTACATTTTGGATATAGTAGGGGAGGGTTAAATCCCCTATCAATTTTTTTTCCCCATATTTTTATGCTGTTTGCGTCCCGTTGAAGAGATTTTTTGTTACTTCCTCTCTCAAAAACACAACAGGAAAAGAGGAAATTGTCATCAGAACATCAGATGATATTCTTTAAAGTGAAAGTTCAGGCAAAACCTAACTCTAAACCTGCTCTCTGCCACATTCTAAACCTAATCTATCTAACCCTGTAAAAAAATCGGTGTACTCTGCTATTCTGCAGCCGATCCGGTGTGGTCCCAGCATCAGCTGTCAGCGGCTGCTTCAGTGTGTGGGAGTGTGCAGGAAAGGCAGCCGACAACAGAAGCCCCATAGTAACGCTATGGGTGAAGTCACTTCCCAGCCGTTGTTGGTCCTCCCCTGCACACAGCATCCCCCGATGGAAACCGGATCGGATCGGCTGCAGAATAGGTAAGTACAGTGATTTTTGATTTACAAGGTTAGATAGATTAGGTTTAGAATGTGGCAGAGAGCAGGTTTACAGTTAGCTAGCTTTTGCCTGGACTTACACTTTAAACTCCTCTTAGTGACGACTGTAAAATTTGTAATCATTTTCTGTTTTAATTAAAATTGTGACCAAACCAAATATTTTTTATATTTCTATAAACTTTTTCTCCTTGGGGACTCAAGCTTTTATCTGCTGTTGTGGCAGATGGTGAAGTAGCCATCTTGGGCCCATTTAGTAGAATAGCATGCTAGGACAAATTTTAAACATGTGCCAATTAACCTACCAGTATGTCTTTGGAGTGTGGAAAATAACTGAAGTACCCAAAGGAAACCCATGTAGGCACAGAGAGAAGATGAAAACTCCATGCGGTCAGTGTCTTGACCAGGACTTGAACCAATAACCCCAGTGCTGCAAGGCTTTTGTGCTAACCACTAAGTCACTGTGCCATGAATCTCCCTGGGGACTTAGACATCAATAAAAGCCTGACAGAGGTAGCCCTCTGACACTCTACCTAAAATTAAAAAACAAATAAAAGCTTTAAAGGGGTTGTAAAGGTTTGTTTTTTTATTTTCAAAATAGGTTCCTTTAAGCTAGTGCATTGTTGGTTCACTTACCTTTTCCTTTGATTTCCCTTTTAATCGTTTTTTTTCTTTGTCTGAATTTCTCACTTCCTGTTCCTCCTCGGTAAGCTGTTCAGTAAGCTGTTTCGGCTGACTAAACACCGCTCGGATGATGGTGTGAAGTTTACTGAGGAGAAACAGGAAGTGAGAAATTCAGACAAAGAAAAAAAACATTTAGAAGGGAAATCGAAGGAAAAGGTAAGTGAACCAAAAATGCACTAGCTTAAAGGAACCTATTTAGAAAATAAAAAACAAACCTTTACAACCCCTTTAAGTATACTTTAAAGAGAAGCAGCAGTCTGCTCACATAATTTGTAATAAAAACATCGTTGACATTCTGGAGCTTCCCTCCAACCACTTTGCATATTTTATATACAATGTGATTCTGTACTTGCCAAATATGCTGCAGAAATCTCCCTCCACTGAGTCTGGCTGCAACCATTTTAACTGTGGGCAGCTGAAGCTGATGCCTGTTCACTTCCTGAATTTACACAGACACATATCCAGCTCTGCAGCTCTCATTGACCCTCTTATGACTCATCTCCCCTCCCTTCCTGGCAAACTCTCACGACAGTGAGAGAGAGAGAGCTGTACATGATGTCATAAGCCTAGGCTTTTTACCAGACAAGAAACAGGAAGTGGGCTGTATAAGGTATTTACTGGCAGAAAAAATAGGATTTTATAACAGCTTACCTGTAAAATCCTTTTCTTGGAGTACACCACGGGACACAGAGCCTCTATTCATTACATAGTGGGTTGTATAGCTCACCAGAGGTGATTGGACACTGGCACAACCAATGAAGACAAGTTCCCCTCTATATAACCCCTCCCATAAGGGAAGTGCCTCAGTTTTTGTAGCAAAGCAGTAAGGATCCCATAAGAAGGGGGGGGACCTCTGTGTCCCGTGGTGTACTCCAAGAAAAGGATTTTACAGGTAAGTTGTTATAAAAATCCTCTTTTCTTTATCGTACACCACGGGACACAGAGCCTCTATTCATTACATAGTGGGACGTCCCAGAGCATTGCTCAATGAGGGGTGGGAGACACAGATCAAGCAGGCCGCTAACGGACAAGAAGCCCTATACTGCTGCCTGCAGCACACTACGCCCAAAGGTGGAATCCTCATGTCCTTTCACATCTATTTGATAGAATTTGGTAAATGTATGGACTGAAGACCAAGTTGCAGCTTTACAGATCTGAGCCATCGAAGCCTGGTGATGCACTGCCCATGAAGCACTTATTGCCCTGGTCTAGTGCGCCTTAACAGAAAAAGGAGGAATCTTGTTCCTTAAACCATAAGCTTGAATAATTACTTGTCGAATCCACCTAGAAATGGTGGATTTTGATGCCTCTTGGCCCTACTTGGGACCATCTGGCGAAATAAACAAAACATCTGTTTTATGTATCTGAGCAGTTGCCTGCAGATAAACTTTTACTGCTCTCACTACATCTAGGGAGTGCAATAACTTTTCCCCCGCTGTCGGCGGAACAGGAAAAAAGGAAGGCAAAACAATGTCTTGATTTAAATGAAACGCCAACACCACCTTTGGAAGAAAGGTAGGATGGGGCCGTAGTAAAATTTTGTCTTTGTGACAAACTAAATAAGGCTCTTTATAAGAAAGAGCTGCTAACTCTGATACTCTTCTAGCAGAAGAGATAGCAATCAAAAAGGCAAATTTCCTGCTCAAAAGAATCAAAGGAATATGGCGGATAAGTTCAAAAGGTTGCTTTTGCAAGACTGACAATACTAAGTTCAAATCCCAGGGACATAAGGGAGACTTGACTGGCGGATTTATCCGCAGTACTCCCTGAATGAAAGCCCGAACTAGGGAATGAGATGCCAGCGGTCTCTGAAAAAAGACTGATAGAGATGATATTTGACCCTTGATGGTACTCATGGCTAATTTCATATCCACTCCTAATTGGCAAAAGGCGAGAATCCTACTTATGGCATACTTTTGAGGATTCCACCCTCTGGATTCACACCAGAAAACATACGCCTTCCAGACTCTGTAGTAGATAAGCCTGGAGGCTGGCTTTCTATCATTAATGAAAGAACTGGACCCGAGAGCCCTCGTTTCTTCAAAATGTAGGTCTCAGTAGCCAGACCCTGTGACAGCAGGTTGTGACGTAGTGGAAGCACCCAAGGTCTTCCTACCGCCATTTTTATTATCTCAGCGTACCAGGGCCTCCTGGGCCATTTTGGGGCCTCTAGGAGTACTGGTATTTCCTCCTTCTTGATCCTGCACAGCAATCTCTGTAAGAGAGGGATCGGGGGGAATGAATAGATAAGTGAAAACGGAATTATCAGAGTATCCGTTCCGTAGGTCAGCGGATCTCTCGTCCTGGACACAAAGTTGTCCAACTTCCTGTTGAGCCTGGAAGCTAGCAGGTCTACATTTGGGGTCCCCCATTTCTGGCATATTGCCTGAAAGACATCGGGGTGGAGAGACCACTCTCCTGGTGACAGCTGCTGGTGACTTAGATAGTCCGCTTGCCAGTTTTCTACCCCTGGAATGAAGATTGCAGAAAGACAAGGAACATGCTTGTCTGCCCATGTCAAAATCTTGTTCACCTCCTTCTGAGCATCCCGACTCCGGGCGCCTCCTTGGTGATTGATATAAGCTACAGCTGTAGCATTGTCGGATTAAATCCGAACAGGGTGGCCCTGTACCCCGTGTGTCCAGGTTCTGAGGGCTAAGTATACTGCCCGAATCTCCAGTATGTTGATGGGCAGGCCCACTTCGGTCTTGGCCCAGGTATCCTGGGCTGAAGCTTCTTCTAGCACTGCTCCCCAGCCCAACAGGCTGGCATCCGTAGACACCACCTTCCAGGTGACTGGGAGAAAGGACCTTCCTTTCCGCAAGTTCTCGGTCTTTAACCACCATCTGAATCTTTGGCGCACCTGTGTAGACAGGCGCATGGGTAAATCCAGGGCTTGGCTTCTCCTGTTCCAGGCAGCTAGAATACTGCCTTGAAGTAGTCTCGAATGAAACTGGGCGTAAGGAACAGCCTCGAAAGAGGCCACCATCTTCCCTAAAAGCCTCATGCAAAGGCGAATAGATGGTCCCTTCTTCGCCCTGACCTTGTGGATCAATTCTCTTAGAGACTTGATCTTTGGCTCTGGCAGGAATACCCTGCTTTGGACTGTGTCTATGATCATGCCCAAATACTCTACCCTTCTTAGGGCTTGTAGAGAGGATTTCTGTAGGTTTATGATCCATCCTAAATGCTCCAGGTATTTTACTGTATTGAGCACCGCGTAATCTAATCCTGTTACTGACTGATCTATTACAAGTAGATCGTCTAGATAGGCCATCACCGCTATGCCCCGTGCCTTCAGCTTTGCCAACAGAGGGGCCAGAACCTTTGTAAATACCCGGGGCGCGGTTGTCAAACCAAAGGGCAGAGCCACAAACTGGAAGTGACGATGTTCTACCGCGAACCATAGGAACTTCTGGTGAGCGGGGTGGGTAGGCACATGTAAATATGCATCCTTGATGTCTATGGATGCCAAGAATTCTCTGCCTTGTAGGGTGGCGACCACGGATCGAATAGTTTCCATTCGGAAATGGCAAATGTTCAGAAACTGATTCAGAGATCTTAGATCCAGGATGGGTC
Source organism: Rana muscosa (assembly GCA_029206835.1). NCBI lineage: Eukaryota > Metazoa > Chordata > Amphibia > Anura > Ranidae > Rana > Rana muscosa. The sequence goes on along the minus strand of CM055122.1, from coordinate 235,294,995 downwards.
TGACGTCTCCATTTGGTTTCGGAACCACAAAGAGGTTTGAGTAAAAACCTAAACCTTGCTCCTTTAGGGGTACTTCCATGATTACCCCTTGAGACATTAAGTGATCCAATTCTTTGAAGAAGGATTTTCTTTTTAATGGATCTTTGGAGAGCCTTGAACTTCGGAACTGATAAGATGGGATCTCTCAAAATTCTAGTTTGTACCCTAGGGATACTGCAGAAGCTACCCACTTGTCCTGTATTTCTGTCTGCCATGCCGCTGAAAACTGTCAAAGCCGCCCCCCCCCGCTCGTCCAAGCGGGGGTGTCTTTTCACAAAGAGGCCTTGGGATTTTGCTTGTTAGCTCTATTATGACCCCACTGCTTCTTGTTCTTCTGGGCCTGGTCTTGGTCTTTAGTCTTTGTGGCTGGCTGAAAACGCAGTTGCCACTGCCTGGAAGTAGATGCACCAGGAGCCGGAGAGAGCGAGTGCTTAAAACAAGGGCGCTTGTTTTTCTTCTTCTCCTGGCAATAGAGTAGCTTTACCGCTTGATATCTTTTGGATATACTTTTCCAAATCATCTCCAAAGAGGCGTTCACCATGGAAGGAGAAATTGGCCAAAAGCTTTTTGCACGGAGCTTCCGCTGACCAATGCTTTAGCCAAAGAATTCTGCGCATATGCACCAGCTGGAGTGTAAGGTGAGATGCTTGCTGAATAGAATCTATAATGGCATCCACCGTGAAACATAAGGCCCTAGGCAGATTCTCCCAGAATATTATCTGCTCTGGGGGCAGATCTTTCAGCCCCTGTTTCACTTGTTCCTTTAGGACCTGACACATACCAACTGCCACCACAGCAGGTTGGGTTACTGCGCCAGCCATAAGAAAGGAAGATTTTAGTAAAGATTCCAATTTCTTTTCAGAAGGATCTTTAAATACCTGAGCATTGTCCACCGGACAAGTTAGGCTCTTATTTACACAAGAAATAGCCGCATCCACTGAAGGCAGACTCCACTTCTTGGTAAACTTCTCCTCCATAGGGTAAAGAACTTCAAATTTCCTAGGAGGAGAAAAACACTTATCTGGATGTTTCCAGTCTGCGTAAGAGCCCATTCACACAGGGGCAACACAACTTCCAGTGCGATTTTATGAGGCAACTCAGACACGACTTGAGAATGAATCACAGCGCGACTTGGAGCTACTTACAAGGCAACTCCAAGTTGCCTGCAGGACAGGAGACATTCCAGTGGCCAATAAAACAAGAATCAGCTCTGTGGGAGGGAGGGGGGAGGGAGAGGTTTGCCTGATAAATGTATGTTTTCTTCCTGGAGAGTTGCTCCTATTAAGACAGTGAAAGGCGACTCCCATTGAAATGAATGGTTACAGGTCGCCTAGGAGTCGGATTGAAGTAGTACAGGGACCTTTTTTGAAGTCGGAGCGACTGCAGTAGTGTGCATAAGGATGGCTCCATTAACTTACATTGATTTCTTCAGCCAGCGCGACCTGAGGCGACTAGGGGCGACCTGGGGCGATTTGGAGTCGGATCCAAAGACGCCCCTGTGTGAATGGGCTCTAAATCAGATTCTCCAATAAAGGATGATTTGGAAAAGAGCATGCAGCCTGCAGGGATTTCAATAAACCCATGGAGGAGACAGGTGATTCAATTAACTCCGAAGAAAGTAACTTGAATGTAGAGCGTACTGTTTCAGCATAACACTGCACCTGCAATTTTAGAACTTGGGAAGCAGAAAAAGGTTCCTCTGATATCCCTGATCCATCCGACTCCTCATCCTTATCCCCTAACGGTGCTACATCATCCTCATCCTCAGATTTTTCTGAAAGGAGATCTAAAATAACAACGCTTTGCTTCGCTTTTTGTCCTTTTGTGAGGACTTTGCGATTAACGTAGCGATTCTCCCTTCTAAGTTGTTCACGGCTGCTGCCAAAGTGTCCTCAGTGACATATGCAAGCACAGGCACCGTAGGAGAGACTGCTATTCCTGACGGAGGCAATGGCTCATCCCGTATAGGTGCTTCGAATATCACCGGAGAGGAAGGTACTGAGCAGGCACGGCTAGAGCCTCCTGTCTCAGGCGGCAATGCTTTTTTGTCTTTTTTAGTCCCTGAATTTCTCCTCTGGGAAGACATCTTACTAAGCAAAAGTACAATCAAAGCATATACTCTTGTGCTAGTTTAGCAATCTACATACAGTATGCAACTTATCACACAGTTTCATGCTGAATAGGTGTCTTCTTAGGAGTGCCAAGAAACCAACCACATAGAGTCTTACATGCCCAAAACGCTGCTGTGTCCTCCTTAAGGGGAGAGCTCCAGGCTTGTGAGGCTTTTAAAGAGCTTTCTGCCTCCTGAGCACCGTAAAATGGCATGCCCGCGTAAGTGCACGCTCGCGACCCGTCCCCTCCTCTCTGCTGTGCACCATAAAGCGTGCCCCCGTGCGCACGCGCGTGTCCTAGGGGGAGATGGCGGTGACTTGAGAGGAGGGAAGGTTCTCCTGCCTCCTTGTAGTGAGGAGGGACGTGGCTGCTATTTGGCAGAGCTCTGCAGCGGAGAAGTGTGCTGTCCTGCAGAGGAGCTTACACTGTACTGGATCATGGTGAGTAAAAACTCAACTCTTTACTCCCTCTAGTGGCGGAAAAAGAGAAGACACCCATTCAAAAAAGGAAAAGTCCTTAAGATATATACTTAGGACTTTTCCCCTGCTTACCTTATCCCCGCTGCAGGTTTGACTACCAATCTTCACCCATAACGGCGGGTATGTGTGCCAACCATAGGTGTGCGCAGCCTATTGCATTAGGGTGTGCACCCCAAAGATCAAACACATAGTACCGATCACTCACGATGAAAGGGAAGGGGCCGGTAAGTTGCATATTTTCCGGCCTCTTCCCCCACTCATCTTAAAACAGCAACAGCTGGAGGGAGAGGAGAGTAGGGAAGCCGGTAGCCGGAAGCGCTGCAGGGGGAAGGAGGGGGAACCAGGGCAGTAGGGGGAATCTGTGCTGCACAGGGTGATTAGGGTGTGCCTGGGCACACCTGGCACACCCTGTGTGCACGCCTATGGTGCCAACCTTCTGGGATATGGGTTCCTACTTAAAGGAGACATCTCCCCTGGGTCTTGTAAAAGACTCTTCCAGGACTTTTAGCATTAATAAAGCAAAAGTGCTGGACCCTAGAGCCCAATCCTCAAAAGACATTACAGGCGACACCTCGGCTTCCACGAGGCCCGGACACCATCCAATTTCGGCATAATTATCTAGGCGTCTTGGATGGTTCCGAAGTGTAGCTCTTTTGCCCCCAAGGGCCTCTTTGGTAGAGCTTCCTCTAGCAGATCCTAATCGCGCCCAACACCTTAGACACTGGTGAAAAAACGGAGGTACTTCCCTTATGGGAGGGGTTATATAGAGGGGAACTTGTCTTCATTGGTTGTGCCAGTGTCCACTCACCTCTGGTGAGCTATACAACCCACTATGTAATGAATAGAGGCTCTGTGTCCCGTGGTGTACGATAAAGAAAAAAAGTTTTACTACCCAAAGTTAAAACAACAAGGGCAGAAGAGATAATAGAGGGAAAGTTGAAAAATGACTGAAGAGTTGCTTTAAATTGGTAATAAACCCAAAACTAGAAAATGTAATACTGTATATTGCTGCTTACCAATCATTAGATGTTGTGGCTGCATTTTTTAAGCTTTTTCCATGGTGATCTGGCCAGTACCACACTTCCCGTATTAGAGAGACACCACTCTGGATGAAGGAGCACAGGGGGTAGATTTGGATGGCAGCATTGTCAGTCTAGGGGGAGGGGAGTGTTAGAAGCTGAACTCCAACTAATACCTTATAAGCACTCCCCCTAGACTGACAATCTAATACTTTATAAGCAGTCACAGAAAACAGTTTTTCCTTTTTTCGGATAAAGTTTTGCATGTGTAGCACTACCCCCGTAGGAGCTGCTGGTTTAGATTTGGGCCTTGCACGTTACCTCACCATTCGTTGTCTAGGGGATGAGAGTCTATAGAAACTTCAATGTCCACACAAGTAAATCCTCTTCGTTAGGCTTTATTTCACACAACTTGCACAGGTAGAGGGATGGAGGGTCAGGGGAATGTTCAGGCACACGATGCAGATCACTGGGGAAACTTCTAAACTTCAAAAAAGTCACACTCACCACTCTCCTTCAAGTGGGTATTGCCCACCCGGATAGGCCCCTCTCACTAGCCTAGCAGCCGGGATGATGCACAAACAAAATGAAGAACAACAGTCTCTGCCACAGACTTTAAGACGATAAAGATGAGATATTCAATAACCCTCTGCCACAGGATTTAGTATCAGGAGATCCAGCCTTACAGTTTTAGAGCCTTTAAGCCGACCTGGCACACTGTAAGGTAACATACAGTAAGCTACGGTGCATCCTTCAATAAGGTCACCAGGCCTTCCCGGAGACACCAGCCTTCCACTTGGTCCTCTCCAGGACAGGTCCTCCCCTGGTTTCCTCCATTGAATGGCTTCCTCCCACAGGACGGACAGCACAGGATCACCTTCAAAGTGCAGGCCCCAGTCAGGACAACTGGGCCTACCCGGCAGAGATGCAGCCTCGGGCCAACATGGCTCCGTGGCTGAAATTTCACTATCACATACCTCGAGCCAGGAGGGCCACAAGGCAAAGAGCCCCAAAAAAAATGGCATCTGCCCCTTAAGTACCCTTCCCCAGCATGCCCAGCGTGGAGACTACTCCCACTGAGCTGTTCCCGGGGGAAAAATACCCAATACACTCTGGTCTGCCTGCGTTCCAACACTGGCCTGTGGTGGTAACGCCACCTTCAGGCAAACAATGGGAAATCCCTCCAAGCATAGCCATAGCTGGAACAGAGGCTGATTTAGCCTTACATCAAAGTCTGAGCTAACTACCAGCTCAGACACCCACTAAATTTAAACATAGCGTCTGGTCATCAGGAGCAGGGCGCTACACATGAATAAATAAAAGCTGTTCATTTTTAGGACTCTGTCAGTGGTAAAAGGTTTGTCTCAAACATGTAACTGCAAGAGAGCTTGTTCTGTTTAAAAACAACAGACTTACGTACTGGGACATCAAAATAGGAGAAAGAAAACCTAAAAGAGAAAACTATTGCAGCCACCAAAAGTGGTAAAACTGCTCAGGAAATCAATTCCAGATTCTCACCTCCTCCGCACAGATAGGGTGCTGGCTCAGTATGCAGGATACATGTGGGCAGAAAAAGTCCGGATGGCCGCACTCCAAGTTAATATCTTTATTGAAGAAATAGTCCTTACAACAATCAGAATAGAAAGCACGATAACTGATGCGCTTCACATCACTTTACCGGTGCTTAATCATAGCTATGGAAAGGAGGTATCCAAAAAAAAGGGGGTGTGGCCTGATATGGTCCAGGCTTAGACTGCCATTCACTATCATACAGCAGGTCTTGGCTTGATGAGCGGCTCCCGGGACACCTAATCACTCATTTAAAAATTATGCATTTGGGCAATTTCAGTGGCAGCCAATGTTTTTTGGCTCATGCAAACGCTTTCAAAGGGAATTTTCTCTTAGCTTAGTGAATTTGGTAAAAGTCCACTCAATCACGTGCAAAGGAAAAAAAAAAGAAAATTAGGATTTTTTTGCTTTGCCCATGAAAGTCAGCAGAGCTTTACCTCATTCGCCAAGCTAAGGGAAATTCCCTTTCAAAGTCAACAGCCTAACTGCCATTAGTAAACCATCCACGTGTTGCTGGTATCCACAGGTGTCGAGGGTAATTATACATGTTTAAAATTTTTACATTCTTTTCATTTTTTTTCCTACTAAGCAGATGTAGATAGAACTAATATGAACCAGTGCTTGTATTGTAAACTCATGTATAAAATGGGGGGAACTAGTGCGCAAACCAAAGGGGGTGGAATAAACTAAACTGAAAAAAGTAGCAGCCACCCGAAGAGTGTTCACACACTAATAACAGTATAAAAGATGAGGGGGAGGTAAGGGGGTTTGAGAGGGGACTAAAGGGGCGCTACACACATAAAGGGAAGAGGGGACTCCAAGCACTTGCACATTGGATATCACTGTAATCTTAAGACGATTGCTTGCATTTGCACATTTTTTGGGATTTTCATGCAAGTTGCTGCGGAGTGTGTTTTCGGAGATTTTCCAGCACAAAGACTTGTATTTTTTGCACCTGCTGTTTTGGGAATTGCTATTTTGCACATAAGACTGTTTTGTTGCACCTTTTTTAGTTTTCATTTTTTCATTTTATATATTTTTTTGATTTTTCATTGTTTTTTATTGTGTGTATTGTATTTTGCTTACACTGACATTTGTGCACAGGAGTCAATTTTGCACTGGATTGTTGCACTTAATATGTTTATTTGATGATTTATGCACGTATATTTTCTTTGTTTCTAATTACCGTATTTATCGGCGTATGACACGCACTTTTTTCCCCTTAAAATTAGGGGAAAATCGTGGGTGCATGTTATACGCCGATCCTCCGCCGATCCCCTCGCTGAAACGAGCGAGTGGAGCCGAGATACACAAAGCCGAAGTACACTCAGCTTTACTTGGCTCCTCTCGCAGTCCCGCCCATCTCTGACTGCGCCGCTGACATACAGAAAGCCGAGTGTACTTCGGCTAGTCTCAGCTCCTCTCGCAGTCCCGCCCCTGACTGAGAGCAGAGCCGAGTCTAGCCGAAGTACACTCTGCTTTCTGTATGTCAGCCGGCGCAGTCAGTGGAGATGGGCGGGACTGCGAGAGGAGGCGAGTCTAGCCGAAGTACACTCGGCTCCGCTCGCTCCTCTCCACACAGAAATCTGCGCCAATTTTAAAAATCGCCGAGACTGGCAAGGCTGCAAAGACACTGGGCAATGCTGCAGATGGACAGATGAACACTGGGCAAGGCTGCAGATGGACAGATGGACACTGGGCAAGGCTGCAATGATGGACACTGGGCAAGGCTGCAGATGGACACTGGGCAAGGCTGCAGATGGACACTGGGCAAGGCTGCAGATGGACACTGGGCAAGGCTGCAAGGCTGCAGATGGACACTGGGCAAGGCTGCAGATGGACACTGGGCAAGGCTGCAGATGGACACTGGGCAAGGCTGCAGATGGACACTGGGCAAGGCTGCAAGGCTGCAGATGGACACTGGGCAAGGCTGCAATGATGGACAAGGCTGCATTTAAATGTAAGTTTTTTTCCTTGAATTTCCCTCCTAAAAGTTTTTTTCCTTAAAATTCCCTCCTAAACTTGGGGTGCGTGTTATACGCCGATAAATACGGTATTGTATAGTAAGTGCCCCCTTACCTCCCCCTCATCTTTTATACTGTATTGTAAACTCACAATGATAAACATTTTGTACAACAGGAAGTCATATTGTAAGGACTGTGATTGGGGATTTAGGGCAGGAGGTGTGGCAATTTGTTTATACATGTCACTGAGTCATGTCAATAGCAAATTGGTGAAATACATTAAATAATATCCAACTGGCTGGCAAATGACTTTATGGTCTAACTGATGCCTATATAGTGAGGAGTGACCCGAAGGATAATAGAGCAGACTCGATCAGCCTCTGCCTTAAAACCTGACAGCAATGTCACATAACATTTGAAGGTACAGCAGTGGAAGATGCAATCAGCAATGCCCTTTAGGAAAAAAATGTCAGGTTTCCACTACTTGAATAAAATGGGACGTCTTCTCACACAGGCCCCGTGCTGAGCTGTCCCTGTTCACAGCCCTCCAAGGTATGAAGTATATGGAGATAATGAATACAAATTGCTTGTAGGTTCGAAGAAGCATCAATGAATGCAGCCTTTAAAGCTCATGAGCAAAGACAAAGAGACGTATCTACAGACACTTGGCTTGCTGCAGGTGAACTTTGCAGACATTACGCTATAGAGTACAAAAACAACTGGAAATGTAGATGAAATTGCTGACTTTTAACAAATTAGAATATGACATCATAAAATATACATTCGGGCATAACAACCCAAAGCACTTAAAAAGGTCATCTTCAACGGCATGACATATATATGACTAATATATATATAAATATATACAGTATCTCACAAAAGTGAGTACACCCCTCACATTTTTGTAAATATTTTATTATATCTTTTCATGTGACAACACTGAAGATGACGCTTTGCTACAATGTAAAGTAGTGAGTGTACAGCTTGTATAACAGTGTATATTTTCTGTCCCCTAAAAATAACTCAACACACAGCAATTAATATCTAAACCGCTGGCAACAAAAGTGAGTACACCCCTAAGTGAAAATGTCCACTTTTTTTACCGTCGTGTTTGCCGCGTTTTGCGGGCGCCAGCGGGGTGATTTTAACCCCCGCTAGCGGCCGAAAAAGGGTTAAACCCGCCCGCAGAAACGCTGTTTTGTGGCGTTTTGTGGGCGGGTTGGAGGCGCCACCCCATTGTTTTCAATGGGCAGAGGCGCTAAAGGAGCGATATTTTTACCGCTCCTACCGCGCCTCAAAGATGCTGCTAGCAGGAGTTTTTTTACCTTCCTGCCAGCGCACTGCTCCAGTGTGAAAGCCCTCGGGCTTTCACACTGGATACAAAGGAGCGGCTCCTTTAGGGCGCATTGCAGGCGCTATTTTTAGCACAATAGCGCCTGCAAAGCGCCTCAGTGTGAAAGGGGCCTTACACACCCCATTGCCAGACTCCCTCATTGCAGCTAAAGATCCACAGTGTGTGCCGGTGTCTTGTTGACCTAGTTCCCCTATCGATATGGTTCCGAGTGCGTCTGCGCATGCGCACTCGGAACACACGGAAATCTACGAACATCTACAGCTGTTCGTCAAACGCACTCGCTCCCGACGATACACGCCGTGCAAAAAGCAGCGGGGGCGGAGACTAGCAAGTTGATGGCCGCGTGACACGCCGCTTTGTATTTTTTAAAATGTTCATGAGCGGGCGCAAGGGGCATTGCAGGGAGTGCACACTCACTCATCCGCCCCTTTCTGTACAGAGCGGCGTGTCACCCGGCCATCAACTTGTTTAATGCCGCCCTCTAGAGCGGCGTGTCCCAGTCTTCGCCCCCGCCGCTTTCTTTTTGAGCTGGTTCCCCTAGCATCGGGAGCGAGCGCGTCTACAGCTCCCGACCAGCTGTTCACGCTCTGAGAATTCCGTCGCCTCGGATTGCGCCTGCGCAGTCCCGCTCGGAACCAAAACGATAGGCGGAACCAGCTCGGCAGAACACCGGCACCTAATCTAAAAATGACAGACTTACAACACATTTCTGTGCTTTTGATGTAGATGGGATCAACTCCACTCAACTTGTAAGCTTAGACCACTTTCACACTGGGGCACTTTTCAAGCACTTTCACGCTAAAAAAAGCGCCTGAATAGCTTCCGAAAACGTATTTCCATTAAAATCAATGAATGCTTTCACACTGAGGCAGTGCGCTGAAAAAACGCCCCTCTCCATTGAAATGAACTGAAAGCGATTCAAAAGCGTCTGAAAAGCGCTTCAAAAGCGCTCAGTGTTTTACTGGCAGTTTTTCAAGCGCCTCGGTGTGAAAGTGGCCTTAATATATTTATTACCATATAGATATTTCTCTGTTTTGGTGTTAATATTTGTAACATTTAGAAACCACACATTGGAGAGACATCTTGGGACAGCGGTATGACTTGCTCATCATGTGTTGAGTTTTTGGAAACGTTCAGGGAATTGTCCCACGCCTGGGTACCTTTCCTTTGCCATGAGTAGCAGTCGTCTTCTTTTGCTTTGTTGGATTACAGTTGGTCTCCCACTCATCACAATTCGAATATGAATGTGTAATGATAATGAGTGAATGCTCACTCCAGGATTTCCTCCACTACATCCACATTTTAACACGTCTCATTTGAGCTGAATATTTATTTGCCAGCAGACATAAGTGTCCTGTACTGTTATAGTTTCCTTTTTTATCCGGTTTCCTTGAACACATCAACAGTTTCTCACACATCAGCAGCACACAGGTCATTGTCTGAGGAACTGAGAGGAAGTGGCACTTCCATGATTTTGATTCTTTAGTCTTATCTCTCCATCTTTACAACAAACAAAGCTTTAACACCTATGGAATACCCACTGACAGGAAAGTCACTGTCATCTGAGAATAGTTTCCCTTGGGTCTTTTTTTTTTTGACTATCAAAAATAACCACTTCAGCCCCGCAGGATTTGGCTTCCAAATGACCGGGCCACTTTTTGCTATTCGGCACTGTGTCGCTTTAACTGACAATTGCGCGGTCGTGCGACGTGGCTCCCAAACAAAATTGACGTCCTTTTATTCCCACAAATCGAGCTTTCTTGTGGTGGTATTTGATCACCTCTGCGGTTTTTATTTTTTGTGCTATAAACAAAAATAGAGTGACAATTTTGAAAAAAAGCAATATTTTTTACTTTTTGCTATAATAAATATCCCCCAAAAATATATAAAAAACGATTTTTTTCTTCAGTTTAGGCCCATATGTATTCTTCTACATATTTTTGGAGAAAAAAAAAAGCAATATGCGTTTATTGATTGATTTGCGCAAAGGTTATAGCGTCTACAAAATAGGGGATAGTTTTATGGCATTTTTATGATTTTTTTTTCTTTTACTAGTTATGGCGGCGAGCTGCGATTTTTATCATGACTGCGACATTATGGCGGACACATCGGACACTTTTGATGCTATTTTGGGACCATTCACATTTATACAGCGATCAGTGCTATAAAAATGCACTGATTACTGTATAAATGTACTGTATAAATGTGACTGGCAGTGAAGGGGTTAACCACTAGGGGGCGAGGAAGGGGTAAAATGTGTCCTAGGGAGTGATTCCAACTGTGTGGGGGCGGGGCTTACTGTGACACGACACTGATCGCTGCTCCCGATGGAGCAGACGATTAGTGTCCTGTCACTAGGCAGAACAGGGAGATGCCTTGTTTACACTGGCCTCTCCCTGTTCTGCCGTTCCGTGACCCGATCGCCGGACATCGAGTCCGCGGGTCCCGCGTGCACCGTCACAGAGACCACGACGCGCGCGTGCCCGCTAGGCGGCAGATTCAAAGCAACGTATATATACGTTGCTTTGCCTGCCCGTGCCATTCTGCCGACGTATAAGTGCTCGAGGCAGTCGACAAGCGGTTAAAGGAGATATTTGTGTATGTAAGCAACTTTTGTTTTCTGTTTTTTCTCCATTTCTTTATTTTATCCTCAGTAGCTTAAAGCGGAGGTCCCATGAAAAAATAAATATTAAAAGCCAGCAGCTACAAATACTGCAGCTGCTGACTTATAATAAATGGACACTTACCTGTCCAGGGTGCCCGCGATGTTGGCAGCAGAAGACGAGCAATCGCTCGTCTCTCTGCTGCCCACACCGCCATTCCTCGGTGAGGGAAACAGGAAGTGAAGTCTTGCGGCTTCAATGCCCGGTTCCCTACTGCGCGAGTAGCGCGGCGCGTTGCCAGTGGTCCCCGCTGTCTCCTGGGACCTGTGTGTTTCCCAAAATGCAGCGCAGGGGGACAGGAAGTGGAGTGACTCCCGTGGGAGTCTCTCCCCGGAAGTGGGTGCAAATACCTGTATTATACAGGTATCTGCACCCCCCTCCCCCCTTACAGGTGCCAAATGTGACACCGGAGAGGGTTCTGAAAAGCGGAAGTTCCATTTTTGGGTGGAACTCCGCTTTAAAGCAGAACTCCAGGAATGCTCTTTATTGCATAGGTACATTTTTATTGGATGCCTAGGAGGATGAGGGGAGGAGCTAGAAGCCACCATGGAGGAGAGGACTCGGAGCTGAACCGCTGCACCACACTGCCTGCCACCCGCCATGATGCAGTAAGTGCTAGACCGACCGACCGACCCTCCACTCAAGGGGGATGGGTGGTTGTTTGCCGCCCCCCCCCCCCCAAATAAACACCAGCCGCCACTGTGCTGCAAGGTACATAAAGACATGGGTGAGAGAGAGTTTGGAGTAACTTGACTGGCATGCACAGAGTGCTGACCTCAATCCAATAGAACACTTTTGGGATTAATTAGAGCGGGGACTGTGAGCCAGGCCTTCTCATCCAACATCAGTACCTAAACCTCACAAAAGTGCTTCTGGAAGAATGGTCAAACATTCCCACAGACACTCCTAAACCTTGTGGACAGCCTTCCCAGAGGAGTTGAAGCTGTTATAGCTGCAAAGGTTGGGCCAACTCAATATTGAACTCTACAGACTAAGACTGGGATGCTATTAAAGTTCATGTGTGTGTAAAGGCAGGCGTCCCAATACTTTTGGTAATTTAGTGTATTTAGGACCTCTATGTATTGTGGCCTTTGTGTTCTTATCGTGTTGTTAATCTGGGGCAGTGCAGCACACATTATCCTGGAACATCACAATAACATATTCTAGAGCAGCATGTCTATATATTTGGGTATATTGCACTATAATACTTTAGGAATCTTCATACACACAATGTAGTCATTTACTCAAGAAGATTCTTTTGGCTGTTTATCTGTCACAAGTTCTTTCTTCTGCAAAGCTAGTCAATACTCTGACTTGTTTTTTAGATTGCAGAAATGTGATTGGAAGATACTGATACATGTTCAGAGTGTTACAGCGGATCAATACTTCACATACAGAGATAAATGTATTGTCCTCCCCAATAGTTCTCTCTACTAAACTGCATTGTGAAAAGACAGCAGCTCAATATTAAAGTTTATTCAAACTGAAGACAAAATATAATATACCGTATATACTCGAGTATAAGCCGACTCGAGTATAAGCCGAGGTACCTACTTTTACCAAAAAAACTGGGAAATTTATTGACTCGAGTATAAGCCGAGGGGGGGGGGGGGGATGTGCCCATTGCCCAACCTTACTGTGCCCATTGGCAGCTCACTCTGCCACCTCACTGCCCATTGTCACCTCACTGTGCCCATTGTCGTCTCACTGTGCCCCCTTACTGTGCCCATTGCCATCTCACTGCCCACTGTCACCTCACTGTGCCCCCTTACTGTGTCGATTCCGCCTCCCTGTGCCCGAGTCAGTACCTCAAAATCTAGTAATTCCGCGGCGGCGTCCATTGTTCAAATCTCGCGCCGTTCTCCCTGTCCCTTCCGTGATAGGCGTTTCCAGCAAACACTGTGTTGAGTGTTTGCGCCTATCACGGACGTCGGACAAGAGGACCTCCGTGATAGGCACAAACACTCATCACAGTGTTTTCTGGAAACGCCTATCACCGAAGGGACAGGGAGATCGGTGCGAGATTTGAACAATAGACGCCGGCCGTGGAATTTCACGATTTTGAGGTACTGACTCGAGTATAAGCCGAGGGGTATACTTTCAGCCCTAAAAAAAGGGCTGAAAACTCGGCTTATACTCGAGTATATACGGTAGTGTAGATTACTAATTCTTAGATGTGGTGGCTGCATTCATTTTTCTTTTCTCAAACTTTTTTTGCCTTTACAATCAGCTGGTGATCCTGCCACCAAAAACACTTGGGCTCGATTCACACCAATGTGTTTTTTCATGCGAATTGTAGAAATGCAGGACATTATGTTTAACAACCTATGTAACACGTTCACATTGATGCATATTTTTGCCTCTGCGTTTTTGGAAAGGGTCAGGGACTTTTTTAAATGCCAAACGGTGCTGCTTTTTTTTTTTTTTTTGCTTTTTTGGTTCAATAAACTTCAATGAAGAAGCTGCAGAAAAACATTTTGTGCTTTTTTTACTGCAATTTTACAGCCATATTTGTTTTACGTTTTTTAACTTGCCCAATAACAAATTTGCCAACAGAAAGCATAAAAACGCAAAACACGTCAAAATCGCAGCAAAAAGCACTGCAGAAACGCTCAAAAGCAAACTGTATAAGTGTGAATGGAGCCTTACTGTCCCAAGGTGACAACTCTCATGCGGCGTACACACGATCGTTTTTCATGCCGTTAAAAATGCAATTTTTTAAAATGGCCATTAAAACCGATCGTGTGTAGGCTCCAGAGCATTTTTAACAGCGTGAAAAACGGGCATTAAAAATTTCGAACATGCTTTATTTTTTCACGTAGTTTTTCATGTCGTTTTTTTTAACGACGTGAAAAACGATAGTTCGTATGCTTTTACGAGGGGAAAAAAACTGCGCATGCTCAGAATCAAGTATGAGACGGGAGCGCTCGTTCTGGTAAAACTAGCATTTGTAATGGAGATAGCACATTCGTCACGCTGTAACGGACTGAAAAGCACGAGGCTGAAAAGCGCGAATCGCCGCTCAACAAAGTTTACTAACATGAAGGGTGGCACCATCCGAATGGAACTTCCCCTTTATAGTGCCGTCGTACGTGTTGTACGTCACTGCGCTTTGCTCGAGCGTTTTTTTAATGATCGTGTGGATGCAAGACAGGCTTGAGAGGAAACATGAAAAAAAACGACGAGAAAAACGTCGGTTAAAAAAATGGCATGAAAAACGATCGTGTGTACGCCGCATTAGGCTGCATTCACACCTCAGCATTTTGAATTGCGGGCAGATTTGCCATGATTCTGCCCGCAATTTCAAAGCACCGAGGTGTGAATGACAAATGGCAGAACGCACATTTGAGATATCATTCAATTGAATGGCCCCTAAAATCACGGTGCGGTTCTGCCACACCTGTCACACGATAAATTGTGCTACAATCACGGCAACCTGCATTGCGTGAAGCTCGTTGCCCCAAAAAAGTTCAGGAGCTACTTTTGGGCGACATGCACCGCACTGCGATTTTAGGTGCCATTCATTTGAAATGTATGTTCTGCGATTTGTCATTCAGTCTAAAGCCTCATACACACGTTCGGACTTCCAGCGGACTTTTCCGTGGATTTTGGTCCGAAGGGCGTTGGCCGTGAACTCGTTCTGCATACACACGGCCCAACATTTTCAGCCAACATTCACCAAATCATGTGGTTTTTCAGCTCTTTTCCGCCACCCTTTGGGCAGCTTCTGCTATTGTTGTCTGATGTTTAGCATTGGTTCCGCGCATGCATGTTTGTACTTTGGATTTTAGTTGGACGGACTTGTGTACACACGATCGGATAATCTGATGTAACAGATTTATTGCCAGACAGTTGGTGAGCATGAACAGCCAACATTTGTTGTTGTCAATTCAGCCAACAATTGTCTGATGGAGCATACACATGATCGGATTATCCAACAAAACACGTCCATCAGACAGTTATGCCCATAAAATTGGATCGTGTGTACGCCTTTACTCACCGATGTGCTTCTTGGATTTCTAGTAGGATCCATGGGTACTTTTTGGCACTTATTTAACCAATATAATAAAAGGCTTTCTACGGTGTATTTAAGCGATCAAAAGATAAGTGAAATTCATCATTAGGGTTTACACTATAACCACTTGCCCCAGATGAATGTATCCGTATGTCTTCTGGCCTAAGTGGTTCTACCAGAGTCATGACTGCAGCTACAGTTATGGTATCTTGTTTTTCAGCAGGTGATGCTGAATGTAAAAGGATCGGAGTGGCATGATTGCTTTTACTTGTGGAGGGAGGTGGTCACCATCCAACGCCCCACCCCCGCCACCTTCCTTGGCTCTTCCGTTCCACCGGGAAGCCTGGGACTGAAGCAAGCAATTTTGCCGGCTGACCATAGAGATAAATACGTTGGTCCTTCGCGCATATGTAAATGACAACTACACCACATGTGCGGTATTCACCATGAACGTCAGAGCAAGCGCAATAATTATCGCTCAAGACCTCTTGTGTAACTCTAAACTGGTTACCTGTAATAGTTTTTATAGCATCGCCTATGGAAATGTTCAAGTACTGGCCTTTTGGCTAAGATCAAGTGTAGTATCTGTTCTTATCAGTTGCCAGTAGGTGGCGCTGTGCAAACCGTCCCCAGTACACGGCGAGGTGGAAAGGGATGGCAGTGACATATGCAAAGCCTGCTGGTGTGGAGGCGGAAGCCTTCTGATTGGAATAGAGAACCATTGGGTCGAAGCTGAAGGGCCGGGTCTCTGGCCTTCTGGCCTAGATTGGTGTGATTTCCGCCCCTTTCAGTTTTTCGGTTGGGAAAGCCTGCCCCTTTTCGGTGTTATTGAGGGGAATTGGCCGGTACCGCCGAATATAATTAGGTGGGAGCAATGGGAGCTGTGGTTGAGGTTTGCCAATTTACCCTCTCCATTAGTTCCTACTTGTTCTGATATCTTCCTGGCTGGGGTGGGGCTGCATCGGTCTGGGCTGTTGGTCAGGGTTGAGAGAAAAGCCCGTGGTGATTGTGCCCCTGGAGTGGCAGTCCAGGGGTGCCATACTTGCACTGTGTCGGAGGGCACTTTTCGAGTGTTGGCACCATGGTCACGTCACCACACACACTTTTTTCACACCTGCCTTCTGGGCCGGGCCTTTTGGCTGGGACCGGAGGAATTTTTTATTCCTGGCCGGAGGGCCTGGCCATTGTACTGCACAATGGCCACTCTTTCACTCTCCCACCTTCCTTCTCCCCACTTTCTTTTTATTTATCCCCGTGTGTGTCACTTTTTTGTATTTTTTTGTTTGATGTAGCACGTTTGTCACTGTGTTTAGTAGGGTGTAGGTCCTCGGGCCTGCCCCGAACGACTTGGGAGTAGGTGGACATGGTCTTCTGGCCTGGTTCGCCTGCTCTCATGGGGGTCTCCCTTCGGGGGAGCCCCACCTAGTACTTGGATGGGTCTGTTTCGGCAGACTCACCGGCGAATGGGGTCTGTCTGGTTTCGGCCAGTCAGACCATAAGTACCTCCGTCCCTGTCAGGAGCCTAACGCCCCGGGGGATCAGGGTAAGGTCCTTCCATGTGGAGGACAAGTGTTACACCCGTTGCACGTTTTGTGTTTCACTCTTTATGTGTGTGCACTTTTTTTGGCACCGGGTGGAGTTTTTGGGTGTGTTTCACACGCCATGGGCTTTTCAAAAAAAAAAAATGTTCAAGTACTGTAGTTTGTCACCATTCCACAGGCGTGCATAATTTTAAAGTGTGACATGTTAGGTATCTATTGACTCGGTGTAACATTATCTTTTATATTTTACCAAACAATAGGGTATTATATTGTGTTTGTGTGCATTAAAATTAAAGTGTATTTCCTCAAAAACGTTTGCTTTAGAAAAACCGCTGCGCAAATATTGTGTGACAGAAAATTAGAACCAACTTTTTTCTCCTGGGCCTTTGCTTGCAGAAAAGGGGGTTCTAAGGCCTGATTCACACCTATGCATTTTTAGTGCTTTTTGCATTTTGCAGATTTGCACTACAATCCATCTAACAAGGTTTCCTATGGAACACGTTCTGTAGTGCAAATCTGCAAAATGCAAAAAAGCACTAAAAATGCATAGGTGTGAAGGACTGCCTGTGGGGGGTGGGTGGCTACATGGCGGAGGGGTGATGCTACCATGTTCTAGGCTGCATTTTTTCTATGATACAAGTGACTGTCATAAAGTTCCACTGTTTTACGGGTAACCAAAGTTATGTACCCCTGGGGTTACCCAGGAGACTGTTTATGCTAGTTTTTGCCAGCATCTCTAATGATCTTTTGGAGGATACCGCTAGTTTTAAGTGCACGCCCTCCTTGAAATGTTTGTTACTGTTGGGGTTGGGGGAAGTGATGCACCACCGGTTTTTGCTGGGGGTGTGGGGAGGGGAAGGGGAATTTCTGCCGTTGCAGACAGTTGGGTTTTTTGTTTTTTTTATAGTCTTATGTTTCAGGAGTTGCTTAATTGTAATGTTGACATTGCTAATTTACATATACAGGGTCATGCACTTGGTGTCCATCACCTGCGCTTACATGGCAGTGCATACTGGACTGATCCTGTGCCCCCTGGATGGGGGGGAGACCTGCGGATCGTGGCTCTTTCTTTGAATCCAATGAGCTATGGCGAACATTAATATCATTTCTTGGAACGTTAGGGGCATTAAGCGGCCGTTGGCTTTTAAATATTTGCAGAAGTACAATCCTCATGTGTGCATTCTCCAGGAGACACATTTGGTGGGCAACAGTGTTCTCAGTCTCAGGAGGGCTTGGGTGGGCACCCATTATCACTCCACGTATTCTACCTATGCCAGGGGTGTTAGCATTCTGATCCGCAGGTCCCTCCCACTCCAGGTGGTCGATGTCCGGACGGACCCTGGGGGCCGGTATGTGATAATACATGTCTTACTGTATAACAAAAAAATGGTTTTAGTGGGGCTCTATCTCCCCCCTCCTGCCAATGCCCAAATATTATATGATATTATGCAGATAGTGCTGGGATTTCACACACAAGAGGTGTTTCTCTTTGGGGACTTTAACATGGTGCCATCACAGGACCTAGACAGACTGCATGCAGTGGGCCGTCCTTCCTCAGATCCACAAAGTTGGGCAGACACGTTTGCTCTCACAGATGTGTGGAGAAAATTTCACCCACAGGATAGGGAGTACACTTGCCACTCTGCCTCCTATCGGGCCTTGTCCCGTATAGACCTGGCGTATGCATCATCTGGGGCACTATGCTGGACGAGAGAAGCCAAGCATCTACCCCGTGGTATCTCGGATCATGCCCCTCTTCATCTTACTGTATCCCTGGCTCGGCCCCCTACCCTAAAACTATGGCGTCTGTCTGGGTTCTGGGCACGGGATGAGAGGTTGCAGGAATCGATGATGGAAAGTATTTGCACTTATTGGATGCTAAACGGAGAGTCAGCTAATGCTACCACACTGTGGACACTTTTAAATCTTGGATAAGGGGGGCATACATATCCCAAATTTCTTCCTTGCAGAGAGAGGCTTCTCGGTCGCTGGAGGCTCTGGAGAGGGAGGCCGGTGACTGTGAGAGGGAATACATTTGTTCCCGCAGTGGGGCGGCTTACTCGTGCTGGCAGAGGGCCCTTCGGGATCTCTCCTTGCGCAATGTTGAACTGACAAAAAAATCTATGCTCTACTCTACACAACGAATATTCGAACATGGCAATAAAAATGGGCGGTTGCTGGCTTGGCTGGCAAGAGCCCAGACAGCTTCCACACATATTGCTGTTATCCAGGACACTCGGGGGCAATTGCTATCCTCTCCTGAGGACATCAGCACTAGATTCTTGGAGTTTTTTTGGGGGGTATACTCCTCTAGGGCCTGTTTTGTTCCATCTGAATTGCAGGACTATTTGGATGCTATACCCTTTCCCACCTTGTCAGAGGAACATAGGACACTATTGGAGGAAGATATATCTCTTGAGGAGGTTCAGGCTGCGATCGGGGGTTTACAAAGTGGTAAGACCCCCGGAGCAGATGGCTTACCTACGGAATTTTACTCCCAGTATGCCGATCTCCTTGCCCCTAGACTTCAAACCCTTTTCTCTGGACTAGCGGAGAATGATACTCTGCCTGAGTCTATGGAAGAAGCTATCATAGTCCTAATCCCTAAACCCGGTAAGGACCCCCAGGACTGTGCGTCGTACAGGCCCATTTTGCTGCTCAATGCAGATGCGAAGATATTGGTGAAGATTTTGGCCACCCGGTTGGCGTCGGTAATATCTACATTGATACATATAGATCAAACTGGTTTTATGCCAGGTAAGGGTACGGACATTAATATCAGGCGTCTGTTCCTAAACCTGTCCATAACCCATGATAATGCCGGATTCCGGGTGATTGCCTCCCTGGATGCCGAAAACGCATTTGATTCGGTGGAGTGGGACTATCTTTTGGGTGTGCTGCGCCACTGGGGTTTGGACCCAGTTTTGTACACTGGGTTCGTCTGCTCTACAGGGCTCCGAGGGCCAGGGTGCGTACTAACGATTGGATGTCAGATTCTTTCCCCTTGCATAGAGGCACGCATCAGGTATGCCCTTTATCCCTCGGTCTGTTCGCTCTGGCGCTGGAACCTCTGGCGATTTTGGTCAGGGAGTCTTTGGAAGTTAGGGGGTTACAGATTGGCGAAGTGGTGGAGAAAATATCCCTCTATGTGGATGATGCCCTTTTATATCTGAATGACGCGGGCCCCTCCCTGTATGCCGCCTTGGAGCTATTCGATAAATTTGGGTCCCTGTCGGGTATCCGTATAAATTGGTCAAAGTCGGTCCTTTTTCCCCTTGATGATCGGGCCCAGTACCAAATTTCCGGGTTTATTACTGGGCAGCTATGTTGGTAACTGTGTATTGGTGGTTTGCGGCTCATCGCTCCAATGCTGCGGTCTGTTTGGAGGTGGCCCAGCTGGGGTCCCTTAGGGCACTCCAAAATTTAGCTTACAGAGGACCTAGAGCCTATGAGGACTTGCCGTTCCCGACCAGGGCGACGCTTAAAGTGTGGGTGAAGGCACGACGCAGATTCTCCCAGGTGGGGCGGTGGTCTCCGGTCCAGCCCCTCTGTGGTAATCCTAATCTGCCTCACTTTCGAACCATACCAGACCCTCAGGTGTGGGCGAGGTACAGCATTAAGACTTTGAGGGATATTATACCGGCGGGAGTCTTGCTGACCTTTCCCCAGCTAACCCAGAGATACGGCTTACCTGGCTGGATGTTTTTCCGTTATGTACAACTTCGTCACGCGGTCAGGGCCCAGTTTCCTACAGCCCCGTGTCTTCAACTGGACCCGGTGGAAAACCTATTGTCCTGTGATGACCTACAGAAGCCTCTCTCTGCTCTTTATGGTACCCTGCTCCCCACTGACTTTCCTAGGATGAATAGGCTCTGGGAGGCCTGGAGGGGAGACATACCGGCGCTGGAGAGAGAGGACTGGGAGGACTGTTTGGAGCGGGGCCCAAAGCTGGTTGTCTCCGCGGGAGACAAACTCATACAAACAAAATTCCTTCATAGGGTGTATTTTACCCCAGTACATTTATCCAGAATATACCCGGATAGGGACCCGCAATGCCCACGGTGTCGAACAACCCAGGGCACTTATATACATATGTTCTGGACGTGCCCTGCTCTGGCACCCTTCTGGTCAGGGGTGTTTGAGCAGTTGAATGTCAGACTGGAACTGGCTGTTCCCATGACGCCTAGACTTGCCCTGCTGGGTATCATTGACAATGAGCAAAGGTCCCATCACAGTAAATTGCTGATCTCTTATCTTCTCTTCTATGCCAAAAAGGAAATTTTAAGTAAGTGGACTTCCCATGCCCCTCCCTCTGTCTCCTCCTGGGAAAACAAAATTGATGCGGCTCTGCCTCTTTACAAATTAACGTACATTAGTCGTGGGTGCCCCTGGGAGTATGACAAGGTCTGGTTGGCCTGGACATCATTCTGAGGTTTTTGATATACATGGTCATGGTCTCTCCCCTATCTATCTACCTTCCCTGCTGTCCTCCTCTCCCCCCCCTGATTCCTACCTTCCCCGCTGCCCCCCCTATCACCCCCCTCCTCTCCTCCCTCCCCCCCCCCGAGGAGATGAGGTCAGGTTATCCTGTTTATTTCTCTGTGTCCTTCCCATTTGGGTCTGTTTCTCTTATTATTTCCTCCTTTCACGATCCTGTATGTACTCACTATCTCGAATTGTTGGATATGGTGTTAGGGTGGAGTAGTGTGCATACCATGTGTTATACTCAACGAATGTCATGTATCCCTCGTATTTTTTTTTTTCTTCTCCTATATGTTTGATGTAATGTCTTTATTGATGACCTACTGTACTGTAGTTAACCTTCAACAAAGCACTCCTGTCTGTTAAAAAAAAAAATGCATAGGTGTGAATCAGGCCTAAGTAATTATCTAGTAAAAAAGAAAAGCTGCATTTTACTTGTATATGAGAAGTACCAGAATAGGCTTGATAGTCAAGTGGTTGGAGCCGAAATTCAGGTTTACTTTCACTTTAAACCAGGGGTCTCAAACTGGCGGCCCTTCAAATCCCATCATGCCTCTGCCTGAGGGAGTCATGCTTGTAACGGTCAGCCTTGCAATGCCTCATGGGACTTGTAGTTTTGCAAAAGCTGGAGGGCTGGCAGTTTGAGACCCCTGCTTTAAACAGTAAGTTTGGGCCAAACTATTTCCTTTACTAATTGATGAGCTATCTGTCAGCACTTCTTATTCTCTATGTGACATCAGCTACATACAATATACAGCAATGTTTTCCGGTATGGGGACTACCTACCATTCTGCTACGGGAACAAAATCAGGTCAGGCTGAATGCTTCTCAGCCATTCATTTATGAATGAATACAAGGCTTCCTCTGATTGGCTGAGGTGACCACCCACCTCCCCACCTCAGCCAATCAGAGGAAGCCTTGAATTAAAAAAAAAAAAAAAAAAAGAAGAAGAATACAAAACTTCCTGAGAATGGTTAAGAAGCATTCAGCACAACTCAATTCTGTTTCAGCACCAGATGGGTAGTCCCTGTAATACTGTCGAAACACAGCTATAGATACTTGTGTAGCGCTACCCCCAGTTAAGAGAGCTGCTGGATTTGTTTTCGGGCCCTGTGTACAGCACCACCAACCCCCGGCAATCTGCTCGACCCATGCTGGCACAGTTAGTCTAGGGGTTATATTTTTATCATAACCAATTGGTATTGTAAAGGCACCCTCTTTACAGTAAAACAACACACAAATGTTAAAGATTAACCATAACAGTTTTACTTTGGTTGAAAAAAGCTTAAGCAGAATATAAGACACACAACCGGCTTGCAGAGCCCTGCAGCAATCAATATAGCACACAATAATGGCGCTGCGCGGTAATCCACCACGCGTAGCTATTATGGTATACACGCCCTGTGGCGCACTAAACAATATTCTATCTCTCCACCCTGGCCAGGACTGACCAAGAATAAATCTTAGTCCTTCCTATAGGGATTTCTTTGCATGCAAACTTTCGGTGGTGCACTTGATGAATAGTATTTGTAATCCGCAAACTGGCAATCACTAAGAACGCTATGCTGGGGGGACACTTCAACTCTGTCCTGCTACCGGTCCCCCAGTGGAACAACAAGCAAACGATCGGTGAGCCACGGCAGTCTGTGGGCCTAGAATCTGTAAAGTCTATTTGATTGAGCACGTGCTCGCTCACCACTCCGGGCGCGATCCCAGCCCGGGACTTCCACCTGCTGTGTCTCCGCACACAGCGTCTGTAACAATCGGGTCCCCGATCCAACTGATGTCCTCACTCGACCAGTCTGGTGCCACCCAGGCTCCGCAGCGGGGTGGAAGGCTCTTTGGAAGTTGCGCAAGGCCCAGGCTTCAGGCCTTGCACTGCAGCAGATCCGCACAGGAAGGAACTCTTGCTTGCAGCGTGGTGTCCAAAAGAGACCGAGCTCCGGCTCGCCTCCTCCTTAAATAACCCATCCCATGAGTCTCTGCGGTGGCCAACTGGGGTTCTGGGTAACATAGTCCCGGGGCCTTAAAGGAGACCCCTCTACACTTGGATCAGCTTGACCCAAATTATTTGAAGTGAAAGTAACCCTGGAGTTAGGCTTTAAAGCGGAAGTAAACCCATCAATGTAACAGTTTAAAAAAACTGTTACATTCCCAGCATGCCGGAAATGCTAACTGTCCCATTGGTTGTGCTCTCAAGCAAACTGTCAAACCATCCAATGGCTGGTGTCATAACAGATCACATGTGCAGCACCGTGGCAGTTGAAGTTTAAACAGAGGCCAAGATGTCAGCTTCCTTAGCTGAAAGCGATAGGAGGGTTTACTTCCACTTTAAGATTGCATTCATCGCCACACTTTTACCATACCAGTTAGTGTTATTGAGCAACAAGGGGCATGAACTCTGGCACCAGGCTACATCCATGTCATATACATAACATTTGATCAAATTGCTTGGGTTGTGTTATCTATTGTACATAAATAACATTTTGTGATCCTTTATTGTGAACCAATAGGTGTTCCAAAGGACCTCTCTATTAGTTTGCTTTTATGGGGAAATTATAGTTAAAGAGGACCTGTACTTTGAAAGCTAAAAAATGGCACGTAAGGGACAAAAAATCTATTGCCCATAGGCCCCCTTGTAACTGCTATTTTGCCCATGACTTAATGCACCTTATGTCTCTGTGTAGTGGCAAGGCTTTTTCCTAATTTCAAAGATGCTCCCCTGACTGGTGGGGTAATATTAAAAAAGCAGCAAGAGGTGGAGGAACAGATGAAGCAGAAGCAGGGAGATCCTTGCACTGCAGATCCTCAGCTACAGCTTCTCCTCCAGCATGGAAAACAGGGTTTATCACAGTCGTAACATTCGAAAATCGCATTCTAAATCTCCTTCTAAATTCTCATTCTAAATCTCCTAAAACTAGAAGCCAGAGGCAGCAGTACCTTAGATCTCACACAGCAGATATACAGCTTTGAGGATGCAGAGGAATTGCACTTCTATTTTTCAGGAGGCATTTAAGACAAAAGGTAAATCTTTTGGGGTCCTGCTTAGGCACAATTACCATTCCTAGAGATAGCCAATCTTGACTTTTTGCGTTCAGGTCCACATTAAAAGTATCAGCACATTAACCTACACATAATCTTCAATATTATTGTGAATAGTGACAAGCAGTTACATTTGGGGGAGAAACAACTTATTTCCACTTTTGCAGGTAAATTGGCGAAAACTCCCACTGTATATTTGTTATGTGTTCCCATTCAAACAACATGCCTAAAATTGATAATGGCGATCTGCCTGCACAGAACAGACAGGATTAATTATGGCAAACACAGCTGCCCAGCACCCTCATAAACAAAGAGAACTTAGTAGGATTTTTACTTGGAGGGTCCGGAATAGAGCATCTAAAAAAGTAAGCTGCAATTTTTTTAGCTATGTGAAGGGGAACATGTAATGTGTTTGCTTTAAATTTAGCAAAATTAGCATCACCAATAGATAAATTACTATTTTACACCCTCGAAAAATTGCAGGAAGCATCTGAAATTAAAAAATCTGTGAAAACATTCAATTTAACCTGTTGATTGTAAGTGTTTTTTTTTGTACAGAAAATGAAAATGATGCACTTATTGAGTAGACATTGTGGTTCATACGAAGTGCACAAACATTTTAGAATAATTTATTTAGGAAATTAGTTTGTGTTGGAAAAACGCAACCCATAAAATGCTATTTAATTTTGTTACATTATTATCCACAGATGTAAGTGAACAGCCATGCCTCTTTCCTTCCCCTTTTCAAGGCCGTTCAATTGTACTTTTGTTTCATTCATCTGAGACTATGGCAATTGCCAGTGAATACCTGCGACACTCGGCACGCTCTCATCCTCCCAGTCTGTTCTTTAAAATATTTCAACTACACACCCGCACAATACAAAATGTGAACTGTATTTGTATTGAGTGTTGACCAAGTGTCTTTTCTTTCCATTCCATAGCATTCTTTTCTAGATTAGTCTAAATTGTGTAGCCCAAGGTTATGTTAAAACTGTATTTTCCGAAATGCAAACAGTGTAAGTACCTGAATTTGATTGTACAGCAGCACTCATATTGGGGACGGACAGTGTAATGGGCATGCTGATAGGAGGAAAGAGCAGAGTGAAAAATAGATGAGTTTATCAGTTTGCTGCTTCTCATTTTGCTTTACAACTACAGGCTTGGGAAGGGGGGAGCACCTGAAAGTGCTTCTGAACTGCAGCAGTTTAAAATCAAGTATTTTGCCCCACCAGACAGGGCTACACTGTGTGGCAGAGCAGTGTAAATCTAAGGACTAGATAGACAGATACACATAATTTGACAGGTAAAACAACTCTCATATATAAACTGTATTTCCTGTGTATTTGATCTGTTTATCTGGAGCTCAGCTTAAATAAAAAAAGTGAAAGACATTCTATCAAGCACTTAAAGCGTAACTCCACTTTTGTTGAGAAAAAAAAACATCCCCCTCTGGGTGATTTATGTACATTGCAAGGATTATAACAAACTTTGTTGCAGATTCCTACATTTTTTTATTCTGAAGAAATCCCTCAGTGCTTCTCTGTTCTGAGTGGGTCTAATGGGAGTGGTTTCATAACTGTCAGGTGTGCAGCTGCAGAGCACTAATGAGTAAATCTGCTGGGCCTGCATTCCTTTAGACATGTTCCTATTGAAAGTATCTCTCAAAAACTGACATTTTTGTTGCAAGGGATGCCTGAAATCTGACTTGTATCTTAGGCAGACTTCTGGAAAAATTGGTGAGCCAATCACACAAGCAGAAAATTATGTTTCTGGGGAGTGGTCAGTACACATTCTGTGTACAGAACTCCTCCAGGTAGCCATATTGTATTCTTAGAAAATTACATTAGCTGCAGATTGAAAAGGAAAGGTCATTTTTAATAACATTTAATTCCAAAATGATTAGTATCACAATGATATGCCCTATATTATTTTTTCTTTGCTATTTTTTTCCCCACTAAAGTGGAGTTACCCTTTAAATGTCATGGTCAATGATCCAGTGGGTCTAGTGATGTTTACTGTACACCCTACAATGTAGAACTAGCCTATGGAGGTTGGTTTGACTAGAGAAATGGATGAGGTATTCTGTATTGAGCTTCAAACCTCCCTCAAGTTGGGTGATACACCTATTTTTTAAGGACCCGTGTCAATGGATTTTCATTTGCTTCAAACAGTATTTGCATTCCAATACAAGTCTATAGCAGGGGTAGGCAACCTGGGACCCTCCATCTGCTGTGGAACTACATTTCCCACGATGCATTGCAAGGCTGGCAGTTACAATTACTCACAGGGGCATGATGGGACTTGTAGTTCTGTAACAGCTGGAGGGCCCCAGGTTGCCTACCCTTGGTCTATAGGATTACAAAACCCGCTTGAAGCAGATCAAATGCACCTCTCAATAAATTCTGATTGGTCTCAGAAGGGTTTCAAACTGATATCGTCGCCACAAGGACGTTGAATGCTTGTTGGACATGGTCAAACATCCTCACCATACAAGTAAACGCAGCACCAGCTATTTGCTTTTCATTGGTCAGGATCTAGATCTAGCTGAGGCACACTGAATGAAAAAGTCTCAGAATAAACAGGCTGCATTCTAGGAGTACAAGAATCCAGTAAGGCAGACCATAGATGGTGCAAATGTCTTTCCTGCAACCACGATTCCCCCATTAACACAGTGCTGACATGGGAATCCCTCTGCCAAGCTATTGTCTGCAATTGTCAGTGATTATCGCAAGTAAACCGGCAGGCTGGTTGCAACTTGGTATATTCAGCTTGCCCACACATGGTTCGAATCTCGGCCGGTTTCTGTGGAACCGGCTGAGATTCGAACCCTCTATGACTAGCCTAACTGAGAAAGACGAGCGTATGACATCACAATTTCCAAATTGAGTCTGCCTGAATGATTCTCAGCCAATCAGAAGAAGGCTTGTATTCAACTGAGAAAAACACAAGGCTTCTCCTGAAAGGCTGAGAGTCATTCAGGCGGACTCAATGTATTACCACCACCATACTCCTGCGGAACACAGCATTACATACTATATGTAGCTGATACTACTACAGTACAGAACAGTACAGCGCCGACAGCAGCCGCATCAGTTAGCAGTAAAAATTGTTAATTTGAGCCAGCCAGCTTGGCCCAAAAAACTATTTAAAGTCAAATTACATTGGCATTCTACTTTAAAGGCATAGTTAACCTTTAAAGAAAAAATAATACATACTTTTTTACAGTAAAACTTTGTTCATTTGTTATTTTTCCCATGGGAGCCTGCAAAGCATTGCCTGTGTGATCAGGGGATTTCAGGTGCAATGTCAGGCTCATGCAGAGTATTCCTCCAGTTTCTGCCCGTACCTCTTCTGGAGGGAATGTGAATGGACTAGGAGTACATCAATTACCACATTCTTAATCTATTAAAGCGACAAGCCTGTCCGCTGCAGTGGCAGATGGAACTTGTAGTTTATTCATTCACAAGTCTCTTTGCAGACAGCTGTGGGAGAGGGCTACATGTTACATCCTAAATACGAGTGTGACGTACAGTAATATGTTCCAAAAGGTGAACTTCCCCTTTAAAGTGGTTGTAAAGGCATGACAATTTTTACTTTAATGCTTTCCTTGCATTAACCACTTAAAGAGCAGGCCTTTTCTGGAACTTTTTGTTTACATGTGAAAATCCTTATTTTTTTGCTAAAAAATTTGTTAGAACCCACCAAATGTTATATATATTTTTTAAAGCAGAGGACCTAGAGAATAAATTGGTGAGTTTTGCAATTATGTCACGCTTTAAAATTGTGGACGCCCACACAACGGCAACAATGTCAATTTTACTATCCATAGGCAATGCTTTAAAAGCTTTTACAGTTTACCACTTTAGATGTACAGAGGAAGTCTAGTGCTATAATTACTACCCATGATCTGATGGTCACGGTGATACTTCACATACATGGTTTGCGTGCATTCAGGACCGACGCACACGTTCAGTTTTGCGTGCTAGCACAGGGGAACTTTAATTTTTTTCATATATATATATATATATATATATATATATATATATATATATATATATATATTTACACTGTTGCTTTAAATTTTTTATTTATTTTTGATCACATCTATTGCAGTCACAAGGAATGTAAACATCCCTTGTGACAGCTATCGGCACGTGACAGGTATTCTTACTGAGGCATCTGGGGTTCTTTGCACTTGAAAGCATTCAAAACGCCAAGATTGGCATTTTTGAATACTTTGAATTTTTTTAAACTGGTGCCTTTAAGACTCCAGTAAATCAGTAGTGATGTCATGACTTGGCTTCCGGGTTACTAAATCCGATACCCGATCAAAGGCGATCCCGGCTTTCTTTGGGTCTCCGGCCAGCCGGCGGACATGCTGGCTGGTCGTTTGGGTCTAACCCCCCCCCCGCTGCTTATAACAACCTGGTGTCACCAAACCCTTTCTTTTGTTTGTAATAACAACCGAGCAGCTGCTTAGCCACATCAGTTGTTATTGCAAGAGAGCCGACCATCGGCTCTAAAAAATGGTACCGGGGTTATGCCTGCTGCAGGCATCACTCCGGAACAACTACTTGAAGCCAAATGATCTACAGGTACGTGATTTGGCGGCAAGCGATTAAGGTATAAAATGTCCCAGGGTTTGTATTGTCCCCCCTCACCCCCTAAATACTTACTAAGTTCTCACTTGATCCAATGCTGTAGCATCTCTCTCCTCTTTCCCTGCATTCACAGGATGACAAGGCAGCAGCAGGAGCCAATGGCTCGATCGAATCCCATGAGCAGAGAGTGAGGGGGGGGGGAGCAGCCAATCTATGGATGCACACAGCCCCACTCGGGAGTGAGCCCACACCAGCGTCCCCATTGGAATCAGCTTCCTATTGTGATCCTTGGAAAAAAGGAGCCACCAAGAGTGTCGGTGGGGGACCCCAGAAGAGGAGGTTGGGGTTATTCTGTGCAAAACCATTGCACAGAGCAAGCAAGTATAACATGTTTGGCCTTAACAATCACTTTAAAAATAAATCCTAGCCTTAAAAAAAAAGAAAATCCCTGTGTAAATCTGTAAATTGTAAAACTCGCAGTATTGGCATTGAACCAATAGTAGCTGAACACAAACATTGTTGATGTTGAAAAACATAATCTCTATTTAAAACATTAAAAACAGCTGACCACAATAAGTATACCATACCAAGACAAAGTTATGTCTTAAACATCCAGACAAGAAACATATTTTATTCTAATGATTTATTTACAAGTATAAGGCGAAATTAACTCTTTTTTTTATATACTAGTTTAAAAAAAAAGAGCCTTTGTCATCCCATATTACTGTGCTTACATTAGTAATCATCTCAACACTGTAGTACATTTATAACAAAAACATCTTTAAAAGACAAGATACATGTGCTTGACAGCGTCACAAACATTTTTTTTTTTCTTGTATAAAAACAAACTCGTGATAAAGTGTGCCAGTAGACCAAAAGAAAAAAAAGAAAGAAAGGAAAACAATAAATCGGGCTCATTTAATAGCATATTGCATAGAGTGGTGGCAGTAATTCTATGGCATCCAATGAGAAACTACCTTTAACTAAGATTCCACTTTGTTGCTGAAAGCAGACATCTGATTGGTTGTACACAACGCCACTCTATGCAATGTGTTGATAAATTAAGCCCTTTTTTTTTATTTTATTATCACATACTATGATTTTTATTTATTTTTTCTTTTGTAGTTTCTCCCCCACTCTTTTAACATGATATGTTCAGCTTAGTCTTCATGGTCAGAAGAGAATTGATAGGCACTTTATTAAGTGGTGATAACACATCTAAAGTCTTATGTAACAGATTTCATGTCAATGAGACCAATAGAATGACTTGACTTCCTTACCGACATAAAATAAAAAAAACAGGATACGGATAAAATAAGGATTGAACATGTCAGATGACAATGGATATGAACACAGCTGTGCAGTGACATATTTTGTCTGCCAGTTGGATGCACCCACATTCAGATCTATCTAATAATCAGTAATTTTTAAAGACGCCCATCGAGCAGTGGTTCACTATGTGTGGCATATGTGCCATTGGTGGCCCATGTTCCCCTTACACTTGGTGAGCACCAGGTCAGGCTTTAGGATAACAGTCCACAGGAATATATGTGACCTGGAGTGACAGCTGCCAGTGTGGATGGTATGACCTTCAAGGATAAGTTCACCATTATAAATTCACATTTTTCTGCAGGTAAATAAATGTGCATTTTTTTTCCCCAGGGTCCTGGAAAGCATTGCACCTGTGATGAGAAGATCGCTGGTGCCATGCAGGTCTTCTGCAGACTGAGTGTAAGCTGTCTGCCTCGTACATCATACAGAAGGAAGACTCCAACTACCAGAGCGCTCAACAGCGCCATGGTAGTTCCTATGAGAACTAGCCCCGCCCCATCACAGGATTTGATTGACAGCAGCTGGAGCCAATGTATTTTCAGCAAAGCCTTTGAGAGCATGGAGAAGAGGAGAGAGGTGCAGATGGGCAAAGTGCTGGATCAAAATATGGCAAGTATAAGGAGGGAGGTGAGGGTGTGATACACACACCGAAACATTTTGTACCCTAATCCAGGGAATGCATTAAGGTAAAAAATGTTTGCTCTACAACCACTTTAAAGCTGAACCCCAGCCAGATATAAAAGATACAAATTAATACAGCTCTGTATTGATTATTATAGCATTAGATGCATTTTTTTGTAGTAAAAAAGTGTATTTAGCCGTTTGCATGGAGTTCAGTTTTAACTTTTCAAGCAAAGGTTGTACTCAGATACCTCAAACATCATGTGACAACACTAAGACAAAAATGATGCCCAGTGTCGTGTTTGGCGGGCAGTACCACCCACTAAACACAGCACAATCAACTGAATGGGGGTGGTTGCAACATGCTAGTGTGGGGTTTAATGGGTTAAAACAGGCAGCAAGGAGGCCGTATGATGCCTCCTCATTGCCTGCCAAACATCCTCTGAACAGTGATCTGAACACAGATCACTCCCCAGAGGGCACCGCATGTGCAAATGAGCCCTTAGGGAAAGACTGTCCACCTGACTTTAAAAAAGCCACTGAAACATTAGCTATTTGTCTCGGTAGCGTTTTAAAATGCCATTGGAAATGAGCAGTTCTAGAGGATCCAGGCAAATGTTCAGGCTTGAACAGCTGACTATTAGTGCCAACCTGCATTCAGCACTAAGCCCAGGACCTGAAATGATCAGCCCCTGGACTTTGCATTTTACTATAGAGCGCTCAATAGGAGCTCTTCTAGCAGATGATTGTAAACACAGTACTCCCTCATTGAGTCCAGCGACTTTCTGTAGCAATAGATGACTGCTATAACAGATTGGGATAATATAGGAAGAATGCTTCAGGATATAAATGGCCTTCAGAAGTGTGGCAGAAAGATCATGACCATCTATGGGAATTACATACAAGAAGCTCTAGTGATGGCAGCTTTTGCACATTATAACCTGTATTTTCTCATTTACAATGATTCTAAAACCTGGGTAATTCTTGTTATCAGATCACAAGAGCTTCTGCTTACAGCTTTTCATTTATGTGGAATGATTTTCAGAACTGTGTAACAGATTCCTCCATTTCAGGCTCACACCCGATGGGGTACATGGAAGCACAAAGCAAACCTTCTCTGGATCCTGGTGTTTTGTCACTCCTGTTAAACATTCTTTTTTTTCTTTGTTCAAACATTTTCTGCAATCTGTTTTGACAATTCCTGACTCCCATCTACTATACATGGGGTTGGCAGCCAATATAGAAGCACTAACCACAATACTCAGACCAGTTAGGATATTTGTCTTACAAACCAGTTAACAAAATAGGTCATGTTGGGTCTTGTACAACCTCAATAGTTGGAAAGTGTTAGGCTTCATGTACACACAGCCTACTGTGACCTGCCGGAAAATGCAAAAAGCTGCAAAATCATGCCGCCATTTCGCTGCGGTTTGCATTTTCACGTGGCTGGCGGTCAAAGCGTTCCTATCCTGAACGTGATTTTCTGCATTCAGGGGAGGGAGATTGAAGCTCCCCTAACCACAGCAGCTCCTGAACCCTGGTAGAAGCCTATGTGTACATTGACACACAGGCGTTTATGGAGTTTAGGAGCTTTAGTGTGCATGAAGCCAAAGGTAGAAAGGTCCCTCTGTTTTGTTGGCTCCATACACTGGTGACCACATCGCAGAGCAAATGCACTTCAATGACAAAACACTGCACCATGTTATCGCAACTTTAATACTATGGGAGTCTTATGCCATTTACTTTCCTGCAACCACGGGTTGCAGAAAAGAAAATCACTTGATTTCCCTATCAACACCTGCCGGGAGAACACAGTGATTATTGCTAGCAGCTGTGGCAGCTGGCAATAATCACATGCTAGATATCCAACATGCTGATTGTACCAAAGTACAAAAATGATTCAACTTGGGTACAATCAGCTAGCCCATAGATGGTTTGAATCTCGACCGGTCCCTGCTAAACCAGCCAAGATTCGAACCATCTATGCTTGCTTTAAAGTCCTTCTGGTGCAGCATTTATATCCAGTGGGTTCCATTCACACTAGGGTTCACTGAAAGTCTATGCAGGTTACCATGAACTCATGCATAAAAGGGCCCACAGATAATGTTTATACTACCTACAGCAACTAGATGCATTTCCCTCACACTTCCAATGCTGCATTAGAATCATGAAGAGTATATTCCAACTAATTGCTATGGGCAACATGAACTGCTCTTCCTTTAGACACTTTTATGAATGAGGTTTAATGTACAAAGGAAGAAACCCCCCAACCAACTGTGGAGCAATGACAGCTACAGCTCAGCGTCAGGAGTACTACGGTTCTTGGGTCTTCTTAAAGCAGAGTTCAACCCAAAAATTGAACTTCCGCTTTTCGGAACCCTCCCCCCCTCCAGTGTCACATTTGGCACCTTTCAGGGGGAGGGGGTGCAGATACCTGTATAATAAAAGGTATTTGCACCCACTTCCGGTTCCGGGGAGAGACTCCCACGGGACTCACTCAACTCTCCCCCCCCCGCTGCCCTCTGGGAAACACACTGGTTCCAGGAGACAGTGGGGACCACTGGGAACGCTTCACGCTACTTGCGCATGCGCAGTAGGGAACCAGATTCCCTCACCTAGGATGGCGGCGGGGGCAGCTGAGAGACAAGCGATTGCTCGGCTTCTGACATCGCTGGACTCCAGGACAGGTCAGCAGCTGCAGTATTTGTAGGACCTCCGCTTTAAGCCTAGTACACACGAGCTGAATGTCGAGCAGCATGGGCTAGTTCAATAGAAACTGGCTGACATTTGGCCCATGTGTACTGGAATTGGTCCGACAGAAGCCAGCCGTTCGGCTGGCTTCTGACGAAGGGGCATAACTGAAAAAGGTCTTCTGATCATCGGAGAATTCTGGCAGGGGGGGGGGGTCTTTCTTTCTTTCTTGAAAAATAACGACAAATTCCTAAACATTCTTAGAAATCTAAATATGATGAAATACATTCCAGAAATAAAAAATGCTTACATAAAATCCAGGCATGTACAACCTACCACTTAAAGGGTATTCATGGATAGGACAAACATTTTTATACAAATTTCTTTGAGATGAAAGGCAATTGTAAAAAAGTAAATATGTCACAATTTTGTTTTCCTTTTAGTTACATAACAAATTACAACATAAACATAATCAGCTTTATAACTGCTTAAAAACAAACCAAAGTGAGTAGTGTAAATGATTAAATGACCAATCTTGGGCTGTATGATAACAAGAAAATAATACTTTAGTCAACTGTTCCACATATGTATAAAAAGAAAATAAAAGAATCCATTGAGTAGAAACCTCAATTCATTCCGTTCCCACAATATATTATGTCAGTAAAAAAGAAACAAAAAGATACATGGCAAAACAAAACAAAACAAAAGCATGGCAGTCAATTGTTGACTCTTCATGAAACTCAGCTGAACGACATGATCTTCGGGAGAAAAAGATTAAATGTCACCAGTGATTGTCTTATCATAAAACATCCTTCCATGTGGATAACACTTCAGACCAAAAAGACAAGGGCAAGGAGACAAGAAGAGAGGTCCATTGTTGCTTCGCCCGTATTGCAAAAGGCACTAAAAAGAAGCATGATGTATACCACAGTACCATTCCATTTAAAAAATAATACAAAGTCTTCCATGAAAATAATTATTGCCTTTATTTGTTTAATAGTGTTCAGTGTTCCTCAGGAATAGAAGGGTCTCCCCTGTTCTTGCGGTAATCGGTTTAGCCGTGCTACCTGAGACGGAGAGGGTGGGACGTCTTGGCGGAAAGGACCTTTAGACTGAGTGTAATTTGAGTCATAATTGTCTGACCCATCAGACACCTTTTTTTTAAGCTGCTGTTCTTTCCGCCTCTGCTCTTGTCTGAGAAGTTCTTGGGTTTCCATCATGACCCTGGCATTAAATCCATGTCCACCCATGTAGCCATTTCTTGAGCCCTGATAGCTGGAATATCGAGGATTCTCCTTGGCGCTCTGGAAACCCTCTCCAGGGGAATAAGCTTGCTCCCACGAGTCTTGAGAAATAGAGCTAGGATTTTTGCGGCTTTGCCTGCATATGGATAAAACAAAGGGTTGTTAGCTTCGAGTGTATCTAAACCCTTACAAGGAACTTCTCTTATTTGCTACATTAGGTCTGTTAAATATAACATTAAAAGCATTGTGTTATATCTGTTTGAGAAGTGCAAAAAAACTTTACAATATGGTCTTCAAATGTGTACACTTTGCAAATATGACTATATTAAAAGAGCGATAGTTGGTGGATATGGCTACAACTGCACCTCATCCACAAAATATCTTGGACCAAGCACAAGACTAAAAACTGGGGCATAGCAGACTTTTGTGGTGTAACACAAACAAATTACCAAATTCCTTATTAAAAATAATCCCTTTATTCACATAATAATAAAACCTTCATTAAAAATGAGTTTGGCTGGGTTTAACTATACCCTACAAGAACTCCCCCTATCCCCATATATTAGGGTATATGTTAAAATAACATATTGCATAACTAGATTGCAATCCACAAGTAACTTCCAGTATCCAAAAGGGGTAGAGGTGGAGGAGTCCTCCAGTTCTCAATGCGTTTCTCAACGGAGAGGAGGCAGTGAATAGATCTAAGAAATAATAATATAAACATGGTAACCTCCAATATTCACAAGGCCATACTCTCCCCCCAGGGTGAGCAAGCGAGCCTGCATACCTGGTCTGGTGGTTGGTGTTCCGCAGAATATATCTGAATTGGTTAGTACATTAAAGTTATGACTATATGGATGATTACGTGACCTTGTGAACACTGGAGATTACCATGTTTATATTGTTATTTCATAGATCTATACACTGTTCCCTCTCCTTAAGAAACAGAAGCCTCCACGAAACTTGTTGAGAACTGGAAGCCTCCTTCCCTCCCATTTGGATACTGGAAGTTACTTGTGGATTGCAATCTAGTTATGCAATATGCTGGTTTAACATAATATATAGGGATAAGAGAAGTTCTAAAACCAAAGTAATTTTTAATAATGGTTTTATGATTATTATATCAATAAAGTGACTACTGGTGATCAGGAAATAGCCGATTTGTTCCTGTTGCACCACAAAAGTCCACTATGTCCCAGTTTTTACCTGCTTTATAAAGCAATGAAATACAAAAAAAATCCAATTGTATAAACAAGGAATAGGCAGTCAATGTGCCTAAATCCATCCCATATCTATGCCTTGTGGCTACAACAGACAGACAATGTTTTCACCATTAATCTTTCAACACAATCTAAAAAACGATAAACACAATTTTAAACATATACACTATATCAGGAACATGCAATTAGCGGACCTCCAGCTGTTGAAAAACTACAAGTCCCATCATGCCTCTGCCTCTAGGTGTCATGCTTGTGGCTGTCAGAGTCTTGCTATGCCTCATGGGAGTTGTAGTTCTGCAACAGCTGGAGGTCCGCTAATTTCATATCCCTGCACTATATTGTCAAAAGTATTTGGACACCTGCCTTTACACGCACATGAACTTCAACCCGATAGAACACCTTTGGGATGAATTAGAGTGGAGACTGCAAGCCAGGCCTTCTCATCCAACATCAGTGCCCGACCTCACAAATGCGCTTCTGGAAGAATGGTCAAACATTCCCATAGACCAGTGTTTCTCAATTCCAGCCCTCAAGGCGCACCAACAGGTAATTTTTTCAGGATTTTCCTCAGATGAAATGGCTGTGGTAATTACTAAAGCAGTGAAACTGATCAAATCACCTGTGCAAAATAATTGTGCGCCTTGAGGACTGAAATTAATTGAGGGACACTGCCATAGACACACTCCTAAACCTTGTGGACAGCCTTCCCAGAAGAGTTGAAGCTGTTATAGCTGCATAGGGTGGGCCAACTCAATATTGAACCCTACAGACTAAGACTGGGATGCCATTAAAGTTCATGTCTGTGTTAAGGCAGGTGTACCAATACTTTTGACAATATAGTGTATGTGTAAAGAGAGAAAAAAAAAAAAAAAAGGAAAGCAAGAAGACATTTATATAACAGAATAAGCCAAAATCAAAAAATAAATCAGCTTTCAGTGTAAATGCGGTCAATATAAAAAAAGGTGAATTCATTAATTGCTATGAATTGCTGCAGCTCACTAATTATATGACCTTTTTATAGACAGAATGAAAAGAATGAACGTTGTACAGTAACCAATGACAGCTAATTAGCAAAGTGGACAGGCTATTCAAAGCAAATTTCTGATTGGCTGTGATGGTCACTTATACCCAATGAATTGTGTTGCCATGTTAGATAATACACCATGTACTCAGAGCTACATGTCTGCCTTTGTTTCCACTTAATCACCTTTACAAAGCAACCTCCATCATATTGAGATTTCTTTCACCGTTTTCTTGATAAATGGCAGAGATTATCATCACCTCAACCTATATAAAAATTATCTGCATTTCTCTTTATTGTTAACAACAAAAGTATGGAGAAAAAAAAAGAAAAAGAAGGATATAAAAAGGTGCACAATCTTTCTGATAATTGAAGAATAGCCATAAATGCCCCCCCCCCCCTCACCTATATGAATATTGTATGTTTGAAGTTAAACCCTTTAAAAGTGAATCCAACAACAGGGAACAGAAGCAGTGATTCTACTGCTTTCATCTTAACAGAAAAGAAAAGTTGAACGAGTTCTAAAGTATGGGCTATAAAGTCCTCCAGCGTCATGGCTGCTGGGACGTCTCATATCAAAGAAGCATCACTGACAACTGCCTCACTGTTCCCAGCAAGCTCCACATCTCCCCCACTCCTCCGTCTGATGGATTGCCTTGCTTTGACCCACTTCTAGCAGCCAGGAAGAGTCTCTTCCCCCGGCCTTTCCTCTGAGGAGTGGTATTCCTGACAGTTGTGTCTGGGCTGTTTCTGACGGCTGTGCCAAGCTACATTAGGTTTCAGTACTGTAGGAAGCTGGCTGTGTGAGGACTCCTGTAGATCTGAGGTCATTGAAGTTACTGCCTCAAGGTATAGAAAGCACAGCATGTGCCAAGAACCTTTTAATTCTATGAAGGTCAGTCTTTGAAACAACCGCTGCTTTGGAATTGCCGGCAGTTAAATAAAAAAGACAGGGCTGTTGCACAGTCATATACAGTTAGAATGAAAGTCATGCAAACCGTACTAAGCTGGTGTCTGTATTATGTGCAGAGATGTGCTACTTGACCAACATCTGCAAAGTAACAGCATAAAGTGCCGCATGATCCAGAAAACTAAAGGCTAATGGCTGCCAAGACATAGACGTACAAAAAGTATCAGAAGTTGTAATCTATCATACAAAGTAGATTAGCAGATGTTGGCATAGGATAAAAGTAATTCACGTTAATGTGTGTTAATGTGCAAAGAACGTTATGTTTCTCTGCACAAATATTTTTTATACAGTTGCATTACTCTGTATGTAAAAAGACTGCGCACAGAAATCGGTGCAAGAATCTTCACCAAGTGCGTCACTGTCTGTTTAAAATGTTACACACATAAAAAGAAATGTGTACAGTATTAGGGTTTAAATCAACGTATGGTGCTTAAAGCCCAACTAGGGCCAAAGCCTTTTCTCTGTTTTGGATTGGGGGCAATTCGAACCTCTGTTGGTTTTCTTAATATTTCTTTCTTGGGGGGGGGGGGGGTTCCAAACTGGGAAGATGTCCCCACGCCTTTCATTATGAATGTATCACAGTGAAAGGAAGTGATGTGAACGTTCTCCAGTGAGGACAGAGACAGCAGCAGAAACAAATGTGTTAGTGCCAGGGAGGAAATTAGAACCTCCTTAAAGCTTTTAATTGTGCTCTAGTAAGACATTACCTTTATTCATTCGCCTTGTGTCAA
Source organism: Rana muscosa (assembly GCA_029206835.1). Classification (NCBI taxonomy): domain Eukaryota; kingdom Metazoa; phylum Chordata; class Amphibia; order Anura; family Ranidae; genus Rana; species Rana muscosa. Next base: position 235,256,285 of record CM055122.1, on the reverse strand, counting down.
CAAAGGGTAAATAAAGTGAAAATCCCAGCCAACATGGTCATATCCAGCAATGTAAACACCTCAAAGGTCAGTTTTCTCAATGATTTAAAGACTAAAGAAAAGTGGGCTTTAACTTTTAATAAGGACACTTACCTGTCCTACTCACCCGCGATGTCACCCGCCCCCCCCCCCCCGAGGCCGATCCCTCAATCCTGGCAGCTCCCGGCGCCGCCATCCTCACTAAGGGAAACAGGCAGTGAAGCCTTGCGGCTTCACTGCCCGTTTCCTACTGCGCCAGTCTCGCAGTGTTTTCTGAATTGGCGGCTGCTCTCTGGGATACACACAGTTCCCAGAAGGCAGCGCGCCCCATTCCCCAGAAGACACCGCGACTAGGACGAAGGAAGAAGACCTGCCGAGGACTAGGAAGAGGCAGATTAGGAACATCCGCATGGCAACCGCCTTTTCTGGTGAGTAAAAAAAAAATGTTCTATTTTTTTTGCAGGATTTTTGTGTATTTTTTATTTTTAGGGTGGAACTCCACTTTAACAGTCACAGATTAGAAGAATGAACAGTAAAATCTTGTCTTAGGTTCCTCAAGGAGGAGAGATGAAAGTCCTCCCAAATCCCAAGTATGCTACCTCAACACCCAATCATTTTGAAAAAGAGAATATAAACTGTTGGGTTTCCCTTGATACATTCTATTATTAAACCTGATTAGCAGCAGAAAATAGGGTAGTGGGACCGCTACAGGGTGAGGGATGACACATATTTATCTCCACCAGCAGTATATAATGGACAGAGACAAATGACCTGACTGGGGTTCAGCTTAGACAGCCCAATATTATTGTATGTTAATGGGGGAAACTGACAATTTTGCTAATTTATTGTTCGATAACTGGTTTTATTTCCGTACACAAAACACATAATTATGGCCCATAAAAAGTAGAAATTCAATGTTTATCCAGTCTCTCCACATTTGCGATTGGATGCAGCAATTGCAGAAACTGATAACATCGCTGAAAGATGCTCGCTGATGGCGTGCTCAAAATACATCTGACAGTAGCTGACATGATCTTCACTGATCTTATTACTGGAATAAGGTAAAAGCCTGGGGCAGGATCTTATAATTGGTAAGAAGGACCTATTATGTGAGCCATCTCCACGGCTTGTCTTTATACAAGAAAAAAAAAAGTAAAAAAGCAAAACAAAAAATAAAAACCAGCTCGGAGGCCAGCTTGACCAGACTTGTATAAGTCATGTAATTGTATTGCCAAAAGAAAGAAAAAGTAAGAAAGGACAACCATCAAAGTGCATTAAAAGAGAAAACTTTTTTTTTTTATTTGTCCTGGATAATGTGGATCAGGTCTTTCTGGTCACAGATGACACAAGAGGAAGTGAGAGAACATCTCTTCAAAGTGAGGTGAAGCAGTCTGTTAGACTGTAATATTTTGATTTTCCCATTACATTAAGTCCCCCATAATGATGGTCCCCGGGACGAATAGAGAGGGTGAACACCTCCTTAGCGGGGATACAGCCAGCTACCTGATAGAGGTTTTAAAGCCCAAATCTGAGAATCTTAAAAAATCCACCCCTACAGTGCCTCCCCCGTACTGCAAATGCTAAATACTTTTTATATTTAGGGGGACAAAAAGTATAAATACTTACCCCTATTCCTCGCTCTAGGAAGGTCTCTCCAGTGCTGCGTTTGATTCTGTAAGCTGAAGACAAAAGGAACAAGAGAAGCTTTTGCCTTCACAATCCTAGAGTCAGCTTCCACCAGCCCTGGTGTATGGACTGAACGGACCTTTTAACCCTTCTCTTTAACCTTGGACTATAGATATATAAAGATATATCTATATTTATCTATAAATGTAATTTCTAGCCCCTTTTTAATTAATTTATGACATCTTGAAGTGTCTTATCCTGTGCCTATCTTTGTTTCTGTAAGCTGAGGCCAGCTCCAGTCCCACTTCAGCCTCCTTAGCGTACAATACAGAACTAATGACCCTTTATTCTATGTGGTGGCATTAAGGCTCCATCCCTAGACATAACATGCATTTAACCCTTGTGTGTGGGGGGGGCTCTGTGCTCCAACTGGAAGGGAGGATTTGTTTTTTTAATTCCTGGAGTTGGGATTTAACATTTCCCCGTTTTAGATATTCTTTATGGTACTCTAATTGGTTTTGGGGAATCTGTTTTTATATAGGTCCTGCAATCCTCTATTTATAACGGGTAAACATGAACATAAACCTTTGTGTATCGTATAAAACAAATTTAGCTTTCTTAAATTATTATATATAGGTTATATTTGCTTATACAATGTTGCTGCATTAAAACATTAATGCTATGATACTTATCTAGCAGAAAAATTGCCTTTTTAGTGCAGCTGTTTTTTTGTTTTGTTTTTTAAACGCCTTTGTCCAGTTTACATTTACTTCTGCCTAAAATTACATGAAATCCTCATATAGTTAAATATAAACTCGTAAAATCACAACTTTTTATTGCGGGTAAATCCTGAGCGTGGCAAAGTGCATAATATGAATTTGACAGCGTGGAAGCAAAGCCCTGTGACTCATTTCATTCTCATTGACATCCTTTAATTTAATTGGGGATCACATGGCATTAGTGAATTTTCATTACAGCCAGAGCCCTTCGATCATCATATTGCTAATTGGAATCAGATCAGATGGTCATCTAATCCAAGTATAATATCAATATATTTTCATTACTGTATATGAATTAAGCTAACAGCTAAATGCAGCGAGCGTTTAATGAGCAACATAATCTACTGCAGCTCCCAAAAAAATTAACGGCTCTGCCTAGAGCAGTTGTAGAGGTTTCATATACAATCTAGTGGGTATATATTACAATGATAAAAAGGATAGAAAAAAAACAACAGTGAACCCTCCGGCACAATATCAATAATGCCACATGCTTTAATTAAATAAAAGATTTAATAAACCTGTGGGCAATGCCAAGAAAGGCAAGAAGGAATTGTACCCAATATGGAATGAAGGACAAATGTTCAACATGGCCACCTCCGAAAAATAATAAATCAGAATGGGGCTCTGGGCAAGGTTTTGGCCCCTTTATGGACCGTAAAAAGAACTGCAATATACACAGAGAAGTTGCCCTATTTGTACGGTACTGGCAAGGCCCCATCAGACACCAACTGCCTGCCACAAGTGTATTGTCCCTTGTGAACCTGTGAAGTTACAGGCAGGTGCACTGTTTTGAGCAATTGCATAATTTCTCTGTCTAGCTGCAGGAACATGAAGGTTTTAGCTGAGCCACCTAGACATCCCCTAAGCTCCTCCCTAGGTTGCCTTATAGAAGAACTGACTCTGGGCCACTCTAACGTAGACCTTTAAGGAAATGTATAGCAGTGGATACGAATGGCATTATATTTTGTACAACATCAATTTTAAATAAGAGCCACGTAAGTCTATTTTTACCCCGTGTACACCTATCAATCCCCGTTATCTCCATCCTCTGTGCTGCACATCACTAATCCTAGTGGAAAGCTGATCTACAGACTGACATGATGTGGGAGCAACTTTCTGTTGAAGTTAATGGAGAGTACATATGATATATTAGTGTGTATATGAAAGTGCTGGTGGGAGTGTGGTAGGTAGAAAAGGATGAGTACACAAAGTACATCTATACTGTGGAGTCACTATTACTTGCACTATTATTAAATATGTATAAATGTAGAGATTAACTAAATGAAAAACAACATCGTACAATTCATCATGGTCGGCTTGGGTCCTCAAACACATTAGATGTGACATGTTTGTCAGACATGCTTTGAATCAGGTAGGTACATTGTTGACATCAATCCTGACCTGCAGCTGGAATGCATGCCTGGTTTGTTCACAGAATGCTAGTAGACATGGCACCTAGGATAGCTAAAGTAAAACAACACATCTTGGCAATATAGACATCAGTGATGGCTTTTACTGACTCAAAGTCGACCTGTATTTGAGAGTCAAGAGTAGCTGCCCATCCCAGACTAACCCATACTGCATTACTTATGTAAGTTGTTTTACGATAAAACACTTAGGGCCAACTGGGTGGCCTTCTGCAGCTCGGGACCCAACTATCTATCTCTGTTCATATCTTCTTCTGATTCAGACCAGATATCGCTCTTTCACTTTAGGCTTGCATCTTGTTTTATCCAAGCATCCTCTACGAATGTTTTTTTTTTTTTAAATACTTCTGTGCAGTAGAGAATTCCCAGAACTTGTTCTATGTCAGTATTAAAAGTAAAATCCTGCATTCTAGCTAATTCTGCAGTAATGCGCTTAAACGTGTGACAGAGTGCATTCCTTGCATAAGTTGTGCTCTTGCTGCTTGCATTATGTCTTCAGGAACAGCTGTTACAGTATCTCGTTCAGCAAACAGCTACTTCTTACAATCAAGTGTTTACAGAACATATTATGGGTCAGCACAATGCCAAGATTTGTGCTTCTTTTCCTTCTTCATCTCTTTTGAATGGCTGCTAGGAAAACTTTACCATAATTGTACAACTTTTAGGATCAAAGGCTTGCTGGCGGTGACGAATTGCAATGAAATGCTGGCTTAAAACTGAAATGTGTTCTGTTAAGAAAAATGTGAGAGGACTTCTATCGGAATCTAATTGAAGAAAGTTATTAGTTTGAAATGAAAACTGGCTAATTCGCACTCTTGGTGCAGACGCATGCATTTTTCCAGCTACAGACCAATATTTGTAGTCAGGCGGTTGTCTTTGTGACCTCCAAGCATTTGGCTTTCAATAGAGAAAGCTTTATGTTTCATAAAAATTCCTTGGATCACTGATTTTAAATGCTTTGAGTGACTATCCGTGCTTATCATCTTTTTGGCCCTCCCTGTATAGTCAGAAGGACTCTCGCTTATCTTCCTTTTTTAAACGGACTTCAGCCTTTCAGTTTTATATGTACAAAACACAAACATATGTGGAAGTCATTTCACCGGATGGTGGGACTTTTGATTGGACAGAAGTTTTCACCACAGAGTCGCTTTTAAAGCAGACCTAACGGTAACATTGCAACCTTCATCAACAAATTCCTAACATGTCAAAATATACAGAACCAGCATCATCTTTGCAAAAAGCATTACCTTTTACCATTATTAGTCCTAGAACTCCAGTCAAGTGTACCCAACCCTGTGTGATTTTACCTAGATACCTCTGGTCTGTCAAGGTGCATTCTGGGAGAATGAGGTCATCAGTCTGCTGCAGGCAACAGGTGATCAACAAAAGGTTTTCAATTTTTCCAGTCTTAGCTCTGCACTCGAGGGTAAAAACGATTTCTTATCCAAGGTACTGGATGTGACATACATTACTGATTATATGTCCATGCAAACAGAGGACATAAAATCAAGCTTTACTGCTTATTCAATAAAATTACTGTAACAAGCATAATTTTTGTGCGTTTGTAATATGTTAATAAAAATTACACAAAAAGTGACAATTGTTAAAGTCATTTTATTGTGTAAAATATAAGGTTGATTTCATGTTCTCTGATAGGATGTACATAGAATTAGTAGTGCATGCCACATCTATTATGCCAGTTATGAAATGCGGCAGGCAGGAGGAAGGATTTCCGAAGTCTCCTGTCCCACAGTGATCATTCACTTAGCCTGCTGCAACATAGTAACTTTCTTGTAGTTAGTGGTAGCAGTGAGGGCTGATCTAAAGCCAGGCATACATGAAAACAAAATTCATCTGGTTCAGCAGGGCCTTGGCCTGGCCGATCTTCGATCCATGTATGGGCACAGGCTGGTTGTACAGAAGTCAATTTACCAAACAACTTCTGTACAACCGCCCTGTAGGATTTTTTCAGCTCAACAGAGCCGCCGACAGCACTGATCTGTGTACTCTAATGGCATGGAAGCTATCAGAATGGGGGAATCAAGTCATTCTTTGCTGGTTGAATGAAAAAAAAAAAAAAAAAAAGACTCATCTATGGGCTTCTTAAATGAGACAGCAAGTGGACATGCGTCCAAGATCATAAATGCAGCTGTAAAGGTACCTAGATGTAGTCAACCATGTCAGATCTGGAACAGTAACTCAGGAAGTAGGTGCAGGCTCTGGATCATGACTGATGATTCCCAATGTAAAGGTAAACCTGTCCCTTTCAGAGATGATAATGAACTAAACACTGCTGCTTTTCATGATCCATTAGTATGGGGTTTGGTAGTAGGTCCTGTTCTTGAAGGGGGGGGGGGGGTAATGGAAGAATGGCTAGTTTAATTACCTTGTTTCATTAATACAGGCTATCTGCAGGTGGAATATAACTCAAAAATAGATAACGGGACAGGTTTGAACGCCGTGAGCCTAAAAGACCCCAGGTTCTGGTGATCTCTATTGAGATTGATCCTTATGACCATAGCGTTAAAAAACATTACAAGTACAGCATGGTGCACTTTGGAGGAGATATGGGGTGGCCTACCTTAGCCAGGTTCTTCGCAATGGGAAATTGCTCTCGTTTGAAACCCTACAAGGTCTTTTTGGTTTGCCGCAGTCTATGAAGTTTTACTATATGCAACTACACCATGCTATAACTGCCCAGAGCAAATCCTCGGAGTGGACCCCCTCCCCAACCCCATTGTTTAATTTGATTGCAAGAGCTGCCACTACTAAGGGGTTTATATCGCAATGTTATAATATGCTACTAAAAAACGTTCTAACTAGACACCCTTTGCGAGTTTTGGCCAGGTGGGAGGGGGAGGTGGGCCCGATTGATGGAGATCAGTGGGAGGAAGCCCTGCAGGCGGTACCCACCTGCTTCTTGAATGTATCTCATAGATTGTCACAACTGTATTTATTGCTGATGGTGTATTATACCCCCCACAGATTGTTTGCTATGGGCTTGCGGCCCACTCCACTGTATACCAGGTGCAAGAGAGACCATGGAGGCCTAATCCACCTACTGTGGAGATGCCCGAAACTTCACCCATACTGGAAGGGGGTGGTGGACACCATAGAGAGGGTGTTTCAGGTCTTGCTGCCTACAGATCCAAAACATTGCTTACTTAATATACTGGATGAGCTGGAATGGGAGGAATGTACCAGGGTGGCTGTTATTAGATCTCTGTTTCTGGCACGCAAGCTTATAATGACCCATTGGATATCAGAGGACCCTCCTGCTCTTAAAGAAGGGATTAGTATAATGGGAGATATGCTCTGGAAAGAAAAAATAATATACCAGCATAGGGGTAGCACCCAGAAGTTTGAGAGGTTATGGGGACCGTGGCTGAAAGTTCCGGGCCTGGTCCCTGTGGATCTGGTCACGGGAAGATTGCTGGGCATGGGTACCTGAACAGGATATAAGCTAGATGACTGGGCCTTCTTTGAGGGCACTGGCAGCCCAACACTGAACAGGGCGAGGGGCATGCTCAGATGGTAAAGAAATGTATAAGTTGAATGTGCAGACTCTGTAAACTTATGGTTTATATTGCTTTTAAATGTACCGGATTGGCAGGGTGGGGAGGGGGGAGGGGGAGGTTCGTTTTTTCTTGATGGACTGCAATACAACGAAGTGCATGCTAACATTGATACTGCATAGATGGCAAACCTTGTATTCATGTAATGCTACTGTCCCACGATATGTTTTAATGTTTGAATTATGGCATCGATAAAACTGCTCACTTGGAATGTGCGTGGGCTTGGGGACAAGGTAAAGAGATCTGCAGTTTTCTCATTTCTCAAAAAACAACGAGCCGACATTGTGGTGTTAGTGGAGACACACGTTGAGGGTCGGCTCCAGATGGCACTCCGCCGGCCATGGATTGGGTGGGCATATCATTCATCCCACTCGTCCCACGCCCGCGGAGTCTCAGTTTTGATTGCCAAGACGGTACATTTTGAGCTGTGTGATGTTCAGTCTGACCCACAGGGGCGCTATGTCTTTCTTTCGGTTAAATTGTATGGTGAACCTTTCCTACTGATGGCATTCTATGTACCTCCACCATTTAATTCTACTATAGTCACAGAGGGCTTGCTATATATGACTCGTCATCCTTCGATTCAGGCGGTGTGGCTGGGGGATTTTAACGCTACGTTGAACCCTACATTAGACAAACTGTCGCCCTCGCCATTATCTACTACAGCTCCAACCCACACTAGATTCTCCCGACTTATCTCTTCCTTTAATCTCACTGACACCTGGCGTTTTAAATTCCCGCTCACTCGAGCTTACTCCTGTTTCTCAACTACCCATAACACCATGTCCCGTATAGATTTTATATTCATTTCTAGTACCCTTGCCCCAAGATTACTGGAAGCTGAATTTGCCCCCAGATTACTTTCAGACCATAGCCCATATTTCATTAGCCTCTCCATCCCATTAGACAAACCGCCCCGTACGTGGCGCCTGAATCCGTTTTGGCTCACCCTGTTGTCGGAGGATGACGAGCTTGGTAACAGTTGGAGAACTTACTTTTTAGAGAATGACGGATCTGCATCCCCAGACGTAGTATGGGAAGCCTTCAAACTGCATGCACGTATGACTCTGACCTCCTTTATCAACAGGCTGAAGGCTAATTCATCAGCCATACTGGACGGGGCAATGCGGGATCTGTCCTCCTCTGAACAGGGGTACATGTCGAACCCCTCTCCTGATGGAGCTGCCCGACTCAGGTTACAAACCAGGGTGGTTAATCAGCTACAACACGAGACGGCCAGGAAAAAACTTTTCTTTGCCAGACAAAAATTATATGAACATGGGGAGAGAGCGGGTAAACTGTTGGCCTACTTGGCACATAGTGAGGATAGACCCCCTACTGTCATTTCCCTCACTGGTCCTAATGGGGAAAAGATTACGGAGCCCCAGGCTGTCACTTCTGAATTTAGGGACTTCTTTTCTCAACTATATACGTCCCAGGTTTCTACCACTGACTCTCAATTGGAAGATCTACTGGCGGAAATCATCTTTCCACGGCTAGACGATGCCCAAATGGCTATGCTAGACGCACCTATTACACTCGACGAAATATCCACAGCGATTGGGAGCTTCGCCAGATCCAAGGCCCCGGGTTCAGATGGGTTGCCCATAGAATTTTACGCCCAATACATCGAGATACTTGCCCCCAAGTTATTGTCCCTCTTCAACCATCTATTTGACAATTTCACCTTACCCCCATCGATGGGCGAGGCGGTAATTATCCTCATACCTAAGCCAGGCAAGGACCCAGGCCTCCCGGAATCTTATAGACCAATATCGCTACTCCAGGTAGACATAAAGATTCTGGCGAAAGTACTTGCCCTACGCCTTAACCAAGTGATTCTAACCCTGATCCATGCTGACCAAGCTGGATTTATGCCGGGGCGTAACACCTCCTTCAACCTCAGAAAATTGTATATTAACTTACAAGCGACACATACTAATGTTGGGTCCCGGGTGGTGGTGGCTTTGGATACTGCCAAGGCCTTTGACTCAGTGGAGTGGCGGTACCTTTGGGGATGCCTCCGTGGCTTTGGTTTTGGACCTAAATTTATTAAGTGGGTTCAATTATTATATCTGGCACCCAGGGGTAAAGTAGTGGCCAACGGGAGGGCCTCCCAGACATTTGACTTATCCAGGGGCACTAGACAGGGCTGCCCACTGTCTCCGCTCCTCTATGCCTTGGCGGCGGAGCCCCTTGCAATCTCCATTAGAGGGGACCCCGAGATTCAGGGTCTCTGCCTTGGTTCCCTGACTGAAAAAATTAGCTTATACGCAGACGACACGCTACTATACCTGGCCGACTCTGCCACATCGCTTCAGAAGGCGTTGCATACAATTGAACACTTTGGTCAGTTCTCTGGCCTTAAAATTAATTGGGAGAAATCTCAAATACTGCCTATGGATAGTTTCCCCTCTCCCAAGCTACAGGCACAGTTACCACTCCAGCGAGTGAACACTATCAAATATCTTGGAGTATTGGTGAATAGAACACCGGCTGACTATATATCCCTGAACATAGAACCCCTTTTCGATCTCATCAAGTCTAGAACCCAGGTATGGGCGAGACTGCCGCTCGGCGTGTGGGGCCGTATTAACATTGTTAAAATGATATTATTTCCGAAAATATTGTATATACTCTGGCACACACCTGTATACTTACCCTTGAAATTTTTCAAGTCAATGGAGGCCATACTCAAGACATTTATTTGGGGTAACAACAGACACAAGCTGGCCTGGAGAGTCCTTAAGAACCCTACTGACCTAGGTGGAACAGCCCTCCCTGACTTAAATCTTTATTACCTTGCGTCCCAACTGTCTCAACTATACCACATAGATAAAACCGACAGACTCAGATTCCTCACCCTCCTCTGTCCACGGTGGGCACAACTGACCACTGACCCACTCACTGCAATTGCAGTGGGACATAGTGGGAATAACTCCAATAGAGACCGTGGGTCCCTATTATACCAATATAGGCGCGTATGGGACATCACCACTAAAACATTAACGACCCCTAAACACAACAACTATACCCCCTTATGGCACAATAGACTACTCTCAGAGTTTCTCTTGATCCCTGACACAGAGATATGGTGCGAATATGGAATATATTATTTGCACCACATAATTTCCGATGGCACACTTAAAAACTTTGAGGACCTCCAAAATGAGTTCCTGCTGCCCAATTCTATGCTTTTTAGATTCTTCCAGGTGCGTCACGCAGCCCAAGCTCAGTTTCCCCAGCCTTTGCCACAATCTACGCCTAATGTTATTATGGCTGTGGTTAAAGGTGTGGACCCGCGAAAGCTGATCTCTGATTTTTATGTCATGCTTCTCACCCCATCATCTACCACGCTAGCTTACAGCCTTAAACCAAGATGGGAAAGAGAGGTGGGCCCACTGGAGGATGAGGAGTGGAGTGAAGCCCTAGACTCGTGCAAGACTGTATCCCCCAAGCTCTCTGACAGGCTGACCCAGTTATACGTGGTGCACCGAGCGTATCTCACCCCCCTAAGAATCGCCCGCTTTAGACGACAGTTTTCTACCTTGTGCACAATGTGTAACCAAACGACGGGCACATTCTTCCATCTACTCTGGGCGTGCCCGGTCCTTCAGGGTCTGTGGAAGCAGATTGTTGACTTCCTCCATGATGACATGGGATCCCCATTGACCCTGGACCCCAAACAATGCTTACTGGGGATATTCCCCGACTCTGAGATGGACAAATTCACTAAAACATTCTTGCATGAAACATTGTTTAATGCTAGAAAAATTATAGCCAGACAGTGGATGAGACCCACTCCCCCCAGCTTCAACGATTGGAAACTAGATATAAATAACACTCTTCCCTACAAAAAGTTCATATACATCAACAGAGGTTGTCCAGATAAGTACTACAAAATCTGGGATCGATGGCTTGAGTCCGCAGACACATGCACTGATGGTCCGTAATACTATACATCCTTCTAGCGTGCAATTCCATGAATAGCGTGGACATAGGGTTTTCCACTTATTGATAGTCACTGAATCCAGTGTTCAATCTGAACAAGTTTTTTGATCTACTGTGCCTATATATGTATAAGCCACATTTCTTGTTTTATGCATTTCTCCAGTATTGCCTTGTAACTTGCAGAATTATGTTCCAAATGTAAATTGTTCAATAAAAAACTTTTTTCTCAAAAAAAAAAAAAAAAAAATGTACCGGATTGTTTATGTAGCTTTGGTGTATGTCTTTTATATGTTGATGATGATGATATGTAAATTTATATCGCACCAAATACTGTCTTGGAGGACTGCAACTAAGCGCGCTGTACCATAAATTCACCAATCAGCCTTGGGAAAGAAAAAAACTATTTGAGAAAAAGGGAGGGGAGAAAAAAAAAAAAATAAACTTTTTTTCTGGATAAAAAAACCCAAAAAACTTTACAAGTGTATTCTATGTGTAATAGAATGCTACCTTCTCAATCCTTTGTTCCTTAAAGACTTGCTTCTTCCAAGACCCAAACTGGAAACAATTCTCCAAGTAGGGACACTTACCTGGAGTTCAGTGCCACCCGCACTTTTTCTGCCCTAATTTTTATATCATATATCAGTGGAGCCTTTCTTGCCAAAAAAACTAATCAAACTTTTATTCTCTAAGTGACAATGTTTATCACAGGACTTAATGAGACTGGCTTTTAAAGACCGTTCTTATTTCAGAATTTTTTTTAAGAGCATTCAGCAGTATGAGGAGATAAGAGTCATCCAAACCACATGTAGCCTTCCTAAAGAATCCTATCTATATTTGGTGGAAGTTGCTAGGGTTTAAACTACTTGCTTGTAGACACAGCCAATAAATCCCAACAAACTAAATGCAGGAGACCTATACTTGGGGGGCTGAAAGTTTTCAAATCTGCTTTACTTCACAATTACACAGTGAAGACCAGGAGACCAAAATATGTGGTAAATTTTACAGCACTGCAAAGCATTTAGCACCGACGCGATCTTCCGCATTTCACTGATAAACATACAACACAGAGAAGAGGAAGCGCTGGTCTTATGTTCAGAACAGTGTACAAAAGTGTCCTTTCAGGTTATTTCCATGGAAGAATCTATTTTTGAAAGGCCTTTCCCTAAAGCTCAAATAAACTTACAGTTTAAATCAGCTAAATCATTTCTGGCGTATCAAAACAAAACATGTATAAGGTGTGCAAAGTCTTCCAGTTTGCACACACCCAGAGAAGAAAAGCCTATCACCTGACAAAATGCGGTTTGGAAGCATGGGTCTCTCTGCAGGGGTCCAATACACCCCCTGCTAAGTCAGAGGTAGAGCTCACCAATCAGCAAATATCATGCCCCATGCTGATTGCAGAGCCAAAAGTCTTATTTAGCAGAGGGCATGTTGGACCGCTGAATAGAGACCACTTACAGCATTCTGGGAGGGGACGGGCTTTTTTAATTAATCAGGCTGTGGGCGTTCCTTGCAGAAAACAAACTGTAAACACCTTTGTTTTTATTCTCCTAAAATCTTTTTAGCTTAAAGTGGACCTTCTGTAATTTATTTTAAACTTTCCATCTATTAAATCCTCTGCCTTTGTTGTTATAACTTTGGATAGTAAAACATTTTTTTTTCTGCCAGTAAATACCTTATACAGCCCACTTCCTGTTTTTTCTCTGGTAAAAAGCCTAGGCTTATGACATAATGCTCATCTCTCTCTCTCTCTCATGAGAGTTTACCAGGAAGGGAGGGGGGTGAGTCTTAAGAGGGCCAATAAAAGCTGCAGAGCTGGAGGTGTGCCTTTGTGTGTCTGTGTAAATCCAGGAAGTGAACAGGCAGCATCTTCAGCTGCCCACAGTTAAAATGGTTGCAGCCAGACTCAGTGGAGGGAGATTTCTGAAGCATATTTAGCAAGTACAGAATCACAGTATATATCAAATAATATGCAAAGTGGTTGGAGGGAAGCTTTAGAATGGCAAAGATGTTTTTATTACAAATTATGTGAGCAGACTGCAGTTCCTCTTTAAACTGAAAGATCATTTTGAATTAAGAAAAAACGACCAGAAAACCAAACCTCTAATTAAAGCGGCGATGCAGCCAGTTTTTTTTTTATTTTTTTTTTAGTCAGCAGCTACTAACAATGTAGCTGCTGACTTTTAATAAGGACACTTACCTGTCCTACTTGCCCGCGATGTCTGTTCCGCCATGGCGATCGATCGCTGCTGTCAGGTCCCGCGGCTCCTCCATCCTAAGGGAAACAGGCAGTGAAGCCTTACGGCTTCACTGCCCGTTTCCTACTGCGCATGCGCCACTCGCACGGCGCTTTGTGAATGGGCGGCTTGCCTCCTGGGATACACACAGCTCCCAGAAGGCAGCGCGCCCCATTCACAAGAAGAGGAAGCGGAAGGAGACCCACCGCGGACGAGAAAAGGCACATTAGAGGCAGATTAGGGGACTTCCGCATAGCAACAGGCATTTAGGGTGAGTATAAACATTTTTTTTTCTTCTATTCATTTTTTTCTTTTTTTGGGGGATTTTTAATGTAAAAAAAACTTCAGGGTGGACCTCCGCTTTAAGCAAAAATGCAAGCAAAGATAATACAAGTCTATAAACCTAATATGACAATTGAATAGACCAATACAGCTATATCCAAAAAAATGGCTGCATTCTAAAAGAGAGCACCGATGGCTGAATGCTAATCCATTACAAAAAAAACACAGTGAACGTAAACTGCACTCACAAGGCCAGTGCAGTGTGTAGAGTACCAGAAAAACGGCTGTGGCTGTCACAGCTTCTGTGAAATTGATATTAATGGGAAGTCTGAGGTTCTTTCGACTGATATTTCAGCCCTGCTAATGGATATTCCACAAAATGTAAATGATCCAAGTCTGCATTCAACCTGAACAGAGACAAAAGAGGCCAATTCTACAGCACAGATTTATGGGTACAGGCTCACGGTAAGGAGCCAAGGAGTTTATAGTGACACTACCTCACTGTGTGAGCGATATCCATTATCCTAGCATGAGCGATGGGGAGTGATGGGGGCCATGTTACCTGGGTAATGAACTGTACTGGCGCTGGGCTTGCTGGAAGCTGTCCCGTTCTTCCTGTCTTTGCCTCTGCATCTGAACTTCCACAGACACTGAATGCCGTCCGCTCTGATTATATGTTGTTGTGTTTGGCTGGGGAGAAACAAGCAGGGCGACAAAGTGATTTTCGAGCAATATACAAGGACGTGGGCAAGGTTGTTAGTCAGTACATCATGTGGATACAAGGCTGGACATTCTCTCAGCTGAAGACATTTTCACAATATGCTTGACAAGAAACGTCAAACAGTTTGACAAGTAGAAGATGGCTACATTGGCAAGGCACGCTTCTGACTGCTGTTATTTAGATTGGCTCAGAAAAGTAGGCTGGATTGTAAACATTTCATTTTCCTTGGAGTGCAAGAAAGTAGTTCAGAACTTTCAGAATGCTTGTAGTAATTACAAAGGCATGAAACCTCTACTTCTCAAGTAGCTTTAAAACACCCTGCTGAACAATGGTCTCTGGGGTTTCAGTAAATGGAACCACAGTATGTTAGTTATTTACTGGAGGATACATCTCTTTTATGTGGTCCTATAAAGTGCAAACAGGTCCAAAACCCTGACAGCTCAAGAGCTACATTCACAAAAAACAACTGGGGGAGCCACACAAAATAAAATAAAATGGCCTTCATGGAAACTATAAAAGGGCCACTGAGCAAAATGATAATAAAACTAAAAGTTTCTTTATATTAAAGGGTGAATAATAATGATAAAAAATAAGAACATAAAATATCCCACATCGGCCAGGAAATTCAGAATTTTGGTATTTATTTAACTTCACTGTGAAGTTCATTGCTCTGCATTAGCTGTCACGGTTACATAGGTTGAAAAAAAAAAAAAGACACAAGTCCATCTGGTTCAACCAATAGAATTGGTCATAATAGCAGGAAGTGGCAGCAAATAAAAGTTTTCAGGCTTCTTTTATGGGATTACTTCACAGGAAGCAATTTACCAATTTACCAGTAGACTGTTATGTCCTTAAAGTTTATGTGCGTGTAAAGGCAGGTGTCCCAATACTTTTGGTAATATAGTGTATGTATGGGCAAAAAAAGTATATCTATGCAATACACGCAAATTCAAACAATTCTGCCTCTTCAAAAATGCTGCAGAAAAAACACCTGTTTATCTGCCAGAAACTGAATGAATTGCTAACTTCCTGTTTGAGCTTACGAAAGCTGTACTGAAATCCTAAGCAAAGTTATCAGCCATGCTCAGCTCTTCTTTGCTGGACTACAAAAAAACAAAAACAAAAAAACTTATGTTAGGATATGAGGAGAGGATGAGGAGTTCTGTAGTTCAGCAGGCGAGAACTCCGGTAGGGCTGAGAGCATTGTTTGAGATTTCAGCGCAGCAAAAGCAGTGTTATCCGCTCAAAAAGGAAGTTAGGAGCTCATTGCATTTCTGGCAGGAATAACAGCTAATTTTCTGTTCTTGTAGCGTTTTTAAAAAGACGCAGAGAAATGCACATTTATTGAAGAGATGCACTGAGCAGGTTTTTATTTATTTTTTGCTCTGAAAAATATTTGAACCACTTAAGAACTGCAGTAGGAATTGTTCAAGTGTTCTTGGTATGTTCTACTTTATCTTATTATTGCTTTGAAGGGCACAAGGCAGATGTTTCTGAAAAAATAAAATTATTGTGGCAAAAAATAAAATTTTACAGCCTTTTCACACAGGCATTCCATGTGCCCATTTTGCCAGTGATCAGATGGATCATAAACAACCTGAAATGTATCTATCCCTAAGACCCAGTTCACATAGGGGTGACTCGTCAGGCGACTCGGTCGCCTGACAAGTCGCGTCCCGCTCTGTTAAATGGAACCGTTCTAAATAGGAGCGACTCAGGTCGCTCCGACTTAGAAAAAGGTTCCTGTACTACTTTTGGGGGCGACTCGGGACGACTTGTATTGACTTCTATACAGAAGTCATTATGCAAATCGCCTGAACCGGGCCTCTCAAGTCGTCTTGAGATCACGTCGCCGAGTCGCCCCCAAAGTCGTGCCGCCCCTGTGTGAACCGGGCCTCAGGGTGTCTGGATGTAAACAGATGTGCATCTGTTTACATCCAGGTCTATTCAGGTTCTCTGGGGCGAACGTAATAGCTTTGCATCCAGGTTTGCTTTTGTGGATCTTAACAGATCCACATCCACCAAAAGAGATGACACTGATCTGTTTTACTTCCATCACCAGACAAATGTTTCCATTCTGATCAGTCAATGGAGCTCCTGCTGAGAAGGAACGGAGGCACCCATGTGTAAGGGGCCCATAGATCCTTACATAACCTGTAGTGCTCCGATTTATAAAGATGTAATTCCTGGCATGCATAACTGTTACATTTTCCCTTTGGTGCACCAAAATAGAAAGAGCAAGTGATGTGCTTGTGGGGCTAGAGAAATGATTTGACTGATCCTTCCAGTTACTTGGAAAGAAAAACAGGAACATAGCAATCCGCTTTTTGAAAAGCAAAAACAAAACAAGGGCAAAAAAAAAGTTCTGTTTGTGATTGTAAAACACACATGATCAACACCAAAGGATACTCACACCTGAAAAAACACATATCTAAGTGTAATTACACAAATGGAAGCTATCAAACCAACATGGCAGCATCTCTCTGCCCTGTACCATACAAAGCCCTCTTCTGGTAGTAATTAGGGGGGCTGTGAACCTAATGAAGAAATGCACAAACAGACATGCTCCAGTTGCAGTGTGAATACTGACACATTACTTCAAAGAACATGTCTAGGAATTCCACTACAATGACTCTTGCCTGTGTCCAGCCACTTCGGCTTAAGCAATATTGGCAATTTTCCTTGCATGACTGAGCTATCAAGATTACCTTATGTGGCTGCTTTTGGGGATTACTAGAGGAGCTTGCTGGGGGATTATTAGGCAATTAGATTTATAGACACATAAAAATAATCAGGTATTGTCTCTTGAAAGTCAACTGCTTAGAAAAGGAAGCAATGCTGATATTCTGTTCATATCATATCTCAGTAAATGTAGCTTTAGTTATTTATTTCATGTTTAATTAAACCCATTGTAGAATGATTAAGCACACTTTGGCAATCATATTGCCCTTCCCCCCTACACACACACTATGGGACTTTAGGCCACATTCACACCTATGCATTTTATTGCACTTTACTTTTCAAGCATATGAAAATTAGTATGTTGCAGAGTGTGTTTTCAAGTGGTTGCAATATTTGTTACGTGTGTTAAAACACATGTGAATCTGTCTCAAAAGTAGGACAAAAGTTTAAAAACGCATCAAGATATTCTAGCTAGACTATAACCACAGCTGCACCACTCCACACAGCCAACCTAGTATGACTTTAATGCATAGGTTGGTAGTTGGGTGCCCCTAAGAACTAGCCGGGTGCAAATGGTGAAAAAAAATGAAGCTTCACCATAGTAGGTGGTCACACCAGGTTATTACCAGTAGATCTAACAACCATGCATCAGGGCTAAAAAAAAAAAAAAAAATGAAAAAGTTAACCACTAGAGGCTCGCGCTATAGTCAAATGATGGCTACGGCGCGGACTTGAAAATCCGGGAGGCTGTTAATAGACGTCCTCCCCTTTGCACGCACAACGCACGCCCCCTGCAGGGCGCGCGCGCTGTGATCACCAAGTCACAGACTCGGGAGATCACAGATCCGTGTAAGGGGCTGGTCCCGGCCCCTTACCACGTGATCAGCTGTCAGCCAATGACAGCTGATCACATGATATAAACAAAGAATCGGTAATCTTTTGAAAAAAAAAGCCGATCACCGGCCTGTGTACCAGGGACATCGGTCCCGACGAGGAAGAGGCAGTTATGCCTCATGTGTGCCCACAAATACCGCCTGCCAGTGCCACCTGCCATTGCCCACAGTACCACCTATCAATGCCCACAAATGCCACCAATCAGTGCCTCATCAGTGCCCCCTAGTAATGCTGCCTATCAGTGTAATCTACCAGTACCAATCAGTGCCCATTATTGCCACCCATCAGTGCCCATCACTGCCACCCATCAGTGCCCCTTCTCAGTGCCCACCAGTGCCACTTCTCAGTGCCCACCCATCAGTGCCGCCTATCAGTGCCCACCAGTGCAGCCTATCAGCGTACATCAATGAAGGAGAAAAATTGCCTGTTTGCAAATTTAAAAAAAAGAAATTAAAAAAAAAAAAAGAATAAAATAAAAAAATCGGTCTTTTAATTTTTTTTTTAACAAAAAAAAAAAAAAAACGCAGAGGTGATCAAAAACCACCAAAAGAAAGCTCTATTTGTGGGAAAAAAATAAATAAAAAATTATTAATTTAGGTACAGTGTTGTATGACCGCGCAATTGTCATTCAAAGTGCATCAGCGCTGAAAGCTTAAAATTGGTCTGGGCAGGAGGGGGGTTTAAGTGCCCAGTAAGCAAGTGGTTAAAAAAACACTTGTGTAATCAGGACAGGCAGAGTTCAAGAATGGTCAAACAAGTGGAGGTTGCAACTAGCTATACCATGTGGGAATGGCAACCATAATCACACCTATAAGCTATTAAAGTGTTACTAAACCCACAACAGTAAAAATCTAAATCAAAATTGTTATACTGTGGCACGTAATCGGTTAAGCCTCCACATTGTATAAAAAGGCTGTTTAATCCCGCCTTCTCTGAGCCTCCCCTTCTTCCACAGTCCCCAAACCATCTTCTGAAAGCCTTGTGGGCACTCTGCACATGCACAGTTTGGTGTATATAGCACAGGGCCAATCAGCACTTCCTATACAGAGGGTCATGGAGCTTCATAGGACAGTCAGAGAAGAATGAAAACTCCTCCTACAAGCTTTAACCAGTGCTCGGCCAGACACTGATAGAAGTCACAAGACTGTTAAATACTGCTGATGAGAAAAGGTATTTAGCAGTTTTTATTTACTAAAATAATTGCATTTCCATGCTCTGTATACTGTGGGAGACCAGATATAGTGAATGCAGGGTCCTGGGTTTAGTAACAATTTAAAGGCTTTAAAATGTAAAATAATATATTCCTTTCCATGTTAAATTGGAATTATTTTTAGCCTACACCTATGGATACAAATGATCTCAACAGAAAAGCCGCCAACTAAACCCCTCGATTTACCCGACTGTCCTATTGCCCCTGTGACCTTGCTGAGGATAACCACCAAGCACCCAGATGGATGAATGCACTGCCGGAAAGAAAGGCATAACTATCAGCTCTTAGTTAAAGCTTTCCCCTTTTTAAAAGCACTACATACCCACTATTTCCACCCTAAAAATGCATATTTTGTAAGTCAGCAGCATCTAACATTCAGAATTGTAATCGGTAACATGGCTTCCATCTACCTAAAAGCTCTTCTAAATCTTTTCAATCTTTCTTTCTCGCATGCTGTGTAATAGGCATTGAAAGTTTCTGCATAAACACAGATTATAAAAATCTCTGAAAAACGCACAATGTCAGCAGAGCATTTACAAAGCAGTGCCAGGTCTAATTGGAAATATATAATTATATGATAGATTCAGTAGAGGGAATTGAGTTCAAGCCATTGTGCATCGAAATTACAAGCCAGAAGCTCAATAGCTCAAGAGATGTCCTTGAATAAGTTCCCATCCTGCATATGGAGGTTACTAAGGGGAACAGGCAACAATGTTTTTTTTCTTATTAAAAGTAGGCAGCAATGGATAGCAGATGTAATAATTCAGACAGAATGTGAGACTTTTGTGCTACCCCCTGTGCAGTACACAAGCACAGATTGAAAGTAATTCTCTGAAGGGCATTATGACTTGGCTAATGTATTGCAGGAGGCACACAAATGTATGACTGCGCGAAGAACTGACGGCTGTAAACTCAGATCTTCAAAGATCTGTCGCCTGAAAATGAACGAAAACCATTAAAATCCCAATATGTTATGTCTTCAAAGAAATTAAATCTTGAGGCTGAAACTCTATTTCACGAGAAAGTGGATATTTTGATAAGTGTTTATTAAAAATTTTAGTTTTTTGTTACGTTTTTTCCAACATTTTTATAATCTTTATTACGACGGAAAAACTATTTTTTTTCAGTAGCAACAAAACTTTAAACAGATCTTGCATTTAAAGCCGAACTAGTCTGACCTAAAAAAATTATTTAATAAAGGTTTGAATTAATTTGTTTTTACATACAAATACCTGAATGCACCTTACTACATGGAGGGTTATTGCTCTGAACCCATCAGGGGTTCATTGTTTGGCACAGTGCTTTCAGTCCAACGTCATGAAAAAGGTTTCCATTAGCTCGCAGGGATCAATTGCTGCTACTCCTGAAGTGTCCATTCAAAGGGAGGGACCAGAGTGTAATGAAAGAACTGCAGCATAGTCTACCTGGAATGGGCATCTGAATGACACAGCTGGCCAAACGTAATTGTAAATCCTTTGGAATGTAAAACATTTTGTACATATTTCAGCTGTACTATGTGTTGGTGTTATAAACATGGGACATACCACTCTATGCAGTTGATTTAGTTTGCTCGTCACACTACAAAATTCTAATACAACAAAGATCTAGCAGAGATCCTGGACTGCTGGTCATATGTCCTCCATTATATCTCTACTCCCCAGACCGGAGTTGCAGCACGCTTTTTCCTGACGTCTTGCAACTTCAGAGGCAGTAAAGGAAAAAGAAGCAAGGATGTACATATTTAATAATGGCTGCTTAATAATACAATGTACACAAGGAAAACAGGAAAAAGTAGAGGTACGCAGGGGAGCTTGCAGCTCCAATATGATTATACTACAATGTTCGCTTTAAAAGTTTTCAGTCTATTATAATATAGACTTATTTAAGCTTTCTGTGGGTATTTGTTGCAGCAATTTTAATATTTAAAGTGAACCTGTGCTTTATCAATGTAGGGCAAAGCAAGAAGGTGACCTAATTGCCACTGTCTCCAGCTGTACATACAGTAGGTGCCGCCGACATTGTATTTCCATCGTGATCCCATCGCGGAGATACTCGGCGACAGGGTGCCGACACCTCGGAGACAGAGTGGCGACATTTTTTTTCCACCAGGTGAGTGGGTAGGGGTACGATGTACCCCATACTCATTCACATAGGGTGGGGGGCCGGGATCTGGGGGCCCCCTTATTAGAGGGGGCTCCCGAATTCCGATTAGCCCCCGTCCGCAGACCCCGACAACCAACGTCCAGGGTTGTCGGGAAGAGGCCCTTGTCCCCATCAACATGGGGACAAGGTGCTTTGGGGTGGGGGGGCCGCAGGTCGCCCCCCCTGCCCCAAAGCACCAAACCCCCCATGTTGAGGGCATGTGGCCTGGTTCGGTTCAGGAGGGAGGGGGGCCGCTCTCTCGTCCCCCCCTCTTTTCCTGCGGCCTGCCAGGTTGCGTGCTCGGATAAGGGTCTGGTTTGGATTTTGAGGGGGACCCCCACGCCGTTTTTTTCGGCTTAGGGGATTCCCCTTCAAATCCATAGCAGACCGAAGGGCCTGGTATGCTCCTGGAGGGGAAACCCATGCCGGTTTTTTATTTAAAATTTGGCGTGGAGTTCCCGCTCAGGATTCATACCAAATACAGTGCCTGGTATTGGCGGGAATCCACGTCGGATCCCGTCCACCGGCCTCAATGTCAGCAATGCGTGTCGCTCATTGCGAAAGGAAAAACAAAATTTTTCCTTTCCCGATGACGAGACAGCTCGGCGCTGGCTCTCGCGACGGGACTCGTAGGGTGTCAATCTCGCCGCTAGAAGAGGTGAGATTGACAAAAAATTGGTGGCACCTACTGTACCTGACTTCACTTTGATCTCTCACCAGGAGAAAAGAGGAATATGTATGAGGAGTATGAATAGGAGTATGAGGAGCATGTGACTCATTCTCTTTTCTCCCCTGTATGGGCACTAATGCTTGAGGATGTTAACAGAGTCCTCAACCCCATGTGAGCTGCTAAAGCTTACAGAGTTTCCTCTCTTTGCTGCTGGGAGCTTAATAGAGTGGTTGGGAAAGGAAGGTGAGTATATAGGGAGGGTAGCAGTTGAGCCTGTTCCTTACCCCCTACAGGAACATTAGACAGGTTTTCTTTATGTCTAAAAACTTTAGGTTTTGGGGGATGCTAGAGAATACATTTAGGTCACAGCTTCTTAGATCTCCCAAGGACCCCAGTTGCAAGATCTATGAAGACACATTTCTAAGTGTGCACACCATCCTCATCAATTACTAAGGTAGACAAGAATCTGAATCATCAAGCATATGTATATAGCATGATGTGAGGGCCACCAACATGGAATGGATGGAAGGAGAAACTTTGCTACGTAAACCCTCCTTTTCGGACACAATGGAAGATTCCAAACTCCTAAACTAAAATCACTTTAGGTGGGCGGCCTCTTCCTTTAGGTGAACATAGCTGGTCAAATATCAAATTGATATGGATGGTATCAGAGTATACATAAATTCACATTTTTAAA
Organism: Rana muscosa; assembly: GCA_029206835.1. Taxonomy (NCBI): domain Eukaryota; kingdom Metazoa; phylum Chordata; class Amphibia; order Anura; family Ranidae; genus Rana; species Rana muscosa. The sequence goes on along the minus strand of CM055122.1, from coordinate 235,233,374 downwards.
ATTTGTAGCTGGTCTCAGCAGCAGTCTTTCTAAAGCACAAAGTGGAGATAAAACACCTTCGAGGGACAAAGAACGCACTACAAATGCGCCGAGCGGGATATTAACACCTGTTCATGCAGTCACTTCTGAGGTGCGGTCTACCTTTATATGCAAACTATATCATTACAGTTGGATCTGGTTAGAGGCTTCACTCATCTGGCAGTAAAGCAGTTAAATATAACAAAGATAATATCTGTTTTAAACTTCCCTTTAAGCAGGCCTGCCATCTGCTCAGCACAAGTATTATTTGAAGTCTGAATGTTAAGTATGTAAATTATATTGCTTCAATTCTCCAACATGGCCCAGGAAAACAGACATCTGCTCAACAAGTATTAGGAGCTGGAAGCCGGATTGCCCCTAAATACAGAACGGCGAGGCTGAAGTTGCTATCTTTTGACAGAATTCCTAGTGGCTATAGAGAAGCAGATATGAAAAGGGTCAGGCAGCGGTCAAAGGAAATCTATCAGCTTACCACTGATTGGTCCAACAGTTTGTCAGTGTGATATTCTGAGATTTATAGTATCATTATCAGTACCATTTAGGTATGTAGTGTCGAAAGAAGCACATATAAACTAGATTCACTTTCAAAGAAGAGTTGTGCTCATAGTAGGGTCCATAGTCACATTGTGGGCATTATATCACAATCTGCTACTTGTTCAGGCCTGAGATCACAGAATCTGGCGGAGAGAAACACGGTCTTCCTTTGCGGCTTTATTATTGTATGTGACCGAATGCTGGGAGCTATGAAGGAAGCGAATGAGGTGGATGTCACAAGCCCTGTCTATTAAAAAAGCAGACCTTTTACCATGCCCACCAACAGCTGTGTCTACATGGCACAATTTGGTGCGGAAAACGCCATCTATTGGATATACTTGCCCATATTCCCTAACTAGAAAGTGTGGCGGAAAATGGCACAATTTGGTATACTTCTTTTGGTAAATCTGTCCCAACCATGAAGGAGCCAGTCGGTTATGGCTCCCCCATTGTCAAAAGTTCCCATTCTTGCCCTGCTGGTTGGCAACGGTAACACATGCTTTTCACCTCTTAATAAAGACCTAGAGCAGGGGTCAGCAACCTTTTTCCACTTAAGGGCCGGATTCAATGTATGTGAACGCGGTATTCACCTGCTAATAAATGGATAATAATCTGGACCCCTTTACATTACCCAGCACCCACACTTCTGGACCCCTTTACATTACCCAGCCCCCTGCATATTACACTGCCCCTCCCCCCATGCCGTCAAAATTGCGCACACTCGTGGAATAGCGATAAACTACAATACTTAAGAATCTCCATAGGTGATGCTTTAAACATTTCTATAGGTTGCCAGTTTAGAGTTACAGAGGAGGTCTATTGCTCTCGCTCTAATGATCATGGCGATACCCCACATGTGTGGTTTGAATACTGTTTACATTTGCGGTCATGACTCACGTATGTGTTCGGTTCTGCGCACGAGCATGGAGGGATGGGGCGCTTTAAAAAAAAAAATTCACACTGTTCCTTTAAAAAAATAATTCTGATTACATTCCTTCTGACAACAATAAAAGTTAACATCCCTTGTGACAGTAATAGGCAGTGACATTTACTCTCTAAGAAGGGATCTGGGGTCTAAAAGACTCCAAATCCCTCCTTTGCACTTAAAAGCATTTTAAAATGCCAAATTTGTCGGTTTTGAATGCTGTAATGATCAGAGACCCGTTCGGGTTTCCGGCCAGCTAGCGACGTGCCGGCTGGTCACTCTTTCCTCCCAGTGGGATGGGAGAGCCCAGGTGAGCTGTGAAAGGAGGGGGACATCCCATCCCGCTGCTTGGGATAACAGCCCAGCGGCTTCTTAGCCGCATCGGTTGTTTTCCCAAGAAAGCAGACCGGGGTTAAAATGTCCACAGGACAGGTGCATGTGAATTCCTCACATGCATTGACAAGCTGGACATTTTGCGGCAGCGCACCGGGTGCGGCCCACAAGCCGTAGGTTGCCGCCCCCTGACCTAGAGGCTGGCAAAAATGCATCTCAGTAAACTGAAAATTTTACAGAACGGAGCAACTCAATACACATTTTTAAGACCTGCCAAAATGTTCTCTGATGGATAAAATTTCTGAGAATCAGTCAAGAGGCCAAAACGTTGACAGCCAATTGAAAACCTATATCATCTGTTTGACTTTAGGTTTTTCAAATTTTACTTTAATGCCTACATTGGCTAATAATTAGATTTAGCTTTATAACAAAAAATAAAGAGATTAAAAACATTATAGTCCCATTATCGAAACCTGTGTTGTATAATTTATTTCTTCTAATAAATAAATTAGAAGGGGAAAAAAATGAAATTATTCATCCTATTCTTTCACAAGAAATACTATCCTTTGGCTGAGAAAAGCTATACATTTCACACCATCACTAATCTGGCAATTGGCCTTCATTAAACAGACCAGAATTCTCACAAAGTTCAGCTTTTTCTCAGGACACTTTCCCAAGAAAAATAGCATTTTTCACCCAAGTAAAAGAAAATCCAAACAGGGCGATATGTCCTAATAAATCTTAAGGTACAGATAAGATGGAGCCGCTACTGTGCAAGGCAAAGACCAGGGAACACGCCTGATGGATTGGTCTGGCTAAGAGGATGCACATTTAGTTAAACATACTACATGTGTAATTAAGAAAACACATACTTTATCTTTGCTACAAAAAAGAAAAAATGCCATGTTTGTAGGTTTTGTTGATAAATTACCTGTAATGCAGCAAAAGTATGTAAAGTATGAACTTTAATGCCATGTGTAGTTAGTAGCATTACAATTTGCATTGTAGCTGTATTACGATATAGCTGAAAAAGGACCCATGTGCTCTTGTTACCTCTGGATTTACACGCATAAGCTAGCTATGAGGACAGGAAAACTTGTGGCACTACAAAGCTTGTGATCACTTAGGAGTCACAGTGCATGCTGGGAAACCTGTGCTATGCTGGGATTCTCAGAAGCACAGTGCCAATGTGCAATTTATGTCCATACGCAGGAAAAATACATGTTTTTTTAAAAATTGGCACACAGAAGATGATATAGAGGTCCATCAAACAGGCCAAGATTTAGAGGCTTTAGACTGGCTGTATAGACCTTGGCTTTAAGTAGAACTAAAGGAAAAAGTATTTTTTTGGGGGGATAGAGTAAGGGAGGGTTATAACCCCTGTCAGTTGTTGTTTTTTGCCATCTGTGTCCCACTGTGGAGATTTCCCTTTACTTCCTGTCCCATAGCCAAAACAGGAAGTGAGGGAAACCCTGGTGTTACCAAAACCTCTTTTGATAGATTTCCCCTCTATTACTGTTCTGGGGACAACTCAACATTTAGAATTTTCTTTTACTTTCACATTTGTCGAAAATGGTAAACAGGACAAATAGAGAGGATGAATCTTCCTAATGGGGGGCACCGACAGCAATAAAAACCTGACAGGTGTTCTAATCCCTCTCCACTATATCCAAAAGTAAACAAAAAAGTTTTGCCTTTAGATCTATTGCAGTCTTTACCCCCTTCCTTACCGCTGTACTACTATATACGCCCTGTCTTTGAAGAGGAATACCGTTGTTATGGTAGCAGCTAGCTACCATAACCCTGGTATTCTCTTCTTCGGCGGGCGATCCGATTTCAGATAAAAGTGGTCTCTGTGGCGGATTTGCCGCAAGATCACCTTTATCGGCAGCGGGAGAGGGCCTCCCACCGTGCTCCGGTGCCCTCCGCCGCTTACCGTGGCCGTCGGTAGCGGCGGAGGCGATCAGATCCTCTTCCTAGCCTGACATGGAGACAAATGATGGGAAGATGGCCCCCACCCGTCTCCAAATCATTGCAGGGCGGAAGCAAGGTCAAAACATCTCTTCTGCCCATAGCTCTTAAAGGGCCATTTTTTTTATTGCATTCTAGTGTAAATATGAGATCTGAGGTCTTTTTGACCCCAGATCTCATATTTAAGAGGACCCGTCATGTTTTTTTCTATTACAAGGGATGATTACATTCCTTGTAATAGGAATAAAGGTGACACTTTTTTTTTTTTTTTTTAAAGAACAGTGAAAAAATAAAAAGGAAAAATAAATAAGAAAAAATAAAATAAAAATTTAAACGCGCCCTGTCCCGCCGAGCTCTCGTGGAGAAGCGAACGCATACGTGAGTAGTGCCTGCATATGAAAACGGTGCTCAAACTACACATGTGAGGTATTGCTGCAATCAGTAGAGCGAGAGCAATAATTCTAGCCCTAGACCTCCTCTGTAACTCAAAACATGCAACCTGCAGAATTTTTTAAACGTCGCCTATGGAGATTTTTAAGGGTAAAAGTTTGTCGCCATTCCACGAGCGGGCGCAGTTTTGAAGCGTGACATGTTGGGTATCAATTTACTCGGCATAACATTATCTTTCACAATATAAAAAAAATGGGCTAACTTTACTGTTGTCTTATTTTTTAATTCAAAAAAGTGTATTTTTTCCAAAAAAAGTGCCCTTGTAAGACCGCTGCGCAAATATGGTGTGACAGAAAGTATTTCAACGACCACCATTTTATTCTCTAGGGTGTTAGAAAAAAAAATATATAATGGGGGGTTCTAAGTAATTTTCCAGCAAAAAAATATGTTTTTAACTTGTAAACACCAAATCTCAGAAAGAGGCTCGGGCTGTAGTGGTTACTGAATATAAGTTCTATAAACACCAACTATACAATTCTGCAGTTACACTGGCCTGCATTACTGTAGATGTAAATGAGCAGAGTCTTGATCAAGAACATGTCGAACAATTCATGTCTTTCTCTGCCTCCCTCGGATATCTCACCCACCTCACTTTGAAAAATACACTGCTAGCTAAAAAATTGATCTATAACGGATCTGTAGATATCATTCTGCTTGGTAAATCAACATGCTGCCTCTAGCGAGTGAAATCAAGAGCATGTACAATCCAAATTTTGAATCCCTGCTGTATAGACTTCTATGGCTAATCGTATGTTAAAAAAATGTGTTGAAACATTTTCATACTACATAGGTAACAGGTACACTTTAGACTCTTGGGAATGTTTAATTAATAAGTAAATTGCTAATGCTGTCCATCAAACAAGTGTTCAAGAAGTGTACAAATCCAGTTCATCATAAACTGATCTATCAAGTAATCCAGTGCAAAAGAGGGGAACTTGTATAAGCCCTTTCCAGCTCCAGCTCAGAAAGCCGAGTCTTGCCCAGCTTCTTCCACACCTCTCCACTGGTTGTTGAGGGCTCTAATCATGTGCTTCAAGGAAAAAAAAAACATTGAAATCCATGCGTTCGGCACCCTGCATGTAGATTAGGGGCCAGGCGCATGGATTAGGGGGGCGACGCCCCTGCGCCCCTAATGGAATAGCCGCCACTGTTAAGGACACACTTCCTATTGTAGTAGTAATAGTTTTGAGAGGGGCAGGTGCAGACCGAAGCCCACGTTAGAGTTTGCACAAACTATCACTCTAGGTTTTAGGCTTCTGGGGAGCAGGAACCAAAAGTTATCTGCAGACACCTCTTTCCACCTGCATACTCTGTTTAGTTATTACAGTATATTATCATTAAGTGTTTTTTCTAAACTCCCTCTTTGCAATAGACTTTAAGGAATTTACCCAAATCAGTAAAATAGTATTAGACTCTAATAAATAATTTATTGCAGCTTACTGATCGGTAAAAGTGGTGTCTGCATACGTTTTTGTTATTTAGGCTATGTTCACACTTGTGCGATGACAGACATCACATGTGATTCGTAGCACATTGCTGTGCGATGTGTCTGTGCACTACGAATTCAGTGATACAAGCTGAATGGCTGAAATTGCATCACATTCGCACCAAAATGGTGCAGGACCCTTTTTTTGGTCAGCACTGAAATCGGATCGCATGGGTGTTCTTACCTATGCGATCTGATTCCTGTACCATTTCGTAGTTCGCACTCTGATCTGCAAACTGATTTGGGGGTGTTATTAGTTATATATGGACACCCCCAGCGATTTGCAGATGTCAGTGTGAACCAGTGTGCAATTCAGGTGCGATGCAGGAACCAGCACTAAATTGCAAGGTTTCCCGAATAGCACCAGTGTGAACCGAGACTTAGGCTTTTTTTTCCTTTATTTTCACCTGAAGATACTGAAGTAACACACTTCCTGTCTTAAAGTGGTTGTAAACCCTTTACAACCACTTTATGCTACAGGTAAGCCTATAATGAGGCTTACCTGTAGCTACCCAGGATATCTCCTAAACCTGTACGGTTTAAGAGATATCCCCTGTCCCCTGCATGTGCTGATGTCATCGGCACATGCGCACTAGAGCAAACTGAAGCAATGGCACGTCATCGCGGCTCCGGCCAATCACAGTGCCAGAGCCGCGATACCCGGAAGCAACCCCCGGGAGAGATGTCGCCGGCCGGAGGGGGGTACGAGGACGGCTGCTTCGATGTGAGGTAAGAAATTCATAATGAGCTAGTATGCTATGCATACTAGCTCATTATGCCTTTGTCTTGCAGGTTTTTTTTTTTTTATAGGGTTTACAACCCCTTTAAGGTGTCTCCACTCTCGATGGAGGAGCAATGGAGACACCTTTGGACAGCAGCATTGTCAGTCTGGGAAAGAGGGTCGAGAGGGTGTTACATGCACTAGTAGATTTGGATGGACCTGACTAACAAAATTAAAGCTGAATTCCAACTAACACTTATCAAGAAGTTACAGCAACAGTTTTTTTTTCTTTTGGGGTAAAGGTTTTAAATAAAAGCTGACCATTGTAAGCACTCCTGGAAGTGTTAAATGGTTCATCTCAACCCTTTAATTGACACTTTTGCTGGCCAGCTTGGTCTGTTAAAGGAAATATAAAAATAACAGATTTACTGGCAGGATCATCAGGTGAAAATAAAGTATATATAAAAAAAAAAAAGCCTAAAATGGGAAAGTAATGCAATCACCACATCTAATCTGTAAGCTGAAATATAATACATTTTTGTTTTGGGTTTGCTACTGCTTTAAATCACTGGCATCAAAAGGCATATGACGCAGTGGGCATAACCTGGTGCACTACAGAAATACCTAAAAGAAAAAAAAGAACCCCTGGGGCAGGTAGGTGTCCCAATATGCATTGAAGGCTTAACTTTCAATATTGACTGTGCGTGTACCCTTTAATACCACTAAATAAACCTGGCACCCTGCCCAATCTATTATATTCCTTGCAAAACTATAAAGTCATGGCTTGATTGAGAACTTATTGTTATTCCGCTGTGTAGCTTTTAATATGACCAACTCACAAATGAAACTAGCTGAAAAGACAGCATTAATTTCTGCAGCACAGAGAGAAATCCCAAGGACATTCAAACTCCAGCACTGCCAATGCATTTCTCACAGATGTGTGCTGTACGCTCATAGATTAACAGCTCCACAGAGTGCTTTGTCTGATAATGCCTAACACTTTGGCATCAAAAATTATTGCAATGCATATTAAATCAGCAGTACACAAACTATGGTCCTGTATGATAGGGTGCATTTCCGTCTTCAAATAGGGAATATGCACTAAGCACTATGGGAAACGAAAATGGGCGCATATCATTATAAGCATAAATTGATTGCCTTTTTTTTTTTTTTTTTTTTAGCAAATATTACTTCCAAGCCAGTGAGATACATGGGCAAAATGTTAATTTTAACTTCAAAGTTTGGCCACTCCCCTCAAGAATTCAGTAAAGAGAACCTGCATACATTTCAAGAAATAGTTTAAAGTAAGGTCTTTAGAGACGCCTCAATGTACCTTCTGCAGACATCTTCTACAGAGTGCCCAGGACTCCAAACCCAGGATGCTCCTCTGTCATCTCATCAGCCTTTTAATGTGTTTTAAAATGTAAAAACATTTTCAGAAGTTTGCAATAAATATGTTACTTTTACTAATATGAGTTTCAAATATTGCTCTGTGTTTGAAAGTTTCCTTATAGTATAGCATTTTTGGTCTAAATCCTTAATACAGGGATGCTGGCACTCCCCTTTAATTGGGTTGAAACCTCCTACCATTTATAATAATATTGCTCCCTTGACAAATAACTCAAATTAAATCACTGGAGATCTGTCCCCACCCTCTTCCTACCTCTCACACTTTACTATTGGTCAGAAAAAAAAACTGTGACTTTGAAACAGAAGACCATATTTGCTTAGAGTGTCTGTTCTTCAGCCAAGCTAGCAGTTTGCTAGAAAGTGTATTCATTGTAGGCACCCATTCACACTTGTACAATTCCAAAGTTGCGCCGACTTTGGATAGGTGCAACTTAGATATGTCTTTGGCTTTGACCAGTGATAATAGACAAGTGTTGCACACAAGATGCATTTTATAACATTCAGGTAAAACTTTCATGCAACGTCTGAGGGTTAACATTGTAGTCTATGGCCTTCAAGTTGTATGAAAATCGTACCAAAGTAGTGCATGAACTACTTTGAAGTTGCTGCAACTTTAAGTTAGGCATATATGATTGGTTATCGTTGGTAAACATGGGGAATGAATTGTCATGCGACTTAGATGTCCAAAGTTGAATGACAAGTCGCACAAGCGTAAATTGAGCCTTACACTTACTTTTGTATTGCGAACAGCACAGATGCCGATGATGTTTAAACTAACCACTTGAGACCAGCGCTATAGACGAAAGGCGTCTGCAGCGCGGCTCTCAAGTGCTGGGTGGACGTCTCTGGACGTCCTGCTGTATTCATTCCCCCTGCGCGCCGCCGAGGGCGCGCGGAACAGCTGTGCCCGCCCTGTCACATGATGCCGATGCGCGTGCCTGGTGGCCGCGATGTCCGCCAGGTACACGCGATCGGCTGTTACAGAGGCAGGACATGGATCTCTGTGTAAACACAGAGATCCACGTCCTGTCAGGGAGAGAGGAGACCGATGCTGTGTCCCTTGTACATAGGGACACAGATCGGTCACCTCCCCCAGTCAGTCCCCTCCCCCACACAGTAAGAATCACTTCCAGGGAACATATTTAACCCCTTGATCGCCCCCTAGTGTTAACCCCTTCCCTGCCAGTCACATTTATACAGTAATCAATGCATATTTATAGCACTGTTCGCTGTATAAATGTGAATGGTCCCAAAATAGTGTCAAAAGTGTCCGATGTGTCCGCCGCAATATCGCAGGCCTGACAAAAATCGCAGATAACCGCCATTACTAGTAAACAAAAAAAATATATAATAAAAATTTCATAAATCTACCCCCTATTTTGTAGGCGCTATAACTTTTGCGCAAACCAATCACTATACGCTTATTGCAATTTTTTTTACCAAAAATATATAGAAGAATACGTATCGGCCTAAACTGAGAAAAAAAAAGTTTTTAAAAAAAAATTAGGATATTATTTTAGCAAAAAGTAAAAAAATAGTGTTTTTTTTTAAATGTTCTGTTATTTTTTTGTTTATAGCGCAAAAAATTAAAACCGCAGAGGTGATCAAATACCACCAAAAGAAAGCTTTTATTTGTGGGAAAAAAATCATAAAAATATAATTTGGGTACAGCGTTGTATGACTGCGCAATTGTCATTCAAATTGCATCAGCGCTGAAAGCTGAAAATTGGTCTGGGTACGAAGGGGGTTTAAGTGCCCAGTAAGGAAGTGGTTAATTATACAAAATAACACAGATTATACAGATCTACTTGAGGAATTGGGAATGTGGTGAGGCATCACCTGACCACAGAACAATCCGTGTCTCCGAGGCTGGCAGTCAGAACACAATATTGTACATAATCTACCACCTACCTCTTTAGTCAAGTACTACAAAGCAGGATTACATTAGGAGACATACAGGTGAAATTCAAAAAATTAGAATATCGTACAAAAGTTCATTTATTTCACTAATGCAACTTAAAAGGTGAAACTAATATACTAGATAGACTCATTACATGCAAAGCAAGATAGTTCAAGCCGTGATTTGCTATAATTGTGACGATTATGGCTTACAGCTCATGAAAACCCCAAATCAACAATCTCCGAAAATTAGAGTATTGTGAAAAGGTGCAATATTCTAGGCTCAAAGTGTCCCACTCTAATCAGCTAATTAAGCCATAACACCTGCAAAGGGTTCCTGAGCCTTTAAACAGTCTCTCAGTCTGGTTAAGTAGGAATCACAATCATGGGAAAGACTGCTGACCTGATAGTTGTGCAGAAAACCATCATTGACACCCTCCATAAGGAGAGAAAGCCTCAAAAGGTAATTTCAAAAGAAGTTGGATGCTCCTAAAGTGCTGTATCAAAGCACATTAATAGAAAGTTATGCGGAAGGGAAAAGTGTGGAAGAAAAGGGTGCACAAGCAGCAGGGATGACCGCAGCCTGGAGAGGATTGTCAGGAAAAGACCATTCAAAAGTGTTGGGGACTTTCACAAGGAGTGGACCGAGGCTGGAGTCAGTGCATCAAGAGCCACCACACACAGACGGATCCTGTACATGGGCTTCAAATGTCGTATTCCTCTTGTCAAGCCACTCCTGAACAGCAAACAATGTCAGAGGCGTCTTACCCGGGCTAAAGAAAAACAGACCTGGCCTGTTGCTCAGTGGTCCAAAGTTCTCTTTTCTGATGAGAGCAAATTTTGCATCTCATTTGGAAACCAAGGACCCAGAGTATGGAGGAAGAATGGAGAGGCACACACTGCAAGATGCTTGAAGTCCAGTGTGAAGTTTCCACAGTCTGTGTTGATTTGGGGAGCCATGTCATCTGCTGGTGTTGGTCCACTGTGCTTCATTAAGTCCGGGGTCAACGCAGCCGTCTACCAGGAGATTTTGGAGCACTTCATGCTTCATTCCGCAGACGAGCTCTATGGGGATGCTGACTTCATTTTCCAGCAGCTTTGCACCTGCCCACACTGCCAAAAGCACCAAAACCTGGTTCAATGACCGTGGGATTGATTGGCCAGCAAACTCACCTGACCTGAACCCCATAGAGAATCTATGGGGCATTGCCAAGAGAAAGATAGGAGACATGAGACCGAACAATGCAGAAGAGCTGAAGGCCGCTATTGAAGCATCCTGGTCTTCCATAACACCTTTAGCAGTGCCACAGGCTGATAGCTTCCATGCCACACTGCATTGAGGTAGTAATTGCTGCAAAAGGGGCCCAAACCAAGTACTGAGTACATATGCATGCTTATACTTTTCAGAGGTCCGATATTGTTCTATGTACAATCCTTGTTTTATTGATTGCATGTAATATTCTAATTTTTTGAGATTGTGGATTTAGGTTTTTCATGAGCAGTAAGCCATAATCATCACAATTATGACAAATCACGGCTTAAACTATTGTGCTTTGCCTGTAATGAGTCTATCTCATATATTAGTTTCACCTTTTAAGTTGCATTAGTGAAATAAATGAACATTTGCACGATATTCAAATTTTTTGAGTATCACCTGTAAATCAAGCTCAACCCTTATTCAACAGAGACAGCTGATTGAACTGAATATAATTTAGAAACTTTGTGCTATTGGTCATTGTTTACGAAACCTAAAGTGTATTATAAAATGTAATATGAAAGGAACTCAAAAACAAAATCACGTTAAGGGTCTGGGGGTAATCAATATGGAAGATGATCAATGAATAAAATACACTTTATTGGGCCTTTGACATTGCAAACCTATGGAGTTATTCAATTTTGTAAATGAGGAAGCGTCTGAGTAGATTTTTATAGACTACAACTGTCTGATGGCCAAGTACAAAGCCTCGCTTAAGTGGATTGACATTTCAAATGAACAATATGAATCTAAATGTATAATACACAGTGCTGTATTGTCATTTTTAAAGGGCAGCACTGTCTGTCTATCTTTGTATCTTGGTTGATATCTACCATGAGGAGATGCTGGGTGTCTTAATCTAAACATTTTGTAACCGAAAAAGCTGATTTGGCTATTATAGACAATATGAACAGTTTGTCATGCACTTTTAAATACCAATGCTCATTGCCTCACACCATTATTCAATTGGATTTTGCCACACTAAATAAACTAAGGCAGATAATAAATTATGCAATTTCCTTTCCTGTAATCATGGCAGGACCGCTGGAAATAATCACATGGTAGAAATCCGACATGCTTGTTGTACCCAAATTGATCAATTAATCGACTTGGGTACAATCAGCCAGCCTATAGATGGATAGAATCTCAGCCATTTCAGCATTCAAACCATCTATGGCTGTCTTAAGTTTATGGGAGACCAACTGCTACACCTGAGATACTGGAGACAGATTCAAAATCTGTATTGGACTTCCCTTTATTCTCTGTTGATAATGGAGATATACTATAAGCAGTCCAGGAGAAGATCACCAAAAATAGACTTAAAGCGGAGCTAAACCCTTCGATTTAACGGTTTAAAAAAACAGTTACATTCCTGGAATGCCGAGATTGCTAACTGTCACATTTGCTTGTGTCCTCAACCAACCTGTCAAACCATCAAATGGCTGGAGTCACAACTGATCACATGTGCAGCACACCATGGCAGTTGCAGATCAAACAGAGGCTAAGTTGACAACATCATTGGCTGAAAAAGATGAGAGGGTTTAAAGCAACTTTGTCACCGTGAAAAAAAAAAGCGCTCTGGCAAGAAAAACACATGTAAATGTTAACTCCCCTGCAGTCTGTGCTAACTGAATTCTGCTGAATTGAAACCACTGCTTGAAGAATCTTCAGAATCCAAAGCTTCCAGGAGTGTCAAATTCAAGGTCCCCCACTACAATCAGTGATATCTTCCCCCAGTCCCTATATCACTACAGGACAAAGCAGTGAAGTAGGGGCTGGTGCATCAAACCACTGAGCACAGCCGGGGAGAAGATATCCAAAACTATTAGAAATGTCAGACTCTGAAAACTCTTCAGGTACCAGCATCTTCAATACAGCAAAGTTCAGCATTAAAGGAGGTTGGAGGAGTAAGTACTAAATGTCTTGCAAGAGGCAATTTTTTTTTTTTTTACATTTTAAGATTTCAGATAACTTTTAATACTGTTATCCTTCGAATGACCTTTTCTAGTAAGCCCCCCAATACTTGTCCCCGCTCTTCATATATATTTACTATGCAGTCTTCTGGAAAACGCACAATCACCAACTGCATAATCTATTGGCCTAGAGAAGGTTACTGAGGAGCAAAGACAGGTGGGTATAAGTTTTGAGGGGCTTCATTTAAAAGAGAACTGTACATTTCACATGAAGAAAAGATCATCCAAGGCCCTCATTACTAAAAAATGATTTCCCTTGCATAGTTTATTGAAACACGGCGAGACAAAAATATGTGAGCCGTCATTGCTGACTTGTTGCAAGTTTCTGGGCTGCCATTCCCATCCTTCCATCACAACCTGGTTAGCCACTTACCTGGCAAAGGCATTGGTTAATCGGGTGTCACAACACTTAGGCCATACATGGGTCGAATTCCGAAATGATTTTCTTTTGAAAATCCTATCTAAGAATTTTTATTTAAATTTCGCACCATTAGCGTGCCTGAGCAAAGACTTTTCGTGCAGCCATCAAATTTGAGTGATCAGGTATGTTTGAATTTCTTTGAAAAACAAACAATTTTTTTAATGATGGGAGAATTGTGTGAGAAATATAATTGAAAAAGAAATGCGCATGAGAACAAAAAAATGTAATTCCCGAAAAGAAAAGAAGATTCCCGGCCACAAAAATAATTTTCTCTAGCAACATGAGGTGAAATTGAAGACTTGGTTGGTCGAGTTTCAAAGTCTATGGTGGCACCATCGGATCACAAAATGCACAAAGTTTCTGATTTTCGAAAGAAAAAAAGTTCGGAATTCAACCCATGTATTAGGGCTATATTCATAAAACAGTAAATCTGACATTTAATGCAGGTGAACTTCCTGGTGAATGTGTTTTAAATTTGTGGCTGACTCACCATCAGTAAATGCTTGATAAAAGTGTCATTCACTGCTTTTTAAATTTGGGCCTTATGCCTAGTACACACGGGCTGAATGTCATGAGACCTTGGCCGGTTCAATAAAAACTGGCCCTGGGGTGTGGTTGAGTAGTCGCTTTATCACAGAGCTCCCAATTAATATCCTGATTTGATCCAGTTTCCAGTGCTACAAACTCCTCGTTTGTGCCCCAGCACATCCCTGAACGTTCGCAGCAGCTCCTGGAACGATCTGCAGAAGCTGAAGTGGTATGATGACCCAGAGGAACAAAGGAGAAGGTCCGCGGCAAGATCACCAACATCGGCGTGCTTGTGGTGTGGAGAAGAACAAAGAGACCGTGAGTAAGATGCCCAAAAGCTCCGGCAGGGGACCCCCAAAAGACATGAGATATTATGCACTGAAAATGACAGAGCTATCAATAAAAACCGGATGACATTCTGTTTGGCTGGCTTCTGTCAGAAGAGCATGCTGGAAAACCAGCAGCTGTCCAGTGTTCTGCTGAAAACTCCAACCACGCAACTTCCGGTGACTCTCCAGCATCAGTAAATTGAGATTTGGACAACTTGGCTGTTTTCACAGAACACTGACAGTGAATACACTACGGTACATGATACTATGAATGGACATTGTTAGTCCACCCACAAGTAACCAACAACACGGCCACCTCCAAGGCGGTGACAACCTTTTTTCCTTCTTAACCGGTGTTCTGTCAAAACAGCCGACTCGTCGTGTACCATAATGTATACACTGCCGGTGTTCTGTGAAAACAGCCAACTTGTCAAAATCTCTAATTATTGCTGCTAGGGAGTCACCGGAAGTGACGTGGTTGGAGATTTTGGCGAGTTGGAGTTTTCGGCACAACACCGGCTCCCAGTCAGCTAATCAGTGTTCTGGCGGAGAGGCTACCCCCCTGTCAGAAGACAACAGCTCAGTGGGGGAGATTGCTGTACTAACGCTGGATCGTTAGTACAGCAGCTCCGAATTGAGTGGTCAGTTTTTTAAGTGTGTACCAGACTTTAGTCTAAACATACAGTACTTGTTCCTGGTTGGTTATTCAGCAAGAAGTAAAGCAACAAATAGCACAAACCCTGTCCATCCCTCTACCCCATCTTCTCCCAGAGTATGTACAGCAATTCACCAGAAAATGTAAGAGCTGCACAAGCCCTGGGAAGCCAAATGTACACCTTCTGCTTCTATACACTACATGTTTATGCATAAATATTTCCAGCATACAGGTTTCCTATTGTTCATGAAGTATAGACAGACTTTTCTGTAACCTTGGGATGAGATGTTAGTACGATAAAATAAATATTGCTTGCACTTCTTCATTGATATTCCTGGATGCAAGAGAAGCAGTTGCTATAATTCAGATAGTGAAATTGTTTTCAAGATATATACGAGGAAATAATCTGCAGATCAGGTGTAAAACAGCCTAATCTGCCATTATACATCCTGCATATAGGCACAAAACAACCATAATTACTGTAAAGGCTTTAACAATACTGCAAATGTCTATTTAAAGAAAAGAAAATGTTTTGTCTGGAGTGCTGAATCTAAATCCACAGTTGTTTACCGCAGATAAACAAAAGGGGAAAAAATGGGCCTATAATTAGGGAACAGCTGAGATAAATATATAACGTACGATAGCTAGAAGTAATACAGCTTTTGTTTCGAACCATTTGAGTTCCTCACAGATCTGGGACTTTTGTATTTGCCACTTAGTAAAATAAACACAATTTGCTACGGCAAGACACAAGGAAATGTGATATTGCGTAAATAAGCGTCCAGATGGTGAAGTCAGATATGAAATTAAATTATCCATAATGGACACATGCTGTGAGGATAGGGACATAAGTTGAAAGGTCATAAAGTTGGTACTCTAGGTAGTAATGCAAATCTGGAGTGAATCTGGTAGATAAACTAGCATAGGTTACTGGAGGGTGTCTGAACACTCACCCAAGGTTGTTCAAAGCTGTAAGTACGCCTGCGCTCATCTACGTCGTCCTCATGCCGGGCCTGCTGGAATTCTTGTCGAAGACGCTGTATTCGGTCATGGTTGCTTGGAGTTGATCGATTACTGAAACAGAAAAATCTCATTAGAGCTTCGCTGCAATATAGCCTGAAAAAATTTGCATGCAACAATAAAATGTTCACATATACATATCAGCATCAACTGAAAAGGATATAAACTGTCTATAGACAAGAGAATAATGAGATGGTCTGACTGCCGAATTACCATTCTTCATTAGAAAAAAAAAGGAAAAAGACACACTTGTGTCATCTAAGCATACCTGTTTATGCAGTCAGCAGCAACACATGGCATAGGTTATATTTTGGGAGAAACCAAGCAATTCTGAAAGTGGAACTTCACTTTCTCAATCAGCATTGAATATTTGTAATCCTTATCCTGCTAGCATTACTAAATAGATAGGAAAGTTTTTGGTATTTACTTGTTTGAAACTTTTTTTTAAATTTCTTCAGTTATTTCCTAGTTTCAATGCCAAGGCAAATTATATCATACATTCCAGAAGTCTTCATGAGGGGAGGAGGGGTTTTCACACCCTCCTGCCTGCATGCCTGAGCTAACTGCAGATGGACTTCAGGAAGTAAATGCTACATGAATCCTCTGCCCTTATTCAAGATGGCCACCACCAGAAACGCTAGGGGGTGTTTTTCAAAGTGGTTTCTCAGCAAAACAAGGCATGGAGACATGGATGGATGTGGGAGTTTGCATTGAATATTAAAAATGAATTGTGGTGCTCAGATGAAATGTTGTTCTGCTTTAACCCCAATGGATCTTTCAGGGCTTATGTGCAGTAGATGCTGAGAACCCATAGACTTGCAATCACCTTATGGACTGAGTGTAGTCAGGCCTGCCTGACTAGTTGATAAATTATCTAGAACAGCTATTGTGCAATGAAATGATGCCACATTCTAAACTTAATAATACAGTAATTAAATTGCAAAATGTACCTTTCCTTCCTGCCCTGTACAAACAACAGAGCTCCACTCTAAGATAGTTATCACTGGAACAAGTACCCCCATTGGAAGATTTACCCTCTACGCTTTTTTAGGTGACAACTTAAAGCAGAACTTCAGTCATTTTTCCATCTATTAAAACTTCTGCCCTTGTTGTTTTAACTTTGGATAGTAAAACATTTTCTTCTGCCAGTAAATACCTCATACACCCCACTTCCTGTTTCTTGTCTGGTAAAAAGTCTAGGCTTATGATATCATGCACAGCTCTCTCACGCTCGTGAGAGTTTGCCAGGAAGGGAAAGGGGATGAGTCATAAGTGGGCCAATGAGAGCTGCAGACTTGGAGGTGTGTGTGTAAATCAAGGAAGTGAACAGGCAGCAGCATCAGCTGCCCACAGTTAAAATGGCTGCAGCCAGACTCCGTGGAAGATTTCTACAGCATATTTGGCAAGTACAGAATCACAGTATATATAAAATAATATGCAAAGTGGTTGGAGGGAAGCTTCAGAATGGCAAAGAAGTCTTGATTACAAATTATGTGAGCAGACTGCAGTTCCTTATTAAAGGATAAGATCACCTTTAGTAACACCTGTATTTAGGGTGTAACATGTTACTAGGCAGCACCCCCCGGCCTCCCCTATCCCCCATTGTGGACTGGGGTGGTTCTCCCGGCACCTGCTGTCACAATTTAAACACAGCGTGGCTGTGCGGTGCTCCGCCCATACAGCCATGTCATACAATCACAAGAAACAATGAATGACAAAACTACAGGTCACAAACGCCATGGCAAAGGTAGTTCATAGTTCAATCACATTGCCTACAGCTCAGGAATGGTCTCTGCCTGTACAAAGGTATGGGCATAGAGCTCTAGGCAATGTGTGCAGGAGCCTGACATTGCACTCGCGCTCCACTGATTGTGGGGAAAATGCTCTGCAGGCTCCTATTAGGAATATACGTGCATTTATTTATTTTTCTAAAGGTTACATTAGGTTTTAAAATATTGCACAGTCGGCAATAAAAACCTGAAAGGAGTTGTAACCCATCACTATTCTATTCAATATATCAAGAAGGTGCAACAAAAAGACCTATATTGTACTTTCCGGCGCCACAGTAGTGAAATACCAGTTGAGCCTTCCTTTAGTAGCCGTGAAGCTATAAAGGGTAGTGATTAAAGTGTAACTAAAATATATATAAATACACAAGGGAACAGAATAAACAGGTTTGATGAATCAATAAGTAAATAGATAACACAGGCTAATATTACAATGTATCAGAGCAATAAAAGCCAAGCAGCTGCTGTTTAAAACTCAAACGAGAAACCTCGTAAAAGTACATAAATAAATAAAAGTTATCAAAAAAATCCTGAAACAAAAGTCCAAATGATAAAACAGCGCTATAGTTGGATAAATGTCCACTTGCATAAAAAACGTCTGTTGAAGTCGATTGGAAGACGAAACCGTTTAGGGCGTGGCTACGACTACACTTCTGTAACCAGGAACTGATGGATGTTGTTCCCTGCTAACCGGCCACAATAAGGAAGGAATTCCGCCAGCAATACAGGCGCTGCTGTGATCATGTGGAAAGCAGTGAATACATTCACACTTATGCTGTTTAACTGTTATTTCTTTCTCGTACATCACGGGACACAGAGCGACATAGTCATTACTAATGGGTTATATAGATACCGTCAGGTGCTGGCACTGGCAACTTCCAAAACCGGAAGTACCCTCCCCTATATAAGCCCCTCCCATCCGGGAGCACCTCAGTTTTTTGCCAGTGTCTAAGGTGTTGGCCAAGAAGAAACATGTGTTTTTCACTGAGCTTGCGTACAGGTTCTTTTGGGCCTCAGTAAGCTATTCCGGATCCGACCAAAAAAGCTTCATAGCTAAACGGTCGGTACCCGGGCCTTGCAGAGAAGAGCAAGGTTTTGCCTGTAATGCTTCTCTTAGGAGAGCTGGACCCTGGGATCCAGAGCTCTGGTCATACCCACGACCAAGATGTTTTCTGTGCAGGGTGCTATACAGGTCCAGGGGAGTGGAATCCTTGGGAACCCGGTCCCTGAAGGTTTGATTACAATGCCTGCCGTGATAGGTGAAGTTTGGGCTTTTGTGGACCAAACAAAGTCCTGCGGCGGGGAACAGGTAAGTGGGGGCCCCCAGGAACTTGGTTCTATTGGGGGACCCCCAAGCCTAATTTGTCTGTCTGTTACCTAATGGTATTCCCGCAAAATTCTGTGCATGCCTGTAACTACTAAAAAAATTTAATAATTTTTAATGGTGGTCAAGAAAAAAAAAAAAAAAAAAAAAATTTTTTTATATATATTTAATATATTAGACTGCGGTACCTGTGTTTGTCCACTAGAGCCCGCTGTGGAATGTTTTCTTGTCATGTGGACTAGCTTCTTCTCAGCAGAGCAAAGTCCAGGCAGATGGTGAGTTCTCTTATAGGAAACTGCTTCCTCTGCCATGTTGCAGTGCTCGTCCATCCCCCGGCCTGCGGCAAAGAGGGGCCCTGGCTCCTGTCCCTTGTTACCATATTTTGAAATTAGCGCCGAAGGCGCACGTGGCCGCGCCTCTATATATAGAGGTGAGCCGGGAAAAGGGGCGGAGCCTGGGGGATGACGCTCTGTGCGCGCCGCAGCGCTTCTGCGCATGTGCGGGCGTCCCAGCAGTTTAAAAAAACCACAATATTGTAGTGAGCTGGCTATGAAGTACAGAGACAGAGCTGGCAACATTTAAAGGCATACAGCAAGCGGTTGATACAGGCATCCCCTAGAAAGGCACATTAGTAGACACCAACTGTGATATAGCAGCAATTGTGCTAGACTATTCTCAGTAAAAGTGGTGTATTACGGCTGGAATACCTCAGCTTTAGGCTTAGGAATATGCCGTCCAGAAGCTCCGGAACTGAATCTTCCAGGAAGCGAAGGGGGTCTCATCGGGCTCGGAGGATCTTGGGCATACTTCTGCTGCACCAGTCTCCCCTGAAGTTCAGAGGTAAGTGACCGTAGAGACCCCGCAGGGGTACTTGGTACTGTGGCTGTCCTCAGTTCACCTGCTCCTGTGTATGTAACAGAGGAGGTTTTTTCCTCAGCTCTGGGAGGATTAGAGAGGCTGCCTCCCTGTCAGGGAAAGCACGCCCGATCTCCGTCTCCTCCTTCAGAGTGCCTGTTAGCAGAGCAACAGTCCCATACAGGGATCGACCTGCCTGAAGGGGATCAGGATGAGGTTGATTCTGTTATAGAGGAATCAACAGTGGGGGAACCTTTTCTCAGCATCTCAAGCTGAAAGATTATGGGTTCAGTCTCTGACTAACATGGTCCGATCAGCATTTAAAAATGCACCTTGCGGAACCATCAACCACTACTGTATCCTCGTTGGGGTCGCTGGAAGCCCCCAGACTGTTTGTTCTTTTCCACTTCACCCTTTACTGAAAGGGCTCATTTACCAGGATTGGGAACATCCTGAGAAAATATTTATTCCCCCAAGAGATTTCCGGTGGTCTATCCCATGGAGGAGAAGTTCATCAAAAAAAAAAAAAAATGGCCATCTCTTGTATGTATAAATCACTGACATGTCCAGTGGATAATGTCCAAATGTTCAAGAACCCAATAGATACAAGATTGGAGTCCTTATGAAAATCTGCTTGGTGATACAACCAGCAGTAGCAGCTATTGGGGTCTGCTAAGCAGTGAAGGATCAGTTGAAACAGGTCTTGAGGGACTTGACAGATCAGCAGGCTTTGCCCTAGCTGATCTACCTAGAGCCTTAGGCTTTGCGGTTGACGCCATAGAGGATTCAGTCCATCAGGCCTCCCGCCTTACGCTGTCTATAGTACATATGCGTAGGCTCCTATGGCTCAAAAACTGGTCTGCTGAAGCTCCCTGTAAAAAATGGCTGGTTAGCGTCCCGTTTCATGGTGAACGCTTATTCAGGGAAAACCTGGACAAATATATCCAGAAAATTTCCAGCGGTAAAAATACGCTCTTGCCGTTTAAAAACAGAGTTAGAGGTCCCTCTTTGAGAGGCCTGCTTCTCCAGTCCCTGGGCCATCGGCTGTGTAACAGTTCCGACGGCCTCCTCGGTCAAATCCCGGGGGTAAAAAACAGGGACAGTAGCAGGGTAATGAGAAACCCTGGGTCAGGGGAGGTACAAAACCTCCCCCAAAGTTAAATTCATTGAAGCCCCCACTCAGTCGGGTGGGGGGAGGACTCCAGTTGTTCGCAAGAGACCTGGCGGGACACGATCAAGACAGATAGGTGCTCTCCGCAGTAGGTTGGGGATACAGTTTGGAGTTAAAAGACTCTCCTCCTTCCCATTTTTGAGGTCAAACGTGCCAAGGGATCCCCGGAAGAGAGAGTCCCTCCTGTTGGCACTAGAACAACTATTGCTCCAAGGAGTAATTATGGAGGTTCCCCTGGAAGAATGAGGGTTCGGGTTTTACTCAAACCTCTTTTACGGTCCCGAAGCAAACGCGGACGGGAGGACCATATTAATTCTAAAAGGGCTATACAAATTCCTGTATATCAGGACTTTCCGATAGAGTCGATCCGATCGGTGGCCACTGCCCTACAAGGGGAGGATTGGTTAGCCGCGATCGACATCAAAGATGCTTATTTGCACATTCCCATCTTTCCAGTCCACCAAAAATTTCTACGCTTTGCAGTAGAAGGGCGCCATTTTCAGTTCAGAGCCTTACCCTTCGGTTTGGCCACAGCACCACGAGTGTTTACAAAAATTCTGGCCCTTTATTGGCCAATCTAAGAACACAAGGTGTAATGATAATGGCATATCTGGATGACTTATTGCTGATAGACCACTCAGTGAAAAAACTAGACGTGGTCGTTCACAAGACAATCAAGTATCTGGAATCTCACGGTTGGATTATCAACCGAGACAAGTCAGCCCTAAAAACCAGTCAAAAGTCTGGAATACTTGGGGCTAAGGTTGGATTCAGGCCAGAGAAAAATATTCTTGCCTCGAGGAAAGGTGTTGTCTTTGAAAGACTTGATCCACTTAGTGGGTACAAAAAAGCCAGCCGTCCATACGCCTGTATATGAGGCTGCTGGGAAAAATGGTGGCATCATTCGAAGCAGTACCCTACGGTCAATTCCATTCAAGGAATTTGCAAGGGGCCATACTGTCAGCCTGGAACAAAAAAGTTCAGGCCCTAGACTTACAATGTCCTTGTCCCCTTCCGTTCGCAAGAGCCTCCGTTGGTGGTTGGTTCCCCAGAATCTGGAAAAAAGGAAATCCTTCAGTCCGATTTCTTGGAAGGTGGTCACTACAGATGCCAGCCTTATAGGCTGGGGAGCAGTACTGGAGCAATAGTCTCTCCAGGGCAGATGGTCGGATGCAGAAAAGGCCCTGCCCATCAATCTCTTAGAGATACGAGCAGCCCGGTATGCCCTAGTAGCATGGACATCCAAACTCCAAGGGTCCCCTGTCAGATTTCAATCAGACAATGCCACAGCAGTGGCATATATCAATCATCAGGGGGGCACCAGGAGTCGTGCAGCCCAGAGGGAAGTAAATTACATCCTGAAATGGGCAGAAAAATATGTCCCAGCCAGATCTGCGGTATTCATTCCAGGAGTGGGGAATTGGAAGGCGGACTTTATAAGTCGCCAGCAATTAGGCCCAGAGGAAGGGTCCCTTCACCCCGAGGTTTTCTGGACAATATGTCAGCGGTGGGGAACATCGGATGTAGATCTTCTAGCATCCAGATTCAACACAAAGGGGGACAGGTTTGTCTCTCGGACAAGGGATCCCCTAGCTTGCGGCTCGGATGCCCTAGTGTTCCCTTGGGATCAGTTCAAGCTGATATATGCATTCACACCGCCACAATGGTTACCTCGATTACTCCGCAGAATCAGGGTAGAAAAGAAACCAGTGATTCCGGTGGCTCCAGCGTGGCCCCGAAGAGCGTGGTACGCGGAGATTGTAAAATTTCAGTGGGGAGTCCTTGGACTCTCCCACGTCGTCCGGACCTGCTTTCGCAAGGACCGATATACCACCCTTCCTTACCAGCCCTAGGTTTGACGGCCTGGCTATTGAAGCCCACATTCTAAAAAAGAGAGGGCTCTCTAATGCTGTGGTATCTACCATGATCAATGCCAGGAAGCCGGTATCCAGGCAGATCTACTATAGAATCTGGAAGGCGTACATCGCCTGGTGTGAGGCCAAGAAATGGCATCCACGTAAATACGTAATAGGAAGGATTCTGGACTTCCTACAATGGGCTGTAGATAGGAAGCTTGCCTTGAGTACTATCAAGGGTCAGATTTCGGCCTTGTCAATATTTTTTCAAAGGCCCTTGGCTTCGCATTCACTAGTCAAAGCCTTTATACAAGGAGTGATGCGTATTAGTCCTCCGGTTAATATTCCCATATGTCCATGGGATCTAAACTTGGTTCTGTCGGTTTTACAGAAACAACCATTTGAACCATTACAGCATATTTCCTTGGTGCTTCTCACCAGGAAATTGATTTTTCTAGTAGCCATTTGTTCGGCTAAAAGAGTGTTGGAATTAGCAGCTATGTCCTGTAAAGAGCCATATCTGGTTATCCATAAGGACAAAGTAGTGTTACGTCCTCATCCAGCCTTTCTTCCTAAGGTGGTATCGAGGTTTCATTTGAACCAAGATGTGGTTCTTCCTTCTTTTTTCCCCAAACCTACTTCGGTAGAGGAAAAGTTATTTCATTCTTTGGATGTAGTAAGAGCAGTTAAAGCTTATCTAAAAGCCACTGCTCAGATTCGCAGAACGGATACTTTGTTTATACTGCCGGAAGGCCCCAGAAAGGGTCAGGCAGCGTCAAAATCTACTTTAGCCAAGTGGATTCGACAGGTCATTATGCAAGCTTATGGCTTGAGAAGGAGACCGCCTCCGTTCAAAGTTAGAGCGCACTCCACGAGAGCAGTTGGAACTTCATGGGCAGTGCATCACCAGGCCTCCCTGGCTCAAATCTGTAAGGCCGCAACATTGTCTTCAGTACACACGTTTACTAGGTTCTACCAGGTGGACGTTAGAAGTCAGGAGGATGTCGCCTTTGGGCGCAGTGTGTTGCAGGCCGCAAAAGATCCTCATGTCTGATAGCGCTCAGCTTATATATGGTGTATCCCCCCCCTCATTTGGCATTGCTTTAGGACATCCCATTAGTAATGACTATGTCGCTCTGTGTCCCGTGATGTACGAGAAAGAAAATAGGATTTTTATAACAGCTTACCTGTAAAATCCTTTTCTTGGAGTACATCACGGGACACAGAGCTCCCGCCCCTCTTTGGGGACACTTATTGCTTTGCTACAAAACTGAGGTGCTCCCGGATGGGAGGGGCTTATATAGGGGAGGGTACTTCCGGTTTTGGAAGTTGCCAGTGCCAGCACCTGACGGTATCTATATAACCCATTAGTAATGACTATGTCGCTCTGTGTCCCGTGATGTACTCCAAGAAAAGGATTTTACAGGTAAGCTGTTATAAAAATCCTATTTTCTGTACGTGCATTTGTAGCAGGGGTTTGCTGCATGGGGGTATTTTATTTCATTCATTAAAACGTGATTACACTATGTCAGTGTCTTTTATATGAACATTAAATGGAGTTAACCCTTGCTGACCCCTGCTTGGTGATGACGGATGGTCAAGTGAGAGAGCCCACCAGTATTAATATCTAAGGCCCATTTGTTTCATCATTGTGGTGAGTTTGCACCCCGACGGGTGAGAGTGCCTCACGTGTGGTGAAGTCTGGGAACAGGTGTAAGATGCACTTTTGATCCACTGTTTAGAAGCACTCACGGATTTAAGACTTACTACTATTCTATTCAAATGTCAAAAAAAAAAAAAAGTTTTTGGATACACTTTAAAGTTGCAAGATTGTATTTACTACTCATACTAAGTACTGTATATCTGAATGGTAAGTCTAGTGATCAGAGTCCATCCCTGTTGCCACCAATGTGTCTCCATTAAATTGTGACCATCTCCCGTTATCATCTCACTTTACACCACTGCCAAAAGCTAAAACATCCATGTTGGGTAGGCCGACTCTTTAACCCCCAAACCATCGCTTGGCAGCTGCATAAATATAGTTAAATTAACAGCTATTAGAGATCAGGGCAGAGTTTTAAATGCACATTAAAAGATGAAAGCTGTATGATATGGTTTAAAAGCTACTTATGCGTTTGGGTTATAGAGATGGCTACTTTATGACCAATGAAGTGGTCTGCCAGTACATTCAGTTTATTTTCACTTATCAATGAGATACTGTCATCCACTTCTGTAATGACTACGGCATTTGAATGGAAAATCATTGCTGTACACGCATTGTATGAGACTTAAGAAATTTTGTTTCTCAATACAAGTCTATGAGACTGCAAAAGCAAACCACAGCAACTTACTGGAAAATCAAAGCAACTCAGAAGCATTTGAAAGCATGCTGCATTTGAATGTTGTCTGCATCAGATGCCCATATACATTAGCCCAAAGACAGTTCATAACTGAAGAATTATTATTATTTTACAGGATTTATATAGCGCCAACAGTTTACGCAGCGCTTTACAATATAAAAGGGAGACAATACAGTTATAATACAATAAAATACAAGAGGATGAAGAGGGCCCTGCTCAGAAGAGCTTACAATTAATAGGGTGGGGCAGGTGGTACAAAAGGTTGTAATTGTGGGGAATGAGCTGATGGAAGAGGTAAAAGATTAGTTGGAGACGTGATAAGCTTCCCTGAAGAGATGAGTTTTCAGGTATCGCCTGTTAGCAAGTGTAGGGGATAGCCAGACAGGTTGAGGTAGCGAGTTCCAGAGGATGGGAGAGGCTCTGGAGAAATCCTGGAGACGAGCATGGGAGGAGGAAACAAGAGAGCTTGACAGTAGGAGGTCTTGAGAAGAGCGGAGAGGACATTTTGGGTGATATTTGGAGTCAAGATTGGTGATTTAGCTTGGGGCAGTGTAGTGGATGGCTTTGTAAGTTATGGTTAGCATTTTGAATTTAATTCACTGGGCAATCAGGAGCCAGTGTAGGGATTGGAGGAGAGGGTTGGCAGACATTGAGCGGTTGGTAAGGTGGATAAGTCTGGCAGCAGCATTCATGATAGACTGAAGAGGGGATAGCCTATACAGAGGCAGGCCAATGAGAAGGGAGTTGCAATAGTCAAGGCGAGAGATAACAAGGGAGTGAATGAGGAGTTTGGTGGTTTCATTTGTTAAAAAGGGGCGAATTTTTGCGATGTTACGGAGGTGAATTCTACAAACTTTTGACAACGAGGATCTACTTTAATCAAGTTTTTTGCTTTTTTTTTCAAAATTCTTTGTGTGAACACCAAGTAAATGCATACATATTACGGACTTTATTGATATACCATCAAGAAAACTTAATTCAAACCTTCATTTTCAATCTGCTATTTTTTGCTTTGAGTTTAGAAGCGGTCTGAGACTTTTCTTCCTGTGCTGCTTTATAATACCATCTATTTTATTCAAAAAAAAAAAAAAAATGGTACTCACTTGCTAACATCAAAGAACATGGCCACAAACGAAATATTGTTTCTATCACATCCAGTAGACAAAATGACCCGATGGCGACTTTTCTTTAAAATACACTAGCTACACTTTGAAGCATCTCAAGAACAGACATCAAAATCATGTCAAGTGACTAAAACATAAAAACAAAGATCCTCCTCTGAATCATCTGAAATAAAAATTGAGCTGTCCTATAGCAACAAATTAGCCCATTCCTTTCAGTTGGAACTGTCAATTACAAGTTTAAATTATTTACTATAAGGGTAACACTGACAGATGGGACATAAACTTTGATAAAAGAAGTCAACTGTATGAAACATATTCTAAAAACTGTGTCTGCAATATCGATCTTCCATCTGGAACTGCCTCCTGCAATGGTGGCAGACAAGCGGAGTTTCCCCTTTTGGGTGGAGCTCCGCTTTGATATGACTACAGTAAAATGCCGTTTTGCTTCTACCAGTAGCTGTGCTTTACAGCGTCCGGTTATAAAAGGCTGACAATAAAAGATTTCAGAATGACACATGCTTATTACATATAATACATCCTCATATTGCAGGATAAATTGCACTTCAATACAAAGTATTGCCCTATACTAGCAGCCTTTGATTGAAAAAATTCAATTTTACAGAGTCTATCAGTGCTCTGGGTATCCGGTCACTGCACTGATCAACCTATAATATATGCAAAGTATTCCTTTGTGGTGATAGAACCTGTTATCCACCCATGTAGAAGCAGTTTATTACTTGCTGTATATAATAGACATTCTGATCAACGCCCTGAATCTTCTTCTGACACCTCATGCATGTAAACCTACCAAAGAACTTTTAGAGAAAAAAAACAATGTCGGCTTGAGAATTCATTCAAAGTTTGATCAAACTTTGAATGAAGTTTTTATCAAATTGCTCACCAGTTAATTTGTTCTTCGTTGCCTTACTACAAAGTACAACAGTAGCAGACACCAAAATTGTCATTTGCATTGTACATTAGCTCCCCATGCACACAAGAATTTAAAGGCGTCCAGGCGTGTTTGAAGCCAGTTTCTAAATGCACTTGGAAGAGTGTAAATGCTTGCTATGGCTGAATGCACCCAGGGGTGTTTGGTCTGGCTGCATTAACATAAAATATACATTTCTGTGTCCCAGGACTGTTTAGCCTAATTAGATAAATGCAACTAAACCCAGGAACATTATTATTATACAGGATTTATATAGCGCCAACAGTTTACACAGCACTTTACAACTTGAGGTTGGACAGTACAAATACAATACACTTTAATACAGTAGGAATACGAGGGCCCTGCTGCTTAGAGCTTACAATTTTAAGAGTAGAGCTTACACTCTAAGAGGTACATTTAAACGCATGCTCCTTACACTGCAGCACAGCTGATTGGCTGCTTGTACTGTTTCTCCCTTTCTCAGTCCTGAGCTTGGCTGTAAAGGGGTTGTAAGAGGCTTACACTAGGTCAAATTTTAAGGTAGTTACACTGCTTGCATTTAAGGATGTATTCATTTATACAGGTCTGTATTGTTTATTTCATATCTGCATGTAGTTCAGTTTTCAGGCAAGTGCTTGTAAGCCTTAGAGTGCGATATTCAAAGATAAAAGTGGAAAACATAAAAATGGTTTATTCCAAGAAAGCAACACATAGATCTCTCTAATAAGCCTGATATTTAGAAATGATATGTTGTAAACGGTGCATTCTTGGGCTTACTTTGCAACTGCATAGCACTCAAATTGCAATATTAGTTAAATTTAAACGAGGAATTAGAATTAAATTTTAATGCATGCTCATTTGGTTTGTAGAACAAATTTCAAACTCCACGATGTTGTTTTGCACTGATGGGATGTTACACATTCCCCTGCTGTGAATACTTACCCCCATGTAAAGTGCTGGCTTTGTGTCATTGTTCTTTAGGGTATTTTGTAATTAAACGCAATAATTGGTGCCATGTACGATAGGCTAATAAGTGGCAAGATGGAAAAATTATACATCAGGTCACAAAACAATGTCATGCTAATTCTTGGAGCCCCCCCCCCAAAAAAAAATATGTCACTGCCAAAAATAAATAAAATAAATAAGCAAAGCAATGTAAAAAATACTAATGTGTACTAGACTTAAAGAGGAGCTCCAGGCTCCTTCCGAAAAAAATCCTCGTCCGAGCCGATTTTTCAATCAGCTATGGGGTGCTGGCACCCCCATCTTGACTAAGGGAAACTGGCAGTGAGCCTTGTGGCTTCATAGGCAGGTTCATGGCGAGCTGTACCGCCGTGGCGAACTGAGCTGGAAGTGGGTACCTGATAAAACCAGGTACCCGATCCCCTCCCCCCCCCAAAAGGTGCCACATGTGGCAGCGGAGGAGGCAGACAAATGGAGCTTCCCCCTTTCGAGTGGAGTTACGCTTTAAGTATGCTAAAGATAAAGTGTACCTTTATCACATCACTCCTGGCCACCCATCCCCTTTCCCAGAGCTAAACCACTGTATCTAACCCACCCCAGATATCTGACCTCTGCATCCCAGTGGCAGGCCCACTACAATGTTCACGTCCTCTGCTAGGAAATTCTTCTTTTTTTTGTCCTGGTTCCACCTATCCAGCCAGTCCATCTAGACTTGAATGGGGTGTATACCGAAGGTGGAGATTCTTATTACACAGCCCCATTCAAGTTTATGGGGGCTTTGTGTGCAAGTGTGGCCAGTGCTGAAGAAAATTTAGGTACAGAGAAAGTAAACATCAGAGAGGTCCACACCTAAGATATGGAGGGACAGGGTTAGTTAGTGCCTGAAATGCAGTACGAGAAACCTACGTTCAATTAATGTTTTCTGCACCATGTTCCAAATGCACTGGGTGTGTGATCTGCTGCAGGTGTCAATAGATTCCTAATGACCCCCCAAAATAAAGATCGCAATCACAGTGTGTTTGCAAGCACCGGTAACAGTCCATATTCCCATCACACACGTTCCTGGAATGTGCTCTCAAATATTGGGTGCTGTAGCGACCACCAGCTGGATACTGGAGCATGGACACAATATAAATACTCACCAGCACACCACAGATCTTCAATTAAATCTGAGTGTTTTTTTTATATTGAAGAAAGTTCACATCACAGAGCAATGCAACGTTTCAAAGCCTCACAGGACCCCTTTGTCAGGCATGTGATAGGTGCATGCAGTTGTTGTGCAAAGTATTTAAATTAAAATCCACCAATCAGAAACAGGAAAGTAAGATCCCCTCCCATCACTTGGCCTCATCTGACATTAAATGCCCACCAAAACAATCAAAAAAACAAAAACAGAGTGTCACTAAAATAATGAAGTGTTGAAAATGCTACTGGTGTACATCTACACTCACTGGCCACTTTATTAGGTACACCTTGCTATTACCAGTTTGGACCCCCTTTTGCTTTCATTCTTCGTGGCATAGGTTCAACAAGGTGTTCGAAACATTCCTCAGAGATTTTGGCCTATATTGACATGATAGCGTCACACAGTTGCTGCAGATTTGTCAGCTGCACATCCCTTATGTGAATCTTCAGTTCCACCACATCCCAATGGTGCTCTATTGGATAGAGATCTGGTGACTGTGAAGGCCATTGGAGTACAGTGATCTCATTGTCATGTTCAAAGTCCCTTAAATCCCCTTTTTTTCCCCATTGTAATGCTCGGGTTGAACTTCATAAAGTCTTCTTCACCACGTCTATATGCCTAAAACACATTGAGTTGCTGCCATGTGATTGGCTAATTAGCAATTTGTGTTACCAAGCAGTTGAACAGGTGTACCTAATAAAGTGACCGGTAAGTGTATATGCCTTTGTCATCATTGGGGATCCATAATATACTGTAGACTGTCCAAAATACACTGGGGGTGAAAGAGATAGCAGGTGAGCTGTCAGTGGTCTGACATTTCACACATTCATAATACTGAAAAGTGTACACAGAATGCTTACCGTGTAAAATGAGGTATATTAAAAAACAAAGGTTTTATGGCATTACTGGTATGAAAGTTGAATTCTGCTATTGTCTATTAAGCAGCGTACCACAAGAGACATTACAAAAATATGTAAGATTCTCCGCATGTCCAATCTAATTGGCTGAAAATATATTGTTTTACCTTCTCATGAACTGGGAAATGAACGCAGTGCAAACATTCAACCACAGCCGGCAATTCATTTAACTAAATAAAATATGATTCCCTACCCCCCCCCCTTTCAAATTAATTTAATCAAACCAAGTGTAAGTGGTGTCGTTATCTGGAACCAAGATGTGAATACAAATATGATTATTGATATGATAATAATGGTAATAAGTCAGCATCTTAAATGTGTTTTATTATTTGTCTATGCAGGTTCTTTGAAGTAGAAGATTGCCATCATAATTTTTTTTTTTTAATTACCATGTAAGCCAAAGCAAATTGTTTAATGTAAAAACATAAAGATGGTTTATAACGCTGAGCGGAGAAGGAGATTTAGTCATCGGGTTACAATGTTTATCCCTATAAATTCAGATAATAACTAAGAGTACAACATCATAAATGTGCTGGAATTTTTTTTTGGACTTGAGGAAAAATATCCAGGGGCTTGTGAGAGATGTCAGGCACTGAGCATCAGATTGTGCCCACTATCTGGTCCATACAGGACTAACGTGACAGGTCATATTCCCTCTCTGAAGTGTGGTGGTGGCTTTGTGCACCAGTAATGACACCACAAATGTGAAGGGCAAAGGCAAAGCATGATCAGGCAGGGCATCACTTCTGCACTGTAGTCTTGTATGTAAACAGAGCCAGATCATCCACAAGGCAGCAATGTATGAAAGAGCTTAGGACTCGGTGTATGTCCAGGGGGCCCACTTACAACCCTCATGTCCCTGCAGTAAACAAGGAGGATATTGCAATTGGTTAGAGCTGTGCACGTAAAGTGATTGTAAATGTTTATTTTTTTTAAAATAGCAAACATGTTATACTTACTTGCTCTGTGCAATGGTTTTGCACAGAGCAGCACCAATCCTCTTCTTCTGGGTTCCCCCGCTGGCGCTCCAGGCCCCTCCTCTTCATCTGGTGCCCCCATGGAAAAGATACTTGTGCGAGCTCACTCCCTAGTCCCGCTGCTGTTTCATTGACACAGAAAGCAGGATTCAAAAAAACTTGTTGATCTGCAATAAACACAGTGTGGTCCTAACTTCCTGTCTGAGTGGACAGCACTGAAATTCCACGCAATATTGTCAGCACTGCCTGAATTCTCACCTTCTGTCCTACAGATCACCTCCACATATCTTCATCTCCATAACATGAGTGTTCTGTGGTACAGAAGGGGAAAACCCAGGCAGGTATGACAAACACTGCTTGGGATTTAAAGTGGAGCTCCACCCTAAAGTGGAACTTCCGCTTATCGAAACCTTCCCCCCCTCCAGTGTCACAACTGACACCTTTCAGGGGGGAGGGGGTGAAGATACCTGTCTAAGACAGGTATTTTCACCCACTTCCGGAAGTCCTCTCTGCGGGAAATCTGCGGGAAGTACGTCACTTCCCGCAGAGTATCCGTTCTGTTCTGGGAGACACTCGGCTCCCAGAACACACGGGACCAGTCAGAATGGCGCAGCGCAACTCGCGCATGCACCGTAGGGAACCGGGCAGTGAAGCCGCAAGGCTTCACTTCCTGGTTCCCTCACTGAGGATGGTGGTGGGGGCAGCAGAGTGACGAGCAATTGCTCGTCCTCTTCTGCGGATGTCGCTGGACTCCAGGACAGGTAAGTGTCCTAATATTAAAAGTCAGCAGCTGCTGTAGCTGTAGCTGCTGGCTTTTAATAAAAAAAAATTCGGTGGAGCTCCGCTTTAAAGGATAAGTTCACCTTCAAAAAATAAATAAATAAATGCACATTTTTTTTGCAGGTAAAAAAAGTGCATTTACAATTTTTTTTTGTAGGAGCCTGGGAAGCATTGCACCTGCAACCAGCAGATTGCTGGTGCCATAGAGCACTCCTGCAGACTGTCAGTGTAAGCGGTCTGTATGCACATCGTACAGGCAGGCAGTGTTACACTGACAGGAAAAAATCAATGAACTACCAGAGCACTCGGGAGGTAGTTCCCTGAGAACTACAAGCTGACAGCCACAAAAGGATGTTGGTACTTGTGGTTGATTGATTCACAGAACTCTGTGAATGACATGGCTGTAGCCCCACACAGCTGCGCTCTTTTCAAAAAGTGACAGCTGGTACGGGGAACTTCTCCCTGTACTGCTGTCACAGGGAGCGGGGGAATTGACTGCAGCAGTGGGAACATGCTAAAAAAACAGGCGGGACATGTAACATGTTCCCAAAGGTGAATTTATCCTTTAAGGGCAACAGAGGCAGTAATGTCAGCTCAAATAAATGGTTACGAGACAACTAGGTTTTTGGCAAATAAGAAGTATTCTTTTGTGCTTGCAGTGTTTTCAAATGGGTAAAACAGAGAAATCTGCATGTATTGCAATGGTGAACATCATCCTTTTTTTTGACCAGCTATACACTTTACGTCTCTAAATACCAAGGTAGTAAAATCACCTTTGTAGCTAAGCTGCTAATATTGGTAAAAAGTAAAAACAACTGAAAAGCAGTGATTTTGGAGGCCTGAAGCTGAGAACCAATGTGTTCTAGAAAACACAGAGGCACTGTGCTGACCAAATCGTGGAGGGACTACAAATTTCAATATGCCCCTCAATGTTCCCCAGTAAGAATGTCTGCATACTGTCCTTGGCTGTATTAAAAAGTGTTTTCCTCTGTCATCTTCCAGTCTAATTCCCCATCAAGCGTGTACACAATTTTAAATCCAGAAATTGATTTTTTCCAAAGTAGCTTTATGTGAGGCTGACATTATGTGCAATCACAAGCAAGTCTGCCTAACCCTAAAATTGCCGAACAGATAGGCTACCTTACTGACAATAATGGCTCAGTGGGAGCACACTGTAGAGAAAAGTGCCAATTTTGGTTTTTGTACGAGTCATCTTTGTAGGGGGTGCAAGATCACAACAATTTTGTGTGAATTTTCTCTGGCTAACCAAACTGGGAAGAGACAGGCTTTACCTGAGTGCAAAAAACAAAAAAAAATCCTTTTAAAATAAAAACAAAAAACTGATAGATATTTTTATTGCTTGCTGTGAGGGTAAAAAAAAAAAAAGCTGTATTCGAGGAAGCTGAGATGTGGGGGACAAAAGGCAATTTAGGCACTTTAAAATGAGGTATAACAAGGTATGTAATTGTAAAGCTAGACACACTACATTTTGCCCACTGCGTGCTTTTATTTAAGTGGATACCGAGATTGCTTTCAATAAGGTATAATCTTCTGCAATCATTTTTGGTGCTGAACGCAATTACAACTCAATGGGGAAGGCAAGGTGGCAAACAATGACAAGAGTTCTACAGGTCTGACTTCCCCAACACATTTACATTTGGCCACTGGGTAAAAGGTTGGGTTGAATGCTTACCACTGTCCCAACACAGAAGATGCGAATTAAAACAATGTATTAAAGATAAACTTGAGTCGACATTGTAAATTATGTGCTAAAATACCTAAGGTGTGTTTTCCATCTAGACATAGATGTAATATACGAAGGGCATTTTGCCATTTTGAGTGCCTTTTTCCTGCGAATACCAAGTGCCAAGTCATGTAAATTTCAGGGCTGGCTTTCTCAATCCTTATAAAGAAAGCGAGGAAAACAAAAGGAGACAGAAAAAAATGAAAGTAAAGAAAAGAGAGATGAAAAAACAAAACAAAGGCATAATAAACCCAAAAGCAGACCTTTATTATATTGCTTTTTACCAATTCTTGGATGTGGTGGCTGCATTCGTTGTTTATGGGCTCTCTTTCCTTTATTTTCACCTTGCCAGTAAGTATGCACATGTCCTTCAGATTTTGCACTTAGAGGGTTGAGACAAACCATTTAACACTGACAGGGGTGCATACAATGGTCAGCTTTTATTTATGAAAAAGCTTTATCCCCAAAAAATATTTTTTTGTTTGCTGCAGCTGTTTAAAAGTGTTAGTACATATATCACTCCCCTCCTATAAACTGACAATGCTACTGTCCAAAAATGCCTCTGTGCTTCTGAGTTTCAGACTGGAGGCACTCCAATACAAAGGTACATTTCCGGCTACATCACAAGGTGAAAAAAAGGAAGGAAAGCCTAAAAAAAAAAAAAAAAAAGAGGGGGAAAAGCCCAAAAAAAAAAAAAGAGGGGGGGGGGGAGCCTGGAAAGAAGAAAACTAATACAGCCACTACATATGATTGTTAAGCTGCAATATATTACATTTTTGGTTTTAGGTTTAATACCACTTTAAAGGAAAGCAAATGGATAAAGCAAAAGAAAGGGAAAGGGAAAAGTAAAAGAATAAAATGACAAAACACAGGGACAATAAAAGGAAAGCAGAAAGTAAGAAAAAAAAAAAAAAAAAAAAAAAAAGAGAAGGAAATGAAAGAGAAGAAAAAGGCAACGGAAAAATAAATACAGATAAAAAGAAAATGTAAAAAGAAAGGAAATGAAGAAAGTAAATAATTTAAAAGGGAAAATTAGTGGGAAGGAAAAGGGGAAAGGAAAAGGAAATTAATTGGAAAAGTAAAAAGAAAAGAACTAAAAGGGGGAAAAAAAAAGGAGAAAAGTAAAGGCGTTCATTAAAGTAAATGTGGCCTCCTGTAATCCCACAATGTATGTGTCCATCAAGAAACCTTGGTTTCCCAGTGTCCATTGTCCAAACATACCGTATATACTCGAGTATAAGCCGAGATTTTCAGCCCTTTTTTTGGGGCTGAAAGTCCCCCCCTCGGCTTATACTCGAGTCATATAAATTTTTACATTGTAAATATTACCTGTAAAGAAGTTGCGGCTGCGGCGTCCATCGTTCGAATTCCGCGGTCTCTTCCTGTTCCTTCCTTGATAGGCGAGTCTCAGCAGACACTCTCCGCCTATCACGAACGTTCTCTCATCAGTTTTCCAGCAGACGTCTGTGATTGGCGGAATACCCAACACAGTGTCTGCTGGGAAAACTAAGGATGAGAGAATGATTGTGATAGGCGGAGAGTGTCTGCTGAGACTCGCCTATCAAGTAAGGAACAGGAAGAGACCGCGGAATTTTGAACGATGGACGCCGCGGAATTCGAACAATGGACGCCGCAGCCGCAACTTCTTTACAGGTAATAATTACAATGTAAAAATTTCTATTTACAGGGAACAGCGAGCTAGGGAACAGTGGGGCATCGGCTTATACTCGAGTCAGTAAGGTTTCCCAGATTTTTTGGGCAACATTAGGCACCTCGGCTTATACACGAGTCGGCTTATACTCGGGTATATACGGTACTACTCGCAGGACTAGAGGATCACCAAAGAAAAAAACTAGAAGGGGAAAAATGAAAGCAGAAGAAAAGGAAAATGGAAAGTAAAAAAAAAAAAAGTAAATTAGTTCATCATTAAAGAAAAGTGGGGTACGCACTATGAGAAAATCTTTTGACATCAATATAAGACTTTCCAAAGGAACAAACTCAAAAATATGTTCTCGTACGTGAACAGATTTTTGTTCAATAGGTACTGTTTTCGTACGATAAAAATTGAATACGAGGGACTGCGCAAGGTCAATAACAATAAACAACAAAAAAAAAAAAGCCTGTTGTATGAGAATTTCCAGACAATTCGTGCCATCCTCGGTTCTGACCTGCTGTGAAACATTGAGGAAAACCAGACAATCTTTCATCTGATTTTCTTATAGTGTGTATTGGGCTTAAATGTGGGCTCTTATAAAAAAAAATGTGATTAGGTTTTCTCTGCAAAGTGACGCTTCACCTCATTTACTAAGCTCTGGAGCAACTGCACTTGCAAAGTGCACAGTCTATTTGTCTACCAACCCCTATGACACGCAGTGCAGGGTAATTGCAAAACTTGACACCCGACTGGGAACTGTGACAAACATTTTTAGCCTTCAGGTAAAAAAAATAAAAGTCTTAATGCCGCACACACACGGCCGTTTTTAATGTCATTCAAAAAAACAACGTTTTTCTCAACGTGATTCTTCTCAAGCCTGCCTTGCCTACACACTATCATGAAAAAAAATGCTCAAGCAAAGCGCGGTGACGTACAACACGTTTGACAACACGTACGATGGCACCATAAAGGGAAAGTTCCATTCGGATGGCGCCACCCTCGTGTTAGTAAAGTTTGGTGAGAGACGATTTGCGCTTTTCAGCCTCGGGCTCTTCAGTCCGTTACAGCGTGACGAATGTGCCATCTCCATTCTGAACGCTAGTTTTACCAGAACGAGCGCTCCCATCTCATAACTTGCTTCTGAGCATGCACTTTTTTTTCCCGTCATTAAAGCGTACACACGGCTGTTTTTCACGACGAGAAAATTCTGTTCTAAATTTTTAATGCCCATTTTTCTCATCGAGAAAAATGCTCTGGAGCCCACACACGATCGTTTTTAATGACCAATTTAAAAAATGTCACTTTTCTCGTCATGAAAAACGGTCATGTGTACGCGGCATTACACTTTCCGAATCATGAAAAACAATTTCCCCTTTTGTATAAAAGGCAGTGCCTGCTAAAGTGAGGGTAAGGGCCAACAAAATAAATGAATTTTAATTCCTTAACTCAGTACATGAAGAATTAGATACAATGGCAGGAGACAAAATAGAAAGACAGATCTATCCAGCCTTGACGCATAACTTGCAACTTTTTGGCAAGAGAGGTGCAACAGCTCAGCTACTGAGCTGGAAATGGTCAGATTAATGGCGCACCTCAACCTCCCGGCATAAATCATTTAAAATGTGGCAGATAAATGAAAGTGGCGTGCTTGGGTTTTCGCTGCATGGCTCACAAAATAAGAAAAATTGGCAGCTGGGGAGTTTTATCGGAGTTCACAGGTAGTCTGAGAATGTCATTTACTCTGGAACAATGCCGCAACTGGAGCGCTGCGCAGAAAGGCCCATGGCAGAGGCTTTTGTAGAAAATACCGATGTATTGCTGAATGCCAATGTCAAAACCTCACCAGGCACTACATCATTTAGTAAATTATTAACATCCTCCACTAATGAAGAAGCTTCCTTCATTAAATATTGACATGCTATGTTTTAGGATGTTTGCCAGCACTGACAGAAGGTGTATATGATAAATATAGCTCCCAGGTCCTTTTTTTTTTTCTATTCCCTTCTGGCTCCCCAGTGCTTACTTAAAGGAAAGATGTGGTGATTTTTGTCTTTCCAAAGGCTTTGTGAGAGAGAGAATATTGTAGGATCAGACTGTACAGCCCTCTCGGGGGAGTAGAGTAGGTCAGAAGGTTGGCTCTGTGTTAATGGCAACACATGGCCGCACAAGGCAAGGCTCTGGCCATGTTTCAATTACCTTTTTCAATTAGTTCCAAGGATCAATGATTGTACTAAAAAGCCTTAGGAAAATGATCAGTGTAGACAAGCCGCTATTATTGGTTTACATGTGTAATGGACTGTATCAGAAAACAGCCAGTGAGCTCCCATCACTCAAAACAGTTTAAAATAGACCCATCAAGCATCACGGAAAACTCGCTCATTAATAGTACAAACTGAGTAAAGCACAGCTGTCAACTGTCCCTGATTTTCAGGGTTTGTCCCGAGTTTTCAGATTGACCTACCACATAAAATTCCTTACGCTTGCCATACATGGCACAATTTTGAATGATACATGGAGTGTGTGCCTCAGATTGATCTCTACTTAGAGCTGCAGGATTCTGGATAAAATAAGAATCACAATTTCTTTGCTTAGAATAAAGATCACAATTCTCGGCTTAACATCATCTTTCACATTATACAAAAAAAGTTGGGCTAACTTCACGGTTTTGTTTTTTTTGTTCACCGACGTGTATTTTTCCCCAAAAAAATGCTTTTGAAAGACAGCTGCGCGAATAAAGTGTGACATAAAATATTGTAACAACCACCATTTTGTTCTATAGGGTCTCTGCTAAAAATATATACATAATGTTTGGCGGTTCTAGGTAATTTTCAAGCAAAAAATACTGATTTTAACTGGTAAGCAACAAGTGTCAGAAAAAAAGGCTCATGCCACGTACACACGATTGGAAATTCCGACAAGAAAAGTGTGCTTTTTTTGTCGGAAATTCCGACCGTGTGTAGGCTCCATCAGACTTTTTCTGTCAGAATTTCCACCAACAAAAGATTGAGAGCAGGTTCTCTATTTTTCCGACAGAAAAAGTTTCTATCGGAAAAAACGCTTGTCTGTATGCAATTCCGATGCCAAAAAAACACGCATGCTCAGAATCAAGCAGAAGAGCCGAACTGCCTATTGAACTTCATTGATCTCGGCTCGTCGTACGTCTTCCCGTTCTTGACGGTCGGAATTTCCAACAAGATTTGTGTGACCGTATGTATGCAACACAAGTTTGAGCCAACATTCAGAAAAAAGTCAGAAAAAATCCACGTTTTTCTTGTCTGATTTTCCGATCGTGTGTACGTGGCATTAGTCTTTTAAGTGGTTAAACTGACCTAATTTGCAGACCAAAGTTTATCCTTTTGATCTAAAAGAACCAAATGATACAATGTTTCTTTTTATCTCAGCACTGAGCAATGTTATGATAAACTTTGCCAGCTGCTTTTTTTTTCTTTTTGACAGCTCTGAGCGCAGAACGGCTCTGCACTTGGTACATGAATCGTGGAAATGCCGGATTAAGATTGTGAGGGGGGGGGGGTTGACTCAAGATAGCAATTTTTTTAATGATTAATCTTGTAGCTCCAATATCTACACAATAAAAAGTACCATCCAAATCATAGCATATTGTATTTGGCTGGGAACATTCCCTGCCATGCCCCTAATGGGGAAAGAGAGAAATGGACTACGTCGGTACCAAAGAATAACACAACTGAATTAATAAAAAGGTTTTTAATAAAATCAGGACATATAGCCATACAAAAAGATAAAAGACAGTGCTTGTAGGGGCATATAATGTTTTACATCAATGGTGCTGATGAAGAGTTGATACGTAGTAACCACTTCATCAGCACCATTGATGTAAAACATTATATGCCACAACAAGCACTCTTATCTTTTTGTATTATTATTATAATAATACAGGATTTATATAGTGCCAACAGTTTGCGCAGTTCTTTACAATGCAAGGCAGACAGTAGAGTTACAATACAATTCAATACAGGAAGAATCAGAGGGTATGGCTATGTCTTGATTTTATTATAATTTGTTAATAAAATGCAAAAAAACTTTTTATTAATTCAATTGTATAGATGTAAAAAGGGGGGGGGGGGGGGGGGTTATCCGCGCTAACTCCCTGTGCTAAAAACAAAACATATCCTGAGTGTAAATAGACTAGGTGCAGGTTGTATTGTAAAAACAAAG
Organism: Rana muscosa; assembly: GCA_029206835.1. Taxonomy (NCBI): domain Eukaryota; kingdom Metazoa; phylum Chordata; class Amphibia; order Anura; family Ranidae; genus Rana; species Rana muscosa. The sequence goes on along the minus strand of CM055122.1, from coordinate 235,193,605 downwards.
GCAAAAGAAAAACGTGTGTGCATAAGTGATATAACAAAAAACTAGCACAAAAAATTAAATAAGAATATGACTGGTGCTGCAAATAAACCTTTGGCTGGAATACTCAGCCAAAAAACACATATGCATAAAATTAAATATATTGCGCAACCCTGTAAAAGGCAAAACAAAGTGCCAAACAAAATATTAATGACCTGAAAAAAAGTGCAACTATGTGAATATACACTTAATAAAGTCCAATTACTGATGCTGCTCCAGCAGCATACACATGAAAAGTTCAAAAGAAAAAATCCATAGAAAAAAATGCCACCAAAGTGTGTAAAAACACCAAAGTGTATAAAAAGGACAGCAGATATGGATCTTCAAACATGGGTATAGACTTCAGCGGCAAAGAATGTATACACAGGAGGCTTACCAGAACAGATGGGTCCCTATTACGGGGACCAAACGGGCTCAGCAAAGAAAACCGATCAAGGTGCCAGCGATGTGATCCTATGGGTCCTCGCTCAGCTCCAGCACCAGTCAGCAAACGTTGGTACTCCCCACAGTAGTGTAAACACTCGTCCAGCGTGATGTTGTTAATGCTGGACGAGTGTTTACACTACTGTGGGGAGTACCAACGTTTGCTGACCGGTGCTGGAGCTGAGCGAGGACCCATAGGATCACATCGCTGACACCTTGATCGGTTTTCTTTGCTGAGCCCGTTTGGTCCCCATAATAGGGACCCATCTGTTCTGGTAAGCCTCCTGTGTATACATTCTTTGCCGCTGAAGTCTATACCCATGTTTGAAGATCCATATCTGCTGTCCTTTTTATACACTTTGGTGTTTTTACACACTTTGGTGGCATTTTTTTCTATGGATTTTTTCTTTTGAACTTTTCATGTGTATGCTGCTGGAGCAGCATCAGTAATTGGACTTTATTAAGTGTATATTCACATAGTTGCACTTTTTTTCAGGTCATTAATATTTTGTTTGGCACTTTGTTTTGCCTTTTACAGGGTTGCGCAATATATTTAATTTTATGCATTAATTCAATTGTGTTAGTCTTTGGTACCGAGGTAGTCCATTTCTCTCTTACCCCAATTGTGGGTGTAAGGTATAAGAAGATCATGAACCAATATTCATGGTTAGAGTTCTCCTCAAATATATATATATATTTTACAATAATGTTTCTCTGACATGAGTGTGAACAAGATGTGTGGTCAGGCTAATCTTTCTTCTGTGTAACTGACAAGCATGAAATGTGACTTTGTGGTTAGGCCTTTTCCGGGAAAAAGTTTATCTCACTTCTGCTTTTTAACTGACAGATTGACCACACTGACATCTGACGTTTCTTATCTTCCTGTTTCAAATGTCAGAACATGTCTAGTTTGACCACAATTGACGTATGTTAACTGATCGCTTTTGCAGAAGTCAAAAAACCTGTTAGAATTTATTTTTGTCCAAACCATGAGGTTTTTGCTTATTGCGGATAGGTCCATAGGAGGGAGGCAACTTTTCTCGCTGTGTATAAAAAAGGACATGTAACCATTAAAACACATATTCTAGTATACCATTCACTGTTTATTGGTGTCTTGAATATCCGACCGGTCAGAGAGACTTCCACAGATCCTGAGTCCAGCTCGAGCCAAGAAGGTCCAACAGAACCAAACAGAACCAGAACCTTTCAGTGGGCATGGTAGGGAATGTTCCCAGCCATATACAATTCTGAATGATGCATGCTGGTAAACTTCAACTGTGAGAGTGCCGTTAGCATGCTCTATGATGGTAAAAGTGAACATGGTGGATTCATACATTTACTCTAACATAGGTTTAATAATTTACAGCCTACTATGCATGTGCCTCATCATGCCATGTGGTGGTGGCGGCACCCCTTGGCTGCTGTAGTAAGCTATGCCCCTATGCGCAAAGGAAATGTTATTAATAGATAATGGTTGCTAGGCTACACTGCTTCAATCAGCTGCACTGCCACTCTAAACGCAAGAAAAAAATGGATATGCACTGTCATGGCTGCCCTTAGGGAAATAAACTACGGTCCACAGTAGCACCAGATTATGTATGTAATTTATTGCACCTTTGTACATCTTGGTTGTGGTGGCTGCATTAGCTTTGTTTTCCCCTTTATTTTCATATGGGAAAACTGCAAATATCACACACTCCTTGTCCCAGGGAGGCTATGCTCATTGACTTCAAACATGTCTGCCTTTGTTCATTTTCTATTACATGGTGGGTGATGGGGTTAGTAGTTTACAGAACAATGATATGATTATTTTTTGCTTTCTGTTCAGCTCATAGGTAGTGGCATTGACACTGCATGTCAGGCAAGATTATCAGGTATTTTCTATACGACTATACCTATAGCTTTATATGAAAGAACACATCCTTGGCATCCCTTTAGATGTTCATGCTCTTCCCTGGTGGCCACTGCAGTCTTAAAGTGGTTGTAAACGCAAATGCCCCAAATGTATTTATCCTAGATGTTTTGCCTCGTTTAGCAGTGCAGAGTAGTTTTTTTTTCCTGTGTTCTGCTTTGCGGTCACGCGTCTTTCTCCGCTTTTTATACCGATCTAAGGGAACAGGGAGGAAAGGGGAGAGGGGTGAGGAAAGTTGAGGGGAGGGAAGTGGAGGGGAGGGGAAGAGAGGGGTGAGGAGTGGAGGGGCGCGAAGAGAGGGGCGAGGAGGGGAGGGGGAGAGAGATGCAAAGGGTAGAGCTGTTATGGTGGAGGCGCAAAAGCTGACCACGCTGGCACAGAGGGGAAGTCAGGACCAGTCAGGAACAACTAGATACTGTAGAAGATACAAAGGGAAAACTGACTAGGCAAAAGCACTATGCTATAGCGCCTGCCTTAAAGGGACAGGATCAGGATTTGTTTGGGGGGGGGGGGTTACAACCACTTTAAGCTGTGCTATCTGCTGATCAGCTATTTGAGCATACACTTCTAAAAGGATGCCAGGGGTGTGTTCTTTCATATAATGCTAAGGAAAACATGATTGGTGGCAGAGAAAGCCAATACCTGTGAGAGATGGGCAATGTACAAATAGGCAAGAAAGTGGATTGGACTAATGATTGAAGCCATTCAGACAAGAAATTAAGGTAGACATAAGACAGCTGCTGCAGTTTTAAAGGGTTATACTGTGGAGATACAAGTTTGCAGGAAATTGAGAGTAGTCAGTTTCCACTCAGAAAAGGACTTTCAACATTTGTGGGAAAAAACTTAAGGCTGATGTTCAGCTTCATGGCTTCCTCGAATACGTAATCAGTAAATTTTATTAATTGAAAGCACCACCACTGGCCATTGATTGAACAATAATACAGCTATATTGATTGAATGATTCTCTGCATTCAGCTGCAATCACAACCAAATACCTGTGACTTTAAGTGCAGTAAGTAGGGTAATGATTTTGTCTTGTAGAAGGGAGTCATGTAGAGAGCCAGGAAAGTCCTGGCTAAGATTTCTCTCCTGTAGTTATTCACCTCTCATTGTTGGCGAATAAAGCATCACGTGAGACAAACAGCCAGTGCCTTGTACCCTGGAAAGCAGACGAGAAATATCTGCTAGAGTTAAGGTTGGCGATACCTAAAGCGTTTGTTACCCCAACACTTCATATTCAAGATATGTGGCTGTTGTATCATGTACTTGTAAGTATCCTGTTTGTATTGCTTCCTTTGTGTGAAATCTCTGATGTTCCTGCCAGTCCCTCTCCCTTCCTATTATTAACTGAACACTAAGCAGGGGAACACGCTGTGGTCAGTTCTCTAGCTGTGCTGGGAACTCTGCCTGCACTCCATTTGTCAGACTTGTTCTGAAACGCCCCCCCCCCACCCCCTTCACAGCCTTTCACTGGGAAGCTCAGTGTGCTGTTGCTTCTCCTCCCCCAGCTCTTATGCAGCTGAGAACAGGGGGAATGTGATCACTAATAAAATAGGTATTTCGATTTTTTTTATATTTATACAAAAATGTTTTACCTTTCATTTCTATTTTAAACTGAATGTGTTGTTTTACAAGGTGATCATTTACAATCACTTTAAAAGTACTGCATATTTTGAAGCTGACAAGCGTTCGGTTTGTTCATCTTGTTAGTCAAGATTTCTTGTCGTGTAGCTAGCGCCCAGACTCAGCTAGGTTTGCTTTTGCAGTATTGTTTTATTTATTTTAAAGTATTGTACAGCACCTTCATATAACCTGTAAATAGCAGGAATAAATGCACCTCTGCTTCATCATGCCACTACTGAACTAGTCTCTTTGCCTAAAAGGTTGCTGGATCATCGCACCAACAACCTACCCCGACTCAGTCTACAGTTCAACTTTAAGTGCTATTTTATGGGTTTATGAACAAGGATATGAGAAATGAAAAGTTGCTTCTTAAAACACTGCTGTGAACAGAAGTTTGCTATGATTTTCCGCAACAAAGCTTCCTCAGGGATCTCAGAAGAGGAACGCTTGAGGCTAGGAAGCTTTGCTTTGAAGCAACTGGGTCAGCTATTGAAGAGCTGGGAAAGGAGTTGTGCTGTTAATTTTGTAGTTGGATACTGAAATGTCAAATCATGTCTTCAAGAGAGTGGAAGCAGTGGGAATCTCTGTAACATTGCAAATGTATTCAGAAACACAATCTCAATAATACATCTTTTTCTCTGCACAAAGTTTGAGCATCTATGGGGAACTTTACCGAATGAACAGGAGAGGAGAACTGCATATTTTGTAAGGTGGATAATGAAGTCCCATGCCACATAAATCTAACAGATGGAATTTCACTTGTGGAAAACAGACGAAAAGAAAACTTAATCTGACCTGCTCCCTGGACAATACATGGAGTAGAAATGAAGTCACATTTTTATCTGCTTTTTTTTTTTAATAATTAAAAATCTGCTAAATAGTGCAGATACAAAGTCATAGTGCAAAACGTAGTACTGCTTGTCTTAAGCTGGCCATACATGGATCGAAATTCATCCGTTTCAACAGGGACTGGCCAAGTTTGATCCATGTATGGCCACTGTAGTTGAAGACAAGTGGATCTACTTATCAACATCAGTGCTGCCGGTGATAGATAGCAGCCTGTTTAGAAGGTAGAAGAAGCACTCTGTAGTGGTGATTCACTTAGAATATTTACTGGTGCATGTTTCATTTTTTGTGGACTCAAATTAAGGTGGAAGAAAAAGGAGGTGGCCTATTAATATATATATATATATATATATATATATATATATATATATAAATATATGCTTTTTTTCATTATCATTTGCATATAAGTGGATACTAGCCTGAATTTTGAACTTGGCACTTTATATTTTGGGATGGAAGATATTCTTTTTTTTTTTTTTGGCACACTGAACTATTATTTATGCATTTGGGAGATTTATAAGCTATGTATATGGTTTAGTTCTGTTCTTTCTGCAGTGAAATTCCACAGACGATTTTTCAGCTTGTAGACTTAGATGGACATGCAATTTTAAATTGACTTTACATGGGCAACAAATTAAAGCCCAACCCTGGCTTACACCTTTTTAAGCAGTTATAGCATTTTTTTTCTTGGAGAAAAGGCTTAAGCTGACTGTGGTAAGGTGAAACTAGTGAGTTCACAAAATAGGATAACTACTAGAGAGGATGAACCAATGGCGGAACAGCCAGCAATTAAAAACCTGGCAGGTGTTCTAATCCCTTTCTCCACTCTATCCAAAACTAAAAAAGGTTTTGCCTTTGGTTATACTTAACATGCCAACAGCCAAAACCCTATGACATCACCTTGCACCTCTTATATGATAAAAGAGGGGTAGCACTTGATTACCTTGCTAGTACTACAGGAAAGGATCAGAGACCTTTGTTAATTTAAATATCTCAGCTCCACCCCAGGTAAAGATCTAGCCTAAAAGATATTCACCCTTAATCTTGCTGCATCACATCATAAACCCTTGAAGGTCCTTCTCTAGGTTCATCTGCTCTTCACTTACGGGTCTGAAATGCTTCTTTCTCAAAAAACAAACTGAACAGAGATGCTAAAGCAGCAATTTAGCTACATAACACTTTTGTTTTTCTGGAAGAAAACTACGTGTTAGCAACTTGAACTTCCACAAGAGTCTGATTGATTTACAGAAATATCATTTTAAGCAAGTGCTCAGAGATTTGGTACTGTGCCTAGTGAAGCAATGTTTATGAGGAGGTCAAGACTGAAAACTTGATTCTAGTAAATGTCAGGCTTTATTGTATAAAGAGAATTACTGGAAGTGGTTAACTGACTGGGGTCTACACCACAGGTCAAATGAAGTCGTTTATAGCATTCTTCTGAGGCTTATCGTTTTAAGGTTCCATAATTAGATAAAGGAATGTCTGAACAGGTGGACCCTGGCTAGATGCCTTATCAGGAGCTAACCACAGCCAGAAGAATGATCGAAATCCCTGCACAGGAGCTGAAGGTTGTATTATAATCAATGGTTTAATTTTTGCAGCTGAAAAGACACAACAGCGCTGTACAACAGATTGTAAAGTGTCCAACACCCCCCTTTATTAACATCTATATTGTGCTAATTTTCTGCAATGCCTGAGAGCAGTGAAACAATCCTTAACATGCCTGAAACTCAGTTGGTATCCATATACAAATCCTCAAGCACAAATGATAAAAGATAAATAAAAAAATCTGGCTTTTAAGAACATAAATATTTAAAGAGATCTACTCTTTTCAGATGGACTGCTGCTCTGGAGAACACAGTGATAATCCGAGAACATTAATTTTGAGAGGCTCGCAAGCTAACAAGTCCACATTTTTTTAAATCAAAAATCCCATTTAAAGTGGATCACCCATAAAATCTCAAATACACTGTTTCCAGAGTGATTTGTATTCAAGCAACGCCACTTGGATTTGAGTGTCTTAGGCAGTTCAGGGACTGTTGAGAGCAGCAGAGTGGCACGGCGCAAGATGAGCATGGTATTAAGTATATTATGCGCTATATACTTAGTGATAGGTGTAAAGAAAAAAAAACTCAATGAGCCCAAATGCTGCCTTTTCTGGAACAAGTTCTGCTCCAGATTCTTCCAAGTGCTAATCATGACTCTGCCAGACTATGAAACTAAAGCCACTGAACTTACTCCAGCAAAGATCATGGCATGGTTTAATTTGCAAGCAGCACTGGAAGGAGCCTAAAGTGGAACTTTCTTGAGAAAAGGTCACTGATCCAACCTTGACTGTTAACTTATCTTTTAAATGACCCCGTAGTTGGGATACAAAATTTAAAGTTGAATCACCCTGTAAAAGATGTTTAATACTTGTCCAGTAGATAGTACACTTACAGAGCTATGGTTGCTGATGTCCCAACTGCGTGCTATGGTTTCACCCTCCAGCTGCAAAGTCACTACTAACCTGTATAGTGGACTCATTGTCCGAAGTACAAGTATTCAATAGCTTCTAGTACAGGGGACTTCATAATCAAATTTTGTATTCAATCAATAGGGTTCCTTTAAATTAACATTTGAGGATAGGTCCATTATATACAAAGTATTTCTCAGAAGAGTTCTTCTTTAGGGTATACGCCACAAGTCACATAAGAAAAATGTATGTCTACCCATATGATTACGAGTAAAATAAGTGCCTTAGTGGAACGTACATCCCTATCAAAACACATATTATAGTCTCACGAAAGTTAAATATTTGATTTAGATCTTCATCTACCTAACCTTAGTTGGCAAGATGAACATGTTTCACAGAAACACTTCTACAAATGCATGAAAATGAACCAATACATCAGCTTTTCTGGCAAGCCTTCAATAGTTCATACATAATTTAATACGCTAACAAATCATTTCCTTTACACTCTTATTTAATAACAATTCTCAACTGAAAATTAAATCTCAGAGTCTAACACAATTTAAAACAAATGCTAATATAAGTAAAACCTTTCAAAGATATTTCATCTGCCTTGGAAGACATCGGAAAGAAATGGTGCTGTCAGAGCAAGGCCAAGTCTCAGATGGGGAACGAAACTGCCATTAACCGCTCTTAAAGCCTTTGAAAATGACTTTTCTGATAAGTATTGCAAGTAATTATAGACATGGGCTCTCACTCTGCAATACAAATCTGAAGAGGAGGACCCATCCAGCAAGGTGCAAAGCAGTTTCCTACTTTGGCATTGCAGACCCGACACCAAATGTTTACTCAAACAGCATTCAACATTAGAAGGCGTCTATAAGGCAAGTATTTTTGAAAATATTCTGCAGTTCTTATAATATCACATTGTGCAATTGGGACAGGGCCAAGCAGAATTAGAGGCCTTAAAGTTAATGTAAACCCCAACATTTTACAATACCGTACATTAGAGCTGCACGATTAATCGTTAAGAATCAAAAACGCAATAGTTTTCCCTTCGCGATCTTCAAAACAGCATGTCACAATCTTTCCAACAAGTGCAGAGTTCTCACAGCTGGAAAAACAAAATCTATGCAGTCTACCAAGTTTTATTACAACACTCAATAAGTAGAAACAAAAGTATCATTTTGTTCTTTTATCAAAGGAAGAGTGTAGATGAAGGAAGTTTAACCATTTTAAAGACCAATCCTTTTCGAACACTTGTTGCTTACAAGTAAAAATCATTATTTTCTGATAGAAATTTACTTGGAACACCCAAACATGATATATTTTTTTTAGCAGAGACCCTAGAGAATAAAATGGTGGTAGTTGAAATATTTTATGTCACACCGTATTTTCGCAGCAGTTTTTCAAAAGCATTTTTTTTGAAAAAATACACTTTAACCACTTGCTTACGGGGCACTTAACCCCCCCTCCTGCCCAGACCAATCTTTCAGCCCTCTCACTCTTTGCATGACAATTGCGCGGTCATACAATACTGTACCCAAATGAAATTTTAATCATTTATTCCCCACAAATAGAGCTTTCTTTTGGTGGTATTTGATCACCTCTGCGGTTTTTATTTTTTGTTAAAAAATGTAGGCTGATGAGGCTGCACTGATGGGCATCGATAGGCTGCACTGAGAATTGGCACTAATAGGTGTCACTGATAGGGGGCACTGATAGGTGGCAGTGATGGGCACTGATCAGCACTGCTAGGTGGCACTGACTGGCACCACTGGTGGGCATTGATAGGTGGCATTTATTGCACTGGTGGTCATAGGGGGCACTGGTGGGCACTAATGAGGCTGATGTGCCTCTTTCACTGGGGACCGATGTCCCTTACACAAGAGCCGGTGATGGGCTTTAGCGTGAGGAAAAAAAAAAAAAGATTACCGAGCTTTGTTTACATCACGTGATCAGCTGTCATTGGCTGACAGCTGATCACGTGGTAAGGGGCCGGGATCGGTGGCAAGATGGCAAAGGATTACGACATATAGACATCTCTCGCTGAAACCCTATTGAATCATATTTTAGATTCTATTCTAGTACTATTTTTCCCCTCTAATTTCCTGTTAATTCTCTAAATGTCCTCCAGGGGGCCCAGGTCCGACAGCATTTTTCATATGTATCTAATTCATGTGCCAGGAGGGTCTCCATCTTCTCAATTGGGTCCATTTCCGCTGTCCATTCATTTACTGATATTGTATTGATCGCCAATATCGCGGGATAACCAGCCTTGCCGCTGTTATCCAATGTCTGAGCAAACCCTTTTTGATATTTTTATATGAGCCTGGTAGAATGTTTAACAGTGTAATTTGAGGTGTGCTGGGGATTAACTCCCCTGTAACTATAGTATACAGCTGCATAATCTTGTCCCAGAATTGGCAAATTTGGGGACATTCCCACCATACCTTTATTGTTTATTGTGTTTAGTAATTCGTGCCACTTCACTAAATATACACATTCCCACCATATGTGTATCAACGAGCCCTTGGCAGAATGACATCGCGAACATTTGTCCGATGCGTCTGAATATATTCGTTGCATGGTTGTTGGGCATTGGTACAATGAGAGACAAGCTTATAGCTGGTCTCTTGGGCTTTCGTTGCCAATGACAAGCAATGTGTGAGGGTAAACGACTTCTCCCACTCTTCTGCTCCAAAAAATACACTTTAATGAATTAAAAATAAACCAAACAGTAACCACTTCCCTACCGTGCACGAAAACCCCCTTCCTGCCCAAGCCATTTTTCAGCTTTCAGCGCTGTCACATTTTGAATGACAATTGCGCGGTCGTGCGACGTGGCTCCCAAAAGAAATTTGCGTCCTTTTTTTTCCACAAATAGAGCTTTCTTTTGGTGGTATTTGATCACCTCTGCGGTTTTTATTTTTTACGCTATAAATAAAAGAAGAGCGTCCAGTTTGGAAAAAAAACACTATTTTTTACTTTTTGCTATAATAAAAACCCATTTTTTTTTAAATAAAAATGTCCTCAGTTTAGGCCGATACGTATTCTTCTACATATTTTTGGTAAAAAAAAAAAAAAAAAAATCGCAATAAGCACGTATTGATTGGTTTGCGCAAAAGTTATAGCGTCTACAAAATAGGGGATAGATTTATAGCATTTTTTCTTTTTTATTAGTAATGGCGGCGATCTGCGATTTTTATTGTGACTGCGATATTGCGGCGGACACATCGGACACTTTTGACACATTTTTGGGACCATTCACATTTATACAGCGATCCCTGCTATAAAAATGCATTGATTACTGTATAAATGTGATTGGCAGGGAAGGGGTTAACCACAAGGGGGCGGGAAGGGGTTAAATATGTTCCCTCAATGTGTTCTTACTGTGGGGGGAGGGGACTGACTGGGGGAGGTGACCGATGGTTGTCCCTATGTACAAGGGACACACCATCGGTCCCCTCTCCCTCACAGGACGTGGATCTCTGTGTTTACACACACAGATCCACTTTCCTGCTCGTTTCCCAGGCAATCGCGGGTGCCCGACGGCAATCGCGGCCGCCGGGCACGCGCATCGGGGCCTTGCGAACGTGGCGGGCGCGCGCCTCCTAGCTCGTTTTAAAGGGAGGACGTCATATGACGTCCTCCCAGAACGAGAGTGTCCTCTGCCCGCCGTCAATTGACAGTGGGCGGGGGACAATTGGGTAAAGTTAGCACAATTTTTTATTTTATTTTTGCATAATGTGAAAGAAGATGTTACAACGGGAGAATCTTGATCTTTATTCTAAGTGTAGCGGGCAATGTTCCCACACTCCCAATCCCCTCTATTAAAGTTCTGGCTCGCAATGTCTCTGGTCTAGGGGTATGATGGGAAAGGGAGTGGGTCCGCTACGCCAGGCTTCCACCACAGATGTATAAGTGGTATTGGCCAGAGTTATTTCTTTACCTTCGGGTCTGTATTGTGCATCGAATCCAACCGTCTGCCAGGAAACTGAGTCTCACACCGTTGCAAGTCCAACACTCCTTTATTCAGAGACTTACTTGCTTACAAACAGAACAGGAGGTGTGAAAGTGTAGATACATAGGCCCAGACACAAGTTCTTTCCTCCACTCTCCTCCAAAGAGTGAGCTATGGTCTCCGCACAAGGGAAATTCACCTTCCGGACGGTCTCCGACAAGAGGCTCACCCGTCTCCGGCAGTATGCTGCACCGGGTCTTCAGATGAGGAGCTCTCCCCGGTCCATTACGTCCACCTCGGATTAAGGCGTCCACCTCCGGAGCACCCTAGGATCCTTCCCTCGCGGAACTCAGTGTTGGGCACTGAGTTCCGGACCTCCGTCCAAGTACCTCATCTCAGGCTAAAGGTGCCTGAGATGGAACACGACCTCCGGTGGTCCTCTAGGCCGAGGCCACCTAGAGGACGAAAAACACGAACTCTGTCCGCAGGCTAAAGGTGCCAGGGACAACGAACCCCGTGACAAAATGGCCGGCCCCCTTTATACCCCTCCCCGGCATGCGTAGCGGGTTCCCCGCCCCACCACACGGCTGCCGAAGTAGGACAAAAAAGGATTCGACCCAGCAATGATTCGTTCGTCGGCCCAAAGTGACAGCGGCACCCGGTGGACCGCCGGAGATACACCACTGGTGTCACCGCAAAAATTCAAAATTACTGGCGGGAAAGTAAACACCCGCTACATAAGCAAAAAAAAAATTGTGATTCTCATTTTAGCTAGAATCGTGCAGATCTACCGTACAATTTGATGCTGCCAGAAATCCAATAACCTTGTAACTTCCTGTAGTCAGTGGACTACACTGTGCTGCATTTAAATCTCAGTGTTACTAGCCCCATGCAGTTCACCTCTGAACTACAGAAGCCTCAAGTTTCCTCATCTCCATAACATAGGGGAAGGTGTTCCATAGTTTGCAGAGGTGAACTGTGCAGGGCTTATAACAGTGCAGCACACCATTGTCAATCTCACTATAGGAAATTACAAGCCATAGTGCAATACAAGCAAGCAAGTGGCCTAGGGTGACAATGCTCCTCCTCCATAGATAAAGTTTGGTGAGAAAGTAGTATCACCGTAGAACAGAAAGTGTGCTTCTGGCAAGATCACCTGATGAAATACAAGGGAAGATAAGTCCTAAAAAAAAAAGCAGACACCACATTCAACAACTTGTAAGTCCCATATATTAAATAAAGCATACCAACAATCTTGTAGGTAGCCTCACAGCTTCTATCTGCCAGCCCAATTCAAGCCTAAAAATCTCACAGCAATGTCACCTGCAGAATGCTTTATTCATGTTAAAGGGAATCTGTCATAAGATTAATATGCAGGCTACCATGGCTGACACTCCTTTTTAGAATGCTAGTTCCCTAGCTGTCATGCATGGGATAATAAAAATAAGGAATTCTGACACTTTTCTGACTCATTTATTGCATGCATGTTTCAGCTCTGTGAATGAAAAGTACCACTTACAACAAGGCAACTAGCATTTCAGGAGACTAGCAATGGCAGTGCTGGCACTTCTCTCATGACAGACACACTTTAAAATTAATAGCTATAATTGTAAATGTCCATATAAGAGCCTGTGGTGTATACTGGGAGATGTTTCCCATGGCAAGGGCCTTAGAAGCAAGTAAATAGTGGAGCATGGTTTGTGCCAGTATGCATGTTGTTACATTTTATAATAGGAATCCTGTACCAGGAAATAAATGGGGGTTGCTTGCCATTGCTGATTTTCCTGAAAATTCTAGCTGGTTGGCTGGCAAGCAGATTCTCTGATTACTGAACTTTCTAATGCAGCCCAAAGATGATTCGATTGTGGAAGGAAAGAAAACCACTTGATTACCCCAACAATACGGCCAGTGTTGGTGCTATTATGTTTTGCCAGCTGGGGGGTGGAAAGGTGTGCCTGGCCCAGGAGAACACAATGATCATTGCTAGCAGCGATAGCCACCGACAGTAATTGAATGTAAAAAAAATCCAACAGGCTGGTTGTACCCAAGTCAAATCGATAGATTGGGTACAATCAGCCCGCTCATACATGGTTTGAATCTCGGCCAATCCCTGCTGAACTGGCCCAATTTATTTTTTCTGTTTCAATATTTTTATTTAAAGTTTCAAGAATCATAACATGCCATGGTTTGCCCACGCAGGGGCATCTTCAGATAAGCATGTGAAGAAACCGTGTATGAACGTGTAATGCATAACATAACAAAAAACTGTTACCGGGACCAAGTTAGGTATTGGGTAGATATCACAGGCTACAATACTCTACTCCTTGGAGAACAGCAATCTGTAGTGATATCGAACTGACACAATTTTGATCCATGTATGGCTGGCTTAAGTCACTGATCTGGGAAATGAATGAAGCCATGAAATCAGAGCTCCTTACTTCCATACTACCTTCAAGCCAGTAGCAGCATGACAGCCAGGCACCTAGCATTTTCACAAGGAAAACACAGGATTCCAAGCTTTCATATTTCTCTCAGTGCATGTTTCCTTTAAAATGTTTCTATATAGCTTTCGAATAGCAGAAACTTGGATAACTGTAGCAAATCCCATTTTGCATTTCTGTCAGGAGACTGGGGGATATATTGAAAACACTTATGTTGGCTAATAACTTTTATTTGCCAATAACTTGCAGATGTAGCATAGACTCGGTGTCAGTTTGTTGGGTTGATGTGATCAAGGAAAAGCCCCATGACACAACACGGAAAGGGAGAGTTCCAAGTGAACGTCACAAATGCTTTCATGTTGGAGCAGAGAGACTGGGAGCTCCAGTCCACCCGGCACTTGACAAAGAGATGGAAAGCACAGAGCTGTCACTGACTGCCACTGAGCATTGCCTGCTGAAACAAAGCACGCCAGAGGATCCACAGCCATGGAAATTTAACCATGCTGATAAACACTTGCCACATAATGCCTCAGTTAATATACAAACTGAAGTTATGCAGTACATGGTTTCCTCTCTAACACTATTAATTACTTGCACATAGGAATTAACGTATTCCTTTGGCTGATTAGATGCAAGAAACAGCCTGATTCTGAACAGTCATGGAACCAACACAACTAAAACAAGTTGGCAACAACAGGAAAACAAGTAAATGTAAACCTCAATTAAATTACATGGCAAAAGAACTTTGTATTATAAACAACTGCCAATTCTACTTTTAAAGCCTAAGTCCCCTTTCACATCAGCGGGCTGATAGGGTCCACCTGTCTGGTTTTCAGGCAGACCCAATCAGACCACCCATTGTTCTCTATGCAGCAGTGGATATCAATGGACACCCGCCAGCATTCCGATCCACTAAAAACAGATGGGTGGGGATCCCTTCTCCAGCCGTCCGGCAGATCGGATGACATTCGGATGGAAGTGGACAAGCAGTCCATTTCCATTCGACCACCCCATAGAGAACCGCTGGCTGTGTCCATGTCTTCTACAGACCTGTCATCTGCCTGCTCAGTGGGGATCAGCAGAGAGATTCCCTGCTTAACAAGTGGATTCGCTTAAAGGATTCCACTCTGTCTGAAAGGGGCCTAACTCTGGATAACTTAAATTGTAGTGGGGCTGTGTCTACATTGCACAGGTTAACTACTCGTTTAGTCTAGGAGAGAGTTTATGTACTTTAACATACCTGCAATCTCTCACTCAGAGGAAGTGGGCTGAATAATGCTGGCCATGAAACCGTGGACATCTACTGGTGGAAAAGTACCAGGGGAGAGCCGCTCTAGATTAAATGTGGATTTTGCAGCAGAAACTACACAGCTAATCACCAAAACGTAAAATTTACATAGGGGAGCCCAAACTTATCAAATTTGTTTGGAGGCCATAAATTGGATTTTAACATATATAGGTGTACATACTGCTTTTAGTTATAGCCTTAAAAATGTCATCTAATAGTAACTTGTTCTTGAAAGCATTTTGAGCTATTTTGGCATTTCTCGAAAATTACTGCAGTCTCCAAAAACTGCAGTTCAGCTGAGAAAGGTATGTTCAGCTCTTGTTCCTGGAAACAACAACGATTCAACTTTTAATCCTGAATTCTGCTTGAGAAACATAATGTTTGAGAAAAATGTTAATAGGAATTTTCTTTAACACGGTAACGCTTTCCACGGATATCAATTACGCATGCAAGCCAAGACTTGCAGTATCTGTCATAATACAGAAGGAGTCTTCCTGCTGACAAATGAATATCTCAATGTAAAATACACAGAAAAAAAAAATCAATCAACCAGCAATAAAAGTAAATGAACATTCTGTTTAAGGTCAGTCATTGACTTTAACCATCTTTGGCTTTGTGTGTCAGTCAGATCAAAAAAAAAAAAAGAGAACAAAATCAGAAGACACTCCAAAATATTGATGATGCCCTGGATTTAAAAAGACAAAGCCAATCTAACTAGATAAAGAGTAAGAAAACTCCCCTCTAATGTTTGCACCTAGTTTGTAGAAGTGGTGGATGCATTGGTTTCTTTTTCTCTTTTTAAGCTTTTTTCCCCTTTTTCACCTGGTGATCCAACGAGTAAGTCTGTTAATTTTCAACTTCCTTTAACAGACCAAGCTGTTCATCAAAAGTTGCAGTTAGATGTTGGAAACAAACTATTTAAAACTGACAGGGATGTTTACAATTATCCCAAAAGGAAAAAAATAATCATGGCTGTAACTGCTTAAAAAGTGTTAAAGTGGTTGTTAAGCCACTCTGACCTCTTTATACTATCCGCTCTGTCTCCTAATCGTGTGTTACCCTGTGTTTGTGATTTATTAAATAAATGCCATCTATACTTGCTTTCAGAGCACCGCTCATGTGACCGGCCGCCTCTCTCCTCTCCCCATCTGACAGCTGCAGGGGGAGGGGCCAACATTCCCCCACTGATGTCAGCCAGGAGGAGAGAGGTGGTCAGTCATGTGAGCGCTGCTCTGAAATCAGGTCTAGACCGCATTTTCTTTTATAAATCACACACACAGGGGCATACAGCATTAGAAAACAGTAGGGTTGTCCCGATACCACTTTTTTGAGACCGAGTACAAGTACCGATACTTTTTTCCAAGTACTCGCCGATACCGATTACCGATACTTTTTTTTCAATGTCATGTGACAGTTTGAAAGATGGGGACTGATAGGTGGCACTTATGGGCACTGACTGGTGACTGGCGCTGATGGGCACTAATAGGTGGCTGGCAATGATAGACGGCACTGATTGCACTGATAGGTGGCACTTATGGGCACTGATAGGTGGCACTTGTGGGCAATGATTGGTGGCACTGATAGGTGGCACTTGTGGGCACTGATAGATGACACTGAAAGGTGGCACTTATGGGCACTGATAGATGGCTCTTATGGGCACTGACAGGTGGCACTTGTGGGCAGTGATAGGTGGCACTGATAGGTGGCACTTGTGGGCACTTATGGGCACTGATAGGCGGCACTTATGGGCACTGAAAGGTGGCACTGATAGATGGAACTGATGTCACTTATGGGCACTTATGGGCAGGCACTGAAATGAAGCACTGATTGGCAATTGCATAATAAATTACATGAATGATGAGAGGAGAGGAAGGACTTTGCAATACTATATGGCATATAGCATTGCAAAATCCTTCCTTTCCTCTCATCATTCATGTCATTTAACTTCTAGTAAGTATACTGCAACACCTATATTGGTACACCTTGCACTTGGCGGCAGTAAGCCAGCAGCAGACATCTTGTTACACCCAGCCCGAACTATATGAGCTGGGTGTAACAAGATGTCCGCTGCTGGCTTACTGCAGCCGAGTGCAGGGTGTACCAAGATGGGCGTCGTGATGTTTACCTTCCGACGGAGACACGGAACGTCACTTCCTGTACCGAATGTGACTGCTCCGGTCACCGTTTTGGAAGGAATATGCGGCGTTGCCCTGCACTCCTGCCCCGGCCAACTTACCCCCGTGATCTGCAGCTGCCAGGCCGATCTCTGCTCCGCCCTCTCCGTCCGCCGACTTCCGGTTCCAGGTATCGGATCTGGAATCGGGAGCATTTGGGTGAGTACAAGTACTCGCCCAAATGCTCGGTATCGGTACCGATACTAGTATCAGTATCGGGACAACCCTAGAAAACAGGGTGGATAGTATAAAAATGTAGATGTTATTTCAGCAGCAGGAGGGGAGGGATGGGCACTGTCACTAGTTGGCAGGCAGGGCGGGGAGGGGGAGAGAACAGAGGACGACACAGAAGGGCTGCGGATGATGGAGGCACGGAAACTCACCACAGTATCAGGGCTCAGCAACCATGATAAACTGTGGTCAGTTTATAGGGGGGAGAGTAGAAACTGGCAGGATCTGCCATTCTTTTTAGGTTAAACATGGGGGCCAAATTACACAGCACCAGCACTGTGCTGTAAAACATGCTTTAAAGGGACAGGATCAATTATTTTTTTAGGGTAATAAACGCTTTAAGGTTCAGATTTAATATTTAGTCAAGCCCATCTAAATCTGCTAGTGCATCTAACACTACCCTCTCCCCAGACTGACAATGCTGCTATCCAAGGATGGTTTCATTGCTCCTCCAGAGTGGAGACACCCTAAAACAGGAAGTGTGTTACTGCCTGGATCACCAGGCCTAAATAAAGAAAACAAATGCCGCCATTGCATTTAAGGATTGGTTAGTTACAATGTACACTATATCATTTTTGTTTCTGGATTTAAATGAGAAGTATGGGGTTTTGAAAAAACAATCAATCATACTCACCTAGGTGGATGCAGCTGAATTTGTCCCCCACCAGCTCTACACTGAGAATTGAGCGATCAAACACCGCTGATCACTCAGTTCTCGGGTCCGCTCTGAGCAGAGTGGTGACTGTCAGTCAGCGCTCTGTGCATTTCCCCTCCAGTCCAGCACTCACTTGAGCGTCAAACTGTGGAGGGGGGTGGGACTGGTTGGCTAAAGAGTCAGCTCCCAGTCAGGCATCTGGGTGGATCCTGACATTAGTTGGGATCTCTCCAGAGTCTGAACCAGCAGACTTTAGCCCGCTGTTGGCTGAATACGGGTTACAGAAATGCAGAACTAAGTGCACTCTTGTGACCTACAGGAGAAGACAGACGAAAAGAGCTTTGGCTCTACTTCTCCTTTAACATGGTTTTAAAGCAAATAGTAAGGTCTTTCACTTTATGGTGCCTGCTCTATGTAAATTAGTTTGTGTTGTCCTTTTTCTTTTGCTAGCACAGTTACACTATAAAGATTTCAGATTGAAAACATTACACCTAGGTAGAAAACATCCTCAATGGCTGGGACCTGTAGTATACCAACTGACAATAGCTATAGTCAGCCACTGCTGGTAAGCTATGCCTTAGTTTTATCACATTACCCACAGCACATAAGAAGCAGGAGAGAAATTTTATCATCAGAAAAGCAGAAATCAGCTATGTTTATTTTAGCGTGACGTGCTGTTTCCCAGCCAATGACGAGGTTCCAAGATCAGCTATCTTCAGACTGCCCTGGACAAAAACTAATTTTTGCTACCCGCTGTGCTGGTTACTTATTTACAGTGCTTTATGAAGAGTGTCTAATTCTGGGTACCCAGTGGGCTGCACGAAACATTTTTTTACAGATCGTCTTACTAACACATCCGATGTTAGTGTGGTGATTTTCGCCAGATTTTCGGCCCGTATGTACAGTTCTGCCTTATGTGTTCAGGTTGGCACATCAGGACTTTGTATTAGTTATGCAAGAGCCAGTTAATAGTCAACACATAATCTTTTTGAAAACATGATGGTTAATAGCAATGAGGGGCACAGACAGTCAAAGCTCACCAAAAAAGATAACTGACCCGCATGGTAAAAGACTATTTCAGCCTTTTCAACCAGGGTGCTCAGTCACCATGGGGTACCTTGAAGTTTCTTCAGGGGTCCCTTGGCAAAATGCCTAAAAATTGTCCATAAATTGTATACAAGCCGGCGTGTGGATGAAGCCTGCCTTTTAGTTACACTAAGCCACAGGTTTTCATTGTGCACCATTACAACCTTCTAGCTGCCGGCGTCCTAACTACCAAAGGCATCAGTTGATAAGGAGGATGTCAGTTGCCTGCACAGCATTATTGTTTGACCCTTCCCTGCCCCTCTCCATCAGCGTCAGGGTCACATTAGCTGAGTGAGGGAGAAGAAAAACACTGACATACTAGTCAGTACCAGTTTGCAAAATTGTACAGTGGAACCTCGGTTTAAGAGT
This sequence comes from Rana muscosa, assembly GCA_029206835.1. Classification (NCBI taxonomy): domain Eukaryota; kingdom Metazoa; phylum Chordata; class Amphibia; order Anura; family Ranidae; genus Rana; species Rana muscosa. The sequence goes on along the minus strand of CM055122.1, from coordinate 235,174,105 downwards.
AACGCGGTTAACGAGCGTTTTGATTTACGAGCAACTTTTTTTTTTAATTCAGACTCGGTTTGCGAGTGTTGTCTCGCAAGACGAGCAGAATTCAAGCTAATAAGGCCTGCAGTACCGCATTTGGCCTGAGGTGCGGGGGCACCGGAGCCGAGCAGAGCCAAACAGCGACGATTGCAGCCAATCGGCGCCGTTCGGCAATGCTTGGAGAGACACGGAAATACTCAATTTCCGAGCCTTGTCCTCGGGCCTTTCCGGACGTTTCCAAGGCTCTCCGGCGCCCCCCCCCCACCTCTGCCCGCATGCGGTATTGCAATGCATTGAAGTCAATGCGGAACAAATTATTTTCGTTTCCATTGACTTCAATGGGGAAACTCGCTTTGATATGCAAATTCTTTGGATTACGAGAATTCTCCTGGAACGGATTATGCTCGTAATCCGAGGTTCAACTGTATTTGCTTTAGAAGAATACATCACCTCTAATGTTGGGTGTCCAACTTGGACTTGTGGATGTTGCTGAATTATATAAAACTATTAGAATAGTTTTTACATTTTAGAATGGGGTGCCTCGAGACTATCCTTAATTTTTAAAGGGTGCCGCGAGATTGTCCATAATTTTTAAAGGGTGCCTTGACTGAAGAAAAGGTTGAGAAACACTGGTCTATTTCATAAAGAGCAGTCAACTGAGGACAGAATACAGCCACCATAGCACATTTTACAATTCAGAAGGTGATGGATATAGTGGAGGCATGTTACTTTTAATACTGCAAATCTGTATGTCCAAGTTCAGTTGGGGACAGACTCCCTCTAAAATTAACATCACAAGCTGGAAGCAATTCAAACTGAGCATATAAAATATACATATTCAGCGGTCTACGTGTCAAAACAATCAGTAGATGTAAGATACAGGCAGATAACAAAACCAAGTCTCAATATTTGCTGTAGCTGTCGAATGTGAACCTACCTATTCTTGCTTCCCTTATAGTCAAAAATTAGGCCATTGCATTAATGGACCAATAGAGGCAGGCCAAAGAAAAGACCAGATCTGTTGATGTTTTCAGAAAAGTAATTCTGTTCATGCATTTTTGAATCAAATACCAAATTGATTTGCCCACATTTGTGACAGGTTTGCTTTCAGTAAGAAAATCCAAATAAACCTTCATTGTCGCATCTATTGACACACAAACAGCAGACAAGACCAAGGGAGAGTGGTGACTGTAATTCAGAGGTATACAAAACACGTCTTCCCGATAAAATCATACCCGCACATCCAGAGTATTTATTGTTCTTATTTACAACATCCATCTGTTCATTCTTTTACTGTTTTCTGCAGTGACAATTAACCTTTCCTATTGATCTGCTCCGGAGAAGATAGAGCAGTCTCTGGTTTTACCGATGATGGTGTGACGGGCAGCTTTTGTTTCCAAATGGCACACCCTGTCCCTCTCCTCTGTGAATGGACTGGAGTTCTGTTTTGAGGCTGTGTGCGCTGGAAACAAAATCTGTAATATGTATGCCGTAACCCTGACAGTGATTTATCCCAGGAAAACATAAAAACTTCAGACCAAGCTTTGTTTAAAACATAAGGGCTCTATGAATTATTTGAAATATATCAAATATAAGCGTCATTGTACAATGTTCTTTGCAAAGACGACAAAGCTCTTAAGGCCCAAACGAGTTTTCAGTTTAAATTTGTGAAATACATTCCAGTTATATCAAAGCAAAAGTCTTAAGCCTCGTACACACGAACGAGTTTCTCGGCAAAAACCAGCAAGAAACTTGCTGGCAGAGATTTTTTGTCGAGAAATTAGTTCGTGTGTATAGTTTCTCGTCAAGAAAAGCGACAAGAATCTCGACGAGAAAATAGAGAACCTGCTCTCTATTTTCTCGTCGAGATTCTCGTCAGCCTGTTTCCCGACGAGAAAATTGTGTGTGTACACTTACCTTTTCGCCGGGAAGCCCGCGCATGCTCGAAATGACTTTGACGCATGCGCGGTAGCTTCCTAGGCATAGGTAGGGTGTACCAAGATGGCGGCGACGGCATCGAATGTGACGAGCGCATGCTCGTCGTATTCGATGACGTCACCGCGTTCGCTCCATTCAAAGAACCGCGGGTTCTTTGAAAGGAGCGTGTACACTCGGCCGGGACAAGTTTCTTGTCCAAGAATCTCGTCGAAAAAAACGACATGTTTTTTTCGACGAGAATCTCGGCCGTGTGTACGAGGCTTTAAAGTTTGTTTTCTTTAAAAGTTAGCCACAGCCTGAGTAAAAAAGCCTGTCACCTGCCAGCATGCTGCAGAGCGGGACTGTTCTCTAAATGGAAGCACAGTGGTCTCTTTGCAGAGGTCCAATAGGCCCCCTTAAGAGTCAGAGTGGATCTCTGGCTTCAGCACTTTATCACTGATCTGGAAGTATTTATATCAGAAAACAAATTTACTTAAAAAAAGTACTTAGCTGCATACTTTGATTATTGACATAAGTTGGCCATATATGGATCAAAATGTGTCCAGTTCAGCAGGGACTGGGTGAATTTCGATCCATTTATGGGTAGAGTGGTTGTACAGAAGCCGATGTATGCCACATTCTGACCCTACTATCTGAATGTTGCTGCTGAAATCGAGACTCATCAGACCAAGCAACGTTTTTCCAATCTTACCGGTTTTGGTAAACCTGTGCGAATTCTAGTCTCAGTTTCCTGTTCCTAGCTGACAGGAGTGGCAACCGGTTCGGTCTTCTGCTGCTGTAGCCCATCTGCTTCAAGGTTCAATGTATTGTGCTTTTAGAGATGGTATTCTCAATATCTTGGTTTTAACAAGTGGTTATTTGAGTTACTGTTTGCTTTCTATCATCTCAAAACAGTCTGCCCATTCTCCTCTGACATCAACAAGACATTTTCTTCCACACAACTGCCGCTCACTGGATATTTTCTCTTTTTCGGACCATTCTCTGTAAATCCTAGAGATGGTTGTTTGTGAAAATCCCAGTAGATCAGCAGTTTTTTAAATACCCAGACCAGCCCCGTCTGGCACCAACAACCATGCCACGTTCAAAGTCACTTAAATCCCTTTTCTTCCCCATTCTGATGTTTGGTTTGAACTTCAGCAAGTTGTCTTCACCATGTCTCGATGCCTAAATGCATTGAGTAGCTGCCATGTGATTGGCCGATTAGCAATTTGTGTTACCAAGCAATTGAACAGGTGTACCTAATAAAGAGGTTGGTAATTGTATATCACTATAACTAAGTTTTTTTTTTTTTTTTTAAATAAGAGTTTGAAAATTGGCAATTTCAAATTATTCAAAGTAATCCTCTCTCTTTTTAACTAATTTCCCACTAAGATAGTTATTTTCTATGGAATGGAGTTTGCGCAGCATTTCATATCGGCCCCAAACTTGCCAATGACAATTGCTCTGCATTCACCTCCATGGCTTAGCAGCTAATCCCTGAAGGCGATCGACGTGTAGCAACGGGTGCTAAAGTTATGATGAAGCATGAGTTTAAACTGTAGCTGCAAAAAATCACTTCTTAAAGCCAAATCGCTAGAGACAATAATGATTACGTCACTAGCTACAAATTACGGTTAATCGCTGGCATTAGCAATTTGTAGCAGCGGGGAATTGCCGCTAGAAATATCCCCACTTGACATGGCCCTAAAGGTAATCTGGGCCAACACAGCTGCAGTGTTGCCTGGACATCATTAGCAATTCTCTGAATGACTTTTACCGTTACCCAATATATATTTTAGCAGTAGTAGTATAGGAAAAAAAACGCAAGTTTGTTCCAAATGCTCTTGTTTGCAGGGACAAAACCAATGACAAATCTTCTAAGCCGGGAGTAAAGCTGTTTACATTTTTTAATTTTCTGCCACATATTTTTTATGATAGATGGCCTCTTAATTATCTCCAGACTACAGTGAATCAGCTAAATACTAAAGCAAACAAAAAAGCAAATACACTGTGAAAGAAATTCTCTTTTGCATTTTTATTTTATTGACATGACAAAGTCAAACCATTTTTACATGACGGTTTATTTTTCTCTGACATTCTTGCCCTAGGAAGCTTACAAATAGATAGAATTCACAGCAGTGTCTCGCCAAAAAGAAAGTCAGGAAGATAAAAATGAGTTATGCTAATTGTTAAATAATATGACTTTTTAATTATAGAAGCCGGAATTGACAAACAGCATCGCTTTGTTTCTAAAGTCCTATTAAAGTTTGTGAAACAAAAACAAGAAAAGTTATATTATTCGCTATTTTTTTTTTTTTTTAATAAAGGGGTCAGAAGGTGGTAAAGTGAAAAACCCTTCCCAGCAGAGCCAGTGCTAGCGGCGGGCTGACTACTTTTACCCAGAACATAGGTGTGCGCAGCCTATTGCATTTAGGGTGTGCACTCCAAAGCTCAAACACACGGAACCGATCACTTACTGTGTTCATTCACAAAGGGAAGGGGCCGGTAAATGATATATTTACCGACCCTTTTTAAAACCTTACCCCGTGTGTGCCTGCAGCAACAGCCTTTGGGAGAGAAGAGCAAGGTATCCAGCAGTGCTGCAGGGGGCAGGAATAAGCCAGGGCAGTAGGGGGAATCTGCGCTGCACAAGGTGATTAGGGTATGCCCAAGCACGCCTAGCACACCCTGTGCGCACGCCTATGACCCAGAACCAGTCAATTCAGAGATGACGATGCTAATTTAGTTGCCTGGTGGTTTATTTTGTACCAACAATTGAGTAAAATCTTAATTATTGAAAGAGAAGTAAGGGTTTTCTTTTTAAGAATCATGCTCACCTAGGTGGATGCAGCATCGGTCCCCCGCCAGCTCCAACACTGAGAACCAAGCAATCCAATGGTTCTCACAGCTCCCCGAGCAGAGAGCTGGTGACTGTTAGTCACTGGCTCTCTGCCCTACCACCCCCCACCGCATGCTCACCGGAGCGCTGGGCTGTGAAGAGGGCAGGAGTGGAAGTGGTCCTTAGATCATAAGGTTATCGGCAAATGATAGGACAGGACAGTAGAGGATGGCAACAATACAGTGATGTTCTTTAAAAAAAAAAAAAAAAAATCAAGAAGAGAGCAGGTAGCCAAAGCTGTTTTAAATCGGAGCACCTTTAGAATAAAAATAAAAGTCAACGGCTACAAATACTGTAGCTGCTGACTTTTAATATTAGGACACTTACCTGTCCACAAACCCAGCACTGTCTTCACCAAATACGATTTTTCAATCTGCTCTCGGGTGCTGCCGCCGCTATCTGAGCTAAGGGAAACTGGCAGTGAAGCCTTGTGGCTAGTCAGACCTCATTTAGAAGATGTTGATTAGATAGAATGCGTCCAGAGACGGTCAACAAAAATGCTGAAAGGTCTGAGGGGTAAAACCTTTACCTTAACCCTCCCCAATTGCTGGACTTGGCATTCAGAATGTGCCAATTTGTACATATATACTAGGGCCAATTTATACAACTGCAAATACAATGCACTATGACAAGTTTACTTTAAAAAAAAATGTGCCAAGTAAAGGCATCCTAACAAATTTTGAGCAGGGGGAAAATGAATATGTCGTACTACTGACTTCACAAGGGACTGAGAAAATAAATGCCCCTCACTGGCCTTCAAGGTGTTAACCTGCTTTGAGTCCTAAGACCCAGTGTAGTAAATCCAGTTGGATAATGGATAAACTGAGGAGTTGATACGAGAAGGCAATGGTGTGGAAGATTGCAGACAATATCTTAGTAGCACGAAATAAAGCATGTCAGAGGTTTTATCAGTGACCTCTGGTAAGTGCCGGGGATCACAATGTCATGATTCACACAACTGTGTTACTGACTCACTGAGCTTCACTCTGGCGTCATTTGTCTCCTGCTAAGGCACTGGCCTAGTCGCTTCAGGATTTATTGGATCAGCTAGAAAGCCTATGTAATCAGCCATGTATTATTTTCAGAATTACACATAGAAGAGGTGCCGGGACCTGTGTACTAGCACTGAAAAATTAAGCTTCACTTTTTCTATACAATATTGCTATCTAGATGATCTGTCTATAATTTCAACTACCTCTAAATTGGAACGCAATCCTTATCACAAGATATATTCCAAAGATTATCTGGAGTCACACGGCATATACACAATAGGGCCAATAGCATCTTGTAGTAACTGATATACATTATATCTGTAAATAGAAAATGTCCCAATCCAGCATATATCACTCTTGGAATAAAGACATAATACTGGTAAGAGTTTAAAACTAATATATGAATATCTACATCAATAGATAGACTTTCTGTGTATTGCAATCTAAAATGTATACAGTACATTCTGCCTATCTTTCTTAAAGCTCTTTTACCAGTATAAGGTTTGCTACATAAAAGTGATAAATTAGATGGGGACACAACCTGTTGCCTAAATTATTATTTTTTCCAATTTGTAGCTATAAATTTAGATCTATAGTGGTCTCTATAGGTGGTTGTTGGCCATGTTGTGTAATGTAATGGGCAGCCAATTCTTAGAACATGAGATTCGATTGTAAGCTCTCCTGAGCAGGGCCCTCTTAATCCTCTTATATTTTATTGTCTCCCTTTTATAGTGTAAAGTGCTGCGTAAACGGTTGGCGCTATATAAATCCTGTATAATAATAATAATAAAACATTAGTAGTGATTTACTTGTATTTTGGAGTAAAGTGTGGTGGACCATGCGATGAAATACAAGTATTGAGCCTCTTACTACATTGAACTCTGTCCCAATACAAACACCAAAAAAAAAACTAATGTAGATAACTATACCTTATATAGACTGTCTACACAGATTCTTTTGGGCCAAGAATTTTTTTTTTTTTATGGATTTAAAGTGGTTGTAAACCCACTTTTGCAACTTGCACCTACAGGCACCTACAGGCTTACCTGTAGGTGCAAAAAATATCTCCTAAACCTACACGGTTTAGGAGATATTTGCTAAAAACGACATGCATCCGTGTCTACGGCGCGCATTCAAAGGGTTAATCCCATTCACAAATCCGGCTAAGTCCCATCATTCGACGACTTAGTCGGATTCAACGGCTCAACGCGCGCATGCGCGGAGTCACGTCTTTGGCGATGGCTGCGGCTGGAGAGGGAGACCAGGACGGCTTCGGGGCCCTGATCTAAGGTAAGTGATGCATAATGAGCTATTATGCTAGTCATATTAGCTCATTATGGCTTTCTCTTACAGGTGATTTAAAAAATAAAATAAAAATTCACATGGGTTTACAACCACTTTAAACAATTTACCAAAAGCAGTTAAGGTACCATCATGACCCTTAAAGTGTTTGTAAAGGCTGAAGGTTTTTTACATTCTCTGCACCAGGGTAAAAAAATTAAAAAATAATAATGAAACCTTCTATTGTCAGCTTCCCACAAATACTTACTTGAGCCCAATCTCATACTGGTGCTGATCTTTCCCTCCTCTCTGAACTCAGTGAGAGCAGCGGGAGCTATTGGCTGTTGCTGTGGTCAATCAAGTTCAGTGGCGACAGCAGTGGGCGGGGCTGAGCCGCACTGTGTATGTCAATGGACACACAGAGTGTGGGTCGGGATTGAGCGTGCACATGTGCCACTATAGGATGCAGCTTCCTATGGTGGCACACAGAGAAGAGGAGGAGGAAAGAGCACCAGTGGGAAGCCCCAAGAAGAGGAGGATTGGGCCTGCTCTGCGAAAAACCATTGCACAGAGCAGGCAAGTATGAATGTAAAAACCTTGGTATCTTTACAATCACTTCAAGATTTAATATTCTGATAAATGTAAAACTGACCAATAATACAAGATGGTTCTAGCCAACAGGAATTGTAAAGCTTTAGGCTTGGTTTACACTGCAGCGATGCGAGAAACCTGCAAATCCACTGCCAGTTCCCGCATCGCATGTCTGCCCTCTGCAAACTGCTGGGAGTTTCAATTAAAAGTTAATGACGCCCCCAAATCAGTTTGCAAATCGCAGTGCGAACTGCAAATTCGGACAGGAATCGCATCACATGGGTGTGCTGAGTCCTATGTGAGTTTGGTCTGAATGCAATGTGATTTCAGCCATACTATCTGTATGGTTGCAATCGCATTGCACAGAGATCGCATGTGGTTTGCACTGCAGTGTGAAACACATACGATGTCGGACATCGCTGCAGTGTGAACCGGCACTAACAAGACTGTGTAAGATGAGCCATTTTGGAAAGGCAAAAAAAATCTGTTGCTGTGGTCAAAAACGTTATCCTGGAAAATATCTGCCATTGAGATCAGATGCCTGAGTCAAGAGCTGTAAGAATGTAGTTAAATTTCAAATCTTAACAAAAAATCTACAGAACATCTACAGGAGGCAGTTTGCACACTGGTGCAATATCTTTTGATTATACTGTCCCTTATGATGAACGGGATTGAGTACATTTTTTTTTTAAATGCAACACACTGGAGTCAAAAAATACATCAATGTAAAAAAAAAAAAAAAAAAAACAGATACTTTATAACCATTTTAGGACTCTCTGGTTAATACCTAAATGGCATGGACATCTCCTATTGGCTGGCAGCGGGTCCTCTCAGGGGAGAGAAGAGGGATGACGTCATTACAGGGGGCAAAGCAGACTGGTGGTCTTTGGGTGGCAATGCAGCGCTGGATTAACACCCCCCCCCATGACCTGGCAACAGTGAGAGACCTGGATGGGGGATTTAGGTAAATATTGCTGGCTTCACATGGTAAGGGCTGTCAGGATGGGTTAGACTGGGGTGGGAGGAAGCGGGACTTTGATGAGAAAAAATGTCTAATTCTAAGTTTAATCTAAGGCATGAAGTATGTACGTTTTTCTTGTGAACCTCCAGGTACTTGAATTTCCTCCCACAACCCAACAATATGCCTGTAGATCAACTGGTCCAAGGGGCTTGTATATAGCTCCAAATACAGGTAAATCTTTAGCGTCCATATTATCTTGCATAGTTTTTCGCCTCACTCCAAATGCTCTTCTGGCATGTGTGCATGCTGGGTTAAGCATTATATATAGAGTAGCTTGGCCTGATTAGATCAGCACAACGTTGTCGAGCTACACCAAATGTAGACATGTGTATAGGCTTATTCAGCTTCATATAATCATTTACACAAACGCCTGGGGACATGTACGTGGTTTTAAAACTATCTGGCAAAAGCTCAAATTCAGCGCTCGTATGCATGAGTACCTAAACTTTGTATGTGCTTATGTGAATATTTTAAGGACAACTGATTGGGAGCTCCTTGAAGGACAGGGACTAATGTGATCGTTTAGTCTGGAAGGTTCCGCCTACTATGTTGGTGCTATACTAATTGAGGAAATAAATAATTATAACTACAGATTAGTGATCAGACACGCACAATGAAATGACTTAATATTTGCCCAACAAAGGGAGGCCTTACTAATTAACAATCCATAGCAACAGGGATATGTAATTAATGAAACTGCACACTTAACATCCTGCCATCGCTTCTACAATAGAATTTTTTTTTACCTCCACTCACAGCTGTCACAGTAGGAAACCACTGTCATCATTGCAGGGAAGGAAGAGGTTAAAAAACACCCAAGACACAATTCGACCAAAACTGACCCTGGACCTTCACAGAATTGGAAAAGCTATTTAACAAATTGGTGTTGAGGAATTTGTATTATCTGGCTGGGCTCGCCAAGATTAATGATGCATGAATGAGATTAAACTGGTGAACCTATCATTAGCGGATAGAGAATTTTGAAAAGGGAAAAAAAAAAACCACACCTGATCAATCTGTGATTGATCTTGGACTTGTGCAGAATGGAAAGGATCAGAATGCTATTTTTCCACTGAGAGCCGCTGTTTACAAACATACGGCGGGTAAAGGGTATGCGCAGTCCCGCATAGAGGCTCATTGACAGCCCAGGGAATCAATGTTTCCAGTACACATGCTTTATTACAGAGCAAGAGCAGTAAATTACTCCAAAAGCCTGTAAATTAGCCTGCTGTACTGTTCAGTAATACAGCTTACATGCACACATTCATTAGACGACCGTACACCTACATTACCTAATGGGGCCGGCGCTTCTCCTGTATCAGGCTGGCTCCTCATCAGCAATGTGTAAGTTTGAGTTATGTGTCTGTGACCTGAGACGGGTTAAGCAGATACCTTGTATTTACCGCCGATGTGCTGTGTGCTTATTTGCCACAAGAATGAAAGGCATATATACCAAACACAACAGCTGTCAAAATACATTTTCCTTTATCTAGATAATGAGGAGAAGCAGCTAAGTGCACTACGTATATAACAACGACACTAAGACATTAACCATTGATTATCACTTCCAGTGTTCGTTTTTTCTTATCCACCATGTGAAGAAATGTGTCTAAATAGGTTACCTACGTGAACCAACAACGACTCCTATGTTTATTCCAATTAAAGCAAAACTACCAGCAAACATCCAATTACTGATTTGAAGTATAGGATTGCTGTTGTGTGTGCCAAGAGATTTGTGATTCCGTACAGCCAGTCCAGTGATTTACACATTTTGTAGCTTGCACAGCCAGATGGGAGCACATGTTCCCGATTAAGCAATTTATCTTCCAGGTTTTGCAATGCAGCTTCCTATGCCACCTCTTCTCTTTCATCTTCCTTACTGGACAGTTAATCAGCATCATCATCTCTGTCCAATGAGCAGGGAGCTGACCCAGGAAGCAACATTACAAATCCTGGAAGAAGCACAACGATCTACCCGAGTAGAAGAGGGGTGCGTATTACAAGAATGGAGAGTTAAATTTACAAATCCATTGGCATGTAAAACCTTAAACTATTGAGCAGTTTGTCTAGAGTTCTACTTTGTGTAGGAGAACACATTACGAAAGATGGTTTCTGAACTAGGCGTTTCATATACAATATTATTATTATACAAGGTTTCGTTTTGCAGCGCTTTACAACATGAGGGCAGACAGTACAGTTTCAATACAATTCAATACAGGAGAAATCAGAGGGCTCTGCTCGTTAGAGCTTACAATACTCAAAGGAAGACTGTGTGCAACAGTGGCCATATTAGACCTCTAAAAGAAGCACTGAGACCTTGTCCATTCAATGATTGTCTTAGGCAGGCCAAACATGGTTAGAATCTCGGCTGGTTCAGCAGGAACCGGACGAGATTTGAACCGTGTGTGATCAGGCTGAATATACCAAGTTGATTGATCAACTTGGGTACAACTAGCATGCTGGGTTTTACCTGCGATTATTGCTAGCATCTGCTATAGACGATACCAATAATCAATGTCTTCTCCCGGGGGGGGGGGGGGGGGGATGGCTTCCCCAGCCCTCCTGCCAGGAGAAAACAATGGCCTGGAAGGAGGGATTCCAGCATCAACACTGTCTGTGTTAATAGGGGAATTGAGCGAATTTCTTTCCTGCAACCCATGGTTGCGGGAAACAAATTAGTTCCGAGTATGGCCGGCCTAAGAGTCAAGGTGGTCCCCCATTTTGTGTGTTCCCTTTTCTCCTCTTACCCACAATTTTTTGGGTTTTTTGTCAGCAAGGAAGGTACGGGTTTTTCTTGTAAAAGTATTACCCTCTCAAGTTATACCACTAAGAGCATACTCAGGCCAAAATTATACCATATCTGTAGGGCCCCCACCCCAACCACCTTCCCTTACACTCTTCCCTCCACTGCAGCTTCTGTCAAAATAACTGCTGTTGCAGTTTAGATAATGTAATTTCCTGGACATGTGACAGTGCTTGGGCTGAGCACTGTGTATTGCAGCCACAGGCATGGAACAAGGATCAGAGAGAGAGTGTTGGAGAGGGGGGTATAAGGTTGATTCTTTACAGACTCAGTCACTTTAATATAATATGCTATTTTTTAAATATACTATAAATACACATATACACACAACAGTACTGTACACAAGTTGTAGGCAGGTGTGAAAAAATGCTGTAAATTAACGAATGCTTTCAGGAATAGAAGTTTTAGTAGTTAATTTTTTTTTATCAATTACCAAAATGGACAGTAAATGAACAGAAGAGAAATCCAAGTTTTATCAATACTTGGTGTGACTACCCTTTGCCTTCAAACCAGCATTAATTCTTCTAGGTACACATAGTGTACCTAAAAAGGTATCTCAAGGTACAGACAGATACTTATCCATCATGCCATACCTTCAGGGAGGCATGTTATTTGCCCCAAATGTATTCTGCAGCAGGAAAATGACCCCAAACATACAGCCAATGTCATTAGGAACTATCTTTAGCGTAAAGAAGAACAAGGGATCCTGGAAGTGATGTCCCCCACAGAGCCCTGATCTCAACATCATTATTATTATTATACAGGATTTACATAGCGTCAACAGGTAATTTGGCGCTTTTCAATATAAAGAGGGACAATACAATTACAATACAGTTCAATACAGAAGGAATAGGAGGGCCCTGTTAATGAAGCTTACAATCTAAAGGGGGGGTATACAAAAGGTAATAGCTGTAGGGGATGATCTGATGAAGGTGACTTAAGTACAGTTCTTAAGTGGAGGTGGTGAGCTAGGCTTCCCTGAATAAATGAGTTTTGAAGGATCAACTTCAAGGCGGACAGAGAAGGAGCTGACCGGACACAATGGGGCAGGGAGTTCCAGAAGATGGGAGAGGTTCTGGAGAAGTCTTGAAGGCGAGCGTGGGAAGAGGTAACAAGGGAGATATTCAAGTCTGCCTGGCCTTACACGAAAAGAAACAAGGATTTGAGGCAGCCTGCATCCACAGAAGATTTGTGTTTGGTTCTCCAATATGTTTGGAACAACATCTTCTAAAACTTCCTTCAAAACTGTGGCACAAGTACTGTGTGTACCTAAAAGAATTGATACTGTTTTGAAGCCAAAGGGTAGTCGCACCAAATATTGATTTGATAGAGATTTTTCTTTGCTCACTTTTCATTTTTTAAATTGACAAAAGTCAACAATTAAAATGCATATTTTTTAAAGCATTCTAACTTTATACCTGCCTATAACTTTTGCACAGTACTGTGTATGTGTATATATATATATATATATATATATCTTATCACACATTGGATCAGACAACATGCAATGGATTTAGAGTTAAACATTTCTGTGTAACATTATACCTACAATTACACTAGAGTGTGGACTGTTTTGTAATCTAATTTTCCCCAGTTTCTAAAGAATGGATAAAAAGTAATGTCAATGTTGTGCTTAAACAACCCGCAGGCAACACGACACACGACTAATAGAAACATAATATATACAGTGGAAATTCGAGGCAGCCAGCCTGGAATGAATCAGTTCCATGTGGAAAAAATCTTTGTATTGTCTCTCAGCGACACCATAAATCTCAATACTGCCGTACTGATGTGGAAGTTTCTACAAGGAGAAGATGCTTAGCCTCCATATACACAGACATTTATAGCTGAAACTGGGCTTGCCAGCAGGAGATGGATGTAACCCCACACTGAATGTCTTTTGAGATATTCATCTATACTACATGTATCAATGAATGGATATTAACCTTGGATGGTCTACTGCAAAAGTATCTCTATACTTAAAATTGAAAAAAAAAAAACAAGATACTGGTATAAAACAGTGAACTGTTGGAATCATTAAACATAATCAATTAACTTTCCTTGAAAAGAAGGAGAATATAATAGGCAGTGCATCATCCAAGTCCTTGAAAATGTTTGTGCCCACCTCATCCATTACTTTACGGTGAATGACAGCACAACTCACTTAAACCTAGAGGAAAGTCCTTTGGCATCATAAAAGAAGACAAGTCGTGACATGCTGAGCAGACTAGAGCCTGTATTTTTTTTTTAAGTCTTCTATGTGTACATGGCTTTTGGAGGATTGATGAGCCCACAGACATTAATGTATACCTTTGAATTCTTCCATTATGGCAAACTAGCTGCTGAACTGTATAACACGTAAGACTATAGATGAGTTTTGGGGATTTAATGAAATATAGTATTTTACCCTAATCCCATCCTTCCAGACCAGGGGTCTCCAAACTGTGGCCCATGGGTCAGATGGGGCCCCTTGCTTGCCTTTATCCAGGCCCTTAGGGCACCATGCCTTTCAATGACACCAATGATGGTGCACCATTCCTCCCACAGAAACCAATGAAGGGACACCATTCCTCCCACAAACACTAATGACAGGGCACCATTCCTACCTTGAATACCAACAATGGGGCACTGTTCCTCCCACTGATACCAACAATAGGTTGTTCCACTAGTGATGGGCACGGTTTACCCTCACTTACACCGGGGCATTTTCTAAACCCTCTGGCCACAGTACGGCCCCCTAAAGCCTCAAGGGGTGTAAACTGGGCCATTGTTCAGAAAGTTTGGAGAGCCCTGTTCTAGACAGAACTAGCATTTAGCCCTTGCAGTCACGGGGGTTCTAATGCAAGTTTAACTTCATCTCCAGCTCAGAATTTAGCTTTAAGTGCTTCTTCATGGAAAAGGTTGTTATGCCATTTATGTTATGCTAAGTGGGCAGTCTAGATGCAAACAAGGCGTACAAGAGATCTATCAAATGTCACAATTATGGCAGATGAAATAGCCAGACTTTAATTATAAACATTGTACCTGAGAAATGGAATATGGCTGCCCCATGGCCTAGGTTGAGCCCGTGAAAGTTATTTCCTGTACTAATGCACTGCTCAATGAAGATGGCTCTCATAAAAAGGTCATCACAGTCTTCCAGCTCACCACAGACAAGTATAAAAGGAATATTAGTATTTACAGGGGCCTATAATACAGAATATCAAAGTAAACGGTTTATGGTATAGCCATCACTCTCAATCAAATGCAAAAAACATTGGTAGAAGTTTGAATTATATGCGCTTGTGTGTCACCAAACATTTAACATGTCAACATTTAGCCAGTTTGAACATAGAAATATATGTATGAGGCACAATAACTTTTTTTTGCACTGATCCTGCACGAGTCGAGTTGAAGAAGGTATTGGGCAAACACACGGTTTAAGAGGAGGCCGTAATAGAGAAAACCTTGAGAGCTCTTCATTCTAAGATGGTATCTTGCTTTTAATTTGGTTCCAATTGCTCTTTAAAAACACAAACCAAGTAACTGCTGTGGCTGAAAGAGACTCACGTGGGTATTGTGGCTTCTGTCTATACACAAGCAGATGACAAATTAGTTGTGCTCCCTGTCGGCTGATTATTTTGCATGGATCAGGTTTTACTTTCTCGAAAAGAAGTGACAGCCTAGAAATTTTTATAATGACAAGCAGGCAGAATGGGACAAAATCTCAGAGGAATATGACACCATGATGAAAGCAATCTGACCTGATTATGTCACAGAGATTAATAAAACTACAGGCGACGGAATCCAGACAGCTGGTTCATAATGTATCTCTACACTTAGGTTAAATGTGCTTTTAGCTTCAGACTCTACAAGAAGAATATTGTTAGGCAGGCCCTACACAGGCAGATCTTTTGTTCAACATAGATAAAGATCAGATATTTGGCCATTTCCCAAATAATTGCAGAGTAGCATAAGCAGCACAGCAGTCAACTTCTGGCAAACCAGAATCAGATCTAACCTTTTTATTATCAGATTGTCTCAGCTGATTGGCTGAAAACATAATTTAAAAAGTGTACCTGTGGGGATTTAAGAGCCTTTCTTGCTACAAATGGCAGAGAGTTCAAGGTTCTTGCACTTTTGATCTGAGCCACTGGAATTGTGCTAGTGTACCAGTACTGACCAGCATCCATGTCAATGCCCCACCCACCCTAAAATTGGACCAGGACTGTGATAACCAGCCTGTCTACCCACAGACTAAAGCAGGGTTTCTCAACCAGGGTTCCATGGAATACTAGGGTTCCTCCAGAGATGGCTATGGGGTTACTTGAGCAATAAGCAATTCCCATTTCTCAGATAAGTTCCCACTGACACCATTGATCCTTTTAGCCATCTGTAAGAGGGTAAATCTTCCCAATGACCACAAGTGTAAGGAACATTCTTCCCACTGACCATCACATTAATGTACCATGTGTTGTACATAAAGTAATATTTAGCAGGGGCCCCCTGACACCAGAAAGTTATTTCAAGGGTTCCTCCTCCTTGTTGAAAAAGGCTAGACCTAAAGTGTCTCTTTAGGTGTTCTAAGGCTAGGTTCCCACCTGTGCACCTTCATTTTTTTGTTTGTATTCTTTTAATGTACTTTTAATGAACTCCCATTAAAGTCTATAGGGCCAAAAACAAACCAAAAAATGCACTTGTAAGAAGCATTCAAGGAACATACAGGTGTGAACGGTTAACATAAAAATTGTGTATTGTCCTTCGTAATCCAACGCACGGAAAATCACACAAGTGTGAATTTGGACCAAAATTACAATAATTTTGTCAGCTATTCTCAATAGTATACATTTTTTAACATGTATTACCACACTAAAAGACTATTTCTTGCTCTCATTAGCGCCAAAAAAAAAAAGACAGTCTTCAGTAAGTATTGTGTCAACTTCTGACTCAATGTCTTTAAAATAAATTTGAAAGTACCTGTGTGATAAAATGAAAGCCATCTTCTTTCAACAGGCCCTGACCAGTACTTTTTTCATAACATTGTTAATAAAATGAATTATGTACAGATATGAAGGACATATGACAGACTTTGCGATAATGTCTACGGGTTACAATAATGTCAAAGGTACATACGTATAACAGTATTATAGTTTCAATAAAGACACTGAAAATTAGTTTATCTTTTTTGGTTAAGGCCTATAGAGGTTATGTGACTGAGGTGGCTCAACATAAAGGGCCAGTTCACACCAGGTGCAGTTCCGTTTACTGCACCAATACAGTCCGTTACGGTCAGTTTCTGCACCGGAAACTGACCGGGAAATGACTGCACTGGTGTGAACTAGACTGGAAAACACAGTGCATGCATTTTTGGTGCAGAAAAAAAGCACAAGGAACTGAATGGAACTGCGTCTGGTGTGAACTAGCACAAATAGTATGCCTAGTGTGTGTCTGTGTGAATGATATGTTCATAGCAAGGGTATCAGTAAAAATGGGGAATGTGGAGGATCTCTGACCACTGTCTTTTTATGAAAGAGGTTTATAAGAAAAAAATTCTAGTGTGCAGGCTGTTTACCAACTCATACCAAGTTACTTTGCATCTACATAATGTTGATTACTGCTCATTCATTATCCTGATAGAAGTGCCCCCTGAAAAATGTATTCATTGTGTGAAAAATGCCAAAACATGAGCACTTTAGCTCCATTCCAGCAAACCAGGCGGCATCTGAGCTACTCTAGAGTGGCCTTCCGGTAACTAGGGAATTACAGAAAGCTGACAAAGCACGCTGGTTTTTGCAGTCTCGGTGACTGGAGGGCTGAGGGTTGCCCATGGCTGGCTTAGCCAATAAAGTCTGACAGGAATTTGTTTTCCAGCAATAGCGTTACTTGATACCTGAATTGCTAAATTTACTTTTTAATGGCAAATTTTACACCTGAGAGAAAAAGCAATAAGCCCGGTGACCAAATTTGTATGACCTGTCATTACTAGGGCAAGCTAATTTTTCTTCACTCACCAGAAAGCTCATTTGTTAGGAACCCTGTGACCCCAGGCTGAGGCAGATTTCACTTACTTTCCTGTGTTTGCCAATACACTCTTAGCAGGGGCTAATTATTCACATGTGTTTTTACTTTAACAAGAGCAACGCATTAAGGGACTGTGGGCTTGCAAAGTAACAGATACACCACAAGCTTTGGCAGTAAAGTGGAACCTGTTCAGGACATTAAACAGTCCACAGTAGAGGAGAATAGCTTCTATGATCACAGCAATTTGTGATCATTTTTCAGAACAGAAATAGCTGGGTAACATCAAGACGTCACCCCCATCGCGCTTCAAGATGTGCTCAACTTAAATCGCTAGCTGTGCTTTATACACTTCAACACTTGACAACAGAAGAGTTTAGACACCCTCTTAAAATGGTTAGAAGGATAACTATTACAGAACAATCATTCAGTATAATGGATAAAAAGATCTGACCTCGTTCTGCTCTTCAATCATAGATGTGCTATCATTTTTCTTTAAAAGTAAACTTTTACCTGAAAGCACCTTAAATTTAGGGTAGCCACACAACTTGCCTTTTTGCAAGTGATGAGGCTGAATCCGACTCAGCTCATTATGATTGGTCACTTGTGCACTTTGAAAGTAGGAGTTCTTGCTCACAGAGATTGTAATGATTTGAAAATGTTGGTGAGTGAAAGGATTCTTTCATTTTGACCATGGCCATCTGTCACCTTCTGTCATTTCTAATAGATCAGCCTGTCCGGGAGCTGACTCAGACAGGCTCAGAAAGGCAGGCAGACTTTAGAAAATTATTCAGTTAGGCCAATGCCCACGCCACTTGCTCACGGGCAGCCCCTGAGCTGTGGCCCTCCCTCATCAAATAAAAAAGGTTCCTACAATAGGCAATGTATCTCCTCCGGCCAGAGGAAAAACAATAATAACTGGAGGATACTAAAGAGGCCTTATTTTCTATGAAAGGCAATGTGTTTTCTGCCCACCAGGAGGAGGAGCTATATCTCAGGGGTTGTCCTGGAAGACAACTCGGGGGAAATTATTCAGTTACTCTACTTTCACACTGCTCCACTGCAAAAATGCTGTAAAACGCATATGCGTTTTTTGCTGTGTTTCCTGTGCGCTTTGCACTTGTGAAAAAAAGAGACATGAAACTCAAAAACCGTACCAAAAATGCAACCACTGGTTTGTTTTTGATGCATTTTATCCTGCGTTTTTTTTTCGGTTTCAATTAAAAAATTTTACTGCATCAAACATGCACCAAAAAAGCAGCAAGCAGGATTTTACAAAACACAGCAGACCCGCAACTGGTCTGTGTGAAGCATTCCATAGGCTTTCATGGTCATGTGTTTTTCGTCCGTTTTTTTTTAAATGCAAAAGTGGAAGAAAAAAGGATCAGTGTGAGAGCAGCCTTAAGCGGTAATTCGGGGCAACAAGTGATGAGCTACCACTGTTATGCAGTAAACCCTGTGCTAAAGCCAAATGTTCATTTATAAATCTGTACAAATCCCTAAAAAGTGCACATAAATAAGGACACAGTAGAGTAGCAGGAATATACATCCTAAAACCCCTTTCAAGCTGAGGCGCTTTGCAGGCGCTACAGCGCTAAAAATAGCGCCTGCAAAGCGCCCTGAAAGAGCCGCTCCATTCACTCCAGAGCCAGAGGGCTTTCACACTGGAGCGGTGCGCTGGCAGGGCATCAGAAAAAGTCCTGCCAGCAGCTTCTTTGCAGCGCATTAGGAGCGGGGAAATCAATGGGCAGCGCCACCGAACCGCCGGCAATACGCAGCTGTAGCGGCGCTTTTAACCCTTTTTCGGCTGCTAGTGGGGGTTTAAAGTGCCCCGCTAGTGTCCGAAAAGCGCCACTAAAAATAGCGGCGTTTTACCGCCGACGCCCGGGTGCTGTGAGTGGGAAAGCACTCTTAATTCAGTACTACAATACATTCTCTCTCTGTGCTTCCTGCACCATTGATCATGTTTAAGCTTCCACACAAGGTTTAAATCTTATTGGCGATTGTTGGAAACAGTGCTATCATTTTTATATCAGGCTTTCTTGTGTGACAGGTATATAGAATTTACATTTTTTTAACAGCAGGTGTGTTCCAGGATCAGCAAATTGTTGAAAATAGAGATTGAGGTGAACTGGTACAATATAACTTTGCCTGGATGTAAAAATGGACTACTGAAACTGTCACAAGCAACTTTTCCAACATTAGTATTTGACCCAAAAAGACAAACCCAACAAGTTTGAGCATTAAAATGGACCTAAATGCCTATGCTGAGGGTGCTCCCCATTCGGTCACATGATCGTCTCCCAGCATTGGTCTCAGTATAGAGGAGGTACAGCCAACAATGAGTGCACATAGTAAGCCTATGTGTGACGTCATCCCCCAGGCTCTGCAGCCGTTGTCAACCCTCTTTCCTCTTCATTGAAGTTGACCATTGGATAGATCATGCGACTAGACCGTAGCACCCCTCAGTAAAGGTAATTATAAGCATTTTTCCTTTAAAAGGTAATTAGTAAAGGGCTTAGAATAGGGGTGGGAGCAGGTGTAAGTATAGTTAGGATTTGACAGAACTTCTACTTTAATAAGTAAATAGACCAAGTTTTGCTAGCTTTACAAAACTGGCCATACGGATCATGCCCGTTAATAGACAAAACCTCTTGACACGGGCCCAGTGGTCAAATCTGTTTCTATGTAGGAACTGCAACTCAAGTTCTGCCTACATCTACAGGTAGCAATTAACTGACACTATTCAATCTCCACAGTCCAGCAGTCACTGTTAAATATGGAAGGAATTACATTAAGAGTTATGCAGAACCCCAAGGGTCCTTACTTTGTACATTGGAGAAAATTAATTTGCACAAGCTGCTACAGTGATTTGTTGTGTATTTCGCACTCGCCTACATGCTATAAATCATAACAAATTAAAAGCAGACAGGAGAACTATCTGCTTTTAAATAAAAGGCTTATTAACTTATAATAAGGCAGCACTCTTTTGATGTGAGCTCTGTGCTGATGCGGATGTCTTGAAGCCAGAACGGAGGTCAACGCTTTCTTTATAGAGTCTTTCAACTTTGCAGCCCAGATGTCACTTCCTGCCTCCAATTTGGTCATTCTAAAGAAGGAACATCATTTTACAACCAGTGAAATGTGAGGAATGCACCGAAGACCACTTTTATTATCCTCATCACTCTTTCTGATTAGCCTGTCACTGGGCACACAGAAGGAAAAGTTAAGTCCCCTGTACATTTCAGGGGAATTCCTGCCGGAGATGAAAGTGTGAAGAACCAGTTACCACTTATTCAAGGGCACTGAGAAGAGCCAGTTACAGTGGCCTCTTCCTCATAGCATTTAAAGGACCAACAAAGCTACGATAACATAGTCTTGACTAGGGGGGGAAAAACAACTTTCTATAATTTACATAGGAACCGATATACAAAAACTAGGCAAATAATGAAGCAAGAATGAATTACAGCAAAAGCAGAGAAAATTATGGCGCCTGTATTTGCTGAGCTCTATTACTAAAAATGCTAGTTGCCTGAATGTTGTGTTGGATTGTGTGTACTTTGAATCACAGTCCTGAAACAAATATGTGGATCAGGAGCTCAGTCTTCCCTCTGATCTGCATGCTAGTTCTGGGTAAGTGACTCAAAATACTGAAGCCATTGGATCAGTGTATCATCATTATTATATAGGATTTATATAGCCAACAGTTTGCACAGCACTTTACAACATGAGGACAGACAGTACAGTTACATTACAATTCAAATCAGAGAGTCCTGCTCAATAGAGCTTACAATCTAGGAGGGAGGGTCAAGTTATACAAAAGGTAATAACTGTCGGGGGATGATCTGTTGGAGAAAGTAAAAGTACAGTTGTTAGGTGAAGGCAGAATAGGCTTCCCTAAGAAGGGTTTTCATGGATTGTCTAAAAGCAAGCAGAGTTGATTGTCGGACAGATTGGGGTAAGGAGTTCCATAAGATTGGAGAGGCACAGAAAAGTCCTGGAGGAGAGTATGGGAGTAGGCGACAAGGGAACTAGAGAGCAGGAGGTCTCGGGAGGAATGAAGAGAACAATTTGGTTGGTATTTTGAGACCAGGCTAGTGATGTAGCTGGGGGCCGAGTTGTGGATAGCTTTGTAAGAAGTTGTTAGAATTTAGAATTTAATTTAATTGTTGGGTGAGTGTTAGCCAGTGCAGGGATTGACAGAGAGGGGCAGCAGACACTGAGCGGTTGGTAAGGTGGATGACATTCAGGTAGCCAGCATTTTATGAGCAATGGAAGCATCTGTAGTGTTCTTTTTTACAGTTGTATTTCATTTTGCAGGTTTGCAACCTGCTACTAAGTCTTTTTTTAGGCCCCCTTCACAGGGGCGCCTCTGTGAAGCAGGATCTGCTTGCTCAGCGAGCGATTTCTCCACTGATCCCTGCTGAACAGTCGGACACAGCCCCCTCTTGTCTATAGGGAAATTGGATGGAAAAACAGACTGCTCCATACAAGAGACTGGATGGTCCAATCAGGTCCGTCTGAAAAATTGACAGGCCTGATCAGATCGCCCCTGTGAAAGAGGCTGCACTCCAGTTTAAGTAAATTAGCCCCAGGGATTAATTGACTTATTACTCAGAGATATACAGATATCTTGACCATGATCTGTCATTCTGTCATCCATACCACCATATTGTAGACAATACACATTTAGTTGCCTTAATTACAAGAGGTTTTAATTGTAAATATCCAGCCAATTCCACTTTGATATCACTGCTAAAAAGATTTTGGCTAGTGAGTACAGGTTTCAGCCCATGCAAAGTATGAGAGAGCCCATGCAGAGAGAAGACAACTTAACCTATTATTGCTGTGTAATACTGCATCCCAGGTTATCAAAATAAACATAATGGAAAAAGTAAGAGAAAAAATAGGATTTTTATAACAGCTTGCCTGTAAAATCCTTTTCTTGGAGTACATCACGGGACACAGAGCGACATAGTCATTACTAATGGGTTATATAGTTACCGTCAGGTGCTGGCACTGGCAACTTCCAAAACCGGAAGTACCCTCCCCTATATAAGCCCCTCCCATCCGGGAGCACCTCAGTTTTGTAGCAAAGCAATAAGTGTCCCCAAAGAGGGGCGGGAGCTCTGTGTCCCGTGATGTACTCCAAGAAAAGGATTTTACAGGCAAGCTGTTATAAAAATCCTATTTTCTTTTTCGTACATCACGGGACACAGAGCGACATAGTCATTACTAATGGGATGTCCTAAAGCAATGCCAAATGAGGGGGGGGATACACCATATATAAGCTGAGCGCTATCAGACATGAGGATCTTTTGCGGCCTGCAACACACTGCGCCCAAAGGCGACATCCTCCTGACTTCTAACGTCCACCTGGTAGAACCTAGTAAACGTGTGTACTGAAGACCATGTTGCGGCCTTACAGATTTGAGCCAGGGAGGCCTGGTGATGCACTGCCCATGAAGTTCCAACTGCTCTCGTGGAGTGCGCTCTAACTTCGAACGGAGGCGGTCTCCTTCTCAAGCCATAAGCTTGCATAATGACCTGTCGAATCCACTTGGCTAAAGTAGATTTTGACGCTGCCTGACCCTTTCTGGGGCCTTCCGGCAGTATAAACAAAGTATCCGTTCTGCGAATCTGAGCAGTGGCTTTTAGATAAGCTTTAACTGCTCTTACTACATCCAAAGAATGCAATAACTTTTCCTCTACCGAAGTAGGTTTGGGGAAAAAAGAAGGAAGAACCACATCTTGGTTCAAATGAAACCTCGATACCACCTTAGGAAGAAAGGCTGGATGAGGACGTAACACTACTCTGTCCTTATGGATAACCAGATATGGCTCCTTACAGGACATAGCTGCTAATTCCGATACTCTTTTAGCCGAACAAATGGCTACTAGAAAAATCAATTTCCTGGTGAGAAGCACCAAGGAAATATGCTGTAATGGTTCAAATGGTTGTTTCTGTAGAACCGACAGAACCAAGTTTAGATCCCATGGACATATGGGAATACTAACCGGAGGACTAATACGCATCACTCCTTGTATAAAGGCTTTGACTAGTGAATGCGAAGCCAAGGGCCTTTGAAAAAATATTGACAAGGCCGAAATCTGACCTTTGATAGTACTCAAGGCAAGCTTCCTATCTACAGCCCATTGTAGGAAGTCCAGAATTCTACCTATTACGTATTTACGTGGATGCCATTTCTTGGCTTCACACCAGGCGATGTACGCCTTCCAGATTCTATAGTAGATCTGCCTGGATACCGGTTTCCTGGCATTGATCATGGTAGACACCACAGCATTAGAGAGCCCTCTCTTTTTTAGAATGTGGGCTTCAATAGCCAGGCCGTCAAACCTAGGGCTGGTAAGGAAGGGTGGTATATTGGTCCCTGCGAAAGCAGGTCCGGACGATGTGGGAGGGTCCAAGGACTCCCCACAGACATTTTTACGATCTCCGCGTACCATGCTCTTCGGGGCCACGCTGGAGCCACCAGAATCACTGGTTTCTTTTCTACCCTGATTCTGCGGAGTAATCGAGGTAACAATTGTGGCGGTGGGAATGCATATATCAGCTTGAACTGATCCCAAGGGAACACTAGGGCATCCGAGCCGCACGCTAGGGGATCCCTTGTCCAAGAGACAAACCTGTCCACTTTCGTGTTGAACCTGGATGCTAGCAGATCTACATCCGGTGTTCCCCACCGCTGACATATTGTCCGGAAAACCTCGGGATGAAGGGACCATTCCCCTGGGCATAATTGTTGGCGACTTAGAAAGTCCGCCTTCCAATTCTCCACCCCTGGAATGAATACCGCAGATATGGCTGGGACATATCTTTCTGCCCATCTCAGGATGTAATTTACTTCCCTTTGGGCTGCACGACTCCTGGTGCCCCCCTGACGATTGATATATGCCACTGCTGTGGCATTGTCTGACTGAACTCTGACAGGGGACCCTTGGAGTTTGGATGTCCATGCTACTAGGGCATACCGGGCTGCTCGTATCTCTAAGAGATTGATGGGCAGGGCCTTTTCCGCATCCGACCATCTGCCCTGGAGAGACCATTGCTCCAGTACTGCTCCCCAGCCTAAAAGGCTGGCATCTGTAGTGACCACCTTCCAGGAAATCGGACTGAAGGATTTCCCTCTTTCCAGATTCCGGGGAACCAACCACCAACGGAGGCTTCTGCGAACGGAAGGGGACAAGGACATTGGTACGTCCAGAGCCTGAACTTTTTTGTTCCAGGCTGACAGTATGGCCCTTTGCAACTTCCTTGAATGGAATTGACCGTAGGGTACTGCTTCGAATGATGCCACCATTTTTCCCAGCAGCCTCATGCACAGGCGTATGGATGGCTGTCTTTTTGAACCCACTAAGTGGATCAAATCTCTCAAAGACGACCCCTTTTCTTGAGGCAAGAAAATTTTTCTCTGGTCTGAATCCAGCCTTAGCCCCAAGTATTCCAGACTTTTGACTGGTTCTAGGGCTGACTTGTCTCGGTTGATAATCCAACCGTGATATTCCAGATACTTGATTGTCTCGTGAACAACCACTTCTAGTTTTTCCACTGAGTGGTCTATCAGCAACAAGTCGTCTAGATATGCCATTATCGTTACACCTCGTGTTCTTAGATTGGCCAATAATGGGGCCAGAATTTTTGTGAACACTCTTGGTGCTGTGGCCAGACTGAAGGGTAAGGCTCTGAACTGAAAATGGCGCCCTTCTATCGCAAAGCGTAGAAATTTTTGGTGGGCTGGAAAGATGGGGATGTGCAAATACGCATCTTTGATGTCGATCGAGGCTAACCATTCCTCCCCTTGTAGGGCAGTGGCTACCGATCGGATCGACTCCATCCGGAAAGTCCTGATATGCAGGAATTTGTTTAGCCCTTTTAGATTTAATATGGGCCTCACGTCCCCGTTTGGCTTCGGAACTGTAAAGAGGTTTGAGTAAAACCCGAACCCCCATTCTTCCAGGGGGACCTCTATAATTACTGCTTGAAGCAATAATTGTTCCAGTGCCAACAGGAGGGATCCTCTCTTCTGGGGATCCCTTGGCACGTTCGACCTTATAAAGCGGGAAGGAGGGGAGTTTTTTAACTCCAATTTGTATCCCAGATTTACTGCGGAGAGCACCCATCTGTCTCGGATCGTGTCCCGCCAGGTTTCTGTGAACAACTGAAGTCTTCCCCCCACCCGATTGGGTGGGGGCAACCCTTCATGCATTTGACTTTGGGGGAGGTTTTGTACCTCTCCTGCTCCAGGGCTTCTTGTTACCCTGCAACTGTCCCTGATTTTTACCTCCGGGATTTGACCGGGGAGGCCGTCGGAACTGTTTCACAGCCGATGTCCTAGGGACTGGAGAAGCCGGCCTCTTAAAAGAGGGACCTCTAACTCTATTTTTGACCGGCAAGAGTGTACTTTTACCGCTGGAAATTCTCTGGATATACTTGTCCAGGTCTTCCCCGAATAAACGCTCCCCATGAAATGGGAAGCTGACCAGCAATTTTTTACAGGGAGCTTCAGCAGACCAGTTTTTGAGCCATAGAAGCCTGCGCATATGTACTACAGACAGCGTAAGGCGGGAGGCCTGATGGATTGAATCCTTTATAGCGTCCACCGCAAAGCATAAGGCTCTAGGTAGATCAGCTAGAGCAAGCGCCTGCTGATCTGGCACGTCCCTTAAGACCTGTTTCAACTGATCCTTCACTGCTTGGCAGACCCCTATAGCTGCCACTGCTGGTTGTGTCACCAATCCTGCTGTAGAAAAAGCAGATTTCAATAAGGACTCCAATTTTTTATCTATTGGGTCCTTGAACATTTGGACAATTTTCCACCGGACATGTCAGTGATTTATTCACACAAGAGATGGCTGCGTCCACTGTAGGGACCTTCCATTTTCTGACGAACTTATCCTCCATAGGATAGACCACCGGAAATCTCTTGGGGGGAGTAAATATTTTGTCAGGATGCTCCCAATCCTGGTAAATGAGCCCCTCCAATAAAGGATGGATCGGGAAAGAACAAACAGTCTGGGGAGCTTTTAGCGACCCCAACGAGGAGACAGAAGAGGAGGATGGCTCCGCAAGTGGCATTTTAAATGCTGATCGGACCATATTAGTCAGGGACTGAACCCATAACCTCTCAGCATGTGATGCTGAGAACGGCTCCTCCACTGTTGATTCCTCTACAACTGAATCAACCTCATCCTGATCCCCCTCAGGTAGGTCGACCTCTGTATGGGACTGTTGCTCTGTTAACAGGCACTCTGAGGGAGGAGACGGAGATCGAGCACTTTTCTCCTGTGACAGGGAAGCAGCAATTAGTGCTGACAATCTCTCTTCCAGCCCTCCCAGAGCTGAGGAAAAAACCTGCTGGGACGCCCGCACATGCGCAGAAGCGCTGCGGCGCGCACAGAGCGTCATCCCCCAGGCCCCGCCCCTTTTTCCGGCCACCTCTATATATAGAGGCGCGTGCACGCGCGCGGCCACGTGCGCCTCGGCGCTAATTTTCAAACATGGAAACCAGGGACAGGAGCCAGGGCCCCTTTTGCCGCAGGCCGGGGGATAGACGAACACTGCAACATGGCAGAGGAAACAGTTTCCTGTAGGAGAACTCACCAGCTGCCTGGACTTTGCTCTCTGAGAAGAAACTAGTCCATATGACAAGAAAAACATTCCACAGCGGCCTCTAGTGGACAAACACAGGCACCGCAGTTTAATATACTAAACATATATAAAAAAACATTCTTTTTTTTTTTTTTTTTTTCTTGACCACTATTAAAAATTATTACATTTTTTTAGTAGTTACAGGCATGCACAGATATTAGCGGGAATACCATTAGGTAACAGACAGAAAGACAAATTAGGCTTGGGGGTCCCCCAATAGAACCAAGTTCCTGGGGGCCCCCACTTACCTGTTCCCCGCCGCAGGACTTTGTTTGGTCCACAAAAGCCCAAACTTCACCTATCACGGCAGGCATTGTAATCAAACCTTCAGGGACCGGGTTCCCAAGGATTCCACTCCCCTGGACCTGTATAGCACCCTGCACAGAAAACATCTTGGTCGTGGGTATGACCAGAGCTCTGGATCCCAGGGTCCAGCTCTCCTAAGAGAAGCATTACAGGCAGAACCTTGCTCTTCTCTGCAAGGCCCGGGTACCGACCGTTTAGCTATGAAGCTTTTTTGGTCGGATCCGGAATAGCTTACTGAGGCCCAAAAGAACCTGTACGCAAGCTCAGTGAAAAACACATGTTTCTTCTTGGCCAACACCTTAGACACTGGCAAAAAACTGAGGTGCTCCCGGATGGGAGGGGCTTATATAGGGGAGGGTACTTCCGGTTTTGGAAGTTGCCAGTGCCAGCACCTGACGGTAACTATATAACCCATTAGTAATGACTATGTCGCTCTGTGTCCCGTGATGTACGAAAAAGAAATATTTCTCTTTAAACAGCTTCTGCCCATAATCATCCAGAAACCACTGCACTAGGATATCCTACAATGGGCTGAAAAAAAAAGAAAAAAGAATACTGTCCTGGCCGCACTGCAAATCTAAATGCAAAGTGAAATATGCAGAGTCTACAGCAGTCTATAAACATTTGCAATTTTATAGCTCGGCTTGAAATATACTGCTTATTTAGCAAGCAAAGCATACAAGTTATTATGAACTATACACATATACAAATATTTTATTGTGTGGCACTATCTATTTCCTCAGATCCAAAGTACAGGTACCTTCTGGGCCATTCTACACATTTCATTCACAGTTAAACCCCCCATCCCACCACACCATCAGGTTAGTGGTATGGTAAGCCTGATCTGATTCAGTGTTTCTTCACCTCCAGATTAAGTACCGTATATACTCGAGTATAACCCGACCCGAATATAAGCAGAGGCACCTAATTTTACCACAAAAAAACTGGGAAAACGTATTGACTCGAGTATAAGCCTAGGGTGTCCATCTGCATGCCTCACTGTGCCTCAATTTGCCTCACTGTGTCCATTCTCCCTACCTGATCTCCGGCGCTGTGTGACTAGACTGACGTTTAACATGGGAGTCCAGGGGACCTAGGACCGGCCGGTACCGGGTCCCCAAAATCACAGGAGATATGACCGTTTAACATTGGAGTCTATGGAAGGGGTTCCCGGCTTTGAAAAATCGGTGCTCCCCAGCCAAAAAACTTTGCACACTTGTAGAGTAGGAGTGGGGCTACATGTGTGCCAAGTTTGGGGTCCAGGGGACCTATGGCTGGCCGGGATCAGGCGCACAAAAAAATGTGCTGAAAAACTCGGCTTATACTCGAGTATATATGGTAGTATATTTTCCCTTTTAGTGACAAGGATATTAATGGGGAAGGGGGGTGGGAGAGCTTGATCCATTTCTTGTAAGCTATACATATCCATTCTTCCCCTGCAAAAGTGGGTATGCCAAAGAATACCTCAACCACCCACCTGTATGCCAAGTGACCTACTAGGTCATTGAGGAAAGACTGTACCTAGTGAAAAACGATGTAAGGATAGGACTTGTTCCTGCCCCCCTCCGTGTCCCTCTAAAAAGTTTTAAAAGCCGGGAGGTGGGAAAGCCAAATCACATTTGTGATTGGCTGTCACATGATCAGGAGTCGGTCCCGCTGGCTACCAAGAGCTATCTTCCATATCTCAGTCTCTGTGCTGGGAGTGCGCTCTCAGCACAGAAACATTAGTTACCCAAGGATGCATACATGTGGAGTGTGGTCATTAACCACTTAACGACCGCCCACCGCCGATTTACGTCGGCAGAATGGCACGGACAGGCAGAATCACGTAGATCTACGTGATCGCCTTTGTGCAGTTGGGGGGTCCATCCGGACCCCCCTTCACTGCAGTGAGCGGCCGTTAAGTGTTCGGGAGCGATCAGGCATGAGGGGGCGGCCGCTCGATTCCGCCCCCCCCCCCTCGCGATCGCTCCCGGCCAATGAAAATGCTTCCTCCGCCATGTGATGTAAACAAGGCTGGAGGAAGTGATGTCATCTCCCTCGCTGCGGTCTTTTCGTTCCCGGCGCCGAGCAGAGAAGAAGCAGGTTAGTGCACCAACAGTCCACTGACACGTAGGTACACATAGGCACACAAATCACCCCCCAGTCACCCCCAGATCACCCCCCAGGTCACCCCAAAGCCCCCAATCACAGTGTCACTGATTGCAGTGATCATTTATTTTACTGATCACTGCATTTAGTGTCATCTGTGATTGTAAAAAGTTGCAGGGCAGTTAGGATTAGGCCCCTTTAGGTCCAGGGTAGCCCCCTAACCCCCCCCTAATAAAGGTTTAACCCCTTGATCACCCCCCAGGTAACCCTTTCACCCCCTAACTTCAGCGTCACTAAGCGATTGTTTTTCCGATCGCTGTATTTGTGTCGCTGGTGTTTTAGATTATTAGTTATTTTTTTTTAGGTTCGCCGCAGGTTTTTATTAGTGTCAGGTACCCCCATATATTATTTTAACCCCCTGATTGCCCCTAGAGTTAACCCTTTCACCAGTGATCGCCGTATAAGCGTCACTGGTGTCACTGGTTAGCCAGTAAGTTATTTAGTTATTTAGGTTACCCGTCAGGTTTTTATATAGTGTCAGGTACCCCCATATTTAACCTAATAAAGGTTTTAACCCCCTGATTGCCCCTAGTTAACCCTTTCACCAGTGATCACCATATAAAGGTTACGGGTGACGCTGGTTGATTAGTTTGCTTTTTATAGCATCAGGGCACCCGCCGTATATAACCCAATAAAGGTTTAACCCCCCTGATCGCCCGGCGGGTGAGATCAATTAGGTTTTAGTGCCAGAGAGGGTCTGCGTCGCCCCAGGCAGTGTTAGGTTAGTGCCAGTAACGCTAACACCCACGCGCAAAGCATACACCCCCCTTAGTGGTATAGTATCTGATCAGATCTGATCAGATCTATACTAGCATCCCCAGCGGTTTAGGGTTCCCAAAAACGCAGTGTTAGCGGGATCAGCCCAGATACCTGCTAGCGCCTGCGTTTAGCCCCTCCGCCCAGCCCAGCCCAGCCCACCCAAGTGCAGTATCGATCGATCACTGTCACTTACCAAACACAACACACATAACTGCAGCGTTCGCAGAGACAGGCCTGATCCATATCAACCAGTCCATAGCAAACGTCCAAAGCAACCAGTCCATAGCAACCGTCCATAGCAACCATCCATAGCAACCAGTCCATAGCAACTGTCCATAGCAACCATCCATTGCAACCAGTCCATAGCAACCGTCCATAGCAACTGTCCATAGCAACTGTCCATAGCAACCATCCATAGCAACTATCCATAGCATCAGTCCATAGCAACTGTCCATGGCAACCAATCCATAGCAACCGTCCATAACAACCAATCCGTAGCAACCGTCCATAGCAACCGTCCATAGCAACCAGTCCATAGCAACCATCAATATCAACCAGTCCAAGGTGAATGTTTTGAACGCTACCACTCAAAAGTGAAGTTTTAGCGTAGGGTACAGCATTTCACAGACAAGGACACACTTACACAGGGTCTCCCAAGATGCCATTACATTTTGAGAGACCCGAACCATTACAGTTGTAAAGTTACAAAAAAAGTGTAAAAAAGAAAAAAAAAAACGTAAAAAACAAAACACAAAAAAATATAAAATAAAAAAAACAAAAATAGTTGTCGTTTTATTGTTCTCTCTCTCTCTATTTTCTCTCTATTGTTCTGCTCTTTTTTACTGTATTCTATTCTGCAATGTTTTATCATGCTTGCTTTTCAGGTATGTAATTTTTTGTTTTCAGGTGCGCCATTCAACTGCAGCGCGGAATTATTTATCTTGACAGCAACAGCGTTTGCTCCCACGATACATAAAGCCGTGACACCACAGTTAAAAAAAAGAGCATATATGCCGAAGCATGGGGGCAGCAGGGGCGGAGGAGCGATTTTGCTCCTAATGCCGCGTACATACGGTCGAAATTCCGACGGAGGCCTGCCCGTGGAAAATTCCGACCGTGTGTACGCAGCATAACTTTTTTGCGGGAGGATGCCCCCATGCTTCGGCATATATATATTTTAGGCACAGGTTGCGTTAAAACATTTTTTTATTTTTTACTAGGTTTTGTTTTGGTATTTGCTTTGCAGGTATGGCATGGTAAGGTCTTACTGTTGTACTGTAATGTTACTTTGTTTTAATGTTAACCACCATTTGCTTAGCAGGTACGCCATTCAGTTGCAGCGCGGATCTATTTATCTTGACAGCCGTGACTCCAACGCTGTAGGAGGTGATTTCACCACCACAGTTAAAAAAAAGAGCATATATGCCGAAGCATGGGGGCAGCAGGGGCGGAGGAGCGATTTTGCTCCTAATGCCGCGTATATACGGTCGAAATTCCAACGGAGGCTTGCCCGTGGAAAAGTCCGACCGTGTGTACGCGGCATAACCTTTTATGCCGCGTACATACGGTCGAAATTCCGACGAAGGCTTGACCGTGTGTACGCGGCATAACTTTTTTGCGGGAGGATGCCCCCATGCTTCGGCATATATGCCCATCATTAGAAGTGGGTGGATGAAGGGAGGTATTCTAATGGTGGGCATACCCACCAATCAATCTCTTTTTTTCGTTCAGCCAATAGGCTTTATGAAAAAAAAGATTACAATACATGTCCAACAAGGACCAGCAACGTACTGGTATGTTGCTGGACTTTGAATGTTTATACCAGAATGATGCCTGCGGGTTTAGGTATCATCTTGGTATCATTCTTTTCAGCCAGCAGCCGGCTTTCATGTAAAAGCAATTCTAGCAGATAATTAGCCTCTAGACTGCTTTTACAAGCAGTGGGAGGGAATGTCCCCCCCCCCCGGATATAAAAAGCGCCATTGGGAAATTGGGAAAGCATTTTATCACACCGATCTTGGTGTGGTCAGATGCTTTGAGGGCAGAGGAAAGATCTAGGGTCTAACCCCCCAATTTTTTTCAAAAAAAGAGTACCTGTCACTACTTATTGCTATCATAGGGGATATTTACATTCCCTGAGATAACGATAAAAATGGTAAAAAAATAAAATATGGAAGGCACAGTTTAAAAATAAAATAAAAAAGCCAAATAAATAATAAAAAAAAAAAAAAAAAAAAAGCACCGCTGTCCCCCCCTGCTCTTGCGCAAAGGCGAACGCAAGCGTCGGTCTAGCGTCATATGTAAACAGCAATTGCATCATGCATGTGAGGTATCACCGCGAAGGTCAGATCGAGGGCAGTCATTTTAGCAGTAGACCTCCTCTGTAAATCTAACGTGGTAACCTGTAAAGGCTTTTAAATGCTTTTAAAAATGAATGTAGTTTGTCGCCGCTGCGCGTTTGTGCGCAATTTTAAAGCATGTCGTGTTTGGTATCCATGTACTCGGCCTATGATCATCTTTTTTATTTCATCAAACATTTGGGCAATATAGTGTTTTTTAGTGCATTAAAAATAAAAAAAGTGTGTTTTTCCCCCAAAAAATGTGTTTGAAAAATCGCTGCGCAAATACTGTGTGGAAAAAAAAAATGCAACACCCACTATTTTAATCTGTAGGGCCTTTGCTTTAAAAAAATATATAATGTTTGGGGGTTCAACATAATTTTCTTGCAAAAAAAAATTTTTTTTCATGTAAACAAAAAGTGTCAGAAAGGGCTTTGTCTTCAAGTGGTTAGAAGAGTGGATGATGTGTGACATAAGCTTCCTAATGTTGTGCATAAAATGCCAGGACAGTTCAAAACCCCCCCCAAATGACCCCATTTTGTAAAGTAGACACCTCAAGCTATTTGCTGAGAGGCATGTTGAGCCCATTGAATATTTTTTTTTTGTCCCAAGTGATTGAATAATGACCAAAAAAAAAAAATGTACAAAAAGTTGTCACTAAATTATATATTGCTCAAACATGCCATGGGCATATGTGGAATTACACCCCAAAATACATTCTGTTGCTTCTCCTGAGTACGGGGATACCACATGTGTGGGACTTTTTGGGAGCCTAGTCGCGTACGGGACCCCAAAAACCAAGCACCGCCTTCAGGATTTCTATGGGTGTAAATTTTTGATTTCACTCCTCACTGCCTATCACAGTTTCGGAGGCCATGGAATGCCCAGATGGCACAAAACCCCCCCAAATGACCCCATTTTGGAAAGTAGACACCCCAAGCTATTTGCTGAGAGGTATGTTGAGTATTTTGCAGATCTCGCTTTTTGTCACAAAGTTTTGAAAATGTAAAAAAAGAAAAGAAAATGTCTTTCTTAATTTTCAAAAACAAATGAGAGCTGTAAAATACTCACCATGCCTCTCAGCAAATAGCTTGGGGTGTCTACTTTCCAAAATGGGGTCATTTGTTGGGGTTTTGGGCTATTTTGACATTTTATGGCCTTCAAAACTGTGATAGGTAGTGAGGAGTGAAATCAAAAATTTATGCCCTTAGAAACCTTGAAGGCGGTGCTTGGTTTTTGGGGTCCCGTACGCGGCTAGGCTCCCAAAAAGTCCCACACATGTGGTATCCCCGTACTCAGGAGAAGCAGCAGAATGTATTTTGGGGTGTAATTTCACATATAACCATGGCATGTGTGAGCAATATATCATTTAGTGACAACTTTTTGTACATTTTTTTTTTTCTTTTTGTCATTATTCAATCATTTGGGACAAAAAAAAAATATTCAATGGGCTCAACATGGCTCTCAGCAAATAGCTTGGGGTGTCTACTTTCCAAAATGGGGTCATTTGGGGGGGTTTTGTGCCATCTTGGCATTTTATGGCCTTCAAAACTGTGATAGGTAGTGAGGAGCGAAATCAAAAATTTATGCCCTTAGAAACCTTGAAGGCGGTGCTTGGTTTTTGGGGTCCCGTACGCGGCTAGGCTCCCAAAAAGTCCCACACATGTGGTATCCCCGTACTCAGGAGAAGCAGCAGCATGTATTTTGGGGTGTAATTTCACATATGCCCATGGCATGTGTGAGCAATATATCATTTAGTGACAACTTTGTGCAAAAAAAAAAAAGTTTGTCATATTCCCGCAACCTGTGGCAAAATATAAAATATTCCATGGACTCAACATGCCTCTCAGCAAATAGCTTGGGGTGTCTACTTTCCAAAATGGGGTCATTTGGGGGGGTTTTGTGCTATTTTGGCATTTTATGGCCTTCGAAACTGTGATAGGTAGTGAGGAGTGAAATCAAAAATTTGCGCCCTTAGAAATCCTGAAGGCGGTGCTTGGTTTCCGGGGTCCCGTACGTGGCTAGGCTCCTAAAAAGTCCCACACATGTGGTATCCCCGTACTCAGGAGAAGCAGCAGAATGTATTTTGGGGTGCAATTCCACATATAACCATGGCATGTGTGAGCAATATATCATTTAGTGACAACTTTTTGTAATTTTTTTTTTTTTTTTGTCATTATTCAATCACTTGGGACAAAAAAAAAAAAAAATATTCAATGGGCTCAACATGCCTCTCAGCAATTTCCTTGGGGTGTCTACTTTCCAAAATGGGGTCATTTGGGGGGGTTTTGTACTGCCCTGCCATTTTAGCACCTCAAGAAATGAGATAGGCAGTCATAAATTTAAAGCTGTGTAAATTTCAGAAAATGTACCCTAGTTTGTAAACGCTATAACTTTTGCGCAAACCAATAAATATACGCTTATTGACATTTTTTTTACTAAAGACATGTGGCTGAATACATTTTGGCCTAAATGTATGACTAAAATTGAGTTTATTCGATTTTTCTTATAACAAAAAGTAGAAAATATCATTTTTTTTCAAAATTTTCGGTCTTTTTCTGTTTATATCGCAAAAAATAAAAATCGCAGAGGCAATCAAATACCATTAAAAGAAAGCTCTATTTGTGGGAAGAAAAGGACGCAAATTTCATTTGGGTACAACATTGCATGTCCGCACAATTTACAGTTAAAGCAGCGCAGTGCCGAATCCCAAAAACAGGCCTGGTCCTAATGGCCCGAAATGGTCCGGGGCTTAAGTGGTTAAAGTCCATCCTTTTACAGTCAGATGGGTTAATAGAAGATTATTTTGCATGTTAATGTGTGGCACTCCTGAGCCAGCACCTGAGATGTGGTTGTGGAGTGTGGAGCAGGATCTTGCCTGGAGCAGCATGAGAAATATTTCACCTACTAAGATGTTGAGGGGGCATCTGAATCTGGCAATCTCTACAACCCCTGTTCCAAAGCTCCCATATAAGTATTTTACCTGTGTATTTAGTCTGGAATAAAGTTTAAAGTATCACTTTGAGAAGTAGACTGGAGTTTAAACTGTAAACTAAATTTAAAGCTGATCCCCAGTCTTACCTTCAGTCTAGTATAGCTGTATAGAGTCCTCTCCTGTAGTGAAACTGCACATTCTGATTTCACTGCACACTGTGAGCCTCTCACCTTGTACACTGGAAGCTGCTGCAAGTCAGATAAAGCCTAATTTCTTGGCTGGGGGACATCCAGTATTATCTAGCTCTTTCCTCCCCAGGCTGACTGTCCCTGGCCTGTCCCTTTCATTCATTGGATTTTAGTTCTTTCATTAACAGAGGCCAAGCCTCACATGGAGGCATTACCTAGGGCTGTCTACATGCAATTAGGGATGAGCTCCGGCGTGTTCGCATTGAACACGTGCAGAGCCCGCCAGGATGTCGGCGCTGCGCTAATGACAGGCAGGGAGACATTTCCCGATGCTCGGCTGCAGGGATCGGGAAATGTCTCCCTGGCTATGATTAGCGCAGCGCGGGTGCAGACTTCCTGGCGGGCTCTGCACGTGTTCAATGCGAACACGCCGGAGCTCATCCCTACATGCAATTCCAGTCTGCCTAGAAATACACACATCTCCACACCAACCATCCACACATCCAAGCGTTTTTATATTTGCATAACTCCTCCCAAAAGACAGCCCACTTCATTAGTGCTGAGGGCTCTTGAATTAAGAACTGGGACAGGGTGCTGTGATGTTCTCAGGAAGCTATGTATAGCACCCTGCTGAATCCCCACACCAGCCATGATCTGACTACATTGCATAGAGACCAGAGGCCCAGTGATGACATTAGATTAGGTCTAAAATAACATATGCAAGAAAAACACAAAGGATTTATTTTAAAGTTTCATTAGCATGTTGATGATGGAATGGAGGATGCAGGGAAGGAAAATCTCAACATATTAAACTTCAGCTACAAAAAGCTTTCAAATTTTGCTGTCCATGCGTTTTTTTTTTTTATTGAACGTGAATTAAACAAGCACAATTGCTGTATTGGCTAAAAACTGTTGCGTTTGCACATAGATATACATTTACAATACACTCAAGCACTGTGGAAACTTTTTTAAAAAGGTCACAGCAATTTAAAGCCATCTTCTTTTTTCTCCCAGCTTGAGGTTCAGTGCAGGGAGTGTGCAGCTGTAAGGGTGAATTACGCTGAGCAACCCATCAGCTCATCACCCATGTCCCTCCAGTGATTACATTTGTTTAAGACAGGATAAGGAAGATTCGTTTTAGACAATGAATCCCCCATTGTTGAGCCCAAGACTTGCCAGCTGCTGGCCCTGAAGACAGATGTAGGGCCCAAGGGTGTATTATCCGGTCCCAAAGCACCACAAATAAATCAGATGTGGCAGTGGAGGAAGTCAGTGGGAACAATGTACAACAGATGGAAAGTCAATAGATGACTTTGGGCAAGTGCGGTGCAGAGGTAAAGAATAGAAAGCACATAAACAGGGCCTGGGGAGCAGTGCAAAACTTTTCAAGTGAAAAGAACACATCTCTGAAGTGTCTTGAAAGTCAAAATGACCCTAACCTCAATTCAACAGAAACACGGCAGTGTGATGGAGTGACAATCTCCCAGTGTTACTACAGTTCATTAGAACTCTATAAAAACTAACACAAACTGAAACCAGCTTCACCGTTGTGGTTAGCAACTGATTAGTATGCTGCTAATCCAACCTCTGTCTGAATTATAGCACATCTGTTGTGAAAGAATAATGGAGTCTAGCGCTGCTGAGCTCTCCTTCTGGAAATGCAAGTTTCCTGGTGGTCATGGTAATGCTTAGTCTTCCCGAGTCATGGATCATAAACAATTATAGAGATAAAAACTTATGACTTTTCTTTGAAATTAAATTGCTGCATGCTTGATCCAGGTTTTAAACTCTATATTAGTGAGCGAAGTTGATTGGGATTGTTTAGAAGAAACTCTTGGTTTGTTCCAGACTAGGAAGAGTACCCTGTATTTAAAAGGTTCTCCTGTGGGTGTCCAAAACTTGGGCAATCCTTCAATAGGTAAGGAGTGCCCAAAAAGTAGTCAATATGCTTGTAATTTGGAAGAATTCATTGATTTGGTAAAACAAAGAAGGGTACAGCCAATGTGTTTTGGGGATTTTGGGCACCCCCCTTCTCCAAGACTCAGAGGTTATATTAGTTTGGGTCCAAATGGTGAATAGATTGTACAAGAGTAGTAACCCAAGGCATAAACAATGTAGTAAAACTGCCATAGACTCTCACATGCTGGTTGTACTCAAGTTGATCTATTGGTCAACTTGGGTACAATCAGCCTGCCCAAACATGGTTCGAATCTTGGTCGGTCCCTCCTGAATTGGCTGAGATTCAAACCGTATTTTGCCGGCTTAAGTGTTCAGTCTGTGGCTGTGTATCAAAATAGGTCTTTGGCTTTTGTCTGCACTATACAAATGGGAAAACAACCACCATTGGTAACAATGTAACAAACATATTCCGACTCATCGGGACAGATACTAGCAATCATAAGGAGAAGATTGCAGAACTTTTTACCTTTGGCCACCCACATGCATCACATATGGGTAGAGTTACAGATACTGTGCTCAGGATGACTATTAGTATGTAATGCCTTTGGGCAAATAAGGCTTCTTAACTGAATTAACACTTAACACCGTGAAGTTTGACTGCCATTTAGATGTATACAAGCCGTTTCTTTTGAGAATCCTCTGAATACAGGCCTTGTCAAGACCACCACTATGCGTGACGCATTGCTGACCTTCTGCCTAGACATATAAATGAAAGGAATTAACACCAGGGAATTCATTTTCCTTCACTACATAAAGAAAATTCACAATGGGCTTGTGCTCATTTTCTTGGCCAAGGTTATGAGCTCAGATGTTGAACAACAATGGTGGAAAATGCAGTTGTGCAATGGCTGCGTTAATATATTTATACCATAAAACAAACCACAAGGCACACTGCGCTACCTGCAATCAAATATAAGGTATTTCTAGATAAATGTAGATTTTAATAGCAAAAGTTCATACAAAACATAATTGTAATACATATGCAAGCGGTGCTGTGATTGGGATTCAATCCAACAACTCTGTGGCTGCTGGGTATAAGTGCTGGCAATGTGCTGTCCACACTATATACCCTCTATATATTTTTATATATAGTTTCCATATATATTTATTTATTTATTTTTCTTCTATATACAGTATCTCACAAACGTGAGTACACCCCTCACATCTTTTCATGTGACAACATTTAAGAAATGACACTTTGCTACAATGTAAAGTAGTGAGTGTACAGCTTGTATAACAGTGAAAATTTGCTGTCCCCTCAAAATAACTCAACACACAGCCATTAATGTCTAAACCACTGGCAACAAAAGTGAGAACACCACTAAGTGAAAATTTCCAAATTGGCCCCAAAGTGTCAATATTTTGTGTGCCCACCATTATTTTCCAGCACTGCCTTAACCCTCTTGGGCATAGAGTTCACCAGAGCTTCACAGGTTGCCACTTTAGTCCTCTTCCACTCCTCCATGACAACTTCACGGAGCTGGTGGATGTTGGAGACCTTGCGCTCCTCCAAATTCCATTTGAGGATGCCCCACAGATGCTCAATAGGGTTTAGGTCTGGAGACATGCTTGGCCAATCCATCACCTTTACCCTCAGCTTCTTTAGCAAGGCAGTGGTTATCTTGGAGGTGTGTTTGGGGTCGTTATGTTGAAATACTGCCCTGCGGCCCAGTCTCCGAAGGGAGGGGATCATTCTCTGCTTCAGTATGTCACAGTACATGTTGGCATTCATGGTTCCCTCAATGAACTGTAGCTCCCCAGTGCCGGTAGCACTCATGCAGCCCCAGACCATGACACTCCCACCACCATGCTTGACTGTAGGCAAAACACACGTCTTTGTACACAGACCACAGGACATGGTTCCAGTAATCCATGTTCTTAGTCTGCTTGCCTTCAGCAAACTGTTCGTGGGCTTTCTTGTGCATCAACTTTAGAAGAGGCTTCCTTTTGGGATGACAGCCATGCAGACCAATTTGATGCAGTATGCGGCATATGGTCTTGGCAGTGACAGGCTGACTCCCCACCCCTCTCCAACCTCTGCTGCAATGCTGGCAGCACTCATACATCTATTTCCCAAAGACAACCTCTGGATATGACGCTGAGCACGTGCAGCTTCTTTGGTCGACCATGGTGAGGCCTGTTCTGAATGGAACCTGTCCTGTTAAACCGCTGTATGGTCTTGGCCACCGTGCTGCAGCTCAGTTTTAAAAGGGTCTTGTCAATCTTCCTATAGCATAGGCCATCTTTTTGTAGAGCAACAATTATTTTTTTCCAGAACCTCAGAGAATTATTTGCCATGGATGTGCCATGTTGAACTTCCAGTGACCAGTATGAGAGAGTGAGAGCGATAAAACCAAATTTAACACACCTGCTCCCCATTCACACCTGAGACCTTGTAACACTAATGAGTCACATGACACCGGGGAGGGAAAATAGCTACTTGGGCCCAATTTGGAAATTTTCACTTAGGGGTGTACTCACGTTTGTTGCCAGCGGTTTAGACATTAATGGCTGTGTGTCGAGTTATTTTGAGGGGACAGAAAATTTACATTGTTATACAAGCTGTACACTCACTACTTTACATTGTAGCAAAGTGTCATTTCTTCAGTGTGGTCACATGAAAAGATATAAGAAAATATTTACACAAATGTGAGGGGTGTACTCACTTTTGTGAGATACTGTATGTTAAGCGCTACGTAAACTGATGCTATACACAAGTTTCTGTAATAAATAATAAAAATAATTGAAAATAATAAAATCATTATAAAAATATTCATATGTAAATTAATGTATTCAGCACTCAAATTCCTTTTTGTTATTTTACATTCCTTAATAATTGCATTTTTCTCAACAATGACATGCAGCCCAAGCTGTCCAACAAAAAAATGACAGCTACAGGGGTTGGGATAAGCTTTATAACACTGCCAGGGGTTGCTTGCTACAGTTGGCTTTTAATCCATATGTTTTCAATCCCTTTTTTCCAAAAGGAAAAAAAAAAACATGGTCGCTGTAACTACTTCAAACATGTTTGCTCGTGTTAAGCTTTAAATTTGTTTGTTGCTTGATTAAAGTCCATTTAAAACATCATGTGCATCTAAGACTGCCCAGTCTACAGGGTGACAATCTTGCCGTGCGAATTCACTGCAGAATGAACAGCAATGACGCCCCATTAAAAGAAGGCAAACATAGCAGATCTACTTGCAGGACAAAGAGGTAATAAAAACTATTTTACAGGGACTGCTGTGTTGATGGTGACCAAAAGCAGCAAATGTATCATTTTATTATTAGTGGCTAATATATATTTATGCATTAGTGGCTAAGCTATACATTTCTAAATTTAACAATAAAGAATATTCAAAAAGCAAGCATGTAAAAAAGTCATATAAAAAAGATTTAAAAAAAAAAAAAGTCCTCAAGACAAACTCTGCAACAACAAGTGGAAATATGTACTCATTAATAATACATTATGCTTCCCCCTTTTAAAGCTATCGGCAAACAAACTACAGTACATATCTTCAGCACATCAGTCCAACTGAGACTTTACCCTGAATTTCATTTTAATTGTTTTATTTACTCTAGCAATTCTAGAAGCCCAGATTACGATCCTCGGCGCTCTACCTTTATAACAGTGAAAAAAAACCTATTTAACATACACTTATAAATGCACAGCACATAATTAATCCAATAAACCCAGGTTATTCTTAATCATATTTTAATTAGCCTTGATGTTTTATCTACATGCCAGCTGTGATGTTTGAATTTTTAATAGAGCTTTAGGTAGTTAAAGGATTTACCTTGCCTGAATATGTAGTAGAAAAGTGTGACAAATTTAAAAAACGCAGCCAAAGGTTTTGGCATGGTAGGCTACGGTAGCCAGGAAATGTCATGGAACAAGATGGAGATGTAAACTCTGACTCAACTCTCACTGGTGACAGTATGGGAAGGTCGGCAGAAAAGTCAAGCTAGGGATTTGAATAACATGCTACCCCTGGCCTTGCCCTACTCTCTTAGCCATATAATGAAGGTTGGAGGCAGATGTTTTTGATCGGGAAAAGCTTGAATCCCAGGCTCTGAAGGCAGCAGGGCCAAGATTTGGAGAAAAATAAGTTGTTGTCTTGCTGGGAAACTTGCCAACAATGTAGCTGTTTGATCTGAAACACACACCAAGTGGATTTTCCTGTGTTTGCCCAGGTCCTCTCTGTTCAATTATATTTGCTATTAAGTGGCGTAGAAGTTCCGTTATGGTATTAAAGCAGATTCTAGTTCTTTGTTCTAATCTTAGGACACTTAAAATAAGCAGCAGCATCCTTCTTTTATGATAAGCTTCCTGCGAGCACTTCTCCTTTTCCAAACAACAAACCATATATTGATTATTGTACACATGTAGACCACATAAAGTCATGTCACAAATGAACAGATCTTTTCACACTACAAACTTTCACTTGTGCCTCTGCCTCTCCTCTAGCCGTGGATGTTGATAATGTAAGGGACGCTTTCTGCTTCAATACACTATGAATGAATGAAAGGCGCCATAGTGATTGTCATGGAAACCCTGTCAGGAACAGACGCCCTGGACTTCCTGGTTCCCGCCCCCGCAGGTGACGCCCGAAGGGCTATTTAAACTCCTCACTTGCAGACAGTCCCTGCTGTCTGCTCTACAGCGTTTATCCCAAGTGACCTGATCTGCCTTGTTTACCTGTATCTGACCCGGCTTCCTGTGACCCTCCTGCTATCTGCCTGTACCTGACCATCGGCCTGTTTTCTGACTTCGGTATTGCCTGATCCTTTTGTGCCTCGCTGCCTGCCAGTTTACCCGACCCCGGCTTGTCTGACGATCCTGCCTGACCATGGCTCTTGTTCACCTGCTGCTGCCTAGTGGTTCCAGTTTACCTGCTGTGCCTCCCGGTCCGGGTCATCTGCTGAGTTCCTGGTTCCTGTCTGCTCATCTGCTGGTTCCTGTCTGCTCATCTGCTGGTTCCTGTTCATCTGCTGCCGCCCAGTGGTTCCAGTCTACCTGCTGTGCCTCCCGGTCCGGGTCATCTTCTGAGTTCCTGGTTCCTGTCTACTCACCTGCTGTAGTTCCTGGTTCCTGTCCACTCACCTGCTGTAGTTCCTGGTTCCTGCCTCCTCACCTGCTGGTTCCTGATCACCTGCGGTATTTCTTGATCCTGCCAGGCACTCGTACCCCTTCCACCTCTGTGCTTCCTGTTATATCACCAGGGGCCGCCGGTGGGAGCCGTAAGGGAGGCCTTCCTCTGCTAACCGGGCTCATCACCGTCAGGTACGTGACAGTAGCAGACAGCCATGTCTGAGCCCGAGCAGGGAGCCTCACCTATGGAGGAACTATGCCGACACCTGGCGGGACTGACCGAGGCCGTTAAGAGCCTCCAGCAAGGCTACACTCACCTGGAAGGACAAGTGCGGGCCCTCACCAACCCCGATGGAGCTCAAGGGGGTCCACGTGCCTCCACTTCTTCCGCCGGGGCAGGAGCTGCGCCCACGGTGGTCATGCTTCCCCCTGAACCCAGGGTCCCTACACCCGAAAGATTCTCCGGGGACCGGAGCAAGTTCAGGGCTTTCCGGAACTCTTGTGAGTTGTACTTTGCCTTACAGCCCCGCACCTTTTCCTTAGAAGCTACCAAGGTGGGCTTTGTAATTTCGCTACTTTCCGGAGACCCACAGAACTGGGCCCACCGCCTGCTAGAACGCAAAGATGCGTCCTTGGACAGCCTTACACTTTTTTTTGACGCCATTGCCCAATTGTACGAGGACCCTCAGCTCTCGGTCACTGCAGAGAACGCCCTGCGGACCCTTCAGCAGGGACGCAGAGCAGCGGAAGATTATGTAGCTGAATTCAGGCGCTGGAGCGCAGACACCAGCTGGAATGACGCTGCCCTCCGTCACCAGTTTCGCATAGGCCTTTCTGACCCATTGAAGGACGAACTGGCTAGGGTAGGAATACCAGAAAATTTGAACCTACTGATCGATCTGACAATTCAGATCGACCGACGCCTGAGGGAACGGAGGGTTGAGAGGGCCACGGGCTTCACCCGGCCGACCTGGATGCTTCCCCGGGTCCCCAGTCATCCGCACCCAGCTTCTGCAGCACCCTTGACCCCCTCGTACGATGCTCCTGAACCCATGCAGCTTGGGGTCCTCCGCCCTTCCCTTACTCCGGAGGAACGCCAACGCGCGCACAACCTGTGCCTGTACTGCGGGGAGCCCGGTCACTTCGTTAGGAACTGTCCCTTGAAGTTCCGTAAGGGCTTGTCAGTATTCCCTGCTGTGATCAACCCTCAGACTAAATCCTCCTCTCACTTCGCTCTTTCTATATCCCTGCAGCTCTCAGGAAGGACCCTGCAAGTCGTCGCAATTATTGACTCTGGGGCTTGTAGTTGCTTCATGGACTCAACTTTTGCCCGTACTCAACTTATTCCTCTACTTCCCAAGACCCATGGACTACGGGTTCACCTGGCTGATGGGTCCCTTATCAAGTCGGGGCCCGTGGTCGAAGAGACGGCTCCCCTACCTGTCACTGTCTTCTCCTCTACCGGGGTGCACCGAGAATATCTACGGCTGGATATTATCACCTCTCCACTGTTCCCCATAATTCTCGGTATGCCCTGGCTACAAGCCCATAATCCTACCATTAACTGGGTCACGGGGGTGATCACGTTTCCTTCCTCCTACTGCCAACGGTCCTGTGGCTCACACAAACCCCCTGGGCCTGCCACCTTAATGTGTACCGACACTGAGGCCGGAATACGTCAGGCCATCCCTGACGCTTACCTGGACTTTCTCGATGTGTTTAGTAAACAGGGGGCAGAGACACTACCACCCCACCGAGCCTACGACTGCCCCATTGATCTACTTCCCGGAGCAGCTATTCCTTTCGGTAGGATTTTCCCTTTAACGGAGGTGGAACAGGGGGCCCTGAAGGACTACATCGATGAGAACCTTTTAAAGGGGTTCATTCGCCCCTCTACGTCGCCAGCAGGCGCAGGCATTTTCTTTGTAGAAAAGAAGGACCATACCCTCAGGCCATGTGTGGACTACCGTGAACTAAATAAGGTCACCATTAAAAATCGTTATCCTCTTCCTCTGGTACCAGAGTTGTTCCAAAGATTGGGAGCTGCCGTTATTTTCACTA
Source organism: Rana muscosa (assembly GCA_029206835.1). Taxonomy (NCBI): domain Eukaryota; kingdom Metazoa; phylum Chordata; class Amphibia; order Anura; family Ranidae; genus Rana; species Rana muscosa. Next base: position 235,129,123 of record CM055122.1, on the reverse strand, counting down.
AGCTTGACCTCCGGGGAGCCTATAACCTGGTCCGAATCAAGGAGGGCGATGAGTGGAAAACCGCCTTCCGCTCCCGGTTCGGACATTTCGAATATTTAGTGATGCCCTTCGGGCTGTGCAATGCCCCTGCCACCTTCCAGTATTTAATTAATGATGTTCTTCGGGACTTTTTAGATCTCTTTGTGATTGCTTATTTAGATGACATACTAATCTTCTCTTCCTTCCTTGACTCTCATCGCAGGCATGTCAGAAGTGTGTTAGACCGGCTTCGGCAGCATAAACTATATGCGAAGGCTGAGAAATGCGAGTTTGAGCGGGAGAGCATAGCATTTCTGGGATTAATCATCTCTGGCGAAGGCATCAGGATGGACCCACAGAAGATCACCGCAATCTTGGACTGGCCAGCGCCAGTGGATAAGAAGGGAATCCAACGGTTCGTTGGATTCGCCAACTTTTATCGTAAATTCATCCGGGGGTTCTCCGCCATCATTGCACCCATTACTCAGCTAACCAAGCAAGGTACCCGCTTCCACTGGTCCCCTGAGGCCCAAAAGGCCTTTGAGGATCTCAAAGGGCTCTTCACCTCTGCATCCATCTTAAAACACCCAGATTCCTCCCTACCATTTGTACTTGAGGTAGATGCTTCTGAGGTTGCAGTAGGGGCAATATTGTCACAGAGGCAAGGAACCAAGGCTTTGCTTCATCCGGTGGCTTTCTTTTCTCCCAAATTATCTGCGGCAGAAAAGAACTATGACGTGGGAGACCGGGAACTCTTGGCGATTAAGTCCGCCCTGGAAGAATGGAGGTACTTACTTGAAGGTGCTGCTCACCCGATCTTAGTATTCACCGACCATAAGAACTTAGAGTACCTGAAAACTGCAAAAAGACTAAAACCACGACAAGCCAGATGGGCCCTGTTTTTTTTCCCGGTTCTCCTTCCATGTGACATACCGCCCCGGTGCCAAGAACACTAAACCTGACGCCTTGTCCCGAATGTTTCATGGATCCAAAGAACTCTCCTCACCCGATACAATCCTCGCTCCTGGGAATTTTCTCCTACTTCAGGAGGACCTACTCTCCCGGATCAGACAAGCCACCACTAGACAGGAACCCTCTCCTGAACTGGATCTGCAAACCAAGGATGGATTACTCTGGCACCAAGACAGGATATTCATACCAGAAGAACTAAAGATAACCGTGCTAGAGCTCTGCCACGATCATGCCCTTGCTGGGCACTTTGGCGTGGCTAAGACCACTGAGTTGGTACAACGTACCTTCTGGTGGCCTCGACTACGCGAGGATTGCAGGAGGTTCGTGGAGTCCTGTACTACATGTACCCGGAATAAAGGGTCCAGATCCAAAGCCTGGGGACTACTGAAGCCCTTACCCGTTCCAGAGAGACCGTGGAAAATGCTTTCTATCGACTTCATAGTTGAACTCCCCCCGGCTGAGAATCACACCACCATCTTTGTGATTTTGGACCGTCTGTCCAAGATGGCACATTTTGTTCCTATGAGAGGGACCCCCTCGGCCCCGGAAACTGCACAAATGTTCATTAAAGAAGTTGTCAGGCTCCACGGGGTACCTGCTAATATAGTCTCCGATCGGGGGGTACAATTTACCTCCCGGTTCTGGAGGTCCCTCTGCAAGACTCTGGGAATAGAGCTATCATTCTCTTCGGCTTACCACCCTCAAACCAACGGACAGACTGAGAGAACAAATCATACCCTCGAGCAATATTTGCGTTGTTTCTCCTCCTTTGCTCAGAATGACTGGCTCTCCCTGCTTCCGCTAGCGGAGTTCTCTTACAATAACTCCATCCACTCCGCAACTAACCAGACCCCATTTTTTGCGAACTTCGGGTTTCACCCCACATTTCTGCCCAACTCTCTCCCTGAGTGCTCAGTGCCCGCAGTTCTGGAAAAAGTGAATTTCTTCTCCTCTAACAACCAGCTTCTACGCGAAGCCATGGCAAGAACTCAGGAGTATAACAAGACGGTCTACGACAGGAGGAGACGGGGTGAATTAGCGCTGGCACCGGGCGACCAAGTATGGCTTTCCACCATCAATCTAAGATTGGCTTGCCCGTCCAAGAAATTGGGCCCCAAGTTTCTAGGGCCTTTTCCTATCAAAAGGAAAATCAACGAGGTGGCCTACGAGCTGGAGCTCCCCGACTCCCTGAGGATCCACCCTGTTTTTCATGTTTCTCTATTGAAACCGTCAGTCTCCAACCCATTCCCAGGTCGGACCCCGACTCGCCCTGATCCCGTCATCATAGACGGGGAACAGGAATTCGAGGTAGAAGCTATTTTAGACGCACGAAGAAGAAATAGCCAGAGTCAATTTTTAATAAAATGGAAGGGTTACGGACCAGAGGAGAACTCCTGGGAACCCGAAGAGAACATTCACGCCAAAGACCTGATACAAGCCTTCAGGAGGTCTCACCCCGAGAAGTTTGCTCCTAGGGGCATCCGGAGGCTGCCCCTTGGGGGGGGGCAATGTCATGGAAACCCTGTCAGGAACAGACGCCCTGGACTTCCTGGTTCCCGCCCCCGCAGGTGACGCCCGAAGGGCTATTTAAACTCCTCACTTGCAGACAGTCCCTGCTGTCTGCACTACAGCGTTTATCCCAAGTGACCTGATCTGCCCTGTTTACCTGTATCTGACCCGGCTTCCTGTGACCCTCCTGCTATCTGCCTGTACCTGACCATCGGCCTGTTTTCTGACTTCGGTATTGCCTGATCCTTTTGTGCCTCGCTGCCTGCCAGTTTACCCGACCCCGGCTTGTCTGACGATCCTGCCTGACCTTGGCTCTTGTTCACCTGCTGCTGCCTAGTGGTTCCAGTTTACCTGCTGTGCCTCCCGGTCCGGGTCATCTGCTGAGTTCCTGGTTCCTGTCTGCTCATCTGCTGGTTCCTGTCTGCTCATCTGCTGGTTCCTGTCTGCTCATCTGCTGGTTCCTGTTCACCTGCTGTTGCCTAGTGGTTCCAGTTTACCTGCTGTGCCTCCCGGTCCGGGTCATCTGCTGAGTTCCTGGTTCCTGTCTGCTCATCTGCTGGTTCCTGTCTGCTCATCTGCTGGTTCCTGTTCATCTGCTGCTGCCCAGTGGTTCCAGTCTACCTGCTGTGCCTCCCGGTCCGGGTCATCTTCTGAGTTCCTGGTTCCTGTCTACTCACCTGCTGTAGTTCCTGGTTCCTGTCCACTCACCTGCTGTAGTTCCTGGTTCCTGCCTCCTCACCTGCTGGTTCCTGATCACCTGCGGTAGTTCTTGATCCTGCCAGGCACCCGTACCCCTTCCACCTCCGTGCTTCCTGTTATATCACCAGGGGCCGCCGGTGGGAGCCGTAAGGGAGGCCTCCCTCTGCTAACCGGGCTCGTCACCGTCAGGTACGTGACAGTGATACACCCATAGAAAACAGAACTGTGAGGTCCTCCATTTATATTAGCTCATAGATCTTGCAGGTTAAATGATGCCCAAAAGACTAAGGACATCTCATGAAAAAAAAAACGTCAGGGATCACCTCCAGGAATGGCAGCCCGGGCTGCTTTTGCCTGGAGTTGGGCTTCAAAGTTGAACTCCAAACAGGCTAAATACACAGTTTATGTGACCTAGCTTATGAGCCAAGAAATTTGTAGTTCATACACCTTTAAAAGCACAGCCAGGAGAATGACACCACTTTCTCTGCAAGAGTTATAAAATATAGTGGTGTCACCTTCCTGCAAACCACTGTTTAAACATTGAGCCCACATTCACACTGAGTACGGGTTTGAAATCGTGCAAGTTGAGCTGAATTCAAACTGGCATTTTAGTGCGAGTTCGGGGGTGATTTGAAAGACAGCTGTGCGGGTTCATGCGCAGGAACTACTTTTGAGAATCAGTGCGGTGCGGCAAAGTCAGACGGTGCCGTGGCCGGCAATAGGCTCAGATTTGACAGGTCAAAACAGCCCGATGTGAACGGGGGCTTAAAGGGGTTGTAAAGGTAAACGTTTTTTCACCTTAATGCATCCTATGCATTAAGGCTCGCGCTGCTTTCAATCACATGCAATGACGCGGCGCGCCGGGGCCGAGTGATATAGTGAGTGGCTATAGCCACCGGCTGTATCACTGGAGCGCACCCGCAAGGACTCATCACCATGCAAGCTCGCATATAGGTGGGGAGTTCATGCGGGGAGGAGCCGAGACAGCCGCCGAGGGACCCCAGAAGACCAGGATATATCTCAAATTTATTAAAAAAATATATAAAAATATAAACAAACATGTTATACTTAGCTACACTATGCAATAGTTTTGCACAGAGCAGCCCTGATCCTGTTTTTTTTTGGGTCCCCCGTCTGCGGTGTTGACTCCTCACCCCTGCCGGGTGTCCCCAATAGCAAGCCTCTTGTGAGCCCGACCGTGGGTCCCGCGGACTCGATCGCCGCGGGGATACCCGCGATCGTCTCACAGAGAGATAGAGCGGGGAGATGCTAATGTAAACAAGCATCTCCCCGCTCTGCCTAGTGACAATGACACTGGTCTCCGCTCCGTGTAATCGGAGCAGAGATCAGTGTCATGTCACACATAGCCCACCCCCCTTACAGTAAGAATCACTCACTAGGGCACACTTAACCCCTACAGCGCCACCTAGTGGTTAACCCCTTCATTGCCAGTGTCATTTTCACAGTAATCAGTGCATTTTTATAGTACTGATCGCTGTAAAAATGACAATGGTCCCAAAATGGTGTCAAAAGTGTCTGATATGTCCGCCATAATGTCGCAGTCACGATAAGAATCGCTGATCGCCGCTATTACTAGTAAAAAAAATGTATTATTAATAAAAATGCCATAAAACTATCCCCTATTTTGTAGACACTAACTTTTGCGCAAACCAATCAATAAACGCTAATTGCGATTTTTTTTACCAAATATATGTAGAAAAATACGTATTGGCCTAAACTGAGGAAAAAATATGTTTTTTTATATATTTTTTGGGGATATTTATTATAGCAAAAAGTAAAAAATATTGATTTTTTTTCAAAATTCTCACTATTTTTGTTTATAGCGCAAAAAATTAAAACCGCAGAGGTGATCAAATACCACCAAGAGAAAGAAAAAAAGGACGTCACTTTTGTTTGGGAGCCATGTCGCACGACCGCACAATTGTCAGTTAAAGCGACGCAGTGCTGAATCGCAAAAAGTGGCCTAGTCTTTGACCAGCAAAATGGTCCGGGGCTGAAGTGTTAATCACCACCAGGTTTTTAATTTTTTTGCTAAACAAAATGAAAAAAGACCAACATTTTAGAAAAAAACACTAAAATGCTTTTCTTAGTTTATGTTCTAAAATGTTGTAAATAAGTAACTTTTCTCCTTCACTGATGTGCGCTGATGAGGCTGCACTGATGGGCATGGCACTGTTGAGTCTGCACTGATCATCAGGACACTGATGATCAGTGCCCCGACTAGCAGTGTAGATGTCCCCTGTGTGGATTGCAATTTACCGTCTCTCCTCACACGCTATCAGCGTAAGGAGAGAACTGCCAAATCCTGTTTACACTGTGAGTGGACACAGCTGATCTCAAAGTAAAGAGCCGCTCTGATTGACTCTTTCCCCCCGATCAGAGATCCCTGCTGATGCATGGTGCAGGGGGCGCATGGAAAGCACACTCACAGGACGTCAAAAGACCCCCTACCAGAAATGTGCAACCGTGCTTTAGCCGTCATTTGGCTATAGCGTGGTCAGGAAGAGGTTAATGGCCCTGAAATCTATTTGCATGAAATCATTTCTTATTGTGTTTTTCTGACTCCTTGTTACCTCCTCTGTGAGCTCCCAAAACCGCCCCTTTACCCTCTCACGTCCGTATCTTTGAAATGAGCAGTGCACATTAGTTGTAGTCACATGCACTGCTCTATGCACACTACAAATCGCACATTCCATCCATAGAGTGGGAAAGAGAGGGTGGCTACATTCTTATATTCAATGAGACCATGGGGAACAAACAAAGCCGCCCTAACAGGAAGTCGAATCACAGCAACAGAAAAAAAATGGGGGATAGCTGAGAGCAATAGAAGGGGCTTTTTGAGTTAGGAATACAAACTTGAATAGATGGTATTTAGTGTCACTTCAAGTTCTCTATTCTTGGTTTGCCTGATCTGCCCAAATCCGTTTAAATCTGATATAACATACCAGAGTAAAAACTTATACAGATGACTGTAGGCAAAATATTGCTTCCCAAGATCTGGTTTACTTGAATATTAGGATTTTCTATAGGGGTGGGCTTCAGGCAAGGGACCCTTTTGACACCTTATGAATCCAGCCCTGGCTGGAGTTCATGTAGACAGGACTAGGATGCAAAAAGACAAGTGTTTTATTAGAAAACTGCAATTGTTTATCACTCACTGTGCTTCAAGAATCTAAATGTCATTCAGTTATGGATTAGATCTTCTATCAATGTAATGTAGTCTAATAAAAAATGTATTCCAATCTTACTAGAAAAACACAACTCTGAAATTCTGGAAAATAACTGCATTAAAATAATAAGAAATTGCAAACAAAAACAAACATACTAAAAACTACACCAACCTAAATTTTAAGGAATAAAGAATAAAGCCACTGCTACAACGAAAGGAAACAGCATTCCTAGGAATCCGCACTGCCTGTAATAACCAATTATCATTACCATAACAGATTAGGATAACATTATCATACGGAGAAGAATGGGACATACTGGGATGTCTACAAGAGTAGCATGCCTATCGCAACTGTTAATGTGCTATTGATTCGCTCTGGCGCCCTCTGATGGACACTCCCTTTACTGTTGCCAAATAAAAATTTTGGAAGCATAACCATATAAATTGATGCTGTAGTAGTCTGCCCTTTATAAAGTGAAAGCATTTCTAAAGAACTTCCGATGTTGGTAAATGGGGCCCTTCACACTGTTAGTACTAGAGAAGTCAGACAGAGCTTGTAGTGATAGATCGACAGCAGAAGTGTGATATTAAAGGTAAAATAGTGTGAAGCGCTTAATACAAGCCAATCAAATGAATCTGTTCAACCAACAGGAATGTTTTTATTTTACACTTTAGGTGAGAATTATATCAACCAACAGCTACAAATACTACTCCAGCATATAAATCTACAAACGACAGAATGTGAAATGATAGCACATTGTGCAGCAAGCTCCGAATCCACCCTCCTAGACAGGACCGTGCACAAAGCTTTGTCCGCTGTGTGTGTTTGCATCTAATCTTCCAGCAGGAGGAAGCTGGAGCTTCAACGCTCTATTCTTCCCTCTCACATCAGCAGCAATTACAAATATTTCCACTGCAATTCACAATTTACAGCAGCTGTAATTTCACTTTGTTTATGGCGTTTACATTTCCTTACGTAACAACGCACATTACTCACTGAAAGCAACCTCGTTTATTTTCTGTCTGACATTTCACATTTTCCTAATCAATAAAGGGAAAATCAGAAGTGCTCTCAGCCTGAGAGAGACAAGTGTAACCAAGCTGGTCCTGGCCATAAGGGCCACGTCCACCCATTACTGGTATTTGGTAGAGAAATGAAGCGCCAAATGGTTTCTCATCTCTCTAAGGAGGGGCCCTGGTGCTGAGATTTGGGCATTTCTATTCCAAGGTCTGCAAACCTAACAAAGCCGTTTATAAGAAACCCTTCTCTCTTTCTGATGATCTGTCCTTTCATTTTATTTTATGAAGATTGCAACAGGTGGAGTGAGAACACCTGAAGGTAGGCCAGGAAGAAATATGAAGGTTTCCATTCTAAAAAATAGTCATGCTATTTAAACAGCTTCAGTCCTTTTGGAGGCACTGACTTAGATCCGGTAGACTAGACCAGTGTTTCCTAACCCTTTTTCAGTCAAGGCACCCTTTAAAATGATGCATTATCTCGAGGCACCCCATATTAAAATGTAAAAAATTAAACAAAGTTTTACATACCGCAGCAACATCCACATACGTAGGACACCCAATATGTACAATGGTACGGACTAGTTTTCTTATGTTTCTCTTCTCCCTCGCTAAACTAACATGACCCCAATGCGGACAGAGGGAGAGGTGCTGTGCAGGCGCCCAACGTCCTCCTCATCAATGGATGATATCATTGGTTGTTAGGACACCGGCGGCTGGGAGGTTGTAATGGTGCACAATGCAAATCTGTGGCTTTGTGTAACTAAAAGGCAGGCTTGATTCACGTGCTGGCATATACAGTATACACTTTTTGGGCAATGTTTAGGCATTTTGCCAAGGCACCCCTGAAGAATTCTGAAGGCCACCTGGTTGAAAAAGGCTAGTTTAGGGCACCCTGCTTATCCTGATCTGTATGCCCGCAGTGACTCAAAGTATTAGGCCCAATTCACACAATATGTGTCACCTGTACATCCACATTACATTAAGGCAGCCCATTCATCTTGAATGGGCTGCCAACGAAAAAAATGGGCATGCAGTATTTTTTAAATGCAGTGCACAACACACAGTAGTATATTACTATGTGTTGTAACACCCTGCAACACATGCGCATCAGAGCAACACTGCCTTAGGGACTGTGGTGCCATTCAAAAGGTGATCCTTGATTCTTTTACCTTTTATGTTTATATCACTCTTTGGCCTGGGTAACACTGGAAAACATGCTGTGGTCATCGGTTCGAATCACAACCACGGCACTACATGCCTAGAGTTTGCATTTTCTCCCTATGGGTTTCCTCCCACACTCCAAAGACATGCTGGTAGGTTAATTAGCTCCTGTATAAATTGGCCCTAGTATCTTTATGTATGAATGTGAGTTAGGGACCTTAGATTGTAAGCTCCTCTGGCGAGGCGCTTTTAACCCAAAAAATAGGTTATAAACTCCTGTTTTGCGGCACTTTGTAAGCGGTGCCCATTCATTCCAATGGGCAGGATGTTTTGGGAGCGCTAAATACACCGCTCCCAACCCAAACCAATGATGCTGCTTGCAGGACTTTTCGAAACGTCCCGCAAGCGCACGGCCCCAGTGTGAAGATACACTGGAATGAATGGGAGGCGGTTTTCAGGTGCCTTGTAAATATATACATAATGTGATAATTATTTTTATTAAAGCTCAACTCTGGGATAAGAAAATATTGTCCAAATACAAGAGCCATGCGTACTCTTACTTGAATCTTGGTGTGCTTTGTGTTTCCAGTGGGAAACTTTTCCTCCGTGCAGGAGCTCCCTGTAATAAAGACCAGTCACTGCTTCTCCCTTCTTAAGCAGGAGACTGGTCTTGTGTATCTACCCCCCTCTTGTAGTTTTCAGCAAGCAGCATGTAGTAGGTGTAACTCTGCTCATGCTATCTGCAGCACAATGATGATGTCATTGCTACTTTTACAAAGCAATATCTAGAATTGCAAGGACATTTGGTGCACAAAAAGGGCATTTATTTCCTTTGTGGTTACTGGGGAATATGATTAAATGAAAAGGTTTGGTGCCCAAAGTTCAGCTTTAAAGCCCATCTCCACACAGGCTATGCCTGCACTGCAAGGGCTAAGTACTCATATTGTCCAGGGGAGAGGAGAAAGCGTTATACTCATCTGATCCTCCACTCCACTGGCAATCAGCACTCCCCCATGATCCTTCCGGGGGACTGTTCCTGTCATTCTCACATCCAGAGCAAGTCTATGGAGCCTGCTCTGGGCTTGATGATACCAGGACTTAAGAATACTAGAGCCCGGGGATGCAGGATCTAATCTTGTGCGGGGGGGGGGGGATTGGGCAAGTACATCTCCCTTCATCTCTTCCCTAGACAAAAATGAGCAGTTAACCCTTGCAGTGCAGGCAAGGGTATTCTTACACTGATAATTACACTTAACCACTTCAATACCGGACACTTTCACCCCCTTCCTGCCCAGGCCAATTTTCACCTTTCTGCACTGTCACATTTTGAATGACAATTGCGCGCTAATGCAACACTGTACCCATTTGAATTTTTTATTATTTTTTTTTCACACAAATAGAGCTTTCTTTTAGTGGTATTAAATCACCACTGTTTATTTTTTGCTAAAAGTTTTTCTTCTTTTCTGTTTTTAAAATTTTGCAAATAATCTTTCTTCATACATTTAGACCAAAATTTATACTGCTACATTTGTTTGGTGAAAGTAATCCGAATCAGTGTATATTATATAAGGTATAAAGTCCACAAACTATGGTACATGTATCTGAAAATTGATCAATCCTAATGTACTGGTGGCCGATCTAATTTCTTGAGGCTCGAAAATGCCAGGACAGCACAAATATCCCCCAATATTACCCCTTTTTGGGAAGTAGACAGTCCAATGTATTTAGTAAGAGGCATGGAGAGATTTTTGAAGTTGAAGTTTTAAATAAAAAATAAAGTTTTAGTAACACTGTACTTACTACTATGGATTTTTTTGTTAACACACTGATTGCTTATAACAGTGAATTTTACTGTTTTAAGCAACCATTTTTTTCAGAATGAAAACTATTCATTTAAGGTTTACTATTGTGATGATCTGTGATTGGCCACAGCTAAACACATGGTACAGATGGGTTGTGATTGGCCCTGTCTGTACCATGTGATCACTGTGACCAATCACAGAGATCAACACAGGAGTACACAATGGATGGCATGAATCAAAGTCATTCATTGTGTACAACTGACCAATCACAGCAGATCACATGGTACCCACAGCGGTGCACTAATCTGTCATCTGGTGTGTCCAGTGGACATCGCAGGTGACAGATCGCGCCGGAGCATGGCTCATGGGATGCACGCGAGGTGCGATCCTGGGAGGATGTCATATGCAGTTAAATGAAAAAAGTTTGTCCGTCATATTGATCCTCTTGCTCCAATACTTCACTGACCCAGATAAGAACCTCTGACCTTTCTCTGCCTTTTCCAATTTGCATACTTGTTCTGAGTTAGAGACTCAAAGAAAGTCAGCCAATGGTCAGTATAAGGGCCAGGCAAATGGCAATTGCAGAAGGGGGTCAACACTGAGATCTCCAGAATTTTTAATTTTAATGAGGGGTTAAAATTAAAGAACAATTTTTAGTTAGAGGCCTTCATACCACTTCTAATGTCTCTTATCAGCAAACAGGTCAATACATAATTCACTTGTCTAATGTAGCAATGGAAAACCTTCACCCAGGAGCATTCAAGGTAGTCATACACAAGATACAAGACTAGAAGTTAAAACCAGCAGAAAAAGACACAGCTCTTTAGATAATTAAAGTGCCTTAGCCCGCTAACCAATTGATTGTCTTCCTTGTAAAGAAAGCTCGATTGAAACATTCAGAATAAATCATGCATTAAAATTATCTTCCAAAGCAAACTCTAGAGTGCATATTGATTAATAATTATTTGCACTAACAGACTCAACTGAAGCAATACCATCAATTACTTCAAAATCCTGCCACATCAATCACTGAAGGGAGGCCTGAGTGAAAACTTTCAGTGCTCTGACATTTTGCTAGCACTTCATTACAAATTCAACATCTCCCTGAAGTTTAGGGAACTAGAAACCCGGAATATGAGGCTGCCGTAAACCAGTAGACGTCCATAATGGATGGGGGTCTCCACAAAGCTCCGTTATTGTGTATAGGAAAAAATGTAAGTGGAAGTTCACTGTATATTTACTCTTTATGATCATGTCACACGGGATGTGAAGATGGGAAGGAGGAGGCGTGCGAGGATGTAAAGTAATATGATATTTATTGTGCGTGTCCTCCACGACCCTCTAATATTGGGTTAGGTGTCAGAACAAAGCATAGGGTGGGATGCAAGCAGACCTAGAGGAACTACTTCCATCTGTGACCGGACATTTTCTCAGGCGGCTACAAATGGACAAAAAAACTTCACGCTGTAATAGAATGCATGTTTTGTATGTGTGCCAAACACATTTTCACACAGAACTCTAGGGCTGAACTCCAGGCAAAAGCAAAATACATGAATTAATGCAGCTCTGTATTGTGTGCATATATATATATATATATATATATATATTTTTTTTTTTTTAATGTAAGCAGTGTGAGTACCTGCTATCAGATTCTTGAAGCTGCCTGTAAAGCAGAGCTCAGAGCTTCGGAGGGTAAAGCAGCACTAGGAGCCAATCAGGGATGCTGCATGCATGATAATAGGAGAGAGCAAAGTGTACCAGAGAGATTGGGTCCTCAGTCTGCTGTCTATGCCCAGGCTGGGGGTGGACCTCTAAGATTTACTTTACTGCAGCAAAGAAAAAATAGGATTTTTTACTCACAGTAAAATCCTTTTCTCTGAGTTCATGGACGGACACAGCTTCATTCTTAGCCTTCATTCAGGAATGACTAGGCAGAATTATTATTATTATTTAGGGTACTTATAAAGCACCGTCAATTTACACAGCGCTTTACATATACATTGTACATTCACATCGGTCCCTACCCTCAAGGAGCTTACAATCCAAGGTACCTAAATTACATTCATATACTAGGGCCAATTTAGACAGAAGCCAATTAACCTACCAGCATGTCTTTGGAGTAGAATGTGTTAACATCAAAGCTGAACAGCCCCGCCCAGGGGGCGGTCCTACTGGCTATATCTCCTCACCCTGCACTCAGCAGCCCAGTTCATCAAAAAGCAGTACAAACTTAAAAAGGAGGGGTGGGTGCTGTGTCCGTCCATGGACTCAGAGAAAAGGATTTTACGGTGAGTAAAAAATCCTATTTTCTCTTTCGTTCATGGACGGACACATCTTCATTCTTGACAAAGTAGGACGTCCCAAAGCAGTGTCAAAAAATGAGGGGTGGGAACAGCATTAAAACAAACTTCACCCCAAAACAAAACAGAGCTCCTCAACTGAGGAGTTGTAACTCTAACCAGCCGCCTGCAAAACCTTGCGGCCGAAAGAAGCATCTGAAGATGCACTCACATCAACCTTGTAAAATTTAGTGAAAGTGTGAACGGACGACCAAGTCGCCGCCTTACACACCTGGGAAACAGACGCTTGATGTCGGAAGGCCCAGGAGGCACCTATTGCCCTGGTCGAATGCGCCGTGACAGGAAACCCGACCCTTTATGACGTAAGCCTGAATCACGATCTGTCGGATTCACCTAGAGATGGTGGCCGACGAGCATGCCAGGCCCTTCTTAGGGCCAGCCACCGAAACAAACAGTGAGTCTGTCCTCCGGAACGGAGCAGTAGCAGACAAGTATACTCTCAGAGCTCGGACAACATCCAAGGAATGCAACGCCGCTTCCTTAGGATGCGACGGACAGGGACACAAGGATGGAAAGAGGCAGAAAAGAAGGCTGCGGGTGCAGCACCGCCTTATCCTTGTGGAAGATCAGATAAGGTGCCTTGCATGACAAGGCTGCCAGCTCAGAAACCCATCTAACTGAAGTGACAGCCACCAAAAGGACCACTTTCTGAGAAAGTGTCAACAAGGGAATTTCCCTAATGTTCTCAAACGGTGGTTTCTGAAGCACCGAGAGGACCAGATTCAAGTCCCACAGAGGTAGTGGAGGAAGGACCGGAGGGGCCACATGCCGAACCCCCTGTACAGACGTTCTCACTAGAGAGTGAGCCGCCAGGGGTCGTTGAAAAAAGACAGCCAGGGCAGCTATCTGCCCCTTAATCGTACTTAAAGCAAGCTTTTGGTCCGCCCCACGCTGTAAGAACAGCAGGACTCTGGAAACCAAATAAGTACGCGGATGCCACCCCATTTCCTCACACATGGAATTGTAGGCCTTCCCAGTGCGATGGTAATCTTCCTAGAGGATGACTTCCGAGCACTCCTCATGGTAGGGATCACCGAATCTGACAGGCCCCGGTCTCTTAGCACCTGGCTCTCAATAGCCATGCCGTTAAAGCCAGCGACTGTAAAGCAGGGTGGCGTATGGGACCTAGCGACAGCAGGTCCTCTCGTAGCGGTAGACGACAAGGGACGTCTACTACTAGGTGCACTAGGTTTTTGTACCAGGGACGCCGAGGCCAATCCGGAGCAATTAGGACCATTGGAATCCCCTTTGCCTCCACTCTGAGAAGCAGATGAGGAAGGAGCTTCAGAGGAGGGAAGGCATAGATTAGCCGATACTGACTCCACGGTGCCACTAACGCATCTGTTGCAAGTGCCCCTGGGTCTCTTGAACTGGCCACAAACCTCAATACCTTCCGATTGAGTCGAGAAGCCAGGAGTCCTACGTCGGGCTCGCCCCATCTTTGGCAAAGGAGCTGAAACACATCCGGATGTAGAGACCATTCTCCTTGGTCCAGCCTTTGGCGACTCAGGTAGTCCGCCTGCCAGTTTTCTATGACCGGAATGTATACGGCCGACAGGGCCGGTACGCTCCTTTCTGCCCACCTTAGGATGTGAGCGACCTCTGATGCTGCAGCCAAGCTTCTTGTTCCTCCCTGATGGTTGACATATGCCCCCGCCGTGGCGTTGTCCGACTGGATCCTGACTGGACGCCCATGTAGCCTCCGATTCCCCCGTGGAGAGACACAGCCTGATCACCCGGAGTTCCGGGACATTGATCGGCAGGCGGAATTGCTCCGGAGTCCAGCGACCCTGGGTCGACTGAACCCCCCCAGACTCCCCCCCCCCAACCGGTAAGGCTGGCGTCCGTCGTGACCACCATCCAGTGAAAAGGAAGGAACGACTTCCTGGACAGAAGTGCCAGTGATGTCAGCCACCAAACTAGGGAGGTCCTGACTAGGTGGCTCACCCGGATTTGACAATCCAGGGACGATGGGAACTTGTCCCATCTGGACAAAATTTCATTCTGCAACACTCGAGTGTGGAATTGAGCATATGGTACCGCCTCGAAGGAGGCTACCATGAGGCCCAAAACTTGCATGCAAAAGCGGAGTGACGACCATCTTTGGGATGTCAACTGCCGCACCGCAGACCGAAGGGTCTGCAACTTTTCCACAGGGAGAAAAACTTTCGCCTCTGAGGAGTCCAAAATCAACTAGATATACTAGGCGTTGAGTCGGCCCCAATACTGACTTCTGAGTGTTCAGCACCCAACCAAAGTCTCGGAGGGTCTGACAGGTTATAGACACGCTCATCTCTAATTCTGAGCTTGAAGTAGCCCTCAGAAGAAGATCATCCAAGTAGCCCACGATAGCGATGCCACACTATCTTAGTAGGGCCAGAATCGGGGCGAGCACCTTGGTGAACACCATCGGTGCCAATGCCAGGCCAAAAAGGAGAGCCACAAATTGAAAGTGGTCCTCCCCGACCGCAAAGTGCAGACATCTGATGCCTGATGCATATGGGGACATGCAAGTATGCGTCCTTGATGTCCAAGGATGCCAGAAAATTCCCCGGATAGAGGGCAGTGACAACAGAGCGAACCGACTCCATCCGGAATCTTTGTACCTTCACAAAGCAATTGAGGGCCCTGAGATCCAGGATTGGACGAACTCCCTTCTTCTTTGGTACTACGAACAGATTTGAGTAAAACCCCTGAAACCGTTCCTGTACTGGGACAGGAATGATCACCTCGCTTATCAGCAGGTCTTGAGCCGCCCATACAGGGCTTCCCGACCGTTCGGCTGAAGCTGGATATTGGAGGGAAAAAAACTGTTCAGTGGGCAAGAGAGAAACTCTATCTTGTACCCTGAGGAAACTACTTTGCAAACCCACCGGTCGGAGATCTGAGATGTTCACCGGGTCGCGAATTCGCGAAGACGTCCCCCCACCCGAGAGATGGGTGGGGGCAGACCTTCATGCAGACATGGATTAGTTCGCAGGCTTGTTGGGCTTGCGAAACCAGGGACGCTTCTGTTCCTCAGCAGGCGCTTTATCGGCCTGGGATTGTTTACTTGTCGCACTAGGCGGACGAAAAAAACGCTTGTGCGCGGTGAAGGAGGGCACTTGCCTACGTCGTGGCTCCATACCCTTTTTGGATTGTGGGAGCAGCGTGCTCTCACCTCCTGTGGCATCTTTAACAATGTCATCCAGGGATGCTCAAAAAAGTCTGTCTGTCAGGGCCTCCTTGGAAGATTGGTCCGCAGACCAACACTTTAGCCAGAGCAGACGGCGTAACACCACTGCATAGCTTGAGGCTGTGGACAGCAAAGGCATAGTATCCAAGGCCGACTACCAGACACATTTTAGGCCCTGTACCAACTGGTTGGCCATAGCCACCTCATCCGAGGGAGCCTCACGTGCTTTTAACCCATGGTGCAGCATTTTTGCCCATTCAGTGAGTGTCTGAGACACCAGGGCCCCAACCACCGCTGGACGCACAGCCGAGCCCCCCACCGTGTATAGGTAGCGGGTGACCGCGTCAGCCTTCCTGCCTTGAAAGCAGGAGCCCCTTCCACCGGAATTGTGGTTACCCTCGGAGGGTCCACAATCGGAGGAGAGGTCCATTTTTTCAGGAAGCGCATCAAAAGGGTAACGCACCGCCAAACTTTTAGGGACCAAAAAAACCTTCTGTGGTTTGTCCCACTCCTTGTATAAAAGCTTGTCTAGATAAGAAGGAAACACCTTAGCAGTGCGGGTCGGCTTACGGAACCCGAAAGGGACCGACACGCCTCTGTCGTTTCCGCCGGCTCTTCTACCTTTAGAGTATCCCGCACTGCGGTGATAAGGTCACCTACCAGAGCCTTATCACGTGCTGACCCGGAGTCATACTCACTGTCTGACCGGCCACGGTCCGCATCCTCTGACACATCAGAACCAGGGCCATGAGCCGTAGCTGGGCCCGGCTCCGCATCAGAGTTGTCCCCAGAAGATGGAGGGGGCGCTTTTTACCCCCTGTGTTCCCACGCGCCGCTTCCACCTTGATAACAGCCTCCAGGACGCCGACATAGCTTTCTACTGACACAGCAGGTGCAGGAGCACCAGATGCCAATTGAGGTGTATCAGGGGGAGAAGCGTCTGCTTCTGATGCCATGCTGACCCACCCACCTGACACAAGGACTCCAGTCAAGGTACCAACAGCCCACCCTCCTAGCTGCCACAGAAACGAGGGGTTCCTCCCCCAGAGGACTCACCACCCTAGACGGTACCGCACAGCTGCCATCCGCTTCCAACTTCTGATGCTCTCCTTGAAGCTGCCTGTGTCAGTCTGACCCTCTGCAGCGTTGTCTGCAGACTCGAGCCATTTAATGTACCTCTAGAGGCCAAAAGCCCCCACAAAATGGCCGCCAAGCGGCCGTACTGTAAAACGGCGTGGACCGCAAGAAAATGGCCGCCGACAGAATGGAGGGAGAAACACACAGGTAAGCAAACTGACACTCTTAATGGCAGCCCACGAGCACCCCCTAAGCGGACGTACAGCGCAGTTCCCGCCATAGATGGAGCCCTCCAGGTGAACTCCCGGCCCCCAGCAGTCAGCCTAGCTCACAGAGCCCAGGGAGGAAAGGAAGGATATGGAACCCCCTACTCGACCTCCCCGGGAATGTCCAGCTATGTCCTCCTGCCCAAGTAGGGGATTACTACTTACCCTTCCTGCGTAGATTATGCTGGAAGCATCCCAGACAGACCATCTTCCGCGCGGTTACGGAGGTGACTGTCGGCCCGGCACGCTGCGACTCGGCTGTATATACTTGTCATATGCAGCACAGTGGTGTAGTGGTTAGCACATTCACCTAGCAGCAAAAGGGTCGCTGGTTCGAATCCCGACCACGACACCATCTGCCTGGAGTTTGCATGTTCTCCCTGTGTCTGCGTGGGTTTTCCTCCGGGTGCTCTGATTTCCTCCCGCACTCCAAAGCAGTGGCGTAGCGTGGGGGTGCGAGGGGGCCTAGGCCCCGGGCGCAACATTTGGGGGGCGCAATCCCACGCCGGTGTCACCCTAGCTCCATAAATCAATTTTTTTTCTGTGACCCCGGCCGCCATCTTAATTCTCAGGCCGGCCCCTGGCGCCCTGTGATTGGGTGAAAGGGGTCATGTGGCCTGTCCTTAATCGCGGGGGAGCGGGGCTGTCTTCTCCTCCTCCTCCTCTCTGGCCCAGGTCACCAGGTCCACGGCGCGGTGGCAGGCAGTCTGTGGCCAGCCGCCATCATCATCATCATCATCTCCTCCTCCTCCCTCTCCGGCCGGGTCTCCGAAAATGGTCCCGGCACGGCGCGGCGGCAGGCAGTCTGTGGCCGTCATCATCATCATCTCCTCAGGACAGGCAGTCCAGCGAGCAGTGTGACAGGCGGCAGAGCAGATGGAAGAAAATAAAGGTAAGAGACTCACTCTGCCTGGGGGGAGTAGATATGGTCTGGGGAGAGGGAGCAGCCAGAAAGTTTGTGTATTGTGTATAGTGTATTGTGTATAGTGTATTGTGTAGCGGCCAGTATGTAGTGTATTGAATAGTGTATAGTGTAGCGGTCAGTATGTAATATATAGTGTAGCGGTCAGTATGTAGTGTATTGTGTATTGGTCTGTGGGTAGAGTATTGTGTAGCGGTCAGTATGTAGTGTATTGAATAGTGTATTGTGTATAGTGTAGCGGTCAGTATGTAGTGTATAGTGTATTGGTCTGTGGGTAGAGTATTGTGTAGCGGTCAGTATGTAGTGTATTAAATAGTGGATTGTGTATAGTGTATTGTGTAGCGGTCAGTATGTAGTGTATTGAATAGTGGATTGTGTAGCGGTCAATATGTAGTGTATTGAATAGTGTATTGTGTATAGTGTAGCGGTCAGTATGTAGTGTATAGTGTATTGTGTATTGGCCTGTGGGTAGAGTATTGTGTAGCGGTCAGTATGTAGTGTATTGAGTAGTGGTCTGTGGGTAGTGTATAGTGTATTATGTAGTGGTCAGTAAAGGAATCAGGTAGGTCAGTGTGTAGTGTAGTGGTCGATGTAGGAATCAGGTAGGTTGGTGTGGTGTGTAGTGGTCAGTATAGGAATCAGGTAGGTCAGTGTGTAGTGGTCGATGTAGGAATCAGGTAGGTTAGTGTGTAGAGGTTAGTATAGGAATCAGGTAGGTCAGCGTAGAGGCTAGTATAGGAATCAGGTAGGTCAGTACTATTGTAGGAAGGGAAGGGACTTGGAGAGTGCGAAAAGTCCGCAGGTTAGGGGGCGCAAATTACTTGCCTTGCCCCGGGTGCTGACAACCCACGCTACGCCACTGCTCCAAAGACATGCTGGTAGGTTAATTGGATCTTGTCCAAAATTGGCCCAGTATATATGTGTGTACGACTGTGTGTCCCAAGCGTGTCGAGATCTGACGGGGTAAAATTATCGCACCAGCCAAGCAGACACTGGCTGCAAAAGCACCTAGAGGCGATTCAGTTCGCATGTGTAGCACTGTACTAGTCACTCATTCATTTATTCATTCATTCAGCCTGTCACCCAGTCGGCAGTTGCTCGCAGATCACAGGAACAAAAAATAGAATTAAAATTGGAAATAAACCTCCAGGGCTATGGGCCCGAAGGGAGCCATGTCTTTCTCCTTTGCTAGGCAGAAAAAAAACTGAGCTGCTGAGTGCAGGGTGAGGGGATATAGCGAGTAGGACCACCCCCTGGGCGGGGCTGTTCAGCTTTGATGTTGTTAACACATTCTGCCTAGTCACTCCTGAATGAAGGCCAATACCCGCTTTGTCAAGAATGAAGCCATGTCTGTCCATGAACGAAAGAGAAATAAGGTCTCCTTTTCTGCTAGACAGGGCTGTGCTATGCGATGAAGCTGTGTGGAGATCAGGACTGGCTGGGCAGAAAAATAGTTCCTGGAAGCTTGCCTGTAGTTCAGCTTTATTACCTCATATATTTTAGCATTGAAATGGGCAAAGAGCAGCTATCCATATGTTAACCAGTGCTGCTTCAATAATCAGGCAATGCAAAAGGCTGGATGCACAGCCTGTGGGATGAAACCCCGACAGATACCAGAATGGAGACAGACGTCCTCAGGTTGTAAAACGTGCAATCCGGTCAAATCGGTGAGGATTTCAGGGGAGCTCAGATTTTTTTCACTCCTTTATGTAAAATACAAAAATCCTACTAAGTAATGTGGCAACCTGAATCAACCATTACAAAAGTGTGGAACTATAAGCCCAGAGTGTAATTTCTTACAATACAAGTGTTACAACCTTTGCTTACAAAGTGACAGGAAAGATGGTTCATACACTGCCACCTATCCAGCTTACAATGAGATGTTGGAAATAAACTCTGTTGCATCCTGAAAAGCTTGGAAAACACACACCAGTGCAAGTGTGTACAAACCTCATTCCGCTATTATAATAAAAAAAATACAAAATGCAGATATAATACCATTTAACCACATTACCCCCTTCATAACCACGGCATTTTGTGCTTTTCAGGACTGTGCTATAAATAGAGCTTTCTTTTGGTGGTATTTTACCACTTGTTTTTTTGTTTATTATTATAGAAGTGAAAAATTATCGAAAATTTTTAAAGAAAACTAAACAAAAAAAAATATTATATTTTCTACTTTGTTACAAAACATATCCAATAAAAACTAATTTCTTCATAAATTTGGGGTAAAATGTACTCTGCTACGTCTTTGGTCAAAACTAAACTGCTTTTCTGGGGACACTATACTTTTGGGGCACTAGAATAATCCTGATCAAGATACTAATCTGTACAAACACTATACTAGTAATGGCGATGTTCAGCGACTTATAGTGCGACTGTGATAGTGTGGTGGGCAATCGGAGGATAACCGGCAATGGCTGGGAGGGACACTAACACAGTGATGCAACTAAAGCCTAGTACACATACCACTCGTTTTATTTTTTTATTTCCTTCAGCCTAGCGGGTTGAACAAAACAAAAAATCTTACATAGTTACATATAGTTACATAGTTAGTCAGGTTGAAAAAAGACACAAGTCCATCCAGTTCAACCATAAAAATAAAAAAATTTAAAAATATCGTACAATCCCATATACCCAATTCTATACCCACAGTTGATCCAAAGGAAGGCGAAAAACCCCAGCAGAGCATGCTCCAATTTTCTACAGCAGGGGAAAAAATTCCTTCCTGATCCACCGAGAGCCAATCGGATTTTCCCTGGATCAGCTTTACCCATAAATGTTAGTACCCAGTTATATTATGTACATTTAGGAAAGTATCCAGGCCCTTCTTAAAGCAATCTACTGAGCTGGCTAGAACCACCTCTGCAGGGAGTCTATTCCACATTTTCACAGCTCTTACTGTGAAGAAACCTTTCCATATTCAGAGATGAAATCTCTTTTCCTCTAGATGTAAAGAGTGCCCCCTTGTCCTTTGTGTTGACCGTAAAGTGAATAACTCAACACCAAGTTCACTATATGGACCCCTTATGTATTTGTACATGGTGATCATATCCCCCCTTAATCTCCTCTTTTCAAGAGTGAATAAATTCAGTTCCTCTAATCTTTCCTCATAGCCGAGTTCCTCCATGCCTCTTAGTTTGGTTGCCCTTCTCTGCATTTCTCCAGTTCCCCGATATGCTTTTTAAAAACTGGTGCCCAAAAATGAACTGCATATTCCAGATGAGGTCTTACTAATGATTTATACAGGGACAAAATTATATCTCTCTCTCTGGAGTCCATACCTCTCTTAATACAAGAAAGAACTTTGCTTGCTTTGGAAACCGCACGTTGGCATTGCATCCCATTATTGAGCTTATGATCTACCAAAACCCCCAGGATCCTTCTCCACTACTGATCCCCCCCTGTTGTACTCCCCCTAGCATGTATGATGCATGCATATTCTTTGCCCCCAAGTGCATAACTTTACATCTCCGGTTAGAGCCGCTATACTAACAATCTGATGTTAGCACAGCAATCTCCCCTGCTGTGCTATTATGTTCCGACAGGCTGAGAGCACTGACTGGGAGCCGGTCGGCTTCTAGCTTTCCAGCATGCTCGTCCGACAGATGATGGCCGGCTTCTGTCGGACCATCTGCCATACACAAGGGCCGAATGTCGGTTTTTATTAAACAGGCCGATGTCGCCCAGCATTCGGCCTGTGTATTCTAAGCTTTATACAGTGATTAGTGATAATACTGTACACTGTCACTGTACCAACAACACTGGCTGGGTGACCGGGCAATCAAAATGGGTAACTGTGGAAATTAATCAAGGGGTTAATTGTGCCTAACAAGTGGATGCAAGTGCAAGTCACACAGAATCTGTCTGGCTTCTCTCCTTGAACAAAAAGAGCTAAGGGAGGAAGAAACAGGTCCGATCCTGTGTGTTCTGTTTACAAACACACACAGAGGTCTGTGCTGTGATTGGCCACAGTCGATCAGCCGATATACAGCCAAAATCATTGGCTGTATGTAACCTGCTGACAAACTCATACTGTGGCCAATTACAGCACAGATCAGCAGGGGGTGCGTAAATAAGCTGCAACGTCCCAGTATGTCACAAAGCCTGCAGTTGCCGCCTGCCCGCAGCTAATGGCAGGGCATAAATAATGCAATTTTCTTTCTTTCCACCACGGGTTTAAGGATAGAAAATTCCTTGATTTTCATATCAACACAGTCAGTGCTGATGGGGGAATCCCTCCCGCAGCTATATTGTGTTCTGCCAGCGGCGAGACTTCCTTGCTGGAGAAACACAACGATTAGTGTAGCCGGCTACAGCTGGTGGCACTAATTGATTGGAAGAAACCCGACAGGCTGGTTGTACACAAGTCGATCGATAGAATGACTTGTGTACAACCAGGGTGCGCATATATGGATTCAAATTTGGCTGGTTCCTGCTTAACTTAGATCCACATATGGCCGGCTTTAGAAGCAGGCTGGGACGGATGGTTAGTTGTGATGTCACTTACTGACAATAGGACTCTCCAGGCACAGTGTGTCAGCATGGTGTTATTTTGAGGGAATAGGGAGTCACTTGGAACACAGGAGGCACCAAAAAGGCCCAGATAATGTCAGGATCAACAGGTATTTATTTTTTTATTTGCATTTATTAAAGAGAAGTAATGGTATATTTAACAGATCATACAGGAAAAAAAATAAGAACAGATAACATTTAGGATAATATATACTTTAAGGGATCTGAGACTTACATTTTTAAAGCAGCGTGCCTTTATGAGAGATGAGCTCATATACTTGATCAGAGCCACACGCTGGTTTAATTTTTGCCTGTTAGCAAATAGAAGCTCCTGTTAGGGCCAGAACATTTGTGAGAAGCCGTGCCAACAAGGCCCCACTGGTTAGGGAATCAGAATCACTATCTGCCCATGTGTTCCCTAATTACAGAACAGCTGTAACTCAGGAGTCTTCTACCTCCTACCCTTTTGCGTAGTACACATCAAAGAAGAATTCTGCAAATAACAACATACAAGTAACATATTGGGGGACGGCGCATAATGAAGCCATTTTCTAATCCTGCTATTCATTTTTCCTGTGCTGTCAAGAGAGATTGATGCTCACGTCTTTAGACATCTTTATTCGCACGTTCTGCGGTCTCAGCAAGTGACCTGTGTAAAACAGCGGCAAGCTGTATTGTGATGGAGACAGCACAATATGGTCTGAGATCTCCATTGAGAAGGCTGACTTGTAGAAGTGCTGATATATCTCCTAGATGAACAGTCTCTGGGAGATGAACACCGCCAACGTTTGTTTGATCGGGTGACACTTTAAACAGAACAGCAGATTCAAGGACAGCTGCAATGAGGACATGCTAGTCAGCAATTAAATAGGTGCATGCTATGTAAATTGTACCTCAGTAAATTAGCGTTAGAAGAAATTTAAATAAACTCTAATTCTATTCAGCTAGCTTACTCGGAACCCATGTTTTGAAGCAGAACTTTATTTGCAAAAGCAAAATATAGTTTAAAAAAAATTAGGCATATTTAAATGACATAATTTGTATGTTTCTCCACCGAAATCCACTCGAAATTTGCCTTGTGTTTGGGATCTGAATGGCAAACTTCCAGCATCTTATGAGATAAGCATTTAGTGTTTGCAGTTCACTTCACTGGCTATGCCAAGGGCCGTGACAAGTGACTATTTACGTCATTCAAGAATGTCCAGAACTTTGCAGAAGGCAGGATGAAGAGGAAACCTGTAGAAGAGATGCTGAGCTAATGAAGACAAGGAATGTGCATGGAGACGCAGATCGAATCAGTACAGAATGGATTAGTGCAGTAGATCACTATGAGACAGTCCTATAGTTAAAGAACAATAAGCTGACTGAAGGTGGTGTATATTCAGAGATGGTGCTGGCATCCTCCAAGCAGAAAGGCTAGGAGGGAAGAGGCTAGGGGCCAAAAAAAAATACACTTACAGCTTTTTGGCTTTCAGTTTGTTGACATTATAATCCAACAGCATATTTTTTGTTTTAACTTTAGCGCACCAGTTCAACTTTCATAGCAGAATATGGTCTCAAAACAGGAAGCTGCAGAAATGTGTAAACTTGGCTAAAATGAATGTCATCGTATTACATGGCGCACTGCCTAAATGTTTACAAGAATGTGCTCAAATAGGCAAAAAGGTAATCTTGTTCATGGTTATTGTAATCATGATCACTATTGGGTTTTTATTAGCCCTTTATTTAAATATACGTTTCTGATTGATACGGCCTTAGG
Organism: Rana muscosa; assembly: GCA_029206835.1. Classification (NCBI taxonomy): domain Eukaryota; kingdom Metazoa; phylum Chordata; class Amphibia; order Anura; family Ranidae; genus Rana; species Rana muscosa. Next base: position 235,104,678 of record CM055122.1, on the reverse strand, counting down.
AAAGACAAAATATGTCAAAGAGGTAGAGACTACTACCAGCTATACACAATAAACTAACCAGTGGGATTTCCGTGGAGTGAGGCCACGTCCTTCGATTTTGCTTTCACAACAGAATACTAGGTTACCATGGTCAGCATTATATCATTAAGTCATAAAGTACCAGAGAAAGTCAATTATTCCATACTAATTGTTCCATTGATCAAGAAGAAAAAGGTTAGTATGACATGTGCAGAAGCAGTCCCAAACTTGATCTGCCCTGCTGGCTTCTGAGTTTGTCATTGGTGGCTGCTTCACCCCAATGTATGGTACACACCAGGTGGTTTATTTCCATTCAACCTAGCGGGCTGATTGAAAAAAAAAAACCTGACATTTCGCCATACTAGCGATATTAGTGTGGCAATCTTCCCTGCTGTGCTATTGTATTTTGACAGGGGGACTGCCCCTCCGTCAGAACACACTGGTCAGCTCTCACAGCCATTGGATGCCAGTGCTGATCGTATGCCAGTCGGATGTTAGTTTTGCAGCATGCCCTTTTGATAGAAGCAAGTCATGACAGCTGTACACACTGGCCAAAAGTTGTTCCATGTGTACCCAGCGTAAAGAGGAAGTAAAGCCTCCGTAAAAAAAAAAAAAAAAAAAAATACACCCTGCAAGAGGCATAATGAGCTAGTATGCATAGCATACTAGCTCATTATGAAGTACTTACCTGAGATCGAAGTCCCCGCAGCTGTCCTCGTTCACCTCCTCCGTCGCCGCCATCTCTCCTGGAGTGACTTCCGGGCATCGCGGCTCAGATGCTGTGACTGGCCGGAGCCGCGATGACATCACTCCCGAGCAGGCGCGCGGGTGCCGCCACTAACGGCATGATCGGCATTGAAAACAGCACACTCAGTGTGCCCGCGCTCCATTGTCTACGGCACATGCCCCGTAGACATTGGTGCATGTCTTTTGCAAATATCTCCTAAACCATGTAGGTCTAGGAGATATTTCTTGCACCTACAGGCAAGCCTTAAACTAGGTAAAAATGGTCTGTAGGGGTTTACAACCACTTTAAGTCTGGGCAGCTACTTTGCTGAACATGTGCTTAACAAGCGGTTAGCACCATGAAATGGAGAGGAGTGAGGAGAGCAAAGATGAGGAAGCAACTGCCAAGCTAGACCCATTTTAGGTCATGTGTCGATCACATCAGTTTGAAATGCTTCCGAAATCATTCAGAACACTGTTGCTTTTACAGTTGACCTCCTCCTGGGCTGCTTCAAGCTGATTTTTTATTTCCTTTAGATTTGCAACAGACCGTGATACAGTTCCATGGCTGTGTATATTTAGGAACTTCTTGTTTAAGAAGCTATTGTCTATTACTTTAGATTTCAGGAGTTTGCCAAAAGATCCTTTATCTTGGTCGGTAATTTTGCTTTCCATTCTTTTAATTCAGCAAGAGCTTTTCAAGCTCTTCCCATTTCATACATGTCAGGCAGCAAATATGCGTATAAGAAGATCAGAAGACTATTTTTATCTAGAAAAGCAGTTGTCTAGTAATAAAAACCTGTGTTAATTAGAAGTCTGGTTTGTCATGCCTGCCTCAAAATCACTGACCCTTTACAAGTATGTAGATCAGGGGTCTCCAAAATATGGCCCTCCAGTTGTTCAGGAACTACAATTCCCACCATGCCTAGTCATGTCTGTGAATGTCAGTGTTTTACAATGCCTCATAAGATGTGTAGTTCCACAATAGCCGGAGGACCGTAGTTTGGAGATCCCCGATGTAGATAAAGGATGGATGGCTTTCCTGCTTTTTCAAATTGGTAAAGGCTCAGTGACTTCGTTTTTAGGACAGGGATAGGTATTACAGCCAGACACTTCGCATTTTGAGGAGGAGATTGACAATATCTGTCCTCCTATTTCCCTCTCAACAAGTTTACTTGAACACCACTGCAGTTGCAAAAGGAGAAAACGGACATTGTCAACAGTCTAATTCTGTTGGGTCCTGTCATATTGCTCTGAGACACCCCAATGATGACCCACTCATTATATATAAAATGATAAACTTTACTTCTGCAGATTCTAAGGGATAGAAGGCTGATAATCTACCAAATTGCTTTTCATAAATCATAGTGTCTAAATATATTTACACAGGCAGGCATTTAGGATGTCCACCATTGTATGATGTACCTGAATCTTTCACTCTGAGTAAAATTTAGAAACGCAATAAAACATTAAATAAGTATTTGCAGGCTATACTACATGCAGAGATATAGGTTCAAAAATGTATAGCTTCAAATCTCTCCCTTTTGGAGAGGCATGCCCTTGTTTCATCTCAAAGCCCCCTTGTCCTAAGGTCTGATGCTCAGTTCTTTATAAACTAATGTACAATGTAACCACGGGGAATATTATACTGTTCAGAGTCAACCCGTTAAATGAATAAAATGAATGAGTTGCTTATATTCAAGCTAATACCGGTACTTCAAGAGAAGAAAAATCTTATGAACATCTGTATCGTGGACACAAAGTAATAGACAAGGCCACCCATGCTGAAATATTACCAATCTCTATGGACAATTAAAAAAAACAAAAAAAACAAACACACACACCTTCTGAATTTTTTTATACAACATACACATCTGCCAAAATCTTTAGTGTTATTCAATGTTTCAGAAATTACTCATATTACAGGGAAGGTACTGGGTGGTGTTTAGCTGCAACAATGCAGGAATAAAAATCTCTTACAAAAACACTGCCCTGTTAACTTTTGAGTCAAATGAGGATCCTATGACATATGTTTCTTAATTAGGCACCAATGTAACTCTTGGGCAACAGTCAAACAAGTTGATGCCAGATTATCCCTAAGGGGCATTGGGTAATAATTATTTTTAAGGAGGTTAACATTTCTTAGAATTACTTTTATTTTATTGTGGAACTTTTTAATGATTGGTTATTTTTATAATTTATGAAATATATACGTATTTAAGCAGTATAAAGCTGCCTCTGGGATAGTTGTTCATTGTGACCAAAACCTAGGGAAGGAGTGGGCACAGTGCCACAGGTCTTACAACCAGAATATAAGCTATGCTTACCCCTGGAAATGTTGCATTTAACAAAAAAAACATAGATGAGTGACTGCTGCTTAGACTAAAAAAAGAATTTGCATATTTGTTTAAGGTAGGAATGCACTTTTTGAAAAAAAGATTACACATTTTTGCCCCGAGTTCAGCTTTAAGGCAAGTTTTATCATTTTCGAAATGTACTTTGGAGCTGTTCCGACATTTTTTCAAGGTTCCATTTATCTACTGTTTGGTTTCTCCCCTCATCTTCCAACTGACATTTGCTTCTCAGTTAGTCATAGGCGGGTGTCTGATCTGGGGGCCATTCAGATGTTTGCTTTGAAAATATAATTAGGAACTGTCTCTCTGACTGGAACTGTAGGAAACAGTTGGGGGGACTCAGTTTCTATCACTGCAGATATTGGGATATTTGCAGGTCTGACCCATCCTGCCAATGACCCATCCTCCAATGCTTGGGATTCAGGCTTCATGCACACTGGGCTTAACCACTTAACGACCGCCCACTGTAAATATACGTCAGCAGAATGGCACCGACAGGCAGAATCACGTACATATACGTGATTGCCTTTGTATAGTTAGGGGGTCCGATCGGACCCCCCTTCTTTACAGTGGGTGGTCGTTTTACCTTCGGGAGCGATCCGGCATGAGGGGACGGCCGTACGATTCCGGCCACCCCCTCTCGATCGCTCCCGCGAATGAGAGAGCTTCCCCTGCCTGCCAGGAAGGAGGAAGTGATGTCATCTCTCCTGGGGCGCTCACATATACAGAGCGCCGTACAGGAGAAGATGCAGGTTAGTACACAAAACAGCACACTGACACCAGGACACATAGGCACATAAATCGCCCCCCCAGACACCCCCAGCCCCCAGTCACAGTGTCACTGATTGCAGTGACCATTTATTTAGTGATCACTGCAATCAGTGACATTTGTGACTGTAAAAGTGTCACTACATTTAGTTTTAGGTCCAGTGTAGCCCCCTAACCCCCCCTAATAAAGGTTTAACCCCTTGATCGCCCCCCAGGTAACCCTTTCACCCCCTATCACCACTGTCACTAAGTTATTTTTCTGATCGATGTCTTAGCGTCGTCGATGCTGATCGGTAGCCAGTAATTTTTTTTAGGTTCGCCGCAGGTTTTTATAGCGTCGGATATCCCCATATATTACCTAATAAAGGTTTAACCCCCTTGATCACCCCCCAGGTAACCCTTTCACCCCCTAGCACCGCCGTCGCTATGCGATCATTTTTCTGATCGATGTCTTAGCGTCGGTGATGCTGATCGGTAGCCAGTAATTTTTTTTAGGTTCGCCGCAGGTTTTTATAGCGTCGGGTACCCCCATATATTACCTAATAAAGGTGTAACCCCCTTGATCACCCCCCAGGTAACCCTTTCACCCCCTAGCACCGCCGTCACTATGCGATCATTTTTCTGATCGATGTCTTAGTGTCGGTGATGCCGATTGGTAGCCAGTAATTTTTTTTTTAGGTTCGCCGTCAGGTTTTTATATAGCGTCAGGTACCCCCATATATTACCTAATAAAGGTTTTAACCCCCTAATTGCCCCTAGTTAACCCTTTCACCAGTGATCATCATATAAGTGTTACGGGTGACGCTGGTTAGTTAGCTTGCTTTTTATAGTGTCAGGGCACCCACCGTATATAACCCAATAAAGGTTTAACCCCCTGATCGCCCGGCGGGTGATATCAGTTAGGTTTTAGCGTCAGAGAGGGTCTGCGTCACACCCCAGGCAGCGTCAGGTTAGTGCCAGTAGCGCTAACACCCACACGTGAAGCATACACCCCCCTTAGTGGTATAGTATCTGATCAGCTCAATATCTGATCTGATCAGATCTATACTAGCGTCCCCAGCAGTTTAGGGTTCCCAAAAACGCACTGTTAGTGGGATCAGCCCAGATACCTGCTAGCACCTGCGTTTTGCCCCTCCGTCCAGCCCAGGCCACCGAAGTACAGTATCGATCGATCACTGTCACTTGCAAAACACAACACACATAACTGCAGCGTTCGCAGAGACAGGCCTGATCCCTGCGACTCCAGTGCTGTAGGAGGCGATTTCACCACCACAGTTAAAAAAAAAAAGCATATATGCCGAAGCATTGGGGCAGCAGGAGCGGAGGAGCGATTTTGCTCCTAATGCCGCGTATATACGGTCGAAATTCCGACGGAGGCTTGCCCGTGGAAAAGTCTGACCATGTGTACGCGGCATAACTTTTGCGAGAAGATGCCCCCATGCTTCGGCATATATAAATGGTGCATGTATGCCCATCATTAGAAGTGGGTGGATGAAGGGCGGTATTCTAATGGTGGGCATACCCACCGATCAATCTTTTTTTTTCGTTCAGCCAACAGGCTGCATGAAAAAAAAGATTACAATACATGTCCAACAAGGACCAGCAACGTACTGGTATGTTGCTGGACTTTGAATGTTTATACCAGAATGATGCCTGCGGGTTTAGGTATCATCTTGGTATCATTCTTTTCAGCCAGCGGCCGGCTTTCATGTAAAAGCAATCCTAGTGGCTAATTAGCCTCTGGACTGCTTTTACAAGCAGTGGGAGGGAATGACCCCCCCCCCGGATATAAAAAGCGCCATTGGGAAATTGGGAAAGCATTTTATCACACCGATCTTGGTGTGGTCAGATGCTTTGAGGGCAGAGGAAAGATCTAGGGTCCAATAGACCCCAGTTTTTTCAAAAAAGAGTACCTGTCATTACCTATTGCTATCATAGGGGATATTTACATTCCCTGAGATAACAATAAAAGTGATAAAAATAAATAAATATGGAAGCAACAGTTTAAAAATAAAATAAAAAAGCAAAATTAATAATAATTAAAAAAAAAAAAAAAAGCACCCCTGTCCTGCCCTGCTCTTGCCCAATGGCGAACGCAAGCGCCGGTCTGGCGTCATATGTAAACAGCAATTGCACCATGCATGTGAGGTATCACCGCGAAGGTCAGATCGAGGGCAGTAATTTTAGCAGTAGACCTCCTCTGTAAATCTAACGGGGTAACCTGTAAATGCTTTTAAAGGCTTTTAAAAATGTATGTAGTTTGTCGCCAATGCGCGTTTGTGCGAAATTTTAAAGCATGTCGTGTTTGGTATCTATGTACTCGGCCTAAGATCATCTTTTTTATTTCATCAAACATTTGGGCAATATAGTGTGTTTTAGTGCATTAAAATTAAAAAAGTGTATTTTTTCCCAAAAAAATGCGTTTGAAAAATCGCTGCGCAAATACTGTGTAGAAAAAAAAAATGCAACACCCACCATTTTATTCTGTAGGGCCTTTGTTTTTAAAAATATATATAATGTTTGGGGGTTCAAAATAATTTTCTTGCAAAAAAATATATGTTTTCATGTAAACAAAAAGTGTCAAAAAGGGCTTTGTCTTCAAGTGGTTAGAAGAGTGGATGTAAGCTTCCTAATGTTGTGTATAAAATGCCAGAACAGTTCAAAACCCCCCCAAATGACCCCATTTTGGAAAGTAGACACCCCAAGCTATATACTGAGAGGCATGTCGAGTCCATGGAATATTTTATATGTTGACACAAGTTGCGGAAAAAAATACAATTTTTTTTTTTTTTTTTGCACAAAGTTGTCACTAAATGATATATTGCTCAAACATGCCATGGGCATATGTGGAATTACACCCCAAAATACATTCTGTTGCTTCTCCTGAGTACGGGGATACCACATGTGTGAGACTTTTTGGGAGCCTAGCCGCGTACGGGACCCCAAAACCCAAGCACCGCCTTCAGGCTTTCTAAGGGTGTCAATTTTTGATTTCACTTCTCACTGCCTATCACAGTTTCGGAGGCCATGGAATGCCCAGATGGCACAAAACCCCCCCAAATGACCCCATTTTGGAAAGTAGACACCCCAAGCTATTTGCTGAGAGGTATTGTGAGTATTTTGCAGATCTCGCTTTTTGTCACAAAGTTTTGAAAATTGAAAAAAAAAAAGAAAAAAAAAAAATGTTCTTTCTTCATTTTCAAAAACAAATGAGAGCTGTAAAATACTCACCATGCCTCTCAGCAAACAGCTTGGGGTGTCTACTTTCCAAAATGGGGTCATTTGGGGGGGTTTTGTGCTATTTTGGCATTTTATGGCCTTCGAAACTGTGATAGGTAGTGAGGAGTGAAATCAAAAATTTGCGCCCTTAGAAATCCTGAAGGCGGTGCTTGGTTTCCGGGGTCCCGTACGTGGCTAGGCTCCTAAAAAGTCCCACACATGTGGTATCCCCGTACTCAGGAGAAGCAGCAGAATGTATTTTGGGGTGCAATTCCACATATAACCATGGCATGTGTGAGCAATATATCATTTAGTGACAACTTTTTGTAATTTTTTTTTTTTTTTGTCATTATTCAATCACTTGGGACAAAAAAAAAAAATATTCAATGGGCTCAACATGCCTCTCAGCAATTTCCTTGGGGTGTCTACTTTCTAAAATGGGGTCATTTGGGGGGTTTTGTACTGCCCTGCCATTTTAGCACCTCAAGAAATGAGATAGGCAGTCATAAATTAAAAGCTGTGTAAATTCCAGAAAATGTACCCTAGTTTGTAAACGCTATAACTTTTGCGCAAACCGATAAATATACGCTTATTGACATTTTTTTTACTAAAGACATGTGGCTGAATACATTTTGGCCTAAATGTATGACTAAAATTGAGTTTATTCGATTTTTCTTATAACAAAAAGTAGAAAATATCATTTTTTTTCAAAATTTTCGGTATTTTTCCGTTTATATCGCAAAAAATAAAAATCGCAGAGGCAATCAAATACCATTAAAAGAAAGCTCTATTTGTGGGAAGAAAAGGACGCAAATTTCGTTTGGGTACAACATTGCATGTCCGCACAATTTACAGTTAAAGCAGCGCAGTGCAAAATTCTGAATTCACCTCTGGTCCTTTAGCTACCAAATGGTCCGGGGCTTAAGTGGTTAAAAAAACATCTGTTCTCTTTAGATTAAAAAATAGAGCATTTTTTGAACAAAGTTTCGACGATTTTAGGAGAGCTTAACGTTTTTTCTGCCAGTGAGCTCCAATCAGAAACGCAAATGAGAAGGTTTTTTTTCCTGCCTCTAAACATTGATCTCAAAATATGCCTGTAAACGTCCTACTGTGCATGGACACAGAATAACATTGAGTTGCTTCTACAGGCAGAACACAAAACTTCTGTAGAAGCAAAGTTTTTTATGCCAGTGTGCATGGAGCCTTAAGGCCCATACACACGATCAGACTTTTCTACACAAGGGTCGACAGACGTGTTTTATCGGACAATCCAACTGTCTGTATGCTCCATCGGACAATTGTTTTCGGTTTTTTCAACGGACAAATGTTTGCTGTGCATGCTCTCAAACTTTTCAACAAATGTCCGATGGAGGATCATCCGATCGTGTGTACACAAGTCCATCGGACTAAAGTCCAAAGTACAAAAACGCATGCTCCAAACCAAAGCTAAAGATCAGACAACAATAGCAGAAGTTGCCCAAAGGGTGGCGGTAAAGCGCTAAAAAAGAAAAACTGGTGATTTGGTGAATGTTGGCTGAAAAAGATCTGCCGTGTGTATGCATACCAAGTTCACGGTAAACGCCCCTTCAGACCAAAATCCACGGAAAAGTCAGATGTTAGTCTGATCGTCTGTATGAAGCTTTAGAGTATAAGACAGAAAAAATTTGAAATAAAATAAATAAAAAATTATATATAGAGAATTTATATATAAATTCTCTTTACAAATGACGTACGCACAGAAAACCTGTCAATCCTGACAGAAGTCCAGTGAACAACTAACTTTCTTATTCAGTCTTGACCACTTCATGTTATAAAAATGAGAGAGGAAGGTGTTCTGTAGTCCTAACACACACACAGTGTTACACAGTGTTAAGTGCGTAACTGGCAGGATTACTAGATGAAAATAAAGGGAAAAAAAATGCAGTTGCCACATCTAAAGACTGAAAATCTTCAAAAATTTACGAGTCATGCATGGGTTAAGATACAGATTATAAAAATGGTATTCAAATACAAAAACACCAGCAAGGCCTTCATAAAAAAAATAATTTATATATATATATATATATATATATATGTATATATATATATATATATATATATATATATTGCAAGTGTTTTTATTTATGGATTGGAACACAGCTGTATTGTTTTCAATGAAGACATTCACAATCTGTCTCTCTCAACATGCGTATGCATTCTGGTATTGAAACAAACAGGACAAATTTATGCATTTAAAAAAATAGATCTAAAAGCAAGTATCATTTATGCAGGAACTTCTGTATCTGTATTGCCTAAAAGGCAAAAAATATATATAAAGCCGGCCATAGATGGTTCAAATATCAGCTGGTTCAGCAGGGACTGCCTCAGATTCTAATCATCTATGGGCAGGCTGATTGTCCCCAAGTCAATCTAATGATTGGGTACAACCAGCATGCTGGATTTTGACATGCGATTATTGCCAGTGACGGCTCCCCTTGCCCCCCGGCCAGGAGAATACAATAGTTCTGCGGGAGGGATTCAAGCAATTTTCTTTCCTGTAACCCGTGGTTGCAGGAATGAAAATCACATCAAGTATGGCCTGTCTAACGCAAACATCAGAATGCTTGTGTTAACCTGGCGTTACAGATTTCCATACCATTAGACCCTAAACCCTGCCTTCTTAGCATTTTGGATGACCTTCAGTTGCAGGTCCACACAAGAGAAGCTGCTGTTGGAGCGCTTTTTTTAAGCCCGAAGGGTTCTGCTTAGACACTGGAAGTCCACTAATCCCCCTTCCAATAAAGAATAGATACAGCGTATGGGAGAAACTCTCAGATTGGAGATGTATATCTACCAGTACAGGGGCAGACCTCATTAATTTGATAACTTGTGGGGCCCATGGCTGGACACACCAGGTTTGAGCCCGTTGGAGTTAGTGTTGGACAGATTACTAGTAGGCCAAGGATAATTCACGTTTTATACTTTTGAATATAGGACTGTTACTGCTTAAGCCAAACAATGTGTATTTCAATTGCTTTTAAAATGACAGCCGTGACATTGCTATTCTTAGTCTTTTATAGATGCGTTATTGTCTTTTATGTACGTGACCTGTATGATGTCATTTGTTAATATTCATGGAAGTTATGAATGCCGTCTTGGAAGTACAACTACTGTTATATTTTCAGTTTTATTTTCTAAATTAAAAAAAACCGGATAAAAAAAAAATGCTTGTCTTACTTGTGTATAAGAAGGCAAGTCATAGTATTTATTTTCAGGAAAGCCCTAGAGAATAAAAAGATGGCTAGAAAATACATTTTTGGTGAAAGTTTCCTAAAAGTGATTTAAAGCGGAGCTTCATCCTAAAGTGGAACTTCCGCTCATCGGAACCCCCCCCCCCCTCCGGTGTCACAATTGACACCTTTCAGGGGGAGGGGGGTGCAGATACCTGTCTAAGACAGGTATTTGCACCCACATCCGGAAGTCCTCTCTGCGGGAAATCTGCGGGAAGTACGTCACTTCATGCAGAATACCCGTTGTGTTCTGGGAGTTGTGTTCGGCTCCCAGAACACACGGGGACCAGTCAGAACGGCGCAGCGCGACTCGCGCATGCGCCGTAGGGAAACGGGCAGTGAAGCCGCAAGGCTTCACTTCCTGGTTCCCTCACCGAGGATGGCAGTGGGGGCAGCAGAGTGACGAGCGATTGCTCGTCCTCTGCTGCGGACGTCGCTGGACTCCAGGACAGGTAAGTGTCCTAATATTAAAAGTCAGCAGCTGCTGTAGCTGCTGGCTTTTAATATTTTTTTTTTGGCAGAGCTCCGCTTTAATCTGTTTGTACCTAACTGGGTGCATAAAGCAGTACATCTCCGATACTTATCACATAATAAAATGTGGCGTTCCTGGCTCTGCCTGGGTGTGGCATTTTTCAACAGAATCTCCAACTAGCAAAAATCTATTTAAGAATTTGTTTTAAGGAAACCGCCAGTGAAAACAAGTATTTAATCTTCTAGACGGATGCCGTTTACAGCACGTTGGAACATATTAACCTCACCAGTGAGCAGAGGAACAGAAAACTGCTTAGCAATTGGAAGTGCCTGAGCCAAAAAAGATAACAATGATCACCAATTCTTTCAAGCAACAGAAAGTCAATAGGGGCCGAAACAAACTTTAAAACTTCTTGCACAAGCAGTTTGATGGCATTGCACTTTTATGAGCACAACCGTTTTGCTTAAACTGCCAGTACGTAGCAATTAAAGCCATGACAGCAAGTGTTTAGCTAGGAGAGACTTAGAGTTGATACCCTCTTATAACCTCCTCCTTGGAACTTCACAACCTTAGAAATGGAATACTGTCAAATATGAAGTCACATTCTGTGCTGTAAATGGGTTGACTTGGTTCCAGCAGCAGCTTAACCTTATCTCTCCATGCCACAGTCTTCCTGCAGTAATTGATGCTCACAGTTCCCAACTCCACATAAACTAAGGGACAATGTTATTGTACATAGCAATCTGACTGCTTGCAGACAGGAAACTGCACTGAACCCAGATCAATAGACATGTCAACAAGTAAGCAGCTTAATCTAATTCTGCCTATCTCATCTTGGAGCACACTTAATGCCAGGTCCCTCTGGCAGGAAAAGGTTTAAAAAGTTTGGAGTTCATTGCCCAGGCCGTGGAAAGTCTGTTCAGCGGGATAAACACTTTAAAGGTCTCTGTACTGGAGGCAAAGGAAATGTGGGTTTGTGGATTGGAGATTATTTTACAGAAGTGATCGCTTTGGTGATAAAATACCAAATTCAAGAACGTACGCATTATTTTAATTCCAAGCACAAATGGAGTGATATTGTTGGAATCACACACTTTTAAGCTCTCTTTAAAAGAAACTTTGATGGAACATGGCTTAGAAAAATTTATAAGACAAAAACTTTAAAAAACCAGTTAAGAAAAAAAAATCTAACTAATTGGATTGTTAAAATGTTACTAAACCCACAATAGTATAATCAGTCTGCATATGCAGCGAAGCATGCTTGTTATACTCACTGTGGAACTTAAGGTATTATCCCTCTGCATTGTGTAAAAAAAATGTTTGAACCTGTCTTCTCTGATCCTCCCCTTCTTTTACTGTCCCCCCAACCTATCTGCTGATAGTACAGAGCCCTGGAGGCACCCTGCACATGCTCAGTTTGGTATATATTGCTAGAGAGGTTGTTTTTTTTGGAGGGTTCATGTGATCAGCACAAGGCCAATTAGCACTGTCCAGACAGAAAGTCAGGGGTCATGCAGCTTCATAGGACAGTGAGAGGAGAATGAAAACTCGTCTTACAAGCTTTAACCAGTACTCAGCCAGACATTGATAAAAGTTACAAGACTGCTAATAAGAAAAGGTATTTTTCAGTTTATATTTACTAAAATATTTGCATTTCCATGTTCTGCGTACTGTGGGAGACCAGATATAATGAATGCAGGGTTAGGGATTTAGTAACACTTTAACTGAAATGCTCATTACTAGGCCAAATGCTCATACCCATGGTGTACATTTAAGACGAGCACTAAACTAGGGTAATGTAAACCAAGTAAATACAATAATTTTTTTTTAAACGTGAAGGACATGCAAGGACATTTATTATTTATTACAAGTATTTATACTCATAGTTCATTCACTGCCTGTAGCTCAGGAACAGTCAACCGGTACAGAGGTATGGGCAGAGAGCTCTAGGCAGTGTCTGAAGGAGCCTGACATTGCACCTGTGATCAAAGAATCACTTTGAAGGATCTGGTCAAAAAAATCTTAAATGAACATATTTTTCTGCAAAAAGATGTGCATTTTTTATTTATTTTTTGGAAAAGGAGAACTTGGCCTTCAACCTAGCAGTGTGGTTTTGGAGTGTGGGAGGAAATGGGAAATGCAGGTGAATCCCATGCGAGCACGCAGGAACATGCAAACTCTATGCAGATAGTGTCCTGACCAAGATACAAATCAGGGTCCCCAGTGCTAACCACTAAGCTACTGCGCTGCCACAAAAGTAATGTTAAATTCCTGCTCCTTTCAACAAAAAGTGACTTCCAATATACAATAAAAAATAGGTCTTCTCTTCTTTCTGGAGTAGCTACATTCTTATTTCCTTTCGTTTAGTATAGGTTAGATTAGGACTTTTTATACACAACTCAGGCACTTTAATGCAATTAGGTATACATTTCAGTTTCCAGTATAGGCAAGAGCATTCCGAAGCATCCTAAAAACAAGAATTTTTCTTTTTTTTCTGGGTAGAAGCAATCCATTTCTGTGAATCAAGGGAATATGCCATCAACTGAAACCCAACACATCCAATGCCGAACTGTATATGCTTTAACAAGTATGTTTATATCCGTCATGCCTTACAGCTCTCAAAAAAATAAATATGAGTGAAAGATAAGCCTTTGCACATGGAAGACATTCGTCAATGGTATGGCAGCTCAAAAACAAACACACTTTATAGTATAATTGCCATTGCTTGAGGTCTGCTCTTTCTAAACATTGAAAACACCAAACAATGTTATGTGTTAATTGCCAACCAAGGTAAACGTATCTGATTTTCATAAATAGCGAGCTTTGAATACACATCAGTCTGGATATCATGCACAGAGGATAATTAGCCAAGAATATGAGTCCCAAGCTGTTTTTTTTTTTTTCACAATTTAAAGAAGGCAGGAAACATTTATTTTTCCAAATGTTTTAAAATCATATACTATCAAGATTTTTGCCACTTTTCAGAATTCCAGCTATATCCACCTGGAATTACTTCCCTTGGCTATTTCACCCATTGATAGTTCAGCAACAGCATGTAAAAAAAAAAAAGGGGCAATGCGCTGATGAAATGGCGAGCAGGGCTATGGAAGTGGAAAGTTCTTCTCCACAATGGAAATCTCAATATTCTATTTTGCGACTGGATGGCGAGCAGAGTATGTACTAAGCATTAAGAGCGATATCCAAACTTAAACTGTGGACTGCAAGTGCTCACTTTTTTGAGCTTTGCCAGGTTCAAGAATGGTACACATTCCGTACTTTGGTAAACAATGATATAGCATTAGGTCAGGAGCTGAATGACCAGCAAAAGTGGAAGGCCGACATGACTGGTCTTACAGAATTTAGGCTGGAGTTAATGCAAAGTTAAATTAGCTATGGTTTAGAAGTAAATGTTCTTTCCTTATATATTAGTGAGAAGGGTGTGAAGTTAGGAGGGAGGTGCTTTTCCTCAAGGGTCAGTTGTAGGTGACAGCATTGAACATGCTTCTCTCCTGCCCTCCCTCCCCTTAATGTTTTAATTTCCTTTTCTTCCAGCTCATTGGGCCCCTTACACACTGGATGGGCTCTTTTGGAGTGCAGCAGGAAATTTGTTCGCTGTTCCCGCTGAGCAAGCGGATGAGTAGTCCGTGTCCGGTATGCTTATGCGGACACACAGACAGAGAGAGCCTCTGCTTTTGTGCACATTTTTTGATCAAGACTGGGCTCAGGTAAAAAAGCCTTCTGCCTATCCAACCACAATGGTTATTCAGCTGTATAGGGTGGTAGCTTGATAATCTATTGTCCCTAAAGCAGTGCACTAGCGGCTGGGGGCCTTGATGTGGAATTTGTTGGTATTAGACATGTGCCTTCAAAAGCCCTAGATCTATTTTGAGATCAGTTATTTTTATTGTAGTTAGAGCACACACTGCCAAGATGGAGTCATCATTCACACCCTTCTTGGTGAATATTTGGCATACCCTTCCTGTGCCTTCCTACTGGGCAGCTAAAACTTATCCTTTGTATTTGCAAGCCAATAGGAAAATACAGCCACATATCAACCTCAGAAGCAACGGTCAAAACCTCCCAACTACAAATAAATACACAGCTGAAATTCATCACTAGGAATACGCTCTGCTCAGGTATGACTGTAGCATTAGGCCTCATGCCCACAGACGTTTTTACAGCCGCATTTTTGAGCGTTTTCTACAGCTTAAAAACGCCTGTCCATGTTAGTCTATAAATTTTTCGACCGTATTTTTTTCAAAAAAAAATAAATGAATGTTAGCCCAGATAAAAACGCCGGAGCTCAAAAACGGCGCCGCGGCGGTTTTGCACGTTTTTTAACGCTTCGCGGGTTTTTTATGCCCAACGCCGGCGCAGCGGAACGCACTGGTCCTGAGTTTTTTTTACAGCTTAAAAATACCTATGCCATTTGCAGCTCAAAAACGCCTAAGTGGGCATGAAGCTATAGACCAGGGATATGCAATTAGCGGACCTCCAGCTGTTGCCAAACTACAAGTCCTATCATGCCTCTGCCTTTGGGTGTCATGCTTGATGCTGTCAGAGTCTCGCTATGCCTCATGGGACTTGTAGTTTGGCAACAGCTGGAGGTCCGCTAATTGCATACCCCTGCTATAGACTAACATGGACAGGCGTTTTTAAGCTGAAAAAATGCTCAAAAACGCGGCTGTAAAAACGTCCGTGGGCATGAGGCCTTACTTGTAATATTAAAATGTCCCAGTTTGCCCACATTCCTGAATACCTGGTAGCTTTGCAGAAAAAGAAACTATGCAAGATTGTTAACCTAGAAGCTTTATGCAGCCAATTCTACATACAGGGTGAGCCCACTTTTAAACAGAAGTATGGCCAAAAATCATTTTGTCTATTTGCACATTAAGTTAGCTCTAATGATGTGTGCCTCTGGCTGCTGCAGCATTTGTTACATAACTTACTTTTACCCGGATAGCAGTTTCCTGTTGGCGCTAAACTAAGACTTAGTCATTTTGGATGCAGTACACAGATCACAAGGTTGCTCAATTGGCACCTCCTCCATTTATAAAAAATAAATAAAAATCTTGTAACTGGAAGAGAGATTGTGACATTCACCTGCACCTCCTCCAACCACAGAGCTCCTCTTATTAAGTGAAAAGAATGCAAGACTATTTAAATTGTAGGAGGTGCTACATGAGTGACCCAAAATGATTAGTATATGGAGTGTAATGCAGCCGAAACAACAAATCTATTGATTGGAAAAAATGAAGTGCAGTTGAACCGTTCTTAAGTAAATGCAAGGCGTTCTGTGATAGGAGGGTGCACATAAACACCATGGTCTCACCTTCACCAATCCAACCAGGCCTCGAAATCAGTGCAAGGAATGCAAGGCTTTTTATAAATGGAGGAGATGCCTAGTAAGCTACTCACAGTGATCACTATACTGCAGCCAAACTACTAGTCTCCGGGCTGGTTCACCCCAGAATCCTATGCATCCCCCTGCAGTGTGATTTGGTAGCCCATTGGCTGAAAATTGCACCAGACCACACAAAAAGCAATGTATGTACAACTTTTGAAAAATGTGGCACAACCAAAGCACATGGTGGCTCCATGCGATCTGGTGCCTACAAATGCTGTGCATTGGTGTGCGTTTAACAACATATGAGCACTTGTAGCAGACCGCAAGGGCAGTGAATTCCTTCTTCTGAAGAAGTCATGTGACATGACGATACACGTTAGGTACAGCACAGATACACCGACAGCTGCAAGAGAGGAGACAAGCTCGGCGCTCGTATGAGAATGTCATTCTGTCTACCTCATGAGATGTGAGTGTTTTTGTACATTGTTTTAATAAATGCCCCAGTGGTACAGACCTATACTATGCTCACTTTTTTTACACATGTCCTACTGACACTCTGTGGATGCCGCAAACCTGAGGATCGTATGACTGATATCATCACAGCCTGCAACATATACGAGCGCGGTGTTCCTAGGATTGATGCCCACGCTCACCAATTTCATGTGAGATTACATCTTTGATCACCTGTTTGCTGGACCCACAGAGTTACGCTATTAATTCCTTTTTCGTTTGTGTACCTCTATGCATTCATGTGAGTGAAATCATACTTCCACGCAAGGTTGCTGCATCGCTGTCCACATTAAGAGTCCCAGTCTATGCTATCTCTTCCCAGCAGGGAGGTAAGCTGCTTGTGAGCACTGGGTGGATTTGCACTGAAGTATTTTCCTTTAAGTATTCCACGGGTGTTGGGACTTGTTACACATTGGACCTTGCCACACACTGGTCCTTTTTGATACCATTTATAGCAATCTTTGGAGGACTTCACTGTTTGTTGGTTTTTTTGTCACATATATATATTTTTGTGTTTTTTCTCTTTCATAGAGACTTATTGCTTGGCCTGATTTATTATATATACAGGTTTATTCATCCATTACCTTGAGTGATACACTTTTTAAGATTTTGGTATATGTTTATACTAGTTTTATCATTTGTCCATTACCGGTTGCACACCTTTTTTTTGGCGTGGTTCATTCAGTATATGCATCCATTATTTATGTTACACATTTGTTGTTATCACGTTCACTGCATCTGTTTGTTTTCCCCAGATTTCGTTCATTTAATTATTATTAGACCATTCTCTCCCCTAGACTTTCCCTTTCATCATTCCTTCACTAGTCTAATCACAGCGCAGCCACCATCACCCTTCTTTCACCTTTCCTGCACAGTCTTCTGGTGTGAACCGGCTTTCAGCGATGGACGTTAAGCACCAACAGGAGAATGCTGCTACTGCAGCAGCCTAGAGATGGGACACACCTCAGAGCTAAATAATTGTTACTGTGCAAATGGCCAAAAATCATTTTGACCACACTTCAGTTTTAAGTTACTTTTTTTGATCAGTTTTTTTGTTTTTTGCCTCCGTTTGTTCTTTGTCTTCTATTTTTCCCCAAAACAAAATTAAAGGTGGCACAAATTAGCAATGGTAGTAACTACCCATAAAACACAACATTACCTCAGGATAAACTGCAACTTATATTACTGTGCCAGCACTCCCAAAGCACACAAGAAAACTCAATGAGGAGCCATCGGTTTTTCTATCCATGATTTGAAATCTGTACATATCCCCAGGTTTTGTGTTAATCTTACAAAGAAATCTCAGACACAACACCTACAAGAGATGAACAGTTTTCTGGAAGTTTAAAGCCAACCCTTTAATCTGTTTTATCTTATTTAATCCTTTAATGTAAATGACTGTTTTCATGATTTTTCATGCCACGTTTCCTGAAATTTATAAAAAAAAGGAGGGCTTGTAGTGGGAAATTTTAGCAAGTTAGTGAAAGTACAGAAGAAACACTCTCACTTGCAATAATTTAGCAATGCCTTTACTTTCATCTGCTCTAAGAGGCTTAATTTTACTTGCCACCAAGCAGAGACTGGGAAGAAAAGATCAACTACTAACTGTGAGAAGGAATTCAGGAATGTAAAGCTTTGGTATGCATTGGGTTTACCCAAGGAGGAAAGATCTATTTTATTTCTATAGTCTGGGGAGGGTTTATAGAAAGACACCACATGCACAATAAACAATACTGTAAAAAAAAAACAACATTAGTATCTAAAAGGTGTGCGTACACCAGAATGAGGTTGTATCGCATCTGGGCGCACGTTCCAGGTGTCCTTACTTCTGTCTGTGTCCACACTAGGGAGAGTCACTCTATCTGTCCTGGTGACCACTGTCAGAGGGACAGAAAATGAAATGAAATGCAAAATACTGAGTTGTCACAAGAACAGGAATTAAAAGGCAAATCAACCTAATTGGCAAAAAAACAAGACAAAAAAAAAAAAACAGACAGCACTTTAAACCCTTCCCTACTCTTTTCAAAACATTACAGTAGTATTAAAGTGGTTGGTAACCCGAAAGAAAAAAAAAGAAAAAATGTATCCTGTTCATTTAAAGCATGATTAACAGCACAGTGCTTGTACTGTGCAATTTGTCCCTTTCGATCATCAAAAATAACTGGCTGATCCTGCCTTCCCCTTTGTAAACTGACCACATTTATCATGGCTATTGATCCATGATTACCGTGGTCAGTTTACGTGCCTGCGTCATCCCGCTATCTCTCCTCCCCCCCCCCGTCAGCTAGTTTCTGCTGATCTGCTCCTCACCCCTCCCCTCCTGCTGCTAAAATAACTTTTTTGTCCAGGAATACCATGTTTCATTACGCTATGTGCCACAGTGTATGTTCTATATAAAAAATATGCCGCTTTATACCTTATTCGGACGGTGCTCACGTGGCCGTTTGACGCTCTCATTTCGGCTGACATTAGCGGGGGATTCTCAGCCCCCCCCCCCGCTGTAGTTATCAGATCGGTGGAAAAGAGCTGCAGGTGGTCACGTGAGCGCCAAACTCTAAAATAAGGTATAAAGCGGCATACTTTTAATATAGAACATACACTGGGGCACATAACAATGGAACATAGGGGAAACTAGGAAGATAAAGTGGCTTTACAAGCACTTTAACTACTTCAGGACTGCCCACCCGCAATGTACTGTGGAAGTACGGCCGATACAGGCACAGGTGCGGAGGCTGGTGCAACAGTAGCATGTTAACCCCTGAATGAGTGTAACGGTTTCTGTAATATGTTACGAAAAGTGAACTTATCCTTTAAGGTTTTTACCTTAAGGTAAAAAACCTTTTGTGCCTGAGATCAGCCCAACCCCCTCCCCCTCCCCAGCACCCATCCCCCCACCTTATCACCTTATCTGAGCTCCATCACGATCCAGCGCTGTGCATGAGAGCAGTGGCTTTCCCGGCTCTTTCCCTCCTCAGAGGGCAGATCAACAGCAGCTGGAGCCTTTGGACGCCGCTGCTGTCAATCAAACTTTGTCAGGAGGGATGGGGGCAGGGCCATGCCCCACTTCCTGTGTCTATGGAAGTGGCTTTCTATGGGGGCACTGGATGAAGAGGAGCCGCCAGGAGCGCTGGCAGGTAACCTGAGAAGAGGAGGATTGGGGCTGCTCTGTGCGAAACCATTTTAAACAGGTAAGTAAAACATATTTTTTTACTAAAATAACAGCAGAATACTTTACAAACAAACACTTTAAAGTTGCATGTGTTTGCCATTTTTTCTAAAAGAATATCAAAGATGCAGCATGTAGGACTTTCGGTGTGCTCTCAGAAAAAGCAGCAAGACCGCATTACTTAATAGAAGTCTATGGGACCGTGGCTAAAGCCAAAAGTAAAACACATAAAAACCATAGACAGACTCGCGCTGCAGTAAAACTGCAGCATACAGATGTGAACACAACTTTACTATAGAGTAATATGGGAAGAAAAACCCTTCTGATGGAAACAAAAGTCCATCAATACAAGACATGAAACAGTCCATCCCTCTTTTCACTCCTTCTCAGAATTTTCCTGATCCGAACATGGGCGCTGAGTACTTGGAAAATGCTACAGGCACCAAAACTGCTTTTATTATTACAGCCAAATCTGGTAGACCCAGACATACCAAAGGACTGGCTTGACAGAAAATATATATACACATATAGTCAGATTGTTACCTTAACATGATTGTAAAGCCTCGTTTTTTTTCCCTATAAAAATAACAAACATGTTATACTTACCTGCTTTGTTGCAGTGAATTTGCACAGAGCAGCCCAGATCCTCCTCTTCTCGGGTGCCTCTTCTGTGCTCCTGGCCCCTCCCTCCTGTTCAGTCACCCCCACAGCAAGCTCCATTCAGAAACAGAGTCCCGACTCCACCCTATTTCTCCCCTGATTGGCTAGCTGACTTTGATTGATAGCAGTGGCAGCCAATGGCGCTGCTGCTATGTCTCAGCCAATCAGGAGGGAGAATCTCGGACGGCTGAGACACCCGTGGGCATCGCTGGACAGAGAGGGACCTCAGGTAAGTATTAGGGGGATGAGGGGGCTGCTGCACACAGAAGGCTCTTTAATCTTAATGCATAGAATGCATTAAGATAAAAATACCCTCTGCCTTTACAACTCCTTTAAAACAGGATTTGTTCTTGCCTGTATTGCCCCTTTAAATTCATGTTGTCCATTGCAAATCACATAAGGGCACCAATGACTGACATGTCACAGGATAATATAAGCACGGCGGAATTGTGCTGTGAAGGGCTGGGTGAATAAGAGAAGATTGGCATGCCAGCCGGGTATGACAATATGCTCAGCACAATGAACACAGATTTAAAACATTTATTCCCGATGCTATTAGTATGTCAGGGTGTCGCACTTAAAGGTTCAAATGCCAATACAGAGCTTGCCATTCGGGCTCTTGATGGCTGCCAGAAGCCTCATTATGTTGATTGATTTAAAGAAAATCAGCATATTTACATTCCAAAAACAAAAAGTCTCTGATTTCAGTAATCTCTATTAAGAGATGAATAAGTACACTCTTACATATGTAAAAGCCATTTTTGTAGTCTAATTGACATTGCAATTTCTAACAACCCTACGTGACATTTCCATAATTTAACCAAGAACAAAAAGAAAAATAATTTCTCTGGTCATTAAAGTGTACCTGACACCACGTAGAGAAGAAGAGAACATTCCTTCCGAATGACAGACCGATACTTCAAAACAAGCAGACTTACAGTTTGCTAGAAAAAATGATTTTAGTGGTACAGATACGGTTTTTTTTTTTTTGATTGGTAAAGACGGCCACTATGTCTAAACTTGTTTTTGTTATGTTGCACATTGTTTTTCAGGCACTGAGAGCTGAAGGGGAAGTTGTTTAGGCAGCTTGGAGAAGGGGGTGAGCAGACATGACACAGGAAGTGCAATGAGCAGACAGGAAGAGGCTACATTGCTAGCAAAGACCCCAACCATGCCTATGCAGTGTGGCAGTGGTGTATGAAACCTAACAGGCTGAAGATTACATATATTTCAGCAGGTCAAACAGTTCACATGTAGGGTTTGAATGTAAAACATTTATTTAGATTTTGGTCTGTGTTTTTTTTTTTCTGTTCTATCGATTTTTGATGTCTTAACATCTGATGTGGTTTCTACCTCTTTTCAAATCCTATCTGCACGCATAGGAGATCCTGTGTACAGTATTAGAATGACAACAAGATCACAGAAACCTAGCTGTAACTGTGGGACAGTGCTGCTTCTAAGGCAAGCCATACATGCTTTGATTTCCTTCCCTTCTGCCATCGGTGAAAGGAAAGACTATCGCTTGATTCCCCCATTAACCCAGTCTGGGTTGATGGGGGAATTCCTCCCGCTGCACTATTGTGTTCTGCCGTGGTGAGCCTTCCCAGCTGGCAGAACACATTAATTACTGCAAGCGGCTATAGCTGCCGGCAGTTATCACATGTAAAAAAATCTGACAGGATGATTGAACAAGGGACGATTGATGGATCGACCTGGGTACAATCAGCCTGCCCACAGACGGATTGCATCTCTGTCGGTCCCTGCTGAACCGTCTGAGATTTAATCCATCTATGGCAGGCTTAACCAGCAGTACATGCAGCTTAGGCCCCTTTCACACTGGGCGCTGCAGCGGCGCTTTGCCGGCAGTTCAGCCGCGCTGCCCATTCATTTCAATGGGTAGGAGCGGTATACACACCACTCCTTCACCGCTCCAAAGATGCTGCTTGCAGGAGTTTTTTTTAATGTCCTGCCAGTGCATCGCCTCAGTGTGAAAGCCCTCGGGCTTTCACACTGATACTGCAGGGGGGTAGTTTTTCAGGCGCTACTTTTAGCCCAAAAGCGCCTTAAAAACGCCCCAGTGTGAAAGAGGTCTTAGTCTGAGGACCATTATTAAGGTATATGTAAACCCATTCACTAAAATCTCATGCAAGTTCTACCATGTGAACACCATTTAAAAATTCTTTATAACTATATCCTATTACTTAGTTAATAATGCATGGTGATCTGGCTATAAAGGTCGTTGTTAAGGCATTTTCTAAGTGACAATGTTCGGTCCCTGCCTCCAGTTATACACCTATGTGGTCACACTAGCTTCTGCTGGAGACCACAAGAGGCTTCGAGATGGATCACCGTTGTCACCTCCAGGAAATAAGCCCTGAGAATAACCATGCCGCCATCTTTGGAGTGCATGTAAACAGGAAGTGACTGCAAAGAAGCTACAGGAGTTTTGCAGCTTTGAGATGTAACAAAGGATGAAAAAAAGTACTTTTTTTTTTCAAATGTCTATTTTAGTATTTTAGCAAAATTAAGTAATCTAGTTTGAGTTTACATCTACTTCAAAGAGAAGTATGGGTTTAAAAAAAACAAAAAACAAAACACATTTATACTTACCTAGGTGGATGCAGCATTGATCCGATGTGGTGTCTGCCCTCTGCTGCTTCTAAGGTGGAGAGTGCTTAAAGACAGCTGAATGTTCAGTTCTCAGTCTTCAGTGAGCTGGTTACTGTCAGTCACCGGCTCTCTGCTCTGTGGAGGGGATGGGAGTGGCTGGGTCAGTCTCCCAGCAGCTCACTGAGAGGCTGATCCAGTCATCTGGGTGGATCCTGACTGTAAAGCTGGGACTGATCCAGAGCCTGAACTGGCTGAGTGATGATAATGCCCGCTGTCGGCTGAAAACGAGTCACAGGAGTGCACAACAAACTGAAAATAGCTTTGGCTATACTTCCACTTTAAGCTCTACCCATATAAAATAATTGAAGAGTCTACATACAAAATTCTTTATAGGTTTAGTGTAATTAATGGACTTTTTTTTCAAGAACATGGTGAGATATCCTGGGAACCAGTTCAAATGTTATTTCCTGGGGTTAAAAGGAGTTTCACTTTATTGCTCAACTTTTCCTTCCGTCATGGTGCAAAAGACACCTCAGCAAGTTCCATTTGGGTTTTCACTGACCTCTCCATCAAAGGGAACCATTGTCTTGACTGGACTCGGATAAATGACTTGCAAATGAAAAGAAACATTTTTATGATTCAATGCCGCTGCCTGCGTTTTAAATGCAAGGTTAAAAAGTGCTGTGTGAACCTTTTAAGGTTATTGAAACTAAATTATTAACGCTACATTTCACCTTCCTTTTGTCCTCCTCTTGCTGTTTGAGCTCATTACTTGCTGCAAGTTCATTTCAACAAGTTGTAAATCAAATGCCCGTCCGTCTGAACTGGTAATGTTTAGAATAAAAAACAGGAGATTTCTTTTATAGGCCTGCCCTGGCACTCCCACAGCTAGCATATAAAACATCCCCCTACAGAACTTATTTAAAGGGGTTTTCCATTTTGACAAAGAAATTGGGAAATGATCCCTCCCCTCTTAAACGTCCACCATTCTGCAATGCTTTGGCTTTTTATTAACTTCAATTGCTGATGTTCTGCCTTTTCCTAAATAGTTTTTTGTCAGCGCAAGGCCTCTAAGCCATTTCAGCAAGCTGTAACCACTTCAGATTTGGGCTGCAGTACCACCCGCAGTTGAAATTTAGCACTGCAGGGTCAGCTCAATTATTTTACAAATACATGACTTTACTAACCCAAATCATTGCACACTCTAATTTTGGGTAGTAGGGTTTCATTAGGCATACTGTAGTTAAGGCACACAGTATGTTAACAGGTACTTTTGGTTTTGACCAGAAGCAACATTTGGGCAGGATGGTATCACACTACAGATAGCTGTATAATATACAAAGATCACACATATTTGGAACTCTACAATCACTCAATGAAATTATCAATACAATATCAGCTTAAAACTTAAAATGTCCTGATAATCAAATCACGAAAATAGTAAAGCAGTGAGTGCAAAGTAGGACATTGTGCTGACGCAAAGGGGAGGTGGTATGGCCTGATCATGTCATTTGAAGGGAGCCTTCAATATGGAGGACTGGTAAAGCAGCTGTATATGCTGGTTGTTCCACTGATTGACAGTTATGTTCACAATACCCACCCATGCTGTGGTCATTGGCTTTAAAGAGGAGATGTTATGAATCAATACAGTCATATACTGGCATCTGTGCGGAATCTATTTAAAAGGATACATCCATATCTGAGAGGCAGTGGGTGTTTACATGTCCAGGTTGCTGGAAATAAGCTTACATTTATTTGAATATATACAGTGCCTTGAATAAGTATTCATACCCCTTGAAATTTTCCACATTTTTTCATGTTATAACCAAAAATATAAATGTATTTTATTGGGATTTTATGTGATTGACCAACACAAAGTGATACATAATTGTAAAGTGGAAGGAAAAGGATAAGTGTTTTTCAACATTATTTACAAATAAATATGTGAAAAGTGTGGTGTGTATTTGTATACAATACTTTGTAGAACCACCTTTCGCTGCAATTACAGCTGCAAGTCTTTTTGGGGATGTCTCTACCAGCTTTGCACATCTAGAGAGTGACATTTTTGCCCATTCTTCCTTGCAAAACAGCTCAAGCTCTGTCAGATTGGATGGAGAGCGTCTGTGAACAGAAATTTTCAAGACATGCTAGAGCTGGGTGATTTTCTCCCCTAAAAAAATCTGCGATTTAAAAAACAAAAAAACAAAAAAAAAAACTTGATTCACGATTCGAATCAAATTTTTATTTTTATTTTTTAAGGACACTGCGCCGGTCCTGAGGAGCTGCGAGCAGGAGTTTTTAGGCGAGGCCGCGGCTTCGGCCTGAAAATCTGAATCGATTGGACCTCTCAACTCGATTCAAATCGATTTTTTCCCCAGCCCTAAGTCTCGCCACAGATTCTCAATTGGATTTAGGTCTGGACTTTGACTGGGCCATTCTAACACATGAATATCGAATTTGCTTTGAGGTAAACCATTTCATTGTAGCTCTGGCTGTATATTTAGGGTCGTTGTCCTGCTGGAAGGTGAACCTTCGCCCCAGTCTCAAGTCTTTTGCAGGTTTTCTTCTAAGATTGCCCTGCATTTGGATCCATCCATCTTCCCATCAACTCTGACCAGCCTCCCTGTCCCTGCTGAAGAAAAACATGCCCACAACATGATGCTACCACCACCATGTTTCATAGTGGGGATGGTGTGTTCAGGGTGATGTCCAGTGTTAGTTTTCCGCCACACATAGCTTTTAGGACAAAGTTATTCACTGCTTCTCTGATTAATGCTTTCCTTGCCCAGCTTGTCAGTTTAGGTGGATGGCCATGTCTTGGTAGGTTTGCAGTTGTGCCATACTCTTTCCATTTTCGGATGATGGATTGAACAGTACTCTTCGAGATGTTCAAAGCTTGGGATTTTTTTTATAACCTAACCCTGCTTTAAACTTCTCCACAACTTTATCACTGACCTGTCTGTTGTGTTCCTTGGCCTTTATAATGCGGTATGTTCACTAAGGCTTGGGGGAGAATCTCAAAAAAAAATTCTTCCGAAAATCTTATCTATGAATTTTCGTTCAAATTTTGCACCATTAGTGGGCTGCAGCAACAGCCGATTTTCGTGCGGCCATCGAATTTGAGTAATCAGGCATGTTGGAAATTTTTTGAAAAACAAAACGATTTTCTAATCAATGATGGAAGAATCGTGTGAGAAATGTAATCGAAAAAGAAATGCGCATGTGCAAGAAAAGAAAATTCCCGGAAATAAAAGAAGATTCCGAGCCACGGAAATTATTTTCTGTTGCAACATGAGGTGAAATTGAAGGCTTGGTTGGCCGAATTTCGAAATCAATGGTGGCATCATCGGATCACAAAACGCACAAAATTTCAAATTTTCTAAAAAAAAAAAAAAAAAAATGTAGAAAATTCAACCATGTATGGCCAACCTAAGGTTCTCCAACAACTCTCTGAGGGCTTCACAGAACAGCTGTATTTATACTGAGATTAAATTACACACAGAGGGACTCTGTTTACTAATCAGGTTATTTCTGAAGGTAATTGGTTCCACTAGATTTTAGTTAGGGGTATCACAGTAAAGGGGACTGAATACAAATACATGCCTTATAGTACACACGATCGGAAATACCGACAACAAAACCGTGGATTTTTTTCAGACGGAATGTTGGCTCAAACTTGTGTTGCATACACACGGTCACACAAATGTTGTCGGAAATTCCGAAAACTTCAAGAACACGGTGACGTACAAGACGTACGATGAGCCGAGACCAATGCAGTTCAATAGGCAGTTCGGCTCTTCTGCTTGATTCTGAGCATGCGTGTTTTTTTGTGCGTCGGAATTGCATACAGACGATTGGAATTTCCAACAAGAACTTTTGTTGTCGGAAAATTTGAGAACCAGCTCTCAAATTTTTGTTGTCGGAGATTCCGACAGCAAATGTCCGATGGAGCCTACACGCGGTCGGAATTTCCGACAAAAAGCTCACATCGAACATTTGTTGTCGGAATTTCCGATCGGGTGTACGCGGCATAAGTTTTCAGATATTTATTTGTAAATATCCACTTCACAATTATGTGCCACTTTGTGCTGGTCCAATACATAAAATCCAAATGTTTTTGGTTGTAACATGACAAAATGTGGAAAATTTTAAGGGTTATGAACACTTTTTCAAGCCACTGCAATATATATATCTATCTATATCCCATTTTTTTAGATCTTCCTCTGCATAACTGCTGGGTGGGATCATGGGACCTCCAATGCATGATATGTACTGTACATAACACACCTATTTCCACATCATTTTTTTTACATAAAGCAATTTTTAAATGTATTGGTCTCTATAAGCATAGGCAACCAACAGCGAGATCACCTTTCAGTGCCAACATCTAAACTTAATTTTATTTATTTTTTTGAGAAGAAAATAAATAAATCTCGATTTCAAAAAGATACATAGTGCTAGACATGTGCACTCTGAAATATTTCGTTTCGGAATTTAATTTTCGTCCGAAAAATAAATGTATTTAGTTACTCCCGAAATTCGTTTTTATTTATTTAGTTTTTCGTTAGAAATTGCATTTGTCCGAAAATCTGAATGAATTAAGGTCGAATCTGTCATTGAAGGCTTATGGTGTCCGTCGAATGTTCAAAGAAGATTCGACGGAGCAGCGAAACTGTACGACGCTGCAATCATACATTTCCGGTCGAATGTTCCGCCTACAAGCTACAGTAGAATTCTAATGTTGTATGACTAGTAATAATTATATTTATTAATTACTATTACTAGTCAACCAACATTAGAATTCTTCTATAGCCTATGGGCGGATGCATTTGACCGGAATTGTACGATTGCAGTGTCGTACAGTTTCGCTGCACCATCGAATCTTCTAACTTTCGACAGACACCTGACAGATTCGACGTTTGTATGTTTTTCGATGCTTTGACGAATCTTCGTCGTTCATGTTGAATTGTCAAGTTAGTTCTAGCTATTTTACTGCTCCTCCTCTTTGGTTACAATCAGCCAATAACATTCATCATCATAATTATTTTTATTTTACTCCCCCCCCCCCCCCCAATTCCAGCAGCGATCTTTTCTCTCTATGTCAAATCTTTTCTCTCTATAATGTCAAATCTTTTCTCTCTATGTCGAATCTTTTCTCTCTATGTAGAATAATCTTGGACTAATAGAGTTAAGGTTAGGCACATTCGACCGCAGGTTCGATAGACACAGATTGTTATTGTCAGCGTCACGTTGAATCTCCTATCTATATCGAACTGTTGTCGCAACGAAAACGAAAATAAAGCATTTGTTTATGTTGGATCTTTCGGTTTTCGGATTCTGTGCTTTCGTTTTCGTTTGTTAAAACGATAACAAAAATACCTGAAATTCGGACGAAAATGCATCCGGACGAAAACGAATGCACATGTCTACATAGTGCATCATTATGGAAACAGTGACCAGACTGCGTGGTAGCCTATTCCTTCTCACTACTCTTCCCATTGGCAGCTCGAGATGCCAATCAAACTTTTTAGGCAACAGGGAGACACCGAGAGTGGAAAAGGCCAAGCCACAGAGCGACCATGAGAGATCTGCTAACAGTTTTCATGATCATGCGCTCTGTATTTTCAAAGTAGCGGGTTTTAGAAAAAAAGAAGAAAGAAAAAACAAGAGAATTGTAAGAGCAAAGCTAAAAAACTAATCTTGAGACACAGGTGTATGATTTTGTTCTATTGTCTATTATGCTTTTAGAAAATGTCAATATCACTTACACCAAAAGCCTATATTAGAATTTCTAATGCACACAGTTCTCATACAATCAGTACTTTTTGGCTTCATGTTCCTTGGAAAGCACTGCACAATACACCAAACATGGTCTATTCAGGTAGAATAGCTGAAACTTTTTACTGTGTAGATAAGCAGCAGCCCTCTGCTCCGCTTGCATGGTTGAATTCATGCTTTCAGCCTCCGCTACCGTGAAGAAAAGATTCCACACACGGCCATGCCCCGACCTTGGCATTTTAACTTCACTGAAAGCTAATGCGATAAACTCGCATAATAGCTACTATGGGAAAGGAATGAAAACAGCTCCAGGAGATGTCACTGAACTTAATGTCCCCATACATTCATTGTTACAGATCACCTTACAACAATGTGGCAAAGGGGTCAAAATAACCATTTTTAAGGCAACTGCTTGGTGCACAAGACATTCATAATTTCAATCGGAGAACAATTTACTCCTACCAAGTTGGTTCAGTGAGAAATATTAAATCAGTGGAACCCTAGGGTTTTCTATAAAGTTAATTTACCTTTTGTCGCTTCACAAAAGATGGAGTGAATTCAGAAACATTCCATAATTTTGAAGGTTTCTACGTCTCTAAGTTGAGTATGGGCCCACTTCCTCCATTACGTCCCTATTGATCAATGAGGCCACCCATTAGAGTTATGGACCAATAGCAGTGGCGGTGCGTCCATAGAGGGTGCAGGAGCGCCACTGCCTCGCGCTCCTGCACCGCCACTGAAAAACAATACATAGATTCATGCCGCTGCCGCCCACGATTCAGATGGCCGGCCCCCTGGCGAGCGCCGGCCATCTTAATAACAGGAGCTGGTTGGCTGTGGAAGTGTCTAATCAGATCCAGCGGCTCCGATAGGCTTTATGATTACAGCCTGAGGGCTGTAATCGGCTTCCAAATAGTTAACCAGGGGATGCACGGGGGGTGCGTTCCTTGGTTAACACTGACGCGCATCTACCGGTAACCTGATTGGCTGAAGCGACATCAAGGGCGGAACAACGATGCATATGTGGTGGGAATGCCCAATAATAGAGGAGTATTGGACAGAGATTTTGGATTACATTGAAGTTGTCACGGGGGAAAAAATAATACAAAACGCGTGGACATGCCTATTTCATGGTACAAATAAAACAAAAAAGCAATACCAGAAAACATTAGTCCCACCATTACTTAACGCAGCAAAAGGACTAATTCCAAGAAACTGGATAGCTATAAAGAAACCGACTATTAAAGAATGGATTCAACGGGTAGAGTATATCTCAGAAATGGAATACCTGAGCCAGGGAGAGCAGGGAAAGGGGGAAGATTACAGGACAACATGGGAAAAATGGAGAATATTTAAACAATCAGATAAATACGTTCAGGGAATGATAGTAAAAGAATAGGATAGGAGGGGGACAGATCAGGGGAATAGGGGGGGGGGTGGGGGGGGGAGGGGAGAACACAGGGAGGGAAATAGGGAAAAGGAAAAGTAAGGAAATATGTAAAGATATTTTTGTACGAAAATTTGTTTTTGTTTTTTCCACATAAATGTGGGTGTACGTAACTACATGTTGAATAATTTTCCAATAAAAAGAAAAAGGTAAAAAAAAAAAAAAAAAAAAGGGCGGGACTACATTGAGGGATCGTGGAGGAGGATCCGAGGATGGCTGACCGAGAAAGGTAAGTGCCAGGTGGGGAAGGGGGGGCAATTTGGCAGCATTTTAGGGGAAAACTGGTGGCAATTGATGGGCACAGTGGCGACAATGGCATGGCACATTGGCTGCATTTGGCATGGCACAGTGGTGACAATGGCATGGCACAGTGGTGACAATGGCATGGCACAGTGGCGACAATGGCATATCACAGTGGCGACAATGGCATGGCACAGTGGCTGCGTTTGGCATGGCACAGTGGCTGCGTTTGGCATGGCACAGTGGCTGCGTTTGGCATGGCACAGTGGCTGCGTTTGGCATGGCACACTGGCGACAATTGTTGGGCACAGTGGCGACAATGGCATGGCACAGTGGCAACAATTGATGGCATGGCACAGTGGCGACAATGGGCACAGTGGCGACAATTGATGGGCACAGTGGTGACAATTGATGGGCACAGTGGCTGCGTTTGATGGCATGGCACAGTGGCGACAATTTTATGGCACAGTGGCTGTTTGATGGGCACAGTGGCGGCAATTGATGGGCACAGTGGCGGCAATTGATGGGCACAGTGAGGCTGCAATTGATGTTTTTTTCGTTTGTTTGCTCCTCCCCAAAA
Organism: Rana muscosa; assembly: GCA_029206835.1. Classification (NCBI taxonomy): domain Eukaryota; kingdom Metazoa; phylum Chordata; class Amphibia; order Anura; family Ranidae; genus Rana; species Rana muscosa. The sequence continues at coordinate 235,073,514 of CM055122.1, read as the reverse complement.
ATTTTGAGCACCGGCAGCCACTGACCAATAGTAAGGTGTGTGAGAGGTAGGGGATGCAAGTTCGACATCAAAACCTGAACCTGACATTTTCATTAGAGTGCAGATATCAGAGTTCTTGGAAACTCTGCAAGGTATCTCAAAGGTGCCTTTAATAGGCTCTCTCAATGCTAAAAACCTCTTCACAAAAAAAACCTTCACAAAAGAAAATTAAAGCAAGACTGCCGCAAATAACAGGCATTAAAAGGATGTTGGGAATTATTTTGCTTTTTTCTCCCCAATGAAACTTGTGATTACAGTATCTGGCAGAGGGAAAGACTTTAAATGTTGACTCCTTTGGCAGAGTTGACATGTGAACGAATGCAGGAAGCCGTAACAGAAGCTGATGCCAGATGATGTAAAGGTGCGTTAAAAAACAAAAAAAAAGGTCCTTTAGGAACATCCACCTTTCACTATGCCCACCAATAACTGCAGAACCATGACACATTTTGCATGGTACACTTTCATTAGCCCAAAGAACTGTGTCTCTACCAAAGAATGGCTTGTTATTGTGTTCACCTTCCAGGTCAGGCTTCCAGTCCTCACCCAACCACCAAAGCCAAGTTCCCAGTATTCATCTAGGTATGATGCACATGTGTAAAACCTCACCTGCATCCCATAATGAAATGTTTCATCCCCAAGTGGCAAATCACTAGGTTCTAAGAGGCAGAAGAACTTGGTCAAGTGATGGAGCCTGGTACAAGGCAAAGTTGGATTAGAAAAACTTACCATATTAACATAAATAGCACAGCTAAATTTAAGCGAAGTACAAATATTTACCCTTCACGGTGCACAAATTCTAACCAGCCCACAGTTTTATTCAAACAAATAGTAAAAACAAAGGATACTGATAATACATCTGAGCTGAGATTATGCCCAGAGGTAATTTAGGCTGGTGTAAATGAAGATGAATTATTACCCAGCATTTAGATGAATGACCCACTATACAATCCAATCCCTCCCCACCGTGTCTGCCTCCGCGGCAGCTGTGTTACATGACGGAAGGAATTATCACAATGGTGTATGGCTATCCGAACACCTGTTGGAAGTGTGCGCTTCATTTTTCTTGTTCCATAGGATGTCAGATGGGATTTACATGGGTTTACTTCATATTTAATACAGCTTTCATGCTTAATATGATGCATTTAAGTAGGAGAATTAGTGAAGCTTCTGTTTGTTATATCTGCCAGGACCCCACAGGCGAGAGCTGTGTCCCAGATATGGTACTTAGTCTGAGAAGCAGGTTCTCTGGCTATAGACACACTTATTAGAGGGTCTTCATGCACAGGAAAGATACACAAATGAAAAGGTACACTTCAATTTAGGTTTTATGAATGTAAACATTTTCATAAATACATAAAAAAAAAAAAATATATAAAAAACATCCTCCGTGGGAAAATCATGGAGGCTGCAGTTGCTGAACTCTCCTGGCTATAATGCTGAAGCTTTAATGCCGAGTGGCTGAGCAAGAATATGTACAGAGAGAAGGAATTCTGACACTTTTGACAACATGTTTGATCCGGGTCTGTGACTAAAAAGTATATAAAGTGTATTTAACCACAAAAATGTAATATATTGCAGCTTACTAGGCCATTGATGTAGCGACTGCATTTGTTTTCTTCATTCAGGTTTTTGGACTTTATTTGCACCAGGTAATCCTTCCTTTCCTAGGATGACAACACTCACTAAGGCTGGTCAATCAGCTGAGATTCGAACCGTTAATGGGCAGGCTGAATGTACCAAGTTGAGTGATCGATCAACTTGGGTACAACCAGCCTTTCGGAATTTACTTGTGATTATAGCCGCTAGCAATAATCCCTGTCTTCTCCCAGGAAGAATGGCTCAGTAGTAGAGATTCCCGTCAGCACTGTCTGCGTTGATGGGGGAATCGTGCAAATTGCTTTCAAGAAATTCACACTGTCTATGGCCGGCCTTATTCTCTATCAGAACTAAGACCAGAAAAGACCACAGAACTCCACCCTACTCCTGTTGTTTATAATATAGAGGAGCATGGCCCTGAAGTCCTTTAGAGCCAACTAAGAACAATGTAATTGTAACAGTCACAACACGCATGGGAATATATCAACTCACAAGATTTATGGCAAGTTTAACGGGTATTTTATATATTTTTTTTAAACATTACAAAACACTTTCATTTGTGCATTTAACAGAAAAAAAGTTCATTGTTAGGGTTTAGATACGATTGAAGTTACACACAGTTAAGCCGGCCATAGATGGTTCCAATCAGGAAATCTTGCCGGGCTCAGCAGGGACCAGCCGACATCAAACCATCTATAGGCAGGCTGAATGTGCCCAAGTCGACAGATCGATCGACTTCAGTACAACCAGCATGTTGGATTTGCAGCATGTGATCATTGACTATAGCCGCTAGCAATAATCACTGTCTGCTCAACGCCCCCCCTCTCCTTCAACAGGAGGGGAACACAATAGCTTTGTGCGAGGAATTCCCCAACACTGACTGTGTTGGAGGAATTGAGTGATCTATGGCATGCCTTAAGCATCTAGCATTTTCTTTAAGAGGCCAGCGACAGCAGCACCCATAATACTCCTCCTGTGACTGTGCTACCCGTAAATGCGGTCACATTACATCACCACCACATTGAGAGTCAATTATAATCCATTGAACAGCGCCACACCTACTTATTTTTCTCCTTCATTCATTTACTCCACCTAGGTGGTAGTAATCTGTAGAGGCAGCAGTTCTCTTGATTTACCATATTATATTATATATTTTTTCCCCTGCTGGTATTTTTTTTCCTTTGAGCGGAATCATACACACCCTTTACCCTTAAATGCTGCAACTGCTCTAGAATCAGAAAGTTCACTCAATTGATGTATATTAGGCAAGATCTCTTTAAACCTATTCAGCGTTTTTTGTTTTTTTGTTTTACAAAACCGTAAACTTTTTGCCAAGTTGTGATAATACAAATGAACTTATAGAGTCAGTTCACCTTTGAAATAGATCTTTGTAGCAATTGAACCTACAATAAATCCCAATCAGTATGTGTATTTTCTGCTTTACCCAGATGATCTGTCGATGTAGCTCAGTGACCGATGATCTAACTACATTTCCCATAATTCAATGTTCAATTCACAATTTCATGTGATGGGAGGATGAAGGAGGCATTGCTGAAGTCACAGGAGGCCTACAGGCATGCAATTTGAGGGCAGTTAAATTTCTCTACCCTGTACCTTACTAGCCTAGTAGGGCCCCTTACCTGTACTGCAACATTTACTATAAAAGGTGATCTAACCATTTACATTCACTGATTAAGAGGCTATATTCTGCCAGGGACTCCTAGTAGGTTTCAATGCTGGTACTTACAGGTGCCATCTGCTGTCACACTAGCATACAGTTTAAAACGGCTCATTTCAGCATGCAAGCTACTGTCCAATGTGTTACCGAGCAAGACACTGATAACATTTCTCTTTTCTTTTAGCTTTATGGAAATGTCATAAATTTAATTTGTTCCCTTTTTCTAAGTGGCCTTGCAATGCGCCTGCATTGTTCTGGGCAGATTAACGCAGGTCACCGCACATGGTATGAAAGAGCCCTAATTGTGTAAGAAAACAATGTAGTCTTATTTCCTGTTCAGGCACAATTCCAATAAGATAGAAAAAAGGGTTACATGAAACAGTGATAAACTTTATCATTCAAGCAAAGGAAAAATGGTCTAGTAATTCAAGAGCAAGGGAATCGTAATGATGACAGATGTAAAAATATAAAGGTTAAAGTAAATTTAAACACTACTAGAAGAGTGTCTAGCCCGTCAAAGCAATGTGCATCACAAACCACTGCCATTATAATTTTTTTTCCATAATATACAGTTTTAACCTTTTTTTAATTCTTTGTTACTTCTCAGAAGCGCTGAGCTCCTGCTGCGTCTGTAAGGCACTTTCTGTCTACATGTACGCACGCCAGTATCGCCTGCACATCATTGCTCTATATCAGATCCCCGCTAGTGCTTGTGCAATGTGTGCAGACATTACTCTCTCTCAATCAACAGTAAAGTGATTCCAAAGGCAAAGGTTTTTTTTTAATACATTCTATGCATTAAGATAAAAAAACCTTCTGTGTGCAGCCCCCCTATTACTTACCGGTGCCCCATCTCAGTCCAGCCATGTTGCACGAGAGAAACAAAGTCTGGGGACTCTCCCTCCTGATTGGCTGAGACACAGCAGTAGGCGCCATTGGCTCCCGTTGCTGCCAATAAAAGCCAGTGAGCCACTGCTGAAAGAGATGGACACACAGAGCAGCAGCCTGGCTGCCCTCATAGCAAGCTACTTGCTGTGGGGGCACAGAGAAGGAGGGAGGGAGGAGCCGGTATGGGACCCGAGAAGAGAAGGAATATTAACACAAGGTCCACAATTTTCAGATAGTCTGTTGCGTCAAGCCCCTGATGATTGGACAGGCGTCCATGAAATGCGTCAGGCTCCATAGATGCCAAGATATACAATGTAGAGATCTACTATGCACCTTTTTATGGGATTATGATATATTATGAATTGTACTATGTGTATGTTTTGTTTTTTGATGCTAATCTTTTTATCTATGCCTGACATGTGGATGTTGATGCTTGTGTTGATCATGAATTTATTGCATGTATAATAAATTATTATATTTATTTCTTATATATTTCTTCATTTTATGATATTTAGTGATTCCCTCACTTAAAGTCCGACGGCCACATTTCTCTCGTTGGCTGCTCTGTGCAAAACCACTGCACAGAGCAGGCAAGTATAACATGTTTGTTATTTTTAAACAAAAAACAAGACTTTAATATCACTTCAACTATTTTTAATGCTTATGCTGTATAAGTAAATAGATAGGAAGGTATATTGTATTTACTTGTTTTAAACATTTTTTTTTTTTTTAATTTCTTCAGTTGCTTCCTGGTTTCTGGCCTCGGCAAAAAATGATGTCATACATCCCAGGAGTCCTTACGGGCATTTTTTTTTTTTGGGGGGGAAGGGGCTTTATCAGACAAGCACACCCTCCTGCCTGCATGCCTGAGCTAAGCGCAGATGCATTCCAGGAAGTACATGCTACATGAATCATCTCAAGATGGCCGCAATTAGAAATGCTTTTCAAATAAAGCATTTAGATATGAATGGATGAGTTTTCTTTGACTATTCAAAATAAATTAACCCCTTGCCGACCACTGCATGACTATATACGTCGGCAGAATGGCACGGCTGGGCAGATCGACGTATATAAACGTCACATTTAAGGCCCGGGGTTGCGGGTGCGCGCCCACCGCGAGCTCTGTGAGTCTGACCACCGGTCCCGCGGACTCGATGTCCACCGTGAGTCCCGGGATCGTCTCACGGAGAGGAAGAATGGGGAAATGCTAATGTAAACAAGCATTTCCCTGTTCTGCCTAGCGACAGGACACGTGTCGTGTCACACATAGCCCATCCCCCCTACAGTTAGAACACATCCCTAGGACAACTTAACCCCTTCCCCGCCCCCTACTGGTTAACCCCTTCACTGCCAGTCACATTTACACAGTAATCAGTGCATTTTTATAGCACTGATCGCTGTATAAATGTGAATGGTCCCAAAATAGCGCCAAAAGTGTCGCAGTCACAATAAAAATCGCTGATCGCCGCCATTACTAGTGAAAAAAAATATATATATTAATAAAAATGCCATAAAACTATCCCCTATTTTGTAGACGCTATAACTTTTGTGCAAACCAATTAAACGCTTATTGCGATTTTTTTTTACCAAAAATATGTAGAAGAATACAGATCGGCCTAAACTGAGGATTTTTTTTTTTATATATATATTTTTGGGGATATTTATTATAGCAAAAAGTAAAAAATATTGCTTTTTTTTCAAAATTGTCGCTCTATTTTTGTTTATAGCGCAATAAAAACAAAAAACAGAGGTGATCAAATACCACCAAAAGAAAGCTCTATTTGTGGGGAAAAAGGACATCAATTTTGTTTGGGAGCCACGTCACACGACTGCGCAATTGTCAGTTAAAGCGACGCAGTGCCGAATCGCAAAAAGTGCTCTGGTCTTTGGCCAGCAAAATGGTCCGGGGCTGAAGTGGTTAAACCGTGTTTTTGGTTTCTGATGTTCATACATCTTAAAGGATAAGTTCACCTTTTGTAACACGTTACACTCATATTCAGGGTGTAATATGTAACTTAATACAAATCCACCGTCCCCCGAACCTCCCTGATATGACAGGTGTCCAGTGATCTTCTTCCTCAGCTCTCTGTCACACTCTAAAGAAAAAGGCTGTGCGGGGCTTCGCCTGCCCAGCCACATCACTCATGCACAGAGTTCTGTGAATAGAAAACTACATGGTCTGGCAGCCTTTGCGGTTGTCGGCTTGTAGTTCTCAATGAACTACCACGTTGCTGTTGAGCGCTGTGGTAATTCTTTGATGCCTCTTGCTAGTGTGTAACTGCTTGACTGTACAATGTACGGCCAAACAGCTTCCACACACTTACATTCTGCAAGAGCCCTGCTTAGCACCCACAATCTGCTGATCATGGGTGCAATGCTTTCCAGTTTTCCAACAAAAAAAATTCTAAATGCACATTTTTTTACCTGCAAAAAGGTGTACATTTATTATTAACCTTAAACTTGACAATGATTTGGCTCACCAGCATTTTTAAAGCTGAATCTGCCCGTATTTTAACCACCTGGTGAATCTCAGTGTTGAAATAGGAAAAGATTAAATCAGTAAGGCTGGGTTCACACAGGTGCGGCTGCAGTTTCCGGCCTGGGGTCTGGTGCGTGTCTGTTCATCGGTTCAGGTCTGAATTTTCACCTGAACCGGACCCAAATACGCACTGGACCCTTTTTCCAATATGGACCGCGGCCACCCCGGACATGTGTGAACCAGCCCCATTGAGAGACGGTCACACTTGCCTGTCATGCAAATTGGATGCAGAGAAACCCGCATTCAATTTACATATGTGTGAACCCAGCCTACGGGTTCTTTAGGTTCTCACAAAAAGCAGACAAGACCTGTTATTTGATTTTAACGAGTAACTGCACATATGTGGCACACTGTACACTGACACCGGAATAACCTACACCTACATGTTCGGCTGAGCCACTTGCTGGGATTTCTCATTAACAAGGTTGCCCATTAAATTGATAAAGCAATAGAGAAAATTCCATATTAAAATACGTGTTTAGGGACTCTGGCGAAATGAGGACACCAATCATCATTATCAAACCATATCTGAGTGAATGTCTGGGGACAAATTGAAAACAGAATGGCAGCACAAGGCAGGCCTTCCTCTAGCACCCAGCACTCAACACACTTCATAACACAACAAAACACATTTTCAAAGCAAAATACATATCATTTTCAACTCAATAAAAGTGTGTTTCCCAACAGCGATTTTTTTTCACTTCGCACACATTATTGCAACATCAAAAGACTGGTTTTATGTGCATATAACAGAATTTGTTTTCTGCTTAAGTAAAACATTCTTTCAAGTCTTTGATGCAAATAAACAACGCTAAAGAGAGGTCTGAAGGAAACGGCAATGCAGGCGGCTCAGTGTGGTACATGGTGTGTCAAAACAAAGGCATGAAGATTGAACTCAAACTTTCTTTTGTCAGAACGAATAAAAAATATTCCGTATATCTCTACAATACATGCACATTTCCTAATAAAATACTTGTTTATCCTGTCAGAAATCCAGTGTCCTTGTAACTACTTGTGCTCTTTTGGCTGTGCTGCACTAAAATCTCAGGTAGTGCTGTTAGTTTTGCCTAGTTACCCTCGGTGGACTACAGAACACCTCCCCTTATGCGGTGGATACAAATGTATTCTGTAGCCCAAATTAGAAGCGAACAGCCTACGATGCTCCTCCATACAAACAGTGCATTGTCACCAGTCCATTCCTTATCCACATGCAATGGTTCAAAGAAGAAATCAAAGTGTGACCCAGAGAGCGATCTGTTACCTCCTAGAATAGATGGAATTCATCCATATTACAGGTGGTCAAAACACATAAACAAAGGGCCCCCAGCTGCAACAACAAACAGCTGGAGACTGGACCATGCACAGCAGAGTGTAGATATTTGCCAGCACACCACGGATCTTCAAATTACGTCCAAATGTTTTTCTATTGATGTTTGATCACATCACAAACGAGAGTGTAATGTTTCGGAGCCACCCTGGACCCCTTCGTCAGGCATGTGATGACAAAGGGGTCCTGCGTGGCTCCAAAACATTGGACTCTCTTGATGTGATCAAACTCCAATAAGAATTGTTTGGACTTAGAAGATCCACGGAGTGCTGGCAAATATCTACACTGAGCCAATTACAGAGGTCATATGATTGGAAAGTCTGCCTCCGCCTCCCAGCATTTAGATTCCTCTTACAGTGCTGGCGGCCGCAAGGCATTAAAGTGTATCTACACCCATAACCAATAATGAGTCCTTAGACATGGTGGTTGCATTAAATCCCTTCTTTCAGGCTTTTATTTTCACCTGGTGATACTGAAAGTAACATACCGTATATATACTTGAGTATAAGCCGACTTTTTCAGTACTTTTTTTATGCTGAAAAAGCCCCCCTCTGCTTATACTCGAGTAAGGGTCTCCCGCTGTGTCAGTCAACTGTTCACTGGCTGTCCACTGTAACAAATCCCCGCCTCCTCCTTGTCCGTGATAGATGGAAAACAGAACACTGATAAACCGAATCAGTGTTTTGTCTATCACGGACGAGGAGGAGGCGAGGCTTTGTTACACTGGACGGCCGCCGACTGCAGTTGCATGGCACAGCGGGAGATCAAAAAGGTACATGAGGCCGCAGATGGGCGCGCACAGTGAGGCCGCAGATGGGCGCGCACAGTGAGGCCGCAAATGGGCGCGCACAGTGAGGCCGCAAATGGGCGCGCACAGTGAGGCCGCAAATGGGCGCGCACAGTGAGGCCACAAATGGGCGCGCACAGTGAGGCCGCAAATGGGCGCGCACAGTGAGGCCGCAAATGGGCGCGCACAGTGAGGCCGCAAATGGGCGCGCACAGTGAGGCCGCAAATGGGCACAGTTGACCCTCTTTTACACTTACAGTAGCTGCTGCATTTCCCACCCTAGGCTTATACTCGAGTCAAAAGGTTTTTCCATTTTTTTGTGGTAAAATTAGGTGCCTCAGCTTATATTCGGGATGGCTTATACTCGAGTATATACGGTACCTTCTGCCATGAGATGACAAAGCTTACTCACTGTACTATACTATACCAATGTAGGAGCAACATTGTCACTCCAGGACAAGAAGTGTGCAAGGGCTACAGAACACCTTGACCTCTCCTCATCTTCAAAACATTGGCTTAAGGTGTTTTAGTCCAGAGAGAGTTCGAAGGAATGCTGATAAGAGTCAGAAGAAGCAGAGTGCACAGGTTTCACAAGATTTCTGGATAGAATTAGCAGCTCACAGACTGCTTTCACTTGTCTGGAATTGATTTTTTTTCTACTGGAAACCCAAGAAACCTCAACGTTATCCAACACTGCATAAACCTGAACAGCTAAACCTCTCTCTTCTGAGACAGCAACATGCTATTTTTATTCCGTCCATGGTATGCTGACACAGTGCAAGTCACAACTCTGGATGAAGCCAAATAAGTATTGGTGATTTAATCAACACATCAAAACAATTTATAAATATAAAACAGAGAGGAAATGTCAGGGCTCAGTGATATTTTCTTGGATCCAGTATGTTGACAACTGTATGACATGCAGAAATGCCAACATGGAAATACCACTTGACTAGGGCCACGTTTTAATAACACGCTCTGGAAAACGTGCAGGACATACAAAGGCTCATATCTGACAACGACATAGTTTAAACAAAATGTAAGCTGACAAAATATTACTTTCATTAATCACATTTTATTTTTGAAGGAAATTACTTCAATATCTTCAAGAGGATTACCACATGACATTTTACCATATGTGTAATGATGGCTCAATTCTCCAAACAGTCAATGTAAATAAACAGCTCAATGTTTCTCTATTCAGAACAATTCTGTCTGGACAAATTACCACCAGTTGATGATGCAAAGGTCTTATTTAAACCTTTGACATAATGTGTATCTTTGAAATCTAGATCTATATTAGTCTCTTCAGAAAATCAAAATTTCCTTTATATAAAAAAAAAAAAAAGAAGAAGTCTGCTACATATACTTCAAAGTCTAGTGAAAATGTTCAGAATTCTACACCATTTAGTTAGGCTGGGGTTAGTGCCGCCAGCCTATGGCCAGGTTATGGACATTCAGAAATGTTCACTGTAAACCGTAAATTAGCTTTAAATTGATCCCTCACTGATCCCTGTAGCTGGAGGCTTGTGGACAAATTACTCCTCAAAGTACACACCACAAGAAGCCTTCCTACGGATCAACTGTGAATATCAGATTCTATATACCGTGAGGGAAAAAAGTATTTGATCCTCTGCTGATTTTGTACGTTTGCCCACTGACAAAGAAATGATCAGTCTAATTTTAATGGAAGGTTTATTTTAACAGTGAAAGACAGAACAGCAGCAAGAATATCCAGAAAAAGGCATTTCAAAAAAGTTATAAATTGATTTGCATTTTAATTAAATAAATATTGGATCCCCCATCAATCAGCAAGATTTCTGTCTTGCAGGTGTCTTTTATACAGGTAACGTGCTGAGATTAGGAGCACTCTTAGGCCCCTTTGACACTGAGCTGTTGCGATTTTACCGCGTTTTACAGCAATAGCGGTAAAAATAGCGCCAACGCCTATGCGTTTTTACCGCGGTTCTCATTCATTTCAATGGGGATAGGCATTTTTACAGCGCTATTTTATGCGCCCCAAAGATGCTCCAAAAAAGCTGTTTGCAGGATTTTTTCCAACGCACAGCCAGCACAACGCCTCAATGTGAAAGTCCTCAGGGCTTTCATATTGAGAATGCTGGGGCAGGATTATTTCAGGCATTTTTACAGCACTATTTTTACCGCAAAAACGCAGTAAAAACGCCTCAGTGTGAAAGGGGCCTAAAAGGGAGTGCTCCAAAATCTCAGCTTGTTACCTGTATAGAAGACCCCTGTCCACAGAAGCAATCAGATTCCAATCTCTCCACCATGTCCAAGACCAAAGAGCTGTCCAAGCATGTCAGAGACAAGATTGTGGACCTACACAAAGCTGGAATGGGCTACAAGGCCATCGCCAAGCAGCTTGTTGAGAGGGTGACAACAGTTGGTGCAATTATTCACAAATGGAAGAAACAAAAAATAACGGTCAATCTCCCTCGGTCTGGGGCTCCATGCAAGATCTCACCTCGCGGAGTTTCAATGATCATGAGAATGGTAAGGAATCAGCCCAGAACTACACGGGAGAATCTTGTCAATGATCTCAAGGCAGCTGGGACCATAGTCACCAAGAAAATAAATTGGTAACACTATGCCATGAAGGACTGAAATCCTGCAGCGCCCGCAAGGTCCCCTTGCTCAAGAAAGCACATGTACAGACCTGTCTGAAGTTTGCTAATGAACATCTGAATGATTCAGAGGAGAACTGGGTGAAAGTGTTGTGGTCAGATGAGACCAAAATCAAGCTCTTTGGCATCAACTCAACTCGCCGTGTTTGGAGGAGGAGGAGTGCTGCCTATGGCCCCAAGAATCCCATCCCACCGTCAAACATGGTGGTGGAAACATTATGCTTTGGGGGGTTTTTTCTGCTAAAGGGGACAGGACCACTTCACCGCGTCAAAGGGACGATGGACGGGGCCATGTACCGTCAAATCTTGGGTGAGAACCTCCTGCCCTCAGCCAGGGCATTAAAAATGGGTCGTGGATGGGTATTCCAGCATGACATCGACCCAAAACACACGGCCAAGGCAACAAAAGAGTGGCTCAAGAAGACGCACATTAGAGTCCTGGAGTAGTCTAGCCAGTTTCCAGACCTTAATCCCATAGAAAGAATGCAAAGGGAGCTCAAGATTCGAGTTACCAAATGTCAGCCTCGAAAGCTTAATGACTTGGAGAGGATCTGCAAAGAAGAGTGGGACAAAATCCCTGAGATGTGTGCAAACCTGGTGGCCAACTATAAGAAACATCTGATCCCTGATTGCCAACAAGAGTTTCGCCACCAAGTACCAAGTCATGTTTTGCAAAGGGGTCAAATACTTATTTGATTTATTAAAATGCAAATAAATTTATAACTTTTTTGAAATGCGTTTTTTTTTGGATATTTTTGTTGATATTCTGTCTCTCACTGTTAAAATAAACCTACCATTAAAATGATAGACTGATCATTTCTTTGTCAGTGGGCAAACGTACAAAATCAGCAGAGGATCAAATACTTTTTTTTTCCTCTCACTGTATGGTGGTTTTCCATTTACGCTTTTTTTTTTCTATTGGTTGAACTAGATGGAATTGTATCATTTTTCAACCTATGTTACAATGTAAAAAGTAATGTAGTTCACCCAGCAGCTCAGTACAATTTGCTCCCCAATGCAAGGGCTCCAGCTCTTTGTTTACAGTAAAAATGACAAGGCTGGAAGACTCCCGAGTCCCGACTCAGAGGAAAAAGCTTGATTGGCTAAGCTGCTTGTCCGTATTCATCTATTTGGTGTTTGTGAGGAACAGGTAAATACTTTGATGTCCACAGGTTCACCTTAAAGCAGATGTCCATGTTTCGTGTCACTTTAAATAGTTTGTTTGGACCAAGCTCATCCAAAAAAACTATTTTCTTCCCTTAGTGCTGCAGTGTCTCTAAGCATTGTATGCACTGCATGCAACTTCAGCTACATACAAGTACACAGTGCTGGGTTCCGGTGTCTTGTTGACCTAATACCCCTATCGATATGGTTCCAAGCGCGTCTGCGCATGCGCACTCAGAACACACAGAAATCTACAAACATCTACAGCTGTTCGTCAGCTGCAGACGCGCTCGCTCCCGACGATACACGCCACGCAGAAAGCGGCGGGGGCGGAGACTAGCAAGTTGATGGCCGGGTGACACGACGCTCAGTATTTTTTAAAATGTTCATGAGTGGGTGCAAGGGGTGGCAAAAGGGGTGGGGCGGAGACTGTGACACGCCACTCTATAGGGCGAGTGTTGTACATATAAATCTCTAGCCTTGCCGTCTAACATTGCAGGGCGCGCACACTCACTCATCGGCCCCTTGCTGTACAGAATGTCATGTCACCTGGCCATCAACTTGTTTAATGCTGCCCTATAGAGCGCCGTGTCCCAGTCTCCGCCCCCGCCGCTTTCTTGTCGAGCTGTTTCCCCTAGCATCGGGAGCGAGCGTGTCTACAGCTGCCGAACAGCTGTTCACGCTCGGAGAATTCCGTCGCCTCGGATTGCGCCTGCGCAGTCAAGCTCGGAACCATATCGATAGGCGGAACCAGCTCGGCAGAACACTGGCTGTAACACAGACTTCCCATCTCATACGTGGAACAAAGCAGTCTTGCTGAGTGGCGGTCAGCCATTCATAGGCAGCTTTGTATTATGTGAATGAATACAAAGCTTCCTCTCTTTGGCTGAGTGGGAGGGGTGGGCTGATGACATTGCACTCTCAGACTCAGTCAATCAGAGTAAGCCTTGCATTCATTCACAGCATACAAAGCTGCCTATGAATGGCTGAGCACCGCTAAGCCAGACTCTATTTTGTTCCAGTGAGACAGGAAAGTCTCTGTCTCACAACCGGAACCCAGCACTGTGTACTGTATGTAGCTGACATTACATGCACTACATACAGTGCTTTGAGACATCGCAGCACTTAGTGAAGCAAATAGTTTATTTGGACCAGCTTGGTCCAAACAAACTACTGAAGGTGACATGAAACATGGACCTCAGATTTAAAGCGGAGCTCCGCCGGGAAAAAAAATATTAAAAGCCAGCAGCTACAGCTACAGCAGCTGCTGGCTTTTAATATTTGGACACTTACCTGTCCTGGAGTCCAGCGACGCTCGCAGCAGAGGACGAGCGACCGCTCGTCGCTCTGCTGCTCCCTCCACCATCCTCACTGAGGGAACCAGGAAGTGAAGCCCTGCGGCTTCATGCCCGGTTCCCTACGGCGCATGCGCGAGTCGCGCTGCGCCGTTCTGATTGGTGCTCCTGTGTTCTGGGAGCCGAGTGTCTCCCACAACACCAAGGGAAGTCTGCGGGAAGTGACGTAACTCCCGCAGATTCCCGGAGAGAGGACTCCCGGATGTGGGTGAAAATACCTGTCTTAGACAGGTATCTTCACCCCCTCCCCCCTGAAAGGTGTCAATTGTGACACCGGAGGGGGGGAGGAATCCAAATAGCAAAAGTTGCTATTTAGGGTGGAGCTCCACTTTAAGGATTCACACTTGTCCGCATTTGCTGTAGCACCTGCTCACAGGTTTTCACATCTGGTACAATATACATAGCATATGCGTTGGCTGAACTAACCGGGCTCTAAGAGCACCACGGTGCAAGCAATTGGTAATCTCTATTGAATTCTGGCATGCTAAAACAAAAAATCAGCTTGGTCCTTTTTGTGGCCCACTGAAAATAAATGGGCATGCTCAATAAAACATCAGTGCAACAACAAATGTACATGCAAGAGTGAACATGGGCCCTCAATGACAACACATTTCTGAAGCACTGACATGATAGGACATGCTTCTGTTTAGATTTCAGGAAGGGTTATTAGATAGAATTCAAAGTACTGTAGATGCTTTATAAAGCAGCGATCAGCTAGTGGGAAACTTGACTGTCCACAAAACGTAAACACTAAATATATACTAAACGTATCTGATATATTCATAATTATGGCTTCAAAGATATGTAATTAAATCTATATCTTGATCCTATAGCAGACTATTTAGTAGCTTCTTATTGCTTGTTAGGCATCACTCAACAATTTAATCCAAATTCTGCAAACAAAAACTGAAAGCTGACAAATATGTTTTCTATGATAAATGTAGAATATGACTATATGTAGTTGGAATACAATGCTGGAAATAAGCCTTTATATTTAAACCATAACAATTTGGTAGAAAAGTGACAGCGCTACCCACCCACTCCACTCAGAACTCGTTACCCTTTACATACAGAACAAAAAGCTTCTTTCTGATGTGTGACTTGCTTTATAAAACAAACTTCTGAGAAATTTTGTTGGCAGGTAGTCATTGCTAAAAGCAGGCAGAAGTCGAATTTCTTCCAAAATCTGCTATACATCACTATAGGAACACGTTTCCCAGCAGTTGTTTGAATGTATTTCCAATTTACAGGTATAATTGAGCAAGCACAAACTGTATCTGGATACGTTCTTTGTTGTCTACTTTGGCTTCCGTTGTACAAGTGCTTGGAGCTCATTTAGGTTAAGTTCACACTTCTGTAGCTAAAACTATCAGAAATAAGTGCACATTCACAGCACTTGTATTATAGCTGTACAACGTTTTGTTATATTTAAACCCAAAGCCCCATCTTCTATATAAAAAATAAAATAAAAAAAGTCTTTGCCACTGTAAAAAAAAAAAAAGTCTGGATGCTGCAAACCCATGTATTTTAGTGGAAGACCAATTATCTGGGGGTCAGAAAATGTTCATTAGTGTGGTCAAACTATTATACGTACAATATTTTAAAAACACCCTGCACTATCAGAGCCCTATGGTTTTCCTCCAATGGGGATGTAAATGAAAGTGAAATTTGCTTAGTATATACAGGGCAAAGCAACAGGTTTACTCAGGCACAGTCCTCCCCAACTTCACATATTCCCTTCACTCCCCGCTGATCTGTTCAGCCATCAGGAGCAAATGACATACAAAGGAGGTCGGGTGCAGGGGGGGGGGGGGGTGTGACTTCACTTCATGCCACATGTCATTGCAGGGGCTTGGTGACTAACACAGGGGCTGGAAAAACAAAAGACCTCAGGAAGCTATGTGCCGCTACAGTGTTGCTAAACTCATTCGCCCTCCATTCACTATATCTGGTCTCCCACAGTACATGGAAATGCAATTATTTTAGAAAATACAAACTGCTAAATATCTTTTCTCATAAGCAATCAAAGCAGTCTTGTGACTTCTATCAGCATCTGGTTAAAGCTTGTAGGAGTTTTCATTTTCCTCTGATTCTCCTATGAGAATGCAGAAGACCTGACCCTCTGTCTGGACAGTGCTGATTGGCCCTGTGCTGATCACATGCACCCTCCCAAGAAAAAAAAAAACCTCTCTAGCAATATACACCAAACTGAGCATGTGCAGCTTGCCCCCGAGGCTCTGTTCTATCAGCAAATGGAAGAAGGGGGGGGTCAGAGAAGACCGGATCAAACAGCCTTTTAACACAATGCAGAGGGTTAACCCCTTAGATTCCACAGTGAGTATAACAAGCATGCTTTACTGCATATACAGACTGATTTTACTGTTGTGGGTTTAGTAACACTTTAAGGGAATCTGTAGGCATAGCACAGGTTTACATTAAATCTTAACTCCAGGCAAACTGGAGCCATTCTAGACACTGATCTAGACACTTCAGACATAGACCGCATAGCTGGGTTGGGTTGGTAACCAGGGATGAGCCGAACACCCCCCTGTTCGGTTCGCACCAGAACCTGCGAACAGACAAAATGTTCGTGTAAACTTTAGAACCCTATTAAATACAATGGACTCGAACGTTCGAAATCTAAAGTGTTAATTATAAAGGCTAATATGCAAGTTATTGTCCTAAAAAGTGTTTGGGGACCTGGGTCCTGCCCCAGGGGACATGTATCAATGCAAAAAGAAGTTTTAAAAACGGCCGTTTTTTCGGGAGCAGTGATTTTAATAATGCTTAAAATGAAAAAATAAAAGTGAAATATTCCTTTAAATTTCGTACCTGGGGGGTGTGTATGATATGCATGTAAAGTGGCGCATGTTTCCCGTGCTTAGAACTGTCCCTGCAAAAAATGTCATTTTTGAAAGAAAAAAAATGCATTTAAAACTGACTCGCGGCTATTAATGAATTGTCGGCTCCCGGCAATACATACAAAAGTCATTGAGAAAAAAAAAAAAAAAAAAAGCGTGGGGGTTCCCCAGAATTCAATTACCAGGCCCTTCAGATCTGGCATGGATTTTAAGGGGAACTCCACCCCAAGTTTAAAAAAAAAATGGCGTGGAGTCCCCCTAAAAATCCATACCAGACCCCTTATCCGAGCACGCAACCTGGCCGGCCGCAGGGGAAAAGGGGGGGACGAGAGAGCGGCCCCCCCTCCCTCCTGAACCGTACCAAGCCACATGCCCTCAACATGGGGAGGATGTCCCCATGTTGATGGGGACAAGGGCCTCATCCCCACAACCCTTGCCCGGTGGTTGTGGGGGTCTGCGGGCGGGGGGCTTATCGGAATCTGGAAGACCCCTTTAACAAAGGGGACCCCCAGATCCCGGCCCCCCCTATGTGAATTGGTAACGGGTACATTGTACCCCTACCATTTCACGAAGAAAGCGTAAAAAAAATGTTTAAAAAAACACACAAACACCTTGAAAAAGTCCTTTATTTAAAAAAATAAATAAATAAACATTCCAGCGGTGAAATCCAGTGTCCCGCGGCGATCCCTATGTCCAGCGCTGTCCTTCATTGGTTGTGCCTGAGCGGACCTGATGGGGAACTCCCTCTCAGTATTTTAAATGTATAGACCCGCCCCTTCTAATGTTCCCCATCAGGTCCGCTCAGCGGACGAGATGCAGAACATGAGAAGGGGCGGGTCTATACATGTATTACCAAAGTGAGAGCAGTTCCCCATCAGGTC
Organism: Rana muscosa; assembly: GCA_029206835.1. NCBI lineage: Eukaryota > Metazoa > Chordata > Amphibia > Anura > Ranidae > Rana > Rana muscosa. The sequence goes on along the minus strand of CM055122.1, from coordinate 235,055,754 downwards.
CGCCCCCTCGGTATGTCAGACCCGCCTACGTCATTGGCTTGAGCGGGGAACTTCCTTCACTATGTAAATTTAAATTTACATAGTGAAGGAAGTTCCCCGCTCAAGCCAATGACGTAGGCGGGTCCGACATACCGAGGAGGCGGACCTGATGGGGAACTGCTCTCACTTTGGTAATACATGTATAGACCCGCCCCTTCTCATGTTCCGCATCTGGTCCGCTGAGCGGACCTGATGGGGAACTTTAGAAGGGGCGGGTCTATACATTTAAAATACTGAGAGGGAGTTCCCCATCAGGTCCGCTCAGGCACAACCAATGACGGACAGCGCTGGACATCGGGATCGCCGCGGGACACTGGATTTCACCGCTGGAATGGGTTTTTTTTTTTTTTTTTTTTTAAATAAAGGACTTTTTCAACGTGTTTGTGTGTTTTTTTAAACATTTTTTTACGCTTTCTTCGTGAAATGGTAGGGGTACAATGTACCCCTTACCAATTCACATAGGGGGGGGCCGGGATCTGGGGGTCCTCTTTGTTAAAGGGGTCTTCCAGATTCCGATAAGCCCCCCGACCGCAGACCCCCACAACCACCGGGCAAGGGTTGTGGGGATGAGGCCCTTGTCCCCATCAACATGGGGACATCCTCCCCATGTTGAGGGCATGTGGCTTGGTACGGTTCAGGAGGGAGGGGGGGCCGCTCTCTCGTCCCCCCCTTTTCCCCTGCGGCAGGCCAGGTTGCATGCTCGGATAAGGGGTCTGGTATGGATTTTTAGGGGGACTCCACGCCATTTTTTTTTTTATTTGGGGTGGAGTTCCCCTTAAAATCCATGCCAGATCTGAAGGGCCTGGAATGGATATTTGGGGGAACCCCACGTCAATTTTTTTTTTATTTGCGGCGGGGTTCCCCTTAATATCCATTCCAGACCTGAAGGGCCTGGTAATTGAATTCTGGGGAACCCCCACGCTTTTTTTTTTTTTTTTTATCAATGACTTTTGTATGTATTGCTGGGAGCCAACAATTCATTAATAGCCGCGAGTCAGTTTTAAATGCATTTTTTTCTTTCAAAAATGACATTTTTTGCAGGGACAGTTCTAAGCACGGGAAACATGCGCCACTTCACATGCATATCATACACACCCCCCAGGTACAAAATTTAAAGGAATATTTCACTTTTATTTTTTCATTTTAAGCATTATTAAAATCACTGCTCCCGAAAAAACGGCCGTTTTTAAAACTTTGCATTGATACATGTCCCCTGGGGCAGGACCCGGGTCCCCAAACACTTTTTAGGACAATAACTTGCATATTAGCCTTTATAATTAGCACTTTAGATTTCTCCCATAGATTTTTCGAATTTGCCGCGAACACCCCAATTTGTTCGCTGTTCGGCGAACGGGCGAACAGGCAATGTTCGAGTCGAACATGAGTTCGACTCGAACTCGAAGCTCATCCCTATTGGTAACCTGCTTTTTCTCCACTACAGTTAGGCAATACAGCTTAGTGCACATAATGAACTAACCATTCAATTGTGCGCCATCCATGCCAGTGGCAAAGTATATATCTTTCCTCTAGTAAAAAATAGGATTTTTTGTACTCACCGTAAAATCCTTTTCTCTGACATCCATGGACTGACACGGTGTCTCTTTACACTTTACACGTGGGTTATGTCCCTGCTTGCAGGAGAAGACATAGGCAGAATGTGAGATGTTATACATACATTCTAAAAGCCAGAGCTGAACAGCCCCACCCAGGGGGCGGTCCCTCCGGACATAACCCTCCCACTACAGTCAGCAGACTTCAGTTCGTAACAAAGCAGTACAAACTTAAAAAGGAAGGGTGGGTGCCGTGTCAGTCCATGGATGTCAGAGAAAAGGATTTTACGGTGAGTACAAAAAATCCTATTTTCTCTTACCATCCATGGACTGACACGGTGTCTCTTTACACTTTACACGTGGGATGTCCCAAAGCAGTGTCAAGAGGGATGGGAGCAGTATAAATGGAAAAACCAAAAACTTCACTCCAAGAAGGCAGAGCTCCTCAACGGAGGAGTCGCAACTTTAAACAGCGGCCTGCAGCACCCTGCGGCCGAAGGAAGCATCCGGAGATGCAGCCACATTAACCTTATAAAACTTAAAAGGCATGAACAGACGACCAGGTCGCCGCCTTGCACACTTGTGCAACCGACGCTTGATGTCGGAAAACCCAGGAAGCACCAATTGCCCTGGTGGAATGCGCCGTAACCGGAAAGGGAGGCGCCCGCCCTTTGAGAGCATAGGCTTGAATGACGGTTTGTCTGATTCCCCTAGAAATGATGGCAGACGAAACCGCTTGGCCCTGTTATGGACCAGAGACAGTCACAAACAGTGAGTCGGACTTTCGAATAGAAGCAGTAGCAGACAGGTACACCCGTAAGGCTTGTACCACATCCAATATGTGCAGCGCAAACTCTCTGGGATGCGATGGATGAGGACACAAGGACGGGAGGACAATGTCCTCATGTAGGTGAAAGGTCGACACCACCTTTGGCAAAAAGGAAGGTCACGGATGCAACACCGCCTTATCCTTATGGATGACTAAATATGGCGACTTGCAGGACAAAGCCGCCAACTCAGACACCCGTCAAACAGAAGTGATTGCCACTAAAAGGCCACCTTCTGAGACAAGACAAGAGGGGAATATCCCGGATATTCCCAAAAGGAGGTTCCTGGAGGACCGAGAGCACCAAATTCAGATCCCACGGTGGGAGAGGAGGCTTGACAGGAGGGAGCACATGACGAACCCCCAACACAAGGTGCTAACCGAGAAATGACCCGCTAGAGGTCGCTGAAAGAAGACGGCCAAGGCCGAAATCTGATCCTTGATGGTACTCAAAGCAAGCTTTTGGGTCACTCCACACTGCAGAGGACGCAGGATTCTGGGGACGGAATACGTCCGAGGACGCCAGTCCAGCGCTTCGCATATGGCGATATAAGCTTTCCAGGCACGGTGATAGATCTGCTTGGAGGAAGACTTCCGTGTCCTTAACATGGTCAAAATGACCGAGTCCGAGAGACCTTCGGACCCTCAACACCTGGCTTTCAACAGCCCTGCCGTTAAAGCCAGAGACTGTAAGCCGGATGAAACATAGGACCTTGAGACTGAAGGTCCTCCCTCATCGGCAACCGCCAGGGAACATCCGCGACGAGACATACCAGATCAGCGTACCAGTGATGCTGAGGCCAATCAGGAACAATTAGGATCACCAGAGTTTATATCAGGCGATAAGGACCCTATGGGGCCACCAACGCATCCGAGGCATCGCCCAAGGATCCCTGGATCTGGCCACAACCTCGACCCTTGCGATTGAGTCGAGAGGCCATCAGGTCCACATCCGGCGTGCCCCACCGTCGGCAAAGGAGTTGAAATATGCAAGGGCCACTCTTCTTGGTCCGGCGATTGGCGACTCAGATAGTCCGCCTGCCCATTGTCTATGCCCAGAATGTAACTGGCCTACAGAGCCGCCACGTTTCTTCCGGCCCACTTCAGGATACGGACTACCTCGGAAGCCGCAGCTGAGCTCCGAGTCCCCCCTTGATGGTTTACATACGCCACCGCCGTGGCGTTGTCCGACTGGCTCCTGAATGGAGCGACCCCGTACTCTCTCCGACCTGAGGAGAGACACAGTCCAATGGCCCGTATTTCCAGAACAGTGATTGGTAAACGGGCTCGTCCGGAGTCCAAGGCCTTGAGCCGACAGGACTCCCCAGACTCCACCCCAGCCCGTCAGGCTGGTGTCCGTCGTGAGTACCGTCCATTGGATGGGAGGGGAATGACTTTCTGGACCGAAGAGCCGAGGATCTCAACCACCATGTCAGGGGCGCCCTGACCAGGTGAATCACCAGGATCTGAAGATCCAAGGACAACGGGGATTTGTCCCAGGTGGACAAGATCTCCTTCTGCAATGCCCTGGTGTGTGATTGGGCATATGGAACGGCCGCGAAGGAGGCCACCACGAGTCCCGGGACTCTCATGCAAAAAAAACGGATTGACAACCATTTTCGGGATGTCAGCACCCGCACCGCAGACTGAAGTGTCAGCAACTTCTCCAGAGGTAGGATACCTTTGCCTCCAAGGAGTCTAGAATCAGAACTAGATACTCCAGACACTGAGTCGGGACCAGGACTGACTCCTGAATGTTCAGGAACCACCCGAAGTCCCTGAGGGTCTAATTGACGATAGTCACCTTTCCTCTAAGTCTGAGCCACTTTCTGCTCTTAGCAGAAGATCGTCCAGATAGCCCACGACAGCAATACCTCACTGTAACAGAAGGCTAGAACCGGAGCAAGCACCTTGGTGAACACCCTTGGTGCCAAGGCTAGGCCAAAAGGAAGAGCCACAATCGATAGTGGACTTCGCTGATCGCAAGCGCAGAAACTTCTGGTGACTTGCGCAGATCGGAACATGCAAGTAGGCGTCCTTGAAGTCCAAGGACGCCAGAAGAAAATCCCTTTGGTGGAGTGTAGCGATCACTGTGTGAATGGATTCCATGCGGAATTTCTGCACCTTCTCGAAGGCATTCAGGGCCTTGAGGTCCAGGATAGGTCGAACCACGTCCTATTTTTGGGACGACAAACAGATTCGAGTAGAATCCGTGAAAACTCTCCTGTGACGGAACCGGCACAATCACTCCGGACCTGATCAAATCCTGTACAGCCCCCAAGAGGGCTGCCCGACAGGTAGGAAGGAGAGGAAGATTCGAGGGAAAGAATCTGTCTGGGGGCCAGGATCGGAATACTATCCTGTATCCTGAGGTGACCACCTCGCACACCCACCAGTCGGAGATTCGGGAGGACCACCGATTCGTGACCTGCGAAGTCGTCCCCCCACCCCAGAGTCGGGCGGAGGCAAGACTTCACGCGGAGGCGGGCTTGGGAGCCGCTTGTTCGGCTTACGCACCCAGGGGCACTTGTGCCCACCAGCCGCACTGCCGTCAGTCTGAGAGGACCTACCCGTGGACTCTGACTGACGAAAAAACCCCGTTTTGCTGGAAAGGAAGGCCCCTGTTTTCGGCGGGCCTCCTCACTCTTGCTAGTCTAAGGAAGAAGAGTGCTTTTACCTCCCATGACATCCATGACGATGTCATCCAGAGCAGCACCGAAAGGTCTACCACCTTTAAATGGCAGATCTGTCAGGAGCTTCTTAAGGCTAGGTCAGCAGACCAGCACTTCAACCAGATAAGACGACGCAATACCACCGCCGAGACAGAGGCCCTGGATATTAAAGGGGCCGCGTCCAACGTGGCGTCGCACACATAAACCAGGCCCTGAACCAGTTGGTGGGCCAGAGCAACTGTGTCTGGAGGAAGATCATGCTCCTGTACAGCTAGGTGCAACATTTTTGCACAACCTGTAAGTGTTTAAGACACAAGGGTCGCCGCTACCACAGGCCGTAGGGCGGATCCCAACAAGGCAAACATGGCTCTGCTCACCACTTCTGACCTCCTGTCAGTGGGGTCCTCAAATGCAGGAGTCCCCTCCATCGGGAGAGTGATGGCCTTGTTCAACCGGGCGACTGGAGGGTCGACCCTGGGGGAGAAGCCCACTTTTTAAGTAGGGCATCTTCAAGGGGTATCTGATAGACAAACGCCGCGGGACCATAAAAAAATTATTCTGCGGCTTTTCCCAGACCTTATCAATGAGCTGGTCAAAGAAAGTACATATGGAAAAACCTCTTTAGAAGGCCTGGCCTTAAAAGAACCAAAGGAGACTGTATCCGCCTGAGGTTCTGCATCCGCAGCATTTTAGCTTGAGAGTGTCCCTCACCGCAGTCATGAGTACACTAACAAGCGCCCTGTCATTTACTGACTCAGAACTGGAGTTTTCCTCATAAGGAATGTCCTGTTCAAAACCATCCAATACATTCAGAACTAGGGTCCTGAGCGGTAGTGGCTAGGCCCATATCTGAATCAGCGCACTGCCCTCATGAAGTAAAGTGGGGGGAGGGTGCTTTTTTTGCTCCCTTGCGCTTGCACACAGCTCCCATCCTGGTCAGAAATGATTCCAGGACTGCCCACAACTGGTCCCTAGGGACCGCAGGTGCTGAAGCACTGCCTGTTGTCCACTCACATTTAGGGGAAGCTGGTGACAGAGACTCCATATTGCCCCCCTCTGAGACTCCTCAGATAAAAAGTCCACCCACAGGCTGTGCTGACTGAGGAGGGGGCGCCCAGGGGACTCACCAAACCGGACCAGGGACCGCTCAGTTCCGCTGTCTGTACCACGCTGTGTCAGCGCTGGTGAGCTGTGAGGAGATTGTGAGGAGATTCGCGCTGTTACAGCAGCGCTAGAGGCCAAAACTAGTGCTGAAGAGCGCGCGGGCTACAAGAAAATGGCCGCCGCACTTCACTGAGGCGATCCACGGCAAGATGGCCGCCATGACTCAGCAAAAGTGAAAAAAACAGCGCACACACACAGCGCCACTCGGCGCTCAGGCCCCAAAACACACAAAAAAAAGGCCCCAAGCATATCTGCAGACCAGCATTAGCCCCTCCAAGAACAGTGTGACCCCCAGGCACCCCACACAGCACAGCGCCAGCAATGGTGACAGAGTGACAATGAAATACAGGGGGAGACAGGGAAAATCCCCCACAGAGAAACACACAGCTTTTTGTACTCACCTGCAGGCAGGAGAGACTACTTACCCGTCCCCTGAGGGACACACTGGTGTGTTTCTGACAGGACTATCACAGTGCAGTACTGAGTAGCTGTCGGCCCGGTCCACCGCGAAAGATACAGTCAGTCAGGAACTGTTCAGTCTTGAGAGGACCGTGGGAGCATGAAAGCAAACCCGGCCACCCCTGGAGTCATGGGGCCTGTCGTGAACTGAGTCTCACGCACACAAGGCGAGGATCAGCACGCTCGATGGTCGGACAGGGAAGACTACGAGGATATCTTGTACCCAACCTGTTGCCCAGCCGACAGTTGATAGAAGATTCTCAAAAATAAAATAAAAAAGAATTCCAGAAAAGGAATAAAAATAGGTCAGGAGACTGGCTCCTGAGAGAGCCACGTCTTCTCCTTCTGCTAGGCAGAAAAAAACTGAAGTCTGCTGACTGTAGTGGGAGGGTTATGTCCGGAGGGACCGCCCCCTGGGTGGGGCTGTTCAGCTCTGGCTTTTAGAATGTATGTATAACATCTCACATTCTGCCTAGGTCTTCTCCTGCAAGCAGGGACATAACCCACGTGTAAAGTGTAAAGAGACACCGTGTCAGTCCATGGATGGTAAGAGAAATAAGCTTTACCCCATTTAGATTTTTTCATTCCTCTTTTCCCCCATTGGTGGAAATTATTTCTGTTCTATTGGCTTAAAATCTTTCTATTCAATCTGTAAAGAAGGGATGATGCCATCCAGGCAGACTTTGGGAGGTAAGTTGATTACTTTCCACAGCTGCTATCTAGGGATTAATATAGAGCTGTGCTGTGAGAAAGGAAGCAATATATATGTAAAGCGCTGCGTAAATTGACGGCGCTACATAAGTACCTGTAATAAATAAAATAAATAGCCTACAACAGCTTCTATAAACATGCTGGTAGGTGAGGTATGGCCTGGGTCACTTTAAATGGACTGCAAAGCTGCCATTTTTACGTCACCTATTGCTTCCACTGACTCTTCACTATACTTGATTTTTATATAAGAATTCTGCTCCTATTTTCACTCCAGTTATATCGCTGGTTTCATTTTTCCAATGCAGCCTGACTGTCTACTACAGACAACAGGCCTATTTCAAATAAAGAAAGTTCCAGTTTTCCCAAAACGAAAACCTCCCGCATTTTTTGGACAAGTGTATAAAGAAGCATAGGCTGAGAACCAAACATTTTCATATACAACCTAAATGCTATTTTTCACCGATATTTGTTATATGTGAAGGTGTCACACATTTTGGGGACCTCAGGCAAACATTTTCTTATCATAAAGGAAAAAAAAAAAGAAGTGTAAGGCATGGAATCCATAAAAGACCTTCTGGATTACAAAAAAAAAAAAAAAAAAGAGTATAACACATGGCGAAGTAGCAAGCTCCAGGGCCAGAGGTTTTTAAATATTATGAGACCTCACTAGGGTGTTATTAAAAAAAAAAAAAGAAAAAAAAGGCACACTGTTGATAATGGTGTCCATCACCCTGAGGTACGCTGTACCGGTTTACAATTTCCTAACACTTAAAAAAAAAAAAAAAAAGATATAAAAATGCACAGAGGCATCCATAAAGTTCTTTGTAGACATTTAATAAAACTGTATCCTCTACTGAAAACTCTCAGGGTTTAAATGTAGACCATAGTAAGGTCTCAGGATTTATGCCTGAATCTTGCTCAAGTCTGCTAAAAGCCAATTTAACCACTTGCTTACTGGGCACTTAAACCCCCTTCCTGCCCAGGCCAATTTTCAGCTTTCAGCGCTGTCACACTTTGAATGACAATTGCGCGGTCGTCCGACGTGGCTCCCAAACAAAATTGACATCCTTTTTTCCCCACAAATAGAGCTTTCTTTTGGTGGTATTTGATCATCTCTGCGTTTTTGTTTGCGCTATAAACAAAAAAAGACTGACAATTTTGAGAAAAAAAACCCCACAATATTTTTTACTTTTTGCTATAATAATAAATATCCCAATTTTTTTTTACATTTTTTTTTTTTCAGTTTAGGCCGACATGTATTCTTCTACATATTTTTGGTAAAAAAAAAGCATTTGATTGGTTTGCGCAAATGTTATAGTGTCTACAAAATAGGGGATAGTTTTATGGCATTTTTATAAAAAAATTTTTTTACTAGTAATGGCGGCGATCAGCGATTTTTATCAGGACTGCGACATTATGGCGGACACATCGGACACTTTTGGCGCTATTTTTGGACCATTCACATTTATACAGCGAACAGTGCTATAAAAATGCATTGATTACTGTATAAATGTGACTGTCAGGGAAGGGGTTAACACTAGGGGGCGATGAAGGGGTTAAATGTGTTCTCTCATGAGTGATTCTTACTCTGGGGGGAGGGGACTGACAGGGACAACCATCGGTCACCTCCCCCAATGTACAAGGTACACACCATCGGTCTCCTCTCCCTAACAGGACGTGGATCTCTGTGTTTACACACAGAGATCCACATCCCTTGCTCTGTAAATGCCGATCGCACCTACCTGGCGGACATCGCGGCCGCCAGGCACATGCATCGGCACCTACGTGACACGGCAAGCACAGAAGTTCCCAGATGCGCGCTCGGGAGCGTGCGTGAGGAACGAGGAAAAGGGCGGACGTCAATTGACGGCTTCCCGGCATTGTAGGTCCGCGCTGTAGCCATCATTCGGCTATAGCGCGGGCCTCTAGTGGTTAAAGGTCACCAACACTTCAACTGACTACTCTACAAGGCATGAAAAACCGTTGAGCTTTAACTCCCTTCCCCAGCAACACACCTAACCCTTTGTTTTGCCTCCCCGGAGTATAGAATATACCTAGTACTCTTGTGTATAGAGGGGCATGTGAGTCAATCTACGTGGTAGTGGTAGGATAGGATATTGCCAGTGCTGTCACATGTAGAGTGTCCATAGTCATGTGTAAAGCTGGCCATAACAATAGTAAAATTTTGTTCAAATTTTTTTAAAGAGTGTTCATTAAATTTTCTAAACATTAGTGGGGTCAAACCAATGTTCATTTTTGTCCACAGTGATGAGAAATGTCATAGGACCAGGATGGAAAATATTTCTAGAATGAACGACTAACCGTGAATGTGATCTTCATTTGGGGGAATTTCATTCATTCCAAAATCAAATGTTAAAAGGAAATCAGATTTTAAGTACTTTCAAAGAAATTCATCAAGTCATGAAATTTACTGAGAATTTCTTGTACAAATGTTTGTGTGAAAATCTTCTAGTGTATAGCCATCTTTAGCTGCGATTTAAATCTTACACACAGGACAGCTCCTAGCAGCTGAACAGTGGAGGGAGGGAAAGAGAAGTATGTTATAGCAGGGGAATTCAAGTGAACATGTTGTTTTGTCGTACATGGGTTACAGCAGAGATTTTGCTAAGCTAGGTAAATACTTAAAAAACTTCGCTCAAACAGTGCCCATGTCTTGAAGGGCGCCTATGGTGAAGGAAGGGTCTTAACAGCCACAATCGCACCTGCTCCATAAAAAAAGGTACCTCCAGGTGCCTGCCTGCTTGCATCCTTAGATAATCTACTCTACAGCCCAGAATCCTCCCTGGGGTGCAAATAACTACGCAGCATCATGCTTATACTGGCTCCTGATGAATCCTACTGGCCACCAAACGTAATGAATGTCTTCAACAAAAAAAACAGGATAGCACAAAGCACAACCAGAAACCTGTGGTTGCTACTTTCTCCCCTAATTTTGGGGGTAAGATCATCCAAATAAATTAAAATACTTTTTTGGAAATACTCCCTAAACCAAGGCCACTGAAAAGGCAGTACAGTCAGCCCTCCTGTACCCCATCAGTTCCAGAGGGGGGCCCAGGCATCTGCCTAGCAGGAGGGCCAGCTGAACTGCCTTATTGCTGCAACCTCTTGTGGCTCCCCCTGCAGCGATGTTGGCTTCTCCTCCTCCTCCCCCTCTATGGCTGCACAGCAGGGGGATTGGCTCCAGTATCTGTGTCCCCACTCCACCCTTTAACCGCTCTGATTATCCCCTTGCTGTTAAGGCCCCCTGTGAGCCACCCACCCCCCTTTCACCTGCTGTTCAGGTCCCCCGAGTACCCTTTCCCTCGCAGAGCTGTCGGCTTTCCTCCTCTTCCTCCTGCCGGAAAGCTTTTGAGAGCACTCAGGAAGAGTAATTCCAGGATGGAGTCCTCATTCACTCACAGAACTTTATTTATTAACTCAATACAGTTCTATCTTTTAGATTTAGCAGGCATTGTGTTGTGTTTGTGTCCATTAACAAAGAGTTAAGTGTATTTTTAGCCAAAATATAATATTGGGGAAGGTAAGCTGTACGGGGCCCTGCGATTTTTAATAGCAGCCCTGCTCACACACACAAAACAGGTTCCTTCTTGGTCCCTAAACAATAGAAACTTGACCTTCAACATCATTGCTGTAGGTGAATTAGCCAGTATAATAGGACTTTTTCTGATAATGCCTGTAATTGTGCTAATCACATTAGTCTCAATTTACTTGTTATAATAGGCATCAATAAGAAAAAGAAACATTTGCATCTATAACGCGCTAATTACATTTGCTGTGATCCCGGTGCTAATAAGGATGTTATAAAATATTTAGTGCTTTTATATCCGAATGTCACAATTACTAATAAAATTGCATCTTCTTTCTAAGAATAGACTGCTAAACGATTCACGTGCAATGTGGACAATCTTAGAGCAACATATGCAATGCTTCAATATGAGCCTTGCTTTGTTATTTTATATGGAAAACAGAATAGCATTATACACATGTGAGTGCACCCATGCTCACTGAGTGTTATTAAAAGGCCCAGACAAGCAGATACACCCTAATGCCTCAAGGGCAATAGATGAATAAGCTGCTAAATTAGACTGAAAACAACATTTCAAACCAAATTTCATTTACAATGCCATTTGCTTAGGAAAAAAAAAATAGGATTATAATATTATAAATTATAGAAGCATTTTAATATAGTTTTTTGCAGGTCATAGTTACCTTCCATTTACATAATTTCAACACTAACTGCCAAGGACAAAAATATCAGACAATCACGTGCACTTGTCTCTAAGGCCCCTTTCACACTGGGCGGTTTGCAGGCGCTATTTTGCCAAAAATAGCGCCTGCAAACCGAGCCTAAACAGCGGCTGCTGTCTCTCCAATGTGAAAGCCCCGAGGGCTTTCACACTGGAGCGGTGCGCTAACAGGACGTGAAAAAAAGTCCTGCTAGCCGCATCTTTGGAGCGGTGTGTTTACCGCTCCTCCACCGCTCCTTCCCATTGAAATGAATGGGACACCGCGTTTGCATTAACCCTTTTTCGACCGCTAGCGGGGGTTAAAACCACACCGCTAGCGGCCGAATACCTCAGCAATCCCGACGGTATAGCGCCGCTAAAAATAGCGGCGCTATACCGCCACCGCACCCACCGCCCCAGTGTGAAACCAGCCTAAGGTCCACAGGCTGCTACACAAATGTCTAACTTTTTTTGTACTTTTTAAAAATTTTAAATGTATCTTCAATAAACAGTTGAAGATGTGTGCATGCTAAAAACTAACTGGAACATTAGCTCAATAGCAATAAGGTACCTCTAATGAAATGTGCCCCACAGGTGGCTGCCGCTTCTTTCAAATGTTAATTATATGCAGCCTCTGATTTTGAGGTCACAAAGTTCCGGCTGTGAAACTGACAGTCTAGGGCTGGAACACAGCAATCACTGCGGGTCACTCATGCAGCTCCACCATTCTGAAACGTCTGGTATTCTTTTCATAGGATACAAAATGTTCCGTGATTGGACAAGGGAAGAGTGTGACATTCATATGCCCCTTGTCCAATCACAGAACACCTTGTATCCCTTAAAAAGAATACAAGATGTTTTCTGAATTGAGATGCAGAGCGATCAACCTGCTTTAATCATTGAGCACTAGCCCCAACTGTCATTTTTAGTGGTGACATCACTGTCTAGGGTTGCAATATTTTTCGAGAGAGAAATGGCATCCACTAATAATCTACATAAATCATGACTTTTTAGAAAGGCTGAGATTTGTATGTTGTTACCAAGCACGTGTGGTCCATACCTGGAACTACCAAGTTCATCGACAGAAATGTTAGCAGGGATTAGGAGATGGAGTAATTTGCTTGTGTTTTTAATATTTTTAAGGTGACACATTTGGTTTAAGACTTACAGCATAGGAACTGAAGCACAGAAATCTAGAGATAGAACATAGATATACAATGAATAGACTGACTTTTTTCATTATGGGTTAAAAGAAGACCTCAACTGAAATCACAAATGATTAGAACTTAAACATCTTTCTTTAGTAGGACCAGTGATCTGCATCAATAAGAGATGGTGACTGCACTTAATACGATTCTTACTGCACCACATATCCTACTTTTTAAATCAATGCGGAAAACAGAAATGAGGGAAAAAAAAAAAAGCTATTTCTGGATTTTTCTGTGGTCCAGCCTACATTTTGATTTAACATTAGGAGTTGCTGGGACAGAGAATTTTCCTGGTAATATTATAGTCTCTGCTCTGGTGGTCTGATGCTTTCATCGCCTATAGCAACACTCAATCTCTTTAATGAGATATATATATATATATACACACACACACAGGAAAATGACCAGTTGCCAAGAGCAACAAGAACTTTTTTTCTGCAAATATTTTAATAAAAAAAAAGGTAATTTTTATTAATATGCAATTTCACAGTGGTGTAGTGGTTAGCACTTGTGCTCGGCAATACAGGGGTCATTGGATCGAATCCCAACCATGACACTACCTGCCTGGAGTTTGCATGTTCTTGAGCTTGCAAGGGTTTGTTCCCCAAAAAATAAATTTTTTTATGAATATAGTTGTTTTCCCCAAAGCAATGAAAGGTGTGTACCGCTCCAAGCTGTGAAGCTCCAAGGAATGCTCCCGCCCTGATACTGGAACAGGTGCTGGCTCTGCACTAATGCATGGGAAAGAAAAGAGCCCTGGACTGCTGCACTCTGTATAAACGATTTATTTTCAAAATTCCAAAATTAAAATCCAAAGTTAATCCATAGATTCAAAAGTCCAAAAACAGACAAAAACAGAAAACTGACATGCAGGGGTGGATAGCTGACGTGTTTCACATCAAAGATAGATGCTTACTCATAGCAACTAGGTTCCCATCTAATAAGGCTACAAAATAGGGGTTGTGTGTTGCTATGGCTTAAAAGTGGCCATTATTCAAAGGACTAATGTTAGCCTACAAGAATCACTCTATAATCTCATTTGACAGAAAATGGAAAATGTGGTTATCTCACCCTAGAGCTTCCAAATATTTAAAAAGATAGCATACTATAATATCTTCCCTACAGTTTGAATTATTATGCTCTACAATATAGAAAATTTGGTGTGGAAAACGAATTACGGCAGCCTTTACTTTTGTTTACTCCCCTTCCTTACCCCTCCTTTACAAGTATTTACCCCAGTTGTATAGGTTATACCAAGGAATAGCTAGGTGACCCCCCAGTCCTACAGTATGCTCCCATTGCGGGTAGTCTGGCCTAGGTCATCAAGTACTAAACACTTTCTTTTTATGGTTTATTGTTTACATGTACAAGGTGATTGTATTATATTTGATGTTTAATGAATGCATCGATCTCAGCTGTTATATTCTATTAAACCCAATAAAAATGTATTCATAAAAAAATAATCTGGCCATTATTCTACATTTCCTAGTCACCTGAGGATACCAGTTTATGCTTAAGAAGCGGTGAGGAGGGAATGCAGCCAGTTAGCAGCAAACTTGGATAAACCTAGGGTTAAAAGCAGACAAAAAAAAAGGCTTTTAGGCATGTCCCATTACCCTCTAATCTTAGGTCAGTGAAAATCAACATATATGAGATTAGAGGGTGAATTATACAACAATCATCTCAAGCCTAGGGTTAGCTTAATACAACAATTCCCTTTTGTATTGTTTACAAAGTAGACTTTGGAAAGTGTCCATTTAGCCTTGCTGATTTGATGCTTTTCAATGAATTCCCAAACTATTGATGTGAACACATTTGCTCAAAATCTCCAGAGTACATGGGGCGCAATGATCACCACCAGACCATGGGGTTCAAAAGATTCTGTGGCTTAATTGTAGAAAAAACAAAACCAGCATATATAAAGCCTGGTACACACCTGCCGAATATCGGCCGGTTCAACAGAAACCAGCCGACATTCGGCCCGTGTGTACACTAGCTTGGCTGGCTTCTGTTGAATGGGTATGCTGGAAAAACAGCATCCAATCAGCGCTGGCAGGCAATGGCTGGTGCGTTCTGGCAGGTGGGCCGTACCCCTGTCAGAACACAATAGCTCAGCAGGGAGATCGCGCTACTAACATCGGATAGATAGTACAGCAGGCTCCTCAGTTTTCTTTTGTTCAGCACGCTGACGCATAAAAAAAGGCAAGACCTGACAGTGGCATAAACCTATGGTGAAGAACAAGTGCTGACAACGTGGACAAGTGTCAATGAGAAGGATGCCTTCAAACTCATGGAATCACTGCCGAGATCCTGTCTGCAACTTGGCTAATGCGATAAGGAAATCACATAAAAGGTGAAATATAAATTTTCTAATATCCATAAAAAGAAAATGACTGGCACTTGCTCATACAGGGATTTCTGAAATCAGAAACAATATTTCCCTTTAATAAAGCCCCACATGGCCTAATCATAACCCAATTATACCAAAGGAGGCCTGAAACAATTACATTTTTTGCAACACTCATGACTGCCTTCAGCCAATGTTAGATGAGGCCAAAAAAAGACCCAAGTGCAGAACCCACTTCTTCTGCCTTCTTCAGTTTTGCAGGGTCACAAAAAACCCATGAAGGTAGTGGGATGTTCAGGCCCAACACACCACTGAAACATCATAAACTTGTATGCCTGGATAATCAGACTATGGGGGTGCTGAAAAACACACAGCTTATCTAAGCAATAAAATGAGTGGTTGAATGTATTTTAGTGAGCTGAATGCCATTTCCCCAACTATATCAGTTTAGGCCTGCTGAAACCATATAGATGGGGATCGTTATTACATGAATACAGTCAATAAAAATGATCTCATACCGAGGGAAGATGCAAGTCTTCCTAGCAATACAGACCTATTGGGACTCTACCACATAGTATCTAAAAGAAGAGTTATCTGTGTAATCTATATTAAACAGAGCTTCCATTTGCTAAAGAATATTAAAAAAACAATTTTTTTTTCAAACAGTCATACAGTCCCATAACAATGCTCTGTCTGCCCTTTGCCTAGTAATTTAATAGTTAATTTGAAATTCTCTCCAAGCTTCAATAGATAAAGGAATTTCTTTTTTGTTCTCCCAAAGACCAATTTGCTGGAAGGAATGGCACTCTGCCTAAATTGAGATTAAATGACCTATTCCACCAACTGAATGCACAAAACCAGCAATACACATCATTGATAAGTGAGGAACTCTGCTGAAGTCAATGTCTACAGTACAGCTGGAACAAACCACTCACTGGGGGTAGACAGGGACTTTATATAAAGCAAGTGGCAAGTAACTCGTTACATTTTTGGGGTAAAAAAAATCAGTTATTTTCTTAGCTACCACCCTCTAAAACAAGTCTATACATACAGTATTAATTCTGTCTAGAAATCTAAGCAAATGAGCTTTAAAAGAAGCCAAACAAGAAAGCAAGATAGGACATGCCAATGCAGACATACTGTTGTTGTCACATGGTTCCCCATACCCAGAAGTACCAGGGTATATCGCAGAAGCTCTGATAGAGTAATGGAGCAGTGGAGGAGTGCAGTCCAGGTGAGTAAAAGCGAGTCAGTGATGGGCTTTAAAGATACTGTCATTATTCTCTAAAGCAGTGGTTCTCAACTCCTGTCCTCGGGACCCACTAACAGGCCAGATTTTAAGTATTACCTTGGGGAGATGCAGACTAGAATACTGCAATCCCTGAGCAGCAAATTATATCACCTGTGATGCATTTCAGTTATCTTGCAAACCTGGCCTGTTGGTGGGCCCTGAGGACTGGAGTTGAGAACCACTGCTCTAAAAGGACCCAGTGTTGGAGTCTTTGTGGCCCTGAAAGTGTTACAGGATTGTCAGATTATTAGTAAATCTGCAAGTGTATATCATCAACCTGGGTTTTATCTAATCTGCCCCATGTATGTTCTTTTTGCTTGGGAACAAATTATGGCCCCTAATGACATCCCTGTGGTCACCCTTATTCTATGAGATGCGGGCAGAAAACTGCCACCTGGGTCAGAGTGGACGCAATCTATTGCAGCTCAATACTCGGGCTACCTTTGTTTCTCAGGGATGTCATCTGGAGCCGTACTTATTTCTATTTTAATGCACCTGACTGTATTGCAACGCTTCTAAAAAATAATTCAAATACTAGCCTTTGTGCTCCAAGTTGATTTTTTTAATGCGTCTAGACTGATTTTTGCATATTTTTCTGATTACATCTTACAGAACTCTACGGAAATGAACTGGAAATTAGACTGTGCTGTGCTTGACAAAAGCATTCTGGGAATTTAAACAGTGTTTTCTTTTTTAAATTCATGTTACAAAACACAGAAGAAAAGCATAGAAAATAAATGCAAATGTGCTGTATATACTTACATTTAATAAGTTTACTTGTCTTCTATAAATGCATAGGTGTGTACTACCCTTAACGGAACATTATCCTCCATCGTATTTGCTTAGGGTCCATTCACAACTCTGTCATCTAGCAATTTAACAAACCTTTAAGTGTACCTATACTCATTTTACACTTCGAGTAAAACCCTTCCTAAAAGAACACACGACAAGAACCCTGCTATTCCATTTATAAGCCCAAAATTCCCTGTGCCCCTTTTTTATTTAGTATTAACTTCTTATCAAGACTTGACTTTGTCCAATTCCCATGGCTAAGCCCCACCAACTACCATCTGCCTGCACTAGCATGACTCAAGTTGATGGAGCCTAAATTAGCAACGTAGGCAAGGAAAGTCACAAACTAGTAATACAGTGAAGCCAAATCAGAGGGGGGCACAGATGGGGTTTTTCTGTTTTCTGTCTAGCAAGGAAATAAAAGATAGTTTGTATCTGTAGAAATTTTCATTTCAAATCGATTAAAATAAAAGTGCATGTATAGCCAATATTTTTTCATTTTGGATAGACTAAAGCCTCATACGCGGATTTTCCGAAGAAAATTGTGTGATGACAGGCAGTTGGCGGAAAATCCGACCGTTTGTATGCTCCATCGGACAATTGTTGTCGGATTTTCCGCGGACAAATGTTGGATAGCATGCTTTAAAATTTTCCACCAACAATTGTGTGTTATTGGATTTTCCGAGCATGCGTACACAGGTCCATCAGACAAAACTCCAAAGTACAAACACACATGCTCAGAAGCAATGCTCACCATAACACATTAGCAGAAGTTGCCCAAAGGGTGTCGCTAGAGAGCTGAAAACCACGTAGTTTCGTGTTTGTTGGCCGACAATTTTTTGTTGTTTGTATGCAAGACAAGTTCATGGCCAACGTCCTTCGGACAAAAGTCCTAGGCTTTGTCCGCGGAAAATCCGATCATGTGTACCAGGTATTAGGGTGGGATATAACCTATGTCAGGTTTTTTTTTTTTTACCCATCTGTGTCCCATTGCGGAGATTTCTATTCACTTCCTGTCCCATAGCCAAACAGGAAGTGAGATGAAATTCCTTCAAATTCAGGAATTCCTTGGGGACCCCCAGGTCATCAGAACTGAGGTCCCCATTGAGAGATTTTCCCATCTATTACTTTTCTGAAGACAACCCAAAATTTGGGATTTTCTTTTACTTTCAATGACAATGGTTAACAGAACAAGTAGAGAGGGTGAATCTCCTTAACGAGGGCACAGACAGCAATAAAAACGGACAGGTGTTAAAATCCATCTCCACTTTATCGAAAAAAACGTTTTGCCTTTAGTTCTACTTTAAGGCGATTTGCTTTTTTTGTTCCGTCTAAGAGTTGCATCAGGAAGTTAGTGGAAATTCACAGCAACAAGGGTGCACATTGGAAGGTTTATCCTCACTCTCTGTTAAGATGACAACTAAAATGTTGAATTACTGGTCATTTTCCATCTTGTTGACAATGGCCACCAGAAAAAATTGAGGGCAAATCTAACAGATGGCAAAAAAAAAGTTTTCCCTAAGCGTACACTTTAAGCACAGGTTCACTTTAAACTACCTGTGAAGCTCCTGGAGCATTATGCACCATTTATTTTCAATAAAATGTATGCACTTTAGCATTGTTCATATAGTGATTCTAAAGGAATAAATCAAATAAAAAATAACAAACATGTTATACTTCCCTGCTCTGTGCGAGGGTTTTGCACAGAGCAGCCCCTCGATCCTCTTCTTTTTGGGTCTGCCGCCAACGCTCCTGGCTCCTCTCCCCCGCCAAGTGCCCCCATAGCAAGCTTCCTGTTATGGGGGCACTCAAGCAGGCTCGCTCTCCAAAACACACTGTGCGTCTCCAGTCACACAGTGTGTGGCTTGGCCCCGCCCCTGCTCACTGGTTGTGAGCCAATGAGAAGAGAGACACCCAGGAGAGTTGTTGCTCTCATGCACATCACTGGATCAAGATGGGGCTTAGGTATGTATATGCGACAGAGTGCATTATGGTAAAAACCTTGAGCTTTTAAAACCACTTTAAAGATCTTGCCATTTCCAACTTTGGAGCTTTTTACTACAAACACATGTACCATAGGGATAAAGATTACTGCCTATATCACACACTATACAAGCTCCCAATGTTTTACTGCATGAAGACGCATAACAACAGTAAATAGCAAGTAAAAGGAGCCAAAAATACGCAACACACGAAAACTGCACATAAAATACATATTAAAAATGCATGTGTTTATAAACACAGAACTGAGAATGGAGCATTGCAAAGCTTTGGAAGATTAGATCCTAATACAGAAAATATAAAGGCTTTTGTTTTTTGCTTATGACCAAATCAGATTCAATCACCTGGAATTTCAGATTACAACTGACAAACGGCTTATTTTATAAGGCCCTGGTGGATGAGCCACCTTTAAATAACTGTCAAATGATGTAAAGGTTGTTTAGAGTAAGTACATAAGAAAGGCTGCTCTCTCTTTAAAAATGAATGAGCCAGGCAGTGGATATCTGTATTTAAATAACCGGTCTCACTTGCCTCTCAGTGTGAAAATTAATATTTATACCTCACATTGGAAGATGTGAATTTCCAGTCGACTCTTCATTCTGTGCTGGGTTATTATATAGTGTCTGTAAGACACTCCTCGAGCCATGTTGAATGAGGCTGGAATAGGAATTTTTACCATTTCAGCATCACATTAAAAACTAATGCAGAGCTGGACTAGCAAGCTCAGAAAATGATATTACTAGGGTTATAGAGCCACAGGCATAATTTACAAGACAAATACAGAAATGTGGGTTTGCATGTCTAAATAGAGCCTCCTCTGTACTCCGCCACCTAAACTAAAACTTATCCTGCAGTGTTCAATCAGGTCCACTATAGAGAATCTGCCATCTTCAGCTTCTGCCATGGTTAACAAATGTGTTCTTTCAAAAAAAAAAAAAAATGCACTTGGCAAAGCTTTTCCATAACGTGATTGGATGACTGGACTATTTTAACATAAAATGACCCCTTCTGCTATGAAATGACATTCAGGGGAGTGAGGCTTCTAAATATTAGACTTTATACAAAATATACACCAGCAAGTATACTTGATCTTGCTTTATCTATACTTTAAAGATGGCCACCACAGCATCGAATACTTCCTTTGTTCCATAAGTCTGCTGATACTTATTCTGCCCCAAGTGACAGCAAAGGGACCAATCACCAGCATTGTCACATGAACAGTAAAGTGAACCTGTGGAAGAAGGGCAGCCACTGCATAGTTATCCTTGAGAAATTCTAATTGCCTGGTTGGGTACAATCAGCATGCCAATAGATGGTTCTAATCTCCTTGCTGAACCAGCTGAGATTCAAGCCATCTATTGCTGGCTTAAGGAGGATGCAAAAGTCACTGCAGTCTGCACAGTGACACACAGAGTAAGCAGTGGGATGCTCTGAAATGAAATGAAATGAAACCTGTTCATTCTGAGTTTGGATTTCCACCCAAGAAATCTTCCTTAAGCCAGGGAACACACAGGCTGAATGTTGGTAGGCAACGGCTTGTTAAAAAAAAAAAAACTGTCCGACATTTAGCCCATGTGTATATTGGTCTGTCCGACAGAAGCTGACCATTTAGTTGGAAAACGGACCGATCCCCGATCAGCGCTCTCAGCCAATGGCATAGAGCGCTGATTGGAGTGTTCTTGCGGGGGCGTCCCAGTCAGAACTCAGCTCAGCGGGGGGGAGATCGCTGAACTAATCTTGCATGGTTGGTACAGCTGCTCGGACTGGAGCTGACCGTTTTCTTTCGTTCAACCGGCGGGGTCGAACAAAAAAAACGAATAGTGTTTGGCCTAAGATAGAACAGTAGCTTAAGCCAGACAATACATTTTCGATTTCTTCCAGGGATTCTACAGATTACTCCCTATTCGCTCCTTGCACTACACTGATGCTCAGTGGGGTAATTTATTAAAACTGCAAAAGAGCTAAAATGTGTCAAAACTGAAAGCAAAAAGGTAATGGACACAGACTCTTCAGATGTACCTTGCAACACCTGGTATTATCAATGGTCCGTAATATAATAAAGTTAAGAAGAGAAATCCATAAGACTGCAAGGTGCACCATTCTTCCGGCTGTGTGTGTGTTTAAATTTCCACGAACTTCAGACAGAGAATTCATGCTAGATGTACAGCGATCTGCATTATTTCTCTCTGAAATTACAATTTGTACAGCCTGTGACCCAGCTCCAATTCCCGCAGCTGCCGGTAACATGCATATCCTGTCTCCTAGCAACAAAACCAACGTGCGTGCTTATTACTTTGGTGACACCAGAATTTCATTGCATTTTAATACAAAAAATTCAGTGACAGATACCTAAAAATAGGCATGTCCACCCTAAATATTATATCAAATATATGTTGTGGGAAATTCTGGAAAGTGTAACTCTGATATCCTTTTGCTGGCAACTAATACTTTGGACAGGAACATTTTGAAAAGGAAAAATCCATGTACCCGTATTTATCGGCGTATAACACGCACAGGCGTATAAACACGCACCCAAACTTTAAGAGGGAAGTTTCAGGAAAAAAACTTTCCACAGCCCCTTGCGTATAACACGCAGGCACAGTTTACCCTCTATTTTTAGGGTAAAAAAGTGAGTGTTATACGCCAATAAATACAGTATTTAATTAGTCGCTAGGCAAATAAAATAAAACGTCTGGCTAAGGCCTACCACAAGCAAACTTTCATCATCTTTGCCAGTAGACCTGGATACACTGTAGTGCGTAAAGTGGTCAGCTCATTGGTCACTGGTACTCTGAGCAACACCTTGAAATTATTTATCTAAAGAAGCGGAGGCTGCTCACCTAGCAAATTGAACGCTAGTAAATAAGCTGAGCCTGTGTTCAGTGTCAATACCCAGTCATGTGGAATGGACATGGGAAGAGGAAAAAAATACTTTCTAGAACAGGGTTTCTCAACCAGAGTTCCATGGAACTCTAGGGTTCCTCCAGAGGTGGCTAGGGGTTCCCTGAGCAATTAGCAATTTCTGCCTCTCAGATTAGCACCCACCTAAACCATTGATGTTTTTAGTTATCTGTAAGGGGGTAATTCTTCCCAATGACAAGAAGTGTAAGGATCATTCTTCTCACTGATCATTGTGCTAATGAATCATGAGCTGAAGATATGGTAATTTTTAGCAGTGGTTCCCTGAGACCAGAAAGTTATTTCAAGGGTTGAAAAGGCTGAGAAAGGATGCTCTAGAACTGGTTGAAGTAAACACAGCAAACTTTATTCTAGTCTCTACTTTAGTAATTAACTCCACTATTTTAGGGCACTGGGACTCAGTTGGAGAGGGAGTTTTCACACTGGGTCAGCATGGACTTGGGGCTGGAGAAGCTTCCACTCCTCCATTAAATCCCCTGTGTGTGAAGACAGATTAAGAATTAGGTCCTAGGCTATTTAGCACCTTTGCCCCCCATGACTTTTATTGAGATTGAATGTGCGGCTCCTTCGTCAGACCTATGCCCATACTCCTCCTCCATAAGCCAGCTCGAGGAGTATTGGCGTAGGTCTGATGAAGGAGCCGCACATGCTCCGAAACGCGTTACCGCCCCCTCTCCTCACTGACACCATCAGCCTCGTGTGTCCCGCAGTGAACCCGGAATACAGGCTTCCCTGCTGCCTCCACTCTAACACGTATGAGAATGCTTTACAGCTGCTGGATGGCTCTACACTGCTCTCTACCACTGTGCTGAGGTTGGACACATGCCACAGATGATGTCTTTTAACACTCAACGATCTTGTAAGTGCTTTTAACCCTTTGTGCACTTTATTAAATTTTGCATACTGCACCTAGAGGAGTCTTTCTTTTCCTCTCTTTGACCCTAAACCTCGTCCAAAAAAAAAAACCTAACCCCCACCTCACTTGCTTCAGGAATAATTTGTGCAGGCTGCAATTGTCTTCTTCCTGAAAATCATGCACTAGAATACCAGCGTGCCTTTTGCAAACTTAGTAACTATTCCATATCTACAAGTAAACAAACCGGCACAGGAGAAAACTACACATTAAGGTACACTGTGGTTAAAGTTTATCGTGAATACATTTAAGCAGTATTCACTCACCCCGCAAAGTGCTGTAAATATGATACACTAAACAGCTACAGGCCAGATTAGTGCACTGAGGAGAAAACGCACGCATGGTAATTGGTCAACTAACGTCAATCAGCTGTCCGGCAGATCACTGACATGAAATGAAGCAAAAGGCAAATGTGCAATTTCAGATATAGTTACTGGACGCGCAGACAAGAAAATGGCAGAAAAAAACATTTCTGAGAAGCGTCTTTCAGCTTGAATTATTGCTGGCTGCCTATTAGCAGAAACACTCTAAATGACCGCAGCCGTGAGGAGATGTCGCACAATAAAGTACCCTGGATCAGTTAATGGAAGATGCTGAACATAAAACAACGTGTGTGTTTTCTTATTAGCATGCAGGATCTAGTACAGTTAAAGATGGACTCCAGTTTCACCTTTTTTTCCTTCCGTTCCTTCTGTGTTGAAAACGATTTCTCTTGAAGGCCTTGTGTCACTGTCATCTCCTTAATACAATCTCTATAATTTGCAGCACCTCTCTGGATCCCGCATCATTTCCAACCCCAACGGCAGCGTCATATACCCTCTTCTCCTCCCTGCCCCTCGTGTATCATTTGGGGGCAAGATTGTTCAGTTTCTGCATCATTTTAATTTGCGGGAATGGGTTATTTTATCTATTTTTGGGAGGGGGGGGGGAAGGTTATGCATACACTACACCTCAGCTTTAATATGTTATGACTCACATATTGTTCTTATCGTGCGGTGTGTGAACATCGCTAGCTATAAAGTTATTTTTTTATTTTTTTTTACAAGAAGAAAGTTATTTTTTTTTAAAGACTTTATTTTTATTTTGTTCTTATACTGGAATAACTACACTTTGGTGGATTTAAGAATTCTTGGGATGGTCACAACTTTGACTCCACAGAAATCCCTGGAGCAAGTGCCCAGCCTATGGACATTCATATACAGTATGTATATATTCTTAACAAGCAGTAACTTATCTAAGAGGTCCACGTTGATCTCTGTAGCTGCAGGCGATGTGAAATAATTCATACATTTTATAGTAAACACACTTTCATTTTAGTATTCTGCTCAGCAGTAACCTGGCAGTCTTCAAATCTCTAAGACAATCACAGAGGAGGCGCACAGGAAGAGGGGGGAACAGAGTGCTAGGACCAGACATGAAGATTTTACTTTAGTTACGATGAAATTTGAGGATGAATTACTCCACAGTGCCTACAGATACAGAATGCTGTCCACAGTTTTACATGTAAACTAGGTGTTTAGCTCTGGTGCATAGGTTGCTAGTGTTTAGGTGTGGGCAAGGGGCACAGGTGCCACATCCAGCCCTGTAAAACTGTGAGAGGCTGAAGCTGCTGTGAATGGACAAGTGCATGTAGCAGTATGAACTTTTAGGGCAGTATGTGCCATGGGATGAATGCTGTGGTTGCTGTTAACTCCTACAGCACCGGAAGACAGCCCACTCAAGACAGTACCCTATAGTTTTGAAGGAGCCACGGCACAGAGTTTTTTTTTAGCAGAAGCAGCTACCTACTGGTGGTGCGATACACTTCATTACACACAGCTAGTGCTATATCTCCCCCCCCCCCCCCAAAAAAAAGGGTACTAAACTCAGCCTTAGGAATCATACAGGCAAGTTAATGCACTACTACAATATCAGTTTTACAGTGCACAGACACTTAGAAACAGAGCTGTCTTGACAGTCACTAAAAACTACTTGGGAAGGCCAAATTGTACAAGTGATCCACAAGGATAAGTAATCAGTGAAACTATGAAATCAGAATAGGAAGGCACATCACTGGCAAGAACATTTGTACTAAACAAGATCAATGCTTTGGGGAAGAGCACCTGTCATCAACCCTGATAAATTATTCAGAATTTCTGTTTAAAAATAGGATTTTTATAACAGCTTACCTGTAAAATCCTTTTCTTGGAGTACACCACGGGACACAGAGCTAGTCATTACATAATGGGTTAAGGGTCACCAGCGGTGATTGGACACTGGCACAACCAATGGAAGACAGTTCCCCTCCATATAACCCCTCCCATCAGGGAAGTACCTCAGTTTTGTAGCAAAGCAGTAAGGTTCCCATAAGAAGGGGGGGGACCTCTGTGTCCCGTGGTGTACTCCAAGAAAAGGATTTTACAGGTAAGCTGTTATAAAAATCCTATTTTCTTTATCGTACACCACGGGACACAGAGCTAGTCATTACATAATGGGACGTCCCAGAGCAATGCTCATATGAAGGGGGGGAGACACAGATCAAAACAGGCCGCTTGCGGACCAGAAGCCCTATACTGCTGCCTGCAGCACACTTCGCCCAAAGGCGGAATCCTCATGTCCTTTCACATCTATTTGATAGAATTTGGAAAATGTATGGACTGAAGACCAAGTTGCAGCTTTACAGATCTGAGCCATCGAAGCCTGGTGGTGCACTGCCCATGAAGCACCTATCGCCCTGGTAGAGTGCGCCTTAACAGGAAAAGGAGGAGTCCTGTTCTTTAAACCATAAGCTTGAATAATTACTTGTCTAATCCACCTGGA
Source organism: Rana muscosa (assembly GCA_029206835.1). NCBI lineage: Eukaryota > Metazoa > Chordata > Amphibia > Anura > Ranidae > Rana > Rana muscosa. The sequence goes on along the minus strand of CM055122.1, from coordinate 235,029,816 downwards.
AATGGTGGATCTTGATACCGCTTGGCCCTTCTTGGGCCCATCTGGTAAAATAAACAAAACATCTGTTTTACGTATCTGAGCGGTTGCTTGCAGATACACCTTTACCGCTCTCCCTAGATCTAGAGAGTGTAATAATTTTTCCCCCGCCGTCCGCGGGTTTGGAAAAAAGGAAGGCAGAACAATGTCTTGATTCAAGTGAAAAGCCGACACCACCTTAGGTAGAAAAGCCGGATGGGGTCGTAGTACGATTTTGTCCTTGTGACAAATTAGACAAGGCTCTTTACAAGAAAGAGCTGCTAGCTCTGATACTCTCCTAGCAGAAGCTATAGCAATCAGAAAAGCCAACTTCCTACTTAATATAATTAAAGGAATATGGCGAATAGGTTCAAAAGGTTGCTTTTGCAACACTGACAATACCAAATTCAAATCCCATGGACACAAGGGAGTCCTAACTGGAGGATTTATCCTCAGTACCCCCTTAATGAATGTCCGAACTATGGAGTGAGATGCCAATGGTCTCTGAAAGAAGACTGATAGAGCCGATATTTGCCCTTTGATGGTGCTAAGGGCTAAATTCATATCCACTCCTAACTGGCAAAAAGCAAGAATCCTGCTTATTTCATATTTCTGAGGATTCCAACTTCTGGATTCACACCAGGAAACGTATGCTCTCCAGACTCTCTGATAGATGAGTCTGGAGGCTGGCTTTCTAGCATTAATGAGCGTAGAAAGAGCCGGACCAGAGACCCCTCTCTTTTTAAAAATGTGGGTCTCAGCAGCCAGGCCGTCAACTTTAGCCTTTGTAAGGAAGGGTGGAATACTGGACCCTGTGACAGCAGGTCGTGTCGGAGTGGAAACTTCCAGGGCCTTCCTATCGCCGTTTTTACAATCTCGGCATACCAAGGCCTCCTGGGCCAGTTTGGGGCCACTAGGATTACTGGTATTCCCTCCTCCTTGATCCTGCGAAGCAGTCTTTGTAGAAGAGGGATCGGAGGGAATGCCTAGATCAGTGAGAACTGATTCCATGGAGTTATTAGAGCGTCTGTATTATTAGAGCGTCTGTCCCGTAGGCTAGAGGATCCCTCGTTCTGGACACAAAGTTGTCCAATTTCTTGTTGAACCTGGCAGCTAGCAGGTCTACATCTGGGTTTCCCCATCTCAGACATATGGCCTGAAAGATCTCGGGGTGAAGAGACCACTCCCTGGTAGCAGCTGCTGACGACTCAGGTAGTCTGCTTGCCAATTTTCCATCCCTGGAATGAAGATTGCAGAAAGGCAAGGTACATGCTCTTCTGCCCATGCCAGGATCCGGTTCACCTCTCTTTGGGCTGCCCGACTGCGGGTGCCTCCTTGGTGATTGATGTAAGCTACTGCAGTAGCATTGTCGGATTGAACCCGAACTGGGTAGCCCTGTAACCTGTATGTCCAGGTTTTGAGGGCTAGATATACCGCCCGGATCTCTAGCACATTGATGGGCAGGATCCCCTGAGTCTTGGCCCAGGTTCCCTGGGTAGAAGCCTCCTCGAATACTGCACCCCAGTCCGATAGGCTGGTATTCCTAGATACCACCTTCCAGGCCACTGGGAGGAAGGACTTTCCCTTCCGTAAATTCCTGGCTTCTAGCCACCAATCGAAGTTGTGGCGTACTTGTGAGGACAGGCGCATGGGTATATCCAGAGCTTGGCTCTTCCTGTTTCAGGAAGCTAAAATATTGCCTTGAAGTAGTCTCGAATGAAACTGGGCGTAAGGGACCGCCTCGAAGGAGGCTACCATCTTTCCCAATAGTCTCATGCAAAGGCGAATAGACGGCCTCTTGTTTGCTTTGACCTTGTGGATCAGGTCTTTCAGAGACTGTATCTTCGGTTCTGGCAGGTATACCTCGTTTTGGGCTGTATCTATGATCATGCCCAGGTACCCTATCCTTCTTTGGGCCTGGAGAGAGGATTTTTGTAAATTTATAATCCATCCTAAATGCTCCAGGTATCCTACTGTAGTGTGTACAGCGTGACCCAATCCGTCCTTTGACTGATCTATTACTAGTAGATCGTCCAGATAGGCTGTTACCGCAATGCCCCGTGTTCTTAGGTTACTAACAGAGGAGCTAGCACCTTTGTGAATACTATGGGCGCGGTGGCTACACCAAACGGCAGAGCCACAAATTGAAAGTGGCGATCTTCTACCGCAAACCTTAGGAATCTTTGGTGAGCGGGGAGGATGGGTATGTGTAAATGTGCGTCCTTGATATCTATGGACGCCATGAATTTTCCGCCCTTTAAAGTGGCGGCCACGGATCGGATCGTTTCCATTCGAAAATGGCGATCGTTCAGGAACCGATTTAGGGATTTTAGATCCAGGATGGGTCTGACATCTCCATTTGGCTTTGGAATCACAAAGAGGTTTGAGTAAAAACCTGAACCTCGCTCTTTTTGGGGTACGTCTGTAACTACCCCTTGAGCCATTAAGTGATTCAAACCTTTGAAGAAGGATTCTCTTTTTTGTGGATCCTTGGAGAGTCTTGAACCTCGGAATTGAGAAGATGGGATCTCTCGAAATTCCAGTTTGTACCCTGAGGATATTGTGGATACTACCCAATTGTCCTGGATTTCTGACCACCAAGTTGCTCAGAACTGACAAAGCCTTCCTCCCACTCGGCCGAGCGGGGGCGCCCCTTCACTGAGAGGCTTTGGGGGCTTGCTTATTAGCTCTTGCACCCCACGGCTTCTTGTTCTTCTGAGCTTGCCCCTTGGCTTTTGTGGGCGGCTAAAACAGGCCGCCGCCACTGGTTGGAGTCAGATTTCCCGGGAGCTGGGGAGAGAGCGTTTAAAACAAGATCTCTTGTTTTTCTTTCTCTCAGGTAAAAGTCATTTTACCACTTGATCTTCTGTATATATTTTTCTAAATCTTCCCCAAATAGGCGTTCGCCATGGAACGGGAACTTGCCAACAGCTTTTTGCATGGGGTCTCCGCTGACCAATGCTTAAGCCAAAGTACTCTGCGCATCTGTACCAGCTGGAGTGTAAGGCGTGATGCCTGTATGATAGAATCTCTCATGGCATCCACTGTGAAGCATAAGGCTTTTAGGCAAATTTTTCCCAATTTCTAGCCTGCTCTGAAGGCAGTTCCTTCAGCCCCTGCTTTACCTGTTGGCTGATGACCTGACCCATACCGACTGCTGCTACTGCAGGTTGGGTAATTGAGCCGGCCAAAAGGAAGGAGGATTTCAACTTCCTCTCAGAAGGATCTTTTAAACCCTTGTACATTATCCACCGGACATGTCAGGTTTTTATTTACACAAGAAATAGCCGCAACTACCGCAGGCAGGCTCCATTTCTTAAAAAAAATTTTTTTCCCCCATAGGATAAAGAATGTTAAACCTTTTTGGAGGTGAGAAACGCTTATCTGGATGTTGCCAGTTTGCGTATATTAGATCCTCTAGTAACGGATGAACCGGGAAGGAGCATGCACCTTGCAGGGATCTTAATGACCCTAGGGAGGAGACAGGTAATTCCGTTACCTCCGCAGAGGTTAACTTAAATGCACTGCTATAGCATTGTACCTGTGACCTTAAAATCTGGCTCCTCATCCTCTGCTGATGTAGCCTCCTCCTCCTCATCCTCCTCCCTCAGGTACTTCTGAAGGGAGGTCCAATACTGGAAGAGACCTGCTTCGCTTATTGTTCCTTTTTAGAGGACTTAGCGATTAAGGTAGCAATTTTTTCCTCCAGATTATTTAGGGCAGCTGATAAAGTGTCCCCAGTGACATATACAGGCCCAGGCTCCACTGGGGAAGCCGCCATACCTGACAGAGGTAATGGCTCATCCTGAACAGGTGCATTTAGCAACCCAGGAGAGAAAGGTACCGAGTCAGCACAGTTAGAGCCTCCTCTCAGGCGGTGGTGCTTTCTTATCTCTTTTTGTCCGTATTACTTCCCCTGGAAGGCTTACCGTTTAGACAAAATACAAGGTACCTAAATGCATATACTACCGTGTTCAGTTTAGCAAATACATTAAGTATGCAACTTTTAACACATAACTATGCATAACATGGATGTCTTCTAGGAAGTACCCAATCCAACCACATGGAGTCTTACGTCCCTGTATAGCTGCTGTGTTTCTCTGCCAGGAATAAGAGAACTAACGAGCTTGCTTGCTGCTGCAGTGCTTCTCACACTGACAGTCTTTTAAAATTGGCGCCGTTTCTGTGCCTGCGCGCGCCACGTGCCCGCGCACGCCTTCGCCCCCCCCCTCCGATAAAGCGCGCTCCCGCGCGCGCGCGGCCCTTAGCGCTATGGCGGTGGCCATAGTGAGAGAGGACTCTCATCAGCCCTTGTTCCCACTTACCTGCATCTGCAGGTGTCTGGTCGGCCACCGAAAGGAGGATCGGGGTGCCCCAGCAAGCTCAGCAGCGGAGGTGACGAGCAGTGTACTTCGCCGAAGCCGACACTGAACAGAGTGAGGTGAGTATATTCAGCTCTTTACTCCCCCCAGTGGTGGAAAAAAAGAAGACATCCACTTTTTGAAAAAGGTCCCAACCTAGTTATGGACCTTCTAATCTCACCTTATCCACGCCGCAGGTTTTTCTGCTGAAAGATTTCAGACAGATACCAAACTTCACCCTTCACGGTGGGCTATGTGTGCCAACCTTCAGGGATATGGGTTCCTATTTAAAGGATACCTCTCCCCTGGGCCTTGTACAAGACTCTTACCAGGACTTTATAGCGAAATAGCGAAAGTGCTGGATCTTAGAGCCCAGTCCTCCGAAGAGAGACATTACAGGCGACGCCTCATGGATGAGGCCCGGATCCCATCCAGATTCAGCTCATTTGTAGGCGTCTTGGATGGATCCGAAAGCATAGCTCTTTTACCCCCAGAGGGTCTCTTTGGTAGAGCTTTCCTTTAGCACCTCCTAACGCGTCCAACACCTTTCGACACTGGCGAAAAAACTGAGGTACTTCCCTGATGGGAGGGGTTATATGGAGGGGAACTGTCTTCCATTGGTTGTGCCAGTGTCCAATCACCGCTGGTGACCCTTAACCCATTATGTAATGACTAGCTCTGTGTCCCGTGGTGTACGATAAAGAAACAAACTTTGATGCCAGTAGAGAACCATTCCTATTTTTTTTTTCATATTCTTGGCTTTTGGTAGGAGTGGTGCACTCACAGATAATTTGGCTTTGATCTATGGGCCCCAGATTGGGAAGATGCAGGTGAAAATAAATTTAAGGCAAAAACTCAATATACAAAAAATAAAATAAAAATTGCATGAAATTTGGATAAATGGCTGAATCCATTAGCTTCTAGTATTCCCTTGCACAGCAGCAACTGGATGGCGTAGGAGGTGCACGCTCAGCTAATCATAGCTTTATTATTTTGCACAGTGCTGTACATCTGCTATAAGAACAGTGGAGCAGGGTGAGGGCCATATTAGGGTGTGATTGCTCTGACAGGTTGGTGACAAAGCTGTATTTTCTAGCCGCCATAGGGAAATACACCATCTAAATAAATATACATACCCTGGGGATTAAGGAGTACACAATAGCCTTAACAAAAAGTGGATCTAAAGTCTTTTTTTTCTCTAAAATAACAAACATGTTATACTTACCAGCTCTTTGCAATGGTATTGCTCAGAGTGGCCCCAAGCCTCGTCTGGGGCCCCCTGCCGGCGTTCTCAGCTCCATCTCTTCTGTGTGTGCCACCACAGTAAGCTGCTTTCTTATTGGGGCAGATGTGCGGGCTCAACCCTGAGGCGGGCTGTGCACGTCTAAAGACACACACAGCCTGGTTCTGCCCCCCCCCCACTCCGTCCTCACAGATTTTGACTGACAGCCAATGGCTGCTGCTGCCTGTCTGTGGAGAGAGAGAGAGAGAGAGAGAGAGAGAGAGGACTGACGCCTGGCACAGCGCTGGATGAATCCAGGAGTAAGGTAAGTGTTTAAAGGGGGAGAGGGGCACAGCAAGTCCTAAAAATGTTTACCTTAATGCAGGGCATGCATTAGGGTAAAGAAAAAAAACATTTATCTATAGAACCACTTTAACCGGATACATGATTTCAAGTGCAGTTAGGCCTTATAATATTATTATTATTGTGATATTCAAGTGCTTTTTGTGAAATTCATGAATTTAAGTCACAATTATATTTTTAGTGCTGTAGTTTTATATACTTTATTGGATATCTTTTTGATAAAGCAGATTTTTTGGGGGCGTTTGTTTTTTATAATCAGTTTTAGAGTAGTTATTAGGGTAAGCATAGATCACTGTTTATATATCATAGTAGAGGAATGTTACCGTATATCCTCGAGTATAAGCCATCCAGAATACAAGCCGAGGCACCTAATTTTACCACAAAAAAATGGAAAAACTTATTGACTCGAGTATAAGCCTAGGGTGTCCATCTGCATGCCTCACTGTGTCCGTGTGCATGCCTTACTGTGCCCAATCTCCCTACCTGATCTCCGGCGCTATGTGACAAGACTGACGTTTACCATGGGAGTCTATGGAAGGGGTACCCGGATTTGTAAAATCGGTGCTCCCCGGCCGTAGGCCCCCTGGACAATAATCTTTGCACACTTGTAGATGAAGAGTGGGGCTATATGTGTGCCAAGTTTTGGGTTCCGGGGACCTAGTGCTGACCAGTACCGGGTCGCCAAAATCACCGGAGAAATTACCGTTTAACATGGGAGTCTATGGAAGGGGTGCCCGGCTTTGAAAACTCGGTGCTCCCCGGCCGTAGGTCCCCCGGACAACAAACTTTGCACAATTGTAGTGGAAGAGTGGGGCTACATGTGTGCCAAGTTTGGGGTCCAGGGGACCTACAGCTGGCCGGGATCAGGCGCACAAATGTGAAGATGGACACAGACTCAAGTATAAGCCGTGGGGGGCATTTTCAGCACACAAAAAAGTGCTGAAAAACTCGGCTTATACTCGAGTATATACGGTAGGTCACCAACCTGGCTTTAATGCCTGGCAGGAGAGCTGGAATACTATTACAAATTCTTTGGCAGGTGAAATCGTTTCCATATAAAACTGTACATTTAGCCAGTTGCCTGGTGTTCTGCTTCATTTCCACATTTATCAAAGGTGATTTCCCTTTAATTCACATAAATATACATTTCATTTTGCTGGTTAAAATCCCTTACATTCCAGCCAATTCCCAGAGAGCAAATCCGGAAAATTTGTAAACAAAATACTGCTGGCTTCAATTTCTGACACACATAATCTAATGACTGCTCGGCAATGATAAAAACCCCATCAAGAATACTATTTATTCTGCAAATATTCCCCGACATAAATAGAATGTTGAGAAAGGTGAGGTTACTCCTTGATATGGTGCATCAATGTCAAAAGCGGAATATAAATCTAGAATAAGGATGAAAAATATGCATTTTATGGAAATTCTGCACAGCTAGAAGCGGTCACCTCAGCAAAACTGCCAGGCAGTGTAGTATATGAACAGAAAATTATCATACTGCAAAGGTGGTTATTATTAAGATTTTTGTTTTGGTAATTTTGACATATAGAAGATGAAAAGGTCTGAATTAAAAACGATCGTAAGCAAAAGTGTTTTCTGAAACAGTGGCCCTTGAATGGTGAATAAAAGTGCCCCTCTGATTTCTCATAGTTATAAGTAATCTAAGGTTTATACAGCTACTAAAGCTTTAAAAAATATCTTCAGTGAGGACCCTAAAAATATACATAGTAATGGTTTAATTATTAGATGAATCATAAACAGCATTTATGAATTTTAAATACCAGTAAAACCAATAATAAAGGTTAAAGTGGTTGTAAACCCACTTTGAAAAACCAAAACCAAAAACTAACACCTGCAAGACAAAGGCATAATGAGCTAGTATGCATAGCATACTTTCCGGGTATCGCGGCTCCGGCGCTGTGATTGGCTGGAGCCGCGATGACGTCACTCCCTCCATGCGCGCGGGAGCCGCCGGTAATGGCACACTCACTGGAGCAATGGCACATACATGCCATTGCTTCATTGCGCATGCGCCAATGACATCGGCATATGCAGGAGATATCCAGAGTAGCTACAGGTAAGACTTATTATAGGCTTACCTGTAGCAAAAAGTGTGTTGTAAGGGTTTACAACCACTTTAAAGCTGAACGGCAAGCATACAATAAAGCATGGAGAAAATCGACTGTCATGAATATTAGGCCTTGTGCACACTGGGCATTTGCCCATCACTTAGTGCCGGTTCACACTGCTGCGCTGTGAATTTGTTCCGTTTTTTCAGTCCATTCTGAGGTGCGAATTTACCGCGAATTTACCGCGTTTTTGCTGCGATTTTAATGCAAATTTCAGGAGTGGGACATGGCTGCGATTAATGTTTTTGTGGAGAATAGTGTGGTGGAATTCGCACATATGTGAACCATCAAATGCGATTTCAGAACGATTTACATTGATGTCTATGGAGACTAAATTCGCAACGCAACACTCTAAACTCGCACAAGACCCTTTTTTTCATCGCATTCGGAGAGGAATCGCAACGCATAGATGTGAACCACCATCATTGAAAACAATTACTTTTTGGATGACATGCGAATCTAGTTTGTGTTTAACGCATCGCATTCGGTATCAACTCGCACAAGTGTGAACCGGCACTTAAGAACGCCTTTGATCCGGACAGGAGAATGTTTTGCAAACAACTTCAGGTGCATCAGATGTTTGGGCGTTCAATCATTTCATTGGCCAAAATATTAATTTATTCTGGTCATCAAAATGAATGCTCAAGTGCTAAACGCGCCTGCACGCATTTATGCACGTTCTGCGTTCAAAAAGTGTTGTTTTCTGCTTCTGTGAATGCCTGTGTGTGCAAGGAAGACATAGAGGGATGTTCACAGAGGCATAAAATAAACCCGTCAAATGCCCTTAAAAGTGGAGTTTTTGACACACAGTGTGCATAAGGCCTTATGTTTACGTTTTTATTTGAATTCTAAATGCTTGCTTTAAATTTCTAAAATTACCTGACACGATAACTTTGTTCATTGGCTACTTCAAATTGACTTTAAAGTGATTGTAAACCTCAGACATGAAATATGAACAAAAGCATACCCTTCTATAGTGTGTACATGCCTCAATTAAGAGCACCAAGTGTCATTTCTATCTGCTGCTTCATTCCTCTGCTATCAGCATTAATCACTTCTGACAAGTTTTCCTGACACCAAGAGAAAAATGGTGACAGGGGAGGGAGCTCAAGCAGATTGACAGCCTTAGCTTTGTTCCTGTGTGCAGGGAGTGTGTCCCTTCCCTCCAATTTGCCCTCAGAGGTCTCCTCCCTGAGCTCTGTTGAGATTATTTCATCTTTCCACCCCTTTTTTTCTGACATCTCAGGCAAGCTTCATAAATTCTAAAATTTGAAGAGATGTGGAGAAGAAAAGACTGCAGATCAACAGGTACATCTTTTGTAGGAGGGTTTGTTTAATCCCTACTTATCACCTGAGGCCGGTCACTTCACTGGGTATATGCAAGGGACTACAACTACTTTAGGTATGTCGAAAACCATTAAATGGCAGCTTCCTGCAACAGATGAGCTAATATACTCACTTTTCCAGGAGTCTGTGTCAAATCTTCACTTTGTTTCAGTACTCCACCAGACTCTTAAGCATTCAACACTATTGGGAGTGTTGAATGGTAAAGAGCATGACAGAAACCGTACTACTATAGTTAAGGCAGGTGACATGAACCACCAGAGAGGCAAGTGTAATAGATATTCTGTTCCAGGGAATTGCTGTTTAGGATTTGTGGACGAGAGTGAAAGAAAATACAGAATAGGGATGTGCAGAAAAGTGTCACTGCTTTCAGACTACAACTATCAACATGTAAAGGTGGTGTGTGTGTCAGAGACCAGGCTTTCAGCAGGCAGGAGAAATGAAAATGAATAATGGTCACCCGGGTACAGTGCCTACTGCTAAAGGACTGTTTCTCCTAACAAGGACATGGTAGTACGGGCGGCACAGTGGCTAAGTGGTTAGCACTTCCACCTAGTAGCACTAGGGTCATTGGTTCGAAATCCAACCACGGCAAAGACATGCTGGTAGGTAAATCGGCTACGATCAGAAATTGGGCTGAGTATGTGTATGTATAAGTGTTAGTTAGGGACCTTAGATTGTAAGCTCCAAGAGGGCAGGAACTGATGTTAATGTACAATATATATGTACCTGTAATAAATTAATAGATGGACACATATCACACTACCTAAAAAAAAAAAGGGTTTATAGGAAATGTGTTTTGGCATTTTTTTAAGCCCAAAGGTCAGGTTTAGCTTTAACGATGCAAAGAATAACATACAAAAACGCAATCCACAGTGCAGAAAAATGGGAATTTTATGGTGCAATTGGTCAGTAATATGAACACCTTTAATGTGTGTCTGTCATATTGAATTGATTCAGTTTACATGAGTCAGATCAGTGAAAGATGAATTTTGGTAGATTGCTATGGGCTATTCTGTTCTGCCTTGCTGAAGCAAATTAGGAGCCTAGCACAATTCACAGACTTCTACAAGTCAATAAAAAGCCTTTTTACAGTTTTAACATAGTAATTGTTGTACGCATAGGCTTACAGAGAATCTGTTACTTTTCCCTTTCAGAGCAAAATGAGCCCCCCTCCCTCAAACCTAATAACAGTCACATTTGCTGTGCTCCCCCCATGCCTCCATCAAAAATACCTGCAGATTCCTCCCAGGAGAAGCCTGGCACAGACTTGAGCTGCACCAGTCTCATCCACATTACTGTGATGGGAAGGACGTCAACCCCTCAGCAAGGAGAAGAGCTTACACAAGGCTTGACTTCCAACCGAGGGAGCGCCAGAAAGACAAGTATAAAATGAGTCATAGGACTGGATAGTAAAAGCGTCCCTCACTTTGCCCATTCGGTCTCTTAAAGCTGACCACAGGTTCTTTTTTTCATTTGTTACATTTATTCTCATATTGCATAGTTCTATGTATGGAGGTGAGACATGGACAGCAGTGTATGTGGCTGGTACTGTTGCCTTTCAGCTCCAGGTCTGTTTGGGTAGAGTTTGTATTCTCTCCCTACATTTTGAGAGTTTCCAACCACAACCCAAAAACATTCTATTAAGTCACAGTCAATAACCTCTACCAGCTGACTGGAGGAGAAAAAAAGCAGCCACTGTTTTAAACCCTAATTGCCATTTCCACCAAGACTGGTTGGCCGGGAGAGCACGGCACGCTCTGCTTGTCATTATTGGCAGCACTGGGCTAGAATCATCTCATATCTACGAACACCTTTATAAAGGCTGGCTCTCACACAAGTTACCGTATATACTCGAGTATAAGCCGAGTTTTTCAGCACATTTTTTTGTGCTGAAAACACCCTCCTCGGCTTATACTCAAGTCTGTGTCGAATCTGCTTTCTGTGTCGTCAGTCTAGTGATAGGCGGAACACTGACTCACTGCTGGGAAACCGAGTTGGTGTTCCGCCACAGACGAGGAGGAGGCGCTTTGGTACACTGCATGGCCGCCGACTAGACTAAATATGTCACAGCATTGGGAGATCGTAAGGCTGCAGATGGACACAGCGCCGGAGATCAGGTAGGGAGATTGGGCACAGTGAGGCATGGGCACAGTGAGGCATGGGCATGGACACAGTGAGGCATGGGCATGGACACCCTAGGCTTATACTCGAGTCAATAAGTTTTCCCATTTTTTTGTGGTAAAATTAGCGCCTCGGGCTTATATTCAGGTCGGCTTATACTCAAATATATATAGTAGTTTAGTAAATGTAACCCCACAATGCTTTCATTGCCAGCACTGTTGTTAGGAGATACCATATTCTGTTTTCATTTCATGGATAAACTCTGATAAGTTGGGGCGGGTAGACGATCCAATCTTGCTTCAGCTTTCCTTGTAACCGGCCTCAGGATTGCCTGCTAACAATCTGTCAGCGAGAAGCTTAAAATCCCAAGACTGAGTAGTGAGGCAGAACTGGGCAAAGCATCAGTTTCACAGACTTATTCATTGCTCATTTTCTAGGGCCATTATCGAGGAAGACTTTTCATGTGGGAATACAAGTGAAAATTCCACTTAAAATGAAATAATCCTCGACTGCTATTATTTCACGAACATAAATGATTAGCGTCCTCTGAAAGATAAGCTGATTAATAATGGATCTGCGGCACATTATAAGTTTTGTCTGTTGCTTTAAAAAGCCAGCCGCTTATACTTTCAAATGCCATGGCGAAACAGTGGGGCAAAAAAGTATTTAGTCAGCCACCAATTGTGCAAGTTCTCCCACTTAAAAAGATGAGAGAGGCCTGTAATTGTCATCATAGGTATACCTCAACTATGAGAGACAAAATGTGGAAACAAATCCAATCACATTGTCTGATTTGGAAATAATTTTTTTTGCAAATTATGGTGAAAAATAAGTATTTGGTCAATATCAAAAGTTCATCTCAATACTTTGTTATATATCCTTTGTTGGCAATGACAGAGGTCAAAAGTTTTCTGTAAGTCTTCACAAGGTTGTCACACACTGTTGCTGGTATGTTGGCCCATTCCTCCATGCAGATCTCCTCTAGAGCAGTGATGTTTTGGGGCTGTCGCTGGGCAACACAGACTTTCAACTCCCTCCAAAGGTTTTCTATGGGGTTAAGATCTGGAGACTGGCTAGGCCACTCCAGGACCTTGAAATGCTTCTTACGAAGCTACTCCTTCGTTGCCCGGGCTGTGTGTTTGGGATCATTGTTATGCTGAAAGACCCAGCCACATTTCATCTTCAATGCCCTTGCTGATGGGAGGAGGTTTGCACTCAAAATCTCACGATACATGGCCCCATTCATTCTTTCATGTACACGGATCAGTCGTCCTGTTCCCTTTGCAGAGAAACAGCCCCAAAGCATGACGTTGCCACCCCCATGCTTCACAGTAGATATGGTGTTCTTTGGTTGCAACTCAGCATTCTCTCTCCTCCAAACACGACGAGTTGTGTTTCTACCAAACAGTTCTACTTTGGTTTCATCTGACCATATGACATTCTCCCAATCCTCTTCAGGATCATCCAAATGCTCTCTAGCAAACCTCAGACGGGCCCGGACATGTACTGGCTTAAGCAGGGGGACACGTCTGGCACTGCAGGATCTGAGTCCCTGGCGGCGTGGTGGTAGCCTTTGTCCCAGCTCTCTGCAGGTCATTCACTAGGTCCCCCTGTGTGGTTCTGGGATTTTCGATCACCGTTCTTGTGATCATTTGGACCCCACGGGGTGAGATCTTGCGTGGAGCCCCAGATCGAGGGAGATCATCAGTGGTCTTGTATGTCTTCCATTTTCTAATTATTGCTCCCATAGTTCATTTCTTCACACCAAGTCGCTTTCCTATTGCTGATTCAGTCTTCCGAGCCTGGTGCAGGTCTACAATTTTGTTTCTGGTGTCCTTCGACAGCGCTTTGGTCTTCACCATAGTGGAGTTTGGAGTGTGACTGTTTGAGGTTCTGGACAGGTGTCTTTTATACTGATAACAAGTTCAAACAGGTGCCATTAATACAGGTAATGAGTGGAGGACAGAGGAGCCTCTTAAAGAAGAAGATACAGGTCTGTGAGAGCCAGAAATCTTGCTTGTTTGTAGGTGACCAAATACTTATTTTCCACCATAATTTGCAAATAAATTATTTCCAAATCAGACAATGCCGATTGTCTGGATTTGTTTCCACATTTTGTCTCTCATAGTTGAGGTATACCTATGGTGACAATTACAGGCCTCTCTCATCTTTTTAAGTGGGAGAACTTGCACAATTGGTGGCTGACTAAATACTTTCTTGCCCCACTGTACCTAGCCTGCTCAAGTGACTTGGGACTGTTACAAAAGAGATTGAACAACTAGGCTGCATTCACACCTGGGGATTTTCTAAACATGCGACAAAGCACACAGAAATACACGTTTTGCTGGGCGTTTCAGGAAATACGCTGCACATATGCGGTGTAATGAATTGTTAATGGCACTCCAGATGCAGTTAACAGATGCTTGTTTTGCCGTGCAACAAAGCATGCTGCAAACGCACCAAAATGCACACTGAAAAAACACCTAGTGAACTGAAAAGATTCTGCCACTACTTTGGGGCATTTGTCCTGCGTGAGGCAGCCCTATGCTCGACACGCATTAACACACAAAAAAACGTGCAACTACGCTCAGTTGTGAATGGGGACTTCAAGTGATTGTAAAGTCTCTTTTTTTTATATATATATATATATATATAATATATATATAAAAATAACAAACATGTTATACTTACCTGCTCTGCGTAATTGTTTTGCACAGAGCAGCCCAGATCCTTCTCTTCAAGTCCCTCTTCGGCTCTCCTGGCCCCTCCCTCCAGTTCAGTGCCCCCACAGCAAGCAGCTTGCGATGGATGCAACGGAGCCGAGTCACAGCTCCCTGCGTCCATTCAGACACGGAGCCCCGTTTTAGCCCTGACCCCTCTCTCTCCCAATCGGCTAACTGAATTTAATTGACAGTAGCGGGAGCCAATGGCACCGCTGCTGTGTCTCAGCCAATCAGGAGGAGAGTCCTGGACCGGGCAAAGGCACTCAAGGACATCGCTGGAGAGAGAGGGGGCTCAGGTATTGGGGGGCTGCTACACACAGAAAGCTTTTTATCTTAATGCACAGAATGCGACAAGATAAAAAAACTTCTGCATTTACAACCCCTTTAAAGAGGTGGGTATTCTTGCTGCCTGACCTGCTTTAAAACACACCTCCTACAGGGGGTACAGGGAATAGCTGCTGTGAAAATGTTTAGAAAAAATTGGATCATTTGCCTCACCCTACTGCCTAAGTCATAGGGGGGCTCAACCTGTGGCCCTCCAGCTGTTGTGGAACTACAAGTTCCATGAAGCACTGCAAAGCTGACAATTACAAGCATGACTCCAAAAGGCAGAGGCATGATGGGACTTGTAGTTCCACAACTGCTGGAGGGCCACATTATGAGCACCCATGACCTAAGTATTAATAAAATACATTGAGCTACATATCTATAGTACATGTGTGCTGCTCATAGCAATCAGCATATTCTTTTATCCTTACTTGACTCTGTAAGCCGCACTTGAAAAGTGCCAGCTGGAATTTAGTTGGTTGCTATAGGAAGACACTGCACTTCTGCACAGTTTTCATACACACAGGTGTAGAAACACTCAATGCAGCAATAATGGTCCATGCCCTATAAATATGTACAGGGTTCCAGGAGCTGCATCTCTCTAACTTGTTAAAGGAGAGGTATGGGGTTTATAAAAAAAAAAAAAAAATACAATAAAAAATCCATACTCACCCTCTAGGCTGCAGCTGTTCCTCGTCGCCTCCAAGACAGAGAACTGAGTGATCACATGACTGTTGATCGGTCAGTTATCCGCCTGCTCCCAGCAGAGAGCATTGACTATCAGTCAATGCTCTCCACTCTGATCCTCCAGCACTCACTGGAGCTCTGGGATGCGGAAGGGGTGGGTGCAGCTGGCTACAGCACTCAACTGCATACTGAGAGGTGGAGTGAACTATCAATAAGGCAGCTGGGTGGATCCTGACAATATTGTCTGGATCCCTCCAGAGCATGAAGCAGATCTGACCTGTCAGCTGACAGTAGCCCGCTGTAAGGTTGCAAGAGAAGTAAAAATCTTTGGCTGTATTTCTCTTTTAAGCATATAAGGGGATTTCATGACAGAAACACAGGGAGAACTTTGCACTTTATTTTCAAATTTGAAAATATGAATGCATGGATAGAACTGTGACAGGCATGAGTGCTTGTTATACATGACTATACAGATTGTGCAGGGTTCTGTATTTAAATTCATTAAAGGGACTCTAGGCACTGAATGGTTAAATAAGTTATTTGCAGAAAAAAATAAAAAAAACGTAATTCAGTACATGATCAAAATCAGTTTGAATAAATCTGATGACACAGGAATCCTATTATTCAGTTTAAATTGAAAAATATGGGATTTTGTGCCCTCTGTAATACTTGGGGCCAGAAGTGAATAATTTGCATAAGCCTTTAATTAAGAATGCCAAGGGAGCTTACAGCCTTTGGAGAGAAACATGAAAAAAAAAAAAAATATTAATCAACACCGAAACATCAGATGAGACTGACAGGATACCCCCCACCAACTCAAAGGCCTTTTAAAGTAAAATTTAGTAATGGTCTCCATAGAATTGCCCATTAATGATCTATTAGTGCCCTGCGTGGAGAAGCTGCAGAAAGTAGAAACTGTTCCACCTACAACATCCCTTAGTAAAGGATCAGGACATGAAAGCAGCTGCTGAATACCCTGAAGTAGACAGTACAAGACCTTTATATACTTTTTAGATTTCATACATTGCATACAGAACACTCATAAAAAACCCAGGGGTCTAGGGCCCAGTAGGGGTCTAGGGCCCAGTAGGGGTCTAGGGCCCAGTGGAGGTCTCAGCTACAACCTTCATGTCTCTGCGATAAACCAGTTGGACAGCACAATAGGTCACAGCTATATTCCCACTTTTTACTTCATAAGGGAACATGTACTTGTAGGCAGTTGGTGTCTAAAAGAGCCAAACAAGTACAGAAAATAAAAATGGGGCAGCGTCTTTGTGTCTACTGTAATCCTTATTAAGGTAAATCAACAGAAAAGGGAAACAAAGCTGCCACTTTATCTAGCCCCATTCTGCCTTAAAGCAGGCCATAAACTAGTCGAACTTTGTTTTATGAACCTTTGTTGGATTTTCTCATTGGCGTTCATTTTCAACAGCAGCAGTGAGAAAAGGACAGGAATGGAAAGTTTTTGTCGAATTAACCATTAGTATATGTTGTTTTCGTTCCGAAAATTACATTCACTCCAAAATTTTATGTTAAAAGCAAATTAAATTTAAACATTAGTCCGGTCATTGAATGTACAAATAATTTTGTACAAATATTTGTTTGAAAACTAATAATGTACAGTGAGCGCAAGCCATCTCTTCCTGCCCCTATTTTTATTGTATTCCTCTAGATTTTTGGATGGGTTCATCAGAAGTGACAACCATGGCTCCCTGTCCTGAATAGATACAGTACAGTGAGTAAGTGAATATAGCCACCCCAGGACAGAATTACCAGGTATATATAAAGGGGAAAAAAGACTAAAAATGCAGCAGCCACTACATCTAAGGACTTGTCAGCTGCAATATATATTTTTTTCTTGGGTTTAGAAATGATTTACCAGTGCCTCACAGTTTTATTTTTTACAATTAAAAAGTAAATAATTGATTAGGCAAAAAGGCAATTTTTTTTTTTGATTTGGATAGAGTGGAAAGGGATATGAATGCCTGTTTTTAGCACGGTCTGTGTCCTTGTTAGGAAGACACGTTCCCCCTCTCTATTTCCCCTGTTTAGCAAACGTCTGTTCTCTGCATCAAACAAAAATACTGTATATACTCAAGTATAAGCCAAGTTTTTCAGCACTTTTTTTGTGCTGAAAATGCACCCCTCGGCTTATACTCGAGTCACCTTTTTGCTCCTGATCTCCTGGACTTTGGGGACCCAGTACCAGCCAGCCGTAGGTCCCCCAAACTTGGCACACATGTAGCCTCCCTCTTTCTCTACAAGTGTGCAAAGTTTGTTGTCCAGGGGACCTACGGCCGGGGAGCAACAATTTTTCAAACCCGGGCACCCCTTCCATTAACTCCCATGTTAAATGGTAATTTCTCTGGTGACTTTGGGGGCCTGGTACCAGCTGGTAGTAGGTCCCCCGAGCCCGAATCCTGGCACACATGTAGCCCCATTTTTCCTCTATAAGTGTGAAAAGTTTTTTGTCTGGGGGACCCACAGCCGGGGAGCACCGATTTTTCAAAGCCGGGCACTCCTTCCATAGATTTCCATGTTAAACGTCAGTCTAGGCATGGGCACAGTGAGGCATGGACACAGTGAGGCATGGACACAGTGAGGCATGGACACAGTGAGGCATGGACACAGTGAGGCATGCAGATGGACTTATACTCGAGTCAATACGTTTTCCCAGTTTTTTGTGGAAAATATAGGTGCCTCGGCTTATATTCGGGTCGGCTTAAACTCGAGTATATACGGTAATCACCCAGTAGTCTAAGACTAACTGAAACCATGTAAAGGCAATTGAGTAACTAAGTTGGTAGCAAAAGGGGAAGGAAAAAAAAGTAAATACAAAGTTTTAAATATGCACAAAACATTGACCATAGTGTAATAAAAACATATTTTTGGGCTTGATACAGCCAAAGTGTAAAAAATCTTAGGAAAAAACTTCAAAGGGTGAACAAGAGAAAAAGTGATATAAAGTCCCAGGAGAGATCCTTCTGAGTGTATTTAGGTCTCAATCTTTTAGCGCTGTATAAATCAAAAAAGTAATATAAACCCAAAAAGTAATGAAGCACTAATGCTCATATCAATAGGGTTGCAGTACACCAGACAGTTAGGCCTGTGGGGATTATTTCTGTCCCCGGGCAGATATAGGCCACTATTGATGCTTTTAGGCATAGCGGTTGTATCCCTATGGAGGATATGTGGGGAAACAAGCCCCAAAAATGGCTATTGATTGCAGAGGTGCCGTATGAGAGAATATTTTGCATCAAGGACTGGTCATTGATTACAGAGGACCAATAAAGACCAGTCCTTGATGTAAAAGATGCTCTCAAGCATTTTGTTCCATATGGGTGCCTCTCCAATCAATAACAATTTTTTAGCCTTGTTTCATCACACATAAAAGTAAAAATAAAAGACAGAATACATTAGATGGCATACTAAACATATTGTACACATCTATTCACACCCTTGGCATGTCCCATGGTATGCTTAAATGTGTTGTAAAGGTTTGTTTTTTATTTTCTAAATAGGTTCCTTTGAGCTAGTGCATTGTTGGTTCACGTACCTTTTCCTTCGATTTCCCTTCTAAATGTTTTTTTTCTTTGTCTGAATTTCTCTCTAAAGGAACCTATTTAGAAAATAAAAAACAAACCTTTACAACCCCTTTAAAGTGCTTTTAAACCCACTTTGACAACTTGCACCTACAGGTAAGCCTAGCGTAAGGCTTACCTGTAGGTGCATGAAATATCTCCTTAACCTACATGTAGACAACGACGCAGGCGCACTGAGCGTCCCGGCATAATGAATGGGACATGCCGGGATTGCAGGTTTTCTGAATGGGCGAATGCCGGCCCCGCGCAAATGCGTGTGACGTCATCGCCGCTCCGGCCAATCACAGCGCCGGAGTGGCGATACCAGAAAGAAGCTCCGAGGGGACATGGCGGTGGAGTGGAACAAGGAGGACTTGGGGGGCTTCGATTTCAGGTAAGTGCCACATAATGAGCTAGTATGCTATGCATACTAGCTCATTATGCCTTTCTCTTGCAGGGTCTTATTTTATCCCGTTTTTTCTGGGGGGGGGGGGGGGGGGTTTACTTCCTCTTTAACTGACTGCGAGATGCATTAGTGCTAAAATTTAGCATCACAAGCAAGGTGTGTGCCTAGGATGGATGTGCTCCTCAAGTGCAAAGAAAATAATTTGATGACCAACAAAGGTACTTGGGATTACTTCTGCTTTGAGCAACTGCTAGTACACTTTTATAAACTAACAAGTTTACTTTAGTAGCTAGCTTCCGTCCTGAACGCAAAGAACCAACAATCTGAAAAGGCTAAATAAAATATTCACATTGCACATAGCAGAACTCCATCATCTGCCTTTAAACACATGCGGCATATAGCATTAGCTGCAGGCGTCACAAAAGTACAGAGTAACTACTGTACTTCACTGAGACAAACAAAATGCCAATTGTAGTGTAGCTTGTACATCATTACTTTAAAACACTCTGCTTAGCAGGTTGGCTGCCAGAATGTCTTGTGCTGAAAGAGCAGTGCACATTATCTGTGTGCATGAAAACAATATAGAGTGCTATTAAACGGAAAAAAGCGAGCGAGAGCCCTGTGATTATAAGCTATACGTATACATGAGGAAAAAAAAGCTCCATCAATTAGTGACTCAAGAGTGGTAAAAACATACCCTGCTATTGTCCCTGGTATAAAAGCACACATTGATGAACAGGGTGAAAAAAATATTAAATTACGCCTCCTGTCATAATGAATCAGAGCCTAGAAGGTGGTCGGGAGGGGGGGGGAAGGAATCAGCGGGTTGTGATGAAATATTAAAGCCAGTGATTATTGATGAAAAATGAATTAGCCTTTTTGATTTCCGCAACCTTTAAATCACAGACACAGTTCTGGAGCTAATTATAGCAGCTCAGACACATTTAGTTAGCACTGGTGCAGACACCTACAGATCTGTACCACTAAGGTTGGTAAAGTCATATTTAAAGCCATTTTTTTTTTTTTCTTTCAATTTATTTTTGAAGAATGATTAAAATGCCTGTCGGACATCTTCATCCCAGGGAGGAGATTTCCCATCACTTCCTGTCCTATAGATAGAGGTGAGAATAATTCTTTCTGAAGTGAAGGCAACACCTTAAAAGTGGATGTAAACCCTCTCCTATACCCAGTGAAGTGAACAGCCTCAGATGATACACAGAGTTGAAACAAATCTCCCTACATAAGTTTTACATGTATATCTGCTGCCTTGCCTTTTTCTACACGCTTTGGAAAGCGTAGATCGTGTTAAAAATCTTTCTTCCTGTTTCAGTAGCACATAGGGGTGGGTGTGGAGTCTGGGCTTACGTTGTGTGACAGCGGATTGGAGGAAAGGCACACACCCCCTCTCCAAAAAGGCAGAGGAACGAAGGAGCATGCAGAACTGTAGTGTGAATAGACTAGCTCTCTGCTAATCTACCCCTAAGTTCCCTCCCAGACACAAATTTTAAGCTGCTGTTGTCTCATGTGTCAGAGAACTTGTCAGAAGTCAGAAAGACACTCCACTTAGAGCTTTGGAGAGAGATAAGTAAACACTACAGATATATGTGCTTAGGTCAAATTGCATGAATGGGCTTTACAACCACTTTAAGCCTACTAGTACACACCACAATTTTTTGACAGCTCTGGCCTGAGCCATTGTACTAACAATCTGATGTTAGTACAGCGATATTCCCTGCTGTTCTATTGTGTTCTGACAGGGCGAAGCCTCCTTCCCCTCCCGGCCAGCACACTCCAGTCAGCAAGTGATCTACACCCAGCACTGATCGGGAGCTGGTCAGTTGCTGGTTTTCCAGAATGCTCGTCCGATAGAAGCTGGCCAAACGGCCAAATGTTGCCCGACACTTGGCCTGTGTGTACTAGACTTTAGGCCGGTGGAGGGTAGTGGGAGGGTGGACCTCATATCTAAGCTTACAAAGCACATAGGGACATGTACTTTGTCACCTGGAGACAGAACGCTGAAAAAAATTTAAGCAAGAGTTCTTATTTATAGGAAACCTATACTGAAAGAAATATGGGGGCTATCACTGTAATTTACAAATGAAAAAACTTGTTGCGTAGCAGACTCTGGCTTCAATATTCTCTCTGTCACTCACTTTTAATAACTATGGAGATAAGGAAGTGAGAGTGTGAAGTAAAAAAACTCCTAAAATGAGTTTGTTAGTTTGTTTGTTAGTTCTGGATCAGTGACTGTATTAAAGCCTTTAAATCAGCATTAACTAGTTGTCCACCGCCCGCCGTCATATGACAGCGGGAAGAAGGCTCTGGGCAGACGCCATATGACGTTGCGCCATCCCAAGCCACTAGGGGGCGCGCACGCGCCCACCGCGTCACTGGGGACCCGATGCGCGTGCGCAGCGGCCGCAATGGTCGTCGGGCACCCACGATTGCCCAGTAACTGAGAAGGACCGTGGATCTCTGTGTGTAAACACAGAGATCCATGTCCTGTCAGGGAGAGGAGACCGATGGTGTGTTCCTTGTACATAGGGACAACCATCGGTCACCTCCCCCTGCCAGTCCCCTCCCCCCACAGTAAGAATCACTCCCAGGGAACACATTTAACCCCTTGATCGCCCCCTAGTGTTAACCCCTTCCCTGACAGTCATATTTATACAGCAATCAATGCTGTATAAATGTGAATGGTCCCAAAAATGTGTCAAAAGTGTCCGATGTGTCCGCTGCAATATCGCTATAACGATAAAAATCGCTGATCGCCGCCATTACTAGTAAAAAAAAATAAATAATAAAAATGCTATAAATCTTTACCATATTTTGTAGCTGCTATAACTTTAGAGCAAACCAATCAAAATAAGCTTATTGCGATTTTTTTTTTACCAAAAATATGAAGAATACATATCGGCCTAAACTGTGGAAAAAATTTGCTTAGAAAAAAATAAATAAATGGATATTTATTATAGCAAAAAGTAAAAAATATTGTGTTTTTTCAAACTTGTCCCTCTTCTTTTGTTTATAGCGCAAAAAATAAAAACCGCAGAGGTGATCAAATACCACCAAAAGAAAGCTCTATTTGTGGGAAAAAAGGACATCAATTTTGTTTGGGAGCCACGTCGCACGACCGCGCAACTGTCATTCAAAGCGTGACAGTGCTGAAAGCTGAAAATTGGCCTGGCCAGGAAGGGGGTTTAAGTGCCCAGTAAGCAAGTGGTTAAATTGGCTTTTAGCAGACTTTAGCAAGATTCAGGCATAAATCCTGAGACCTTACTATGGTCTACATTTAAATCCTGAGAGTTTTCAGTAGAGGATACAGTTTTATTAAATGTCTACAAAGAACTTTATGGATGCCTCTGTGCATTTTTAAAATGATAAAAGCTTCATTTGGGTACAGTGTTGCATGACCGCGCAATTGTCATTCAAAATGCGACAGCGCTGAAAGCTGAAAAATGGCTTGGGCAGGAAGGGGGTGAAAGTGCCATGTACTGAAGTGGTTAAGGACGGACAGCCTAAAGCCTCGTATACACCAGCTCTGGTCAGAGCCGCTGTACTAACAATCCGATGTTAGTACAGTGAGCTCCCCTGCTGTTCTATTGTATTCTGACAGAGACCCCCCCCCCCGCCAGGTTACTCCAGTCTGCACTCTCAGTCAATAGCCTGATTGGCCAATTGGCTGAGGGCGCTTATCGGCTGCTGGTCGGCTTCTGCAAGACCGGCTGCCATACACATTTATATTGAACCAGCTGATGTCCCTGACATTTGGCCCGTGTGTACAAGGCTTTAAGGTCAGCTATGGCAGTCTCCATACTTCTCATAGGTTTCTTTTAAGTACAAACATGTCTTGTTTGACTGAAGTGCTCCTTTAAGCATCCTATTGCTTTATTTAAATGCCCAACTCCCTCCGTTCAGAACTAATCAAAGAGACTCTTGGCATGTGTGTGAAAATTGCCAACCATGCCATTATCTGTTTTGATAATGCCATTTATACCCAAATCAGATAACATCACAAAAATGAGTATATTTAAGCTGCAAGAAACGACAAATATTACTTTGTGTTTAAGGAGCTGCATTTGCCATTTCATCTTATCAGATGTGCGTGTTGTCAGGATAACAATAACCAGACAATGTAAGCTAAACTTGTGAGTGACAGCATTTTGGAAAATGGTAATTACACAAGAATCAAATCTTTCACTGGAACAAAAAACACATCTTAGCACCCAGTAAATGTTCTCTTTCAGCTTCTACCTTTCTTTTTCCTTTTTGAGGTTTTCTAGGGACCACTCAGGTTTAACACATACAGATGTAAATATTACCCAAGCACATATATTAACCTTTCATACTGAATAAGAAATCAGCCTTGGGATTTCTTCCGCTTTGGAGGGTCACAATAATATTAATGGATGACCGCATTTTCAAAACGTAAATTTCAACAGTGGCAGCCTACATTTACAGTCGGTAAAAATGTCCTTAAAACAGAGAGGTTGAATGAGACTAAGACAATAGCAGAGCTCCCCCTAGTGGTTGATCTGCAAATTTCTATATTTCATACAACAACAAAATATGGAATAGCCAGCATTTGTTGTAAAAAAACACACACATTTCTCTACAAAAAGAGAAGTATTATAACTACCTTCCCAGTAGATATGTGCACACTGAAATATTTTGTTTCGGAATTTCGTTTTCGTCCGAAAAATGTATTTATTTACTCCCGAAATTCGTTTTTATTTATTTTGTTTCGTTAAAAAATGCATTCGTCCGAAAACCCGAATGAATTAAGGTCGAATCTGTCATTGAAGGCTTATGGTGTCTGCCGAATGTTCTAAGAAGATTCGACGGAGCAGCTAAACTGTACGACGCCGCAATCATACATTTCGGATCGAATGTTCCGCCTACAAGCTATAGAAGAATTCTAATGTTATATGACACTAGTAATAATTATATTTATAAATTATTATTACTAGTCAATCAACATTCTAATTCTTCTATAGCAGTGGGGTCGAATGGCAATTTACCAGGGGTCAACGAACCCTGGGCTGTTCCTGAAGCCCCCACCACTCTCCCAGCCTTTTCGCAGAAGCCCAGCAGGGCTGTCCCTGTAGCCTGTGGCTGCCCAGCTGGGCTGTTCCTGGAGCCCGTGGCAACCACTGAGCCTTTTCTAAGCCGCCCATTCAGTTCACAGCATGGGTGGGGGGCAGAGACTAGAGTTCAGCTGACTGGTGAAAAATGTGAAGTGGGAGGGCCTGGAGGAGACCCTATCTCCTGATTTCGGCACAGGTGTCACTGCTGCGAGACACCACAGAGCTGGAGACAGTAAAGCCAGAGACGCAGTGAGTAACACTACCTGTGATTATAGTTTCCATTAAAAGCCCCCAGTACAGTTCTCAGATCAGTAGATGACCTTGATCAAGAGCACCTAAGTTGGCTGATCAGAACTCCCCCCAGCACTGCCTCTGATCCCACCCCCCAGCAGCACTGCAACTCATCCCATCTCCCCCCCACCAAGGAGTAAGAGAAGGAATAAAAATAGAGAATACATGGAAGGAAGAGGAAAAGATGGTGAGGAACAAAGAAAAAGGGAGAGAAAGAATGAGAAAGAACAAGAAAGATGGCTAGAGAGAGGGATGGTGGGGGGGGGGGGGGGGGGGAGACAAGAAATGAGGATAGAGAGAGATAAAAAGGAAAGAAAGGAGAACAAAGAGAGAGTGGTACATCCCAAAATGTACCATAAGGGGTTTTAATACTGTACGAGTGGAAGGGACTCAGGGAGCACTAAATGTCTGTGGGTTAGGGGCGCAAATTACTTATCGTGCTGACAACCCACGCTACGAAAATATTTTTACTGTTGGGGGTCCCCACAACATGGGAAATATTATCAAGGGGTCATGGCACTAGAAAGGTTGAGAACCACTGTTCTATAGCCTATGGGCCGAGCATTTGACCGGAAATGTACGATTGCGGCGTCATACAGTTTAGTTGCTTGTCGAATGTCCTTCGAACTTTCGACAGACACCATAAGCCTTCAATGACAGATTTGACGTTTGTATGTTTTTCGCTGCTTCGTCGAATCTTCATAGTTCATGTCGAATCGTCTACCCCAACACTGTCTCTATAATGTCGAATCTTTTCTATGTCAAATCTTTCCTCTCTATGTAGAATAATCTTGGACTAATAGAGTTAAGGTTAGGCACATTCGATCACAGGTTCGATAGACACAGATCGCTATTGTCAGCGTCATGTCGAATCTCCTATCTGTATCGAACTGTTGTAGCAACGAAAACAAAAATAAAGCATTTTATGTCGGATCTTTCGGATTATGTGCGTTAGTTTTCGTTTGTTAAAACGATAACAAAAATACCCGAAAATTCTGACAAAAATGAATGCACGTCTTCTTCACAGTGGCTCATGCCACCCATCAGAAAATCTGCCTGAATGGCTAAACCACAACATTAGAACCCACTTGAGGTATGTTTTTTAATATATAGATGGTGTATGAGGAGGGAGAAGAGGCAGTTAGGCTGGGGCCGCACAAAACATCACTTAGGCCTCGTACACACCAATGGTTTTCTTGGCAAGAAACGACAAGAAAACTGCTGGCAGAGCTTTCTTGCCGAGAAAACCGTGCGTGTGTACGAGGCTTTCAGGTTTCTCGTCAAGAAAACTGCCCAGAATCTCGACGAGAAAAATAGAGAACCTGCTCTCTATTTTCTCGTCTGGATTCTTGTCGGCCTGTTTCCTGACGAGAAACCTGAGAGTTCAAAATGACTTTGACGCATGCACGGTAGCTTCCTAGGCATAGGTAGGGTGTAGCATAATGGCGGCGAAGGCATTGAATGTGACGAGCGCATGCTCATCCTAGTCGATGACGTCACCACGTTTGTTCCATTCAAAAGAACGGCGGTTCTTTTGAATGGAGTGTGTGTACACTCAGCCGGGACAAGATTCTTGTCAAGAATCTCGTCAGGAAAAACAACGGGTTTTTTCCTGACGAGAATCTCGGCCGTGTGTACTAACTAGGCTTTAGCCTTTGAGGTGAAACTGACAGCCAAGACATGAAATTAGTACATGAAATACCATCAGAAAACGATGGAACTGAAAAAATATAACAACTGAAAAGTCAAAAATCTGTGAGATGAAATTTACAGGAATTCAAAATTTGCACATATAAAAAAGATACAATATAGAATTGCTTTACATTGTGGAGGCACCCAGTGTACTAGTCCTAATGAGTGCATGTGACTTAAATGCCACTTTCATTAAAATATGTTATAAATAACTAGGGCTGTGGAAATGAACTCGATTAATCGATTAATTTGTTTGATCGATCAAAATTCTTTTGAACGGTACTCACCTCTCCGCCGGCTTCGTGGTCTTCATGGAGTTCCGTCTGAGATCTGGTGACATCACGGACACCGGCGGGCTTGCCGTGTCCATCTGAAGGGCTCCTTTGCTGTGCCTTCATATCTGCATGCCGGCGGGACCTTACTATCTGCCACACGCAAGGGCTGTTACACTTCCCTCTATCAACCTGGGATTCTACAGCCATCCACTGGGAGTTGTGATAGTTCCCTTTACGGGACATCTACATGCCGACAGACTGATGTTAACCCCTCCTCATCTGGATTCAGCAGTGGTATAGTTGTAAACATTTTTATACCAGTATCATACATAGCTACATGTTTTTATGACTGCTTTTGCTACCGTTTGGTATTATTCGCACCATTTTTACAGTTTATGGAGCTACGTCGACTTTATCTCCAGTGCAATATTTATTTTGTTACCTACTTGAAGACTATAAAAGTTTTAATGCTATTCCCATCGAGCGCTGCCTTTGTGTGTTTTTTGTATCCTGCTATCCATTTTTCCAGTGGTTGGTAGCTGCACTGGGAATCAGCATGGAAGGAGATCACCTAAAAGTAGTTGGATCTGTATGTGCATTCTAATTAATCGAAATTAGTAGATTTAATCGTTTTTTTTTTAATCGATTAATCAAACACGAAAATTTTTATCAGTAACAGCCCTATAAATAACACGAAGCATATATATGTCAGCCAAAACTTTTAAAAACTGCCAAAAACGTCAAGTATTGCAAAGATGGCAAAACCACAGACATTCTGTAAATCAGGTTTTCTCAACCATAGTCCTATGATTCCCTAAGGCCGACCATACATACCACGGGTTGCAGGAAAGAAATTTGAAGGATTCCCCCATTAATGCAGACAGTGCTGAGACATTATCTGCTATCGGCAGGGGTGGGCGAAGCCAACTCCACCGGGAGAAGACGGTGATTGCTATAGCTGATAGCGATAATCGCAAGAGAATCTGGAAGGTTGGTATTACCTAAATTTATTGATGGGTCAACTTGGTACATTCAGCTTGCACAATAACGGTTTAAATATCG
This sequence comes from Rana muscosa, assembly GCA_029206835.1. Taxonomy (NCBI): domain Eukaryota; kingdom Metazoa; phylum Chordata; class Amphibia; order Anura; family Ranidae; genus Rana; species Rana muscosa. The sequence continues at coordinate 235,002,121 of CM055122.1, read as the reverse complement.
TCCGGTTCGAGCTGAACGGGCCGAGTTTCGAACTGTGTATGGCCGGCCTTAGGTTCCTTCTGAGGTTTCTAGGGGCTCCTTGAGCAGTGAGCGATGGCGAATTGATCTACCTACACGGAATACCAAAGCAAGGTGGCACTTCAACACTGATCACTGATGTTCAGGGATACCATAAATTTATTTTCAATTACTACTTATTTTCAGATTACTAAAAATGTTGTTGTACAATAAAGTAGGGTGTAAAGTATCTGCCCTGGGATCATACCATTTATTCTTATAGATAAAACATTGTACAATTTAGCAATCATGTTACTGGACCACAAACTGTAGGTATAATTATTTTTAACAGGTGTTCTGGGACCTTAACAATATATCAATGGTTCCTTGGAGGTAAAAGCGGTTGAGAAACAACTGTAAACTATAGCTAGAAGAACGCCCAGAAAGATCTAATTTCCTGTTTGTAGGTTTGGCCAACTTATCACAGATTTTTTATTATTTTTTTGTTTAACGCATAATTGTGGCAGCCAGATTGTTCCATATAGCATTCTCACTTCCTCCAGTAAATCAGGCAGGCAAAAACTGCATTGGTTTCTCTCCATATCTACAGAAAACAAGCATGTATGAATCTACAACTAACTGCATAAACCTTGCAATATTTATAACCGACATGGACAGGATACATTTTTCCTTTATAAACTGGTGTTTCACTTCACCAATAACGTAAAAAAAAGCAATAAAAATGAACACTTGACAAGTTGCTCCAGGCCAATATCTGGATTTCATTATGACCCAACAACAGTACAATGAGTATGGAAGGGATAGAGAAGTGAAGTGACTGCCATGGACAATGCCTTCTAATTGTCTGTTCCAGTAATATCGGTAAGGAGGGAAGGAAGTCGCAGAATGGTTTATTTAATCGCTGTTTTATCTTTCTTGTCTAACAAGCTGAACGTGGTAGATTTTCTTCCACATCCTGCAAGAGCATTTGCTTCTAGTTAAGTCACAGGCTTTCACCTCTGGTGAGACGTGCTGCACCACGAGTGTTTCATCAACACGCAATGCTCTGTGCTGTTCCTATTTCCTGGAGGGAGAGTCCGTATTTGTTGCAGACCATGACTGGCTTTTGTTTCTTTTCATATGCCAACTTCATCTAAGGCATTATTTTTATATGCACTGCTTCACATTGGAAACACAGGTTTTATGTTTTCATACTACGCTGATGGAACTCAAGTGAAAACACGCTTTTGCTGTAGCAAGACAAGACGCTCCAGCAGACAGGGGCTAGAAGATTTTGCATTCAGACATAGTTGCTGAAGTTAAAAGAAATGGTCCAGCTTGGCCAGATGAATCTCATAAAAATTATAATGCTGTCTGCAGAGAGTATGATTTTTCAGCCATTCCAGCGAGTCTATTTCCTTTTTGTACTTCCTGTCCTAGGTCCTGCTTCAGTTGTACTGACTTACAGAGGAGCTATAAGTAATTGTTGTTATGGGTAATACAAACAGTTCTTTCTTCAGGCGTTTTAAGGTATTACTCCAGTCATTTTATTTTGTTTTAGACAGAGAGGGGAAGTTTAGAACCTGTCAGGTATTACTGTCCAGCTCCCCATCTGAGAGAACTAACCTCACTTCCTGTACACAGAAACCCAAAAAGAAGAGTGAATCCTCTCACAATTTTGAGAAAATCCCAACTCTGATAGTTGTCACTGGAAGTGTTCCCATTGGAAAATCAACCCACTATACTGCTTTTCTAGAAACAATCGAGTACTGTCCATGATACTTTTATTTGCACAAACATAGAACTTTTTAGGACAAGCTTTCGGGGTATGTCCCAGCTGTACTGATTCACAAAAGTTTTAGCAGGATGTTAAAAAAAGAAAAAAAACACACAAACCAATGTACATGGCAATGGTAATAAAACTAGCAGTTAGTGAGAGAAGACAGGGGGAGAGCTTTAGACTGGGGGAGGGGAGATGATAATCACAGAGGGGGTCGTAAAACTGTTGTAAATGAGTAAGGAAACCCATATCTAAATTTAGGTCAATATTCATTGTTTTCAATGACGGTCGTTCACATCTATGCGTTGCGATTCCTCTCCAAATGCACTCCCCTGCTCCACTCTTCTACAAGCTACAGGCTGGATTCAAACTGCACTGTTAACTCTGTCCTGGGAAGACCAGAAGTTCAGGGTAGCAATACTGAGCCAGGAGCCAGCAGCATTGAAATTTGTAAATTGCAAATGCTGGGGTAGAAATTGTAATGAATATCTTTTTTATATGATAAAAAAAGAGCAAACGTCTTTTCACGTTTTTTTATATACAGTATCTCACAAACGTGAGTACACCCCTCACATTTTTGTATTTTTTTTTTTTTTACATCTTTTCATGTGACAACACTGAAGAAATTACACTTTGCTACTATGTAAAGTAGTGAGTGTACAGCTTGTATAACAGTGTCAATTTGTAAAGAAGTCGAGTGTACGTGCTCAGCGTCATATCCAGAGGTTGCCTGTGGGAAATAGGCGTATACAGTAAGTGCTGCCAGCATTGCTGCAGAGGTTGAAGGGGTGGGGGGTCAGCCTGTCAGTGCTCAGACCATACACCGCACACTGCATCAAATTGGTCTGCATGGCTGTTGTCCCAAAAGGAAGCCTCTTCTAAAGATGATGCACAAAAAAGCCTGCAGTTTTCTGAAGACAAGCAGACTAAGGACATGGATTACTGGAACCATGTCCTGTGGTCTGATGAGACCAAGATAAACTTATTTGGTTCAGATGGTATCAAGCGTGTGTGTGGGCAACCAGGTGAGGAGTACAAAGACAAGTGTGTCTTGCCTACAATCAAGCATGGTGGTGGGAATGTCATGGTCTTGGACTGCATGAGTGCTGCCAGCACTGGGGAGCTACAGTTCATTGAGGAAACCATGAATGCCAACATGTACTGTGACATACTGAAGCCGAGCATGGTCCCCCTCCCTTCAGAGACTGGGCCGCAGGGAAGTATTCCAACATATTAACGACCCCAAACACACCTTAAAGACGACCACCACCTTGCTAAAAATGCTGAGGGTAAAGGTGATGGACTGGCCAAGCATGTCATCCACCAGCTCAATGATGCCGTCATGGAGAAGTGGAAGAGGACTCCAGCGGCAGCCTGTGAAGCTCTGGTGAACTCCATGCCCAAGAGGGTTAGGGCAGTGCTGGAAAATAATGATGGTCACACAAAATATTGACATTTTGGGCCAAATTTGGACATTTTCATTTAGGAGTGTACTTACTTTTGTTCCCACCGGTTTAGACATTAATGGCTGTGTGTTGTTATTTTGATAGGGCAAATTTACACTGTTAAACAAGCTCTACTTTACATTGTAGCAAAGTGTAATTTCTTCAGTGTTGTCACATGAAAAGATATAATAAAATATTTACAAAAATGTGAGATATTTATATACACACACATATATATATATATACACACACACAGTGGGTACGGAAAGTATTCAGACTCCCTTAAATGTTTCACTCTTTGTTATATTGCAGCCATTTGCTAAAATCATTTAAGTAATTTTTTTTCCTCATTAATGTACACACAGCACCCCATATTGACAGAAAAACACAGAATTGTTGACATTTTTGCAAATTTATTAAAAAAGAAAAACTGAAATATCACATGATCCTAAGTATTCAGACCCTTTGCTGTGACACTCATATATTTAACTCAGGTGCTGTCCATTTCTTCTGATCATCCTTGAGATGGTTCTACACCTTCATTTGAGTCCAGCTGTGTTTGATTATACTGATTGGACTTGATTAGGAAAGCCACACACCTGTCTATATAAGACCTTACAGCTCACAGCTTATGTCAGAGCAAATGAGAATCATGAGGTCAAAGGAACTGCCTGAAGAGCTCAGAGACAGAATTTTGGCAAGGCACAGATCTAGCCAAGGTTCCAAAAAAAATCTGCTGCACTTAAGGTTCCTAAGAGCATAGTGGCCTCCATAATCCTTAAATGGAAGACGTTTGTGATGACCAGAACCCTTCCTAGAGCTGGCCGTCCGGCCAAACTGAGCTATCGGGGGAGAACAGCCTTGGTGAGAGAGGTAAAGAACAACCCAAAGATCACTGTGGCTGAGCTCCAGAGATGCAATAGGGAGATGGGAGAAAGTTGTAGAAAGTCAACTATCACTGCAGCCCTCCACCAGTCAGGGCTTTATGGCAGAGTGGCCCGACGAAAGCCTCTCCTCAGTGCAAGACACACGAAAGCCTGCATGGAGTTTGCTAAAAAACACCTGAAGGACTCCAAGATGATGAGAAATAAGATTCTCTGGGCTGATGAGACCAAGATAGAACTTTTGGCCTTAATTCTAAGCGGTATGTGTGGAGAAAACCAGGCAATGCTCATCACCTGTCCAATACAGTGCCAACAGTGAAGCATGGTGGTGGCAGCATCATGCTGTAGGGGTGTTTTTCAGCTGCAGGGACAGGACGACTGGTTGCAATCGAAGGAAAGATGAATGCGGCCAAGTACAGGGATATCCTGGACAAAAACCTTCTCCAGAGTGCTCAGGACCTCAGACTGGGCCGAAGGTTTACCTTCCAACAAGACAATGACCCTAAGCACACAGCTAAAATAACGAAGGAGTGGCTTCACAACAACTCCGTAACTGTTCTTGAATGGCCCAGCCAGAGTTCTGACAAACCCAAATGAGCATCTCTGAAGAGACCTAAAAATGGCTGTCCACCAACGTTTACCATCCAACCTGACAGAACTGGAGAGGATCTGCAAGGAGGAATGGCAGAGGATCCCCAAATCCAGGTGTGAAAAACTTGTTGCATCTTTCCCAAAAAGACTCATGGCTGTATTAGATCAAAAGGGTGCTTCTACTAAATACTGAGCAAAGGGTCTGAATACTTAGGACCATGTGATATTTCAGATTTTCTTTTTTAATAAATCTGCAAAAATGTCAACAATTCTGTGTTTTTCTGTCAATATGGGGTGCTGTGTGTACATTAATGAGGAAAAAAATTTACTTCAATGATTTTAGCAAATGGCTGCAATATAACAGAGTGAAAAATGTAAGGGGATCTGAATATTTTACGTACCCATTGTGTGTGTGTATATATATATATATATATATATATATATATATATACACACACACACACACACACACACACACAGTAAAGGATTAGCTTGGTGTCCATTTTGAAGCCTATGTTTCTACAGTATGTATAAATTTTATTTTAATACTTACAGAAGACCTGTCATATATGCTTTTAACATATGCAGACCTTATTTCTTTGGCAATGCCATGTAGCAGGTGTCTTCAAACTGTGGCCCACTGGTCAAATGTTGCCCTTTGCTTGCCTTTATCCAACCCAGAGATGGGGAATTCATTCTCCCAATGACACCAACTATGGGGCACTACTCATCCCACTGACAACAGAGATGGGAAACAAATTCTCCCACTGACACCAGCGATGGGGAACTAATTATCCAAATGTCACCAACTATGGGGCACTACTCTTCCCACTGACACCAGAGATAGATCACTAATCCTCCCACTGACACCAGAGATGGGGCACTAATCCTCCCACTGACACCAGAGATGGGGCACTAATCCTCCCACTGACACCAGAGATGGGGCACTAATCCTCCCACTGACACCAGAGATGGGGCACTAATCCTCCCACTGACACCAGAGATGGGGCACTAATCCTCCCACTGACACCAGAGATGGAGCACTAATCCTCCCACTGACACCAGAGATGGAGCACTAATCCTCCCACTGACACCAGAGATGGAGCACTAATCCTCCCACTGACACCAGAGATGGAGCACTAATCCTCCCACTGACACCAGAGATGGGGCACTAATCCTCCCACTGACACCAGAGATGGGGCACTAATCCTCCCACTGACACCAGAGATGGGGCACTAATCCTCCCACTGACACCAGAGATGGGGCACCAATCCTCCCACTGACACAAGAGATGGGAAACAAATTCTCCCACTGACACCAATGATGCAATCATTTTACTCCCACTGACCACCAAGCCTATGGCATTTTCCACTCCCACTGACCCCAGTCCGGCCCCCTAAGATTAGTAGGGCAGTAAACTGAGCTTGGAGATCCGTGCAATATAGCAATTGTGCTTTGATCTTCTCCTTTCTTTGCAAGCCTTCCAACATTTATTAGATTGAAAATACACTCTCTACAGTCTCTAAGTGACACCAGACATCCACAATATCCTGGTATCTAGAAATCATGTGATCTCTTTTAGAAGACCTGCTGATGTCATGCAAATGACTTAAAATATGAAATAAAATTGTATTTGTATATGGTCTTTTCTTTAATTCCACAGAAATCAGGCTGTAACGGAGTGAGCTAGAACTGTGAACCTACCATGACCTACTGTAATTATAATCGCTTAATTCGAACGTGTTTCAGGCACTGCCAACTGGAGGAGTTCAGTTAGGTTTACAAGTCTAGATGGTTTCTTCTCAGTCATGGTCCAATCTGAAGGAACCTACATGCTCTCTACAGCGGTGTCTCTCTAAAGCTGTGAAGCATGATAGGGTTTGTGAATCACAAGACTGGCTGAACAAAATTACAAACACAGTTCACTTGTATTTCAACCATGCATTCAGCTATTTGGTTGGAATTCTACTATAACATTATATTTGTGAAGAAAGGATCAAACATTTGATAGCAAAATTTTTTTTCCTGAAACGTAATACAAAAATAAAACCAACCAACCAAATGGTTTACTAGCCAGCTATTTCTCGTTTCTTCTAAACAATATTCTCTTGACAGGTCTGAATGGCATTTACACTACAGAAAAAAAAACAGTTCAAAAAAGGTCTTCTCTTTAAAATGGACATTTTCCCAACAGTGAAAAAATGCACATAGAAAAAAAACCATGTGATTATGGTATTTATGTGTCCATTAAAGCAGACACAAAAAGCTATGGATGAGTAGCCTACTATTTGACGGCTATTTAGATGTGCCGAGGCTTTGTGCAACTTTTAGTTCAATTGTGCTTCCAGAACAAAGCACCCGGTATATGTGTGGAGAAGGGAGGAATGCTTCAGAATTGTCAGGAGGGTCTCATACAGGGGACCACAGATTGCGGGAAGGGCGCTCTTATATTATTATCTTGTAGCTGCGCATTGTGATGGGCCAGCAACTTGTGTTTTCATCCTTATGATTCAGAATATTAGCAGCTTTGATATGCTAAATGTGTTCCACCAAAATGTAATAAACACAAGCAAACACCACCCTGAGTAGCAATGAAGGAGTGTCTGGACAACGCACAGAGTGAATCCATCAACCCACGCCTGATTAAATAGGCTATGAGGAGGAAAGGCTGTCTGTAGTGTATGGGAATCTTTTATAAGTATTCATGTAAGGACATTCATTGGAAATAATTACCGGCTACAGAAAAAAATAGTATCAGTGCTTTCAGACATAGTCATAAGTGATGTCCATTACTCCATCCCCTAGACAGAGGCCGAAGCAGGTATCAAAAAAGACACAGAAAAACAGAAACAGTCAAGAAGTTTGGTTTAGGATAGACATTTCCAGTTTTTAGAGAGACCCTGTCACCAGCTTAAAAAAACTGAAGATAAAGGCACCATTCTTACATTTAGTATTTCTTTATAAAAATACATTTTAACGGTGTAAAGTACCTATGAACTAAATATGACTACCCAGAGTCAATTCTCTAATTTAGCCCCCTTCCTCCATGCATGTCACAACCCTCTCCTTTTCTGGTAGTGTCCAATTATTTCCTGTGCTGGCCAAGCTCCTCCACCCTTCTCACCTCTCAACAATCCTTTATGTACCTACCAGTGGAAGAGCAAAGTGGAATAGTATGGAGTGTCAGGCGAGACAGCTCCGAATCTGTTGGGTCTGATAGGAGACCATCAGTAAATAGAAAAATTCTAGCACAACTATTAATTTGTACCTAAAAGAAAAATGTAAATGAAACAAGTGCCAAAGTCCATTAAAGGGATTCTATCCTAATGATCCCACAACTTGTAGCATAAAAAAAGAACAAACGCCTAACACACTAGGAAACCCATCTGAAGTAGGGATAAACCACAAAAAAATCATGGTAGAGACCTCATTCCCCTCTGCCTCACTGGGCACTTTGTTTTGGTAAAATATGGCACCACCTAGCAGTCTCAAGGCTTTGGATGTCTATATCAGGGAGGCTTTTACAGGTAAATAACATGCACACACTCCAAACTCGCTCATCCATGTGTTTATGGACCTTGCTCTGTGCACTGGTGAGAAGTCATGTTGGAACAGGAAGGCGCAATCCTCAAACTGTTCCCACAAAGCTGGAAACATGAAATTGCTCAAAATGTCTTGGTATGTTGACGCCTTAAGAGTTCCCTTCACTGGAACTAATGGGCCAAGCCTAACCCCTAAAAAACAACCCCACACCATAATCCCCCTACGCCAAATGATTTGGACCAGTGCACAAAGCAAGGTCCATAAAGACATTAATAAGCGAGTTGGAGTGGAGGAACTTGACTGGCCTGCAAAGAGTCCTGACCTCAACCCAATAGAACACCTTTGGGATGAATTAGACCCAGGCCTTCTCGTCCAACATCAGTGCTTGACCTCACAAATGCGCTTCTGGAATAATGGTCAAACATTCCCATAGACACACTCCTAAACCTTGTGGACAGCCTTCCCAGAAGAGTTGAAGCTGTCATAGCTGCAAAAGGTGGGCCAACTCCATATTGAACTATACGGACTAAGACTGGGATGTCATTAAAGTTCATGTAGGCAGGCATACTTTTGACAATAGAGCGTACATACACGCATATATATATATATATATATATATATATATATATATATATATATATATATATATATATATACACACACACACACACACCCCAGTGTTTTGCCTTTGTATTGTAAACGGTTTGTTCACATATACTTTAAGGCAAGATGTTTATTAAAATTAATGGTGGACGGTTATTTATCCAGTGCTGTTTATAAATGGCACTGGTTAAAGCACTGTCAGACAGTCACTGCACCAATTAATGTTTGTGAACTGAGCTGTCATTGTCAGCACCGTTCACAGACTGTGTACAGACCGAGCTGATCTGAGCAGCTCTGTACATGGTCATTGCTGTGAATGGTCACAGAGTTACAAAGCATTGCAACCACAGATGTAAACTGTGTACCCTTCACATCTGAGGGCCGTCTGTTACTCTTACAAAGGAGAAGAAGAAGCTGCAACATAGAAGACTAGTTTTTTTTAAACCTTCAATCGCCTTCTTTTGTATGGCATCTAAATATGAACCCTTTACATTCCTTATCCTGCACATTTACATATTAACATCCTTTTTTTTGTTCCCCACCACTCAGTGACCTGAAAATTAACCCCTTAATCTCCTCCTCCCTCTGTGCATGCGCTGTTTCTAGTGAACCAGCGCGTCTTGTCGATCTAATGCACCAACCATGTGCCCAACCTGTATAATGTGTATCTACTGCATCATTACCAAGGCTCTGTGTTTTAGCCCCTTAATTTTGAATACCACCAAAAGAAACCGGTCTCAAAATATGACATATAATTCATTTAAGTATAGTGTTGCATGACATAAAACTGTCAGTCCAATTATCGCAGCACTGGAAATCAAAAAACGGCCGGGTAATGCTAAAATCTTTACCATTGTTGAAAGGTGAGACCTGTGCCCGCCAAAGCCTAAATACTGGCACATCCCTTCATCTGCTACCCCAGTGGCTGAAGAAGGGGTAACAGAGGGAACAGAACCCAGCTCTGGATCACAGGGCTGGGTAAGATTTGCATAACAGATAGCTCTACCCAAAACAAAATAAAACCTTGTGGCTGGGATTGATAAATCTAACCGTAATTTCAAGAGTCTTCAATGTGCTTTGTTTACATCAAACTCACAAAAGGGAAAACAAGACAAGATCATGGAAAGTGTTGCAAAATAATTTTTATGTTTCAGGGGAAAAACAACTGTCAAATTCCAGTCTAATCTAACCTTTCAGCAACAATAAGGAGCCTTTGAAATGCTGCCGTTTGGGTTAACCCTAGGGGTGGTTTTAACATTGTGCAACTTTCCAATTAAACATAGCTACCGGCAATCAAGTTTCTCAATGCTCTGGATGAAATTTGGCATCTTTTGGTGAACTAAAGTTAAAATGGAAGATTACAAAGCAGAATGGTGACAACTTTCCTAATTAGGTCAACACAAAAGAACTCTAGTAAAGTCAATTACTGTGAAGAACATCTTCTAACAGGAAGAAAAAGGCTACCAGCAAAATCCCCTTTTTCAGCAAGAACTAATTTGGGGCTGGTGAGCACATACAGGCACTTTCTTTGTAATAAAACAACACTTAAATATCAAAGGACCAAAAAGAAAAATTGATAAATCCGGTTCTACTGCCAGGCAACCAACAAAACAACACTAAAATGCCACTGCAAAATGAAGAAACTGTCTCGTATAATTAGTGATATTTTTATCTACGATGATTTCGAGTTTGACTTAAAGTTAAAAAAAAATCTAATCAAGCGCTTGATCAAAGGAAAGGAACATTTTTCTGACATAAGCACTCTAGTTTCTAGAAAAAGACTGCGGATAAGAGACTTAAAGGCTTCTATTTTATAAAAAAAAAAAAATACTTTATTTTAGTTAAGAATAGTGTAAAACCACTTAAAGTTTTTGTCGTATTCATTACAAAAGATTCCAGATCTGTAATCAGTCATTGATAAGCAGAAAGCCACAAAAAAAAAACACAAGTTATCATTTATTACACCTAAATACTTTGCTCAGTGCCTACCTGTCTACAGGTGAAGGCTTTGAGTTCCTCGGTTTCTTAACTTGGGCATACAGCGCCTCCATTTGCTTTCCGTCTCTTGGGCTCTGAGGTCTACTGTTCAAATTAAGGGTACCGCTGTTAGGAGTAGAGTCGTACTGGCCCGTAGTAGCATAGGTTGGATCATCCGAGATGCTGTAATTTTTTGAATATTCATGAATCTCTGCATAGTCTTTTTCCCGAGCTTGCCTTTCTCGAATTTCCCGGGTTTTAGCCTGAATCCTGTGTAAATAAGAAATGGTTAAAATGCTGGAAAGTTATATTATATTTTTACCCTGTACAAAACAACACAGTTAAAGTACCAGACGAAACTCGGCTGTCGCCTGCTTTACCTTCTTACATTTAAACAAGCATGTATATTGTCAGTAGGTCCATGGGTAGAACAAGGTAATAACAAGAGATTAACTTATTTTTGTCATTAGTACTCCAAGGATATTCATTTTAATTTTTCAAAGTTGCAGTCACTGAATTGTGATGCTACTGAGATAAAAGCATTGTATGGTGGATTGGGAGGCATGGAACTTCTTCACCTTGCAGAAAGTTAAAAGGCTGATCTATAACACTACTGACATTTAAAAAAATTACCAACACCCTTTCTTACTATACTGGTCATGGCACATGGAATGCACCAAACCAAAGTTAATATTCTGCAAAGAAAAAATCTAGAGCAATAGTAGCCCACCCTACAGCCCCACACAGCCGGGTGACATTGGCCGGTTGAATAAAAACCATCCGACATTCAGCCCACGTGAATGGCAGCCGGTCCGACAGAAGCTGGCTTCGGTCAGATGAACATGCTGGAAAACCAGCAGCCTACCGGCCCCCGATCAGTGCTCTCAGCCAATGGCAGTCTTTCTGTCAGAACACAACAGCTCAGCATGGGAGATCACTGTACTAAATTCAGATGGCTAGTACAGCGGCTCCAACTGGAGGTGACAGTTTTTTGGATTGAACGGAAAAAACTCAGTATGTACCAGGCTTTACTCTCCTGTACAGGGAAATCAAAAGACAAATACTCTGCAATGAGAAATACTGATAATAGGAGGGAAAATGCTAGATTACCAGCACTGATAGCTGCTGCATGTGAAATCAGGGATTTTACTTTTTAACCACCTCGCGCCCGCCGTACGAGAATATACCAACAAGGTGGTTGTCAAATGCCGGGAGGCCGTTATTATACGGCCTCCGCTATTTGGCCACTGGGGGGCGCGTGAGCGCCGCCGGCGGCGCGCACACGTGCCCGGCGCTTCACTGCAATGCCGATGCGCGTGCCTGGCGGCCGCGATGTCCGCCAGGCACCCCCGATCGGCGGTTACAGAGACAAGGACATGGATCTGTGTGTGTAAACACAGAGATCCATGTCCTGTCAGGGAGAGGAGACCAATGCTGTGTCCCTTGTACATAGGGACACAGATCGGTCACCTCCCCCAGTCAGTCCCCTCCCCCCACAGTAACAATCACTCCCAGGGAACACATTTAACCCCTTCCTCGCCCCCTAGTGTTAACCCCTTCCCTGCCAGTCACATTTATACAGTAATCAGTGCATATTTATAGCACTGTTCGCTGTATAAATGTGAATGGTCCCAAATTAGTGTCAAAAGTGTCCGATGTGTCCGCCATAATGTCGCAGTCACAAAAAAAATCACTGATCGCCGCCATTACTAATAAAAAAAATATATATATAAAAATGCCATAAAACTATCCCCCTATTTTGTAAACGCTATAACTTTTGCACAAACCAATCAATAAACGCTGATTGCGATTTTTTTTTACCAAAAATATGTAGAAGAATACGTATCGGCCTAAACTGAGGAAAAATATATATAAAAAAAAAAAAAAAATGGGATATTTATTATAGCAAAAATCAAAAAATATTGCTTTTTTTTCAAAATTGTCGCTCTATTTTTGTTTATAGCGCAAAAAATAAAAACCGCCGAGGTGATCAAATACCACCAAAAGAAAGCTCTATTTGTGCGAAAAAAAGGACGTCAATTTTGTTTGGGAGCCACGTCGCACGACCGTGCAATTGTCATTCAAAGCGTGACAGTGCTGAAAGCGGAAATTTCGCCTGGGCAGGAAGGGGGTATATGTGCCCAGTAAGGAAGGGGTTAACAGTGGATCGTTTAAACACAACAGATGAGTAATACGTCTAAGAAAAAAAAAAATAATAATTCTATAATATTTAACAAATTTATAGTTTAGATTACGTATCTTTTTATACATAGCACTTAACCAATCGTATTAGTCCTAGACCCACTTGAATCACACACCCTGGGGATTCCCCATGATCTTTCTTACCCACTCACGAGGTATGAATGAATATGGATGAAGTAAGGGCATAGAATGGAAACTGGTTGCAGACATTTTTCATTATGCTATAAAAACGCTGTGTGTGATCAGAAGGATGTCCAACACTATCTGTAGCTAGGTAGCCTCACAAATCAAGATCTGAGATATCTATCTACGCAATAGTGGATATCAGATGCATGCATTTAAACACAAAACTACCAAAGGTACACAAATTGAAATGCTCTAAAACACAAGTACTATTTGTCTCCTATTATGAATTTAGGATATATGTTATATAATTTTGATTATTAAAGGGGTTGTAAAGGTTCGTTTTTTATTTTCTAAATAGGTTCCTTTAAGCTAGTGCATTGTTGGTTCACTTACCTTTTCCTTTGATTTACCTTCTAAATGTTTTTTTTCTTTGTCTGAATTTCTCACTTCCTGTTTCTCCTCACTAAACTTCACACCATCATCTGAGTGGTGTGGAGTCAGCCAGAACAGCTTACTGAACAGCTTACTGAGGAGGAACAGGAAGTGAGAAATTCAGACAAAGAAAACAAAGAAAAAAAAAACATTCAGAAGGTAAATCAAAGGAAAAGGTAAGTGAACCAACAATGCACTAGCTTAAAGGAACCTATTTAGAAAATAAAAAACAAACCTTTACAACCCCTTTAAAAAACACGCTTGTTAACAAAGATTAGGAGAGTCGATGCTTTGCAGATGAATTTGGGTTGACTTGCCCCCGATTGCTTATTGAGGAAAGCAGTAACCTGTGTCTTGCAGATAGTGATCACTACTTTCCAAATAGCCAAATTCGTTTTGTTCCAAAATGGCAGTCACAGGAGGATACAACAGACAATGGCATGCCCATGCATGCATATCTGTTCACTATCTGTGCCCTGAAGTCTACATCTGTGCCTATCTGCGCTTTGAATGATAGCTTCATGCATTCAAGGATAAGTTTACCTGCTGCAGATGATCCCCAACCCACCGCCTCTAGTGACCGCAGGCTGGAAATCTTCTCCCCAAATTGGCTGTCACAATAAAAAAATGTCCACCCAGCCTCGTCATTCATTCATTCAGAGAGTTCTGTGAATGAACTACAAGTACCAACAGCCTTTGTGGCTGTCGGCTTCTAGTTCTCTGAGAAATACCAGGGTGTTGTTGAGTGCTCTAGGTAGTTCGATGTTTCTTCCTGTCAGTGTGGAATTGTACAAGGTATGAGCAGAAAGCTTACACAGACAGTCTGAAAGAGATATGCATTTATTTATTTAATTTTCAAAGGTGAAATTATCCTTTAAGCAATTGCTTGTGCAGGAAAGCCCCTCTGCTTGGAAAAGTACCACCCATCTCCTGGTGTTGATGTTTAGAATTTCGTTATTTCGTGGTCTTCAAACTAAGAGTGGCAAAGGATAGGCAGACTAATCCAGCAAAGCGTTTCCTAGTTTTGGATAGAATGACGGGTTAGAACCTATAACTATCTAGGTGGCGTTTGCATGTTCTCCCTGTGTTTGCGTGGGTTTCCTCTGGGTACTCCGGTTTCCTCCGATGCTTCAAAGACAGGTTAATTTGCTCCTGTCTGAATTAGCCCTAGTATGTGTGTGTTAGGGACCGTAAGATTGTAAGCTCCTTAAGGACAGGGACTGATGTAAATGTACAAGAAACAATATATATGTAAAGCGCTGCATAAATTGACAGCGCTATACAAGTTCCTGAAATAATGTAGGTGCCCCTGTTGAGCTCTAGGCTCAACATATCATGGAAAATAAAATTTCAGTAAAGATAAAAGGTGTCACTGGAAGAGAAACAGGGGGTATTATGTACCAATGGGGTAACAGGTGTCAAAGGTGGGGTTTCCCCTCATTTTGGTTAGATTTCCACCTACTTCCTGTAACATTTCTGGGGCAGGAAGTAAAAATAAATTTTCCTATCAGGATCATAGACACCAGTATAAACCTTTCACATACTAACCAAAACTAAAAATTAGAAAAGTTTTTGCTGGAGACCTACTTTTACTTCAAACTTTATTTTTATCTGTGGCTTAAAAGCAAAGCAAAATTAGACTGGCAGGTTATTATGTGCCAATACAAACCCTGTCAGATGCTTTAATAAAAAGGCCAGTTATTGTTCAGGGTTCTTTTGTACCCCAGAAGACAGATGTACCGCATGATGCTTAGGCTGAGAGCACAATTCTCCAGCCCATCTCTAGGTGTCAGGAAAAGAGCAGGGGAAAGGCCTCTTCCACTAAGCCAATGTTCCAGACATACTACTTATTATAAAACTATACATTTAAAATGCACATATACACCTTCAAAAGAAAGTGGAAAAATGTCAAGCCTGACGGATAGCGATTACACAATATACACAGGTGCCAGTCTGATGGACCATTACGGTGTGCTGCAGGGCTGCTGCCTCACCAGAAATCCCTGACAATTAGGTGAGCCGCTGAGGAAGCAGACTGCTGTTACTTGGCACAGCTATCTGACAGGAAGATATTTTGACAGCCATCTCTCTGCACCTCCACATTTCACTGCACATTTCAATTCAATACAGACCTATAACGCAACATTTACTCTGGAAGGTGAAAAAAAGCTACATTTAGAGAAGTTCTGTCTGAGAGCCAATAAGGACAGAACCAGAGTAAATTTACCCTGCTCTGCAGCACAATCCAAGCCTTATACAGCCAAAGTGATTAGAAACTGGAATTGATAAAAATATTTTTAAAGGGAACCTATAGTATGAAGACTTCCATTGCGGACCTACTCCTTCTAAATATATTGATGTATTGGCTGTAATGCTAATCTTATGGCACCAGTATTACTATGTTACTTACTCAAAACAAGGATGCAGAGTTCTGACTTCCCCAAACTGCATGTACATCGTTCCAAGTTAAAAGGTCAAAATACTAAAGCCAGATAGCCAGGAAACCAGCATTTTCAGAAGTAAAAACAGCCTATTTCTCTCAACACTTTCTTTCAAGTGAAACTGTTGCCAAGATACAGTGCCTTGAAAAAGTATTCATACCCCTTGAAATATTTCACATTTCCACAACTTGCGCGTATTTTATTGGGATTTTATGTGAAGAATCAACACAAAGTGGCACATAATTGTGAAGTGAAAGGAAAATGATAAATATGTCAAAAAGTGCATTTGTATTCACCCCCCTCAATACTTTGTAGAACCACCTTTCACTGCAATTACAGCTGCAAGTCTTTTTGGGGATGTCTCTACCAGATTTGCACATCTAGAGTGAAATTTTTGCCCATTCTTCTTTGCAAAATGGCTCCAACTCTATCAGATTGGATGGAGAGTGCCTGTGAACAGCAATTTTCAAGTCTTGCCACAGATTGTTAATTGTATCTAGGTCTGGACTTTGATTGAGCCATTCTAACACATGAATATGCTTTGCTCTAAATCATTCCATTGTAGCTCTGGCTGTATGTCTAGAGTAGTTGTCCTGCTGGAAGATGTACCTCAGCTCCAGCCTTACATCTTTTTCAGACTAACAGGTTTTCTTCTAAGATTGCCCTGTATTTGGCTCCATTCATCCATCAACTCTGACCAGCTTCCCTGTCCCTGCTAAAGATACGCATCCCCACAACACGATGCTCCCACCACCATTTTTCACGGTGGGGATGGTGTGTTCAGGGTGATGTGCAGTGTTCGTTTTCCGCCACACATAGCTTTTTGCTTTTAGGCCAAAAAGCACAACTTTGGTCTCACCTGACCAGAGCACATTCTTCTAAATGTTTGCTGTGTCCCCCACATGGCTTCTCAAAAACTGCAAATGGGACTTCTTCTGACTTTCTTTCAACAGTGGCTTTCTTCTTGCCACTCTTCTATAAAGGCCAGTTTTGTGGAGTGAAAGACTAATAGTTGTCCATTGGACAGATTCTCCCACCTAAACTGTGGATCTCTGCAGCTCTTCCAGAGTTACCATGGGCCTTTTGGCTGCTTCTCTGATTAATGCTCTCCTTGTCCGGCCTGTCAGTTTAGGTGGACGGCCATGTCTTGGTGGTTTTGCAATTGTGCCATTCCCTTTCCATTTTCGGATGATGGATTGAACAGTGCTCCGTGAGATGTTCAAAGCTTGAGAGTTTTTTTTACAACCTAACCCTGCTTTAAACTTCTCCACAACTTTATCCATGTCCTGTTTGCTTTGCTCCTTGGCCTTCATGATGTGGTTTGTTCACTCAGGTTCTCTAACAAGCCTCTGAGGGCTTCACAGAACAGCTGTGATTAATTTATACACAGGTGGACTATTTACTAATTAGGTGACTTCTGAAGGCAATTGGTTCCACTAGATTTTAGTTAGGGGTATTAGAGTAAAGGGGGCTGAAGTAAAGTGCACGCCACACTTTTCAGATATTTGTAAAAAATCGTGAAAACCATTTATAATTTTTCTTCCACTTCACAATTACATGCCACTTTTTGTTGGTCTATCACATAAAATCCCAATAAAAGACATTTACATTTTTGATTGTAACATGACAAAATGTGGAAAGTGGTATGCATACTTTTTCAAGGCACTGTAACACACTAAGAAAAACACCCTGTCAAAAAAGATTACCAACACTTATCTTTCTGGCAAGTAGAGTGATTGGTTGCTCTGTTAAAGCGTTATGGGCACTACTGCTGACACATATGGGTGTGTTGGATATGTGGTCCACTGCTGGGCACTGTCGTTCACACAGCTGACCGCTATGTCACTACAGGACATAGTAGTGAGATAGCAGGCTGTGGAAGAAAAGCACAATGCCCAGTGATGAATGCACTATCCAACGCACCAGATAACAGATCAAATATTCAACACGCTGCCTGCTGAAAAGAGAGGTATAACAATAATTTTTACAGGGTACACTCACGTCTCAAGATTTTAATTTATAAGTGAGCGGATGGTGATGGTGGTAGCCTGGTGGACAAATGGGCTGATTGTGGTACTGCAGGACTATGCTGGTGGCCACCATAGCTTACAGTAAGACAAATTGTTAAGAATTTATCCCCTATTCCCAACAGATTTCTGATAGGGGATAACAGAATATTAAATCAAAGCCTTCCAAAAGGTTTTGGCACAAGGAATACAGAATGGATGCTCAAAGCAAGCATCTAATGAAGGATATCTGGGGTTTGTCACCACATGGTACTGTACAGCCTTACTCAAACTCACAGCAAGTCTTGCACCCAATGTAAGTTCATTATAAAAGTGAGCAGTGCCAGGATGTCATGCCCCAGAGGTGGATGGTAAACCTCCAGCAGAGCTGTATTATATCTGCATGTCATTCCCTATACTCACTTCTTGAGTTTGTGTGTGAAACATGTTTAGGGAGTGTATGTTGGTATAAATGCAGTGCCAACATTATAAACCGAAGCTAAAATCAACAGTTCTATGCTTAGGAAAGTTTTTTTTTTTAAATTACTCTATAAATGAATTATAAATATGTTTTAAAAACCATGGTATTGTGGGATGACTTGGACTTATGGGATCGGTGGTTTATAAGCTTTCAGAAGTACACTTAGCTAAGGCATATATGACAATCAATGACAACCACACGGCAGCCATCCCTTACTTCCCATGTTTACTCCAGGGTGAAAAATTCTAGAATTTTCTGACGTACCGTTTATCGAAGATCTTAAAAGTACTATTAAAAAAAGTGACAAATGTGCCCATTTTCTTTTTAACCTGACCAAGTGTAGGTTCACATGACCTCCTAACAAAAAACTGAGGATATGCTATGATATACAGAAGATACAGCATATGTCAGCGTTTTGTAAGCAATAGTAACATCTGCACCATATCTCTTTTTTTATTACCAAAATTTTATAGTCACTTTAAAATGCTCTTATCGGTCTGACTTAGTGCTGTAAAACAGAGGAAGGGAGGGGGCTCTCTGGGGTTTGTCATTACCGGGCTATTTGAAGAGGTCAGAAGGTGAAAAGTGTGCATCACTGGCAGATGTGCCCTGAGATGGCTGAAAGTTAAAAATATATCTGTAAGCATACTGTAACACCATATAAATATGGGAATAGAATAATAAGAATGTTCAGATTGAAACAGTGCAATTCCCACACCTCAGCTGCAAGTGTATACTGAGACATTCTCCTCTTCCCTCTGAGCCATGTACTCTTTAAAAAAACACATGCCACATGCCAAGTGCCCAGGAACTTCCAGGAATGGCACCAGTGTAACCTTTTATTTCCATCTATGAGTCCAGTGTTGAGTCACCCTTATTAGGGGATATGTATGTCACTCTGACCCTACTATGACACTCCTAAAAATTCGTTTTTGCTTTGTCAAGGTCTCTGTTTTATAGATTTCCAATCACTTCCTGTTTTAAAATTAAGTGAAATCTCCCCAATAGGGACATATAGTCAGTAAAATATAGACAAATGCTCTAAACATTTCAATCTCTATTCAAAAATGATAACTATTTTGCCTGGAGTTGGGCTCATGTACATGGACTTTAAACTTAGAAGCAAAGCAAATGCAGTATTGCTTTCAGGGACACTTGACTTGATTTGCTTTTGAGGTGCTACAAATAGTTTTTGTATTTGCATTGACTTGTATGAGGAACAATAGCAGCTCAGACATAAAAGGAGCTTTAGGGTCCTTTTACACGGGCTTGTCCGAGTACATACTACGCTTTGCTTAGCAAATCCGCTGATCCCCACTGAGCAGGCGGATGATAGGTCCATCTCCGCTCACTGTGCGGAGATGGACCTGTCAAAGCTCCGCTGTCCTCTATGGAGATTGGATAAAAATAGTCTGCCTGTCCGTTTAAAGCCGATCCTATCCGATCTGATTCTCCAGACAGATGAAAAATAGGTTTTCCATCCATCTGGATTTCACAGACAGGATCAGATATCGGCGGATGTCAGCAGACATGTCACCGCTGACATCCGCCGCTCCATAGGTGTGAATGGAGCGTCTGATCAGGTTCTCCTGAAAAACTGACAGGCGGACCTAATCGGCAAGCCCGTGTGAAAGGGCCCCTTAAAGTGGTTGTGCTTTTAACACATGGAGCAGTCCAAAACTTGCAATAGTCCAATGTTATAACAGCGCCAACATTGGACTGTTGCAAATTTTGGACTGCTCCATGTGTTATTTTATAATATTTTTGTACCGGTATAACTTTTAAACAGGTGCTGTTCTATCTATTCACCCTTTGATCCATTCAGAGGATAAAGTGTTTCTATTTTATATATTTATTCTGCACAAATCTTAAGGTGACTCAGGAAGAGTAGGATTGTTTGGCGCTGAGCAGTGTACTATAGGCCCGATTTGTACACAATTTTTTTTATATATAGTTTTTTTTTCTCTTTGGAAGTTAAGAGGACTCGGTTCATTTATTTTATAATACTTTGAACACTGGACTTTTCCACTATATATTTAGAACACTTTTTTTATAAGATTAATGTGTTGCGCTATACTGTTTTTTGGTTTGATTATATTGGTTTAAGTGTTGTGAAATCACTGTACAGTGTTTGGCTGAGCAACACATACATGAATATTTTTTTTTGTAGGTAGGTAAAAGGGGAGTGAGGGGGGATACTGATACCAAAACATTTTTTACCTTAATGCAAGGAATTGCATTAGAGTAAAAAAAAAAAAACTTAGGCTTTAGAACCACTTGAAAAGAAGCCAGAGTCTAAAAAGAATAAAAAAAATGATAATCCAAACTATTTATAATGCCGCGTACACACGATCGTGATTCACGGCGGTGAAAACACCGCCGTGAATCACGACAGGAAAAACGAGGGAACGGCTTGTTCCCCCACACACGGCCATTTTTCCCGTCATTTTTTCTCTTGGAACGAGAAAAACGACCGCGTGTAGGCTCCGCGGCAGTGTTTCCCTATGGGAAAACTGCCGCGGAAAAAAATAACAGGAATCACGACGAGAAAAATTAGAGCATGTTCTAATTTTTCTTGTCGTGATTAATGCCGTTTTTCAAGTCGGGAAAAATGACAAAAAGCCCACAGACGATCGTTTTTCTCGTCCAAAGGAAAAAATGTAATTTTTCCCCAACGGGAAAAATGATCGTGTGTACGCGGCATAAGAGTTTTTTTTCTGCCAGCAGTCTATTATTTCGTCCAAAGCAATAACTGAAGCTCGCACACTCCATTGACGAAACTCGGAGTTCAGAGTCAATGTGTGAGATATTAAGTGTTTAAAGAAAATATTTTGGCCAGGAAAATAAAACATTTGCTTTCCTCTTTAAAAATATTATGGTCTTCTAGACTTTATAAATACACTAAAAAAGTGCCCCACTGTTCACCTTCCCTGGTGTAAAGGGTCCAGATGGTGACAGAAGAAAGATGAAAACCATTCTATTCTCTGCTGAGGACCTGCAGGGTCATCAAGTGCCTTGGTTTTATGCAGGCTTTGGAAAATAAAACACAGAAGTACACCGCTCAAAGGACGTAGAGAAGCTCTTGCATTAAAATACAAGCAACAGTATACTAAACTTGGAGTCATGATCAAAAACTAAATCTGAAGAATTTAGGATTTAACACTTGAATCTGGTTTCATCTAGACATGGATGTTCCCAAAGTTTGAACCCATCTGTTTTTAAATTAGGACTAAACAGAGGGCACTTTTTAGGGGTTTTGGAACAGATATCATTTGTTTTGTTTTTTTAAATATAAATACCCTTCACAGTTCTGGCAAGGTCTTCCATGGCCTCTGGCAAGGTTACCTTTTTAATTCTGTCTGGAGTGATTAGCATAAACCATCTTTGCAGCATTGACGGCAATGATTAGATCTTAAAAAAACGAAATTCATGAACTTCATTATGCCACTTATCCTAAATGAATACCCCAAAATAATAAATGATTACATGCATAGGATGGGGGGGGGGGGGCTGGATAATAAGGTTAATGTCGCTCCCGCTGTCACTAAAGCCACATTAGCAATCTCTTTTCAGCTTGACACAAATTAATGATTTTAATTCAAGACACTTGTCACAGGGCTTACTAGCCTTTCTTCTAATTAAAATGGATGAAGCGCTGTGATCAAGAAACCACACAGTTAATTTTTTTCTCCTTCCTGTACTTGCTACATTCCTATTCATTAAAAAACAGCTTACAGCACCCTAACACAGGACAGGGCGAGGAGATGTGCAGAGCCAGCTGACATATGGGGGAAGTCGTCATTCCCCCAGGGGTATTGTACAATAGAGGCTCCTGAGAATGTTCAGCGCTAGATTGGTTTAATTACTGCATTGTAAAAATGGATTCATTACAACACACTGTGATTAGGAATCGGCCTCTTTCCTTTTGAATGCCAGAGGCCAAGAAGACTTAACAGAGATGCGCAACACACCCCTTTAATAAGTACTGTACATCTTACTTCATCATGTACGAGAGCCACAATAACCTGACACTGTGCAATGAGACACAAAGTGAATGTGAGGGCAAACGATAAATCACTAATTGTTGCACGGTCATAATTGGGATGAATATAAAAAATGTTTGGAAGTCTGGGTTGATCATAGGGCCCAACAGAACCAACAACGTTTCCACACTTATTTTGGAATGTACAGAGTAGATTTTTCCCATAAAAGATTTGGAAATGTGTGTGTGTGTGTACATTATATATATTTATACACATACATATACACACACACACACACTATATTACCAAAAGTATTGGGACGCCTGCCTTTACACACATATGAACTTTAATAGCATCCCAGTCTTAGTCTGTAGGGTTCAATATTGAGTTGGCCACCCATTGCAGCTATAACAGCTTCAACTCTTCTGGGGAGGCTGTCCACAAGGTTTAGGAGGGTGTCTATGGGAATGGTTGACCATTATTCGAAAAGCGCATTTGTGAGGTTAGGCACCGATGTTGGAAAGAAGGCCTGGCTCGCAGTCTGTGTTTAAATTCATCCCAAAGGTGTTCTATCGGGTTGAGGTCAGGACTCTGTGCAGGCCAGTCAAGTTCCTCCACCCCAAACTTGCTCATGCATGTCTTTATGGACCTTGCTTTGTGCACTTGGCCAAATCATTTAGTGGAGGAGGGATTATGGTGTGGTGTTGTTCCTTCAGCATACCAAAACATTTTGGACAATGTCACAATCCCAACTTTGTGGGAACAGTTTGGGGATGGCCCCCTCCTGTTCCAACATGACTCCGCACAGTGCACAAAGCAAGGTCCATAAAGACATGGATGAGCGAGTTTGGGGTGGAGGAACTTGACTGGCCTGCAGGCATCCCAATATTTTGGTAACATAGTGTGTGTGTGTGTGTGTATATATATATATGTATATACACATAAACACTGGTTGCAGGAAAGAAATGCACAGTGTATGGCCAGCCTAAGCCTCTGGCAGTCTGACTGGGAGAAGGAATGACTGGGAGCATGCAAATTTACTGACAAGATCATCCTGAAAGGAAGAGGGCGCTGAGACATGACTTCATCAGTATGTTGCTGCTCTTTTACTATTCATTCAGCAAGCTGTGGGCGCTGGGAAGACACCATCATATTCCTTCTAAGATCTTCAACAGTATAAGAAAAGTGTTGTAAACCTCTTGGCAGGTAAGAAAGGCAGATATAAAAGATGCAAATTAATGTAGCACTATATAGATGTGAATGTACAATATATATGTAAAGTGCTGCGTAAATTGACGGCGCTATATAAGTACCTAAATAATAATATATATATATAAAAAAAAAATATATATATATATATATATATATATATATATATATATATATATATATATATATATATATATTTAAACCGTAAGCAGTGTCAATACTGATATTGACTTGTATTCCCCTGTGGAGCAGAGCTCAGACTGGGAGATCAATGGTGGTGTGCAAAAAAACACAAAAAAAAACAAAACACCCAGGTGTCCAAAAAAAATAGCATGTGCAGACAAACAAAGAGCACCTAATGGTGTATCTTTTGTGCAACCCTGAAGGAGTAGGACCTTACCCTGACCTCCAGGGGTGGAAGGCTCAAACATGATCCACCTAGCCAAAAGGCCTGGTGGACCCCTCTCCTCATGGCCAACTGAAGCCAACCACCGACTACTAGGCGAAGGGCTCTTTAGAAGAGAGACCTCCAGGTTCAGGGTAGAAAGGAACCCAATGGCCACACATCCTCCCCCTAACCTTCAGTGTAGGCCTTAGGACCCACACCCTGCATCAAAGTGAAAGAAAAAAACAAAAGTGCAAAGTAAAAAAACAGCAGAAAGAAAACTAAAAATAAATAAATAGTGCCGAAGCAGATGCACTGGCTAGGCATTGCAGTCTGGTAACAAAAAAATAACCCCAAACTTAGCCAGAGGGCCTAGCCCATATGGGCACTGCGCAGAAAAAAGCATCATAAAAAGTACCATATCATACCAGCAGGGATACTATACAGCCAACTATTCCTACCAAAAAGGCCAGAATGACAGTGGAGCACCCCTACTGGACACTAAGAACAAATACTACATCTAGCCAAAAGGGGAATAAGGAGAAGCAGCACAAGGAGAGCCAGCAAGTTGTACTACAGTGCTTATGTGCTAACATGGAATATGCGGATAGGAAGATAGATCAGAGTCACAGAGAGATGAACTCATTAATCTGCTGTTTCTCCTTTCACTGTCCAGTCACAGGATGGGGAAGGGACAATACCTGTAAATGTTACCCAACTGCAGCAGAGAAAACTCACGTTTCCTGCTTGCCAGACAGATTAGTACTAAACGATCGAGCAGTGTAAATCGTATCATTGGATTGACAGAAAATACAAATCCATAGACAGTTAAAAAAGCTCTCATGTATTAATCTGCATATTTAGTGGCTTGCATAGACTTGAACTTTAAACTTTTTTGCATGTACCAGAGAGAAATTCACTGGAGACAAAATGACACGTGAACTCTATCACTGTTACACTTATTCATCAGCTAGATATAGAAGTCAGGCATGTTCCCAGCAAGTGAAACTTTCACAAGTTTATTCATAATAAGCATTTCAAAGGGAATTCAGAAGACAAAAAAGATCAGACAAGTTGCAAGGTGGATAAAAGGCATTATTCTAGTCACAGAACTGGTGATGGGCTCATTATGAGAATTAAGGCACCTCTGATAGCTTTTCAGTCACAATGAAAGTAGGGCAGATCAAGTTGCTCGTATGGTTTAATGTTCACAAAAATGGGCCGCCAAAATGGGTGAAGTGGCTTTAACCTACTATCAGGTTCTGTCTTTTTGCTGGGATTGGAGACAGCCTTCTGAACCATCTGTTCATACTTGAAATATGAAAGACGAGACTTCTAGAAAGCGCGCACCTATACCAAGAAACATACATGTCATCTGAATTCAATAATGTCTGAGACAAAATGAGACACAATAGAAAGTGCAGTAATGCTTGATGTGCTGATCTCCAATGTTCTGAGTCAACATTGACAGAATTGCTGAACCCTCAGATGAGCTCAGGCGG
This sequence comes from Rana muscosa, assembly GCA_029206835.1. Taxonomy (NCBI): domain Eukaryota; kingdom Metazoa; phylum Chordata; class Amphibia; order Anura; family Ranidae; genus Rana; species Rana muscosa. Next base: position 234,976,534 of record CM055122.1, on the reverse strand, counting down.
CATGCATTTAGTAAGATTATATTGTAGCTGCTATAGGAATTCATCCTAACATTCTGAGCCAACCAACAAGAAACCTAACCACAGAGAGGTCACTTTTTGATTAGGGCATTTTAGTAAGGGCCCTTTCACACAGGCGGATCCGTTCCTTAAACATCCGCTTGCTCAGGGGGGGATCACTCCGTTGATCCCCGCTGAGCCGGCGGATGACTAGCCCGTCTCTGCACAATGTGCAGAGACGGACCAGGCAGATCTCCGCTCTCCTCTATGGGGTATCGGAGGAACACGGACCGTCTGTCCGTGTTCATCCGATGACGGATAGAAAAAATAGGATTTTTGTACTCACCGTAAAATCCATTTCTCTGAGTTCATGGACGGACACAGCAGCATCTTGACCTTAGGGTATTATCCTCCTGTTAAGAGATTGACTAGGCAGAAAAACAGCATGTTAAGTGTTAAAACACATCACACAGTACTGTACCGCCCAGGTCCCCCTGGGTACATCCCCTCTCCTTGCATCTTGCAGCTCAGTTAGTAAAAAAGCAGTACAAACATTAAAAAAGGAGGGGTGGGTGCTGTGTCCGTCCATGAACTCAGAGGAATGGATTTTACGGTGAGTACAAAAATCCTATTTTCTCTTCCGTTCATGGATGGACACAGCAGCATCTTGACCTCAGGGACATCCCCAAGCAGTGTCAAAAAAACGAGGGGTGGGAAAACAGCATAAAACAAACTTCACCCCAAACAAAACGGAGGAGTCGCAACCTTAAACAGCCGCCTGTAAAACCTTGCGGCCGAAGGAAGCATCCGAAGATGCATTTACATCAACCTTGTAAAATTTTGAGGTGGTGTGAACAGACGACCAGGTTGCCGCCTTACACACCTGGGAAACAGACGCTTGATGTTGGAAAGCCCAAGAGGCACCTATTGCCCTGGTCGAATGCGCCGTAACCGGGAAGGGAGGCGCCCGCCCTTTTAGAGCATAGGCCTAAATCACGACCTGTCTGATCCACCTAGAGATGGTGGCCGAAGAGACCGCCAGACTCTTCTTAGGACCAGCCACCGACACGAACAGTGAATCCGATCTCCAGAATGGAGCAGTCGCAGACAGGTACACCCGCAGAGCTCAGACAACGTCCAAGGAATGCAACGCAGCCTCTGTGGGATGCGCCAGCCGAGGACACAAGGACGGAAAAACAATGTCCTCATTAAGGTGAAAGGCCAAAACAACCTTAGGAAGGAACGACGGCTGTGGACATAGCACCACCTTATCCTTGTGGAAGATCAAATAGGGAGCCTTGCATGACAAGGCCGCCAATTCAGAAACCCGTCTGACTGATGTAATCGCCACCAAAAAGGCCACCTTCTGGGAGAGAGTCAACAAGGGAATCTCGCTAATGTTGTCAAACTGTGGTTTCTGAAGTACCGAGAGGACCAGATTCAAGTCCCACGGAGGTAGTGGAGGACGTACCGGAGGGGCCACATGTCGAACCCCCTGCACAAACGTACACACTAGAAAGTGCGTCGCCAAGGGTTGCTGAAAGAAGACTGAAATCTACCCCTTAATAGTACTTAAGGCGAGTTTCTGGTCCACTCCATGCTGTAAAAACAGCAGGATCCTGGAAATCAAATATGCACGCGGATGCCACCTCGTCTCCTCACACAGAGATGTAAGCCTTCCACGTACAATGGTAAATCTTCCGGGAGGTTGACTTCCGTGCCCGCAGCATGGTAGAGATCACAGAGTCCGACCGACCTCGGTCCTTTAGCACCTGGCTTTCAATAGCCATGCCGTCAAAGCCAACGACTGTAAAAGCAGGATGAAATATGGGACCTTGCGACAGAAGGTCCTCTCGCAGTGGCAGGCGCCAAGGAACATTTGCTACCAGACGCACTAGGTCGACGTACCAGGGACGACGAGGCCAATCTGGAGCAATTAGGATCGTCGGAATCCCTTCGGCCTCCACTCTGCGGAGCAGACGGGGAAGAAGCTTCAGAGGAGGGAAGGCATAAAGTAGCCGATACTGACCCCACGGCGCCACCGACGCGTCTGAAGCGTCCGCCCATGGGTCTTTTGACCTGGCCACGAACCTCAACACCTTCGGATTGAGTCGTGTCGCCAGGAGATCCACGTCTGGCGTGCCCCATTTCAGACACAGAAGCTGAAACACGTCCGGGTGTAGCGACCATTCTCCTTGGTCCAGCGTCTGGCCACTTAGGTAGTCCGCTTTCCAGTTCTGTACGCCCAGAATGTACACGGCTGATTGAGCTGGCACGCTCCGTTCTGCCCACCACAGGATGTGAGCGACCTCCGCTGCTGCCGCCGAGCTTCTTGTTCCTCCCTGATGATTGACATACGCCACTGCTGACCTGACAGGACGTCCTTGTAGTCTTTGAGACCACTCGGAGAGGCACAGCCTGATCGCCCGAAGTTCCAGGACATTGATCGGCAGGCGGGATTCTTCCCGAGTCCAGCCCTCCTGGGCCGACTGAACTCCCCCCCATACTCCCCCCCAGCCTGAGAGGCTGGCGTCCGTCGTGATCACCGTCCAGTGAAACGGAAGGAACGATTTCCCGGCCTGAAGAGTCGGAGACGTCAGCCGCCACACCAGGGAGGTCCTTGACCAGGTGGCTCACCCGGATTTGACAATCCAGCGACGATGGGCATTTGTTCCAACGCGACATTATTTCTCTCTGTAACACTCGAGTGTGAAATTGAGCATACGGCACCGCCTTGAAGGAGGCTACCATGAGACCCAGGACTCGCATGCAAAAGCGGAACGACGACCATTTTTGGGATGTCAACCGCTGCACCGCAGTCCGCAGAGTTTGCAGCTTCTCCCTGGGAAGAAAAACTCTTGCCTCTGAGGAATCCAGGACCAGCCCAAGGTATTCTAGGCGTTGAGATGGCACCAACACAGATTTCTGAATGCTTAGCACCCAACCGAATTCTCGGAGGGTCCGGCAGGTGATAGACATATCTTCCTCTAATTCTAAGCTTGAAGAGGCTCTCAGAAGAAGGTCGTCCAGGTAACCTATAATAGCGATTCCACGCTGCCTCAGCAAGGCCAGAATCGGGGCGAGCACCTTGGTGAATACCCTCGGCGCCGAAGCCAGACAAAATGGGAGCGCCACAAATTGATAGTGGTCTACCCCGACCACAAAGCGCAAAAATCTCTGATGCCTGGAGCATATGGGGACATGCAAGTATGTGTCCTTTATGTCCAAGGACGCCAGAAAATCCCCCAGATGGAGAGCAGCGATGACAGAGCGGACTGATTCCATCCTGAATCTTTGCACTTTCACAAAGCAATTGAGGACCTTGAGATCCAGAATTGGACGGACCCCTTCCTTTTTGGGGACCACAAACAGATTGGAGTAAAACCCCTGAAACTGTTCCTGTAAGGGGACAGGAACGATCACCCCCAGGCACCAGCAAATCCTGAACTGCCCCAAACAGGGCCTCCCGATGACTCGGAGGAAGCTGGAGGTTGAATGGAAAAAAATCTGTTCGGCGGGCAAGAGAGAAACTCTATTTTGTACCCTGAGGAACCTACTTCGCAAACCCACCGGTCGGAGAGTAGAGATGCCCACCGAGCTGCAAATTCGCGAAGACGGCCCCCCACCCGAGTGTCGGGCGGACGCAGACCTTCATGCGGACGCAGACTTGTCCGCAGGCTTGTTGGGCTTGTGGAACCAGGGGCGCTTTTGCCCTTCAGCAGGCACCCTAGTGGCTTGGGACCAACAATTCAGCCAGACCAGGCGGCGTAACACCACCGCATATACCAAGGCTCTGGAGAGCAAGGGCAACATATCCAGGGCAACAAATTTAAGGCCCTGCACCAACAGTTCGGCCAGTGCCACAAAGGCCGGGGGGAGCCTGATGCTCCTCCAACCCCTGGAGCAACAGTTTTGCCCATTCAGTAAGTGTCTGAGACACTAGAGCCCCGGCCACGACCGGTCGCACCGCTGACTCCACCACCGTGAACAGGGAGCGTGCCACTGCCTCAGCCCTCCTGTCTGTGGGGTCCTTGAAAGCAGGAGCCCCTTCCACAGGTATCGTGGTCACCTTGTTCAGTCTGGACACAGGGGGGGGGGTCCACTGTCGGGGGAGAAGTCCATTTATGTCAGGAATTTCTCCTCAAAAAGGATAACGGACAGCTAAACATTTTGGGGCTGAAAAAACTTTTTGCGGCCGATCCCATTCCGTGTACAAACGTTTATCCAGATAAGGTACACAAGGGAACACCTTAGCAGTGCGGGCTGGCTTACAGAACCCAAAAGAGACCGACATCTCTGTCGCCTCTGCCGTATCCTCCATTTTCAGGGTATCCCGCACCGCGGTGATAAGTGCTCCTACAAGCTCCCTATCGTGCGCTGACCCTGAGCCAGAGTCATCCTCACTGTCTGCATGGTCAAGGTCCGCAGCCTCTGACACATCAAAACCAGGGCTGGGAGCAGTAGCTGGGCCCGATTCTGCGTCAGAAGTATCCCCAGAAGATGGCGAGGGGGCACTTTTTTCCCCACTTTTTCCCACGCGCCGCATCCACCCTGGCAACAAAGGCCTCCAGGACCGCCGACATAGCGTTCACAGAAATAGCAGGTGCAGGGGCACCAATTGCCAATTCAGATATGTCTGGGGAAGAGGCGTCTGCTTCCGACGCCATGCTGACCCACCCGCCTGACACCCCTAGGGACGTAAGGCAAGACACACGGACCACCCTCCTAGTTGCCGCAGAGAGACGAGGGACCCCCAGAGGACTCACCACCCGGAGCAGGTACCGCACAGCTGCCGTCCGCCTAAGCCTGCTAAGCTGCTGTCCCCCGTGCCGTCCCTCAGAAAGTGTGCTGGAACCGTTTGCTTCAAGAATCTGGCCACTAAAGGCCAAAACACCACCCAAAATGGCCGTCGACACGCCGCTCTGTAAGCAGAGTGCACAGGCTACAAGAAAATGGCCGACTATGTATAATAGCGCTGGGCGCAGTCAAAATGGCGGCCGCGAGTGAAAGTAAAATCATGCACAAACAGCACATAATGGCAGCGAACACCTGGGACCCCCTAAGGCGAGGTCCCCCCCACACACGGGACCCAGACAGAACCCCCCGGAGAGAAGACACGCCGCGCAGCCCCCAGCCCTAGGATGGAACCCCCCCAGGTGGACCCCCGTATCGCAGCCATCCTAGCTGCTCAGAGCCTAGGGAGGAGGGGAGGAAGGGAGAGAGGAAAGGAAGGGTAGAACCCTCTATCGACCTCCCTAGGAACACCCAGCCATACCACCCTGGCGAAGCAGGGGAACTGCTACTTACCCATCCTGCGAGGACCCAACGTCCGCACGGTTACGGCATTGGCTGTCGGCCAGGCACACTGTAACATGGACATAAAGCCCGGTCATATGTGTGCCCCGGAGCATATAGCTCACCGGCCACCCCTGGAGCAACGAGGCATGTCGTGGACGGCCCAGCGCGTAGCTTAAAGGCCAGCACACGCTCGATGGCCGAACTGGGGAGACTACAAGGATCTAGCATGTCACCCAGTCGGCAGTTGATAGTAGATCTCAGGATCAAAAAAAAAAAAAAGATAGAAAAAAATCCCCAGGCCACATGGCCCCTCAGGGAGCCATGTCATTCTCCTATGCTAGGCAGAAAAAAACTGAGCCGCAAGACGCAGGGAGAGGGGATGTACTCAGGGGGACCACCCCCTGGGCGGTACTGTACTGTGTGATGTGTTTTAACACTTAACATGCTGTTTCTCTGCCTAGTCAATCTCCTAACAGGAGGATAATACCCTAAGGTCAAGATGCTGCTGTGTCCCGTCCATGAACGGAAGAGAAATAGGATTTTCCTCCGTCTGCTGAAACGGAGTATGTTCATCCGCTGACACCCGCTATCCCATAGGGATACATGTATGTCCGTTTTTCATCCGAAAACGGATGGATGAAAAAACTGACATACGGTCCGCATGAGTGAAAGGGCCCTAAAGGAAACAGATTTTTGTTCTGCATATTATGGAACTTCCCGAGGCAAATGTGAAATGAAGGATGGCTACAAACAGATAACAACCTAAATACAATGGACTCGATTCACAAAGATTTACACAAGGATAAGACAATCCCAGTGGACCCTGGACTACAGAATAAACAAAGCCTACTATACCGGATTTAAATATCATTGATGATGACTGAGCAGCTAGCAGACCTGGTTTCCCAGATAGTTATAACATGCCAAGCTCACCACCTGAAGCTTGTGAGAATCAAACAACTCCACTACATTCACCCATAGTCTGAGAAGGGAAGAACAGGAGGATGGACCAATAACTGCACCCACAAACACATTAAATCACATATGGTGAAGGCATACTGGGAGCAATTTGCCTGAAAAGACAAGTTTCTGCCATCTGCCGATTGGCAGTTTGCCTCTTATAGGCCTACATCCAAGAGGCTGGTGCTGCTTGTTTTTTGAGCAGGAACTGTGTGATTTCTAACAGAATTAGTGTAAATACTTGTGTCATGAGAGAAATATGGGGCTTCCATTGCTAGCTGCAGGCTTCAGAACCAATACACAGACCTACAACATTTATGGGCTTCATAGTGGCTTATGGGTTAGCTCTCCTGCCTTGCAACACTAGGGTCCTTGGCTTGAATCCTGACCACCTGTGTATGTTTTCCCTTTGCTTACATGGGTTTCCTCCCACATGCCAAAGACCTTCCCGGTTGGTTTATCTGTATGTATGCATGCATGCACGTGAGGTAGGCATCAGAGATGTAGGCTCCTTGAGGACAGGGACTGATTTAAATATACAATATGAAAATGGTGCATAGGCTGTGGGCACATTAAAAATACATGTAATAATACATTAAATAACTAAAAAAAATTGCAACAGAACTCAGAATGTCTTATTTCTATCCTTATTCCAGGCTATTTGCCAGTGGCTGTAAAGGCAGAAGGTTTTTTTATCCTAATGTATTTATGCATTTAGATAAAAAAAACTTCTGGGTGCAGCAGCCCCCTCAGCCCCACTATTACTTACCTAAGCCCCATCTTGATCTAGCGATGTGCACAAGTGCCTCGGCCATCCAGGACTCTCACTCCTGATTGGCTGAGACACAGCAGCGGCGCCATTGGACACAGAGCTGTTGCTCGGCTGCCCCAATAGCAAGCTGCTTGCTGTGGGGGCACTCAATAGGAGGGAGGGGCCAGGAGCACCAACGAGGGACCCGAGAAGAGGAGGATCGGGGCTACTCTGCGCAAAACCATTACACAGAGCAGGTAAGTATAACATGTATACTATTTTTAAAGAAAAAAAAACAAAAAAACAAGACTATTATCATCACTTTAAGCTGGTCATACATTATACAATTTTCTTGTTCCATTTTAATTTAGATTTACCTTTAACTATGTAGTCAAAGGGCCTGCCTGATTGCATACAAACGAAAAGTGTTTAGGTTTAACCTCATATTATATGGTTTTGGTAAATATAAAAGTAAAATTGTACAAGAAAATGGTATAATGTATGGCCAAAATTCCCCTTATTTGCTCTCCTTAGGTCTGTTAAATATATAATTGAAAAGTGTAAATCATGAGCTCCTAATTTCCTTTACATTCTACTGCACTACATTTTCAAGCAGTGTTATCAGCCCTAATCAGTTGTTCTCCGTAAACAACAGGACACATCACTTCTACGTTATAGAGAAGAGGAGAGAGGGAAAGTGTTGTGTAGTTTTGTCCTAGGGTGACAAAACTGCCTCTCCACAGATAAAGTACACGGAGTAAATATTTTCTTGGGGCAGGAAGTGCGTTACTTACAAGATCACCAGATAAAAACAAAAGACATTTTTTTTTTAAATAAAACTAATGCAGCCACCAAGGACTGATGAACTGAAGTACAGTACATTTTTTGTTCTGTCACACTTTAAAACGACTGCCTCACTAATAAAAATGTAAAGAAACCATTCGGCAAAGAATATAGTTAATAAGTAGCTCTCCGCTCTCCCACCACCTATGCTGCCTCTGTTAAAGAGAAAACACAAGACTCTTCAGAACTCTCCAGGAATTTGACACCAACTGCATGTCTAAAGTGGTGTCATCCTGGCTGTGCTATCTGGCAGAGCACATGTTCACCTTTGGGAACATGTTACACCAGTTTTAAGGGTGGAACATGTAACATGTTCCCAGTCCTGCAGCATCACCCTGATCTGCTGCATCAAGTGACAGCAAGCGGGGCATCTTCTCCAGGCGTTCGCTGTCACTATCAAAAAAAAAAAAACGTGTCAATACAGGGCTCCGCCCTCCCACACCATTCATTCACGCGTTGCTGTGAATGGGGAAAGTACAAGTACCAACAGCCTTTGGGGCTGTCGACTTGTAGTTTAATAAACTACCATGGTGCAGTTAAGCGCTTTAGGTAGTTCATGGTCTCTTCCTGTCATTGTGCAACTGCCTGCTCCTACGATACACTGACAAGTGTGCGGGAGACCTGCATGGCACCCGCGATCTGCCGATTATGGGTGCAATACTTTCCAGGCTCCTAGTAAAATAAATACATGCACATTATTTTTAACTGCAAAATGATGTGCATTCATTTTTATATATTTTTTTAAAAGGTGAACTTATCCTTTAATCTCAGGAATGGATACACAAACACCAACACTTTGGTAGGTAAAACCCCCTCTGCATATAGGTATTTCATATATTTAGAAGGTTTCCTGCAGTTCAGCTTCTGGTCTGGTTGAAGCAAAACGGCAGTGAAAATAGTAAGGTGGTGAGATAACAGCTGATAATAACAAAACACCATTTTTCTTTTTTGTTTTGTATTGTTAGAGAAAAGTATGCTTGATTTCAGTCTGGAATGGAAAAGTACTTTTTTAATAACATTAAATTACAAAATGGCTTGAGAAGCAGGAGATTTCCTTGAAAGTGCTGAGGAGCTCAGAGTACATACTATGCTGCAGAAAGTCTAGATGACTTTAAATAATAAATATGTACATATGAAAAAAAAAGCCCTATTATTCAATCAATTCTAAAAAGTACCATCATTAATATGTTTGTCTCATCCTCGATCAATATGGGCAAATACTATGGGCGTTTAAGCAGAACATGGTTGTAAGCATATTATTATTAGAAAGATGAGGTTGGGTATTTTCTGTATAAAAATTGTGGGCTTAATTGATTTTTATTTTTAATGGACCATTTGCTTGTTCTTCAGCCCCCACAGGACTTTTGTTTGATGCTTTCTGCACACTGTAAATTCATTATTGCCAAGCGATTTCCCAGAAGTATTACATCATTAAGAAACAATGGAAATATGTATTAAATGGACGGTCCTAAATGAACTTAGTTATTGCAAAAAGGCAAGTTATCTATGGACAATAAATGGCTTTTTTCTGCTCACGCAGTAGATGAAGGAATTAGACTGAGGTGTCTGCATGTAGGGGACCAAACAGCTCTTTTCTTTACAATTAAAAACAAATTAAATACAACTTTACTTTGGCATCTAAACGCTCCGGATGCAGCACAAGGCTTGCCCGGCTGATTAAATAGGAACAGAGGTGGCTTTATTAACACTTCCAGAATTCAATGCACTTCAGCCGCACGTCGCCGGATTCTGTTAACACAAAAAAACGCTTATTGTATGTGGCCGTTAAACCGTGCTAGGCATCAGCGGGTCAGCTCCTGACTTGCAGCACTGGTATCCAGACTGCTGTTCTCACCTGGGATACATAGTGTGCATATGCTTCCTCTGAGTTTACAGCTTCTTTGCAAAATTAAAGAAAATGCCATTTACATTTAAAATGACTACATTATTGTTATTTTTACTATACATGATTTATATAGCACCAACAGTTTGAGCAGCGCTTTATATTATAAAGGAAGACAGTACAGTTACAATACAATTCAATACAAGAGTGTTAGGAGGGCCCTGTTCCTGAGAGTTTACTACATAAATTTAAACCAGATAAAAAAAAGAAAGTAAAAAAATACAAAAATAACTGTTTATAGGGTCTCTACACATCTAACATATATGTAGAAGAAAAAAAAAAGGATCTGCATTTGGTCTCATACTAGCCAAAGGCAGGCAGAGACACTGAGATACACACGGTAAAAAGGTACATTTAGGGATCTAAATCCCCTTATTAAAAATCAAAAAACAAATACAGTTACCTTTAAGCGGAGCTCCACCCAAAAGGGGAAGTTCTGCTTTAAGGCATCCTTCCGCTTCTGTTGTGAAATGGAGCCTTTGGGGAGGAGAGGGGAGCGTGTACCGGATTTTGGCATGTTGACGCTCCGATCACCTAGGCATTTGGAAGAGGAAGTTGTCCTTTCCCCCAACCGCTCAAAGTCTTCTGGGACACATGACAGGTCCCAGGAGACTGTGAGACCAGTCACAGAGGGCACTCGGCTGTGAAGCCGCAAGCTGTCACAGCTGGATGCCCATAGTAAAGTTGATGGCGCTGGCGAGGGATGACCCAGGGAGAAAACGGCTGGGGTGGTGAGCACACTGCTGAATTGTGGGACAGGCGAGTGGCTATTTACTAGAAGTCAGCAGCTACAGTTTTCTGTAGCTGCCGATTAAATTTTTACGTAAGAGACTGAAGCTCCGCTTTAAGCAAGCCTTACATTATACAATTTTCTTTCCTTCAACCACAAATTAACAAAAAGAAAATTGCTCGATTCCTCCATCAACACCGTCAGTATTGATGGCAAAATGCCTCCCACTGTGCTACTGAATTCTGACAGTGGGAGGTTTCCCAGCCATCAGAACACAATGACCACTGCCAGCAGCTATAGCCACCAGCATTGATCACACAAAGAAAAACCCTTACAGGCTGGTTGATGTGAAGTCCATCGATGGATCGACTTTAGTACAACCAGCCTGCCCATAGATGGATCAAAATTCATCTGTTTCCTGCTGAACCGTGTGAATTTCAATACATCCAGAACCAGTGTTTTTAAATTGTTTTCAACCATACAGACCTGTGCGTGTCTGAATGAATGGGGTGGGGCCATTAGAAAAAACAGCCCTTGGCACATGCAGTACAGCCACTGGAGTCTAATCCTGGCACAGATAGACCTTTTGTACAGCAAAACTCGCAAAAGGGAAAGCAAACCGCAGAATGGATCTCCGGGAAAGCTGCTAAAATTTTACAGCTGAAACACATACTGTATATGGGAGCTATTTCAACAGCCAAAAAATTTGTTCTGTGCAGCCTATCCTGTGATGTGGAGGAAAAGTGCAACTTCTGCATACACCCAGTCTGACAATTGGACAATGAAATAAAGCAACACACTGATGAGGTCATCACTCTGCTCTCTCTACTTCTATAAGCATATTCCCTGCCCCACTTGCAAACTTTGCTATACTGTGATTACAGAAGGCTGATCACCACATATCTAGGAACTCTAACTGCATTTAAGATACTTTTAATTTTTTAATTATTACATAACTACATTAACTGGTGTTATATGCCTGCAGATTGGTTTTAATAGGATTTGGTGCTTATAAACAAATAGCGTCATACATCCTCCTGACATTGGAGAATTCCACAACACACACGGTTGCAGTGAAGATTGTGTGGCTCTTCATTTCTTATGGATCTGGCACTAGAATGCAAGCTCCCTCAGGGACAGGGAGTAATGAGATACTCTATGAAGTCAGCTGGGCTATGCATTACAGAATATGTTGACACCGGTGGTAATGTTTTTTTGGGGGGGCGGCAAACAGTACCCCATCTATGGTGGGCAGTGCTTCTCCTGGGCTTCACTGGCGGATTCCCTTGCTTGGCGGCGACGGCTTTCCGGTTCACTGCTCTCCACGGGCATCGCGGTGGCTTCCGTTTCCATCCTCCTCCTCGGCAGCCAATTGGGACTCTTCTCTTTTTGGCCAATTGGAAAACCGGTCTCAGACCTGCTTCTGATTGGCTGGATTAAGGATTAGGGTTTCAATATCAAATATTAATTCGCTGTTGTAACACCTGGGTGGGCTCGTAGCAAAAATGCCCTTTTGAAGCCTATTAGAGCCTCTGGCTCCAATCAGGTGCTTCAAACAAACACACCCAATGCTGCAAGTCATGCACCCGACCCCTGAAGAAGGAATATACAAAACATTTTCCAAAATGCGTTGAGTTTGGGTTCAGCTGTGAACACCTTGAAGCCTGTTGGGCCATTATTCCATCCTGGCCTGCTCGGTGCTTCAGCCCATTTTACAAATTGGGCGCTTGTTTTGTTATTTTATCATGATGCTATGCCCTTATGTATTTTATTGTCCCATCTTGGGAAATACTTTTATAGTATGTGACGAATAAACTGTTATATTTTATACCTTTACTTTTTCACACTCCCCTAACCTGCCTATAAAGTCCACGCTAGGGCAATTTCTTTCTCCACTGGTGGACACTAAACAAAATAAAAGAAATACAATAAAATTTATTGAAAATTGAATTATTACTGCTTGTAAATGTTGGCGTGTTAATTTTCCGATAAACCATAAATTAAACTTGCAATTCCAGCCAGGCCCCCCTAAATAAGTAAATACATCCCATGGATTTCTTCTCCAAGAGGAGACTGCTGATTTTAATAATATCTTGCTTTAACTCTGTACGAGAGATCCATCAGACAACGGTAATACTGCTGTGTGCAGCATATTTTGGTGAAATGGGTCAAGAACAAAAAGTGCTACTTAGATAACAGAAACTCAGTATACTCATGAGTAGCCTGATTTAAAAAGTACTAGCCTCCGGAATATGCAAAAGACAGACCACAACATATAATCCATCAATCATAATCATACCAGATCACTTGGTAAAAGAAAACGGCTTTAAAAAATGGATACTCTACAGGGAAATAAAATCCACATTATACACATGCGCAGCATGCAAAAAATGAAGCAAAAGAGCCGTCCGCATTCATTTACTGTGCACAAGAAGTACTGCAGTATACAATAAAGGAAGGAGAGTTTGACACATGCAACCCCCCCAAACTTAAACAAGAATTAATAATAAAAAAAGTGGTTGGGGGATTCTATGTATTGGATTTGATAAAACCAGATATAGATAAATCTATAAAATAAACAAAATAGAAAACAAGCCTTCAAGACAAACAAGGTGATATTTTAAACTATTTGTACTGTGGTTTTTTAGAAAGGTTATGTCAGTAGCTTTCAATGTGGTATAAGACACGCATGCTGCAAGGTTAGGAAAAGATGCTAATTAAGGCTCAGTTGAAGTCTACCTCTCCTGTTCTTGCCTCATTCGCATCCTGTCATCTTCTGAAGGGTGGGCTTCTTTCATTTTCCACGATCCCCTGTGATCAATCTTGTCATCTTTTCGATGTTTGCCAAACCTGTCAAGAACAAGCGCAATTCTAACACCGGTCTGCAGAATGAAAAGGCGACAACAAGTGCCTTTGTGGAGGCCATTCTCTGCTGCTAACAGTGCACAGTTACTTGATTACAATTTCTGCTTGTGTCCTCGCTGTTTTCTGCAGGGATATTCACTGCCACAATGCAATCAGCACAACCGGTTTATAGATGTCCTACTTGGCTACACTTGAGTTTTAACAGCTTTCCTATTTCAGAAATAATAGCAGAGATTATTATAGGGCAGGTTATATGTTCAAACTGTTTAAATTGTTAGTAAAACACTAAGTGAAAACAGGCTTCACATAGTTGGCCTCACAATGACTAGAGTCCATAAAATAAACTCAGGGCTGGATAAATCTAAAAAGCCAGGGTGCCACTACGTCCAAAGAAAATTACAACTGTCACCTTTTTGTCAGATTTTCCTACTGATGTCAATTGAAGAAAATGTCCTCTGGGCCCCTTAAAAAGAGACTTTCAGTTTACACCATTTTGCTGCCAAACAATGTAGAAGTACAAAAACAAGATGTAAGGAAATGGCAAGATAAACTAAGAAAGAAAGATGCAAATAGCGGTCTGTTCTTGCATAACAGTGCCAGGACAAACGTGGTATTTCTGACCTTTTACTCTTCTACACAGAGGTACTCTGTCCCTGCTTACAGAAGATTTACCAACCACAAGAGCCTCTGCCCACTCTTGTTACTGCTTCCTGTCAAGAATGGCTCCATGTTTCAAGCCATTCCCCTATTTTTGAGCATTGCTACCTTTTTTCTATTCTACTTTTATTGCACATACCAGAAAATACATCGGTTATTATCTACATCCTCAAAACCAAACTCTGCCCCTGCACAGCATTAGATGTTCTAAACCTATAAAAAATCTATTTTGAAGTTAATGATTTATAGCTGGTGTGAGAGATAACACCATAATCACTGAAATGCTTCTGCTGCTAACACTCGGCAAGTTAATTAAAGATGTTTGGTTTAAGTTAAAAAGCATTAAACAAAAAAAGAAAAAGAAAGAAGATATACGGTATCTCAAACACTAATAACATGAAAAAACTATACACCCAGTCGTATAGCTCACATCACCTTAACTATTCTTTCACCTGTTTCCGAGGCTGTCCTGAACCACATGCAAGTTTATACATATATGGCGGACATGTCCCCTGGTAAGAAGGCTATGGGTAACTGTGTATCCAATGCTCTATATATAATTCTTTACCTATCGATATGCAAAGCCTGGGGGAATTACTAAATAGCCATTTAACCCAAAGACAGCTACAAAATACATATATATATATATATATATATATACATACACACACACACACAAATAAAATGTAATATATATATATATATATATATATATACATGGTTTGGAAGACTAGAAGCCTAAAAAGGTAGCTGAAGCTTAAATGGGAGTTACTTGGGCCATAATTAATGAAAACATAATGGAAAAACAGATTTTATGCCCAAATTAACAACTTATGCCGCGTACACACGACCGTTTTTCATGACGAGAAAAATTTAATTTTTTAAATTGGTCATTAAAAAACGATTGTGTGGAGGCTCCAGAGCATTTTTCTCTACGGCCATTAAAAATTTAGAACATGCTCTATTTTTTTCATCATTTTTCACGTCGTCGTTTTTCTCGTCATGAAAAACGGCCATGTGTACGCTTTAATGACGGGGAAAAAACGCGCATGCTCAGAAGCAAGTTATGAGACGGGAGCGCTCGTTCTGGTAAAACAAACGTTCGTAATGGAGATGGCACATTCGTCATGCTGTAACGGACTGAAAAGCACAGAGACTGAAAAGCGCTAATCGGCTAACACCAAACTTATACTAACGCGCGGTAACACGAAATCAGCAAAAGCAGCCCAAAGGGTGGCGCCATCAGAATGGAACTTCCCCTTTATAGTGCCGTTGTACGTCACCGCGCTTTTCTCAAGCATTTTTTTCACGTTAAGTGTGTATGCAAGGCAGGCTTGAGAAGAATCACGTCGAGAAAAACTTCGTTTTTTTCCATGACATTAAAAACAGTCGTGTGTACGCGGCATTAAGCCCTGGACCATTTGAGTGGCCAAAGACCAGGCCACTTTTTGCGATTCAGCACTGCGTCGCTTTAACTGACAATTGCGCGGTCATGCGACATGGCTCCCAAACAAAATTTACGTCCTTTTTTTTACCACAAAGAGAGCTCTCTTTTGGTGGTATTTGATCAACTCTGCAGTTTTTTTTTTTTTGGCACTATAAACAAAAATAGAGTGAAAATTTTGAAAAAAATGCAATATTTTTTACTTTTTGCTATAATAAATATCCCCAAAAAATATATATATATTTTTTTTTTCCCTCAGTTTAGGCCGATACGTATTCTTCTACATATTTTTGGTATAAAAAAATCGCAATAAGCATTTATTGATTGGCGGCGACCTCTGCCATACTCCACATTAATCTTTTCTGTTTAGTTCAGTTTATTTATTTTTTGTCCACTGGGGGGCGACCCGCATTTAATGTCCTCATTATCTTCTATGCTCTCAGGTCTCCATTTTGCTTTCTGGCATAGCCCACAGATCTGTGGATGGCGCTCACTTATGATGTCACTAGTTACCGCGATTTTCGCTGGCTTTTTGCGCATTTAAATGGCTCTTTCAGCCTCAGCTAGTGTGCACAGCATGTAGCTGTCTCCAGGGACGATTTGTTTGTTTTAGATCAGTTGCGGTCATAGGAAGTAATTATTCTTCCTTTCTCTACTGACACTCTTGTGTATGTTTTGGCTGTATATGACAGTCTGTCTCAATCCATTACTATTTCATAGATTGCATGGCTACTTTCCTGCTTATTTGGCATATACCTGATTGATTTTGAGGACCTAATTACCCTCATGCCTGGCTGCATTCCATGCTGATAGCTCTGGTCTATCTACAATTGTCCCCATACAATACGTTTTCATATATTCAGTAAGTACTTTTTCTTTCCCCTGTGAATCAAATCTATATTGATAGGACAGCTGGTTAATTTCATCTTTAGGTCTATTTAATGAAATATAATGTTTTTATGCTCACACATGTATCATAATCATGTAATATGTTGTATTGCAGATAGCAAGTCCTGTTTTCTCTTGCTATCCTTGAGTCGTCCTGAAGAAGCCTCGCGGCGAAACGCGTTGACGCAAAAGGGACCACATTTTCCATCTTGTGACATTTTTTAAATCTTCTCAATCATGTAGTCACTGTGTTTTTTGTCTATTATAAATACATTTTTATTTATTTTTTGTCTACCGTGTCATTGCCTCTAAAGTCCGGCCTCTTTGGGTATTTCTCCTCCTTGAGTTTACCCTTAAATTTTTTCATTAAATACCATTGCGGATGTGGCATTGTGAGCGCTTCCCTTCCCCTAATTAATATTAATTTATTGATTGGTTTGCGCAAAAGTTATAGCGTCTACAGAATAGGGGATAGTTTTATGGCATTTTTATTATTTATTTTTTTACTAGTAATGGCGGCGAGCAGCGATTTTTATCGTGAGTGCGAAATTATGGCGGACACATCGGAAACTTTTGACACCATTTTGAAACCATTGTCATTTTTACCGCGATCAGTGCTATAAAAATGCACAGATTACTGTAAAAATATCACTGGCAGTGAAGGGGTTAACCTGTAGAGGGCGCTGAAGGGGTTAAGTGTGTCCTAGTGAGTGAATCTAGCTGTTAGGGGGTGTGGCTACGAGTGACACGTCACTGATCGCTGTTCCCGATGAGAGGGAACAGACGATCAGTGACATATCACTAGGAAGAACGGGGAGATGTGTTTACACGGACATCTCCCCGTTCTTCAGCTCTGTGACATGATCGAGGGACACTGGCGGACAGAGTCTGCGGGTCCAGCGGCACGTCACGGAGCTCGCGGCAGGGTCCCCGACGCACGACCACACGGCGGCAATTTATAGGGGACGTATATATATGCCAATTTATGTAGCCGTGCCATTCTGTCGACGTAAAAAGCCGTGCGGTGGTCGGCAAGCGATTAAAGAAATATGGAATCCTCGGATAACACGTTTCATACCAACTGACTTTGACTGCCGTCTCATAGAATTATAAACTGGTAAACAGCCTAGATCAAACTGCAATCCTTTCCCAGTCACTCCACCATTTAATCTATTTCTTCATCTTTCCCTCTCCACCTCACCTCTATTCTCCAATTCTCAAATGTTATTTTAGCATTTTGTTGGAAGTTATCAGATTTGTGCTAATACTAATGTTCTCTGCCCCAAATCTAATACATTTATTAAAAAAAGAGTTGCATAACTTGGCACTTGAGTTTTACACTCTTAAAAACAACATACTGGATCCCAAATTGAGTGGAATGACTTTTGAATTCAATACCAACCTACCATTCTCAGAATTGTGGGCTCTAGTCCTAGAAGAGATCCTTCATTTGCAGCGAAGCTGGACTAATTCAGCCTGGCTAAGCCAGGACTGGTATTTGGCCCAGTAGTATACTTTGTATCTCAGGATTCCCATTAATGTATATTGCTCAAAAGTTTTGCTAAGCTATTTTAATCTTGCATACGTATCCTAGCGACTTGCCCTCCTTTTTTTAATTAGAATATAATTGCAGTTCATTTATTAGTAGATTAATTAAGACAAATTAAATAATGCAAGAACAAAAGCCCCCCCCCCCCCCCACTGTAAAGAATCTGAACTCGAGCTGGTGTTTAGGTACAGTACTTGTTTCTAGACCTAAACTGGTTAAAGTCTCTCTTTATCCAAATGTGCTAAATTTCAAGCACAACAAAACCAAATAAAATCTCAATTTAATCTGTTAAATGGGCTAAACTTGCTGCGTTACTGATGAGATCATTGTAGCCTGCCAAATTACCTACGAATTTCATTAGGACAGCAAGCTATAGAAGAAACATCCATTAGTTGATTAATGAAGAAAAACAAAAACTGATTAAGACATAAAAAGTCCCATGGTGTTAAATTGGTTATGAATGGTAGAAATGGAAAAGCCTAATTTATTAGCTAGCCTCTGTTTTCATATTGTCATCTCCCTGCATCTGGTTTTATAATGATAAGAAACACTAGAACAGAATATGAAAGGCAACGCCTGAACACTAATCACTTGCTCTATTTGCATGTCAAAAGTGCATGCCTCCAACACTTAGAGGAACTCCAACCTTTTAATCCCAGTTTTACTTGGTTTAGAGCAGTGTTTGATTGGTCTATGGCGGGGTCGGCAACCCATCGATCGCGGTCCACCTGTCAACCTGCTGCAGGCGACAGGTGGACCGCGAACAGATTCCTACGCTGCGACCCCCGCTTTCTAAGTGCCGGTCCTTGTCTATCCTCAAAGCCGGCTCCGCCGTGCCGTCCCATCCCGGTCCCTCTCCCCCTCCTGCCTCCTCTGCGGCTCCACCGCGCTTTCTATGTCCTGATCCCTCGCACTTCCTCCCCCTCCAGCCTCCTCCGCCGCTGTGAACAGCGGAGACCGGGAGGAAGCACATCTCAGGACTGAGAGTGGGGGGGAGTAGTCAGCCAAATTAACTTTTTTAAGTTAAACCGCTGGTGATTGGTTGTTAGGACACAGGGTGGTCCTAAGCAACCAATCACCAGCTTGCTAATATGAAAATTGACTATGCCAGCTCCTGCCCTCTGTCCAGAAATGTGTTGCTTCCCATCCTATGCTGTAGAAAAAGGTAAGACATTGCTATGGGAGGGAGGGGCCAGAGGTTACTGATATATGGGAAAGAGAGGGGAGGAGGCAGAGGACACCAGTGTGTGTGTGTGGGGGGGAGGTGATGTGAAGGGGCAAAAGACACAGTTATGGGCAGGATCACCCCCATAGCAGTGTCCTCTGCCACCCTTCACATCACCCTCCATAACCCCTGAGCCACCCTGCATTCTGAGCGTAAAACGCACCCCTGATCCCTGCATTCGGAGCATAAAATGCACCCGATTCCTGAATTTTGAGCGTAAAACACACTTCTGAACCCTGCATGCATTCTGAGCGTAAAACGCAAGCCTGATCCCTGCATTCCGAGCATACAGCGCACTCCTGATCCCTGCATTCCGAGCATACAGCGCACTCCTGATCCCTGCATTCCGAGCATACAGCGCACTCCTGATCCCTGCATTCCGAGCATACAGCGCACTCCTGATCCCTGCATTCCGAGCATACAGCGCACTCCTGATCTCTGCATTCCGAGCATACAGCGCACTCCTGATCCCTGCATTCCGAGCATACAGCGCACTCCTGATCCCTGCATTCCGAGCATACAGCGCACTCCTGATCCCTGCATTCCGAACATACAGCGCACTCCTGATCCCTGCATTCCGAGCATACAGCGCACTCCTGATCCCTGCATTCCGAACATACAGCGCACTCCTGATCCCTGCATTCCGAGCATACAGCGCACTCCTGATCCCTGCATTCCGAGCATACAGCGCACTCCTGATCCCTGCATTCCGAGCATACAGCGCACTCCTGATCCCTGCATTCCGAGCATACAGCGCACTCCTGATCCCTGCATTCCGAGCATACAGCGCACTCCTGATCCCTGCATTCCGAGCATACAGCGCACTCCTGATCCCTGCATTCCGAGCATACAGCGCACTCCTGATCCCTGCATTCCGAGCATACAGCGCACTCCTGATCCCTGCATTCCGAGCATACAGCGCACTCCTGATCCCTGCATTCCGAGCATACAGCGCACTCCTGATCCCTGCATTCCGAGCATACAGCGCACTCCTGATCCCTGCATTCCGAGCATACAGCGCACTCCTGATCCCTGCATTCCGAGCATACAGCGCACTCCTGATCCCTGCATTCCGAGCATACAGCGCACTCCTGATCCCTGCATTCCGAGCATACAGCGCACTCCTGATCCCTGCATTCCGAGCATACAGCGCACTCCTGATCCCTGCATTCCGAGCATACAGCGCACTCCTGATCCCTGCATTCCGAGCGTACAGCGCACTCCTGATCCCTGCATTCCGAGCGTACAGCGCACTCCTGATCCCTGCATTCCGAGCGCACAGCGCACTCCTGATCCCTGCATTCCGAGCGCACAGCGCACTCCTGATCCCTGCATTCCGAGCGCACTCCTGATCCCTGCATTCCGAGCGTACAGCGCACTCCTGATCCCTGCATTCCGAGCGTACAGCGCACTCCTGATCCCTGCATTCCGAGCGTACAGCGCACTCCTGATCCCTGCATTCCGAGCGTACAGCGCACTCCTGATCCCTGCATTCCGAGCGTACAGCGCACTCCTGATCCCTGCATTCCGAGCGTACAGCGCACTCCTGATCCCTGCATTCCGAGCGTAAAGCGCACTCCTGATCCCTGCATTCCGAGCGTAAAGCGCACTCCTGATCCCTGCATTCCGAGCGTAAAGCGCACTCCTGATCCCTGCATTCCGAGCATAAAGCGCACTCCTGATCCCTGCATTCCGAGCGTAAAGCGCACTCCTGATCCCTGCATTCCGAGCGTAAAGCGCACTCCTGATCCCTGCATTCCGAGCGTAAAGCGCACTCCTGATCCCTGCATTCCGAGCGTAAAGCGCACTCCTGATCCCTGCATTCCGAGCGTAAAGCGCACTCCTGATCCCTGCATTCCGAGCGTAAAGCGCACTCCTGATCCCTGCATTCCGAGCGTAAAGCGCACTCCTGATCCCTGCATTCCGAGCGTAAAGCGCACTCATGATCCCTGCATTCCGAGCGTAAAGCGCACTCATGATCCCTGCATTCCGAGCGTAAAGCGCACTCATGATCCCTGCATTCCGAGCGTAAAGCGCACTCATGATCCCTGCATTCCGAGCGTAAAGCGCACTCATGATCCCTGCATTCCGAGCGTAAAGCGCACTCCTGATCCCTGCATTCTGAGCATATTGCACTCCTTCTTTAACCCTGCATTTTGAGCGCAATGCACTGGTGAACCCTGCATTCTGAGCGTAATGCACTGGTGAACCCTGCATTCTCTGCATAACACACTCCTAAACCCTGCACTCTTGTAATACTTATTTAATTTTAATTGAGTAAAAATATTTTATCAAAAAAAAAAAAAACAAGGTTGAGCTTACTGTTTTTTTTTTGGGGGGGGGGGTGATCTTTAACGTAATTATTGTTGTTTAAGTAGATCTCCATATCTCAAAGGTTGTCTACCCCTGGTCTATGGTGTGAAGAACACCAGCTATTTCTGGTCTGGTATTTTCACAGAAGTAGGAAGTGACAACAGCACTATGGGGACATCAGTATTATAGGGTACACATAAATATACCTTGAATGCAGCCCAAAGAAACCCAGCACTTTATTTCAGAATTGAACCCTGGCTGCAACATGAGAACATGGGTTGGCAGGTGGTTGGAGACAGAGGTAAGAACCTGGAACGTGATTCAACTTTTATAAAATTATAATTTATGGGTGGAGTTCATGTTCAAAGTAAACATGCCATTTCTCTTGCTAACCCATCTAACAGTACCTGTGTACAGAGATTGCTGTAAGCTCTATAATGCTCTCGCCTTCATGTCACAGCTCTCTTGGCAATCCCCAAATAGCAGCTCTGAAAACGCAAGAATGAAAATTATATTTTATATATATATATATATATATATATATATATATTGTCTGAGGTCTGCCAAAGAAAATAATTAAAATATAAAATAATTCCAGCCAACTGGAAAGGAAAGGAGAGATGTGAAAATATATATTTTTTTACAGTTCTACAGAGTTCAACAGCTGCTATTGAGGGATTTCTAATGAGATGTGACATTAGAGAGGAAACGACAGAGAGCTAAAATAAAAGCAAGAGCAGGACTTGTGTTTGTTATGGATTTTACCCCGTTGTTTCAAAACCTTTGTGATAAAATTGTACACCCATTCCTTACAGTTCTCTGGTTTCCTCCCACACTCCTTAGACATGCCAGTGAGTTATTTGGCTCCTTTCTTAAATTGGCCCTAGTATGCGTGTGTGTGTGTGTGTGTGTGTGTGTGTATGTATGCATGCACACCTGTAAATACTTGCTATATATAGTTATTGTGGATGTATGCGTACCTGTAAATACTTGCTATATATAGTTAGACGTGGATGTATGCATTCCTGTAAATAGCCGTAATACATTGCCTTGAGAAAGTATTCGGCCCCCTTGAACTTTTCATCCTTTTGCCACATTTCAGGCTTCAAACATAAAGATATAAAATGTTAATTTTTTGTGAAGAATCACCAACAAGTGGGACACAATTGTGAAGTGGAACGAAATCTATTGGATATTTTAAACTTTTTTAGCAAATAAAAAACTGAAAAGTGGTGTGTGCAAAATTATTCGGCCCCTTTACTTTCAGTGCAGCAAACTCACTCCAGAAGTTCAGCGAGGATCTCTTAATGATCCAATGTTGTCCTAAATGACTGATGGTGATAAATAGAATCCACCTGTGTGTAATCAAGTCTCTGTATAAATGCACCTGCTCTGTGATAGTCTCAGGGTTCTGTTGAAAGCGCAGAGAGCATCATGAAGACCAAGGAACACACCAGGCAGGTCTGTAATACTGTTGTGGAGAAGTTTAAAGCCAGATTTGGATACAAAAAGATTTCCCAAGCTTTAAACATCCCAAGGAGCACTGTGCAAGCGATCATTTTGAAATGGAAGGAGTATCAGACCACTGCAAATCTACCAAGACCTGGCTGTCCCTCTAAACTTTCAGCTCAGACAAGGAGAAGACTGATCAGAGATGCAGCCAAGAGGCCCATGATCACTCTGGATGAACTGCAGAGAACTACAGCTGAGGTGGGAGAGTCTGTCCACAGGACAACAATCAGTCGTACACTGCACAAATCTGGCATTTATGGAAGAGTGGCAAGAAGAAAGCCATTTCTCAAAGATATCCATAAAAAGTCTCGTCTAAAGTTTGCCACAAGCCACCTGGGAGACACACCAAACATGTGGAAGAAGGTGCTCTGGTCCGATGAAACCAAAATCGAACTTTTTGGCCACAATGCAAAACGATATGTTTGGCGCAAAAGCAACACAGCTCATCACCCTCAACACACCATCCCCACTGTCAAACATGGTGGTGGCAGCATCATGGTTTGGGCCTGCTTTTCTAAAGCAGGGACAGGGAAGATGGTTAAAATTGAGGGGAAGATGGATGCAGCCAAATACAGGACCATTCTGGATGAAAACCTGTTGGAGTCTGCAAAAGACCTGAGACTGGGACGGAGATTTATCTTCCAACAAGACCATGATCCCAAACATACAGCAAAATCTACAAAGGAATGGTTCACAAATAAACGTATCCAGGTGTTAGAATGGCCAAGTCAAAGTCCAGACCTGAATCCAATCGAGAATCTGTGGAAAGAGCTGAAAACTGCTGTTCACAAACGCTCTCCATCCAACCTCACTGAGCTCGAGCTGTTATGCAAGGAAGAATGGGCAAGAATTTCAGTCTCTCGATGTGCAAAACTGATAGAGACATACCCCAAGCGACTTGCAGCTGTAATCGCAGCAAAAGGTGGCTCTACAAAGTATTAACGCAAGGGGGCCGAATAATTTTGCACGCCCCACTTTTCATTTTTTTCTTAGTTAAAAAAGTTTCAAAAATCCAATAGATTTCGTTCCACTTCACAATTGTGTCCCACTTGTTGGTGATTCTTCACAAAAAATTAAAATTTTATATCTTTATGTTTGAAGCCTGAAATGTGGCAAAAGGATGAAAAGTTCAAGGGGGCCGAATACTTTCGCAAGGCACTGTATACACACATGGCATCTGTCCACAAGTGCAGTACACCATGCTCTGCTGAAATAGGTTAGATTTCAGTCTAAATCTTTTCTATTTGTTTTCTAACCAGAGTATCCATTCTGTTAATTGCTCAAGGCCCTTCTAATTTCTGTGGATGCGAAAGGTAGAATTCAAATGAAATAAAAAGGACAATTAAGTTGTTGATGGCAATTAACTCTGTATGATGGCTTGATTGCACGGAAATGAACAAAATATTGTAATGGAGGACAAACAAGGTCGATATCCCCAAGACTATAATTTGGCCAGGCATCTGATAATTTACTGCAGATTTAACTTTCTGTTATGTTAATATAAGTAGTATACATGTACAATACCTTCTAACAGCCACTCTAGGCTATTTCATAGGCCCAAGTGGGGAGCACACGAACAACAGCGATTGAGAACCCTCAGAGTTCGCATAGGCTGTGGGCTGATGACTTTTCTTTTCTCTGACCTTCTTAAACTTGTTCTAGATCAATGATTCTTTAGTTACTGAAGCCAGTGTGGCAGCATAACAGCCAGAAGACTACCATTTTCATGAGGTGGCAATAGCAGCTTCTCCATCAGTCTCACTCTCTAATGAAAGTTTCTCTGAAACCCAGTTGGGCCTTGGTGTACAGGATTTATAATAAAATATCAAACCTTAAACATCCCAAGCTGTACTGGAATAAGCAGGGGAAGTTATAGACGTCTAGTCTGGCATTTGGTAAAGGGGCCACCAATATGGTAAAGTAACCTCTGCAAGTGTTCCAATCCTTTGGTTGAGTGAACTAGCATGCCCTACTTTCCATCATTTGAAGCCACACGGATAAGTGAGATAGGTTTCTAATGCTTATTAAAACTATCTGGATAATGACATAACAACTTTAACATGGCTTTAACAACCCATTAGAAGACAAATGGGCTTCGACTGGCTGTTTACTTTGCAAGGGAAGTAGCAGTTTACAAAGATAAATTTACACTTGGCTTAGTGGATGTGGTGAAGTTTTAATTTGCAAAGACTACCTCAATTGCGTACAAGGAAAAAAATAAATAAAAATAGTTTGCTTGCACATGATTAAATGATGGAAGTTCACCGAGTCCTGGGGTAAGTTCCTTTGCAAAGTGAAGAAGCTATTTAGCCTATTTACCTTTAGAAAATCAACCACACTGTGGGGTTGATTTACTAAAACTGAAGTGTGCAAATCTGGTGCAGCTCTGCATAGAAACCAATCAGCTTCCGCCCAGGTTCACACTGAGTTGTGGGCATGAGGCCGTGCGAGTTCAGCTGAACTTGCACAATTTCACTTCTGCATGGCAGTCCCGATTTCGCAGACATCTATGCGGGCACCCCGAAATCGCAAAAAGTAGTACAAAAACTACTTTTTGAAATCGGTGCGGCGCCGCAAATGCAGCGTCACACCAAATAGGACAATGTCATTGCCGGCAATTGCCACCCATTTGACATGTCATATCGCATGTCAAAACGCACCAATGTGAACCAGGGCACCGAGCTGAAGTTAGAAGACGATTAGCTGCCATGCACAGCTGCCCCAGATTTTGCACTCTTCGGTTTTAGTAAATCAACCCCTTATGTTTTCTTAATAAATGAATGGGCAGATGCATTGCGATGAGTTACCAGACTGACATTCTTCATTGCAATGTCATGTTTTGTTATAGCATAGACAGAGTCTCATTAAGCACTTGGGGAAAAAAGCTCAGTCCCCTGTGGAACTCATCACTCTTGCTCAATGTCCGTCAACCGCACAGTGCAAAAATGCAGCTAGTATTGATCTGCACACATCCCATTTCCGCTGGGGAATGTAACTCTGTATTTCTAAACTGGCTCTCTGCATTATCTCTACCTCTATTTCCTGTATTCAACAACATTCAAGGGGGACCAGAGTCTACTTTTCCACAATGTCTGTGAAATACGAAATATTGTTCTGTGCACGCTCCTGGCTGGAATGACTGAAAAGGTTAGATTAGTAAATTTAAGGTTTTATATCAGCATTGGAAGAAGGTTTTTATTACCAAGAAAAAAGGTGCAAGACCCCAAGAACCTCACACATCCCAGCTGACACAAAGCAAACTCATTTAACTCGGCAGCACTGAGCTTACATCCACAATGAGGCCACCAAACAAATCAATTTCTTAACCGTTGTTCAATGTTTCCACAACCTGCCGCTTGACATGTTGAGACTGAAACATAATGGCAGTTGTGCCGACCTTTGACTTCACACATTAAAGTCACCTGAATCAATTGTTATAGACACGAGAAGCAGGCTTGGCCATTACAGACGCAGTAGGTACACCATTAAGAGTCTATCTGCCCCCTTTTTCATCCACACTAAGGATAAAATTATCATCATAGGTGGTTTAAAAGGGAGACACTACTGTATTTTTGGTACACATTTTAAGTTTGTATCATAAAAAAAGTACCAAAAATTTTTGGAGAAGGATTTACCTTTCAACGTGTTGTTCCTTATTAGGACTGTTGTATGTTATACACAGATAAGTGAAGGCTCACTCTAGTGGTCATCTGTATATTGGCGAAAGTGATAGTGTACATAGAAGGAAATTGGCTATGCAAGCACAGTCCAACCTCTCCACTACACCTGTGCTATGGAGGTGCTCAAACATGGATGTTCATGTCAATCAAAAGTGGACTATAAATTAGAACAATGGTACTCAGGAAAAATAATGTTTGGGGAAAGTTAAATAACCTGTTCATCTAGTAGCTGTGTGCATGACAAGGCCTGTTCACACCATGAATCTCGCAGGAATGCCCTGTGCTTTCCTATGCGAATCACATGCGATCCAGGTGCAGTGCAAATTCAGCCTATTTCATTTGGGCTGAAATCATGCTGCACTGCACAAAAAAAATGCACAGCAACCAGATTGCATGATATTACTGTACCATGTGATCCGATGCAGGTAAAAGCACTGCATTCACAACCTGCTTTTGGGATGTCATTAAGTGAACGTGGACACCTGCTGCAGATCACAACTGTAGTGTTTTTTGAACGTGGTGTGGAAAATGTGCACGGAACGCAGGTTTCCCGAACTGCATTCTGGTGTGAACAGGCCCTTGGACTAGGGCTGGGGAAAAAAACAATTTGAATCGTGAATCGAGTTGCGAGGTCAAATCGATTTAGATTTTTACCAAATCTATTTTTTTCATAGGACCGGCGCTCCGCGGACTAGGCCGAAGCCTCGCCTAAAAAATCCTGCCCGCAGCTCGCCGCGATCCTGGGAAAAGGCTGCGAGGCCGGACACCGCGGCTTCGGCCTAGTCCGCGGCCTTTTCCCAGGTTTGCGGTGGACTAGGCCGAAGCCGCGGCCTCGCCTAAAAACTCTTGCCCGCAGCTCCTTAGGACCAGCGCGGTGTCCATCAGAAAAAAACTTGATTTGAAACGTGAATCAAGTTTTTTTTTTTTTAAATCGCAGATTTTTTTTGGGGCCAAAATCGCCCAGCTCTACCTTGGACAGGAGATCATTACCTCATCAAGGAAATGTCAACACTAAGCAACTGCAATTTTGTATCTACTGTATGAGCAGTTTTAGGGTGGCCAAAGAAGAACAGATGTCTATGAAAACAACAGATGGGAATCCTAAGTGAGTTGTCAGATCGCCAAGATCCCCTCTATGATCCTTCCCAACCAATGATGTGCAATACTTTGCTCTTTTATTCTTCCACATAAGAAAAAGTGAAGGATTGGAACTTGCTCACGGGAACAGTTTCTAACAAGCTGAAAAACATTAATATGTCTATGAAGTTTATATGCTGAAAAAATAGGCATTGCAGATTGTTGTATATGGGGCTGCATAGCCACAGACCAGTTAGGATGTCCATGCTGAACCATGTCCACAGCCAAAAGCACCTACAACAGTCATGTGAGCATCAGAACTGGACCATGGAGCAATGGAAGAAGGTGGCCAGGTCTGATGACTAAGATTTTCTTTTACATCATATCTCTGGGAAACCATGGTTCTAGTTCCTGGAGGCATCCCCACTGTCAGAATATAATAGTGCAGTGGGGAGGATTGAAGGTAAAAAACTTCTCCAGCCACCCTCCCCCCCTCCTAATACCTACCTGAGCCCCATCTCGATCCAGCCATGTCTACGAGAGCCTTGCCTCTCCAGGTACTCACACTCATAATTGGCTTTTGGAAGCAGCGGAAGCCATTGGGGCTCCCGCTACTGTCAATCGCAGTTAGCGAGCCAATCAGGAGATGAGGGTCTGGGGCTGAGCCTACATGTGTGAAATAGACACACAGACCCATGCCTGCTTGGGTGCCCCCAGAGCAAGCTGCTTGCTCTGGGGGCACCCGGCAGGAAGGAGGAGCCATTAGCGCTGGTGGGGGACCCGAGATGAGGAGGGCCTGAGCTGCTGTGTGAAAAACCATTACACAAAGTATAACAGATTTGTTATTAAAAATAAAAAACAAAGACTTTCATTTCACTTTAATGTCTAAGTGGGAGGGGTCAGTGGAACAAATCACAATGAGAAATTGTGAAGAACCTGAGAACGCCTAACACACAAAAAAAGAAAGAAAAGAAAAGCTCTAACAATACAAACCAAAAAACGCAGCATGTGCAGAGTGCCTCCTAGGGCTCTGTATTATCAGCAGATGGTTTTGGGACAGTGGAAGAAGGGGAGGATCAGAGAAGTCAGGCTCAAACAGCGTTTTTACACAATGCGGAGGAATAACCCCTTAGGTTCCACAGTGAGTATAACAAGCATGCTTTACAGCATATACAGACTGATTTTACTGTTGTGGGTTTAGTAACACTTTAATAGGATACATTTTCAACATTATTATCTACCACATTTATAACATTTACATTATTATATATTAACGTTTTTTGTACTGCGACAATACCAGGCCTGCCCATATAGTGAGCAAGTGTATCATATCGTCATTGTTTAAGTATATAACCAGAATACCAACAGGCAGAAAAGCCTTATGAACCTGACAAATTCATACCACTACAATATACTCACAGAATATTTAGAAGATAAAAAAAAATTCTCAGTAGATACAAAAAAAGATCTAAACTAAAAGGAAAAGTAACACCTAGGGACTTTTCATTTCATCCGATTTCTAGTCTATTTCATTGTGTTTCCTTTGAGGTTAATATATTTCACGAGATAAGCGACACCCCCTCTTGTTCCAGCCCCAGCTCTCTCTTACACTCCTGTCTATACGGCTGCGTTTGGCTTTTGAGTTCTCCCACAAGGAAGCTCGGTGGCAGCGCAGCTTGCTCACCACTGACAGGCTTCATAGGGATCTGTCTACAGCTTGCATCCATCCATTCCCTTAGAAGATGGCTTGTATAGAGATGCTCATTAGTAATATACAGAGCAAAGTCTCCCAGGGGATGTGCTAGGCTCATATGAAATGCAGCATCGCACTCTTAACCACTTCCTCACTATGTACATTATGTATTTATAATGTAGGAGTAGATGCAGTTGCTAGTGGTAACCAGGGGCAATAAAATGAAATTAGAGCTAAGAGAGCTAATTTTATTATGGCTCGCACACGAATGAGATTAACCAGCAAAAGTGAAATTTAAAAAAATAAAAACAAGAAAGAAAAAAGAAAAAGAAATAGAAAGCAAGATGGAAAGATGGAAAGATACAAGTAAAAAGTTTACATAGAGCTGCTTTCAAGCAGCATTATAACAGCCAATATCTTGTAACCGATATCAGTATACTGTAGGGACAAGATGTTTGAGGACCTGAACCATCATTGTGTTTAACACCTGATCCAATCAGCAAGAAAGCCAAGCACTTATTTCTACTCTGCTATTTACTTTCTCCTGATTAGATGCTCTGTACAATCTCAGCCATTACTGTTCTACAGTACAATAGTGCAAATTACAAAGCGCTATTGGCTTAAGGACCATTATGGCACACGGGATGATAGCTGTGTCTGCTTGAATAACTTTGATAATAAGTAAGGAGTGATTGTGCCCCGAGCGGCCCCAAATGATGAGCTGGGTCATTCTGAGTATTTCTTTTAACAGCCTTTTAAATTCTTCCATTGACTGGGGTCATGAGCAAACCATTGCGCCAAACACAAATGTGTCTTGAGCCGGGGAAAAAGCAAAGTTTGCACTGAGTGACAACAGCGAATGTCGTATCTTCCCAAGTGATACGAGGAAAAAGAAAAAACACAATGTCTAATGCATGCTGTTTATGTTAAGCCTTGGAAGGGTACATGGTGTCAGGAGCTTTGCAGGATCAACACTGCCTTCCTGAGCCCAGCCAACAACAGGCTAGGGACATGCAAACTTGTCATTTGTGAATTCAGCTTGGGAGAGAGAAGAAAGATGTGACTTACACGATTCGTGCTAAATGAAAAAAAAAGGTGGCAGATACTGTACTGCAGATTTTTAGAATGCAATACTACCCTTAGAAGATGATATACTCATCGTAATGTTGGTCATCAAAAATCCAAATAGGCAATAATATGCCTACCAAGAGAGTATGCACGCGATTCAGCTAATGAGTCAGGCCTACCTTCCAAAAAATGGACCAATTTAACCTGGCATCATCCTCTTGCAGTTTCTGTAAAGCAGGGATGGAGTGTGCAAGGAAGAAGCAAAACAAGGAGCCAATCAGTTCATGTGCTGAGAAAAGAAAAAAAAAAGCAGAGAGAGATAAGCTCATCACTGTGCTGCTTCTTTCACTGTCCAGCCACAGGCTGGGGTGGGTTCAAGATGACCTGGGCTCAGAGGAAGTTGGTTATTTGATGCTAGCCATCAGACTGAAACCATGCATAACAGAATAAAGCAGCACTGTGGGGAAAGTCTCTGGATTGAAGGTGAATATTGCAGCAAATCCTTTTTTTTCCTGTTACCTGTTAACAGGCTATTTATTATTTTCTAGCGATTTCTGGAGCTCTTCTTTAAAGGTTTTTTCAAGCATTATGGAAATCACTTACAACCAGCCTCAACTCCACATTGTTTATTGCTCCACATTGTTTGAGAAATTGTTGCAGTGCCATCTATCAAAACCATTTAAAGATTTGTAAATTACAGTTATAGATGGCTTGGAAAACCACAGCTTATATCTGTTATGACAAAGAACTGATGAGATGGGATCTCTCGCTCTCTCGCTCTCTCTTATGTACTTTCAATTTAAATTTTGAGCCACTGCTTTACTGCCAAACATACCTGTTGTTCCTGCAAGGAAAATAAGGAAAACAACACTTCCTGTATAAGGGAGACAACACTGTTCTAATTCTGTACAGCACTGTCACCTTATTTTTGGTCTTAAAGTATAAGGGGGACCCTTACCATGCAAGACATCTCATTCGCTTTAAAAATAAGTGATCATAAAACATCTGTTTTCAGATGCATAAGAAGCTTGGCGAGCAGGGGGTGGAGACTGCGGGGGGGGGGGGGCATGTCAGCAGGAGGCAGAGAAAGAGCAATACACTGATCTTCCCAGTGAATGGCTGTGCAGGGGGCCATGTCAGCACAAGTCTTGGCCATTGGAGAACAAGCAGCACAGCCATTAACTGACCACCCTGGGATGGATGTGCTCTCATGCCTACCATGGTCAGTGTGCAATTGGACAAAAGGGGGACTGGCAGATCACCAGGTTTTGCACACAATGAAAGAAATACAAAGAGAACAGGACACTGTTTAACATAAGCACATGGTTCAGCATAGACTTATAAGGAATATGAAATGTTGGCGTAATGAGTGCCTATACAAGAACAAGGCTAGTCATATACAACATTTTGATAATATGACTGATCTGTGCATTGATAGATAAGTCATGGCTATCAGGCAGAATAAAGAATTAGATGAACAGCCGACAAGGTATGAAAAATCAATTGGCAATCTCTTCCAGCATGTAAAAGGAAATCATCACAGCGCACACGCTGAATGCGTTACAGGAGAGATCCTACGGTAGGTAGCACCTGTCCAATAGCATGTCACAAATATTTAGCCCCTCCCATTAACCATTGTGGCAAATTATGTTCCCTCCCATTAACCATTGTGGTCAATTCTGTTTTTATGTACACAGTAGAAACAATGTGCATTTTTTTTTTTTACATTATAGACAGATGTTGTTTTTTATGAGATTATACTGGTGTTAGGTTAGGGGTCAATATAGCTCCAATGAATGCCAAGCAGAGTTCCTTTTTAATACTAAATGTACAAAACGGCTATATGTTCCACACGTTCCACAAAGGACATGACGGGACTAATAAAACATGCAGAGAGTCTGCCAAGGCTGGCCTGAAGACACACACACCAAAGCATTTACAATGTTAATATCCCTGTCTGTAGACCCTGCTACATTCCCAGAAGATCTCATTATCTGAGAAGCGAGACAAGTCACCACATACAAGAATACATCTAAATAAAAGATCTTTGTTTTATGCCACAACATAGGAGGAAAAAAAAAACCACAGAATTTTCATTTAATGTCATTATAGTAACAATGAAACACAACCTAAGAAATGGATGTGATATGGGGCAAAGAGTATCTTGACAGATCCTGAAAGTCAGTATAACAGTCCGCTGTGTAATATTCGAGGATCATCAGGCCTTTAACTGCGGTGAGTCTCAGGTCAGATCATTATGCAGTCTCTAACCTCAGGACAAGAACAGACAACAAACCTGAAATCAAACAAGCAATTTGGTGGATAACGCCACTGCTAATAGACACAAGGCAGAGGACCAACACGTGTGCAGCCAGCTTCCATCAGGATCAATGATCCTATTAAGCATCATTGAATGTCACACACACATACACAATAAAAAAAAAAGGTAGCAGGGGAGAAGTACGACATCAGCTCAGCTGGTCAGACCATCTAAAGAGTTAAAAAAGTAACTACTGAAATGTTAATGCAAACCTGTCACCTACACCAGCATACTAAAGAAGCCTAAAAAAGTTAAATCCACAGATAAAATACGATGCTATTCAAAATCAGTAAACACTAATGGCCCATACACACGATCCGAAAATCGGACGACAGATCATCTGATTTTTATCGCTTAATGGTCGCAAGTAGAAATTGAATAGTTTACTAAAGTCCCGAAAATTCTCGTACAACAGAAAGAAAAAAATTCGGAAGCGATGTCATGTGTTGTAATGTATTGTATTTTCGGATGACAACTATATTGACTAAACGAAAATCGGTATCGTACGAGGAAAATTTTCGTGCTTGTCCGATCGAATAATATCGGATGAATTGTCGTGATTGGCTCTCGGAAGCTCTGTACTAAGGATCCGATTATTGTACAATTTATCCTAGGATGACAGTTATCGTACAATATTCGGATCGTGTGTACGGGCTATAAGAGTTATTAATGGTTTTTGAAAGCATTGTTTTTTTGCCAATAAATTAATTTAAATGCATGGATATTATTCTGGAAATGAGGACGTAGAATGCATTATTTACATAGACTGCAATGCTCCATTTTTAGTAGCTATTTCTCTAAAGCTCTAATGGTAACTAAAAACAACAACATTTTAGGGTGATCCTTAAAGTGGTTGTAAACCACCTGCAAGACAAAGCCATAATGAGCTAGTATGATTAGCATACTAGCTCATTATGCATCACTTACCTTAGATCGGGGCCCCCAAAGCCATCCTCGTCTCCCTCTTCAGCCGCAGCCATCACTCCACAGATACCCGGAAGGTTATCCGGGTATGCGTGCGGGAGCCGTCAAATCCGGCAAGGTCGGATTTGTGAATGGGGATGCACCGTTGTCTATCATCGGCGCATGTCTTTTTTGCAAATATCTCCTAAACCGTGTAGGTTTAGGAGATATTTCTTGCACCTACAGGTAAGCCTTAATCTAGGCTTACCTGTAGGTGCAAGTTGCATAAGTGGGTGTACAACCACTTTAAAGTGCACGCACAAAATCGCACAACCTGCAAATTTGTTATTTTAACTACATTAGTGATGATACATAATGCGTGCCAAACCTTAAGGCCTGTTTCACACCTATGCTTTTTTTGGCGCTTTGTGCAGAAACGAACTACAGTTCATTTACCATGTAAATAGTAAAAATCTTGCGAGCTACCATAAATATATACCAATTGATTAATCTAGACAGCTGCTAGCACTGATCACGTCCCATATGACCGTGCAAAACAAACCAAAATAAAGAGGAGAGTGTTGTGCTAAGTATGTGATAACCACAATAAATATTCTACTTCTGTGTGTGCTTTCACCAATCACTATAACTCATATAATTAAGAATATTAATTAGAACATTATCCAATGCTTTAAGTGTCCTAGTGATAATAAAGTGATTGAGGGCATCAATATAATACGGTGTATAACCTCATATCATCTTATTAGCAAAATCCTTGTAAGGTGCTCCAATATTATAAAACAAAGTGTTCCAGTGCACTAAAGTGCTACGTGCAAAATTCTTCATGCTATAACATGCATTGATATAAAAATAATACATATAAAGTCCATTCCAATTTAATCAGATCCACAGACTATATTGGTGATGATGAAACGTGTTCTTGTGTCCACCTCCTTCAGTGTGTGCACTCATCTTAAAGCGTGTGACCTTGCAGTTAAGCTTGGTCAAAACACGCATATGAACCTCCTCTGGGTTCAGTGTCTGTGCTGGGATCCGGGGCTGATTGCTTGTATGTTTTCTACATATAACACCATTGCTAGTTACCATGGGAAACTCGATAGTGTGATATCGTTTAAACTATATTTATTAATATACAACACTAGCCCCTTTAATAGGGTACTCACATTTAGTGGATTCTGCAGTGCACCACTCTATACAGATAAAATAAAAACCGCTGTGGCCGCTGAGCTGGTGTGTCCTTTCTGCGCTGAGAACACTCTGTTGTCTCCTCTGTATTATTTTTATATCAACGCATGTTATCGCATGACGACTTTTGCACGTAGCACTTTAGTGCACTGGAACACTTTGTTTTATAATATTGGAGCACCTTACAAGGATTTTGCTAATAAGATGATATGAGGTTATTCTGCTGCACACACAAGTTTTTTTGTTTTTTTTTATCTTATTGCATAGAACATTTAGGGACATTTTTTTCCCATTTGCAGGAGGAGAGGAGGGTCTTTCTCAGATAATCACACCTTCCTGCATGCCTGAGCTAGGGGCAGATGGATTCCACAAAGAAAAGCTTTGAATATCAAAATAAATCCTATAGTGTTCTGCTTGAAATCTTATTATTCTGAGTTATAACATAATTAAGAGGCAAACCTTTTTTTGTTTTGGAAAGAGTGCAGAGGGATTAGAACACTTTTTTTTTATTGCTGTCTGTGACAGAACCCACTGTCACTGTGTGTTTTGGAGAGGGCTGTGGGCTGGCCTCCTACCCAAAGACTATGGCTCAGCAGAGAATAAGACTAATGCCCTGTACACACGATCAGATTTCCTATGGATTTTTCCATCGGAAATCCGATGAAGCTGACTTCCATCAGTCTTGCCTACACACCATCAGTCAAAAAACCGACTGTCCCAAACACCGTGACGTAAAACACTCCAACGAGCCGAGAAAAATTAAGTTCAATGCTTCTGAGCATGCTTTAGAAGGAAATTGCTAAATTGTGCATCACCACAGGGTGACACTGTGGATGCACCTAGTATAAATGCGCCAACGTCCCGATATTCAATGGGAGAATGTATATTTAAACTAAAGGTGGACTTTAAACGGCACACAGATAGATATTGTAAAAATTCTAAGGGTTTTATTGTTGGTAGAAAAATATAATTGAATTTAGGTAAAAAGTACATTAATACAAGACACTGACATTATGTAACAGTTATCAATAGTTGGTATAGGGTCCCATTTACAAGACTCGACACATATCCCAGGAATTACATTGACATGTAAAATACACAAAGTAGAATGGAATAATGTATAGCCAACAAACACAAATGAGGAGTTGGACGGTATGCACGAGAGATGGCTGGTCTTATTGATGGGTCCGGTAAATTCAAAGATAAAGATCTTGCTTTCGCTCGACTAGTTTCGCGTTCCAAAACGCTTCGTCGGGAGCATAATATTCTGTCAAGATTATACATAAACAGTTCAAAAGAGATACTTCAGTTAATATAATTTCAATACTTGTATCTAGAATAGAACTAATAAAAAACATTTTAAAGAAGAAGCTGATATACATTGATTAAAAGTTTTCGATTGACCACAGAAGGATAAAACACCCACCACCTATACACTGCCAGCACCGAAACCAATCACACAACAGATGGGGCATGAAAGTAGCTGTGCAAAGTTGTAGAAAAAGCATGAAAAAAAAGGGGGGGGGGGGAAAGGGGAGGGGGGAAAAAAGAACGAAGAAGAAAAGAAACAAGGAATGGGGGAAGGGAATGGAGGGGGGGGGGGAAGGGGGAAAAAAGAAAGAAGAAGGACTGGAATATGAATTAGTCCATATCCATAGGTACTATTAAAATTTTTTTTTGAAAATTGAGCAAGTTAGATAGCAGGTGCAAAAATTCTTATAAAACCGTAAGTGAAATAATGTGTCAATAATCACCATCGAGGCAGACCAAGAACAAGAAGGGGAGAACAAGAAAGAAAAGAAAAAAAAAATATATATATATATATATAATAGTTTCTATACTTACGAACAAGGCCGTGTTAAGTAGTGAAACCAGCCTAGGTATTTTTACCTGGCAATCCGTGTATCACAGGGTGCCAGTATTATATAAACACATTCTAAAAGTAAAACACATAACGTGACCCATAAGTGTCAAAAGTAGGTGTTTTGAAACAAAATAAAGAGAGGGGAGTGGAGGTGGGGGGGGGGGGGGGAAAGAGGGAGGGGAATTTATTCATATATATATTATTATCCAAGGGCTCACCGTGGTAAACAATCATGCGTGATTTAAGTAAAAAAGTAACTATGCACAGGCTACTGATAGGTAGGGAACGTAAATCCAGGTATAACAGGCCAGACAATACTGTAGAGGAGTGTGTCAGTCAGGAGCACTTGCTCGAGCCACACAATGGTAATCTGTTAGGGTGACCCCTAATGATAGACTGACCCAGCTGAAAAACATTTTGTATTTATGTTTTTCAGCTGGGTCAGTCTATCATTAGGGGTCACCCTAACAGATTACCATTGTGTGGCTCGAGCAAGTGCTCCTGACTGACACACTCCTCTACAGTATTGTCTGGCCTGTTATACCTGGATTTACGTTCCCTACCTATCAGTAGCCTGTGCATAGTTACTTTTTTACTTAAATCACGCATTATTGTTTACCACGGTGAGCCCTTGGATAATAATATATATATGAATAAATTCCCCTCCCTCTTTCCCCCCCCCTCCTTCCTTTCCCCCCCCCCCACCTCCACTCCCCTCTCTTTATTTTGTTTCAAAACACCTACTTTTGACACTTATGGGTCACGTTATGTGTTTTACTTTTAGAATGTGTTTATATAATACTGGCACCCTGTGATACACGGATTGCCAGGTAAAAATACCTAGGCTGGTTTCACTACTTAACACGGCCTTGTTCGTAAGTATAGAAACTATTATATATATATATATATATTTTTTTTTTCTTTTCTTTCTTGTTCTCCCCTTCTTGTTCTTGGTCTGCCTCGATGGTGATTATTGACACATTATTTCACTTACGGTTTTATAAGAATTTTTGCACCTGCTATCTAACTTGCTCAATTTTCAAAAAAAAATTTTAATAGTACCTATGGATATGGACTAATTCATATTCCAGTCCTTCTTCTTTCTTTTTTCCCCCTTCCCCCCCCCCTCCATTCCCTTCCCCCATTCCTTGTTTCTTTTCTTCTTCGTTCTTTTTTCCCCCCTCCCCTTTCCCCCCCCCTTTTTTTTCATGCTTTTTCTACAACTTTGCACAGCTACTTTCATGCCCCATCTGTTGTGTGATTGGTTTCGGTGCTGGCAGTGTATAGGTGGTGGGTGTTTTATCCTTCTGTGGTCAATCGAAAACTTTTAATCAATGTATATCAGCTTCTTCTTTAAAATGTTTTTTATTAGTTCTATTCTAGATACAAGTATTAAAATTATATTAACTGAAGTATCTCTTTTGAACTGTTTATGTATAATCTTGACAGAATATTATGCTCCCGACGAAGCGTTTTGGAACGCGAAACTAGTCGAGCGAAAGCAAGATCTTTATCTTTGAATTTACCGGACCCATCAATAAGACCAGCCATCTCTCGTGCATACCGTCCAACTCCTCATTTGTGTTTGTTGGCTATACATTATTCCATTCTACTTTGTGTATTTTACATGTCAATGTAATTCCTGGCTTCTGAGCATGCGTCGACTTGATTCTGAGTATGCGTGGGTTTTTTCTCCGATGGAGTTCCACACAGACGATCGGAATTTGCTGTAGTTTTTTTTCCCCATTGGATACATTTAAAACATGTTCTATTTTTAATCACCGATGGAAAAAAGACCGAAGGGGCCCATACACGATCGGTTTCTCAGATGAAAAAAGTCCATCGGACTGTTTTCATCGGTAAAACCGATCGTGTGTACACGGCATTAGGGACAAAATGCCCTTCAGATAATGTGATGAGGTCTCTATGTAAGCTGCACCCCCCCCCCATTGTTATTGTGTTTAATTTTGTTAGGTTATGGCACATAGACAAAAAGGTCTGGAGACACATGTGTAAGGAGGGGCTCCCTGCTTATCATAATCCCTTGGTGTGTTTCAACTTTAGTTGTTTGAATATACAAGTGTTGCGTTCCCATTGGTTCTTCCTTGTCCCCTACCCCCTCTATGACAAGGCTAAGGCGAGTGTCCCTAACTGTGTTTAAAAATGTATGTTTTGTACCTAATAAACAGTTTTATGTTCTGCATGGTTAACCCTCAACACCTGTGTGGTTTGCCTCGTGATTGGGGGGTTAAGGGCTGGTTATGATGAGTCTGCTGGCTGCGGGTGCGTTTGGAGAACAGGAGACACAGGTCTGGCGGAGGTGCCCAGCCGGGGTATCTGAGATCCGTCACACTGTCTTTGCCACCATTAAAGAGATTCAACCCCCCTATTTGTCAGGTTTATAGTTATCACCGAAAGAGAGCGAAAACTCCAAATTGTGAATTTACACTAGAAGAGTAAAGAAAGAAAAACATTCCCATGTGGACACTAGTTCTGGTAAAAAAAATTAAAAACAGGGCTTCCATCACTTTGGAGAGATTTCTTCTCATGTGTGAAGGGCTAAATCCCCAATGGAAGATGGCAAAGAAAATAGGCCTGACGGGTTATAACCCTCACGCTATGCAAAATGAATGCTTCAGTTCTACTTTATTTATGTACCTGTTTGTACCTCTATATCGTAGGCCACTTTTAATTACTGCAATTGCAGGCTCTGTTTACTACTTAGAAGAGCTAAGTAATGCAGCGGACATCTACGATTGAGGGAACAATACTTCTACTAAATAAAAAAAAGTGAAATAATGTTGCGAATATCATAAAAAAAAATATCCAAGGGCAGCCAGAGGGCTCTACAGACAGGCTGATTCTCCCTGCCCATTGTTCTCGGGGCCTATAGGAGCGTACATGAACAGCCACTGATTAACCATAAGCTCTCACTCAACTATATTATAATGTAGGAGCAGAGTCGGTGTAATTGGTATATCTTCTGAGAGCACAGCATTCAGCTGAATTCTTATCTTTTCTGACACGCTTAGGTTCCCAGAATATATAGCCTTGTCTGGTTACCCAGCCTTTCATGTTTTTTAGCCAGGCATTGTTTGAAGTTGAATAGTCGCTACCCTTTAATTTTCACTCAATTACAGAAAAAAAAAATGATTTCACATTTTCTGCATAAGCTGAAATGGAAATTGACTAAAAACCTCAGAACTGTCAGCAACATCTTTTGAGAAAAGATTAGCTTTGCCGTGATTATAAAATAGGTGTCATCCTTGACACTTGCGCTCTGCGGCGAATCGGAGCACTATGGAAAGGCAATGTTAAGGGACGTCAGAAAGGGTCTTAGAAGGCTCAGCTGTCATGCTATGTGCCTCCTTCTCCTCGCTTTGTAGTCAGATGCAGTGCGCAGAATGTCACAGGGTCTCCATTTAAACTCACTGACAAGAAAGGGAAGAATACTGGGAGAATATGTTATTAGCAACTATGAACTTGTCTGTGGTTATGGGTCAGACTGACACCTCATTTATATGGAGGCAAGCTGCAAGAAAAATGCCTCCCTCAACCTAAATAGAAACAAAAGGAGAGCTAACACCACTTAGCCTCTTATTTGCCTGAATGTGGCCAGTGGTTAAATACAGGATTGGAAATATGTCAGCTTTTCTATCACAATGGCAGCTATTTATTGTAAGCAAGAAAATGTGTGGGCGCGCGAATGCGTCCATAGGAGTGTGTGAGTGGATGGGGGAGTGTGTGTGGGTGGATGGGGGAGTGTGTGTGGGTGGATGGGGGGGTGTGTGCGAGTGGATGGGGGGGGTGTGGGTGTGTGTGCGAGTGGATGGGGGGGTGTGTGCGAGTGGATGGGGGGGTGTGTGCGAGTGGATGGGGGGGTGTGTGCGAGTGGATGGGGGGGTGTGTGAGAGTGGATGGGGGGGTGTGTGTGTGAGTGGATGGGGGGGTGTGTGTGTGAGTGGATGGGGGGGTGTGTGTGTGTGAGTGGATGGGGGGGTGTGTGTGTGAGTGGATGGGGGGGTGTGTGTGTGAGTGGATGGGGGGGGTGTGTGTGTGTGAGTGGATGGGGGGGTGTGTGTGTGTGAGTGGATGGGGGGGTGTGTGTGTGAGTGGATGGGGGGGTGTGTGTGTGAGTGGATGGGGGGGTACGTCTGTGAGTGGATGGGGGGGTACGTCTGTGAGTGGATGGGGGGGTACGTCTGTGAGTGGATGGGGGGGTACGTCTGTGAGTGGATGGGGGGGTACGTCTGTGAGTGGATGGGGGGGTACGTCTGTGAGTGGATGGGGGGGTACGTCTGTGAGTGGATGGGGGGGTACGTCTGTGAGTGGATGGGGGGGTACGTCTGTGAGTGGATGGGGGGGTACGTCTGTGAGTGGATGGGGGGTACGTGTGAGTGGATGGGGGGTACGTGTGAGTGGATGGGGGGGTACGTGTGAGTGGATGGGGGGGTACGTGTGAGTGGATGGGGGGGTACGTGTGAGTGGATGGGGGGGTACGTGTGAGTGGATGGGGGGGTACGTGTGAGTGGAGAGGGGTACGTGTGAGTGGAGAGGGGTATGTGTGAGTGGAGAGGGGTACGTGTGAGTGGAGAGGGGTACGTGTGAACAATGTCAACATTGTTCTATTGGTAATGGCTCCACTTTTCCATTTATTTTTAAATCCATACAATTATAGCTTAGAGCGGTTGTAACCTAAAAAAATATCCCGTCTTTATCTGTCCCTCTCTAGGATGTCAAGAACCTGGTTGATCTTGCCTGTTCCTGTGTCCCCCTTAGTGTGTGCTGAGCACAGTAATGCCCGTCAGCTCCTTTGTGTGTGAGCCAATCTGCTCCCCACCCTTCCTTCCGCTATTAGTAGCTGGCAGTAAAATTTTAAAAGGATTACTGCCAGCCCCCTAGTTCTACTAAGCTATACTACCCTGTGTACATGTTTGTATAAAATTGTGTTTAAAATAGTGCCTGTAAATATCTTATTTCAGTTTCTGGCCGGTCACCTGACCTACGGCCGTTCTCTTCTTCCCATCTAAGTGATACAGCGGAAGGGGCTGAGCAGAAAGCACATCGCTCATGTGACCTCCTGGCTGACGTCAGACAGGGATCTCAGCCCCTCCCACTGTATCTCTTAGATCAGGGGAGGAGAGCTGTCGGAGGTCAGGTGACCAGCCGGAAACAAATTGAAATAAGGTATTTACAGGAGCAATTTTGTACAAACATGTACACTAATGAAAATAATAAAATTATACTCACCTAGGTGGATGCAAATTCAGCCCGATGTTACATCTGTTTCCCACCAGATCAAGACAGAGAATTGAGCAATCAAACACTGCTGATCACTCAACTCTCGGTCTGCACAAGGCTGGCGACTGTCAGTCACCAACTCTCTGCTCTGCCCCTTCAACACTCACTCTGCAGTGCTGGGCTGGGCTGTGGAGGGGGCGGGAGCACTGAGCAA
This sequence comes from Rana muscosa, assembly GCA_029206835.1. Classification (NCBI taxonomy): domain Eukaryota; kingdom Metazoa; phylum Chordata; class Amphibia; order Anura; family Ranidae; genus Rana; species Rana muscosa. Next base: position 234,934,333 of record CM055122.1, on the reverse strand, counting down.
CTGAGCCAGCTGTTCATTCAGGCATCTGGGTGGATCCTGACCACATGGTCAGGATCTTTTTTTTTTTTAGAGCCTAGACCGGCGCTGTGACGTCAGCCAAAGCAGGCTTTAGCCAGCTATTGGCTGAAAACGGGTCAAAAGGAGTGCAGAACGAACTGCACTCCTGTGATCCATAGGAGAAGTATAGCCATAAAAGCTTTGGCTATATGTCTCCTTTAATAAAAAATAAATAAAAACAGAGCGCAACAAGGTTCAGCAAATACAATGACACATAGCAACTAGATCTGATAATAGAAAAGAACAATTTAATTGGTTGTTATAATTTAACTTTTTTTTTCCATTCGGTGCGCTCTTACTGGACAACCCCAAATGTGCTTGTGCAAGTACAGAAATAAATGCTTGCTTTGCCTACACTGACTAAATTCTTACTTTTACTGCTCCAAGCTGGTTGCAATGGGCAACAATACCTGTGAAACAGGCCTCATTTATGAAAATGTGTGAAAAACTGACTATTTCCCCACATCAAGCATTCAAAAGCTCCCCTTTCATTCATCAACCATCACTTTTCAACCTATAGTAAAACTAAAAATTGTATGGTGTGGTTTAAACGGCCAAAAACGAAATACGCCTATAAACTAAACGCCTCTAAACGCGGGTTACTGTGTTTAGCCGTGTTTGGCGTCTGAAAAGTGGTAATCTTCTGCGTCGGAACCCATTTTCTTTTTCGTACATCACGGGACACAGAGCGACATAGTCATTACTAATGGGTTATATAGATACCGTCAGGTGCTGGCACTGGCAACTTCCAAAACCGGAAGTACCCTCCCCTATATAAGCCCCTCCCATCCGGGAGCACCTCAGTTTTTTGCCAGTGTCTAAGGTGTTGGCCAAGAAGAAACATGTGTTTTTCACTGAGCTTGCGTACAGGTTCTTTTGGGCCTCAGTAAGCTATTCCGGATCCGACCAAAAAAGCTTCATAGCTAAACGGTCGGTACCCGGGCCTTGCAGAGAAGAGCAAGGTTTTGCCTGTAATGCTTCTCTTAGGAGAGCTGGACCCTGGGATCCAGAGCTCTGGTCATACCCACGACCAAGATGTTTTCTGTGCAGGGTGCTATACAGGTCCAGGGGAGTGGAATCCTTGGGAACCCGGTCCCTGAAGGTTTGATTACAATGCCTGCCGTGATAGGTGAAGTTTGGGCTTTTGTGGACCAAACAAAGTCCTGCGGCGGGGAACAGGTAAGTGGGGGCCCCCAGGAACTTGGTTCTATTGGGGGACCCCCAAGCCTAATTTGTCTTTCTGTCTGTTACCTAATGGTATTCCCGCAAAATTCTGTGCATGCCTGTAACTACTAAAAAAATGTAATAATTTTTAATGGTGGTCAAGAAAAAAAAAAAAAAAGTTTTTATATATATATTTAATATATTAGACTGCGGTACCTGTGTTTGTCCACTAGAGGCCGCTGTGGAATGTTTTCTTGTCATGTGGACTAGCTTCTTCTCAGCAGAGCAAAGTCCAGGCAGATGGTGAGTTCTCTTATAGGAAACTGCTTCCTCTGCCATGTTGCAGTGTTTGTCCATCCCCCCGGCCTGCGGCAAAGAGGGGCCCTGGCTCCTGTCCCTTGTTACCATATTTGAAATTAGCGCCGAAGGCGCACGTGCCCGCGCGCGTGCACGCGCCTCTATATATAGAGGTGAGCCGGGAAAGGGGGCGGAGCCTGGGGGATGACGCTCTGTGCGCGCCGCAGCGCTTCTGCGCATGTGCGGGCGTCCCAGCAGTTTTAAAAAAAAAAAAAACACAATATTGTAGTGAGCTGGCTATGAAGTACAGAGACAGAGCTGGCAACATTTAAAGGCATACAGCAAGCGGTTGATACAGGCATCCCCTAGAAAGGCACCAACTGTGATATAGCAGCAATTGTGCTAGACTATTCTCAGTAAAAGTGGTGTATTACGGCTGGAATACCTCAGCTTTAGGCTTAGGAATATGCCGTCCAGAAGCTCCGGAACTGAATCTTCCAGGAAGCGAAGGGGGTCTCATCGGGCTCTGAGGATCTTGGGCATACTTCTGCTGCACCAGTCTCCCCTGAAGTTCAGAGGTAAGTGACCGTAGAGACCCCGCAGGGGTACTTGGTACTGCGGCTGTCCTCAGTCACCTGCTCCTGTGTATGTAACTGAGGAGGTTTTTTTCCTCAGCTCTGGGAGGATTAGAGAGAGATTGTCAACATTTATCGCTGCCTCCCTGTCAGGGAAAGCACGCCCGATCTCCGTCTCCTCCTTCAGAGTGCCTGTTAGCAGAGCAACAGTCCCATACAGGGATCGACCTGCCTGAAGGGGATCAGGATGAGGTTGATTCTGTTATAGAGGAATCAACAGTGGGGGAACCTTTTCTCAGCATCTCAAGCTGAAAGATTATGGGTTCAGTCTCTGACTAACATGGTCCGATCAGCATTTAAAAATGCACCTTGCGGAACCATCAACCACTACTGTATCCTCGTTGGGGTCGCTAGAAGCCCCCAGACTGTCTGTTCTTTTCCACTTCACCCTTTACTGAAAGGGCTCATTTACCAGGATTGGGAATGTCCTGAGAAAATATTTATTCCCCCAAGAGATTTCCGGTGGTCTATCCCATGGAGGATAAGTTCATCAAAAAAAAAAAAAAAAATGGAAGGTCCCTACAGTGGACGCAGCCATCTCTTGTATGTATAAATCACTGACATGTCCAGTGGATAATGTCCAAATGTTCAAGAACCCAATAAATAAAAGATTGGAGTCCTTATGAAAATCTGCTTGGTGATACAACCAGCAGTAGCAGCTATTGGGGTCTGCTAAGCAGTGAAGGATCAGTTGAAACAGGTCTTGAGGGACTTGACAGATCAGCAGGCTTTGCCCTAGCTGATCTACCTAGAGCCTTAGGCTTTGCGGTTGACGCCATAGAGGATTCAGTCCATCAGGCCTCCCGCCTTACGCTGTCTATAGTACATACGCGTAGGCTCCTATGGCTCAAAAACTGGTCTGCTGAAGCTCCCTGTAAAGAATGGCTGGTTAGCGTCCCATTTCATGGTGAACGCTTATTCAGGGAAAACCTGGACAAATATATCCAGAAAATTTCCAGCGGTAAAAATACGCTCTTGCCGGTTAAAAGCAGAGTTAGAGGTCCCTCTTTAAGAGGCCTGCTTCTCCAGTCCCTGGGGCATCGGCTGTGTAACAGTTCCGACGGCCTCCTCGGTCAAATCCCGGGGGTAAAAAACAGGGACAGTAGCAGGGTAATGAGAAACCCTGGGTCAGGGGAGGTACAAAACCTCCCCCAAAGTTAAATTCATTGAAGCCCCCACTCAGTCGGGTGGGGGGAGGACTCCAGTTGTTCGCAAGAGACCTGGCGGGACACGATCAAGACAGATAGGTGCTCTCCGCAGTAGGTTTGGGATACAGTTTGGAGTTAAAAGACTCTCCTCCTTCCCATTTTTGAGGTCAAACGTGCCAAGGGATCCCCGGAAGAGAGAGTCCCTCCTGTTGGCACTAGAACAACTATTGCTCCAAGGAGTAATTATGGAGGTTCCCCTGGAAGAATGAGGGTTCGGGTTTTACTCAAACCTCTTTACAGTCCCGAAGCAAACGCGGACGGGAGGCCCATATTAATTCTAAAAGGGCCATACAAATTCCTGTATATCAGGTCTTTCCGATGGAGTCGATCCGATCGGTGGCCACTGCCCTACAAGGGGAGGATTGGTTAGCCACGATCGACATCAAAGATGCTTATTTGCACATTCCCATCTTTCCAGTCCACCAAAAATTTCTACGCTTTGCAGTAGAAGGGCGCCATTTTCAGTTCAGAGCCTTACCCTTCGGTTTGGCCACAGCACCACGAGTGTTTACAAAAATTCTGGCCCTTTATTGGCCAATCTAAGAACACAAGGTGTAATGATAATGGCATATCTGGATGACTTGTTGCTGATAGACCACTCAGTGAAAAAACTAGACGTGGTCGTTCACAAGACAATCAGGTATCTGGAATCTCACGGTTGGATTATCAACCGAGACAAGTCAGCCCTAAAAATTCAAAAGTCTGGAATACTTGGGGCTAAGGTTGGATTCAGGCCAGAGAAAAATATTCTTGCCTCGAGGAAAGGTGTTGTCTTTGAAAGATTTGATCCACTTAGTGGGTACAAAAAAGACAGCCGTCCATACGCCTGTATATGAGGCTGCTGGGAAAAATGGTGGCATCATTCGAAGCAGTACCCTACGGTCAATTCCATTCAAGGAATTTGCAAGGGGCCATACTGTCAGCCTGGAAAAAAAAAATAAAAAAAATTCAGGCCTAGACTTACAATGTCCTTGTCCCCTTCCGTTCGCAAGAGCCTCCGTTGGTGGTTGGTTTCCCAGAATCTGGAAAAAAGGAAATCCTTCAGTCCGATTTCTTGGAAGGTGGTCACTACAGATGCCAGCCTTATAGGCTGGGGAGCAGTACTGGAGCAATAGTCTCTCCAGGGCAGATGGTCGGATGCAGAAAAGGCCCTGCCCATCAATCTCTTAGAGATACGAGCAGCCCGGTATGCCCTAGTAGCATGGACATCCAAACTCCAAGGGTCCCCTGTCAGACAATGCCACAGCAGTGGCATATATCAATCATCAGGGGGGCACCAGGAGTCGTGCAGCCCAGAGGGAAGTAAATTACATCCTGAAATGGGCAGAAAAAATATGTCCCAGCCATATCTGCGGTATTCATTCCAGGAGTGGAGAAGTGGAAGGCGGACTTTCTAAGTCGCCAGCAATTAGGCCCAGAGGAAGGGTCCCTTCACCCCGAGGTTTTCTGGACAATATGTCAGCGGTGGGGAACATCGGATGTAGATCTTCTAGCATCCAGATTCAACGCAAAGGGGGACAGGTTTGTCTCTCGGACAAGGGATCCCCTAGCTTGCGGCTCGGATGCCCTAGTGTTCCCTTGGGATCAGTTCAAGCTGATATATGCATTCACACCGCCACAATGGTTACCTCGATTACTCCGCAGAATCAGGGTAGAAAAGAAACCAATGATTCTGGTGGCTCCAGCGTGGCCCCGAAGAGCGTGGTACGTGGAGATTGTAAAATGTCAGTGGGGAGTCCTTGGACTCTCCCACATCGTCCGGACCTGCTTTCGCAAGGACCGATATACCACCCTTCCTTACCAGCCCTAGGTTTGACGGCCTGGCTATTGAAGCCCACATTCTAAAAAAGAGAGGGCTCTCTAATTCTGTGGTATCTACCATGATCAATGCCAGGAAGCCGGTATCCAGGCAGATCTACTATAGAATCTGGAAGGCGTACATCGCCTGGTGTGAAGCCAAGAAATGGCATCCACGTAAGTACGTAATAGGTAGGAGTCTGGACTCCCTACAATGGGCTGTAGATAGGAAGCTTGCCTTGAGTACTATCAAGGGTCAGATTTCGGCCTTGTCAATATTTTTTCAAAGGCCCTTGGCTTCGCATTCACTAGTCAAAGCCTTTATACAAGGAGTGATGCGTATTAGTCCTCCGGTTAATATTCCCATATGTCCATGGGATCTAAACTTGGTTCTGTCGGTTCTACAGAAACAACCATTTGAACCATTACAGCATATTTCCTTGGTGCTTCTCACCAGGAAATTGATTTTTCTAGTAGCCATTTGTTCGGCTAAAAGAGTATCGGAATTAGCAGCTATGTCCTGTAAGGAGCCATATCTGGTTATCCATAAGGACAGAGTAGTGTTACGTCCTCATCCAGCCTTTCTTCCTAAGGTGGTATCGAGGTTTCATTTGAACCAAGATGTGGTTCTTCCTTCTTTTTTCCCCAAACCTACTTCGGTAGAGGAAAAGTTATTGCATTCTTTGGATGTAGTAAGAGCAGTTAAAGCTTATCTAAAAGCCACTGCTCAGATTCGCAGAACCGATACTTTGTTTATTCTGCCGGAAGGCCCCAGAAAGGGTCAGGCAGCGTCAAAATCTACTTTAGCCAAGTGGATTCGACAGGTCATAATACAAGCCTATGGCTTGAGAAATAGACCGCCTCCGTTCAAAGTTAGGGCGCACTCCACGAGAGCAGTTGGAACTTCATGGGCAGTGCATCACCAGGCCTCCCTGGCTCAAATCTGTAAGGCCGCAACATGGTCTTCAGTACACACGTTTACTAGGTTCTACCAGGTGGACGTTAGAAGTCAGGAGGATGTCGCCTTTGGGCGCAGTGTGTTGCAGGCCGCAAAAGATCCTCATGTCTGATAGCGCTCAGCTTATATATGGTGTATCCCCCCCCTCATTTGGCATTGCTTTAGGACATCCCATTAGTAATGACTATGTCGCTCTGTGTCCCGTGATGTACGAAAAAGAAAAATAGGATTTTTATAACAGCTTACCTGTAAAATCCTTTTCTTGGAGTACATCACGGGACACAGAGCGACATAGTCATTACTAATGGGTTATATAGTTACCGTCAGGTGCTGGCACTGGCAACTTCCAAAACCGGAAGTACCCTCCCCTATATAAGCCCCTCCCATCCGGGAGCACCTCAGTTTTGTAGCAAAGCAATAAGTGTCCCCAAAGAGGGGCGGGAGCTCTGTGTCCCGTGATGTACTCCAAGAAAAGGATTTTACAGGTAAGCTGTTATAAAAATCCTATTTTCTTTCTCGTACATCACGGGACACAGAGCGGCATAGTCATTACTATGTGGGATGTCCTAAAGCAATGCCCAATGAGGGGGGGGATACACCATACATAAGCTGAGCGCTATCAGGCATGAGGATCTTTTGCGGCCTGCAACACACTGCGCCCAAAGGCGACATCCTCCTGACTTCTAACGTCCACCTGGCAGAACCTAGTAAACGTGTGTACTGAAGACCATGTTGCGGCCTTACAGACTTGAGCCAGGGAGGCCTGGTGATGCACTGCCCATGAAGTTCCAACTGCTCTCGTGGAGTGCGCCCTAACTTTGAACGGAGGCGGTCTACTTCTCAAGCTATAGGCTTGTATTATGACCTGTCGAATCCACTTGGCTAAAGTAGATTTTGACGCTGCCTGACCCTTTCTGGGGCCTTCCGGCAGAATAAACAAAGTATCCGTTCTGCGAATCTGAGCAGTGGCTTTTAGATAAGCTTTAACTGCTCTTACTACATCCAAAGAATGCAATAACTTTTCCTCTACCAAAGTAGGCTTGGGGAAAAAAAGAAGGAAGAACCACATCTTGGTTCAAATGAAAACTCGATACCACCTTAGGAAGAAAGGCTGGATGAGGACGTAACACTACTCTGTCCTTATGGATAACCAGATATGGCTCCTTACAGGACATAGCTGCTAATTCCGATACTCTTTTAGCCGAACAAATGGCTACTAGAAAAAACAATTTCCTGGTGAGAAGCACTAAGGAAATATGCTGTAATGGTTCAAATGGTTGTTTCTGTAGAACCGACAGAACCAAGTTTAGATCCCATGGACATATGGGAATATTAACCGGAGGACTAATACGCATCACTCCTTGTATAAAGGCTTTGACTAGTGAATGCGAAGCCAAGGGCCTTTGAAAAAATATTGACAAGGCCGAAATCTGACCTTTGATAGTACTCAAGGCAAGCTTCCTATCTACAGCCCATTGTAGGAAGTCCAGAATTCTACCTATTACGTATTTACGTGGATGCCATTTCCTGGCCTCACACCAGGCGATGTACGCCTTCCAGATTCTATAGTAGATCTGCCTGGATACCGGTTTCCTGGCATTGATCATGGTAGACACCACAGCATTAGAGAGCCCTCTCCTTTTTAGAATGTGGGCTTCAATAGCCAGGCCGTCAAACCTAGGGCTGGTAAGGAAGGGTGGTATATCGGTCCCTGCGAAAGCAGGTCCGGACGATGTGGGAGGGTCCAAGGACTCCCCACAGACATTTTTACAATCTCCGCGTACCATGCTCTTCGGGGCCACGCTGGAGCCACCAGAATCACTGGTTTCTTTTCTACCCTGATTCTGCGGAGTAATCGAGGTAACAATTGTGGCGGTGGGAATGCATATATCAGCTTGAACTGATCCCAAGGGAACACTAGGGCATCCGAGCCGCACGCTAGGGGATCCCTTGTCCAAGAGACAAACCTGTCCACTTTCGTGTTGAACCTGGATGCTAGCAGATCTACATCCGGTGTTCCCCACCGCTGACATATTGTCCGGAAAACCTCGGGATGAAGGGACCATTCCCCTGGGCATAATTGTTGGCGACTTAGAAAGTCCGCCTTCCAATTCTCCACCCCTGGAATGAATACCGCAGATATGGCTGGGACATATCTTTCTGCCCATCTCAGGATGTAATTTACTTCCCTTTGGGCTGCACGACTCCTGGTGCCCCCCTGACGATTGATATATGCCACTGCTGTGGCATTGTCTGACTGAACTCTGACAGGGGACCCTTGGAGTTTGGATGTCCATGCTACTAGGGCATACCGGGCTGCTCGTATCTCTAAGAGATTGATGGGCAGGGCCTTTTCCGCATCCGACCATCTGCCCTGGAGAGACCATTGCTCCAGTACTGCTCCCCAGCCTAAAAGGCTGGCATCTGTAGTGACCACCTTCCAAGAAATCGGACTGAAGGATTTCCCTCTTTCCAGATTCCGGGGAACCAACCACCAACGGAGGCTTCTGCGAACGGAAGGGGACAAGGACATTGGTACGTCCAGAGCCTGAACTTTTTTGTTCCAGGCTGACAGTATGGCCCTTTGCAACTTCCTTGAATGGAATTGACCGTAGGGTACTGCTTCGAATGATGCCACCATTTTTCCCAGCAGCCTCATGCACAGGCGTATGGATGGCTGTCTTTTTGAACCCACTAAGTGGATCAAATCTCTCAAAGACGACCCCTTTTCTCGAGACAAGAAAATTTTTCTCTGGTCTGAATCCAGCCTTAGCCCCAAGTATTCCAGACTTTTGACTGGTTTTAGGGCTGACTTGTCTCGGTTGATAATCCAACCGTGATATTCCAGATACTTGATTGTCTCGTGAACAACCACTTCTAGTTTTTCCACTGAGTGGTCTATCAGCAACAAGTCGTCTAGATATGCCATTATCGTTACACCTCGTGTTCTTAGATTGGCCAATAATGGGGCCAGAATTTTTGTGAACACTCTTGGTGCTGTGGCCAGACCGAAGGGTAAGGCTCTGAACTGAAAATGGCGCCCTTCTACTGCAAAGCGTAGAAATTTTTGGTGGACTGGAAAGATGGGAATGTGCAAATAAGCATCTTTGATGTCGATCGTGGCTAACCAATCCTCCCCTTGTAGGGCAGTGGCCACCAATCGGATCGACTCCATCGGAAAGTCCTGATATACAGGAATTTGTATAGCCCTTTTAGAATTAATATGGGCCTCCCGTCCGCGTTTGCTTCGGGACTGTAAAGAGGTTTGAGTAAAACCCGAACCCTCATTCTTCCAGGGGAACCTCCATAATTACTCCTTGGAGCAATAGTTGTTCTAGTGCCAACAGGAGGGACTCTCTCTTCCGGGGATCCCTTGGCACGTTTGACCTCAAAAATGGGAAGGAGGAGAGTCTTTTAACTCCAAACTGTATCCCAAACCTACTGCGGAGAGCACCTATCTGTCTTGATCGTGTCCCGCCAGGTCTCTTTGCGAACAACTGGAGTCCTCCCCCCACCCGACTGAGTGGGGGCTTCTAACTTTGGGGGAGGTTTTGTACCTCCCCTGACCCAGGGTTTCTCATTACCCTGCTACTGTCCCTGTTTTTTACCCCCGGGATTTGACCGAGGAGGCCGTCGGAACTGTTACACAGCCGATGCCCCAGGGACTGGAGAAGCAGGCCTCTTAAAGAGGGACCTCTAACTCTGCTTTTAACCGGCAAGAGCGTATTTTTACCGCTGGAAATTTTCTGGATATATTTGTCCAGGTTTTCCCTGAATAAGCGTTCACCATGAAATGGGACGCTAACCAGCCATTCTTTACAGGGAGCTTCAGCAGACCAGTTTCTGAGCCATAGGAGCCTACGCATATGTACTATAGACAGCGTAAGGCGGGAGGCCTGATGGACTGAATCCTCTATGGCGTCAACCGCAAAGCCTAAGGCTCTAGGTAGATCAGCTAGGGCAAAGCCTGCTGATCTGTCAAGTCCCTCAAGACCTGTTTCAACTGATCCTTCACTGCTTAGCAGACCCCAATAGCTGCTACTGCTGGTTGTATCACCAAGCAGATTTTCATAAGGACTCCAATCTTTTATCTATTGGGTTCTTGAACATTTGGACATTATCCACTGGACATGTCAGTGATTTATACATACAAGAGATGGCTGCGTCCACTGTAGGGACCTTCCATTTTTTTTTTTTTTTTTTTGATGAACTTATCCTCCATGGGATAGACCACCGGAAATCTCTTGGGGGAATAAATATTTTCTCAGGACGTTCCCAATCCTGGTAAATGAGCCCTTTCAGTAAAGGGTGAAGTGGAAAAGAACAAACAGTCTGGGGGCTTCTAGCGACCCCAACGAGGATACAGTAGTGGTTGATGGTTCCGCAAGGTGCATTTTTAAATGCTGATCGGACCATGTTAGTCAGAGACTGAACCCATAATCTTTCAGCTTGAGATGCTGAGAAAAGGTTCCCCCACTGTTGATTCCTCTATAACAGAATCAACCTTATCCTGATCCCCTTCAGGCAGGTCGATCCCTGTATGGGACTGTTGCTCTGCTAACAGGCACTCTGAAGGAGGAGACGGAGATCGGGCGTGCTTTCCCTGACAGGGAGGCAGCGATAAATTTTGACAATCTCTCTCTAATCCTCCCAGAGCTGAGGAAAAAACCTCCTCTGTTACATACACAGGAGCAGGTGACTGAGGACAGCCACAGTACCAAGTACCCCTGCGGGGTCTCTACGGTCACTTACCTCTGAACTTCAGGGGAGACTGGTGCAGCAGGAGTATGCCCAAGATCCTCAGAGCCCGATGAGACCCCCTTCGCTTCCTGGAAGATTCAGTTCCGGAGCTACTGGACGGCATATTCCTAAGCCTAAAGCTGAGGTATTCCAGCCGTAATACACCACTTTTACTGAGAATAGTCTAGCACAATTGCTGCTATATCACAGTTGGTGTCTACTAATGTGCCTTTCTAGGGGATGCCTGTATCAACCGCTTGCTGTATGCCTTTAAATGTTGCCAGCTCTGTCTCTGTACTTCATAGCCAGCTTACTGCAATAATGTGGCTTTTTAAAAACCTGCTGGGACGCCCGCACATGCGCAGAAGCGCTGCGGCGCGCACAGAGCGTCATCCCCCAGGCCCCGCCCCTTTTTCCGGCCACCTCTATATATAGAGGCGCGTGCACACGCACGCGCGCGGCCACGTGCGCCTCGGCGCTAATTTTCAAACATGGAAACCAGGGACAGGAGCCAGGGCCCCCTTTGCCGCAGGCCGGGGGATAGACGAACACTGCAACATGGCAGAGGAAACAGTTTCCTGTAGGAGAACTCACCAGCTGCCTGGACTTTGCTCTCTGAGAAGAAACTAGTCCATATGACAAGAAAAACATTCCACAGCGGCCTCTAGTGGACAAACACAGGTACCGCAGTTTAATATACTAAACATATATAAAAAAAACATTCTTTTTTTTTTATTTTTTTCTTGACCACCATTAAAAATTATTACATTTTTTTTTTAGTAGTTACAGGCATGCACAGATATTAGCGGGAATACCGTTAGGTAACAGACAGAAAGACAAATTAGGCTTGGGGGTCCCCCAATAGAACCAAGTTCCTGGGGGCCCCCACTTACCTGTTCCCCGCCGCAGGACTTTGTTTGGTCCACAAAACTTCACCTATCACGGCAGGCATTGTAATCAAACCTTCAGGGACCGGGTTCCCAAGGATTCCACTCCCCTGGACCTGTATAGCACCCTGCACAGAAAACATCTTGGTCGTGGGTATGACCAGAGCTCTGGATCCCAGGGTCCAGCTCTCCTAAGAGAAGCATTACAGGCAGAACCTTGCTCTTCTCTGCAAGGCCCGGGTACCGACCGTTTAGCTATGAAGCTTTTTTGGTCGGATCCGGAATAGCTTACTGAGGCCCAAAAGAACCTGTACGCAAGCTCAGTGAAAAACACATGTTTCTTCTTGGCCAACACCTTAGACACTGGCAAAAAACTGAGGTGCTCCCGGATGGGAGGGGCTTATATAGGGGAGGGTACTTCCGGTTTTGGAAGTTGCCAGTGCCAGCACCTGACGGTAACTATATAACCCATTAGTAATGACTATGTCGCTCTGTGTCCCGTGATGTACGAGAAAGAAATAGGATTTTTATAACAGCTTACCTGTAAAATCCTTTTCTTGGAGTACATCACGGGACACAGAGCTCCCACCCCTCTTTGGGGACACTTATTGCTTTGCTACAAAACTGAGGTGCTCCCGGATGGGAGGGGCTTATATAGGGGAGGGTACTTCCGGTTTTGGAAGTTGCCAGTGCCAGCACCTGACGGTATCTATATAACCCATTAGTAATGACTATGTCGCTCTGTGTCCCGTGATGTACTCCAAGAAAAGGATTTTACAGGTAAGCTGTTATAAAAATCCTATTTTTTAGCTTTCAAAGAAACGCTGTTAAACGCAACTGCCAAAAATGGCAATAAACGAGACTGTGTACAAGGTCACATAGGATAACATTGAATGAGTTCAGGGGCAGTTGAAAAAAGCGACCAACTGCCTCTGAACGTACGTTTAGCAGCATCCCGTGTACATGGGGCCTTATAAGGCACACATGAAAGACAACAAAGAAAGTATGGGTAGAAATTCCGCACCAAAGACTGATTCTGGTTAACAGGTTTAAGGTACAATAGGATAATTTGCAAGCTATGCTTGTTCACACCTATGCAACGTGCTTTCGTGCAACTTGAAAAAAGGTCCAGGTGCTTATTTAGCCTTCAATGGGAGCACATGAAAAACGCACAGAAAAATTGAATATAAATTAAGCGCACAAGTGTGAACCTAGCCTCAGCCATCTCATTTTACTGGTTTGCAAGGACACCATGCCAAAGGTATTGTGGGAATTGGCAAGTATTAGTTGGGTGCATTGCAGGAAATGCAAATAGTTTTTAGTACTTTTTAGGCATTCATGTAAAATTACTAGGGCTGTTACAGATTAAAATTTTCGTGTTCGATTAATCGATTTTTTTTTAAATCGATTAATCGACTCATTTCAATTATAACGCACATACAGATCCAACTACTTTTAGCCACATCTCTACCCACTGTAATATATCCACATCTCCCCCACTGTACTATATCCACATCTCTCCCCACTGTACTATATCCACATCTCTCCCACTGTAATATATCCACATCTCCCCCACTGTAATATATCCACATATCCCTTACTGTAATATATCCACATCTCCCCCCACTGTACTATATCCACATCTCTCCCCACTGTACTATATCCACATCTCTCCCCACTGTAATATATCCACATCTCCCCACTGTAATATATCCACATCTCTCCCCACTGTAATATATCCACATCTCCCCCACTGTACTATATCCACATCTCTCCCCACTGTACTATATCCACATCTCTCCCACTGTAATATATCCACATCTCCCCCACTGTAATATATCCACATATCCCTTACTGTAATATATCCACATCTCCCCCCACTGTACTATATCCACATCTCTCCCCACTGTACTATATCCACATCTCTCCCCACTGTAATATATCCACATCTCCCCACTGTAATATATCCACATCTCTCCCCACTGTAATATATCCACATCTCCCCCACTGTAATATATCCACATCTCCCCCACTGTAATATATCCACATCTCCCCCACTGTAATATATCCACATCTCCCCCACTGTAATATATCCACATCTCTCCCCACTGTAATATATCCACATCTCCCCCACTGTAATATATCCACATCTCTCCCCACTGTACTATATCCACATCTCCCCCACTGTACTATATCCACATCTCCCCCACTGTACTATATCCACATCTCTCCCCACTGTAATATATCCACATCTCTCCCCACTGTAATATATCCACATCTCTCCCCACTGTAATATATCCACATCTCTCCCCACTGTAATATATCCACATCTCCCCCACTGTAATATATCCACATCTCTCCCCACTGTAATATATCCACATCTCTCCCCACTGTACTATATCCACATCTCCCCCACTGTAATATATCCATATCTCTCCCCACTGTACTATATCCACATCTCCCCCACTGTACTATATCCACATCTCCCCCACTGTAATATATCCACATCTCTCCCCACTGTAATATATCCACATCTCTCCCCACTGTAATATATCCACATCTCTCCCCACTGTAATATATCCACATCTCTCCCCACTGTAATATATCCACATCTCCCCCACTGTAATATATCCACATCTCTCCCCACTGTAATATATCCACATCTCTCCCCACTGTAATATATGCACATCTCCCCCACTGTAATATATCCACATCTCTCCCCACTGTAATATATGCACATCTCTCCCCACTGTAATATATGCACATCTCCCCCACTGTAATATATCCACATCTCTCCCCACTGTAATATATCCACATCTCTCCCCACTGTAATATATGCACATCTCCCCCACTGTAATATATCCACATCTCTCCCCACTGTAATATATCCACATCTCCCCCACTGTAATATATCCACATCTCTCCCCACTGTAATATATCCACATCTCTCCCCACTGTACTATATCCACATCTCCCCACTGTAATATATCCACATCTCTCCCCACTGTAATATATCCACATCTCTCCCCACTGTAATATATCCACATCTCTCCCCACTGTAATATATCCACATCTCTCCCCACTGTAATATATCCACATCTCTCCCCACTGTAATATATCCACATCTCCCCCACTGTAATATATCCACATCTCTCCCCACTGTAATATATCCACATCTCTCCCCACTGTAATATATGCACATCTCCCCCACTGTAATATATCCACATCTCTCCCCACTGTAATATATCCACATCTCCCCCACTGTAATATATCCACATCTCTCCCCACTGTAATATAGCCACATCTCTCCCCACTGTAATATATCCACATCTCCCCCACTGTAATATATCCACATCTCCCCCACTGTAATATATCCACATCTCTCCCCACTGTAATATATCCACATCTCCCCCACTGTACTATATCCACATCTCTCCCCACTGTAATATATCCACATCTCCCCCACTGTAATATATCCACATCTCTCCCCACTGTAATATATCCACATCTCCCCCACTGTAATATATCCACATCTCTCCCCACTTTATATAGGACGATAGTCTGCTTGCTTAGTCTTACCAGAAAGACACAAGCAGGCAGACCGTCCTTCTGTATCCACGAGCAGTTGAGGCGGGTGACGATGAGGTCAGCGTGCCGCTCTAGGGGAGGGAGGCCGCTGCCAGGTGTACCAAGATGGCCGCCGCTCCGAAGCTAGGCCAAAGCCGCGGCCTTTCCTATGGGCGAGGCAGCGGAGCTCAGACGTTAGACCCGACGGAGAGGTGAGTACTGATCAAAATAATTTTGATCGATCAAAGAAATTAACGATTAATCGAGTAATTAATCGTCGATTTCCACAGCCCTAAAAATTACCCAGCTTGATGAAATCATCTTATCTGTGTGCTAATGTTTTAAGAACTTTGTAATATATATATATATATATATATATATATTTCACACTGGAGCTCATGCAACTTGGATTCTGTGCCTCTTCACTCTTCCTCCAGACTCTGGGACCTGGATTTCCAAGTGAAATGCAACATTTTCCACAGTCCGGGGAGTGTTTGGGGAGCCATGTAATCTGCTGGTGTTGGTCCACTGGTTTTTTATCAAGTCCAAAGTCATCGCAGCCGTCTACCAGGAAATTCTAGAGCACTTCATGCTTCCCTCTGCTATCAGCTTCACGGAGATGCCGATTTAAATTTCCAGCAGGACTTGGCACCTGCCCACACTGCCAAAAGTACCAATACCTGGTTTAATGATCATGGTATTACTGTGTCTGATTGGCCAGCAAACTCACCTGACCTAAACCCCAGAGAAAATCTGTGGGGTATTGTCAAGAGGAAGATGAGACACCAGACCCAACAATTCAGACGAGCTGATGGCCACTATCAAATCAACCTGGGCTTCCATAACACCTCAGCAGTGCCACAGGCTGATCGTCCCCATGCCACGCTGCATTGATGCAGTAATTCATGCAAAAGGAGCCCCGACCAAGTATTGAATGCATACTATACTATACTGGACATACTTCTCAGTAAGCCAACATTTCTGTATTAAAAAATCCTTCTTTTATTGATCTTATGTAATATTCAAATTTACTGAGATGGTGAATTTTGTGTTTTCACTAGCTGTAAAACATAATCATCAAAAATAATAGAAATAAATGCCTAAAATATATAACTCTGTGTGTAAAGCATCTATATAAAACATAAGAGTTTCACTTATTGAATTACTGAAATAAATGAACTTTTTGATGATACACCTGTAATGCAGTTCTCAAACCAATAGAGCACCTTTGGGATGTGGTGGAACAAGAGATTTGCAGCATAGATGTGCAGCCGACAAATCTGCAGCAACTGCGTGATGCCATCATGTCACTATGGACCAAAATCTCTGAGGAATGTTTCCAACACCTTGTTGAATCTATACCACAAAGAATTAAGGAAGTTCTGAAGGCAAAAGGGGATCCAACCCGGTACTAGCAAGATGTATCTAATAAAGTGGCTGGCAAGTGTATAAATACATGTATAGTATATTTATTTATTAAATAAAGTACAAAGACCACATATGTATGTATGAATAATCCTAAAATGTACAATAAGAAGGGGGTTAATACTGTACTAGTGGAAGGGCTAATAGTCCATGTGTCAAATTACTTGCCTTGGCCCAGGCGCTGAAAACCCATGCAACGCCACTGTTCCTACCAATCATTTTAGTTTCCTATCAAAAACTGACCGCACTAAGCATGAGAGCACATCCATCGTTGTGGGTGTTCAGTTCCTGCAATAGAATGACTGAATAATTTTAGTTGGAAAATAAGAACGATAATCAGGAAAGCCAACCTAGCCAATTAGTAAATATGTCAGGGGGCGTGTACTCATCTATGCTCTTGTTTCTCAAGCTGGCAAACCTCTCAGGGATTTTTTTTTTTTTTTTTTAAAGCTACACTGCTTAGTTTATCTCACGATAATGTTCCTTAAGTGGTTCTAAAGGTCATTGGTGCACCCTGAATTACATTTTTATTTGCACTATTTTTATTTATTATTTTATTAAAAAACATTAAGTTAAAAAAAAATCAAATAAAAAAAAAAACTGTCCCCAAACCATTATAAATAACCTTTAATTGCAGTACTGACTTGGGATTTTAGCTAATAAGGTTCAGTCTGAGCCACACACAAAAACAATGAAGAGCTGACGAAAACATGTTATGAAAATTGGGCAGAGATGAGATCATTAGCATAAGATAATACCAGCTTATCAATGTCACATTACACACAACAGCGTGATTTTGTCCTAAGCTGGACAATTCAAATATCTGCTGCCAAGATGATAAACAGAGTCCAACTTTGGCCTGGATGTAAAAATTCATGAGATCAGCTTGCCAAAAATATTGAAACTCCACAAAATTTGTCCCTGAGATAGTGCTAGGTTAGATCAGGAGTAGGAGTTTAGATATGTGGTTCTTATTCACATATTCCTACAACAAATATTTAAACATGATGACCCAGGCTTATGCCAGTGGCAACAGAGCCTGACTCAAAATTTCATACTTGCAGCAAATTAAAAACACCCTCAAATATATAAAAAAAAATACTTTAACTGCACTTTGGATATATTTAAACTCTGCATATTTTTAAACACACCATTTTTATTCTCTGTTGTTTAACCACTTAAGCCCCGGACCAATACGGGCCATTATGACCAGGCCCCTTTTTGCGTTTCGGCACTGCTTTGCTTTAACTGACAATTGCGCGGTCGTGCGACGTGGCTCCCAAACAAAATTGGCGTCCTTTTTTTCCCACAAATAGAGCTTTCTTTTGGTGGTATTTGATGACCTCTGCGGTATTTATTTTTTACGCTATAAACAAAAATAGAGCGAAAATTTTGAAAAAATAGGATTTTTTGTACTCACCGTAAAATCCTTTTCTCTGACATCCATGGACTGACACAGCGTGTCTCTTTACACGTGGGTTATATCCCTGCTTGCAGGAGAAGACCTAGGCAGAATGTGAGATGTTATACATACATTCTAAAAGCCAGAGCTGAACAGCCCCACCCAGGAGGCGGTCCCTCCGACATAACCCTCCCACTACAGTCAGCAGACTTCAGTTTGTAACAAAGCAGTACAAACGTAAAAAGGAAGGGTGGGTGCCGTGTCAGTCCATGGATGTCAGAGAAAAGGATTTTACGGTGAGTACAAAAAATCCTATTTTCTCTTATCATCCATGGACTGACACGGTGTCTCTTTACACTTTACACGTGGGATGTCCCAAAGCAGTGTCAAGAGGGATGGGAGCAGTATAAATGGAAAAACCAAAAACTTCACTCCAAGAAGGCAGAGCTCCTCAACGGAGGAGTCACAACTTTAAACAGCGGCCTGCAGCACCCTGCAACCGAAGGAAGCATCCGAAGATGCAGCCACATTAACCTTATAAAACTTAAAAGGCATGAACAGACGACCAGGTCGCCGCCTTGCACACTCATGCAACCGACGCTTGATGTCGGAAAACCCAGGAAGCACCAATTGCCCTGGTGGAATGAGCCGTAACCGGAAAGGGAGGCGCCCGCCCTTTGAGAGCATAGGCTTGAATGACTGTTTGTCTGATTCCCCTAGAAATGACGGCAGACGAAACCGCTTGGCCCTGTTATGGACCAGAGACAGTCACAAACAGTGAGTCGGACTTCCGAATAGAAGCAGTAGCAGACAGGTACACCCGTAAGGCTCGTACCACATCCAATATGTGCAGCGCAAACTCTCTGGGATGCGATGGGTGAGGACACAAAGACGGGAGGACAATGCCCTCATGTAGGTGAAAGGTCGACACCACCTTTGGCAAAAAGGAAGGTCGCTGATGCAACCCCGCCTTATCCTTATAGATGACTAAATATGGCGACTTGCAGGACAAAGCCGCCAACTCAGACACCCGTCAAACAGAAGTGATTGCCACTAAAAGGCCACCTTCTGAGACAAGACAAGAGGGGAATATCCCAGATATTCCCAAAAGGAGGTTCCTGGAGGACCGAGAGCACCAAATTCAGATCCCACGGTGGGAAAGGAGGCTTGACAGGAGGCAGCACATGGCGAACCCCCAACACAAGATGCTAACCAAGAAATGACCCGCTAGAGGTCGCTGAAAGAAGACGGCCAAGGCCGAAATCTGATCCTTGATGGTACTCAAAGCAAGCTTTTGGGTCACTCCACACTGCAGAGGATGCAGGATTCTGGGGACGGAATACGTCCGAGGACGCCAGTCCAGCGCTTCGCATATGGCGATATAAGCTTTCCAGGCACAGTGATAGATCTGCCTGGAGGAAGACTTCCGTGTCCTTAACATGGTCAAAATGACCGAGTCTGAGAGACCTCGGTCCCTCAACATCTGGCTTTTAACAGCCCTGCCGTTAAAGCCAGAGACTGTAAGCCGGATGAAACATAGGACCTTGAGACTGAAGGTCCTCCCTCATCGGCAACCGCCAGGGAACGTCCGCGACGAGACGTACCAGATCAGCGTACCAGTGATGCTGAGGCTAATCCGGAACAATTAGGATCGCCAGAGTTTATATCAGGCGATAAGGACCCTATGGGGCCACCAACGCATCCGAGGCATCGCCCAAGGATCCCTGGATCTGGCCACAACCTCGACCCTTGCGATTGAGTCGAGAGGCCATCAGGTCCACATCCGGCGTGCCCCACCGTCGGTAAAGGAGTTGAAATATGCAAGGACCACTCTTCTTGGTCCGGCGTCTGGTGATTGGCGACTCAGATAGTCCGCCCATTGTCTATGCCCAGAATGTAAAATGGCCTACAGAGCCGGCACGTTTCTTCCGGCCCACTTCAGGATACGGACTACCTCGGAAGCCGCAGCTGAGCTCCGAGTTCCCCTTTGACGGTTTACATACGCCACCGCCGTGGCGGTGTCCGACTGGCTCCTGATGAAGCGACCCCGTACTCTCTCCGACCTGAGGAGAGACACAGTCCGATGGCCCGTATTTCCAGAACAGTGATTGGTAAACGGGCTCGTCCGGAGTCCAAGGCCTGAGCCGACAGGACTCCCCAGACTCCACCCCAGCCCGTCAGGCTGGTGTCCGTCGGGAGTACCGTCCATTGGATGGGAGGGGAACGACTTTCTGGACCGAAGAGCCGAGGATCTCAACCACCATGTCAGGGGCGCCCTGACCAGGTGAATCACCTGGATCTGAAGATCCAAGGACAACAGGGATTTGTCCCAGGTGGACAAGATCTCCTTCTGCAATGCCCTGGTGTGTGATTGGGCATACGGAACGGCCGCGAAGGAGGCCACCACGAGTCCCGGGACTCTCATGCAAAAAACAGATTGACAACCATTTTTGGGATGTCAGCACCCGCACCGCAGACTGAAGTGTCAGCAACTTCTCCAGAGGTAGGATACCTTTGCCTCCAAGGAGTCCAGAATCAGAACTAGATACTCCAGACACTGAGTCGGGACCAGGACTGACTCCTGAATGTTCAGGAACCACCCGAGTCCCTGAGGGTCTAATTGACGATAGTCACCTTTCCTCTAAGTCTGATCCACTTTCTGCTCTTAGCAGAAGATCGTCCAGATAGCCCACGACAGCAATACCTCGCTGTAACAGAAGGCTAGAACCGGAGCAAGCACCTTGGTGAACACCCTTGGTGCCGAGGCTAGGCCAAAAGGAAGAGCCACAATCGATAGTGGACTTCGCTGATCGCAAAAACTTCTGGTGACTTGCGCAGATCGGAACATGCAAGTAGGCGTCCTTGAAGTCCAAGGACGCCAGAAGAAAATCCCTTTGGTGGAGTGTAGCGATCACCGTGTGAATGGATTCCATGCAGAATTTCTGCACCTTCTCGAAGGCATTCAGGGCATTGAGGTCCAGGATAGGTCGAACCACGTCCTATTTTTGGGACGACAAACAGATTCGAGTAGAATCCCTGAAAACTCTCCTGTGACCGGCACCATCACTCCGGACCTGATCAAATCCTGTACAGCCCCCAAGAGGGCTGCCCGACAGGTAGGAAGGAGAGGAAGATTTGAGGGAAATAATCTGTCTGGGGGCCAGGATCGGAATACTATCCTGTATCCTGAGGTGACCACCTCGCACACCCACCAGTCGGAGATTCGGGAGGACCACCGATTCGTGACCTGCAAAGTCGTCCCCCCACCCCAGAGTCGGGCGGAGGCAAGACTTCACGCGGAGGCGGGCTTGGGAGCCGCTTGTTCGGCTTACGCACCCAGGGGCGCTTGTGCCAACCAGCCGCACTGCCGTCAGTCTGAGAGGGCCTACCCGTGGACTCTGACGGACGGAAAAAACCTGTTTTGCTGGAAAAGAAGGGCCCTGTTTGCGGCGGGTCTCCTCACCCTTGCTAGTCTAAGGAAGAAGAGTGCTTTTACCTCCCATGACATCCATGACAATGTCATCCTGAGCAGCACCGAAAGGTCTACCACCTTTAAATGGTAGATCCGTCAGGAGCTTCCTAAGGCTAGGTCAGCAGACCAGCACTTCAACCAGATAAGACGACGCAATACCACCGCCGAGACAGAGGCCCTGGATATTAAAGGGGCCGCGTCCAACGTGGCGTCGCACACATAAACCAGGCCCTGAACCAGTTGGTGGGCCAGAGCAACTGTGTCTGGAGGAAGATTATGCTCCTGTACAGCTAGGTGCAACATTTTTGCCCAACCTGTAAGTGTTTAAGACACAAGGGTCGCCGCTATCACAGGCCGTAGGGCGGATCCCAACAAGGCAAACATGGCTCTGCTCACCACTTCTGACCTCCTGTCAGTGGGGTCCTCAAATGCAGGAGTCCCCTCCATCGGGAGAGTGATGGCCTTGTTCAACCGGGCGACTGGAGGGTCGACCCTGGGGGAGAAGCCCACTTTTTAAGTAGGGCATCTTCAAGGGGTATCTGATAGACAAACGCCGCGGGACCATAAAAAAATTCTTCTGCGGCTTTTCCCAGACCTTATCAATGAGCTGATCAAAGAAAGTACATATGGTAAAACCTCTTTAGAAGGCCTGGCCTTAAAAGAACCAAAGGAGACTGTATCTGCCTGAGGTTCTGCATCCGTAGCATTTTAGCTTGAGAGTGTCCCTCACCGCAGTCATGAGTACACTAACAAGCGCCCTGTCATTTACTGACTCAGAACTGGAGTTTTCCTCATAAGGAATGTCCTGTTCAAAACCATCCAATACATTCAGAACTAGGGTCCTGAGCGGTAGTGGCTAGGCCCATATCTGAATCAGCGCACTGCCCTCATGAAGTAAAGTGGGGAGAGGGCGCTTTTTTTGCTCCCTTGCGCTTGCACACAGCTTCCATCCTGGTCAGAAATGATTCCAGGACTGCCCACAACTGGTCCCTAGGGACCGCAGGTGCTGAAACACTGCCTGTTGTCCACTGACATTTGGGGGAAGCTGGGGACAGAGACTCCATATTGCCCCCCTCTGAGACTCCTCAGATAAAAAGTCCACCCACAGGCTGTGCTGACTGAGGAGGGGGCGCCCAGGGGACTCACCAAACCGGACCAGGGAGCGCTCAGTTCCGCTGTCTGTACCGCGCTGTGTCAGCGCTGGTGAGCTGTGAGGAGATTGTGAGGAGATTCGCGCTGTTACAGCAGCGCTAGAGGCCAAAACTAGTGCTGAAGAGCGCGAGGGCTACAAGAAAATGGCCGCCACACTTCACTGAGGCGATCCACGGCAAGATGGCCGCCATGACTCAGCAAAAGTGAAAAAAACAGCACACACACAGTGCCACTCGGCGCTCAGGCCCCAAAACACACAAAAAAATGCCCCAAGCATATCTGCAGACCAGCATTAGCCCCTCCAAGAACAGTGTGACCCCCAGGCACCCCACACAGCACAGCGCCAGCAATGGTGACAGAGAGTGACAATGAAATACAGGGGGAGACAGGGAAAATCCCCCACAGAGAAACACACAGCCATTTGTACTCACCTGCAGGCAGGAGAGACTACTTACCCGTCCCCTGAGGGACCCACTGGTGTGTTTCTGACAGGACTATCACAGTGCAGTACTGAGTAGCTGTCGGCCTGGTCCACCGCGAAAGATACAGTCAGTCAGGAACTGTTCAGTCTTGAGAGGACCGTGGGAGCATGAAAGCAAACCCGGCCACCCCTGGAGTCATGGGGCCTGTCGTGAACTGAGTCTCACGCACACAAGGCGAGGATCAGCACGCTCGATGGTCGGACAGGGAAGACTACGAGGATATCTTGTACCCAACCTGTTGCCCAGCCGACAGTTGATAGAAAATTCTCAAAAATAAATAAAAAAGAATTCCAGAAAAGGAATAAAAATAGGTCAGGAGACTGGCTCCTGAGAGAGCCACGTCTTCTCCTGCTAGGCAGAAAAAAACTGAAGTCTGCTGACTGTAGTGGGAGGGTTATGTCCGGAGGGACCGCCCCCTGGGTGGGGCTGTTCAGCTCTGGCTTTTAGAATGTATGTATAACATCTCACATTCTGCCTAGGTCTTCTCCTGCAAGCAGGGACATAAACCCACGTGTAAAGTGTAAAGAGACACCGTGTCAGTCCATGGATAAGAGAAAAAATATTTTTTTTACTTTTTGCTATAATAAATATCCCCAAAAAATATATAAAAAAACATTTTTTTTCCTCAGTTTAGGCCGATACGCATTCTTCTACATATTTTTGGTAAAAAAACAAAACAAAACGCAATCGGCGTTTGATTGGTTTTCGCAAAAAGTATAGCGTTTACAAAATAGGGGATAGTTTTAAAGGCATTTTTATAAAAAAAATTTTTTTTACTAGAAATGGCGGCGATCAGCGATTTTTTTCGTGACTGCGACATTATGGCGGACACTTATGACACATTTTTGGGACCAGTCATTTTCACAGCGAGCAGTGCAATAAAAATGCACTGGTTACTGTGAAAATGACACTGGCAGTGAAGGGGTTAACCACTAGGGGCGCTGGAGGGGTTAAGTGTGCCTAGGGGAGTGTTTACTACTGTGTGGGGGCGTGGCTACGAGTGACACGTCACCGATCTCCGCTCTGATTACACAGAGCGGAGATCGCTGACATTGTCAGTAGAGGAGCGGGGAGATGTTGTGTTTACACACACATCTCCCCGCTCCGAGCCTCTGTGAGACGATCGCGGGGATCCCCGCGGCGATAGAGTCCGCGGGACCCGCGGTCCCACTCACGGGGAAGGCAGGGGGGTCGCGAGCGCGACGCCGGCGGCGCGCGCGACACCGACAGTTAAAGGGCCACGTACAGGTACCTGATTGTGCCTGTACGAGCCATTCTGCCGACGTATATATACCGTGAGAGGTCGGCAAGTGGTTAAGAGCTTTTCATCACAGACCCAGGCCAGTGTAAAGATATCGCTGTTTTCGTGCTCTAACTCAGGGGTGGGAAACACGTGGCCCACAGGGCCCTCTATTGTGGCCCGCGACCTCCTGCTCTGGGATGGTGGGTCAGCAAGCCCAACCCTCTATCCCAGAGCATCAGTGGTATGAATTTAGCCGGCGGAGGAAGCAAGCTTCTGCGGAGCAGAGCCGCATAAGCCATTGCTTCCTGTATAAAGCCGACTCCTTTCACAGGTGAAGTGATAGCAAATGCACTCTGCCTGGGACAGTAACAGCCAGCAATACTTAAATGGAAGACTGTTATTAAAGATATGTTTATTACTAAAATCAGTGTATAAATGGGCATATCTGTTCTGCAGTGGTTACTGGACTGCTTTCAAACTGATCCACAGCTGCAGCGCAGTGCACCTGCGGGTTATATGCACTGAGCCGTAGACTTCTGTTATTGCCTGCGGGTTTGTTGTGCTTTATGAAAGTGCACCACACCTGCAGGATATAATAGAAGTCAATGGGAAAGTGCAGCTAACCCCCAGGAAAGCCACAGGTGCACTGTGCTGCATCCGCAGTGTGGGTAAACCGCAGCGCATCATTGTGAAAGCAGCCCTAGGCCCCTTTCACACCATCAGTCTGACCCAATTGGAGCCTCCATTCACCTCTATGGAGTGGCAGATGTAAACGGACTTGTGTCCACCCGCCTACCTCCAAATCGATCGGCTAAAACAGAAGGGGATCATCCCCTTTTGTCTGGGTGGATTGAAGGGCCCATAGAGTAGAGTGGGGTGTATCCATGACCACTCTGCATATGAAGAGTAGACACGGACCTGTCATCCGCCCACTCCTCTCATTGTGGCCCGTGACCAGTTATCAAGTCGCTTAAGTGGCCCTCGCTCTTCAAAATGTCTAACTGCAGACAATAAGCAACAAGGAAAGGAGGACCTGGGGAGTGGATCTGGTCTTCGAAGCTGCAGCCGTGAGAGTACTATTAAGGGTGGCTCCAAGGGATCCTGCAAGCAATGGAGCCACCCTACAAAAAGAAACCAAGGAGAGTGATATTTTCACAGCAAATTAAAAAGTAGTAAGAGGCTGCAAGCAGAAAGCAGACATGGAAATATTAAGTGCAATTGCATGATGCAGACTACCATGGAAAGAACACTTTAAATAATTTCTGTGCTGTGCTTCACTCATAAAATCACTAGAGATCACAAGTGTTATAAACTTGCATTATTTTAGCTAGGCATTGCCCAACCCCCTTTCCAAAGGTGTCAAAGCAAGGCCTATAAAACTATACAAAATACAATAAAACAATGCAGAATAGGAAAATTACACAAGGGACCACGTTAAATATTTCACTCCATAAATGGCACAGATTTTTAATTTTTAACTCCAGTGTTAGGGCCTGTTTTTTGACCAACTACAATTGCAGTACATTATGTGCCAGAACTCTTTATTGTACATTACAGTGAGCTGCATTACCATAGCCCAAATTATTTTCATTGGATCTAAACGGAAGATAAAATTGTTGTTCCTGCTATTTTTTTTTCCACTGCATACTGCAGGCCAGGTCTTCTGCGTGCAACTGCCAGCCAGTGTGACCAGAAGGGGCTGTGCTGGCAGAGGGGTATTGAGGCAGCATCAGTGAGGCCTCCCTGCTCTCTCTATCTCTGCGCACGTTATGGTATGCTCAGTCGTGCGAGCCTATCCCAAGTTCCAGGTTCACTGCCTGCAGAGCTAAGGGCTACAAAGACTTTGCTTTAGTCTGTATATTACAATATACTCATAAATCTTTTGCTAGCTATCAGTTTTCTCATTTATTTAGTGGCTTATACAAAATCTTAACATCGTCGTTGTGGGTTATTTGTACTTTTCTTGCTGTTTTCTCAAAACGTTACTGCAGATTCTTGAGTGTCCGTTTGAGGAATTTGATGCACGCGTTAAGCTGTCCTTGCTAAAGTGCCTGGTAAGTGGGAGGATATGCCTTCATCATCTTCATCCACCTGAGCAGGCAGTCTCAGATGCTGAAATAAAGGACTGACACGCCTCAGGCATTCTTTTAGCAATCGAGGCTTTTAAAAGTTTCTTACATAAAATGATGCATAAAATGTATGTTACCCCAACATTTCATATTCTTGATATATGCCTATTCTACCATGTACTTTTATTATAAAGTATCTGTTGCTCTTTGCATTTCTTCTTGTGTGTGAAAAACCTGTTGATCCTGCCAGTCCCTCTTCTTCCATTTTCCTTTCACTACCACGAACCTTGTTCGTTTGTCCCATTATTTTGATTTTGGTGTATTATCTGGTGCTCCTGACGAAGCTTATTTACTGAGCGAAACATGTAGATAAGATTTTTTGCACCTTTTTTTATACTTTGGTGTGTCACATGGGTTGGTGAACAAACTGTTTTTTATGTAGTTATGAGAGGTCTTTTTGAGATCAACGAGTGGCTTAAATGCATGCAACATACCACAGTAATTGGCCAGTCAAATTGTTCGAGGAGGCCTCCCAATAGTGATTATTTATCTGATACCTCTATATCATAGGGACATGCTGAAAAACCATAGCAGATTAGCATTACTGGGGTATTTATCTTCTGCACTACTACAGAATCAAGATGCTTCCCATCTTATAAGTATACACACACACACACTCATTTGCTTCTACTTTCTTTTCATGATATACTTTATAACCAAAGGTTGATCTTCTCGTATTGGCTATTGGTGCATACCCGTTTGTCTTTCTAGTATAATTACTTGCCAGCTTAAGAGAATGTTGTACATTATAGGAGGCAATTTCTTCAGCAGTCCTCCTGCTTTCCGATTTCAAACTGACCACCCTAGGCATGGAAGCACATTTATCACAGCATGGTCAGTTTTCTGACTGTGCTGAGTGCACAGCCTGCCAGTCCTCCAATGATCAGACTAGTGCCGACATGTCCCCCTGCACAGATCTTCACCAGGAAAATCAGTTTACTGCCCTATCTTCACCTCCTGCTCATGCTCCCCATTGCAGTGTCCACCCACACCTCTCTAAGCCCCGTAAGCAGCTGAAAACAGAGTTTGTGTGATCACTTTTTTTTATCTAGTCAAATATTTTAAAATTAAAAAGGTTGTTTTACAAGGTAATCGATCACATATACTGTACTTTAAGTTTATGGTGACTCCAATTATATGATAAACTGTGCCAAACGTCTGGGAAAAGCAGTGACCAAATCACACAAGCAGAAAATAAGTTCACTTGGTACAAACTGTTCACATAGTCATTAAAAGTTGTACATATTTCTAGCAGTTGCTGGTTAAGTCTAGGACAGGAATATGGTAGGTCATGGCCGGTTTGCTTTGACAGAAGAGTAAATGACCTCCCTTTCTGCTAAGCAGGTGAAGGGAACCGTCACTACACAAGGCTCTAACCTGACTCAAAAGGGCTCTGGGCAGCAGCAGCACAATGGGTTATTCTTTATGAAAAAAGATATGTTTAGACCTGCCACTAAATATACAGAAAGGCCTGCGAGAGGGAGACGCTCAATATAAGCCCAGCTCAATGTGGCGAATGGAAGATGAATGTAATTTTCAAGTCTATCAGGGCTGGCGCTGTTAAATAATCATAAAACAGAATTGGATAAAGACGCACACAACAGATCCTTCAGCACGTTGTTTATTGCATGGCTCGTTCCTAAGGCTCTTGTAGTAATATTCTAATGTGCAAATCAAATGAATAGGCTTTCAAGAGAAAAGTCACTTTAATGCTCTTAATAAGAATGTTGTGTATATTAAAATGTCTCCTACAATTCTCTTCACTTTATCAATGATGCAGTTTACAGGATGAATACATGTACGTTTAAAGATTTATGCCAGCAATTTCTGTAAACACGGATCCCCCGGGAGCGTTCCTGCAGGCTGTGGAAAATGGTTTCCATGTATGAAGGTTTTCCACTAAACATGCCATAGGTACAGTATACAATCAACAAATACCAACTGCTTTCCTATTACCGTATATACTCGAGTATAAGCAGAGTTTTTCAGCCCTTTTTTTAGGGCTGAAAATACACCCCTTGGCTTAGACTCGAGTCAGTGTACCTGAAAATCTCTTTAGACTGCGGGCGGCGTCCATTGTTTAAATATTGCGGCTTCCTCCTGGTCCTGTTCCGTGATAGGCATTTTGAGCAAACACTGTGTTGTGTTCCGCCTATCACGGAGGTCCTCTCATTCTCGGACTCCGTTTCCCAGCAGACACTGTGTTCAGTGTTCCACCTATCATGGACGTTCTCTTGCCAGAGGATGAAAAGACGTCTGTGATTGGCGGAACACTGAACACAGTGCCTGCTGGGAAACGGAGTCCGAGAATGAGAGGACCTCCATGATAGGCGGAACACTCACAGTGTTTGCTGGAAACGCCTATCACAGAAGAAGACCAGGAGGAAGCCGCGATATTTAAACAATGGACACCGCTCATAGTCTAAGAAGATTTTCAGGTACACTGACTCGGGCACAGGGAGGCTGCAATGGACACAGTGAGGTTGGGCACAGTAAGCTGGCAATGGGCACAGTGAGATGGCAATGGGCACAGTAAGGTGGCAATGGGCACAGTAAGGTTGGGCACAGTGAGGTGGCAATGGGCACAGTAAGGTTGGGCACAGTGAGGTGGCAATTGGCACAGTAAGGTTGGGCACAGTGAGGCGTGCAAATGGGCATTGTCGACCCTCGTTTCCGCTTACAGTAGCTGCTGCATTTCCCCCCCCCAGGCTTATACTTGAGTCAATAAGTTTCCCCAGTTTATTGGGCTAATATTGGGTACCTCGGCTTATACACGAGTCGACTTATACTCAAGTATATACGGTACTCTACCTACACTACTGTGCAAATGTTTTAGGGAGGTGTAAAAAAATACTGTAAATTAAAAATGCTTTCAGAAATAGTGTTAATTTTTTTATCAACAAAATGCAAAGTAAATGAACAGAAGAGAATTCCAAATCCAATCAAATATTTGTTGTGACCACCCTTTGCCTTCAAAACTGCATCAATTCTTCTAGGTACACTTGCGGAAGATTTTTGAAGGAACTCAGCAGGTAGGTTGTTCCAAACATCTTGGAGACCTAACCACAGATCTCCTGTGGATGTAGACTGCCTGAAATCCTTTTGTCGCTTAATGAAATTCCAGACAGACTCAATGATGCTGAGATCAGGGCTCTGAGGGGGCCAAACCACTTCCAGGACTAATTGTTCTTTATGCTGAAGATAGTTCTTAATGACACTGGCTGTATGTTTAGGGTCATTGACCTGCTGCAGAATAAATTTGGGGTCAATTACACGCTTTCCTGACGGTATGTCATGATGGAGAAGTATCTGCATGTATTGCTCAGCATTGACACCATTGACCCTGACCAAATTGCAGAAATGCAGTCCCAAGCTTGCAAGGAACATCCACCATGCTTCACTGTTGCCTGCAGACATGCATTATTGTACCGCTCTTCAGCCCTTCGGCAAACAAACTGCCTCCTGCTACAGCCAAATATTTCACATTTTGGCTCATCAGTGCAGAGCACCCGCTGCCATTTTTCTGCAACCCAGTTCCTATGTTTTTGTGCACAATTGAGTCACTTAGCCTTGTTTCCACATCAGAGGTATGTTTTTTTGGCTGCAAATCCTCCATGATGCCCATTTCAGGCCAGACTTTTCCAAACTGTAAATGGGTGTACCTGGGTCCCACTGGTTTCCACCAGTTCTGTGCAAGCACAATGTGTCTTTCATCTGCTGCATTAGATCTCCATGGCTAACCTGTGTCTACCAATTTCCTTGTTGCCCATTTCTTTGTGCTTCTTCAAAAAAAGCTTTAACAGCTCATCTTAAAACCCCAGTCTGCTTTGAAATCTTTGCCTGGGAGAGACCTTGCTGATGCAGTATAATTACCTTGTGTCTTGTTGCTGTGCTCAGTATTGCCATGGTGTCTGACCTGTGATATCAAACGGTATTCCACAACCTCACCCAGTTTTTAGCCTCCTAGGTTGCTGTTTCTGTTTCCATGAATGACTATGTTTCACCCTACATATAGAATTGATGATCATAAGCACCTATTTGGTATAATTGGTTAATAATGCATCTAAATCTAATACTACAAAATCACTGACAGTGTGCAAGTGTAAGAATTGATGCTGCTTTAAAGCCAAATGGTAGTCACACCAAGTATTAATTTGATTTAGATTTTCTTCCGTTTGCCAACTTTGCATTTTTTAAATTGGAGAAAAAAATAATAATAAAATGTACATTTTTTAAAAAAAATTCTTACTTTACAGCATTTCTTCACACCTGCCTTAAAGTGGTTGTAAACCCACTTTTTCAACTTGCACCTACAGGTAAGCCTAGATTAAGGCTTACCTGTAGGTGCAAGAAATATCTCCTAAACCTTACACGGTTTAGGAGATATTTAGTTAAATGACAGGCGCCGCTGTCTACGGCGCATGCGCGCCGTAGACAACGGCGCATTCATGGGGTTAATCCCATTCACAAATTCGGCTACTTCCCAACAATCGCTGGGCGTAGCCGAATGTGACGGCTCCCGCTCGCATGCGCAGAGTGACGTCTCCGTCGCTCCGGCCAATCACAGCGCCGGAGCGGCACTGTGATTGGCTGGAGCGGCGATACCCGGAAGTAACCTTCCGGCTATCGCCGCAGAGATGGCTGCGGCTGAAGAGGGAGACGAGGACGGCTTCGGGGGCCCCGATCTAAGGTAAGTGATGCATATTGAGCTATTATGCTAGTCATATTAGCTCATTATGCCTTTCTCTTACAGGTAGTTTAAAAAAAAAAAAAAAATTATAAGGGGTTACAACCACTTTAAACATTTGCACAGTACTGTATATTGCTATACAATACTCTATTACAGGGATCTACAAACTACGGCCCTCCAGCTGTTGCGCAACTACACATCCCATGAGCCAATGTAAAACTCTGACACTCACAGACATGACTAGGCATGATAGGAATTGTAGTTCCTGAACAACTGGAGAGCCATCGTTTGGAGACCCCTGCTCTATTATATCGCAAAAAGACTGGACTTACATTATTTGATTTAAAATAGCCAGCTTAACTTAACCAAACCAGCTTTGGACAATTTATAAAATCAAACTGCCACGTCTAGCTGAATGTCCTAGCCAAAATGGAGGTAGCAATCTTCTTGTTAGGGGATCACATAATAAATCTGCAATGGGTCCTGGTGGGAGTATGGGCAGCTTTTTTTCCCCACCTGCTGTTCTGGGAGAAACAACTGTCCTTTTATGGTTGGCCATGAAAAAGATCTTAATGCAGTCGTTCATCAAGAATGCGGACTGCCCTGCTTTATAGACAAGAGACCACTAGAGGGAGAACCTATACATCTTCATGAATTATGATCTTGAGAATATGGCACAATAAGTAACATTTACAATAATCTTCAGTGAGTACTCAGTGAAAATATTTGAAAAGAGCCCATTAAAAGCATTCCTAGCTTAGCATTCATCTATTTTCTTGCTTCCAGATAAAACCTAGCACACAGTAAAACTAAACAACAGATACAACACACACAAATTGATTCAAAACACAGTTGAATATCCTTTTTGCCATTTTTTTTTTCTCAAAAAACTATCCAAATTTTCCTGCAGCCCCATATTACCTCAACTGGAAAGATCTATAATCGTCCAGCTCATCTATTGGGCTTATAAAACATTGTTACGTGAGCCATTAGTGTTTTTGCTGGCTGAGCTAAGTTATAGATTGTGGTACACAAAGACCAAGCAAGACGAGAAAGAGGGATATGGAGAAAACATTTTTAAGTACTGTAACATGAATAATGTAATGCTGTTTATAACAATGCATCATAATGGCTTTATAGGTCAATTGCTATTTCTACCACTTCCAATCATCCCTCAAATTTTGCGTAATAGCTGGCTGGTGAGAGTCCATTTAGAGGAAAAGTGAAAGGATAGATTGTGCGGTGTCTCCAAAAAGTTTTCTCAATACACTGTGCAAACTATTAGGCATCCTACAATTGCTCAGTAAATATGGCCACATATGGAGTAACAACCAGTTTGTGGAGGGATTCTAAGGGGTCTGCAATAACAACTGGTAGTGCATGGGCTAAGGCAGATACACTATATTGCTAAAAGTATTGGGACGCCTGCCTTTACACGCACATGAACTTTAATGGCATCCCAGTCTTAGTCCGTAGGGTTCAATATTGAGTTGGCCCACCCTTTGCAGCTATAACAGCTTCAACTCTTCTGGGAACGGATGTCCACAAGGTTTAGGAGTGTGTCTATGGGAATGTTTGACCATTCGTTTAGAAGTGCATTTGTGAGGTCAGACACTGATGTTGGATGAGAAGGCCCAGCTCGCAGTCTCCACTCTAATTCATCCCAAAGGTGTTCTATCTGGTTGAGGTCAGGACTCTGTGCAGGTCAGTCACAGTCCTCCACCCCAAACTCGCTCATCCATGTCTTTATGAACCTTTCTTTGTGCACTGGTCCAAATCATTTGGTGGATGGGGATTTATGATGTGGGGTTGTTTTTCAGAGGTTGGGAACTCTTTTGGCATACAGAGAGAGACCCCGACAGATTATGCAAAAGTGTCTCGCGTGCATACATCAATTTCAAGCACAAGTTCTAGACAAGTACATGAATTTGGTGTATGCTGAATCACTTTTACAATGCATGAAAGACACTTTGCAAAATCTGTCTGCGGCAGTCTTTATGAATTCTAGGGAGAATATTTTCCTTTCAATCTAGGTGTTTACACAGCCAAATAATGGAATAAGTTGTTGATGCAGCACATTGGAACCAGTTATATTGTTAATATATATAAAATAAAATCATTATGCATCAAGAGTTTCCTGCTATATGCCACAGATCAGGCATAATGCAATTTTTAATTTCCCCCCCAAATCAAAGATATCGGTCTTTGCTTATCAAGTTATTGTGCCGCACTGATTTGTATGTGAATGTCAGGATGGTATAAATTTGAATTTGTGAACATTAGTGAGAAACTTACCAACTGATTGGCATGCCATTTGCATTGTTCAGCTGCAATTGGTGAGGCGTGATATGCTAACAAAGCCTTCAACGGAAGCTCGAGTACACATTACAAACGTGAGACGTGGAAGAACTCTGCATAATATATTCTACACACACCGGAATATTATAGCAGGTAATATATTAATCTGTTGCTGCTAATTGAAGCCAATGGGGAAAACTGTCATTGTCTGTATTCAGGTAAATATTTGCAAAACTAACAAGTTAAAGTTGCAATTAATTTGCATAAAAAGAATGCATTTGAAACCCTTCTGTAAGTGCTGGTTCACACTAGTGCGATTTCTGATGCGCCTTACGTTTCACAAAATCACGCAAGGGAAATCACATTATTTTCAATGGTGCCCAATCGCATCAATGGGGTGCGATTTTAGAAAAAGTTTATTTTGCTGCTTAGGTGTATTTTCTGTGCGATATGGCTCCTTAGAACATGCAAACTTCATCCAAAGTCGCACTACATAATCGCACTGAAAATTACATTGCAGTAGTGTGAACTGAGCCTAGGGGTCTGCTCACACCTCACCTAGGCTATCAGTTTTGGCTGCAGTGAGGGGTCGCTGTGATTCATATTTCAGCACCTTACATTGCTCCTCTTTTTTTGTTAACTGTATTTAAACTGCATTAAGTGACACTTCATTCATGTCTCCACACAGCAGGGCATTGTGTTGCTGTGGGGTGACTTGCAGTGCCTAATTGTGCATTGCAATAAAATGCAGTGGAAAAACTCCAGTCACTGCACTATGAGTGAACCCTAAATTACAGTCAAGAGGCAATGTATTTACAACAGCAACAGATTGCCATTATCACATGATGTATTCTAGGTTTCAGGACTCCCCAAAATAACTAAAGGTACACAGGCGACATTCACTGCATTTCACTTGTGTCAGTTTAGAAACCATCATTTAACAAACTCACTGACCTGGAATAAGGAGTTCTAGCTTCACTAGCAGCATGCTTGTTATGGGTCAGCAACCTATTTACAGCATGCTTGTCCCTGATATGCGACTTAACTATTGAAGTCAGTCAGGCAACTGACATTTAAAGTAGAACTAAAGGCAATACTTTTTTTGATGTTAGACAGAGAAGTGGAGGGTTATAACCCCTGTAAGGTTTCTTTTTGCCATCTGTGTCCCATTGAGATTTCCCTTCACTTCCTGTCCCATGGCCAAAACAGGATGTGAGTGAAAATCCCTCTGAATTGAGGGAATGTCTGGTTGTCCCCAGGGTCACCAGAACTGGAGTCTCTATTGGAAGATCCCCACTCTGTCACTCTGCAGCTCCAGATGGATGACACCAAGAAACAAGACTTTATTCTCTCTCCACCCAAGTATTCTGTTTGGACAGTAAAACATCAGCAGACTGCTACCAAGTTAAATTTGGGCACTTATTCCACTAGAAGAAGTAGGATTTTTATAACAGCTTACCTGTAAAATCCTTTTCTTGGAGTACACCACGGGACAAAGAGCTAGTCATTACATAATGGGTTAAGGGTCACCAGCGGTGATTGGACACTGGCACAACCAATGGAAGACAGTTCCCCCCCATATAACCCCTCCCATCAGGGAAGTACCTCAGTTTTGTAGCAAAGCAGTAAGGTTCCCATAAGAAGGGGGGGACCTCTGTGTCCCGTGGTGTACTCCAAGAAAAGGAATTTACAGGTAAGCTGTTATAAAAATCCTACTTTCTTTATCGTACACCACGGGACACAGAGCTAGTCATTACATAATGGGACGTTCCAGAGCAATGCTCATATGAAGGGGGGGAGACACAGATCAAACAGGCCGCTTGCGGACCAGAAGCCCTATACTGCTGCCTGCAGCACACTTCGCCCGAAGGCGGAATCCTCATGTCCTTTCACATCTATTTGATAGAATTTGGAAAATGTATGGACTGAAGACCAAGTTGCAGCTTTACAGATCTGAGCCATCGAAGCCTGGTGGTGCACTGCCCATGAAGCACTTATCGCCCTGGTAGAGTGCGCCTTAACAGGAAAAGGAGGAGTCCTGTTCTTTAAACCATAAGCTTGAACAATTACTTGTCTAATCCACCTGGAAATGGTGGATTTTGATACCGCTTGGCCCTTCTTGGGACCATCTGGTAAAATAAACAAAACATCTGTTTTACGTATCTGAGCGGTTGCTTGCAGATACACCCTTACCGCTCTCACTAGATCTAGAGAGTGTAATAATTTTTCCCCCGCCGTCCGCGGGTTTGGAAAAAAGGAAGGCAGAACAATGTCTTGATTCAAGTGAAAAGCCGACACCACCTTAGGCAGAAAAGCCGGATGGGGTCGTAGTACGATTTTGTCCTTGTGACAAATTAGATAAGGCTCTTTACAAGAAAGAGCTGCTAGCTCTGATACTCTCCTAGCAGAAGCTATAGCAATCAGAAAGGCCAATTTCCTACTTAATATAATTAACAGAATATGGCGAATAGGTTCAAAAGGTTGCTTTTGCAACACTGACAAGACCAAATTCAAATCCCCTGGACACAAGGGAGACCTAACTGGAGGATTTATCCTCAGTACCCCCTGAATGAATGTCCGAACTAGGGAATGAGATGCCAATGGTCTCTGAAAGAAGACTGCTAGAGCCGATATTTGCCCTTTGATGGTGCTAAGGGCTAATTTCATATCCACTCCTAGCTGGCAAAAAGCAAGAATCCTGCTTATTTCATATTTCTGAGGATTCCAACTTCTGGATTCACACCAGGAAACGTATGCTTTCCAGACTCTATGATAGATGAGTCTGGAGGCTGGCTTTCTAACATTAATGAGCGTAGAAAGAGCCGGACCAGAGACCCCTCTCTTATTCAAAATGTGGGTCTCAGCCGCCAGGCCGTCAAATTTAGCCTTTGTAAGAAAGGGTGGAATACTGGACCCTGTGACAGCAGGTCGTGTCGAAGTGGAAGCTTCCAGGGCCTTCCTATCGCCATCTTTACGATCTCGGCGTCCCAAGGCCTCCTGGGCCAGTTTGGGGCTACTAGGATTACTGGTATTCCCTCCTCCTTGATCCTGCGAAGCAGTCTTTATAGAAGAGGGATCGGAGGGAATGCATAGATCAGTGAGAACTGATTCCATGGAGTTATTAGAGCATCTGTCCCGTAGGCTAGAGGATCTCTTGTTCTGGACACAAAGTTGTCCAATTTCTTGTTGAACCTGGAAGCTAGCAGGTCTACATCTGGGTTTCCCCATCTCAGACATATGGCCTGAAAAATCTCGGGGTGAAGAGACCACTCTCCTGGTAGCAGCTGCTGACGACTCAGGTAGTCTGCTTCCAGTTTTCTATCCCTGGAATGAAGATTGCAGAGATGCAAGGTACATGCTCTTCTGCCCATGCCAAGATCCGGTTCACCTCTCTTTGGGCTGCCCGACTGCGGGTGCCTCCTTGGTGATTGATATAAGCTACTGCAGTAGCATTGTCGGATTGAACCCGAACTGGGTAGCCCTGTAACCTGTATGTCCAGGTTTTGAGGGCTAGATACACTGCCCGGATCTCTAGCACGTTGATGGGCAGGATCCCTGAGTCTTGGCCCAGGTTCCCTGGGTAGAAGCCTCCTCGAATCTTCTAGCCACCAATTGAAGCTGTGGCGTACTTGTGAGGACAGGCGCATGGGTATATCCAGATCTTGGCTCTTCCTGTTCCAGGAGGCTAAAATATTGCCTTGAAGTAGTCTCGAATGAAACTGGGCGTAAGGGACCGCCTCGAAGGAGGCTACCATCTTTCCCAATAGTCTCACGCAAAGGCGAATAGACGGCCTCTTGTTTGCTTTGACCTTGTGAATCAGGTCTTTCAGAGACTGTATCTTTGGCTCTGGCAGGTATACCCTGTTTTGGGCTGTATCTATGATCATGCCCAGGTACACTATCCTTCTTTGGGCCTGGAGAGAGGATTTTTGTAAGTTTATAATCCATCCTAAATGCTCCAGGTATCCTACTGTAGTGTCTACAGCGTGATCCAATCCCTCCTTTGACTGATCTATCAATAGTAGATCGTCTAGATAGGCTGTTACCGCAATGCCCCGTGTTCTCAGGTTTGCTCACAGAGGAGCTAACACCTTTGTGAATACTCTGGGCGCGGTGGCTACACCAAATGGCAGGGCCACAAATTGAAAGTGGCGATCTTCTACCGCAAACCTTAGGAATCTTTGGTGAGCGGGCAGGATTGGTATGTGTAGATATGCGTCTTTGATATCTATGGACGCCATGAATCTCCGCCTTTTAAAGTAGCGACCCCGGATCGAATCGTTTCCATTCGAAAATGGCGAACGTTCAGAAACCGGTTTAGAGATCTTAGATCCAGGATGGGTCTGACTTCTCCGTTTGGCTTTGGAATCACAAAAGAGGTTTGAGTAAAAACCTGAACCTCGCTCCCTTTTGGGGTACCTCTGTAACCACCCTTGAGCTATTAAGTAATTCAAACCTTTGAAGAAGGATCCCCTTTTATGTGGATCCTTGGAGAGTCTTGGGAATTGAGAAGATGGGATCTCTCGAAATTCCAGTTTGTACCCAGAGGATATTGTGGATACCACCCATCTGTCCTGGGTTTCTGTCCGCCAGGTCGCTGAGAACTGACGAAGCCTTCCCCCCCACCTCGGCCGAGCGGGGGCGCCCCTTCAATGAGAGGTTTTTGGGGCTTGCTTATTAGCTCTTGCACCCCACGGCTTCTTGTTCTTCTGAGCCTGTACTTTGGCTTTTGTGGGCGGCTGACAAGGCCGTCACCACTGGCTGGAGTCTGATTTCCCGGAAGCTGGGGAGAGAGTGCGTTTAAAACAAGGTCTCTTGTTTTTCTTCTCTCAGGTAAAAGTGTTGTTTTACCACTTGATATCCTTTGGATATTGTTAGAGAAATTAGAAATTATACTTTAAATGTCAACTATGAATATGCATATTAATATGACTATATCTTCTAAAGTTAAAATGTTTGCTTTATATAACTCTATTAATACTTAAATATGCTGAATAAGCTCTAATAGCCCTAATTACTGGAATAAGTCATATGACCATATTCTATTGTGCAAAGATGTGCTGACTCTTACATCTGTCAAATATGGGCTGCGAACCATGGAATAATTTATGTGTTCATTGTATGAAATTTCCTGTCATAAGGTGTTGGCTGAAAAAGGATATTCTCATCTTCCTGCTAAAACGTCAGAATAAAAGTTGAAATTATACACGTGATCAGGACGTTACGAACAGGAAGGGGGAAGGTTTAAGGGTGATAAAAGCAGCATGTAAACTTATGACAGGCAGAAATGGATCTCTGAAGCAGAAAATATACATTTAACCATTTCTCTTGCATATGCAATAAAATATCTTGACTTGTAACGAGAGTTGGTCCAAAATTACTTGACATTTTGGTCCTTCGAAAACGGAAGTCCAAATTCCTGGAAAGCACTAGCCAACAACCCAGTGAACCGATGTCCGTACGGCAAAAAACTGTAAGTCCTCCGTCTTAAATTTGACGTTAACAGAGGCCGGCTCACTGAACTAGTGCCTCCCGGGCAGCAACTTACCGGATCAGCACAAGAGACCGCTCTCGGGGCAAGGTAAGATATTTTCATTTATTATATTATACTTTTAGGCCTAAATGTGATTAGGGATTTAATGAATTAAGGGATTTTGTTACATACATCTAATATAGAGATTAATTGAATGTTTATCTGTTGTGTATATGTTTTGCTTTATCCAAGTTGAGGGAATATAAGTAGTGTGACAGCAGGAAGGTAAAGTCACCTGGTTGCATCCAGGGGGGTAGATATATTTCGCCCAGATTCAGGCTTTACGCCGACTTATACAACTAGGTGGAGAGTTGTATAAGGCTAGTGGGCTCATGGATGACTCATACCTCTAGGGAGAGTGTGGGGCGTCGTGCAGACAGAGATGAGGAGACCAGCTGAACCTTGTCAGCTCATTTAGGCCTCTATAAGAACTCCCAGCTTCATTAGATGTTAGCTCATGCCTGGAACCAGACCTGTGTGGACTGTCTAGGGCAGTGTTTCTCAACTCCAGTCCTCAAGGCGCCCCAACAGGTCATGTTTTCAGGCTCTCCATTATTTTGCACAGGTGATATGATCAGTTTCACTGCCTTAGTAATCCCCACAGACGTTTCATCTGAGGGTAAACCTGAAAACATGACCTGTTGGGGCGCCTCGAGGACTGGAGTTGAGAAACACTGGTCTAGGGAGAGTGAACCCCTGTGCGGTGAGGCAAAGCCTGTGTGGCTATTTGTTTGGACTTTTACTAAACCAGGGACTTAGGGACTAGGACAGCACTAGGCTGATCCCAGTTGTTAGTTAGGAAACCTGTATGTTTAGTCAGAGGTCAACTTGACCAGGATTTATTTTGGTTATGTTTCTTTTGCTTTGCTGTGTTTTGTCACTGTAAATAGAAAATAAACCGCACCTTTTTTGATTTTGAAAACCACAACCTCCGTTTGCTGGGCCTGTTTTGTGTGGGGAGCCCATCCCGGGGGTCACACACACCCGCTGCCGAGCTAACCCCCTCACAGTAGATACGTCCGTAGTTTAAATACCTTTGATATAGGAGTATGGTCCCATTCCAATACCCGGGTGCAGATAAAGGAAATTTGTCGACAAAGGACCTAGGTCCTGACAGCCTTGTAAACTGCAGGAATTCCCGTGGGGGACACATAAATATTCCTACATTAAAAACATGAACCCCTGTTGATACAAAGGTATGGCCTGATAGATTTCCAGGTAACAAATAGAGGTAATTTGACGAGCCCTTGCGCTCAGCCAGCCTCGTATGTTGTGTAAAAAACCTGTACAGGCATTTATAAATACCGTTGAATCAACAAATATTAATGTTTTGATAAAGTGTGGGAACAACAGTCGAGAGAAATTAAGTCTCTTTTGTAATTCTGTTCATGCTCCCTACAGTTTACTGAAATATTAATGTTTTGATCAGGGGGGGTTGACCAGTCAGGTGAATTTACGTTCGCCTTGTAATTCTGTTCATTCTCCCTATAAATGAATAAAACATTAAGTAAGAAGACAAGACACCAGTATTATAGCAGCACACAAGATCAATAATCTAGAAGTGATATGTCACGACTAGAAAGTTTGTGAGTAGCTGCAGAAGTGATAAGATACTGTGTGCAGGTATTGTGTCAGTGTGAGAAGACCTTACAAAAAAAACTCCGTGTGCACGTTAAAATGAGTATGATCCATGGAAAGTCTGATGGTTTGAATGATGATGCAAAGTATATGTGTAGTCTAGACAAAGAGAATGTGAAACTCCTTAAGACATGGAAAACAAAGTATGATTTTGATGCATTTTTAAATAAGGATTGTTGTGTAATACTGTGTTGTGTAGAAAGCTTAAAAAATAAATAAAAATTATGCCGGCATGTATGTATGTATGTATGTGTATATATATATGTATGTATGTATGCGTATATATATATATAAAAAAAAAAAGAAAAGAAAAATAAGGAAACAGAATAAATTAGGTCTTCCCCAGGCAAAGAAATGGCTTGAGGAGGCTAACTGTAGGTTAAAATCATAAAAAAAAATCATAAAAAGACTATGTTTTTAGACAAAGAGGAGGACAATAATATGACCGTCCTCCGAAGTTTAGTGCAGCAAGTATTGACTGAACAAAATGCAACAAACCTAATGCACCCGACAGCCCCTACACACCCTTTAGAGGACTCTCCAATCCCACCGACAGACGCTGCTCCCCCTCTGACTTCACCACCTGCTCCCAATTCCCTATTGCAGACCTGCAGTCCCCACCACCAGATGGGACAGAGGTATGCAACAAGTTACCCCGCTGACCCTCCTTACAGCAATCCCAAGGTCCACATAGCTCAATACAGGGATGGTATCATGGGAATGGTTGCTAGCTATCATCTCAATGTGAGGGAAATAGAGCAGGTCACCAGACAGGTACTGGGACCTGACTGGCATCATGTAGTGGGAGATTGGAGTGGATTAAACAACCAGGGAGGGGTGTTGCCTCAGGATGATGCAGCACTCAAAAACAGAAGAAATGCTCTTATAGCAAAGATAGAGAGAGGATAGATGGATACGTCAAGCCGACTGGTCCATTATAAATCAGTGTATATGGGGAGAAGAGGAAACAGTGGATAATTTCATTGTTAGGATAAAGAAGAATTTTAATAACCACTCTGGGATAGAAATCCAAGTAGATCAAGTGAACGATAGCCCATATGAACAACAGCTAAAGAATGCAATCCTGAAGGGGCTGCTAGTCCTTATATCAAGTTTTGTTAACGAACACATGATTAACCATAGGATCTGCAGACTCTAGGAGCTAATCAAGTATGCGAGGCATGCTGAGGGGCACTTCCAACCAAAAAAGAAAGTAAAGAAAAGGATGAGGGGGGAGTGTTTCCTGTATGGTAAAAGTGTGTCTGCAGAGAGAGAAGCAGAAGGATGGGAAAGAATCTGATATTTTGGATGTGTGTAATGTTGAAACTTGTTTGCATGCTGAAGCCAAGCCAGAAATAACCTGGGTTGCAAAGAGTAGTCTCTGTGACACTGGGACTTGTAGGACCCTGATACACCCGCTGGATATGCCACCAGGGGTACAGGGAAAAGGTTTAGTATATGTAAAATCTGCAAATGGGTTGATGCACCAGGAGGCCGTGTCTGAAGGCCTTACTGTGGAAAATCCACAGACAGGTAAAAAGGCTCAGTGTAAAATTGTAATGTCAACTAAATGTCCTGTTAATTCGTTGGGTAGAGACATGTTGCATGCTCTTGATATTTCTGTCGTACCAGTGGAGGGGGGCCTCAAAGCCCATCGGCTGTGTGAAAAACAACTCACAGCTGTGGATAATGAGCCCTGATACTGGTACAGCTTGGATTTACAAACTGAGGGATTAAAGATGCCCAAAACCCTGACAGAAATAATTGAAGAGCCTGTGAGGAAAGGTACAAGGTCCAGACGAACCTCTATTGCACTATCTACTACAAAAGGACCACTGGGCCTGATAGGTCCTATGAGAAACAGTTAATGAGTTGCACTAACACTGAAGTGCTCTTAAGATACCTGTACTGTGATAAGGAAGGAAATAACATGGCTGCTTGTCTCCTACCACAGCCTATTCTGCAAATATACAGGCAGGATACTGTACCTCATGTTTCGGTCACGCGGAACTCTGAGGTATCATGGCATGAGCTAGGAGAACTTATCACAGACTGGGTCAAATTAACAGATGAGGAACTGAAATCCAGAGGGAATCAGAGGTACAGATTAGCGTGGTTTGTTGAATGTACAACCAGAACTTGCGTGATTGAAGTTTTGACAAAAGACAGTGACTGACACTTTTTGACCAAAGGGGAAGGGGATGCCTTAAAAGACGTCCCCGATTTCTTGTGATCAAAAGGAAAGACAGACGTAGGGCTAATTAAGACAGACAGTCAGTTCTGGTTTGCACTTATGTACAAGGGAAAACTCACAAGAAATGTTTA
The DNA here is from genome assembly GCA_029206835.1 of Rana muscosa. Lineage (NCBI taxonomy): Eukaryota > Metazoa > Chordata > Amphibia > Anura > Ranidae > Rana > Rana muscosa. The sequence continues at coordinate 234,891,234 of CM055122.1, read as the reverse complement.
ATGCTTTGTCTCGAGTTGTACCTCCCAGTGGGAGTCAAATTCTCTTGTATGTGGATGACATTCTGGTAGCGGCTCCTCTGGGGCGACAATGTAAAATTGACACCTTGGCTCTGATGCATTTCCTCGCAGAACAAGGTCACAAGGTTAGCAAAATAAAATACAACTTTTGAAAAACAAGGTGAAATACCAGGGTTACATTATATCTCAAAAAGGCAGACATCCAGATGAGATCCGAAAAGAGGCCATCCTTCAAGCCCCCAAACCACGTAAAAATAAAGAAATGATGTAATTTCTTGGCATGGCAAATTTTTGTAGAGCATGGATAGCTAATTATGCTACGGAGGTGGTGCCTCTTTCTGATCTCATCTATGGTACACAAATGTCTGCAAAAGGTTCCATCCAGTGGAATGTGCAAGCAGAGGATGCATTTACAAAGGTGAAGCACCTCATTGTGGGTTCTACTGTGCTTAGCCTACCCAATTACAGTAGAAACCCTTTAGCAGACTGTAGCTTGTAAAGAGGGGTACATGACTTCTGCTCTCACTCAGGTTTATGAGAACGAACACAAACTAGTTGCATTTTACTTAACTAATTTGCCCCACTGTGTACAAGCTGTAGTAGCAGCCTCATTGGCCATACGGTCATCTGCATTGATAGTATTGTTCCACCCCTGGTACTTAAAGGTCTCACATGTTATTTAGGTGATCTTACTTTAAGACAGAATCTCCTATTTATCTCCAGTCAGGCATTTATCATGTATGACTACACTTCTGGGACAACCACACGTTACAATCAAGAAGTGTACTACATTGAATCCTGCTACACTAATGCCAACACCTGGTGATGGGGATCCACATGATTGTGCAGCTCAAAATTGATGAACGGGTACTCCCTAGGAAGGATCTCACTGATGTTCCCTTTCTAGATGCTGACATTACAATCAAACGGCTTATGCTATAGTAACACATGACCAGGTCATTGAAGCTAGACCCTTTCCCAGTTCCTATTCTGCACAACAAGCTGACATTATAGCCCTGTCAAGGGCCTGCAGTCTAGGGGAAGGGAAAAATAAATAGATATTTATACTGACAGCCAATACGCTTTCTCTACACATATTTGCCCAGCAATGGAAAAAAGGGGTATGATTACGTTGCCATGGGAAACCGATCACACAGAGATCTCATTCTTGCCCTTCTAGAATATGTACAAAAACCAGCACAAGTGGCTATTTGTAAATGTGCGGCACATAGAAAGGGAACAGATCCAATTACCCTAGGGAATGCACTAGCAGACAAGACAGCAAAGGAAGCTTCTGAAGGACAGCAATGACAAACATATACAGTTTCCCAAGTAAATGATGAGGTACAGAGAGCTATTGATGAAACATGGTTATCAGAAATGCAGAAAACATCACCGGCAGGTGAAAATCAAAGTGGTTATATACAGGGTCAACACTGGTCAAAGGTATATACACATGTACAGAAGGTAAACCTAACTTATCTACATAACTATTCACGTATGCTGTGTTATTGAGTCATGGGTAGGCCCATACCTCAAAAGGAGGGATGGTACTGGGTGTACACAACATATGGGTTTACAAAACTACTCTGAAAATTTTGTCTCACATATCCGATTTGTAACAGATACCATGCACAAGGTGCCCTAAGAGCCTTAAGGGGACATTTCCCACAACCCCCTTATCCCTTTCACACAATATGCATGGATTTTATTGAATTGAACAAATGTGAGAATAAGTACTGTCTGGTTATTGTGTACAGGTTTATAAAGTGGGTGGAAACTTTTCCTATGACGCACACGGATGGACAGTCAGTAGCCAAAGTACTAATCAAAGAGGTGATTCCACGACAAGGGATCCCCGCGCTGATTTACAGTAACAATGGCTCCAATTTTGTATACTAAACAATACAACTAATTGGTATATTGTACAATATCTGACCTACTAGGGAGAATCACTATTTATGTTGTAACCCCTGGTCAGAACACCCCAGCCCCCGAGCCAACTCAGTTTCAACTTAATACCTCTTTGTTTAAAACAGATTTTACTTACAAGGAACAATTAAGTATAGAAACAGGATTTGGAGACAAAAATGAGTGGATAGAATGGGTCAGATACACAACTCAATCTAAGGGGTTAAGTGATTGTATTTCTTGTGCAAACCCAAGACCACAACTAGCTACCATTCCTCTCCCTGAAGAGGAAACAGATTTAGCTTGTATAATAAGACTGTTTTCAGAAAATATTACTGGGTCTGACTGTGCAAATGAGAAAAAAAGATACCCTAAAACTAAAATGCGAAGTATACCCCCTTCAGTACAAGCATTACCAGGAAATTTTTCTAGTTTCTCTAACAAAGATAAGGATGGTACAAAGGTTGGCACTCTATCTCCTGAATACTGTGCGACCACAACATCAACTACAGACATTAAGTATCAACTAAAATGGTTTCAGGAACAGAAACGGCAACTAGCTGATGTTTGGTGGCTGTGTGGGGACAAGAAACTAAGACCTAGACTGCCACCTAGATGGGAGGGTAGTTGTGCCCTTACCCGCCTGTTGCTTCCCTTTTATATTGTTCCTATGACTAACAAATTGATAAAACTACCAGGTAAACACTATTTTAAGAGACTTAAGTGTCCAGAATCATTTTGACAACCAGGTATATATAGACTCAATAGGTGTTCCACGAGGAGTTTCCGGATGAATTTAAAGAACAGAATCAAGTAACAGCAGGACTCACCTCACTCTTCCTATGGGTACAGCCCAATAAGAATGTCGACTGGATAAACTACATTTACTACAACCAGCAGAGGTTTGTGAATTACACCAGAGATGCTATCAAAGGTATAGCAGCACAATTGGACGCCACCTCTTTGACAGCGTGGCAGAACCGTATAGCATTGGATATGTTGCTGGCAGAAAGGGGCGGGGTATGTGAAATGTTCGGCACCTTCTGCTGCACTTTTATTCCAAATAATACGGCACCTGATGGAAGTATCACCAAGGCTTTGCAAGGCCTACAAATGTTATCCCAGGAACTAACTGAGAACTCTGGTGTAGAGAACCCCTTAACAGGACTCTTTGAAAAATGGTTTGGTAAATGGGGTGATCTTGCAAAAGGTTTGCTCATCTCTGTTGTCATGGCAGCCACGGTCCTTACGCTGTGTGGATGTTGCTGCATTCCTTGTATTAGAGGAATTCTTCAAAGACTGATTGACACATCACTAACAAAGACTATGTTTTTTCAGAACAACACTGAACTATACCCGGAACCTGATGAAGATGAACTTACAGTCCTTTCAAAAGACTTATTTGTCTAAATGATAATACCTGGTAAAATAAAGAACCTGGATATTTGAATTATTGACATTATAAGTATAAAAGGGAGCAGCTGTTAGAGAAATTAGAAATTATACTTTAAATGTCAACTATGAATATGCATATTAATATGACTATATCTTCTAAAGTTAAAATGTTTGCTTTATATAACTCTATTAATACTTAAATATGCTGAATAAGCTCTAATAGCCCTAATTACTGGAATAAGTCATATGACCATATTCTATTGTGCAAAGATGTGCTGACTCTTACATCTGTCAAATATGGGCTGCGAACCATGGAATAATTTATGTGTTCATTGTATGAAATTTCCTGTCATAAGGTGTTGGCTGAAAAAGGATATTCTCATCTTCCTGCTAAAACGTCAGAATAAAAGTTGAAATTATACACGTGATCAGGACGTTACGAACAGGAAGGGGGAAGGTTTAAGGGTGATAAAAGCAGCATGTAAACTTATGACAGGCAGAAATGGATCTCTGAAGCAGAAAATATACATTTAACCATTTCTCTTGCATATGCAATAAAATATCTTGACTTGTAACGAGAGTTGGTCCAAAATTACTTGACAGATATATCTTTCTAAATCTTCCCCAAATAGGCGTTCGCCATGGAACGGGAAACTTGCCAACTACTTTTTGCATGGGGCTTCCGCTGACCAATGCTTAAGCCAAAGTACTCTACGCATCTGTACCAGCTGGAGTGTAAGGCGTGATGCCTGTATGATAGAATCTCTCATGGCATCCACTGTGAAGCATAAGGCTTTAGGCAAATTATCCCAATTTTCAGCCTGCTCTGAAGGAAGCTCCTTCAGCCCCTGCTTTACCTGTTGGCAGATGACCTGACACATACCGACTGCTGCTACTGCAGGTTGGATAATTGAGCCGGCCAAAAGGAAGGAGGATTTCAGTAGGGATTCCAACCTCTTCTCAGAAGGATCTTTAAACACTTGTACATTATCCACTGGACATGTCAGGTTTTTATTTACACAAGAAATAGCCGCATCTACCGCAGGCAGGCTCCATTTCTTTAAAAAAATTTCCTCCATATGATAAAGAATGTTAAACTTTTTTGGAGGTCAAAAAAACGCTTATCTGGATGTTGCCAGTCTGCGTACAATAGATCCTCTAGTAACGGATGAACCAGGAAGGAGCATGCACCTTGCAGGGATCTTAATGATCCTAGGGAGGAGACAGGTGATTCTGTTACCTCCGAAGAGGGTAACTTAAATGCAGATCGCACAGATCCTGCATAGCATTGTACCTGTGACTTTAAAATCTGACTCCTCATCCTCTGCTGATGTAGCCTCCTCCTCATCCTCCTCAGGTACTTCTGAAGGGAGGTCCAATACTGGAGGAGATCTGCTTCGCTTATTGTCCTTTTTAGAGGATTTAGCGATTAAGGTAGCAATTTTCTCCTCCAGATTATTCAGGGCAGCCGATAAAGTGTCCTCAGTGACATATCAGGCCCAGGCTTCACTGGGGAAGCCGCCATACCTGACAGAGGTAATGGCTCATCCTGTACAGGTGCATTTAGCAACACAGGAGAGGAAGGTACCGAGTCAGTACAGCTAGAGCCTCCTGTCTCAGGCAGCGGTGCTCTCTTTTTGTCCGCATTACTTCCCCCGGAAGGCTTACTGTTTAGACAAAATACAAGGTACCTAAATGCATATACTACCGTGTTTAGTTTAGCAAATACATTAAGTATGCAACTTTTAACACATAATCATGCATAACATGGATGTCTTCTAGGAAGTACCCAATCCAACCACATGGAGTCTTACGTCCCTATATAGCTGCTGTGTTTCTCTGCCAGGAACAAGAGAACTAACGAGCTTGCTTGCTGCTGAAGTGCTTCTCACACTGACAGTCTTTTAAATTTGGCGCCGTTTCTGTGCCTGCGCGCACCACGTGCCCGCGCACGCCCTCGGCCCCCCCTCCGATAAAGCGCGCTCCAGCGCGCGCGGCCTTTAGCGCTATGGTGGTGGCCATAGTGAGAGAGGACTCTCATCAGCCCCTGTTCCCACTTACCTGCATCCGCAGGTGTCTGTGTCGGCCACCGAAAGGAGGCGCGGGGTGCCCAAGCAAACTCAGCAGCGGAGGTGACGAGCAGTGTACTTCGCCGAAGCCGACATTGAACAGAGTGAGGTGAGTATATTCAGCTCTTTACTCCCCCCAGTGGTGGAAAAAAAGAAGACATCCACTCTTGAAAAAAGGTCCCAACCTAGTTATGGACCTTCTAATCTCACCTTATCCACGCCGCAGGTTTTTCTGCTGAAAGTTTTCAGACAGATACCAAACTTCACCCTTCACGGTGGGCTATGTGTGCCAACCTTCAGGGATATGGGTTCCTATTTAAAGGATACCTCTCCCCTGGGCCTTGTACAAGACTCTTACCAGGACTTTATAGCGAAATAGCGAAAGTGCTGGATCTTAGAGCCCAGTCCTCCGAAGAGAGACATTACAGGCGACGCCTCATGGATGAGGCCCGGATCCCATCCAGATTCGGCTTATTTGTAGGCGTCTTGGATGGATCCGAAAGCATAGCTCTTTTACCCCCAGAGGGTCTCTTTGGTAGAGCTTTCCTTTAGCACCTCCTAACGCGTCCAACACCTTTCGACACTGGCGAAAAAACTGAGGTACTTCCCTGATGGGAGGGGTTATATGGAGGGGAACTGTCTTCCATTGGTTGTACCAGTGTCCAATCACCGCTGGTGACCCTTAACCCATTATGTAATGACTAGCTCTGTGTCCCATGGTGTACGATAAAGAAAAAGGATTTATTATCGAACACAAAGCTGTACTAATTTGTGACTTTCAGATCTGCCTGGATATTAACTTTAGAAATTAGGTCAGCAATGGCAGCCTACATAATTATTTCATGACAAGTTTCCTTTCCTCAAGGTCCCAACCCAGAATGCTGCCTAGCACAGACAATATTAACAAAGTTGTGTCAAAATTTAAACATGTAGGAAAGAGACCCATTGGGTTGGAGTTTCAGAAGATTCCCCAATTTTCTTACCTGCTTGTATTAAGATATGCCGATGCCTCACTTGACTGTCTGGAGACAAACTATACAAAATGTACCAAAACAGCAAACAGACAAGTAGTGTAGAGTCCTTCTGAGGTCTGACCATTCACAAATAATCAGATTACCTCTTGTCTGATCAGCTTTACAAGTATTCTGCTTACACTTTAATGAGGTTAACCTCTAGTGTACAATGTGCGATTTTCTAAAAACTGTGTTTATTTACATTTTAATTATGGATACAGCCTAGGCCTAATCTCCTGCAGCTGTCCACATGGGATGATATTCCAGCAGAAAGACTGCTATATTCCTTCACAGTACATGAAAAATACAGGGAAATAAATGGTTAAGGAGCACTCTTTAAAGACAGCACTTTGAGTCTTTTCTAAACTTAAATAATGCATTGTTATTCATGTAGGGGGGGGGGGGGGGAATTAACAAGGCTTTTGTCTAGGAAATTTCCTGTTATATACACACAAACCAGAGGTTTTTATCCCTTTAGCTACGTGGGTGGATACTGTAACACTGAACATGCCATTGAGGAAAATAAACTAACTTTCCAGGAAGGTAAAAGGTAGCCACAAAGAGTTGAAGTACACCAAGTCAAAGTAAAAACAATTAGTTTTGCAGAGCACTGAATTTTAGCAGCAGGTTTGGAACAGATTTGTTATATCTACTACCTAGTATAGTGCCAAATGATTGGTAAATTGAATGCATTTTTTGGATTACCAAGAAGACCTAGTAGTTGTTAGTCATATGAACTTGTTCTGTAATGTTGAAGACGTCTCATAGCTTATCCAATCCACTTCTCCAGTTTTAATGAGTTTCAGGGAAATACCCGAGCATTCAAAACCACATGGGTAACACCAACACTATGAATAAAACACCATGAAAAGACAGATGTCCAAGAACAGGATTGGAGGTATGAAAATTGTGAAACTACCCTGTTCTAGCTAAAAAATCCAGTTGAATTTGACTGACTACAACTAGCTATACCATTGATCTTTACAGACAAGGGGAACACCCAAATAAAGTTGGATAGACACAGATTGAAATTTGACCAGTTCAGCAGTAACCGCTGATCAGTGTATTCTGACGTGGGGATGCTTGTATGGATGGAGGAATCTGAGTTTTTTTTTTAGTCAGCCTGTTGATTGATCGTAAAAAAACCAAAACAAAAAAACAACAAAAACAAAAGCCCCACTATATGTACCCAGCTTACGGGTGGTCAGAATGGTCATATACAGAAAGATGTCATACCACATGTACACCTGTGAGACAATGTCACAGGATGCACTTCAATAATACCTACCATGGGGACAAGAGATCGGAAAGACTGAAAAGAAAGTTTCAGCCCATTACCCTCTTGTTGTACCTATAAATAGACAAAAAGCCTATGAACTGAATAACTAAGCTGATAGACTTTTCAAACAGCCGTGTTAATCTTTGAGGACTGATATATAAAATTTACCATTTTCTTTTTTTCCCCATTTAATTTCTTGTAATTTCCTAAGATTGTCTTTGGAATTCGATGACTGTATGGTTTTGTGCTTTGGTGAACATTTTAGGGATACATCTAACTAATCGCTTCACCTTCTATTAGCGGTAAGACATTGTAGCACAGAAAAGATGGATTGAGCCTTGGGAAGGTAGCTTCTACCACAAACCCCCCATTCTTTTCATTGTCATTGATAAGTAAGGATTTCAGTAGGCACAGAGATACCACATATTTGCACTGTCTTTATTGGCATTACTTGCCCCATCAGGAACCAGGTGCCCTTTCCCTTGTGAAGTGACAGAGTTGGTTGTGGAATAAGGCAAATTTCTTGGCCAATAACTGAAAGCCCGTTATATGGATTCAAATCTGTAGTGCAGATCTTTTAAAAAATGTTTCTCTTCTGCAGTATATCACAACACCCAGGTAGGAAAAGAATGATAAACTTGTAGACTTTCAAAAGATTGTTGTTAATGTAGACAAATGCTTCTTTGATAAGCTAAGTATTACAAATAATAGGAGGCATTAGTATTACGGTGAGCAGTAACTTGTGTGGTAATGGTGCAAATACCTGGTGATGCCAGGAAATTAGGCTACGTATAAAATGAGTATGACACTTCAAGCCATAAAGGTATGTTCGATATCAAGGGGGTGCTTCTGCTTTTTCAGGATATTAAATAGTTATACATTTGCTTTTAAATTATATATATCTGTGACAATCCCTTTGTTCAACCACCTTTGCTTAACCTTTCCATTAATGAATCCATTGCTTAGCATTAGTAATGGTAGCCATATGTTTAAGGAGGAATACACAGTACTTTCACTAACAGGCCATTGCTTCCTTACAAGGTCAATGGCCACTCTAAGAGGGACTAATACCGAATGCTGAAGGTGTGCTGCATCTCAGGGGCAGAAGCAGGTGTATATTTTTTCTAATAGTCGTAAAGCTTTAAGCGAGATACACGCTATTACTTACCTTGACAGCCCCAAACTCACAGACTCATTTCTCGGACCAAACTGGTGACAATTTTTGTTATCAAGAAAATCTGTTTGGTCGATTGACTGAACAAGAAATACAAATCTAGCAAGGGAGGTATGAAAATCCTAAACACAGCCTAGGAATCTAATAATTTAAAGCTAGATTTTAAAAGTATAATGTGATACATATGTGTATAAAAACGTATAATTGTGTAACCGAGTATAAACATGGTTTGTTTAAAATAGAAATGTACCTACCTGAACATATCTCCCAGACCTTTCAGCACGCCGCCCTTTTTGGCCTTGCTTTTATCTTTATCTCTATCTTTATCTCTGTCTTTTTTTTTCTCTTTACTGCTCTTTTCCTTTTTATTCTTGTCTTGGCTTGACCCATTAACCTGTCTCTCTAGAGAATGAGATGGCTGGTCACTGGCAGTTGAAACGGACTCTCGCCCTGATCGAGAGCTCTCTTCAGTGTCTTCCTCCACTGAAATAAATAAAAGTAAAATGTCAGTAAAAATGACAGAGTACACAAGATCACAACAGTGGCAACAACTGACCAAACCAATGAAAGCCTGACCAGTATTGCTACCATGGCTACTGCATTGGAAACACATGGAAAAAATAAAATAGTTTCCAAACAAGAGGACATATGAAAGGCTTAAGCAGGCCATACACGGTCGAATTTCGAACAAATTTTCTTTTCAAAATCAGAAAGTTCATTTTTTTGTGATCCGATGATGCCACCATTGATTTTCAAAATTTCGGCCGGGAATATTCTTTTCTCTCCGGGAATATTCTTTTCTTGCACATGCGCATTTTTTTTTCTATTACATTTCTTTTGCACGATTCTCCAGTCATTGATTAGAAAATCGTTCGTTTTTCAAAAAATTTTCAACATGTCCGATTCCTAAAATTTGATTGCCGCACGAAAATCAGCTGTTGCTGCAGCCCACTAACGGTGCGAAATTGGTCCGAAAATTATTTGATACGATTTTCGAAAAAAATTATTATTTCGAAATTCGAACGGTGTATGGCCGGATTTAGAATACAGTATATGTTCCATTAAATAAAGTAGAGATGTACATTGCATTTAACCTACCCCATTTGGTAGAACTATCCCTTTGCTCCAGCTGTATTTGATTGGTACCTGATAAAGTACAGGTATTAGATTCAATTAAGAGTGTTCACACTACATTCTTATGCAGCCTCCACCCAGCACCAGTGTAAGAAAAAGGTCTGAGAGTGTATTAATTAATTTAAACACATTCATGAGGTTGCAGTGTAAGGGATAACACAACAAAAACCCATTCCTTCTTTTATAAAGAAACAAATTAAGCCTGAAAAGAGCTGCCTAAAATCTGTTCTGGTCCATGTCAGTCATCCCCAGAGTGCCTTGTACAAAGTGATGGTGGAGTTTTACAAGCACTTTACCCTACCCTGCCCAACAGACTTGTTTAGTGGTTCCAACTGTGATGTGCCACCTGGTAAAGTATTAATTGAAGGTAATGAGTTTCTGCATAGGTACAGCCGTTTTATTTTATCTTGTGCTGAAACTACTATAAAAAGGTCAAATTCATATTTGTCAAATTAATATTAATAATAGTGATCTGATCTTATTAACATCTTTTCAGTTCTAGTTATTAAATAATAAGTGTACCCTTTAATGTAAATGTTCACATAAATAGTGTATGTGCCCCTAAGCATTTTAGCAAATGTAAGTTATTGCCTTGTCTCGCTCTGTCCCTTTCTAAGGGACGCTATTCTAAGTCAGCTGTCACATCACACAGTTTAAAAACTCAACTTACTGGGGTTGGAGTATTCAGGTATCAAATAGAATACTTGAAAACTACTGAAGATGGCCACCTAACCAGAATCTTGTATAGAAACGTTCTCCTCTCCCCTTCTCATATACCACTGAATGCAGACAGCGCTTTTACTCATTAATCACAAATGATGTGAGCACTGTTTTCTAGCCAGTCAGTAAAAGGTATGGGGTCATCAGAATTCTTAGATTTCAGAATTTGAGAGCCTTAAACCTCTACTAAAAGCCCTTTTACAGCTCGGTGGGGTGCAGGCTTCACAGGGACAGGCAGTTGAGAAATGACATGTAGACAAAGCCTAATGCCGCGTACACACGATCATTATTCACGGCGGTTAAAAAACCGCCGTGAATAATGACAGGAAAAATGAGGGAACCGCTTGGTTCCCTACACACGGTCGTTTTTCCCGTCATTTTTTCTCTTGACGAGAAAAACGACCGTCTGTGGGCTCCGCGGCAGTGTTTCCCTATGGGAAAACCGCCGCGGAAAAAAATGCTGGAAAAAACGACGAGAAAATTTAGAACATGTTCTAATTTTTCTCGTCGTTTTTTATGCCGTTTTTCTCGACGAGAAAAACGACATAAAGTCCACAGACGATCGTTTTTCTCGGCGAAAAGAAAAAATGCCGTTTTTCTCATCGAGAAAAGCGGTCGTGTGTACGCGGCATTAGAAGGCATGATTTTTACTTTTTTTTTTCTTGTTGTATAGGAAGGTCTCAGATTCCTTGACTTACTCAAAAAGTAACAGGCACCAAAATACCAAACAACCCTTCAACCCCTCTGCTCTCCATTATTCTTTTTTCAATATTATACAATTGAAGTGGTTGTAAAGAATGAAGGTTTTTAACCGAATGAAGGTTTTTAACCTGCAGACACACAGAGGCGGCTGGGGAGCGAGCATGCACAAGTGCCCCCAGAGCAAGGGGGAGGGGGCAGAAGCGCCAGCAGGGGACCAGAGAAGGAGAATTTGGTGCAAAATCATTAACACAGAGCAGGCAAGTATGATGTGTGTATTATTTTAAATAAAAAATAAAAAAGGAACCGTTAGAACCACCTAAAATCCATTAAAAGGGGCATGTTGCATTAATTTTTAATGCAGCAAAAGCAATGATCCCCAGATATCGGTTCTTATCACAGGTATCATCTGCCACAGGACTGGCTGTGGAATTTGTCCTCTTTCATGCAACTTGGGAGCCTGATAGCGTGGATTATTACACTTCAACCCAAGCTGCTTAGGCAGTATTATGACCCGCTCAAGAGGTCAGAGATAATGTTATCCAAATAAAACAACTCATCCGGGCACCTGCCCGTGCCTTCTTCTTTAGCTCACCTACCCTTTTTTTGCTCCACCCCTTCTCCTCTCCCTCCTTCTCTCTCCTATTTTCTTTCCCTTGATCTATTTTGCTTTCTTTTGTGTACTTGGAGAAATAAAAATAATAAAAAAAGCTGGCCGATTTAGTCAAGTCAACACAACTCGGTCATCAGCACCAAAATCCACTTAATCCTAGGTCAAATATTGAAAACTCTTAGCGAACATGGAAATGGCAGGTTAACGCCTAAGGGTAAAACAAATCTTGATTTATAAGCAAAATTTTGCAACTTTGACATTTGTGAGTAAAACCATACATATCATCACAACTACTTTGTGCATCCAGAAGGATTATACCTTGATTTTTTTCAGGACAAATTGGCCTTTTCATTTAGTGGTAAATGGTAATGGATATCTCTTTATTTTTTTATTATTATCTAAGGAATACTGGCCAAAATAGTGAAAAAAAAAAAAAAAATTCAAACTTAGCTGTATATTTTTTGCTACTACCATAACCTTCCACCAAAGAACAACCCAAAATAAAATTATCCTGCTCCTGAGGATCGCAACAATACTACATATGTGTATTTTAGTTGTTGTTTGTACCCGTAGTACAGCCTAGAAACAATAGGGCACATTTTGTTTAGTTTTTTTGACCCAAACATTAACCATGGCACTGACCTAGATCAAATCTTGATCTAGGTATTATTTTGTAATTTTTTTTTTTTTTTTTTTTTTACACGCACTTCGGGAATCGGGAGTTCCAGGTCCTGATCTTTAGTATGGGGCCTGGAGCTCTTGGTGAGACCCTGTCTCTCTGCTGTGAGCGTGCCGTGATCTCCCAGCAAAAAGGGAGATATGCAATTATGCAGCCCCATGGAAAAAAAGCCCAGTCTAGTGGGGTAGCATATTTGTATGAGGTCGGCATCAAGGGGTTAGGGAACATTGGGCTCCCTATACTTCCATAAAGTCAGAGTAAAGCAATATTTACTCAAACAGGTTTCTGTAAAAGAAGAAGTGAAGGGTTGGCCCCTGCATGTTGGGGAAAAAAAGTATTCTCTAGAAAATTTACTAAAATACTAGTTCAAGAAAATGAATTCCCCTCCAGATTCCACCTACCCCACTCTGAAGAGCCGTTCAATACTTCCAGCTGGGATCTGTTAGTGCCTGTTAAATCAGTGTCACAATTATTGATATCTAACCGGAAAGAAGAACCACGACTATTATCTCTAAATCCAAGCATAATTTACATTATAAAGTGCAGTCAGAATTTTCATAAACCTCTCATAGCCGCTGAGCTAGAATACCACAAACTTCAAAACTGAGACTGCTTTATGAAAAATAGGTCGAGGGGAAATAGGTCTCCCGTCAGCAATGATTAGGAAGGTTTCATTTTCATCACGGAAACTGTGCTAGGGAAATTAAACAAGGTATCCGATTGGTGCATATAAGCATTGTGACGTTCCTTCGCTCTATGTTTCAAAAATCAGAATGGATATAAGGAGTGTGACTGCTTTCCACTGTGTGCCTCCCATCAGATGTCAAACAAAGGAGAGAGTAGACACAGTCCCTCAGCTGGCAATTTAATAATTAATAGTAATGGCTTTACAGTGTGTATTTATAACCTCCACCTGTCATAATACTTCATGTCATCAGTATAAAATCATGATGCAAAATGCAACCACCATGATCGCATACCCAAAACCAGCTTAACATTTCAAGTGCAAGTTCACCTTTATGACACTTCTACCTGGTACATACTTCACTGTTCTTCAAGTTCTGAATTTTGTTAATGACCTATATTTCCCTTTTCATGGTTTCTAAATTTGCGGTGTCCTTTTGGCCCCACCTGCTTTACTAGTATTTACTAACTGCAAAAGGGGATTTTTACAATGGAGTCCCGCATTGACAGGCACAATGCTCTGCCTACCACAGGCTCAATTGTAAATAGGAGAAAACACATACACAATATTGGTATAATGATCAGCGCTAAATTATCTGGTGAAAAAGATTAAAGTTTAAAATTTAAATAAAAAGGCATGCATCTGCATGCTGATACATGAAGGGGCAACCGGGTGAATGGTGAGTGGATTGAAAGTTATGGGGGATGAACCCCTAAAAATTTGTCTCTAAAAAAAGTCTCTAAATGGAGGCTGTAAAAGGAGCGAGGCTGCTTCAGGGGCGGGCTGGGGAACCCGATCACTATGAACAAAAGGAAAGCAAAAGGAGGAGAGAGAAGCACCAAGCCAATCCTTTAAACAGCTTTGGAATTTATTCAGTATATAGGTATAAAACACTAAAAACTTGCGTGAAAAATGATGGAGCACTTGAGCGGGTGGAAGCTTCCACTTGCAGTGTCACAGGAGCACAGGGGAACCGCCGGGAAGTCTCTACTGAGGGATCTACGAGCGCTTTGTGTTAGCCGCAGCTGGAGGCTCCAGCTGTGGCTAACACACGGCGCTCAAGGATCCCTTAAAAGAGACTTCACGGTGCTCCTCCCATGACACTGCACGTGGAAGCTCCCACCCGCTCTAGCAATCTGCAAGTGCTTTATTTTTCACGCAAGTTTTTAGTGTTGTTTTATACCTATATACTGAATAAATTCCTCATAATGTCGCGCCCAGGCCTCTGACGGTCATAGAGATGGTCACCGGAAATCTCTATGGTCCTCATCCGGCGCCAGCCGATTCGTTCTCCGGGCCCCTATGATAATTCTTATGGTGCGCAGAATCGCCAGCTGCAAACAATGATATCTGAATGATGCCAGTAGCTGCAAGCATCATTCAGATATCCCCCCTAAAGTCCAGGATGTCATATGACGTATGACATATGACGTACTGTGGTATGGAAGTGGTTAATTTTGATGATTATAGCTTACAGCTAGTGAAAACCCAGAATTCAGTATCTCAGAAAATTATCAATATTGTAGACTCATGGAGTCACACGCTACTCAGCTAATCAACTCAAAACACCTGTAAAGGTTTCCTGAGCCTTTAAATGGTCTCTCAGTCTGGTTCAGTAGGTTACACAATCATGGGGAAGACTGCTGACTTGACAGTTGTCCAGAAAACAGTCATTGACACCCTCCACAAGGAGGGCAAGTCACAAAAGGTCATTGCTAAAGAAACTGGCTGTTCACAGAGTGCTGTATCCAAGCATATTATTGGAAGGTTGAGTGGAAAGAAAAAAGTGTGGTAGAAAGGAGCAAAAGCAACAGGGATAAACAAGCCTTAAAAGGATTGAGAAGCAAAGGCCATTTAAGAATTTGGGGGAGATTCACAAGGAGTGGATTACGGCTGGTGTCAGTGTTTTAAGAGCCACTATATATATATATATATATATATATATATATATATATATATATATATATATATACACACACACAGACACACACACACGTATCCAGGACATGAGCTACAACTGTCGCATCCCTTGTGTCAAGCCACTCCTGAACCAAAGACAATGTCAGAAGCATCTTACCACTGGACTGTTGCCCAGTGGTCCAAAGTCCTTTTTTAGGATAAAAGTAAATGTTGCATTTCATTTGGAAATCAAGGTCCCAGAGTCTGGAGGAAGAGTGGAGAGGCACAGAATCCAAGTTGCATTAGGTCCAGTGTGAAGTTTCCACCGTCAGTGGTGATTTGGGGATCCATGTCATCTGCTGGTGTTGGTCTACTTTATCAAGTCCAAAGTCAGCGCGCAGCCCTCTACCATAAAAATACTAGAGCACTTCATGCTTCCCTCTGCTGACCAGCTTTATGGAGATGCTGATTTCATTTTCCAGCAGGAAACCTGCCCACACTGCCAAAAGTACCAATACCTGGTTTAATGATCATGGTATCATTCTAATTGGCCAGCAAACTCGCCTGACCTAAACCCCAAAGAGAATCTGTGGGGTATTGTCAAGAAGAAGATGAGAGACACCAGACCCAACAATGCAGAGGAGCTGAAGGCCGATATCAAAGCAACCTGGGCTTCCATAACACCACAGCAGTGCCACAGCCTGCTCGCCTCCATGCCACGCTGTATTGATGCAGTAATTAAAGCAACAGGTGCTCCAACCAAGCAATCAGTGCATACTATACTGTACATGGACATACTTTTCAGTAAGACAACATTTCTGTATTAAAAATCCTTTTTATTGGTCTTATGTAATATTGAAATTTTCTGAGATACTGAATTTTGGGTTTTCACTAGCTGTAAGCCATAATCATCAAAATGAAAAGAAAGAAATGCTTGAAATATATCAATATATTTCACCTTTTGAATTGAATTACGAAAATAAATTAACTTTTTGATGATATTCAAATTTTTTGAGATGCACCTGAATGTGACGGAGCAAGATTTTTTCTTTCTGAACTGTAAAGGAGAGTTTACATTTTAGGGTCACCTCTGTGTATGTAGTATAGAACCAGCTACACTAATCAGAAAAGCTCACCTACCCCACTCCGATGAACCGTTTAGCTGGGACTTACTGGCATCTGTTAGGAATATAGAACACAATCAGGTTACCCAGTAAAGGGGCTGCCTATTTTGGGGTTTTTCCCACACATAATGTTAGACATTGTATTTCAGGTGTTCCCAGTAATCACAAAGAGCGGAAACAACATGATGTTTCAGCAACATAGTTAAAGGAAAATATGTTTACATGTGCACATATCAGTATTGGTGGCCAACTACATGACAGAGGATCCCCTTCACCAAACACCAGTGACCACACAGAAGTACTGGGTACATGTGACTACCCACAGCACCAAACCTACCCCATTCCGATGAGCTATTCAAGGTCTCCAGTTGGGATTTGTTATTACCTGTTGAAGTATTTTAATTGTATTAAGTTATCTCACAGACAAATTAAAACTCAAGAAAACAAGGTCTCAAGAAAAAGCATACTATATAATGTTATTATCTGGTTATTCAGAGGACACACAGTGCACTCGTTTGTTCATTACCAGACACAGGATAAAAAATGGAAATGTTATGAAAAATCTTTTTTAGTTTTTTTATTGAAATAGTACTGACCCAAAGCCATTTCTATTTTACACAAAGGTCAAACAGGCATACATTAATGAATATGAGCGGGTAAGTGGCTACACCCCAACAGTTTTTTTTTGCAATCTATGATGAAGACTTTCCTTTACTCCTGTCCCATACAAATAACAAAAAGTAGAATAAAAACAATCCAAAGAGAGGAAAATTCCCACTCAGATAGTTAATAATAAAACAAGCAACCTCACTGGAAAATATCCCCACTATTCCTATGTGGTGACAACTCACGTTTTGGATATTCCCTCACTTTCAGTCAGTGCAAATCATCCTATATATACACAGAAAGCAATACAAACAAGACAGCAGTCCCAATCCTCCCCGTCTACCTAAAAACATAGATTGGATTTGGATTTAGATACACATTAGGATACCAAAAGTCAGAATTCATCTGGTAAGTTTCCATAAGAAACCAACATCCTGATAGTGCAAAGTAAATTGCCATTTAGCTAGTTGGTGAACACAAGGCCACTGCTTAGTGCTTTGCTCGGTGTCCTTTTTTTTTTTTTTAAATGGCTGGGGATGTATACTGTAAAAATCCACAGCTACAATTATGACTTTATGGACTGGATTATACACATTCCACAAGATTGGGTACATGTGGCTGAAATGACTACTTTAGATATATCAGGAGCCACTTTTTATAACATCTCTGTACTCCTGGTGGACTCTTTATGACTCAGTAATGTTAAAATTACAGGCCACTGATGCTACCATTAACTAATAAGAATTTACTCTTATCATACTTACCTGGCCAGGTGCAAGACAGCGTTTCACAATCTTCCAAATAGGCACTACTAAGATCAGTTATACCCATTACTGCAAAGTTTCAGTGTTTGAAAAAAACACAACCAAATTGCTAGGTTACCGGTTCTGGAGAGGCAGGAGGGGGTAATGTGGCCATGACTTATGTAAAATAGTGTATCCGCCCCCCCCAGTTGTTCCATACTTCTAGCTAGCTGAACCTGAGGGACTGACCAAGCCAAAACAGCATCCATTTTGACACTGCACAAGACAGGAACATCTCGACTGAACCAGGTAATTTCAGGGAGGAAAGGAGCAAGCTCAGTGCTTTCTGTGACCAGACACCCAAGACAAGACTATCTGCTGCTCTTAGGCCAAGAGCCAATTTAGCAACCAGCTGGGGCTCTACGGAACACAAAACACTGTTCTCTGTGTATTAGAGGAAAGCAGCCATAGTCACTTGCTGTCCTACAATACAGTTCAAACTGATTACTCAGAAACTTAAAGCGGAGTTCCACCCTTTTTTTATGTTTATTAAAAGTCAGCAGCTACAAAAAGTGTAGCTGCTGGCTTTTAATAAACATACACTTACCTGCTCCACTGTCCAGCGATGCTCCGCTCCTCTCCCCGTTCCTCCGCCGGCGCGTCCATTCACAGTATGGGCACCCGGCCGTGACAGCTTTCGGCTTCACGGCCGGGCACTCACTGCGCATGCGCGAACGGCGCAGCGCTCTGTGAGTGGACAGGCGATCACCTGGGACCTGTCACGTCCCAGGTGATCACCTACAGGGAGGAGCCGCCACAAGGCGATATGACGTATCGCCTAGGCGGCTCCAGGGCGGAAGGAGGAAGTGGGACAGGAAGTCCCACTCCTACTGAAGCCCCCACCCCCCCCCCCCCCAAAAAATTACATGCCAAATGTGGCATGTAAGGGGGTGAGGAGTGGAATAAAAAAAAGAAGAAAAATTGGGTGGAACTCCACTTTAAGGTCACAAAACTTCCAGGTGAAATCATATTTTCCATGAGTATACATTTTGCGTTACTGTTACAATTATATGAAAGTACATTCTTGACAACGCTTTCAGATATTTACTTGCTTTAGGTAACCTGGCTTACATAACCCTTTCATGACTAAGCCTATTTCTAAAAAATTGGTGTTTACAAGTTAAAATCCGTATTTTTTGCTAGAAAATTACTTAGAACCCCCAAACATTATATATATATATATTATTAGCAGAGAATCTAGAGAATAAAATGGAGATTGTTGCAATATTTTATGTCACACTGTATTTGTGCAGCGGTGTTTTAAACGTAACTTTTTGGGAAAAATTAATCTTCATGAATTTTAAAAAAATGAAAAAGTAAAGTTAGCCCAATTTTTTTTTTTTATAATGTGAATGATGATGTTAAGCCGAGTAAATAGATACCAAACATGTCATGCTTTATAATTGCACGCACTCGTGGAATGGCGACAAACTACGGTACCTAAAAATCTCCATAGGTGACGATTTAATATTTTTTTTACGGTTATCAGGTTAGAGTTACAGAGGAGGTCTAGGGCTAGAATTATTGCTCTCGCTCTGACAATCACGGCGATACCTCACATGTGTGATTTGAACACCATTTACATATGCAGGCGCGACTTCCGTATGTGTTTTTTTTGCTGCGCGAGCTCGCGGGGACACTTTACATTTTTTTTTATGATTATTATTTTATTTATTTATAATATAAAATTGTGTTTTAAAAAATAAATAAAATATTTGATCACTTTTATTGCTGTCACAAGGAATGTAAACATCCCTTGTGACAGTAATAGATGGTGACAGGTACTCTTTATGGAGGGATCGGGGGTCTAAAAGACCCCAAATCCCTCCTTTGCACTTCAAAGTATTCAGATCGCCGAAAACGGTGATTCTGAATACTGTATACTTTTTCAAATACGGCGCCATTGGCAGCCGAGTAAACCGGAAGTGACTTTGTGCCGTCGCTTCTGTGTTTACATTCAGGAGACTGGTAAAAAGACATTTCTGGCTTCATGCCAGTCTGTCACAAGGCGCCGGAAGCGACGGACCGCGGATCGAGTCTCCCGGTGGGACGCGAGGCCCGGTCAGAGCGGCGGGAGGGGGATGTCCCCTCCTGCTCCTCCGGTATAACAACCGAGCGGCTTTTAGCCGCATCGGTTGTTATGCCTGGATAGCCAATCGCCCGCTCTAAAAAACGGTACCGGGATCATGCCCGCAGCTGCAAGCATGATCCCGGTATAACCCCCGAAACCTGAGGCCGCATATGTGCGTACGCTCGGTGGGAAAGGGATAAACTTGCTGTAAACCTACACATTTCAGATTGAAATTTTAACAAAAAAAGAAATACACAAGTTAACCTTCAGCAAGAATACCATATCAAAATAATGAGAGAGGTAGAAGCAGATAATTTTAACATGCTGCTTTTACAAAAAGTTTGAGTCACCCAGGTTTTGGCTCAGGTTTACTTTAATGGGTAGTTTCGGGTTTTAAACACCAAAAAGCTTTACCAAGGATATATATATATATATATATATATATCTATAGATATAGATATAGATATATATATATATACTAGCATCATGGATACATACAGTACATGTGAAATTACTATTTTAAGTACACCTGTAAGCTAAAAAAAAAAAAAACAACCTATACAGACCTGGCTAAAGGACTAAAATGCAATCCATTAGATATCGTGTTGAGCTCTCTGGAAGCCACAATTCACAATTTTAACCGTGACAAAGAGCACAGAGCACAGCTGGGTGCACACATGATCGGAGTGTCTCAAAAGGTTTTTGTGCAAGCTTCTGACCTAAACTGAAGAAAACCCTTGTTGATCAAGCACTTTGGATGATCGCATAAGACAAACGGGATCTAGTTTATCTGGAGAAAAAATTGTGATCCAATTTTTTTCCTAATGGGTTAAAAAATGTTGTCCAATTAAAACAAATGGATAGGGGGGACTGTTGTCTAATAGCTATATGAGCTTTACAGAACGTCCAAGGTTGCTTGATGAGTAAAAGAAGCTGTTAACAAAATTGGGGTAGGCTATGGCTGTTCTGGAGAGGAAATACATAGTTGCAGGTGCAGATACCCCTCCAGTTATGCTAGTGATATTTAATAATTGGTATGGTAAAGTTATCTTTGGGGAAAAAAAAAAAAACAACAACACTAAAGTTTGCTTTTGGCAACAATGCACTCATTACTTTACTTGCACACCGCCAAATTCTTCCTCTTTTCACTGCTTGTACACAAACTGGGAGTTGAAGGGTCAGCACTAGAAGCCAGTCAGATGTACTACATTTGGGTGATGAGCCCAGCGTGCTGCTGCTCCTCCATTGTATAATCGTAGCTTGGGGGCAGACATGCGACAGGTCTTGATTGTTTAAAGTGAGTTTACACTCCAAACATGTCATACTCGCCCTGCTTTGCGCTATGATTTTGCACAGAGCAGCCCCAACCTTCTTGTCGGGTCCCCGGCCAGTGCTCTCGGGTTCCTCCTCTTCTCCATGTGCTACCATAGTAAGCCGCTTCCTATAGTTTCACACGTGTAGACTCAATCACAAGCTGGTCTGTGTGCGTAGGGGTATGACCAAAAAAAGGTATGCTGATCAGCGCTCTCAGCCAATGAGTAATATTTAATACCTTAACATAGACCGTTGGATTAAATCACACATCTCTTTAGCAAGTGTTTAAGATAATATATTAAAGATTATTATTACAAATAATATTAAAAACACCCTGGAGGAATTTAACTATACACATAATAAGCAAAATTATGTATTTAATTACTCTATGCATAACACTATTATATCCCCTATAAGATGGAATTTAATAAAATCCAATTTTATTCCCAGAAGAACCAATATATAAATTTCTAGTGTTAGAGTGCCATCTGGTGGATAAATGAATCCACTGACTGTGCAAACAACCAGTTAAAGCGGAGGTCCGGGCAAAAATGTAACTCCTTTGAAAACATATGTACAACTCCATACACCCCCCCCATTATGAACATAAAAAAAAAAAATGTCATACCTTTTTGGTATGTTTTCTTTGGGACTTATGTCCAGCACGTCACTTCTGCAGTTTTGCCCTCCTCTTTCCCCCCGTCACCTTCTGGGACCTGTGTGTGTCCCAAAAGACGATGGGGCCATTTTCAGAATGTGCCGCACGACTTGCGCAAGCGCAGTAGGAAACGGGCTGTGAATCCACAAGGCTTCACTTCCTGTTTCCCTTCGTAAGGATGGCGGCGCCTACACCCGGAGCCGATGGACAGGACAGCTTTGGGTGCCGTCATTGCGGGCTCCCTGGACAGGCAAGTGTCCTTAGATTAAAAGTCAGCAGCTACAGTATTTGTTATTTTTTTTTTTTTTTTACCCAGGCTGGAACTCTGCTTCAAATCAATAATATTACTTTCCAGTCGGAGGTGAGTAAATATTCCAAACTACACCCTCTGGGCTAGTCCCTAGATAATAGGAATTTTAGGAATAAAAAGCGAAATTCAGAGAGAAAAAGGGACCCCTCTTGATCCATAACCTATCACAATTACGACATCTATATCCATCCATTTGATCTCTTCTGCTTCATCCTCCTCAATCGGCATCTTTGATCACCTTCATCTCCTATGTTCATCACCATGCTCTCATACAACACACTCTATCGGTCAGAGATGCTCAGTCAATTTCCCAGAAGGTTCTACCGGGGTGTGGCTCTTAATTCAACTCATAATTTGATTATTAGCTTGAAAACAAATTCCATCTTATTTCTGAATATAGCTTGCCTATCACAATCCCCCAGGGTATAGGTAATCTAAATCCAAGCTGTATCATCACAGCCTGTAGATAGACTTGACACCTTTATTCTGTTGCAGAGAAAGCAAAGGGGATGACCTGATACATATGGACCTACAGTTATGGGCGAAATTGTTGGCACCCCAGAAATTTTTCCAGAAAATCAAGCATTTTCTGGAAAACAATTTGGGGTGCCAACAATTTCGGCCATGACTGTAGTTGCCTGCTTGTTTAATTAGAATATTGCTGGACAGTAAATTGGACAGTAAATAATCCAATTTTTTTCTATTGTTAGGCATACAATTTTAGCTGAATAAGGTGTGGAATATAAATTTCATGTGTCCACGTCATACTATTAACCCTGCTGCCATAGGCGATTATTGGCGACTAAATCTTAATTTTTTCTATTTCCATAGTCCATATTTTCACACAATTTTATTGTGCTTAACCACTTCAGCCCCGGAGAATTTGGCTGCCAAATGACCGGGCCACTTTTTGTGATTCGGCACTGCGTCGCTTTAACTGACAATTGTGCAGTCGTGTGACATGGCTCCCAAACAAAATTGAAGTTCTTTTTTCCCCACAAATAGAGCTTTCTTTTGGAGGTATTTGATCACCTCTGTGGTTTTTATTTTCTGCACTATAAACAAAAATAGAGCGACAATTTTGAGAAAAAAGCCTTTTTTTTTTACTTTTTGCCATCATAAATATCCCCAAAAAATATCTAAAAAAAATATTTTTTTCCTCAGTTTGGGCCAATACGTATTCATCTACATATATTTGGTAAAAAAAGTTAGTTTGCACAAAAGTTATAGCGTCTACAAAATAGGGGATAGTTTTATGGCATTTTTATTAATATTTTTTTTTTTTTTACTAGTAATGGCGGCGATCAGTGATTTTTACTGTGACTGCGACATTATGGCGGACACATCGGACACTTGGCTCGGCCAGTCAGGCAGCTGGAGCAAGCAACCCCGGAAGGAAGACTTAAGGGTTAAGATGGAAGCAATGTCAACTGTGACATCACTCTACTGGAAGGCTTCTTTCTAAGGTAAGAATTTAATAATGTGCTAGTTTGCGATGCATACTAGCACATTACGCCTTTACCTTGCAAGGTTTTTTTTTCTCTTTCTTTCTTTTTAAACATGCTCAAGTTTACTACCTTTTTAATTAATCAAACTTCCTGACAATAGAACGAACATTCTTGGTTTTTGCCATATCACAGTTTTTTAAAGTTTGTGTAACAATTATTTGAAGTTGTAATAAAGAGCAATTGTACCATCATACAGTCTGTAACTTATGCTTGGCATCTTAAAAGTCCCCCCCCCCCCCCCCCCTTTTAAGAGATTTAGTAGAATACACATGGAGTTTTGTCAGGATGTGGAGTCAATTGTTACCCCTTGCATCACAAACATGGGCTCTCATGTCGGAGTTAGTTACAACCCCCCACCAGTCTAATATTTAACATGCAGTAGAGAAAAATCAGGTAACCTTCCTGGCTCCGCGGTCTCATACAAATCAGGATATCCAGAAACACAGATTATTTGGAAGGTAAAGCATCTCCCATACGTGTATTAGGCTTCATGCCCACAGACGTTTTTAACAGCTGCGTTTTTTACAGCCTGTCCTTGTTATTGTAAAAAAAATTTATAAAAAAATGTCAAAGCTAAAAAAACGCGACCGCGCTTTTTTGCGCAGTTTTTTCTGCCCAACTCCGACGCTGAGGAACGCACTGGTCCTGGGTTTTTTTTACAGCTTAAAAACGTCTATGCTGTTTGCAGCTCAAAAACGTCTAGGTGGGCATGAAGCTATAGACTAACATGGACAGGCGTTTCTAAGCTGTAAAAAACGCTCAAAAACGTGCCTTTAAAAACGTCCGTGGGCATGAGGCCTTAAAGCTGAGTAGTTAGTAGTTTGCCTGGAGTTCAGTTTCAAAACCAACCCTGCAGGGATTTCCCTAAATGCCCATGGTGGACAAGTTAGACATGTCATCACCGGCAACTATAAAAGTTTCACAATTAAATTTAATTGGCACTTTTTTTTACAAATGTGGCCAATATTATAAATACGAAAGTGGTATTATTCACATCTAAGGAAAAATAAGACAATAGATTTCCTTTAATGGGACATTCATCTGGAAATGTTACTGTCATACAATGTGTCAGAACCTTTTCTGCATTGTCTTTGTGCTGCCATCCAGCATGTTAGTTCTACCCTTTAGACCAGGCTAATTAGGCTCACATTACACAAGCCTAACCTCTCTGGCTGGGACTGGCTAGCATGGGCTGACATTTAGCTGTTTTTCTGTATGAAATTCATGGCTAGACAAAATGTAATCTAATTTACTGCCATTCATACAGAACCTACCCATTGTGCAATGACCTCAGCAAATGCAATTTAGTCATTTAAACTGACATACTGTGGGGTGGAGAAGGGAAATGCACCATTGTGAACGGTGACTGTGCAATGTATAGAAAGAAAATGATGAATAATTACAATTCATCATTAGCAAGCATGCCATTCTTCAAAGGGCCGCGCTAAGAAAACTGCAGAAAACTCAATTTCCTTGCAAACTCTTCATTTTACTTTACAAAATTCACTCATACTGAATAAGCGGAAGCAGACAACATTCACCGCCCTAAAAATCTAAAAATACACACAAATATTGCATAATACACAATGAATGGTTTTTATATCAAGAGGCACAGATTGCAGCTTATGGAGGAAGTATGGGATTGTTTGACACTTATGATATAGCAACTTTAAATGCAAACAGTGAAAAACTGTACAATGGAAAAGGTAACTGTTAGCGCAAACACAAAGTCCATAAGTAAATGGGGATATAGCAATGAGTCTGTTTAAAATGATGGTAGTAAAAGGCAGTTCAAGGGTTAAAAAGCAGATAATATGGCTGGTGGATGGCGGCTGCTGTCCTCAGAGCGCTGACTCTGTAGTAAACAAAAAAGGGTAGAGAAAAAAGAAGCGCCACCTAAGTGCAGTATTAAAAGATTATTTTAAGGACACAAATATCAATCACACTTACAGGGAAGGAAGCAAAGGAAGGCTCATCTGTAAAGATCCTGTAGTCCTCGTCCAGGGTCCACGGGCTGCACAGATGTACGGGCTGCACAGTGGCTCCGAGCGCGTAGCCCTATCAGCCCCTTGCTTCTCCTGTGTGACCCCCCTCCCGGAAGTGTTCCCCCGTGCGTGCCATGCTGGACCAGGCCTCATCCTGATGACCACAGGACAAGCCTGAGGAAAACAGACACTGCATCTTCTACATCTGTGCAGCCCATGAACCCGAGACGAGGACTACAGGATCTTTACAGATGAGCCTTCCTTTGCTTCCTTTCCTGTAAGTGTGATTGATATTTGTGTCATTAAAAAAAATCTTTTAATCCTGCACTTAGGTGGCGCTTCTTTTTTCTCTACCCTTTAGTGAAAAACTGTAGATGTTACAGAATAAACATTTGTCGTATATTCGTGATTAAAATAATTAAACTACATAGGCTAAATTATTAAGACACATGCATTTTTATTACTGTAAATGTTCAAACTGTTATAAAAAAGTGCAAAAAAATGCTAAAGTTTCAGGGAGAGTTGCCGTTTGCTGCTTCTGGAACCATCAGAGCCTCAAACTATTGGTTTCCTATTACATATGTAGATGTACACTTCAGCAGTAGTTTATGAATGCCCCTATTGCGGATCTTCACCCTAAAGTGTAAGTTATGTTGCTCTGCCTCATCCTCTTTTCTCTCTTACAGTTGGACATTTTTTTTTTTAAATGGTGGTGTTCATTTGTGCCAGGCAAGAATTACAGTTTCCCCCCACCCATGTGTGCTCAGATGTGTGGCAGGGCTTTGGGTTCCGAATAAGTCCTGCAGTACATCTCCACACACATGAGTATTCCAGACCATCTGCACATGTGTGGGGTTTTAAAAGCATGTGCAAAGAGTAGACTCCTATTAGGGAAGTCAGGAGACTTTGCACATGTGCCAAATGGCTTTGCCAGGACCCAACATGATATATGCAAAGCAGGTGCAAAGCGGGACTGAAGTTCCACTTTAACTTCTCTGACTTCCTGAAACTTTGACATGTCCACATGAACCAAGGGCAACTGTGAAGCACAGTGAGAGCAGGCAGATAAAGATCATGCAATTTGATGTCAATTGCCCTGATTGCACAGGGTAACTGGCACATGGAGAAAGCTTGAACTGCTACACTTCGGTAGCTTTAACACTGGGGTGTGGGCGGCGTTGGCGGTAAAGCGCCACTATTTTTAGCACGCTTTACCGTAGTTTTTTAGCCAGAGGTATTCGGCCGCTAGCGGGGCGCTTTTAACCCCCACTAGCGAGCAAAAAAGGGTTAAAACCACCCGCAAAGCGCCGCTGCAGTGGCGCTTTGCCGGCGGTTCGGATGTTAAAATAACTGAAGCCAAAGCATCAACATGACAGCCAAGCAACAATTTAGAAGAGTTCAGCAATGGCAGCTCACCTATTTTGCTCACGCTAGATGTACCGTATATACTCGAGTATAAGCCGACCCGAATATAAGCCGAGGCACCTAATTTTACCACAAAAAAACTGGGAAAACTTATTGACTCGAGTATAAGCCTAGGGTGTCCATGTGCATGCCTCACTGTGTCCATACCTCACTGTGTCCATGCCTCACTGTGCCCATGCCTCACTGTGCCCATGCCTCACTGTGTCCATGCCTCACTGTGTCCATGCCTCACTGTGTCCATGCCTCACTGTGTCCATGCCTCACTGTGACTAGACTGACGTTTAACATTGGAGTCTATGGAGGGGGTGCCCGGCTTTAAAAAATCGGTGCTCCCCGGCCGTAGGTCCCCAAGACACCAAACCTGGCACACTTGTAGAGGAGGGGTTGGGCTATATGTGTGCCAAGTTTGGGGTCCAGGGGACTCTACGGCCGGCCAGTACCGGGTCCCCAAAATCACTGGAGAAATGACCAATTAGCATTGGAGTCTATGGAAAGGGGTGCCCGGCTTTGAAAAATCGGTGCTCCCCGTCCCAAGGTCCCCCGCACACCAAACTTTGCACACTTATAGAGGAGGGGGTAGGACTACATGTTTGGGGTCCAGGGGACCTATGGATGTCCGGGATCAGGCGCACAAAGTTGAAGTCGGAAACAGACTTTAGTATAAGCCGAGGGGGGCATTTTCAGCACAAAAAAATGTGCCGAAAAACTCGGCTTATACTCGAGTATATACGGTATATTTAATGCATTATAGTAGTCAGCAGGAAGCTCCAGCACTTGAGTGTACTGTACTGTTATTCTGTTCAGGCAATCGTATGACCCAGCATTAAGAGCCCTTTCACACTGAGGCGCCCATAGCATCGGCGGTAAAACTGCGCTATGTTTACCGCCACGCATTTTGGCCGCTAGCGGGGGAGGTTTTACCCCCCGCTAGTGGCCGCAAAAGGGGTAAAACCGCCCGCAATGCGCTGATAAATCAGCACATTGCGGGCAGTATAGCCGCGTTGTCACATTGATTTCAATGGGCAGCAGCGGAGGAGGTGCGGTAAACACACAGCGCCTTCTCCGCTCCCAAGATGCGGCTAGCAGGACATTTTTTACCGTCCCGCTAGCGCAACGCTCCAGTGTGAAAGCCCTCTGGAGTGAATGTGACACAGCTGTGACAGGGCGTATTGCAGGCGCTATTTTTAAAGCTATAGCGCCTGCAATACACTCCAGTGTGAAAGGGGTCTAAATCACAAGACTGACTGACCAGAATTACAATTATCGAGCGGGTAAAACAAACATATACAGTAAAACCTTGGTTTGAGGGTAACTTGGTTTGAGAGCGTTTTGCAAGACAAGCAACATTTTTAAATAGATTTTGACTTGATATACAAGCGATGTCTTGATATACAAGTAGCGTCATGTCACAACCGAGTATAAAAGCGAAGCGAAGTGCCTCTAAGTGTAGCAATATGGTTACATTTAATGAAGGTACAACATTTAGCAACTCACTAGGTTGAGGATTAAAGCAGGCACATCTAAGTATGCAGGTATCCGAGGGAAAAGTTGTCCACATAGACCATCCTCCTCACCACAGTCAAAGTCGTCCCTTCCATGCTGTGCTCCACGAGCGCTTCAATCGCTCTACTGCAGGGTAGTTTTCCCGGTCATGATTGCAGACTGACAGCGGTGGGAGCCGGCGGTGCATGGGATGGTCTATGTGGACAGCTTTACCCCGGATGCCTGCATACTTAGATGTGCCTCTTTTAATCATCAACCATGTGAGTTGATAAATTTTGTACCTTCATTAAATGTAATTGCATTGCTACACTTAGAGGCGCCTCTCTTCTCCTTAATACTTTGTAGCTCCTGCTGGATCTTGCTTCTAATCCCCTTGTGGAGGCTGCCTTTTGTGGATGGACATTTTATGGTTACACATTGCTATAATCTTTTTTTATATGGACTATAAACTGAAGGACTTATGAATGTTTCTGGAACAAATTATGCTCGCAATCCAAGGTTTTACTCTATTTATTTAAACTACATTGAAAAGGTTACCTGTAGTGCAGCTTTGAAATTTTGAAATGGTCCTCTTACAAAACATTAAAAAGAGAACATTTTACAGGAGAGTAGGTGGGGGAAAGGTAGCAGGAAAGGTTGATGCAGTATCCTGCATTTCTTAGCTGAACTAAAAGCCTGTATTTTCAAGGTTTCTAGAAATGATTCTCTATGCCATGGCCTTAGATGTGGAGCACTCTGTGAGGTATTTATGTGTTTAATCAATTAAGTGGGCCGTTGTATTGAACTTTCCTCAATAAAATCCCAGTAATTCTACTACAGGAAAAAAAAAATCAATTGTCTAAATTGGGTACATTGGTACTTTGGGACATAAAAAGAAAATGGAAATAAGCAGTAATAAGGCTTGCTCTGTATCATTTCCAGCCAGATAATACATCTGGGGAGAGAAAGGAAAAACATGGAGAAGTTTCTGAAAACTCTAAGTTTACAAACCAAAACTAAAACGTTAAAGTGAAACCATGCTTTGCACACAGGAAGTACAATTACAAATTCATAATGTATGCATGCTACTCGCCATAGCCACAGAATTTCCACCACTATATATGTAGGGCTTCTCACCCTTCTGGGGGAGTGCTTAGACCAAGTGCTGTATTGTGGAATAGGGAGGGGGGGGGAGCGTCACAAGATCTCACACCAAATGTAACAGGCGGGGGATCACATAGAAGGTAAAGAACAGCATACCTACTGTGCCATTATAATGTAACTAAACCCAGGACCCTGCATTCGGAAATGCAAATATTTAGTAAATATAAACTGCTTAATACCTTTTCTCATCAGCAATAATATGGCAATCTCGTGACTTCTATCAATGTCTGATTAAAGTAGGAGGAGTTTTCATTCCTATCTGACTGTCATGAGGCTGCATGACCCCCTGACTCTGTTTGTCTGGACAATGCTGATTGGCCCGTGTGCCGATCATATGCACCCCCCCCTCCCAACACTCCAAAAAAAAAACTGAGCATGTGTAGAGTGTCTCCTAGGGCTCTGTTCTATCAGCAGAAGAATTTGGCATAGTAAAAGTGGAGGATCAGTGAAAACAGCTTGACGGCTGCATGTTTTACAGCAGGCTCTTCCGACAGCACCGGGTGCCATTAGACACGGGCCTAATGTCTGGCGGTTTTTATTGAACTGATCGATGTCGCCCGACATTTTGCCCATGTGTACTAGGCTTAAGACTTTGCATGGTCCATATTAAGCAACTCTAAAATCCTGCAACTAAGACCCTCACCAAAGAAACAAATTACATCAAACAAATGCCATTTTCACATGGTTGGTCCAAAACGAATGCCACACAAAGTATGAAAACAAGACCTGATTTTGTGAAGCATATCAATTTGTGCAACTACTATTAGGATACTACTTTCCTTTAGTAGATGTTTTAAGTCAGCTCTGAGTCAGATTGGTTTTGTGAAATTGACATTGACCCACATTTCTCCTGACTTCTTGGCACAGTGACCATCCACTTTTCCTTATATATGTAGCAGACACATCAAAACAGCATTCTCGTGTGTGTGTGTGTGTGTGTGTGTGTGTGTGTGTGTGTGTGTGTGTGTGTTAGAAATAAGCTTGATACAGTATAGAGGTCTATTAGATAAATGTGGCAGATGTTCATTACTGGATGGAAGAAGGGACATCCTCAATTAAAACCATCAATCTGCTGACAATGATTAAAGCAAAATTAACACAGAATTACTTTGTCCTTTCCTCCCGTCTGGAAGATTGGGCCATAACTTACATGTCTCCATGCCTTCATCGTCATCATCAACAGGTGGCTTGTCATAGGACTTGTCAATAGCAGCTCGGAAGCTCTCATTGCAGCCTCGTCCTCGAATAATTCGCGGGCGTGGGCGATGAAAAGGAATGTCACCGTTCAAAGTCACCTCAGCCACGGCTGTCTGCAGACTTTCTAATGAGCTGGATTTCTTCAGGCCTAATGAAGGCCCGACGTCTCTGCTTGGGGAACCTTAGAGGTCAAAAGGAAAAGTTAATTGGTATTAGTACGAGACAGAGCATGCCTGATTATTCATGTCCTCAGTGAAATTCTATGGGGAGGTGTATCTATTATACACTTTTATCTCCCATTTCTTTGTGGTAGATTAATATTTTTCAAGCTACAAATCGTAATCGTGTCATTTATAAAGTTTACTCCTTTAAGTCATTAACATTATCCAACAATTTCCTCTCAGCATATAGAAACAGGACATCTTATTTTACCTTTAAACCACAAAAACACACAGCGGTTGATTTACTAATATTGGAGACTACAAAATCTGGTGTCAGTTGTGCATGGTAGCCAATTAGCTTCTAACTTCAGCTTGTTTAATTAAGCTTTGGGAATAAAACCG
This sequence comes from Rana muscosa, assembly GCA_029206835.1. Classification (NCBI taxonomy): domain Eukaryota; kingdom Metazoa; phylum Chordata; class Amphibia; order Anura; family Ranidae; genus Rana; species Rana muscosa. The sequence continues at coordinate 234,859,736 of CM055122.1, read as the reverse complement.
AGAAGCTGTTTGGTTTCTATGCAAATCTGCACCAGATTTTGCTCTCTCCAGTAAATCAATCCCAATGACTATTTACAATTATTCGTCTTATTATTACATAAGTATTACAATTTCATCCACAGATATTTGTCAAAATGGATCTAAGGAAGCAGTCTAATCGTTGCAACAGTTCTGCATGTTAAATATTAAGAGTTTCCACTAACATACTTGCTACAGTTGGTAATGTGCTATCTGCTGATACGAAGCCATCTTGTGCTGGCAAATGAGATGACATACATCCAGTCTAGCCGATTTCAGCCTGATGGGTTAACTCAATGATATACAGCTGCTATCAGACCAAGCAACCTCAGACAATTGATTGGCAGCTGGATACCTTTGCAAATCAGCATCACTTTCCACCAGCATCAACTAGCCACAGTGGTAAATGACTGGCCTTCCTCTTCAACAGGAATAAATGCACAAGGCAGCTCTAGTTTAGGTGATGTGCATGTTTAACAATACTGTCCAATAGAAAAAAGGAGTAATAATTTATGGGTGGTCAGGTCATGCCTGTATGTTTGATGGGCCTTGAGAGTTGAGATTTAATAGTTTAGATTTTTAATGCGCAACAAAAGTCACACAACACTTACAGATTAATCATGGCTTAAGCTGGCCATACATTTAGTTACTCCATTCACACAATCAATGTGGATGGAGGTATTCCCATACCTGGAAATGATATTCAGGCACCTGTAGCTGTCGGAATACACTGATCAAGAAAACTTTTCCAACATGTCTCTTCGACAGAAGTTGATGAAATAAGTGACTTCTTTCAAGTAGGGATGGCCACACACGGATTTCCATCAGAGTATGGCCAGCTTAAGATAAACAGACCTTTCACTGCTTTCCTAAAGTTGGCTACACATTATACAATTGTCTTGTACAACTTTCTTTTAGATTTACCAAAAATGTATAATATGAGATCAAACCTAAACACTTTCAATTTGTATGCCATCAGGCAGGCCCTTGCACTACATAGTTGAAGGTAAATCTAAAGGAAGTTGAATAAAAAAATAAAAAAAAAGTATAATGTGTAGCCAGCTTAATAGATACACCGATTTATAATATGCATTATGGTTAAAAGTTACAAAAGGCCACATTTCTGAGCTAAAATCTGGCTATCTACCATTAATCTGAAACCTGCAAATCCCTGCTGAAAATATAAATATACTGCTACTATAACTACTGCTACCAATGGCTATATTAGCCTATACAAAGGGCAGGTATAAAACACAAATGGACATTTTTGGAACTGGAAATTACTAAATAGATCTATTTGTCACTTTCTATATAATGGATCCTTCTAGACTAGGAACACTGCAAGACAATAAAATGTGAACAATTGTCATCCTGTTGTACTGTTGAGCACCGTTTCATCCAGCAGCAGTAGGAAATAATGACTAAAGCGGACGTTTACGAGAAAAAAGGAAGGCATGTAATGCTGTTATTTTACAGATGCTCACGGGTTGAGCATTCTCAGCAGCAGTTTTAGGGGTGATCTAGGGGAGAATGTGTGCAGGGGAAAAAATCATAATTTTATGAGGTCTAAGAAAAGCAGCAATTATTTTATGTTTTTTTTTTTTATAATTTCCTGAACAGACCAAGGATAATCGAAATTCTTCATAACAGGTCACAGTTACGTTCACATGGACGCATCCAGGCGGCATCTGTTGAAAATCAGTGGATTCTTGCTTACAAATCTAAATACTGCATGCAATGTGTGCAAACAGCAGCGGCAGTCAGATATGTACTCTGTACTATTCAATGGTCACTGCCATTGTTGTTCGTATGTAATCGTTCATCTGAGCAGTTACATGTGAATAGAGCCTCTGTCCCTGGAGCCAAACCGTGTGCATTCAAGGATGGCAATGCTGCAGAGTTTCCTGTCACCGCTAATTAGCCAGTTTTTATGTGGAAATTGCCTCAGAACGCAGCAAACAATATCTAACCCTAGGGTGGAAAACATAAGAGAACAGGCTGTAAAATGTTTGCTTTGCTAAAGAAATAAGAATATGTTATTGTACACAGCGATAGTCCTCCTTGTTTGTTTAGCCTGGAGTTCCTCTTTAAAAGGTGAACATATGTAACACCATACTGTGGACTGTAAAAACCAAGAACATAGGCAACGCTTTTTCACCATTTAAATTCCATTTTGGTCACATGACCTGAAAGAAGTGTTTGGCACGTTGTTATAAAAGTAGAAGGACATGCCTAAGCATTTTGTCGTCATTTACTGAAAGCACAGACACAGCTTATTAATTAGTATTGGCTTGTCAAGTGCAAGTTCAAGATGCTTTGTGCAGATAGTACTTAAATGACAACCTCTCCATAGAGGATGCCAGGCTCATTACACGTGGCTTGATGTCCTGGAATCAATCTGGCTGTGGACAAGTTTTTGGATAAGAAATAAATGAGAGCAAAAAAAGTTACCGGTGACAGCAGTAACTATTACTGATTCTAGGCTGAGGGGCTCCCTTGATAAAATGAGCTGATCCGAGAGATTAGAACATCTTTTGTGACATTGGGCTGTACGGGATTAGCAAAACACAAGTGTTTCTGAGCATCAGAAATGGTATATTTTAACACATATATACATGAATGATCCTTGCTTTTTCTATACAAGGAATGGATAGAAATTCTTAGCAAATGTGCAGGCCTTCCCTGATGGGCACCGTTGGGTCCACCCTCCTTCAGCAACATGAATGGAATGTGCATATCACAAAAGACTTCACAGCAGAGGAAACATCATTCTTGCCAAGGTGAGAATGGTGGCCGAGCAGACCAAACGAAAGGTAAACAAAGGAAAAGACTAGTTGCAGTTTTAGGTGGTAGGGCGGAGGGCCAGTGATGGCTAGTTTATCTAGAGGGCGCAAGCATAGGGTTGCCTAAAGTTTTGTTAGCTGCACTGCAGGTTTGATGCATTGGACTGCAACCGTCCATGCTGAAAAAGAAAAAAAAAAAAGTATTGCATCCCATCATTTCTTTCAGAGCCCACGAGTGGTGCAAACTGGTTTGACCTGGTGTGACTGAGGCTGTAGGCGACTGCAGTGTGCAGTTAAAGCTTTGGCTATCATCTCACTGGGCCCTCATGTACACCTTGGCCTTGGTAAGCAGCGGAATCACTGAGATGCAGTTGTCACTCTGACCATGTAAATTTGCTCCTTAACTGGCTATAACGCTGCAAGATCTGAAACAACAGATTTTAGGGATTTTGTTGCCAATTAGGTAATTCCAGGAAGGCAATAGGTCATAAGTAGTGCTGCAGCCACAAAGGCTGCTTTCACACTGTAGCGGGCAGGCGTTGATGGTAAAACGCTGCTAGTTTTAGCGGCGCTTTACCGTCATTTTGTCAGTGCTATTCGGCTGCTAGCGGGGTGGTTTTAACCCCGCTAACGGCCGATGAAGGCGCTTTGCAGGCGCTTTGGCAGTGGCGCCCAATCATTTCAATGGTCAGGAGAGGTGTATACACCGCTCCTTCACTGCTCCTAAGATGCTGCTTGCAGGAGTTTTTTCGGGCTTTCACACTAACAAAAGCGCCTGAAAAACGCCCCCGTGTGAAAGGGGTCTAAACCTCTGTCTATTCAAACCACTACATTGCGGTGGTGGGTGTCCTTATTACCTGGCTAGTAATTTAGACTGAGCAAGGCTTATTAAACATAATACATACCTTCCAACTTTTTGAGATGGGAACAAGAAACACCTATTAGCAAAAAGTATGTAGGCATGGGTCACACTCCCTGCCACACCCCCTTAGAGGAGATTTACACAAAAAATGATTAGTTAAACCCAAAAGTGCGTTTTTTTACCACTACTAGTCATTTATATTGGCTTTTGAAATTTACGAATGCAGCAATTTAGAAATCAGATGAAAGATTTAGCATTGTGAAACTCTTTTTGAAAGACTAAATAGTGCATTATACATACAATTATATAGAACAGATAAAAATGTCAGACAAATGAGGAGGAATCAGGGACAGTTGGGAGCTATGCATAATATGCTGCACAAAATCTGAGCTGCCCACCTTTACGTGGTCCATACAGATTCATATGGCCCAAATGTAAATAAACAAATTGCAGAGACTCAGAAGGCAGATTTCTGGTGCTGTGCTCTGCAAGCAAATGCATCATCAGTTTAAGGGAAAATAAATCTCAAACATTTAATGAGGAAATATGCACAATGCCAACAATTTTACAGCCAAAAAACAGTATAATGTGAAAGCATGAATAAGAATTTTAATAGACCATCTCAAGGGAAATTCTTTCAGGCAAATAGATTCTTTCCAATAGCTGCTAAATACTATCCTCCTAAATAAATATTTTACAAGTTTAATAATTTTATTAATTCTCACTTCTCTGCCTTACCAAGCACTCCTGCAATTTTCTTTCATATAAAATGGAGACTATTAAATTAGTCAGGAATTCACAGCAATTACCTTAAAGATATCAACAGCTGTTTCTGCACCCTGGAATAGTTTAATGGCATTTAACACTATCCTTGAGCCTTTGATTGGCCACTTATTTGCAAGGCAATTGAAGGTTCAAGCAAGAGCTTGTGAAGGGTCAAATAGAATATGCTCTATTTATACAGTATCCATGTCATAGCAGGGAGCCAATAAGAAGTCTACTTATAGACTGGCTAAGGTTTATTTTTTTTAATTTGTCAGTATAGAGCTATTTAGCTTTTGATAATATAACACTTCCGAAATATCTGCATATTTTTCTGTCTTAATTTATCCAGATTGGGCCAGTAGCTGCAAGATTTTTTGGGCAGGGCTCTCAAAGCAGGTTTCAGACAAGGTTCTCGATGCCACTATACTCACCTAGGATCATAAACTATAGCTAAATGACAAAGTGCAAGTGCTAAATATAAACATTTTCTTTACGATTCCTAGACTTGCTATTTGCCAGTGGTGCAAAAGACTAAAAAGGGGCCTGGGGTATGAGGGGGGCACATTAGGGAAGGTTGTTAAGGCCTGACTTCTATACTTAGCTCCGTTGATCTCTGCTGAGCCGGCGGATGACTAGTCCGTCTCTGCTCACTGTGCAGAAATGGACCGGTCAGATCTCCGCTTTCCTCTATGACGAATGAAAAATAGGATTTTTATACTCACTGTAAAATCCTTTTCTCTGAGTTCATGGACAGACACAGCCTTAATCTTGACAAAGTGGGTATTAGCCTTCCTTCAGGAGTGACTAGGCAGAATTTGTTAACAACTTCAAAGCTGAACAGCCCTGCCCAGGGGGCGGTCCTACTGGCTATATCCCCTCAGCCTGCACTAAGCAGCTCAGTTTGTCAAAAGCAGTACAAACTTAAAAAAAGAGGGGTGGGTGCTGTGTCCGTCCATGAACGCAATGAAAAGGATTTTACGGTGAGTATAAAAATCCTATTTCTTTCTCGTACATCACGGGACACAGAGCGACATAGTCATTACTAATGGGTTATATAGATACCGTCAGGTGCTGGCACTGGCAACTTCCAAAACCGGAAGTACCCTCCCCTATATAAGCCCCTCCCATCCGGGAGCACCTCAGTTTTTTGCCAGTGTCTAAGGTGTTGGCCAAGAAGAAACGTGTTTTTCACTGAGCTTGCGTACAGGTTCTTTTGGGCCTCAGTAAGCTATTCCGGATCCGACCAAAAAAGCTTCATAGCTAAACGGTCGGTACCCGGGCCTTGCAGAGAAGAGCAAGGTTTTGCCTGTAATGCTTCTCTTAGGAGAGCTGGACCCTGGGATCCAGAGCTCTGGTCATACCCACGACCAAGATGTTTTCTGTGCAGGGTGCTATACAGGTCCAGGGGAGTGGAATCCTTGGGAACCCGGTCCCTGAAGGTTTGATTACAATGCCTGCCGTGATAGGTGAAGTTTGGGCTTTTGTGGACCAAACAAAGTCCTGCGGCGGGGAACAGGTAAGTGGGGGCCCCCAGGAACTTGGTTCTATTGGGGGACCCCCAAGCCTAATTTGTCTGTCTGTTACCTAACGGTATTCCCGCTAATATTCTGTGTATGCCTGTTACTACTGAGAAAATGTAAAAATTTTAATAGTAGGCAAGAAAAAATAAATAAATAAATAAATAAAAATGTAAGACCGCGGTACCTGTGTTAGACACTAGAGGCCGCTATGGTTCTTTTTCTTGTAATGTGGATTTTTTTCTTCCAGAATCAAATCCAGGCAGTTGGTATGTTCTCTGCTGGGAAGCTGTCTCCTCTGCCCTGTTGCTGCGCTCATCCATCCCCGGGCCCTGCGGCAAAGGGACCCTGGCTCCCATCTAGCTCCTTGTTGTTTTCCAAAAAGGCGCCAAAAGCGCACGTGCACGCGCCTCTATTCATAGAGGCGATCCGGAAAAAGGGGCGGAGCGGGTGGATGACGCTCAGGTGTGCGCCGCGGCGCTACTGCGCATGTGCGGGCGTCCAGCGTGTTTTGAAGCACATTATAGCTGGCTGTTGAAGGCACAGACAGAGCTAGCAACAATATAAAGGCACATAGAGGCGGTTGATGCAGGCATCCCCTAGAAAGGCACTTTAGTAGACACCAACTGTGATATAGCAGCAATTGTGCTAGACTATTCTCAGTAAAAGTGGTGTATTACGGCTGGAATACCTCAGCTTTAGGCTTAGGAATATGCCGTCCAGAAGCTCCGGAACTGAATCTTCCAGGAAGCGAAGGGGGTCTCATCGGGCTCTGAGGATCTTGGGCATACTTCTGCTGCACCAGTCTCCCCTGAAGTTCAGAGGTAAGTGACCGTAGAGACCCCGCAGGGGTACTTGGTACTGTGGCTGTCCTCAGTTCACCTGCTCCTGTGTATGTAACAGAGGAGGTTTTTTCCTCAGCTCTGGGAGGATTAGAGAGAGATTGTCAACATTGATCGGTGCCTCCCTGTCAGGGAAAGCACGCCCGATCTCCGTCTCCTCCTTCAGAGTGCCTGTTAGCAGAGCATCAGTCCCATACAGGGATCGACCTGCCTGAAGGGGATCAGGATGAGGTTGATTCTGTTATAGAGGAATCAACAGTGGGGGAACCTTTTCTCAGCATCTCAAGCTGAAAGATTATGGGTTCAGTCTCTGACTAACATGGTCCGATCAGCATTTAAAAATGCACCTTGCGGGGGCGTGGCCTGACATAGCATGGAGTAGGACGTGCATGATTTGAGCTCCGTCCATTACTCCTGTACAGCCCATCCTGATCTTCAGTGTCATCCTGCACCAGCCCAGCGGGACCCCCTGGGGACCCTGAACATCCGTGGCCGCAAATCCACCATCATCCGCTCGTACGGCGGCCTCCGCAGGGCCGCGATCCCGATCGCGGGTGCCGCATTTAGGAAAGCCCGCGGCTTCGGCCTAGCCCTGGAAGTCGGCGGCCATCTTGCTCCACCCGACCTGCCGCCTGTGCTGCTTCCTGGCCCTCCTGCTCTCAGGTAACAGCCTGCAGGGGCCCACCGGGTCCCCCTGAGGACCCCTCACACCCACAGAGGCAGATACATCAGCCTCTGACTGCGCGGCCGCCGCGTTCAGGAAAGGCCCCGGCTTCGGCCTAGTGCTGGTCGGTGGCCATCTTGCTTCACCCGGCCTGCTGACTAGTGACTCTTCCTGGCCCACCAGCCCTACAGCTCCCTACCATTCGGTATAGACTGAGCTGCCTGCTTTGGAGGGGGGAGGGATCACAGCGGATACCTGCCATGACTCCGCCAAAAACGCCAAAGGCCACCCTGGCGAAATTGGACCAGTACCGCCGCCAGGAGGAGGAAAGAGATGGCGGTGCCGCAGGCGGTGAGCAGGACGCTACGGGAGGCGACACAGCTAAACTGCTCGAGGCGATCACATACTGCCGGACGTCCCTGACGGCGCAAATAGAGGGGGTCAAGGTGGACCTTTCACTCATGCGACAAGACTTCCAGAAACTTCGTGAGCGTGTCACGACTGCCGAAACCCGCATTGGAGAGGTGGAGGACACCGTTACGCCGCTCCAAGTCAGCTCCGATCGAATGCAGCTCCAAATCAATCAGATTCTAAGCAAGCAAGATGATATGGAAAATAGGCTCCGGAGGTGCAACCTCCGTTTCATCGGGCTCCCCGAGGGAGCTGAGGGCAAAGATCCTACCACCTTCTTGGAGAAACTCCTTGTTGACACCTATGGCCGCGAGGCCTTCTCCCCCACCCTGGCGGTGGAGAGGGCTCATCGTATGCCTGCCAGATCTCCTCCTCAGGGGGCTCCCCCCCGCACGTTTATAGCAAAATTCTTGAATTACAAAGATAGAGATCCGGGGCCCGCCAGGGGGGCGGCGGAGTGACCTGACCGAGCATGTTCATCAGCACTATTGATTGCCTGTCATCATCACCAGCACATTATACGCCGCAGCGGGAGTCTGCAAATCCTGGTATGTTACCCCCTTTTTTTTGTCTCCCCTTTACTGCCCGCGGCGCATACCCTATTGCTCCTTACCCCTGGGACCCCCTTTTGCCTTCCCCTGCTATAATCCTCTTTCAATTGTAACCTGCAGAGGGGGTCTCCCATACTTAGGGCCCCCACTGACTGGTTGATCCATGTAACTACCCTGGAGACTGTAATTGCGGAGCACAATCAGTCCTACACTCCACATGCCTAACACAGCGAATTTTCGCCCCCCAGCAACCGGAACACGCATCTCTTTATTATGTGACTGCAGAACTTTCTATACCACCGACCCCGCACTGTACTTCTGGTTCACAGTACAAGAAGAGCCTGTTGCTCTTTATTTGCGGGCATTGGATCTTCCACACCTCCCATGTGAGGAGATCGCTGCAGATCTTTTACGTAACAGCAAGATATTTTGGTTTTATCTGCTACCGGTTGTTACTTTCTTTTGGTTTTGGGAACATACCCGCATCAGTTGGGGAAGATGCAGGGTGGGGAGGGGGAGGTTCGTTTTTTCTTGATGGACTGCAATACAACGAAGTGCATGCTAACATTGATACTGCATAGATGGCAAACCTTGTATTCATGTAATGCTACTGTCCCACGATATGTTTTAATGTTTGAATTATGGCATCGATAAAACTGCTCACTTGGAATGTGCGTGGGCTTGGGGACAAGGTAAAGAGATCTGCAGTTTTCTCATTTCTCAAAAAACAACGAGCCGACATTGTGGTGTTAGTGGAGACACACGTTGAGGGTCGGCTCCAGATGGCACTCCGCCGGCCATGGATTGGGTGGGCATATCATTCATCCCACTCGTCCCACGACCGCGGAGTCTCAGTTTTGATTGCCAAGACGGTACATTTTGAGCTGTGTGATGTTCAGTCTGACCCACAGGGGCGCTATGTCTTTCTTTCGGTTAAATTGTATGGTGAACCTTTCCTACTGATGGCATTCTATGTACCTCCACCATTTAATTCTACTATAGCCACAGAGGGCTTGCTATATATGACTCGTCATCCTTCGATTCAGGCGGTGTGGCTGGGGGATTTTAACGCTACGTTGAACCCTACATTAGACAAACTGTCGCCCTCGCCATTATCTACTACAGCTCCAACCCACACTAGATTCTCCCGACTTATCTCTTCCTTTAATCTCACTGACACCTGGCGTTTTAAATTCCCGCTCACTCGAGCTTACTCCTGTTTCTCAACTACCCATAACACCATGTCCCGTATAGATTTTATATTCATTTCTAGTACCCTTGCCCCAAGATTACTGGGAGCTGAATTTGCCCCCAGATTACTTTCAGACCATAGCCCATATTTCATTAGCCTCTCCATCCCATTAAACAAACCGCCCCGTACGTGGCGCCTGAATCCGTTTTGGCTCACCCTGTTGTCGGAGGATGACGAGCTTGGTAACAGTTGGAGAACTTACTTTTTAGAGAATGACGGATCTGCATCCCCAGACGTAGTATGGGAAGCCTTCAAACTGCATGCACGTCTGACTCTGACCTCCTTTATCAACAGGCTGAAGGCTAATTCATCAGCCATACTGGACGGGGCAATGCGGGATCTGTCCTCCTCTGAACAGGGGTACATGTCGAACCCCTCTCCTGATGGAGCTGCCCGACTCAGGTTACAAACCAGGGTGGTTAATCAGCTACAACACGAGACGGCCAGGAAAAAACTTTTCTTTGCCAGACAAAAATTGTATGAACATGGGGAGAGAGCGGGTAAACTGTTGGCCTACTTGGCACATAGTGAGGATAGACCCCCTACTGTCATTTCCCTCACTGGTCCTAATGGGGAAAAGATTACGGAACCCCAGGCTGTCACTTCTGAATTTAGGGACTTCTTTTCTCAACTATATACGTCCCAGGTTTCTACCAGTGACTCTCAATTGGAAGATCTACTGGCGGAAATCATCTTTCCACAGCTAGACGATGCCCAAATGGCTATGCTAGACGCACCTCTTACACTCGACGAAATAACCACAGCGATTGGGAGCTTCGCCAGATCCAAGGCCCCGGGTTCAGATGGGTTGCCCATAGAATTTTACGCCCAATACATCGAGATACTTGCCCCCAAGTTATTGTCCCTCTTCAACCATCTATTTGACAATTTCACCTTACCCCCATCGATGGGCGAGGCGGTAATTATCCTCATACCTAAGCCAGGCAAGGACCCAGGCCTCCTGGAATCTTATAGACCAATATCGCTACTCCAGGTAGACATAAAGATTCTGGCTAAAGTACTTGCCCTACGCCTTAACCAAGTGATTCTAACCCTGATCCATGCTGACCAAGCTGGATTTATGCCGGGGCGTAACACCTCCTTCAACCTCAGAAAATTGTATATTAACTTACAAGCGACACATACTAATGTTGGGTCCCGGGTGGTGGTGGCTTTGGATACTGCCAAGGCCTTTGACTCAGTGGAGTGGCGGTACCTTTGGGGATGCCTCCGTGGCTTTGGTTTTGGACCTAAATTTATTAAGTGGGTTCAATTATTATATCTGGCACCCAGGGGTAAAGTAGTGGCCAACGGGAGGGCCTCCCAGACATTTGACTTATCCAGGGGCACTAGACAGGGCTGCCCACTGTCTCCGCTCCTCTATGCCTTGGCGGCGGAGCCCCTTGCAATCTCCATTAGAGAGGACCCCGAGATTCAGGGTCTCTGCCTTGGTTCCCTGACTGAAAAAATTAGCTTATACGCAGACGACACGCTACTATACCTGGCCGACTCTGCCACATCGCTTCGGAAGGCGTTGCATACAATTGAACACTTTGGTCAGTTCTCTGGCCTTAAAATTAATTGGGAGAAATCTCAAATACTGCCTATGGATAGTTTCCCCTCTCCCAAGCTACAGGCACAGTTACCACTCCAGCGAGTGAACACTATCAAATATCTTGGAGTATTGGTGAATAGAACACCGGCTGACTATATATCCCTGAACATAGAACCCCTTTTCGATCTCATCAAGTCTAGAACCCAGGTATGGGCGAGACTGCCGCTCGGCGTGTGGGGCCGTATTAACATTGTTAAAATGATATTATTTCCTAAAATATTGTATATACTCTGGCACACACCCGTATACTTACCCTTGAAATTTCTCAAGTCAATGGAGGCCATACTCAAGACATTTATTTGGGGTAACAACAGACACAAGCTGGCCTGGAGAGTCCTTAAGAACCCTACTGACCTAGGTGGAACAGCCCTCCCTGACTTAAATCTTTATTACCTTGCGTCCCAACTGTCTCAACTATACCACATAGATAAAACCGACAGACTCAGATTCCTCACCCTCCTCTGTCCACGGTGGACACAACTGACCACTGACCCACTCACTGCAATTGCAGTGGGACATAGTGGGAATAACTCCAATAGAGACCGTGGGTCCCTATTATACCAATATAGGCGCGTATGGGACATCACCACTAAAACATTAACGACCCCTAAACACAACAATTATACCCCCTTATGGCACAATAGACTACTCTCAGAGTTTCTCTTGATCCCTGACACAGAGATATGGTGCGAATATGGAATATATTATTTGCACCACATAATTTCCGATGGCACACTTAAAAACTTTGAGGACCTCCAAAATGAGTTCCTGCTGCCCAATTCTATGCTTTTTAGATTCTTCCAGGTGCGTCACGCAGCCCAAGCTCAGTTTCCCCAGCCTTTGCCACAATCTACGCCCAATGTTATTATGGCAGTGGTTAAGGGTGTGGACCCGCGAAAGCTGATCTCTGAGTTTTATGTCATGCTTCTCACCCCATCATCTACCACGCTAGCTTACAGCCTTAAACCAAGATGGGAAAGAGAGGTGGGCCCACTGGAGGATGAGGAGTGGAGTGAAGCACTAGACTCGTGCAAGACTGTATCCCCCAAGCTCTCTGACAGGCTGACCCAGTTATACGTGGTGCACCGAGCGTATCTCACCCCCCTAAGAATCGCCCGCTTTAGACGACAGTTTTCTACCTTGTGCACAATGTGTAACCAAACGACGGGCACATTCTTCCATCTACTCTGGGCGTGCCCGGTCCTTCAGGGTCTGTGGAAGCAGATTGTTGACTTCCTCCATGATGACATGGGATCCCCATTGACCCTGGACCCCAAACAATGCTTACTGGGGATATTCCCCGACTCTGAGATGGACAAATTCACTAAAACATTCTTGCATGAAACATTGTTTAATGCTAGAAAAATTATAGCCAGACAGTGGATGAGACCCACTCCCCCCAGCTTCAACGATTGGAAACTAGATATAAATAACACTCTTCCCTACAAAAAGTTCATATACATCAACAGAGGTTGTCCAGATAAGTACTACAAAATCTGGGATCGATGGCTTGAGTCCGCAGACACATGCACTGATGGTCCGTAATACTATACATCCTTCTAGCGTGCAATTCCATGAATAGCGTGGACATAGGGTTTTCCACTTATTGATAGTCACTGAATCCAGTGTTCAATCTGAACAAGTTTTTTGATCTACTGTGCCTATATATGTATAAGCCACATTTCTTGTTTTATGCATTTCTCCAGTATTGCCTTGTAACTTGCAGAATTCTGTTCCAAATGTAAATTGTTCAATAAAAAACTTTTTTTCATAAAAAATGCACCTTGCGGAACCATCAACCACTACTGTATCCTCGTTGGGGTCGCTAGAAGCCCCCAGACTGTCTGTTCTTTTCCACTTCACCCTTTGCTGAAAGGGCTCATTTACCAGGATTGGGAACATCCTGAGAAAATATTTATTCCCCCAAGAGATTTCCGGTGGTCTATCCCATGGAGGAGAAGTTCATCAAAAAAAAAAAAAATGGAAGGTCCCTACAGTGGACGCAGCCATCTCTTGTATGTATAAATCACTCACATGTCCAGTGGATAATGTCCAAATGTTCAAGAACCCAATAGATAAAAGATTGGAGTCCTTATGAAAATCTGCTTCATTCTACAGCAAGCTTGGTGACACAACCAGCAGTAGCAGCTATTGGGGTCTGCTAAGCAGTGAAGGATCAGTTGAAACAGGTCTTGAGGGACTTGACAGATCAGCAGGCTTTGCCCTAGCTGATCTACCTAGAGCCTTAGGCTTTGCGGTTGACGTCATAAAGGATTCAGTCCATCAGGCCTCCCGCCTTACGCTGTCTATAGTACATATGCGTAGGCTCCTATGGCTCAAAAACTGGTCTGCTGAAGCTCCCTGTAAAGAATGGCTGGTTAGCGTCCCATTTCATGGTGAACGCTTATTCAGGGAAAACCTGGACAAATATATCCAGAAAATTTCCAGCGGTAAAAATACGCTCTTGCCGGTTAAAAGCAGAGTTAGAGGTCCCTCTTTAAGAGGCCTGCTTCTCCAGTCCCTGGGGCATCGGCTGTGTAACAGTTCCGACGGCCTCCTCGGTCAATTCCCGGGGGTAAAAAACAGGGACAATAGCAGGGTAATGAGAAACCCTGGGTCAGGGGAGGTACAAAACCTCCCCCAAAGTTAAATTCATTGAAGCCCCCACTCAGTCGGGTGGGGGGAGGACTCCAGTTGTTCGCAAGAGACCTGGCGGGACACGATCAGAGACAGATGGGTGCTCTCCGCAGTAAGTCTGGGATACAGATTGGAGTTAAAAGACTCTCCTCCTTCCCATTTTATGAGGTCAAACGTGCCAAGGGATCCCCGGAAGAGAGAGTCCCTCCTGTTGGCACTAGAACAACTATTGCTCCAAGGAGTAATTATGGAGGTTCCCCTGGAAGAATGAGGGTTCGGGTTTTACTCAAACCTCTTTACAGTCCCGAAGCAAACGCGGACGGGAGGCCCATATTAATTCTAAAAGGGCTATACAAATTCCTGTATATCAGAACTTTCCGATGGAGTCGATCCGATCGGTGGCCACTGCCCTACAAGGGGAGGATTGGTTAGCCGCGATCGACATCAAAGATGCTTATTTGCACATTCCCATCTTTCCAGTCCACCAAAAATTTCTACGCTTTGCAGTAGAAGGGCGCCATTTTCAGTTCAGAGCCTTACCCTTCGGTTTGGCCACAGCACCACGAGTGTTTACAAAAATTCTGGCCCTTTATTGGCCAATCTAAGAACACAAGGTGTAATGATAATGGCATATCTAGATGACTTGTTGCTGATAGACCACTCAGTGAAAAAACTAGACCAGGTCGTTCACAAGACAATCAAGTATCTGGAATCTCACGGTTGGATTATCAACCGAGACAAGTCAGCCCTAAAAACCAGTCAAAAGTCTGGAATACTTGGGGCTAAGGTTGGATTCAGGCCAGAGAAAAATATTCTTGCCTCGAGGAAAGGTGTTGTCTTTGAAAGATGTGATCCACTTAGTGGGTACAAAAAAGACAGCCGTCCATACGCCTGTATATGAGGCTGCTGGGAAAAATGGTGGCATCATTCGAAGCAGTACCCTACGGTCAATTCCATTCAAGGAATTTGCAAGGGGCCATACTGTCAGCCTGGAACAAAAAAGTTCAGGCCCTAGACTTACAATGTCCTTGTCCCCTTCCGTTCGCAAGAGCCTCCGTTGGTGGTTGGTTCCCCAGAATCTGGAAAAAAGGGAAATCCTTCAGTCCGATTTCTTGGAAGGTGGTCACTACAGATGCCAGCCTTATAGGCTGGGGAGTAGTACTGGAGCAATGGTCTCTCCAGGGCAGATGGTCGGATGCAGAAAAGGCCCTGCCCATCAATCTCTTAGAGATACGAGCAGCCCGGTATGCCCTAGTAGCATGGACATCCAAACTCCAAGGGTCCCCTGTCAGAATTCAATCAGACAATGCCACAGCAGTGGCATATATCAATCATCAGGGGGGCACCAGGAGTCGTGCAGCCCAGAGGGAAGTAAATTACATCCTGAAATGGGCAGAAAGATATGTCCCAGCCATATCTGCGGTATTTATTCCAGGAGTGGAGAATTGGAAGGCGGACTTTCTAAGTCGCCAGCAATTATGCCCAGAGGAAGGGTCCCTTCACCCCGAGGTTTTCTGGACAATATGTCAGCGGTGGGGAACATCGGATGTAGATCTTCTAGCATCCAGATTCAACGCAAAGGTGGACAGGTTTGTCTCTCGGACAAGGGATCCCCTAGCTTGCGGCTCGGATGCCCTAGTGTTCCCTTGGGATCAGTTCAAGCTGATATATGCATTCACACCGCCACAATGGTTACCTCGATGACTCCGCAGAATCAGGGTAGAAAAGGAACCAGTGATTCTGGTGGCTCCAGCGTGGCCCCGAAGAGCGTGGTCCCGAAGAGCGCGGTACGCGGAGATTGTAAAATGTCAGTGGGGAGTCCTTGGTCTCTCCCACGTCGTCCGGACCTGCTTTCGCAAGGACCGATATACCACCCTTCCTTACCAGCCCTAGGTTTGACGGCCTGGCTATTGAAGCCCACATTCTAAAAAAGAGAGGGCTCTCTAATCCTGTGGTATCTACCATGATCAATGCCAGGAAGCCGGTATCCAGGCAGATCTACTATAGAATCTGGAAGACGTACATCGCGTGGTGTGAGGCCAAGAAATGGCATCCACATAAGTACGTAATAGGTAGGATTCTGGACTTCCTACAGTGGGCTGTAGATAGGAAGCTTGCCTTGAATACTATCAAGGGTCAGATTTCGGCCTTGTCAATATTTTTTCAAAGGCCCTTGGCTTCGCATTCACTAGTCAAAGCCTTTATACAAGGAGTGATGCGTATTAGTCCTCCGGTTAATATTCCCATATGTCCATGGGATCTAAACTTGGTTCTGTCGGTTCTACAGAAACAACCATTTGAACCATTACATCATATTTCTTTGGTGCTTCTCACCAGGAAATTGATTTTTCTAGTAGCCATTTGTTCGGCTAAAAGAGTGTCGGAATTAGCAGCTATGTCCTGTAAGGAGCCATATCTGGTTATCCATAAGGATAGAGTAGTGTTACGTCCTCATCCAGCCTTTCTTCCTAAGGTGGTATCGAGGTTTCATTTGAACCAAGATGTGGTTCTTCCTTCTTTTTTCCCCAAACCTACTTCGGTAGAGGAAAAGTTATTGCATTCTTTGGATGTAGTAAGAGCAGTTAAAGCTTATCTAAAGGCCACTGCTCAGATTCGCAGAACCGATACTTTGGTTATTCTGCCGGAAGGCCCCAGAGAGGGTCAGGCAGCGTCAAAATCTACTTTAGCCAAGTGGATTCGACAGGTCATAATACAAGCCTATGGCTTGAGAAGGAGACCGCCTCCGTTCAAAGTTAGAGCGCACTCCACGAGAGCAGTTGGAACTTCATGGGCAGTGCATCACCAGGCCTCCCTGGCTCAAATCTGTAAGGCCACAACATGGTCTTCAGTACACACGTTTACTAGGTTCTACCAGGTGGACGTTAGAAGTCAGGAGGATGTCGCCTTTGGGCGCAGTGTGTTGCAGGCCGCAAAAGATCCTCATGTCTGATAGCGCTCAGCTTATATATGGTGTATCCCCCCCCTCATTGGGCATTGCTTTAGGACATCCCATTAGTAATGACTATGTCGCTCTGTGTCCCGTGATGTACGAGAAAGAAAATAGGATTTTTATCTGTAAAATCCTTTTCTTGGAGTACATCACGGGACACAGAGCTCCCGCCCCTCTTTGGGGACACTTATTGCTTTGCTACAAAACTGAGGTGCTCCCGGATGGGAGGGGCTTATATAGGGGAGGGTACTTCCGGTTTTGGAAGTTGCCAGTGCCAGCACCTGACGGTATCTATATAACCCATTAGTAATGACTATGTCGCTCTGTGTCCCGTGATGTACTCCAAGAAACGGATTTTACAGGTAAGCTGTTATAAAAATCCTATTTTTCTCTTTCGTTCATGGACGGACAACAGCCTTAATCTTGAAAAAGTGGGACGTCCCAAAGCAGTGTCAAAACGAGGGGTGGGAACAGCATTAAAACAACTTCACCCCAAAACAAAACAGAGCTCTTCAACTGAGTTGTAACTGCAAAACTTTGTGGGCGAAGAAGCATCCGAAGATGCACACACATCAACTTTAGTAAAGTTTAGTGAAAGTGTGAAGGTCGCCGCCTTACACACCTGGGAAACAGACGCTTGATGTCGGAAAGCCCAAGATTGCCCTGATCGAATGCGCCGTGACAGGAAAGGGGGGCGCCCGACCCTTTATGGTGTAAGCCTGATCACGATCTGTAGGATCCACCTCAAGATGGTGGCCGACGGGACCGCTGGGCCCTTCTTGGGACCAGCCACTGAAACAGTGAGTCTGAACTCCGGAACGGAGCAGTAACAGGCAAGTATACTCTCAGAGCTCGGACAACGTCCAAGGAATGCAACGTCGTCTCCTTAGGATTTGACGGATGAGGACACAAGGATGGCAGTACAATGTCTTCCTTGAGATGGAAGGTCGAAACAACCTTAGGAAGAAAGAAGGCTGCGGACGCAGCACCACCTTATCCTTGTGGAAGATCAGATAAGGAGCCTTGCATGACAAGGCTGCCAGCTCAGAAACCCGTCTTAACTGACACAACAGCCACCAAAGGGACTACTTTCTGAGAAAGTGTCAACAAGGGAATTTCCCTATGTTCTCAAACTGTGGTTTCTGAGGCACCTAGAGGCCATGCCGTTAAGCCATTGACTGTAAAGCAGGATGGCGTATGGGACCTTGCGACAGCAGGTCCTCTCGTAGCGGTAGACACCAAGGGACGTCTGCTATACAAGCCCCACAGAGGTAGTGGAGGGCGGACTGGAGGGGCCGCATGCCGAACCCCCTGAACGAACGTTCTCACTAGAGAGTGAGCCACCAGGGGTCGTTGAATAAAAAGACAGCCAGGGCAGATATCTGCCCCTAATTTCCCCACGCTGTAAGAACAGCAGGTCTCTGGAACCAAATAAGTACACGGATGCCACCTCATTTCCTCACAAATGGATATGTAGGTCTTCCAAGTGTAATGGTAAATCTTCCTAGAGGACGATTTCGGAGCACTCCTCATGGTAGAGATCACTGTGTCTTACAGGCCCCAGTCTCTTAGCACCTGGCTCTCAATAGCCATCCTGTTAAAGCCAGTGACTGTAAAACAGGATGGCGTATGGGACCTTGCGACAGCAGGTCCTTTCTTAGCGGTAGACGCCAAGAGGCGTCTGCTATCAGACGCACTAGATCGGCGTACCAAGGACGCCAAGGCCAATCTGGAGCAATAGGGATCATTGGAATCCTCTCTGCCTCCAGTCTGCGAAGCAGATGAGGAAGGAGCTTCAGAGGAAGGAAGGCATAGATTAGCCGGTACTGACTCCACGGTGCCACCAACGCATCTGTCGCGTCTGCCCATGGGTCTCTTGACCTGGCCACAACTTCAATAGCTTCCGATTGAGTCGAGAAGCTAAGATATCTACGTCTGGCATGCCCTCTTTCTTCTCCTTAGCTACGCAGAATAAAACTGAGCTGCTTAGTGTAGGCTGAGGGGATATAGCCAGTAGGACCGCCCCCTGGGCGGGGCTGTTCAGCTTTGAAGTTAACACATTCTGCCTAGTCACTCCTGAAGGAAGACTAATACCCACTTTGTCAAGATTAAGGCTATGTCCGTCCATGAACGAAAGAGAAAATAGGGTTTGCATCCGTCTGGATTTAGCGGAGCGGATCGGATGTCAGCGGACATGTCACCGCTGACATCCGTTGCTCCATAGAGATGTATGGAGCGTCCGTTCAGGTCCGCCTGAAAAAACTGTCAGGCGGATCTGAACGGTCTGCACGTGTGAAAGGGGCCCAAGTCAAATCTTATTCTGTAAATAGAAACCTTGTTACCGAGGACTGTATTTGGTACTGATTTTACTGTCAAACATCTAATATGTTCCAACTACAATAGGATTAAACATTTGTTCCTGGCACTGCGTTATTTTAACGGACAAATGCGCAGTGGCGATGAGCGACTTAAAGCAAGACTGCGATAGCATGGCGGGCAATATGACACTTTGTGGGAACCAGTGACACTAATACAGTGATCAGTGCTAAAAATATATTGTCACTGTACTAATGACCCTGGCTGGGAAGGGGTTAAACATCTAGAGCGATCAAAGCATTAAATGTGCACCTAACCAGTGTTTGTGTGTACTGTGAGATGCTTTCACTAAGGGATGTGCCAGTTTTTGATACGTGATCCGGCACAGGAGAGCTGCTTTGCCTCTGTACTCTGACGTGAGGTGGTCAGCAAGTGGTTAAGCTGGCTAGATGGATTTTGAATGAAGATTCTTATAAAAAGAATGTTCTAAGAAGCAAAGCATTTTTACTCCTGATGATTGGCATGAGCCATGAAACGTGCGTCGAGTTTTGATCCATAAATGCCAAGACAAGCCTGGTTTCAAGCAAGCCTATATTTAAGCATTGTTTATGTTGGATGTATGAATTATCCATGACGGTTTTTCTTCCTATTTGCCTATATGATGATTTTAATAAGTGTTTTGTAATGATTTATTAATCATGTGTATTGAATATTTGTACCATATGAGCCTATATATTTTATGTGCAAGTCACTATGACCACTGATTTATTGTTGATTCAACGGGTTTTATAAATATGGCATGTTTAACATGAATATAAAATAAATCTTATTAATTCTATATATCATCAGTGGCGTTTGTCAAGCCTCATTTAAAGTCCCATTTTTCCCTCCCCGTTCTTTAATGTTCTAAGAAGGTTTGTTCATTTTTCTAATAATTAGTGGGGTCAAATCGACATTGATTTTTGAACGCAGTACCAAATAGAAGAGGAGCAGAATAAAACATTTTCTCAAATGAATTTCTAACAGTGTATTCATTCAGTCCATTCATTAATTCCAAAAATCAAATGTTAAAAGCAAAAAAAATAAAAAATTTATGTCAATCAACATTTGAATGTTCTGATAATGTTCTAATAATATTTTTGTATAAATTTTCCTAAGACTTTTCCAAAGGCAGCCCATAGAGGTCTGTTTTTTTGTGTTCAACCAATGGGTTAAAAACAACCTGACTCAATTACCTCATCCACACACTAAATGTGGCTGGGAGAATCCTCCACGCATAGCTATTGCATTTTGACAGCGGGGAGACATCTCCGCTGTCAGAATACACTGATAAGCATTGCAGGCTATAAGCCTGCAGCACTGATCAAGCGGGGACAATCCGACAGGGTAGTTATACAGAAGTCTCATACATGAAATTAAGTTTGGCTGGTCCCTGCTGAATTTCGATCGATGTATGGCCAGCTTAGGAATTTTCATGTGAACTTCTATTCATCTATGGTCAGCTTTAGCAATGCACAGAAAGTGTTAATGACAGCCTAGACTTCTCTAGCTGCACTAATGGCTCTTCAGCTTTCAGCTGGATAAATGAGCAGTTTCTTACCCCTGACCATCACTCCTAGTCTGTCTAACCTTTGCACTGAACTCCTAACATTTGGAAAGATCACGCAGCCCAAATAAATTGCAGAGAAAAATAATTAAAGGTCTATTATGTTGTCTGCCTGAAGTAATGTTTACTTTACACTTCTTATCAATCTAATTGCTTTCAACTTCAGGCTCCAAACAAGGTTTTCACAACTGGCTTCAATCTCACATAGTAAACTTGAAGGATGAAAAAAAAAAAAAAAATGTATTACCATAAAAGTGACAACTCTTACTTCTTCCTTCTACAGTATATGGACTTGTGCTCAATCTCTTTATGTGGAATGTATTAACCTCTCACCCTTTCAAGTCATAGAAAGAAATACAATTATTTTATAACTCTGTTACAGATAATTCCATCACACTGAGGCAGAATCTCATCACCCTTTGCTTTTACTCCAACCATTTATTAAAATATTTATCTTTTCCAAAAGATGCAGCTTGGTGGTTAAAGACGTGACCGTTCACCCCAAGCTCTATAACTCATGTTGTTCTAGCCAAAGGATGCTTTTATCCAGCTGCTGGACAGCACAGAGTTCACAAGCTAAAACACATTTAAATTTATAAATATAAAATCGTTCATTCTGTACCATTAAGCTGACAAAACAGTCACCAGAGGCTCTTCTATAGATTCATAAATACCACCAACAAAACCAAATGGGACTTTCTAGGTACAACTATTGTTGACTCAATCCTCGCTGTTAAAATATTCCATCATTTAGTTACAGAATCATCATTAAAGAGACATATAAAACCCTAATATCTTTGTGAAGGATTCAAAATTTCTATGCATTACAAGAACCTCTGTAGCCATACAGGAATCCATACAAAGACACATTCTTCTATATTAAAAAAGGATACCTATGCGCCTACCAATAGGTAAAACTAAACTTAATTAAAGAAGTGCTAATATAAAGTGCTAGTATATATGTAAATATATGACATACAGCAGCTACTTCTATGGTGTAACCAACACAACTGAATGAAATAAAAATGTTGAAGCAGCGCTAAATGTCCAAGTGCAAACAATACTTAAAGTGAAACGTGCTAAAAATGTGCTAAAAATCATCCAATATTAAATATACATGTGCATAGTATGCAAAAAAATATATCCAAAACGTTGATGTGTCCCAAAAAATATATTATATAATGGAAAGTTCACACAAAAT
This sequence comes from Rana muscosa, assembly GCA_029206835.1. Classification (NCBI taxonomy): domain Eukaryota; kingdom Metazoa; phylum Chordata; class Amphibia; order Anura; family Ranidae; genus Rana; species Rana muscosa. The sequence goes on along the minus strand of CM055122.1, from coordinate 234,837,746 downwards.
GATCTCCCAAAAAAATAATATAATAAAAGTAAAAAAATCCAGCAACCAAGAACAGGAGAGGAGGAAAAGAACAGGCGTGTGAGTCCGGCTTGTCACATCAATAGGGAATCAACCATCACAGGTATAGGCAGGCGCACAATCCTCCCCCGATGACACCAGCCTCTCACTATATTTTTTTGCATTCTTTGCATACTATGCACACTATGCACATGTATATTTAATATTGGATGATTTTTAGCACATTTATAGCACGTTTCACTTTAAGTATTGTTTGCACTTAGCGCTGCTTCAACATTTTTATTACATTCTTCTATATGTTCATCTTACAGGAACCTGAAAGCCTTTGTGCCTGAGGGTAAAACAAATCTAAATGCCTAAGCACAATTTTGCAACTTTGACATGTGTTCGTAAAACTGTACATACAGTGTATATAAAAAGTCTACACACCCCTTTTCAAAATGTCAGGTTTCTGTGATGTAAAAAAAAAAATGAAAAAGATAAATAATTTCAGAACTTTTTCCACATTTAATGTGACCTATAAACTGTACAACTCAGTTGAACAACAAACTGAAATCTTTTAGGTGGAGGGAAGTAAAACTAAAAAAACTAAAATAATATGGTTGCATAAGTGTGCACACCCTTAAACTAATACTTTGTTGAAGCACTTTTTGATTTTATTACAGCGCACAGTCTTTTTGGGTATGAGTCTATCAGCATGGCACATCTGCAATATTTGCCCACTCTTCTTAGCAAAAACACTCAAACTCTGTCAGATTGTGAGGGCATCTCCTGTGCACAGCCCTCTTCAGGTCACCCCACAGATTTTCAATCAGATTCAGGTCTGGGCTCTGGCTGGGCCATTCCAAAACTTTAATCTTCTTCTGATGAAGCCTTTCCCTTGTTGATTTGGATGTATGCTTTGGGTCGTTGTCATGCTGAAAGATGATGTTCCTCTTCATGTTCAGATTTCTAGCAGAAGCCTGAAAATGTTGTGCCAACATTGACTGGTTTTTGGAACTGTTCATAATTCCCTCTATCTTGACTAGGGCCCCTGTTCCAGCTGAAAAAAAAAACAGCCCCAAAGCATGATGCTGCCACCACCATGCTTCACTGTGGGTATTGTGTTCTATTGGTGATGTGCAGTGTTTTTGCGCCAAACATATCTTTTGGAATTATTACCAAAAAGTTCAACCTTGGTTTCATCAGACCAGAACACATTTTCCCACATGCTTTTGGGAGACTTCAGATGTGTTTTTGCAAAATTTAGCTGGGCTTGGATGTTTTTCTTCGTGTTCAGTTTTGTTTTTTTTTTCAATCAAGCTTTATAGTTTATAGGTCACATTAAAGGTGGAAAAAGTTCTGAAATTATTTATCTTTGTCTCATTTTTTTACATCTCAGAAACCTGCCATTTTAACAGGGGTGTGTAGACTTTTTATTTCCATTGTATCATCACAACTACTTTGTGCATCCAGGTGGATTATACCTTTTTTCAGGACAACTTGGGTTTTCATTTGGTGGTAAATGGTAATGAATATTTCCTAATTATTTATTTTTTTATTACCAAAAAATATATAAACTTGCCCAAAAAAGTGAAAAAACATTTTTTTTACCAAATTTAGCTGTCTATTTCTTGGTACTACCATGCCCCTCTACCAAAGAACAACCCAAATAAAATGTTGCTGCTCCTAATGATCGCAGCTATACCATATATGTGTATGTTGGTCTTTGTATATACTGGTAAGTACAGCCCAAAAATAATAGTGAGCATTTTGTTTTTTATCTTACCTTAAACACGCTGACAATGACACGGACACCGATACCAATTAAAAAAAAAAAATCCGGTCCGAAAAAAAAACAAAACACTGACCCTGACCTTGACCCAAACATTAACCCTGGCACTGACCTAGATCAAACCTTGATCTAGGTATTTTTTTAATTTATGCGGCGTGCTCCCTGCACAAAGGAAGATACACAAATATGTGGCCCCATGGAAAAAAGCCCAGCCTAGTTGGGCCGCATATTTGTGTTAGGTCAGCGTGAAGGGGTTAAACAAACATAAGTAGACATCTAAAAGAGAAGTATTGAGTTTTAAAAATAAATAAAAAACAACACACATACACACACAATTAGGTGGATGCAGCATTCCCGACGCCTCTAAGACCGAGATCACAGACCACCCATTGCTTGGTTCTCAGTCTTCAGTGAGCAGAAAGCCGATGACTGTCAGTTACCAGTTCTCTGCTCTGTCCCTCCAGCTCTTACTAGAGCGTGCTGTGAAGGGGCGGGGGCGGGAGCGGCTGGCTCAGGCTCTCAGTGGCACACAGAGAAGCTGACCCAGTGGCCGGTCAGGCATCTGGGTGGAACCCATTTTTAAAGTTTGGATCTCTCCAGAGTCTGGACCGGCTGAATGATGGCAGGCGACAGTGGACTTTAGCCCACTGTTGGCTGAATACAGGTCATGGGAGTGCAGAACGAAGTGCACTCCTATGACCCACAGGAGAAATAAGGCCAAAAGAGCTTTGGCTCTACTTCCCATTTAAATTACATATACAGGAGGTCTGTTAGACTTGCCAAGAGACCCCCGTCATCAACTTAACCACTTAACGACCGCTCACTGTATATATACGTCGGCAGAATGGCACCGACAGGCACAATCACGTACAGCATACATGATTGCCTTTGTATAGCTGGGGGGGTCCAATCGGACCCCCCTCCTATACAGTGAGCGGTGGCTAAGTGTCCGGGAGCGTTCCGGGATGAGGGGGCAGCCATTCGTTTCCGGCCACCCCCTCGCGATCGCTCCCGGCGAATGGAAATGCCCCCTCTGTCTTTGTCAGGCAGAGGAAGCAGGAGGAAGTGATGTCATCTCTGGTGCGGCGCTCACATATACCGAGCGCCGTACAAGAGAAGACATCAGGTCAGTGCACACAACACTACACTGACACCAGGACACATAGGGACATAAATCGCCCCCCCAGACCCCAGTCACAGTGTCACTGATTGCAGTGACCATTTATTTACTGATCACTGCAATCAGTGACATTTGTGACTGTAAAAGTGTCAGTACATTCAGTTTTAGGTCCAGTGTAGCCCCCTAACCCCCCCCTAATAAAGGTTTGACCCCCTGATCACCCCCCAGATAACCCTTTCACCCCCTATCACCACTGTCGCTAAGCGATCATTTTTCTGATCGCTGTCTTAGCGTCAGTGATGCCGATCGGCAGCCAGTAATTTTTTTTAGGTTCGCCGCAGGTTTTTATAGCGTCAGGTACCCCAATATATTATCTAATAAAGGTTTAACCCCCTTGATCGCCCCCCAGGTAACCCTTTCACCCCCTATCACCACTGTCGCTAAGCGATCGTTTTTCTAAACGCTGTCTTGGTGTCGGTGATGCAGATCGGTAGCCAGTAATTTTTTTTAAGGTCGCCGCAGGTTTTTATAGCGTCAGGTACCCCCATATATTATCTAATAAAGGTTTTAACCCCCTGATTGCCCCTAGTTAACCCTTTCACCAGTGATCACCATATAAGTGTTACGGGTGACGCTGGTTAGTTAGTTTGCTTTTTATAGTGTCAGGGCACCCGCCGTATATAACCCAATAAAGGTTTAACCCCCTGATCGCCCGGCGGGTGATATCAATTAGGTTTTAGCGCCAGAGAGGGTCTGCGTCACACCCCAGGCAGCGTCAGGTTAGTGCCAGTAACGCTAACACCCACGCGTGAAGCATACACCCCCCTTAGTGGTATAGTATCTGAACAGATCAATATCTGATCTGATCAGATCTATACTAGCGTCCCCAGCAGTTTAGGGTTACCAAAAACGCAGTGTTAGCGGGATCAGCCCAGATACCTGCTAGCACCTGCGTTTTGCCCCTCCGTCCAGCCCAGGTCACCCAAGTGCAGTATCGATCGATCACTGTCACTTACAAAACAAAAACACACATAACTGCAGCGTTCGCAGAGACAGGCCTGATCCCTGCGACTCCAGTGCTGTAGGAGGTGATTTCACCACCACAGTTAAATAAAAAAAGCATATATGCCGAAGCATTGGGGCAGCAGGAGCGGAGGAGCGATTTTTCTCCTAATGCCGCGTACATACGGTCGAAATTCCGACGGAGGCTTGCCCGTGGAAGAGTCCGACCATGTGTGTGCGGCATAACTTTTTTGCGGGAGGATGCCCCCATGTTTCAGCATATATAAATGGTGTGTGTATGCCCATCATTGGAAGTGGGTGGATGAAGGGCGGTATTCTAATGGTGGGCATACCCACCGATCAATCTCTTTTTCGTTCAGCCAACTGGCTGCATGAAAAAAAAAGATTGCAATACATGTCCAACAAGGACCAGCAACGTACTGGTATGTTGCTGGACTTTGAATGTTTATACCAGAATGATGCCTGCGGGTTTAGGTATCATCTTGGTATCATTCTTTTCAGCCTGCGGCCGGCTTTCATGTAAAAGCAATCCTAGCGGCTAATTAGCCTCTGGACTGCTTTTACAAGCAGTGGGAGGGAATGCCCCCCCGGATATAAAAAGCGCCATTGGGAAATTGGGAAAGCATTTTATCACACCGATCTTGGTGTGGTCAGATGCTTTGAGGGCAGAGGAAAAATCTAGGGTCTAGAAGACCCCAGTTTTTTCAAAAAAAGAGTACCTGTCACTACCTATTGCTATCATAGGGGATATTTACATTCCCTGAGATAACAATAAAAATGATAAAAAAAAAAAAAATACTTGGAAGGAACAATTTAAAAAAAAAAAAAAAAAAAAAGTACCCCTGTCCTGCCCTGCTCTTGCCCAATGGCGAACGCAAGCGTCGGTCTGGCGTCATATGTAAACAGCAATTGCACCATGCATGTGAGGTATCACCGCGAAGGTCAGATCGAGGGCAGTCATTTTAGCAGTAGACCTCCTCTGTAAATCTACTGGGGTAACCTGTAAAGGCTTTTAAAGGCTTTTAAAAATGTATGTAGTTTGTCGCCAATGCGCGTTTGTGCGAAATTTTAAAGCATGTCGTGTTCGGTATCTATGTACTCGGCCTAAGATCATCTTTTTTATTTCATCAAACATTTGGGCAATATAGTGTGTTTTAGTGCATTAAAATTAAAAAAAGTGTATTTTTTAACCCAAAAAATGTGTTTGAAAAATCGCTGCGCAAATACTGTGTAGAAAAAAAAAATGCAACACCCACCATTTTAATCTGTAGGGCCTTTGCTTTAAAAATATATATAATGTTTGGGGGTTCAACATAATTTTCTTGCAAAAAAAAAATGTTTTCATGTAAACAAAAAGTGTCAAAAAGGGCTTTGTCTTCAAGTGGTTAGAAGAGTGGATGTAAGCTTCCTAATGTTGTGTATAAAATGCCAGAACAGTTCAAAACCCCCCCAAATGACCCCATTTTGGAAAGTAGACACCCCAAGCTATATACTGAGAGGCATGTCGAGTCCATGGAATATTTTATATGTTGACACAAGTTGCGGAAAAACTACTATTTTTATTTTTATTTTTTGCACAAAGTTGTCACTAAATGATATATTGCTCAAACATGCCATGGGAATATGTGTTATTACACCCCAAAATACATTCTGTTGCTTCTCCTGAGTACGGGGATACCACATGTGTGAGACTTTTTGGGAGCCTAGCCGCGTACGGGACCCCAAAAACCAAGCACCGCCTTCAGGCTTTCTAAGGGTGTAAATTTTTGATTTCACTTCTCACTGCCTATCACAGTTTCGGAGGCCATGGAATGCCCAGATGGCACAAAACCCCCCCAAATGACCCCATTTTGGAAAGTAGACACCCCAAGCTATTTGCTGAGAGGTATTGTGAGTATTTTGCAGATCTCGCTTTTTGTCACAAAGTTTTGAAAATTGAAAAAAAAAAATATATATATATATATATTTTCTTTCTTCATTTTCAAAAACAAATGAGAGCTGTAAAATACTCGCCATGCCTCTCAGCAAATAGCTTGGGGTGTCTATATTCCAAAATGGGGTCATTTGGAGGGGTTTTGTGCTATTTTGGCATTTTATGGCCTTCGAAACTGTGATAGGTAGTGAGGAGTGAAATCAAAAATTTGCGCCCTTAGAAATCCTGAAGGCGGTGCTTGGTTTCCGGGGTCCCGTACGCGGCTAGGCTCCCAAAAAGTCCCACACATGTGGTATCCCCGTACTCAGGAGAAGCAGCAAAATGTATTTTGGGGTGCAATTCCACATATAACCATGGCATGTGTGAGCAATATATCATTTAGTGACAACTTTTTGTAATTTTTTTTTTTGTCATTATTCAATCACTTAAGACAAAAAAATAAAAAAATCAATGGGCTCAACATGCCTCTCAGCAATTTCCTTGGGGTGTCTGCTTTCCAAAATGGGGTCATTTGGGGGGGTTTTGTACTGCCCTGTCATTTTAGCACCTCAAGAAATGAGATAGGCAGTCATAAATTTAAAGCTGTGTAAATTTCAGAAAATGTACCCTAGTTTGTAAACTCTATAACTTTTGCGCAAACCAATAAATATACGCTTATTGACATTTTTTTTACTAAAAACATGTGGCTGAATACATTTTGGCCTAAATGTATGACTAAAATTGAGTTTATTCGATTTTTCTTATAACAAAAAGTAGAAAATATCATTTTTTTTCAAAATTTTCGGTCTTTTTCCGTTTATATCGCAAAAAATAAAAATTCGCAGAGGCAATCAAATACCATTAAAAGAAAGCTCTATTTGTGGGAAGAAAAGGACGCAAATTTCGTTTGGGTACAACATTGCATGTCCGCACAATTTACAGTTAAAGCAGCGCAGTGCAAAATTCTGAATTCACCTCTGGTCCTTTAGCTACCAAATGGTCCGGGGCTTAAGTGGTTAAATAAATTGCATGTGAAAGCACAGGAAAAAAAAAAAAGTTGCTTACTTGCGGTGATTTTCCTTTCCATAAATATTTGTTTCCATTCATTTTCACTTCACACGCCTTTGAATTTCAAAATGTTATTACTTGGGACTACTCCAGGAGACTCAAATCTACAACAGCCCCTTCCCTGCTTGCTCCCTCCTCTTCTGAGAGTATCTAAGCGGGCCAGCTCCACCACCCCTCCATACATTTCATGTACTTGCCAGGGAGAAGCAAGGGGGAATACCATGAAGTGTCACTTGAATGTCAGCTGGGGCTGCTGAAAACGCATCCAGGGTAGGGGCACCCCTGGCAGTTTTGGAGGCTTGCACAAGGAATGTTTTAACATGTAAATAACTTGCATACTATAGGTTAAATGCACATTGTTGAAATTTATTGCCTGGTGACACTGGTCCTTTAAGACATTCCAAAAAAATTTATTTGAGATTTAGGGTGTTTTAAATTGGACCTTTCCCCAGACCGTCCTAAAGAAAGAAAAGCCACCATGCAAACATTTGCAAAAAATTGGATTTTTGTACTCACCGTAAAATCCCTTTCTCTGAGTGGAGACACATGGACGGACACAGCCTTAATCTTGACAAAGTGGGTATTAACCTTCCTTCAGGAGTGACTAAGCAGAAAGTGTTAACTTCAAAGCTGAACAGCCCCGCCCAGGGGGCGGTTCTATTGGCTATATCCCCTCAGCCTGCACTAAGCAGATCAGTTCGTCAAAAGCAGTAAAAACTTAAAAAAAAGAGGGGTGGGTGCTGTGTTCGTCCATGAACTCAGAGAAAAGGATTTTACGGTAAGTACAAAAATCCTATTTTCTCTTTCGTTCATGGACGGAAATAGGCCTCAATCTTGACAAAAGTGGGACGTCCCAAAGCAGTGTCAAAAACGAGGGGTGGGAACAGCATATAAACAACTTCACCCCAAAACAAAACAGAGCTCCTCAACTGAGGAGTTGTAACTCTAAACAGCCGCCTGCAACACTTTGCGGCCGAAGAAGCATCCGAAGATGCACTCACCTCAATTTGTGAGTTTAGTGAAAGTGTGAACGGGCGACTAGGTCGCCGCCTTACACACCTGGGAAACAGACGCTTGCTGCTCTCAGAGCTCAGACAACGTCCAAGAAATGCAACATCGTCTCCTTAGGATTCGACAGATGAGGACACAAGGATGGCAGTACAATGTCTCCCTTGAGATGGAAAGTCGAACGACCTCAGGAAGAAAAGACGGCTGTGGACGCAGCACCACCTTATCCTTGTGGAAGATCAGATAGGGAGCCTTGCATGACAAGGCTGCCAGCTCAGAAACCCGTCTTAACTGACGTAACAGCCACCAAAAGGACAACTTTCTGAGAAAGTGTCAACAAAGGAATCTCCCTGATGTTCTCAAACAGTGGTTTCTGAAGCACCGAAAGGCCATGCCGTTAACCCAAGAGGCACCTCTTGCCCTGGTCGAATGCGCCGGGAAAGGGAGACGCCCGACCCTTTATGGCGTAAGCCTGATCCCGCTCTGTTGGATCCACCTCGGAATGGTGGCCGACGAGAACGCTGGGCCCTCTTGGGACCAGCCACCGAAACAAACAGTGAGTCTGAACTTCGGAACGGAGCAGTAACAGACAAGCATACTCTTAGAGCTCGGACAACGTTCAAGGAATGCAACGTTGTCTCCTTAGGATTCGACGGATGAGGACACAAGGATGGCAGTACAATGTCTTCCCTGAGATGGAAGGTCAAAACGACCTTAGGAGGAAAAGAAGGCTGCGGACGCAGCACCACCTTAACCTTGTGGAAGATCAGATAGGGAGCCTTGCATGACAAGGCTGCCCGCTCAGAAACCCGTCTTAACGGACGTAACAGCCACCAAAAGGACAACTTTCTGAGAAAGTGTCAACAAGGGAATCTCCCTGATATTCTCAAACGGTGGTTTCTGAGGCACCTAGAGGCCATGCCATTAAAGTCATTGACTGTAAGCAGGATGGCGTATGGGACCATGCGCCAGCAGGTCCTCTCATAGCGGTAGACGCCAGGGGACGTCTGCTATACAAGCCCCACGGAGGTAGTGGAGGGCGGACCGGAGGGGCCGCATGCCGAACCCCCTGTACAAACGTTCTCACTAAAGAGTGAACCACCAGGGGTCGTTGGAAAAAGACAGCCAGGACAGATATTTGCCCCTTAATTGTACTTAAAGTAACATTTTTGGTCCGCCCCTCGCTATAAGAACAGCAGGACTCTGGAACCAAATAAGTACGCGGATGCCACCTCATTTCCACCAAATGGATATGTAGGTCTTCCACGTGCGATGGTAAATCTTCCTAGAAGACGATTTCCGAGCACTCCTCATGGTAGAGATCACAGAGTCTGACAGGCCCCGGTCTCTTAGCACCTGGCTCTCAATAGCCCTGCCGTTAAAGCCAGTGACTGTAAAACAGGATGGCATATGGGACCTTGCGACAGCAGGTCCTTCTTGGTGGTAGACGCCAAGAGGCGTCTATCAGACGCACTAGATCGGCGTACCAGGGACGCCGAGGCCAATCCAGAGCAATAGGGATAATTGGAATCCTCTCTGCCTCCAGTCTGCGAAGCAGATGAGGAAGGAGCTTCAGAGGAGGGAAGGCATAGATTAGCCGGTACTGACTCCACGGTGCCACAAACGCATCTGTCGTGTCTGCCCATGGGTCTCTTGACCTGGCCACAACCTCAATACCTTCCGATTGAGTCGAGAAGCCAGGAGATCTACATCTGGCATGCCCTCTTGGCAAAGGACCTGAAACGCCTCCGGGTGTAGAGACCATTCTCATTGGTCCAGCATCTGGCGATTCCGCCTGCCAGCTTTCCACGCCTGGAATGTATACGACCGACAGGGCCGGTATGCTCCTTTCTGCCCACCTTAGCTAACTAGGTGGCTCACCCGGATTTGACAATGTCCCTCTGGACAGAAAATCTTCTGTAGCACTCGCTTGTGAATTTGCACCTACGGTACCACCTCGAAGGAGGCTACCATGGGGCCCAGGACTCGCCTGCAAAGCGGCGTGACGACCATCCTGGGGATGTCAACTGCTGCACCGCAGCCCGAAGGGTCTGCAACTTTCCCAAAATCAACCCCAGATACACTAGGAGTTGAGTCGGTACCAATTCTGGCTTCTGAGTGTTCAGCACCCAACCAAAGTATCGGAGGGTCTGACAGGTTATAGACACGCTCACCTCTATTCTGAGCTTGAGGTGGCACTCAGAATAATATCGTCCAAGTAGCCCACGATAGTGATGCCACGCTGTCTTGGTAGGGCCAGAATCAAGCGAGCACCTTGGTGAACACCCTCAGTGCTGATGCCAGGCCAGGGGGGGGGGGGCAAAATTGGTTGTGGTCTTCCCTGGCCGCAAAGCGCAGACATGTCTGATGCCTGGTGCCTATGGGGACCTGCAAATATGCGTCCTTCAACAGAGCGAACCAACTCCCTCTGGAATCTCTGTACCTTAACAAAGAAATTGAGGTCCCTGAGATCCAAGATTGGATGAACCCCCTCCTTCTTGGTACTAGATTTGAGTAAAACCCCTGAAACCGTTCCTGTACTGCAACAGGAATTATCACCCCGCGTCTCAGCAGGTCTTGAACCGCCCCATATAGGGCTTCCCGACGAGTCGGTTGAAGCTGGTGGTTGGAGGGGAAAAAATAAAATAAAAATAATCTGTTCAGATGGCAAGAGAGAACTCTATCTTGTACCCTGAGGAACTACTTCGCAAACCCACCGGTCGGGGATCTAAGATGTCCACCAGGTCGCGAATTCGCGAAGACGTCCCCCTACCCGAGAGATGGGTGGGGACAGACCTTCATGCGGACGTAGATTTGTTCGCAGACTTGTTGGGCTTGCGAAACCAGGGACGCTTCTGTCCCTCAGCAGGCGCTTTATCGGTCTGGGATCGTTTACTTGCCGCACTAGGCGGACAAAAAAAATATGCTTGTTCGTGGTGAAGGAGGGCCCTAGCTTCCGGCGTGGCTCCTTACCCCTTTTTGGATTGTGGGAGCAATATGCTCTTACCTCCTGTGGCATCTTTAATAATGTCATCCAGGGATGCTCCAAAAAGTCTGTCGCCCTTAAAGGGCAAATCCATCAGGGCCTTCTTGGAAGATTGGCCCGCCGACCAACCTTTTAGCCAGAGCAGACAGCGTAACACCACCGCATAGCTTGAGGTTCTGGACAGTAGAGGAATAGTGTCCAAAGCGGATTTGCAGACAATTTTAAGGCCCTGTATCAACTGGTCGGCCACAGCCCCCTCGTCCGAGGGAGCCTCATGTGCTTTAAACCCCTGTAGCAGCATTTTTGCCCCTTCAGTGAGTGTCAGACACCAGGGCCCCAACCACCGTTGGGCGCACAGCCGAGCCGTCTAGGTAGCGGATGACCGCTTCAGCCTTCCTGTCCGCAGGGTCCTTGAAAGCAGGAGCTCCTTCCACCGGGATTGTGGCTACCCTGTTTAATCTGGACACCTGAGGGTCCACTATCGGAGGAGAGGTCCATCTTTTCAGGAAAGTTTCCTCAAAAGGGTAAAGCATCGCCAAACTTTTTTGGGGACCGAAAAACCTTTTGTGGTTTGTCCCGCTCCTTGCATAAAAACGCGTGTCTAGGTAAGACACACAAGGAACACCTTAGTAGTGTGGGTCGGCTTTACGGAACCCGAAAGGGACTGACGCCTCTGGCGTTTCTGCAGGCTCCTCTATCTTTAGAGTATTCCGCACTGCAGTGATGAGGCCACCTATCAGAGCCTTATCGCGTGGTGACCCAGAGTCATCCTCACTGTCCGACCGGCCACGGTCCGCATCCTCTGGTATGTCAGAAACAGGGCCATAAGCCATAGCTGGGCCCAGCTCTTCAGAGTTGTCCCCAGAAGATGGCAGCTGGAGGGGGCACTTTTTACCCCCCACTGCTTCCACCTTGGCAAAAAAATAAATAACAGGACGCCGACATAGCGTCTGACACAGCGGGTGCAGGAGCACCAGATGCCAATTCAGGAGTATCAGGGGGAGAAGCGTCTGCTTCTGATGCCATGCTGACCCACGCACCTGACACAAGGACTCCAGTCAAGGTACCAACAGCCCACCCTCCTAGCTGTCACAGAGATGAGGGGTTCCCCTTCAGAGGACTCACCACCCTTGAACAGTAGTACGGCTGCCGTCCGCTTCCTAGTAGAGCTGCTACCTTGTCAGCTATGTCAGTCTGACCACTCTGCAGCGTGTGTCTGTAGGCTTGTGCCTTTTGAATGCTATTTGATCGGCGCCAAAAAACGCAGCGGGCCACAAGAACATGGCCACCGAGCGGCGCACAGCCTGATCATAAGAAAAATGGCCGCCGAGCAGGCCGATAGAGGCCAAACACAGCGTGGGCCACAAAAACATGGCCGCCAGCGCAGAAGAGGCCAAACACAAAATAGATCACAAAAAAAAATGGCCGCCGAGCTGCAGCTAGAGGCAAAACAGCGCGGACCACAACAACATGGCCGCCACGCAGATAGAGGCCAAACACAGCATGGATCACCAGCAAAATGGTCGCCGACAGCATGGAGCAAAACACACAGGTAAGCAAACTTTTTTCATGGCAGCTCATAACATTTATCTAGCGGACGTACATGCACAGTTCCCACACAGGTGGAGCCCCCCCCCAGGTGAACCCCCGTACCAGCAACAACCTAGCTCAGAGAGCATAGGGAGGAGGAAAGGAAGGGAGGGAGAAAGGGAAGGATAGAACCCCTTACTCACCTCTCCAGGAATGCCCAGCTCTGTCTTCCTGCCGAAGCAGGGGATTACTACTTACCCTTCCTGCGTGGATTGTGCTGGAAGCATCCCAGACAGACCACCTTCCGCATGGTGACGGAGGTGACTGTCGGCCCGGCTGCTGCGACTCGGCCCTATAGACCGGTCCTATGCATGCCCTGGATCGCATAGCTCACGCCAACCGTAGAGCGACGGGCATGTCGTGGACGACCCAGCCCGTAGCTACGCTCGGCACACACTCGATGGCCGAAACTGGGGAGACTACAAGGATCTGGGATCCAGCCTGTCACCCAGTCAGCAGTTGATCGAAGATCACAGGAACAAAAAATAAAAATAAAATAATACAATTTTAATCTGGAATAAAAACCTCCAGGCCTATGGGCCCGAAGGGAGCCATGTCTTCTCCTTAGCTAGGCAGAAAAAAACTGATCTGCTTAGTGCAGGTTGAGGGGATGTAGCCAGTAGGACAGCCCCCTGGGCGGGGCTGTTCAGCTTTGAAGTTAACCCTTTCTGCCTAGTCACTCCTGAAGGAAGGCGAATACCCACATTATAAAGATTAAGGCGGTGTCCGTCCATGAACTTAAGAGAAAGACATATTTACTCTTCCTTTTCTTTCCTAAAATGCTCTCCTGGTGGACATTTCTAGAAAGAGCAGGAGGAGTTCTAACTCCCCAATGAGACACTAAAAAGCCCTTGCCAGAAACCTGGTAAGATATTGCAGTACATACACAGAATTTGCCAGGAAAGCAATGGGTGAGGCAGCCTTTCCCGGATGTATTCAGTAAGACCCTGGTTACATCACCAGTGCCAAATACCAGCATGTAGAGCTGCATTCAACACTTTATTTTCCTAATTCAACACAAAAGTGCAGCGCTTAATGGATTACATATACTATAAGTGATATATGATGCAAAGAAATTGTCACTATTGAGAGTGTTTTTTCCTTTCATGGTAACACCGCTACATGGAGCTTCATATTTACTCGTTTCCACATAAGACTTTTTCTTTAACGTGTGTGTTCATGCACGTTTTTGTTTACTTCTATTTCCATCATGGACAATTCCCTTGCACCATATAGCACTTCTAGTATATGCTGCACTTTTGTGTTTATTTATATGTTATGCCTTGTAATAGGGTACTGTGACAACTGCTATTTTTCACATATACAACATTCTGTATCCAGTGCGGTTTTCTTTTGTTATATCTGGAACCTTTTTTTTCTACTTGGGGTGGGCTTCAAGTGTTTTCATACTGTATAGTGACTGTCATTTGTAATAAGGAATATTTTCATTTATCAAGTATTTTTATGGTGTGGATATTTGTGTAGATGGTTGTTTTCCTAGAGAGTTTTGTGTCTTATATTTATGCGCCCTAGTCTAAAGACACAGTGGTCCCTCATTTTTTATTTTAGAATCTCTTTAACGCTCCATGCACACCAACAAGGGGGCCCCCAGATACACCCCCCCCCCATGTGGATGAGTATGGGGTACATTGTACCCCTACTTATTCAGCAAAAAAGTATAAAAGAAAACATTTTCACAAGTCTTTTATTAGCAAAAATGACCGCTGGACGCCCACCCCAAAGAAAAAAGTCCACACCTGACAAAAGATTTCGTCGTCTGACAGCTCTCCCGAAGCTAAATGAACGAACGGGTGGAACCACCCAATGACCCCGCCCCGTGTGATACACACACACACTTCAATACATACCCAAACTGTGGAATTCGAGAGATAAAGGAAGCAAGAATCTGAGATGACCACTCAAACATGGAATATCAGTTTTAGGGTACTGGTACTTCAAAATGGGCAATCCACTCAAAAATAATATTTTAGTTATAGGTAGCTCCTGGTGGAATGCATCACCCCATGACAGTCATTATCTTGGGTACCACATGTCAAGATCTATGTATATACACCCAATGTAAAAGGGCTTATGGCCAACAAGGTAATATGCAAAAAATCTGCAGCATGCAAGCAAGTGCATTTGGCTAAAATAGTATATTAAATTCCAGAAACACAGTGGAAAGAGATTAAATAATTCAGTGTTTGAGGACATAAAATGCCAGCAGAGAAGCAAGTGGAAACGGAATGTATCCAATGAAAAGCACAATGCTCCCACATAAGAATGATTTCAGCCTAATTAAAATAGCATTCCAAAGGTCAAAAGCTAACTTGGATTAATAAATCACAGAAACTCATAATTGCAGACGGCACATTATTTTAATTGCTGAGGGGAACAAAAAAAACACGATTACTCAGAAGTCATTTTTCATAAGCCGATCATCAGGAAAAAAAAATATGAACGAAAGCTGCTTAAATACATAATTTATTGACTAAAGGCTGTCACATAATTCTTAATCATACGGAAAAGTTAGGTGCAAGTTCAGGGTCAGGTGAGTTTAGTTATGAAGAGATGTGGAGATATAATAGATAAACATTACAAAAATGTCTTCTAGTATTCAAAGTGATCTGGATTGCAGGATATATTTTTTAGCTACATTCAATAGAGCAGTAATACATTAGACTGCAGACATTGTTGGAACAGGACATCAGCATAGTTCCTAGCATTCCAAGGGTAGACTCTTTTCCACTGAAATATCTCCTTTATACTTATGTGATATCAAACAGAAGATATTTTTTTTGTTTGTTTTTTAATAAAAAGTAATATACCAGTTATAAAAAAATAAAAATAAACTAGTAATACAAAAGCAGCAAACATTTATTATTGGGTGGAATTATGATAAAGGATTCCCAGAGGGCTATAAGCTTTATAAACAGATAGCACATCAGTAGCTTTCGCTCAGACAGTGCGCTTCTGCTTACGGCTGGGTTCACAGGAGTGTGGCCGGCTCTCAATGGAGCCAATGCGCCCATCTCTGGGGCGGTTGCGGAGCGCACTGCAGAAGGGTCCTGTGCGTCTTTGGATCAGTTTTAGGTCTGAATTCAGGCAACAATTTGGACATAATTCCGACCTGAAATGGTGAACAGGGATGCACTGGACCCATGCTGCAAGCCACTTCGCAGATAGTGTGAACCCAGCCAAAAACTTAAGCTGGCCATAGATGGATCGAAAATCAGCAAGCACTGGGCAAATTTCGATCCATCTATGGCCATTCCCATTCAAAAGTCAATCTAATTATTAGCTTCCCTCGAACTGGACTGTTGGGAAATTCTCTATACGTTCAGTGCATGCAGTGCTCATCAGCGTATTCTGACAGCAGAGGGGGCCCCCTCTGTCAGAATACAATGGCACAGCAAGGAGGAAACCTTTCACCTCACTTGTGTGGATGGGGTAATACATTCTTTTTTTTTGGTGATAAAAAAAAAATACATCTATGGCCAGCTTTCAGGGCAAAGATTTTTTGGCCATGCTTATCTTGTGTGTCACAGGAGTACACTTACTTTTGCACTCCTGTGGATCCAGAATTGGCTGACAGTGAGCTATTAACCGCTATCACCTGATGTGACAGAGTCTGATGTGTCCACCTCCTCCCCAGTCCAGCGTTACAGAGAGCACTGGAGGAGCAGAGTGGAGAGCAGTGATTGATTGCTGTCTGTTCTGTGGAGACAGAGAACTGAGTTATCAGCATTAATGTGATCGTTAAGGTTTCGGACTTAGCGTCTACGTGGGACGGCTGCAGCATCACACCGATGTTGCAGCATAGATGGGAATATGTTTGTTTTTTTACAAACCCCTTACTTCTCCATATAGTGGAGAACCAAACATATGATAAAGGGCTCAGAGCTCCACCTGCTGGTTGACCACCTGCTATCTGTAACTGTAAAGACAAAATATACATTTGTGATATTTAAAATAAAAAAAAATGGAATTTCAAAAATGTTTATTTTTTTAGTACTGACCGTATTTAATAAAGAAAATATATTCTAAACTATTGTATTGTTTCTTTCAAGGAAACCTATGCTAAAGTGGAAATATATATGCTGCCATTGTGGCCATTCATCTGAAAATGCTAGCAGTCTTGGACCAAAAAACGTTGCGTTATTGATCAGTAGCAAACTCGCAACTTATGAAGCAAGAATTTACTTATTCAGGTGTCTAATTCAAGTACTGGTGTCAGTGGCTCAACATTACAGACAGATAACTAACATTTACAACAGGAAATTTGAAATTATAGTTTTAAGTTTAAAGGCAAAACGGTTTAATTGTGGATAGAGTGGAGAGGGATTAGAACCCCTGTGAGGTGTTTATTGCTGCCTGTGCTGTGATGATTACCACTATTATCGAATGTAAAAGAAAAGCCTGCATTTTGGGTTCTCCCCAAACTGTAAGGGGGACATTTTCCAATGCTGACACTTTATTATTTTCTGATGACAAGGGGATTCCCTCACTTTGGAGGGATTTCTCCTCAATTTCTGTTTTGGCTGTGGGACAGAAAGTAAATAAAAATCTCCTCAATGGGACACAGATGGCAAAAATAAAACTGAAAGGTGTTATAACCCTTAATTACGCTACCTAAAATGAAAAAAAAAAAAAAAAAAAAAAAACTTTTGCTTTTAGTTCTACTTTAACTATAAAAGTAGATTTTCCATTTCTTTTAAAGCGGATTTCCAATTTCTTAGTTTTTTGCTTCAGTTTTTTTGTTTTGTTTATTTTCCTGCATTAAAGAGGTTCTAAAGTCAGAAGGTTTTTATCCTAATGCATTCTATGCATTAAGGTAAAACACCTTCTGTGTGCAGCAGCCACCCCCCCCCCCTAATATTTACTTGAGCCTCATCTTGATCCAGCGATGTTGCAGGAGAGTCTCAGATGGTCGGCACTCTCCCTCTCCTCATTGGCTGAGACAGCAGTAGGGCGCCATTGGCTGCCGCTGCTGTTAATCAAAGTCAGTGAGCCAATAAAGAGAGAGGGGGGCGGTGCCAAGTTATGGCTCCATGTCTGAATGGACACACAGAGCAGCGGCTTGACTCAGGTGCTCTATAGCAAGCTGCTTGCTGTGGGGGCACTTGGCAGGAGGGAGGGGCCAGGAGCACTTGGCAGGAGTGCTGGTGAGGGACCCGAGAAGAGGAGGATCTGGGTTGCTCTGTGCAAAACCACTGCACAGAGTAGGTAAGTAAAACATGTTTGTTATATTAAAACAAAAAAAATAATACTTTAATATAACTTTAAATAAAGAGTTTTCCAAGCTATACTTCTCTTTTTTTATGCTCCAGATCTGTCCCAGCTTCCTCCTCAGTCCAGCATAGCTGGTCACCTTATTCTATTTCCTGGAGTCCAGCCTATCACTCGCACAAAACACCAATTTTAATTTTATGCTTTAAACTAACCTGTCCATTAGGAGCACATAACTACCTTTAATATCAGATTGTGGATAAACTGCAGCTACCGGACAGCTACACAGTCATAAAAAATACTAAAATTCTAAACTACATGCAAGAAAATCACACAACCAAAATGTAAAAGGTTTCCTGCTGCCTAAAATATGAGAATCATAGCAGATGTTCTAAAAGGACATCTTTTTTCATAGCACAAAACAAGCCTCTTAAAAAATATTTTCATATAAAAAAGCAGATGGTACAATAAAGAAAACGTGGATCATAAAGCGCTGAATGAAATTTTTGCTTAAGGTACAAAGTCAGAAGAAAGACATCACTGGGAAGAATACATTGTTATATTAAATTTAGCATTCAAAGGGAAATGACTATCTTATCACATATTCCGTCATAGCCATATATCAAGACTTGTGTCCAGCAGGGCTACACTAGGATTAGACAACTTACTTGGATAATTGAAGGCACCACAACAGGCCTGTACTTCTGCACTGTTATTACATAGTTGGTACCAGAAACTTGTTTATTGCCAGGAAGATGGAGGGGGGTAAGCTCATTGCTAAGGGGCACAGTTACAAAGCAGTAACATTCACTGCAAATTAATACATCACTTCAATATAAACACATTCATCGGGAATATTCACCAGCAGTGATTGTTCGGTGAATGTCATGTTCACGGCTTTAAAAATATGTCTCTTAATTCTATTTGTTTTCATTCAATATCGCACCAAGAAAAAAATCCTATGGGAAATTGGGGAGCACAATTGCACCATAAAGTGGGTGGGGAGTTCGTGCTGTGTATAACCATTATTAAAAAAGTCTATTTAAAAAAAAAATCTAAATATTCTTATGCCGCGTACACACGACCGTTTTTCATGACGAGAAAAATTCAATTTTTTAGATTGGTCGTGAAAAACGGTCGTGTGTATGCTCCATAGCATTTTTCGCGACGAGAAAACTGTCCAAAAAAAAGTTAGAACCTGCTCTATTTTTTCCACTTCATTTTTCACGTCGTGAAAAACGGTCGTGTGTACGCTTTTACGAGGGGAAAAAAAAACGTGCATGCTCAGAATCAAGTTTGAGACGGGAGCACATTCGTCACGCTGTAACGGACTTAAGAGCACAAGGCTGAAAAGTGCGAATCGTCTCTCACCGAACTTTACTAACACAAGGATCAGCAAATGCAGCCCAAATGGTGGCGCCATTCGAATGGAACTTCCCCTTTATAGTGCCGTCGTACGTGTTGTACATCACCGCGCTTTGCTCGAGCATTTTTTTTTCATGAACGTGTGTATGCAAGGCAGGCTTGAGAGGAATCACGATGAGAAAAACTTCGTTTTTTTGCATGACATGAATAACGGTCGTGTGTACGCGGCATTAGTCTACAAGGTCAGTTGTTTTGGTCTTAGATGTGCTGAAGATGGTTTTGTAGCATGTAACATCTGTACATACATATTCCTGTTTGTGCTGTAGCTGCATCATGACACACAGTCAATGACAGAAAAAACAAAGATGAATTGCCATTAGATTTTACTTGGCTACACTATAAAATTATATTGGTACACTACACGATAATAATAATAAAAAAAAAAAAAACGCAAGCATAATCCATGTATGCGTTTTTGGAGCTGATTGATTGAGTCACAGTAATAACTGGTCAGTTCCTTCTTTTTTTCACGTCAGTTCAGTAATGAGCACACTTTACAGTTAGAGGAGAGCCATGCTAGCCCTTCAAAGGTCATGCTGACATGCAATCAGAATAGTACTTCTCTCTTAATCTGCTTTGACCCTGGTTTCCATAGCAACAGCATTGTCTCTTACCTGCACTGTAGTCAGCCATTGCACTGATCCTAGCCTCGTCAGCTACTGTTAAAAAGGTAAATGTAAGAAGGTTAGCCCGGTTAGTGCCCACATTCCACATGCAATGCAAAAAAAAAAAAAGAAGGAACATTAAGATGAAGTCTCAGTCCATGCAGGCTCTTTATCCCCCCGAGAGTCTTAATGCAATATTGGGAAATTAAAACACTCCATGCAGAGTTTGCTGGCTGCAAACCGCAGGCACTTATGTTATTACATGTTAGCATCACCCACTTAAACAGAATTAAAACTGTTAATTATTTTCATCATTTGCTCATGCCAAAAATAAGCAGATCATTTCAAAAAGGCAGACAAAACAGAATAGTAATTATTGTAATGATTGCTTTCTGCTGGTGACACATTGCTTTCCCCAGACTTTGCGATTAATTGGGGTTGTATTAATAATAGTATTAGGAAACAATCTCAGGGGTTATGGTAATACACAAAGCTGACAAATATGGCGAAGTTCAATATGTACCTCATACTGAAGCATTGCATTACATATGGGGAAATATTACCTATGTATATGCAGACATGTATTCAAACTGGAAGTGATTTAAAGAAGAACTAAACCCATCGATTTAACAGTTAAACAAAAAAAAAGTTACATTCCTAGCATACCAGGAATGCTACCCATCACATATTCTTGTGCTCTCAACCAAACTGTCCAACCATCAAATGGCTGGTGTCATAACAGGTCACATGTGCAGCACTATGGCAGTTGCAGATCAAACTGAAGCCAAGATGGCAGCTTCCTTGTCTAAAAAGAATAGGAAGGTTTAGTTCCACTTTAACCCTGCCTGTGGCCAGCAACACGAGCACTCATAGAAGTCCTTAGGAATGATGAGACACTCAAAAGGAACAATTTGTCATAGGACAAGGCCTAGCCTTATCTTTGCTGATGGCAATCATCTGACGGCTTTCAAAACTAGTAAATTGACAATTCAATGGTCAATACAAGTCAGCTGTGAAAGGTTTGTGGACATAATCAGAGAAATCACTGTACAAGAAGCAGAGATGTTCATGTCAAAAATTAGTCCAACTAATTGGCTTGTGTCAACAGGAACGGTTTTCCTGCGTTTGACGTCCATATAGAATGCAAACAAACCCAGGACAACAAAAACCCACCGACTTCAATTGAGCAGTACATATGGCAGTTCAGAGACCGCATTTAGCTACATTTCCTTGGACACAACAGTACACACTACATAAGTGTGTACTGCAGACAAAGCAGGTCAAATGCAGCTTTTTCTTGTCAGAAGCCAGAAGCCCCTTTTCATTTCAAATAGCAAATGCAAAATGCAAATAGCAAATGCAAAATTTGAAATGAACACCCATTGACATGAGCACTTAAGCATCACGGTGTTTTTTTTTTTTTTCGTTAAGGACATATTCTCTGCCTGAGTAAAAGAGCATGCCCCCTGCCATCAGACTGCAGAGAAGGGTCCTTGTTCTCTTTGTGTGGAAGCAGTAGTCTCTCCACAGAGGTTTGACACACCTTCTGCTGAATCGGCAGAGGGCACATTAAATCACTGCTTCCACACAGAGAACAAGGGTCCTTCTCTGCAACATACTGGCACAGAACAGGCTTTTCTACTCAGGTTCAGGCTGCTTGCTAAAAAAAATAAAAAATTAAGACTTTGCACACATTTTTTTAACGCACCAGGAATGTATTTTGATGGCAATGGCGTTAAATCAGTATGAAACTAGGGTGAAAGTGATTCCAATATAGCAGGGATGTTACCATAGCCTGTATTTATTTATTTTTCAATTTATGCTCATGTGGATGTTGAGTTTTGTAATATGATGCCATTTAACTTGATTTCAGCAATGGTTTGATGTGCAGTAGTCACCAAATTGGACTCTGCATGTTTGGACCCTCTTTACACTGATGCTTCTAAGACCCGAGACTCCCTCTAGACAGTGAAATCCATGTTTACAATCGCCACTAGCGATGTGGAGGCCATCAGAAGATCATAAGAAACATTCCAACCTATGTCATGTTTAGTATAGTCTGCCCAAGGCTTATGTTTTACATTTCCGTGCTAACTTCCTCAATACTCTTAAAGCATAGGTCTTCTCGGGGAGGGAAGTAGACCTTATTTTTAGACCTTACCTTATATTATGAAGAAACAGCAGGCAATACTTTTTCACTAAAGAGTCCTGTGATTCAGGGACTATTCAAATGCTTATTCAGTGAAGCCGACGCTCTCCTATTGTGCTTGATAGAGGCTACATAGAACCATTATAAATTGTTCCATGTTAACTATAGAACAGTGTAATTCTGCACTATACATGCAAAATGACTGCACAGTCACAAGACATCAAAGGGTTACAGTTCTGATTAATATTTTCCAGAGATACAAAATCTAGACTGTGAATGGTACTATAAGAAATAATACCTCATGCCCAGTATAATTGCACCCAACCACGCTATTGATTGGCCTTATACTGCAGCTAAAATCTACATTGTGAGCCATTTAATCTTATTATCCCGGTGAAATAATACCTAGCTCTCTGCAAGCTGGCAAAGTCACATTGCTTTTATAAGTACTCTGGCAAAGACAGTCAATTAAACTAATAGCTGCCGAGATTAAATCTAAAAGTAAACACTTTGTTTCAGTAGTAACGAGTCAAATGTTCAGAGTTATTCTGCTTTCCGAGTGTTTTCCCCTAATATTTTGAAACCTGCTTAGTGACCTGTCATTGCCTGATGAGAATATCCTTCTCACAGCACACATTAAGGCTACATTCACACGGGAAATTAGGTGCATACAGCAGATTCCTGCCAAACACTCAATGACCATCTATCCCTAGCTGAAAGTAGCAGCTGGATGTGCGCCTACATGCAAACGGCCACTGTCAGCCTGTCATTGCTTTGTACAGGGTTCCCGGTTGCAGCTGCTCACATACCTCTGTGATCCAAGCGGCAGGAATCCACCAATTCTTGCTGCAGGAATCTGCCAAATGCCCCTAATCCCGTGTGAATGTAGCCTTATCAAATCAAACGCTACTAACAGCACTGCGGGGAGCACTTCAATTCTACATTTCCCAGAATGTACAGTAAAAGTAGACCTGCAGATCCTCTACTTAGCTTCCTCTATCAAAGTTATTATATAGAATGTTACAGGATTGCTGTCTGTGATTAGAATGCCATCTTCATTTTTTTCACATATATAAAATGAAACTGAAAAATAATGTTTTTCAACAATTTGTCCCAAGCTTTTCTAACCCAATGACTACAGCTTGGTGAAATGACTCAAAGCTGTTAACCTTATTTTGTCAGAGCACGATTAGAACAGATCTGTGTACTTGATGTAAATTATTTAACCAATGATGTCTCCAGTGTTTAAGGGAGTGGTAAATTCTGCTTCATCTAGTCTCAATAGCAAATGAACATTAGTATTCTGACAGTGGGGATCCTACCCCGCTCTCAGAATACAGTGATCAGTGTTGCTGGTTATAGCCAGTGGCACTGATAAATTGGGAAAAACACAACAGGCTGGTTGTACACAAATCAATCAATACATGCCCAGCCTGTCCATACATGGATTCAAATTCAGCCGGTCCCTGCTGAACCTTCCAGATTTTGATCCATGTATTGCCACATTAAGTCTCTATGTCAGTCTTAAGTAGGCTCCAGGCTGTCAATATTATTCAGCTTTGAGGTCGAAGGGCTATGTAATACAATAAAGAGCTGCATTAAATATGGGCCTTATATAGGGCACCACCAAGCATCAATAGTTTGGATTAATCAGCGAGAAGCAGAGACGGGATAGAAAAAAAAATGTATCCGATCGGTATGGTTTTCCACCAGTAAGCAAGAATTGTCTGCAGAGTGACTTGCATACCTTGCAATGTGGGTTAAATCCAAATGGTCACAGAATGCAATCATTTTAGCTTAGAGAAGTACTGGAAGATTCAGATGACTGGAGGCACGTTCCATCTGGCTTCTGATGTATGCCCAATAAATGTAAATCAATGTCAAATTACAGTCATAAAAACAAAGTTAAACTCAGGGCAACAATTTCTTATTAAAATGTATTTCAAAGGATATATAATCCACTCTGTGAGCATCAAATGCCTTTGAAAACCCAGACATTACCTTGTAAATGTATCAGTGACATCATCACTGTGCTGCACGCAGCATGCACATGGAGCAAAGCTGTTGGCAGGACCCAGCAGGTCCACCTACTGCAGGCTGCGTGCAGGAGCTAGAGGGGGACATATAAAAGACCAGTCACCCTGTACAAAAAGGGGGAAGCAATGACCTATCTTTATTTGGGAAACGCCTGTACAGAGGCAAAGTGCAGTAGTTGTTTCAAGCTGAATTGCTGTGCAAATCTGGAAGAAATACCAAGGAAGTATACCAAGAATGTAAGAGTATGAATACACTCGCCTTTTGTATTTAGACCAGGGGTAGGCAACCTCGGCCCTCCAGCTGTGGTGAAACTACAAGTCCCACAAGACATTACAAGACCCTGACAATCACAGGCATGACTCCTAGAGGCAGAGGCATGATGGGATTTGTAGTTTCACCACAGCTGGAGTGCCGAGGTTGCTTACCCCTGATTTAGACAATATTAGTTTAGGCCAGATTTGAACATAAAAAAAATGGATAAAAAAACTAAAAAACAAGGCATTCTTGGGGCTACAAGTGTGGTATTATGGAGACCAATTCAAATGCTGCTGCTACTACGACTGGGTTCATCTGTTGTGCAGTGGGAAATGATGACCTTTGAATAAGTCCCAGTATCTGCTTATCAGAAGACACAGCAAACGTCATATGTTTGGCTAATGCTTGCACGACTGCCGAACTACCTCCGTCTGGCTGGGGCTGGCAGATCAGAAATAAAATGATATTTAAAGAATTAATTTATCTGAGTGAGAAAGGAAGGTGCTGAGCTCTTTTATCTATGAACTTGTCATGGGGAATAAATCCATATCTTATTTTATATACTGTAGATACAGAAGAACAGTTATACCCAGCAGGCTGCAGGAAGGTTGTGCCTCATAAAGCCATTCTGCAAGGCAGGATTGTGAACAGATAAACTACACAGTGATGATGGAAATACTACATTTCAGGAATTTTAATTCGAATTTTAAGGAATTATCTCACAGACAACTCCAACAGCTGTCATTAGATATTCATCTGTTTTCAGTGGAAATGGGTTTTGAAGGATTAAAAATAATCCATGATTACTACAAAAGAAGAAAAGAAAGTGACTTTTTTCTCTAGGTACATATATTTGATAATGACACAAAAAAAAAAATCTCATCTATACGTAGTGTGACTGATGGAAGAGATTTTCCACAAAAAAAAAAAAAAAAGTTAACCACAATGTTTAAGAAATAAAAACATTTGTTACCTAAATCCATGCTTTTGGATTTTCGGGTTTTAACAAAGTCCAACTGACTGGCGTCTCCAAACTGCTTGGTGCGTTTCTCGGACATGCTCTGGCGACCAAACCCCTCTCTCTGGAAGGCAAGGGATGGATCTACATCTGGACTCAAAGTGCTGAAAGAAATTTAAAATAGTATTCATAATCACTAATCAAGAAATAGTGTGTTTGTCAGTGCGAGTGTATGTATTTCACAAGGCATATGTTCTACACAGACACATTAGACAGATTAAATGAGAATTTTGCCTTTTGGGAAAAAATACATGCACATATTTTTGCAGAAAGAAAGGTGCATTTATTCTTATTTCCTGCAGAAGCATGCAGAGCATTGCACCTGTGATCAGTGGCTCTTGAATGCAATGTCAGTCTCCTTGCAGACAAGCCCTACAGCTGTCAGCCCACACCTCTGCACAGGCTGTCTGTTTAAAAGCTCTTCAGTGCCCTTGCAGTTCATTGGGAACTACAAGCCATCTGCCGCGGTGGCATCCAGGACTTGTGAATAAATAATGCTTAGGGGAAGGGGGGGGGGGGGTGGGGATAGAGAGAATGCTGGAGCATGACCCTACTAGGAATGGGCTCAGGCATGTTCAGGATCCTAGTTCTAATCACAGGCAGCGAGATATTTCCTGATCCGCAGCTGCACAGATCAAGCAATGTCTCACTGCCTCTGATTAGCGATGTGCAGTGTCGGCTTCCTGGCGGGATTAGGCAGGTGGGTTGGGACTAGGAACCTGAACAGGCCCGAGCTCATCTCTACACCCTACATATGGGTGTAATGTTTACCATGCTTCAAAAGGTGAACTTGGCCTTAACATTGCTGCTGGCTAAATTTAAAGACAATACCAGCTTTATTATTCCCCCCCCCCCCCCTTTAGGCTTTTCTGGCTATTAGCAACATGTATAAATATATAATTGATCCATATAGTGAACTTGGTGTTGCGTTCCTCACTTTAAGGTCATCACAAAGGACAAGGGCAGCACTTTTTACATCTGGAGGAAAAGAGATTTAATCTTCAAATACAGAAGAGTTTCTTCACAGTAAGAGCTGTGAAAATGTGAACTAGATTCCCTCAAGAGCTGGTTCTGTTTTGCTCAGTATTAAAAAACAAACAAAAAAAAAGGCCTGGATTCTCTCCTAAATGTACAGAATATAACTGGGTACTAATATTTATAGGTAAAGTTGATCCAGGGAATATCCAATTGCCTCTCAGGACTTTTTTCCCGTGCTACAGCAAATTGAATCATACTTTGCCTTCCTCTGGATAAACTGTGGGTATAGGATTGTGTATATGGGATTGTATGATTTTTTTTTCCTTTTATTGGTTGATCTAGATCAGGGGTCTCAAACTGGTGGCCCCCGGCTGTTGTGAAACTACAAGTCCCATTATGTCTCTGCCTGTGGTATTCATGCTTGTAACTGTCAGTCTTGCAATGCCTCAGGTACTTGTAGTTTCATAACAGCTGGAGGGCCTCCAGTTTGAGACGCCTGATCTAGGTGGACGTGTGTCTTTTTTCAACCAGACTAACTAGGTTAGCCTCTTTTATGTACATTACTGACCCTGATTTTATGGTCCTACAGAGGGCAGCTTTAACTTTATTCCTGGGCTAAGCCTTACCAACCACCCTTATGGCCATCAAGAGTGCCCATTATAGCCATACAAGTGCTAACACTACTAAGTTTAAAGGGGGGATTGGAAAGCTTAACCTAAATTGAATAATGTCTAATTCTAGAAGTTAGGGTACTTGTAAAACACCTGTCACCTCAAGGACACACAGGAAGCAATTTTTTCCCACGTTCCATTCATACTGCAATGCAGCCTAGGGCGCGATGCGATAAAATACTGACACGCTGCATTTTATTGCAGCGCACCATCGACAGCTTTACTTTAAAGTATATTTCCACTTTTACAGCTACATTGGGAAAACACTGATTTTATATTTGTTACATGTCCTCATTCACATAGCATAACTAAAATATTCAAAACTTGTTGCTTACCTTTTAACTCAAAGATTCTGCCTATCTTTTCCATTATCTTTATCTAATGTTAAGGAGAGGGCTAGACAGTTGTTTGCAAAGCATTATTAACTCTGTCTGTAGTGTGCTGGCAGATCCTCATCAGCTGTATACCAGATGTGCAGGACTGTGTCTTAAAGGGTTAAAGCAGAACCCCTATATACCACTGACATTTTCTGCTGGGGCTTCAGGAGCCATTCATTCTGATACACTGGTACCATGCCAAGAATGTATGCTGAGATTGGCACATACAGCTCAGTGTCAATGCAAGAGAAGATTTCAAACAGGCAGGTAAATTTGTTTTATTGCAGAGAAAGAGAAAAACAATAAAAATCTGCTTGCTCGAAAAAAAATTAACTGAAGGTTTACTTCTACTTTAAAGATCTCAAGCCTTGGGTGAAACATTGTTTATGCACTTAAAAAAACACTGCCTCTACATCTGTCCCCAACTTGCACATTATTCTGAATACTTCCTAACTGCCTATAGATTCCTAAGTATAACTGTACTGTCCTTATCTCTCCACCGAGACTCCTGTAATATTCTTATCTCTCCACCGGGGCTCCGAGATCTCAACCAACTCCGTCACAGTCCGATGACTCACAGCGACATCAGCCAGCTCCACCTCTTCTCCCTACTTAAACGGCCGACACCCTTTGCTTGGTGTTCGTGCTAGGAACCTGACACCAGGTAAATGGCTCCAGCAGCTGACGACCGACTTCCATCTCACTATTGGGCCGGATAGAGCCCCGACTTCCATCTCACTATTGGGCCGGATAGAGCCCCGACTTCCATCTCACTATTGGGCCGGATAGAGCCCCGACTTCCATCTCACTATTGGGCCGGATAGAGCCCCGACTTCCATCTCACTATTGGGCCGGATAGAGCCCCGACTTCCATCTCACTATTGGGCCGGATAGAGCCCCGACTTCCATCTCACTATTGGGCCGGATAGAGCCCCGACTTCCATCTCACTATTGGGCCGGATAGAGCCCCGACTTCCATCTCACTATTGGGCCGGATAGAGCCCCGACTTCCATCTCACTATTGGGCCGGATAGAGCCCCGACTTCCATCTCACTATTGGGCCGGATAGAGCCCCGACTTCCATCTCACTATTGGGCCGGATAGAGCCCCGACTTCCATCTCACTATTGGGCCGGATAGAGCCCCGACTTCCATCTCACTATTGGGCCGGATAGAGCCCCGACTTCCATCTCACTATTGGGCCGGATAGAGCCCCGACTTCCATCTCACTATTGGGCCGGATAGAGCCCCGACTTCCATCTCACTATTGGGCCGGATAGAGCCCCGACTTCCATCTCACTATTGGGCCGGATAGAGCCCCGACTTCCATCTCACTATTGGGCCGGATAGAGCCCCGACTTCCATCTCACTATTGGGCCGGATAGAGCCCCGACTTCCATCTCACTATTGGGCCGGATAGAGCCCCGACTTCCATCTCACTATTGGGCCAGATAGAGCCCCGACTTCCATCTCACTATTGGGCCGGATAGAGCCCCGACTTCCATCTCACTATTGGGCCGGATAGAGCCCCGACTTCCATCTCACTATTGGGCCAGATAGAGCCCCGACTTCCATCTCACTATTGGGCCGGATAGAGCCCCGACTTCCATCTCACTATTGGGCCGGATAGAGCCCCGACTTCCATCTCACTATTGGGCCGGATAGAGCCCCGACTTCCATCTCACTATTGGGCCGGATAGAGCCCCGACTTCCATCTCACTATTGGGCCGGATAGAGCCCCGACTTCCATCTCACTATTGGGCCGGATAGAGCCCCGACTTCCATCTCACTATTGGGCCGGATAGAGCCCCGACTTCCATCTCACTATTGGGCCGGATAGAGCCCCGACTTCCATCTCACTATTGGGCCGGATAGAGCCCCGACTTCCATCTCACTATTGGGCCGGATAGAGCCCCGACTTCCATCTCACTATTGGGCCGGATAGAGCCCCGACTTCCATCTCACTATTGGGCCGGATAGAGCCCCGACTTCCATCTCACTATTGGGCCGGATAGAGCCCCGACTTCCATCTCACTATTGGGCCGGTCAGACCCCCTCTTACTTCCAGCTTTTGGGTCAGCCAGAGCCCCAGTCCTCTCACAGCAAGTATTCCTCCGTATACTATAACCTATTATCCTGTGTACTGCTACTTCACCTAAGTTTCCTCTGGAACTCCATGTTATGACTAGGTACTACCAAACTAAATAAAACCACTAGTATTCCCAAATTATCTGAGTCTCTATATCTGATTTCTGCCTACTTATAGTTAACTGTTAAGTATATCATATATACCTCCGAAGCTGTGATCCACACCAAACTTTATAGTAACATTGCCTGAAGCGTTACAATAACCCTGCTCCAAACAACAAGATAAATAAGAATAATTTTTTGTATAATTTTTAGGTATGCTGTGTGAACATGTAGTGGGAATTTCTCAAATCTGAATGTAATAGGTGAAATACACTTTAAACTGTAGCGCATCTGTTACTTAACAAAGGATAAATAATGTGAAGCAAATAAATCCAGGGTAGAAAATGTGAAAACGCTTAACTTAGGTTTTAAAAGGGCACCAAAAATTGAATTTAGCCACAGACATAACACACTTATTTAAAGTGTCACTCCATAAGCGCTTGGCAGAACAAACACTTCCAAATGTCCTGAAAGTCACCTTTCCCCATTTATTACTGAGCACGGTCATTAAGCTGCGTCCCACCAGCACAGTCATCCCTCTTCCGTCCAATTATTAAAATATTCATCAGGTTTTTACAGGCTCAAATCTACTCCCCGGGAATGATTTGAGAAGAGCTTCCCCACCCGGCGACCCTGCATATTATTAACATTCCTTATATTAATCCCTTCTTATTGCACTTTTTGTTTTCATAATATTTTCATGAAGGATTAGGAAGATAATGTCATGCTGGACGGCATACATTTCCCTCTGTGATTCAGAACAGCTGCCAGGCTTGTTTGTATAACCCTCGTATGTCCATTGTGACTGCTCCAAGTTTCTGCCTCTGAGCATGAGCTTGTGGAGAACACGCCGATCCCCTCTGTCTACTTGGCCCCCTGAATTGAACTGCATGGCTTTATTGTTAATGAATCTGGTCTTTAATGGCTGTTTAATAATGAGTGCACTTTGATTGTGAATACAGAAACCAGAAAGTTACATGTTTAGAACTGGCTGTACCATAAGATGATTCGCTATGTCTTGATGGGTGATGGTCCTAATTAATATGGCACAAGTAGCATGATATTTAATCAGAAGCCAGTGACATTAGCTAAATACTCTGAATACACTAATAGTTTATTAAGAAAGAGCGACAGGTAAAAATTCCTTACAAGCATGCAAAACTTAATTGGCAATTCCAGGCAATAAACAAAAAAAAAAAGAAGCTGTTATGTTAAAACAGCATTTATATATTTTGTATATATATATATCTATATAGAGATATATTATATTATATATATATATATATTGTACAGGACGCCAAGGTTGGGTCCTGGATGGGTGCTATGTAGCACCAATATTTGGGTTATGGTCCCTTTAACGAGTGGTAATAGTGTTCAGGAGGTCACCCAATGGGTGAGGAATTTCTGGCAAAATAAATAGTCCAGAGAGGACTGGCTCGCAGTCCTCTTTGTCTTAATAGAGAGGTATTTGGGGCCCGGAATTTCGGAGGCTCTAAAGTGACATTCGGGTGGTATAGAGCCTCCACTCCTGACCACTGGGAGGCAGCACACAGGGGGTTAAGGGCTTCCAGGAACACAGCTCATAAAACAGGAAGTGATGCTAGAGGTGTGGGGAAGGAGTATGAGGATTGCACCTGTGGAGAGGAGCTGTCTGTTTGCTGGGAGCTTGGAAAGATTCAGCAAGGGCTCTGGAAGTTCCCCTACAAAACTGTATGTGTCTTTCCTTTGGTTTATTTTTGTGCTGAAGATAAGCAGGACTTTTGATTTATGCTGGAAGATAAGTGGACTTTAGTTTATACTTTTCTGTGTGCTGAATTAAGTGTTATTTTTGCTTTATTCACAAATAAAAGCCTTTCTGTTGAAAAGTCAACGGTTTATGCACTTAGTCCCGTGGAGCTATAATCCCCAAAAGTTCACAATATATATATCTATATAGAGATATATATATACACACACACACACACACACACACACACACACACACACATATATATATACATACATACATACATACACATACACACATATACATACATACATACATATATATATATACACATACAGTTGCAATAAAATAAAAAGTATGTGAACCCTTTGGAATGATATGGATTTCTGCACAAATTGGTCATAACATGTGATCTGATCTTCATCTAAGTCACAACAATAGACAATCACACTCTGCTTAAACTAATAACACACAAATAATTAAATGTTACCATGTTTTTATTGAACACACCATGTAAACATTCACAGTGCAGGTTGAAAAAGTATGTGAACCCTTGGATTTAATAACTGGTTGAACCTCCTTTGGCAGCAATAACTTCAACCAAACGTTTCCTGTAGTTGCAGATCAGACGTGCTCAACGGTCAGGAGTAATTCTTGACCATTCCTCTTTACAGAACTGTTTCAGTTCAGCAATATTCTTGGGATGTCTGGTGTGAATCGCTTTCTTGAGGTCATGCCACAGCATCTCAATCGGGTTGAGGTCAGGACTCTGACTGGGCCACTCCAGAAGGCGTATTTTCTTCTGTTTAAGCCATTCTGTTGTTTATTTACTTTTATCCTTTGGGTCGTTGTCCTGTTGCAACACCCATCTTCTGTTGAGCTTCAGCTGGTGCACAGATGGCCTTAAGTTCTCCTGCAAAATGTCTTGATAAAGTTGGGAATTAATTTTTCCTTCGATGATATCAATCCGTCCAGGCCCTGACGCAGCAAAGCAGCCCCAAACCATGATGCCCCCACCACCATACTTCACAGCTGGGATGAGGTTTTGATGTTGGTGAGCTATGCCTCTTTTTCTCCACACATAGTGTTGTGTGTTTCTTCCAAACAACTCAACTTTGGTTTCATCTGTCCACGGAATATTTTGCCAGTACTGCTGTGGAACATCCAGGTGCTCTTGTGCAAACTGTAAATGTGCAGCAATGTTTTTTTTGGACAGCAGTGGCTTCCTCTGTGGTATCCTCCCATGAAATCCATTCTTGTTTAGTGTTTTACATATCGTAGATTCGCTAACAGGGATGTTAGCATATGCCAGAGACTTTTGTAAGTCTTTAGCTGACACTCTAGGATTCTTCACCTCATTGAGCAGTCTGCGCTGTGCTCTTGCAGTCATCTTTACAGGACGCCCACTCCTAGGGAGAGTAGCAGCAGTGCTGAACTTTCTCCATTTATAGACAATTTGTCTTACCGTGGACTAATGAACAGCAAGGCTTTTGGAGATACTTTTATAACCCTTTCCGGCTTTATGCAAGTAAACAATTTTTAATCGTAGGTCTTCTGAGAGCTCTTTTGTGCGAGGCATCATTCACATCAGGCAATGCTTCTTGTGAAAAGCAAACCCTGAACTGGTGTGTGTTTTTTAGAGGGCAGGGCAGCTGTAACCAACACCTCCAATCTCATCTCATTGATTGGACTCCAGTTGGCTGACACCTCACTCCAATTAGCTCTTGGAGAGCTCATTAGTCTAGCGGTTCACATACTTTTTCCACATGCACTGTGAATGTTTACATGGTGTGTTCAATAAAAACATGGTAACATTTAATTCTTTGTGTGTTATTAGTTTAAGCAGACTGTGATTGTCTATTGTTGTGACTTAGATGAAGATCAGATCACATTTTATGACCAATTTGTGCAGAAATCCATATCATTCCAAAGGGTTCAAATACTTTTTATTGCAACTGTGTGTATATGTATATATATATATATATATATATATATATGTATATATATAATCCTCCCATGATCCTATGGACTAGCAAGGACCTAGCAGAGATTTACAAAGCCCTAAGGCAGGACTGAATCTTACTTGCCACATTGAATGTCTTCTCTTTTCCAGTGAGATGTAACGTTTTCTGGAAGTCTGCAGTGTATGGAGCAGAGATATCATTTATTTATTTTTGCAGGATCAATGATGCAACTAAATTGCAGAGAGTTTTATATGAACAGGACTGGGAATTTATGGCCTTCAGAACTGGTTCAGAAGTTCAGGGTATTGGCAACCAAAATATTTGATAAAGTAAGAAGGAGTCTTGAGCACCGAGCTGAAAAACAAACAATCTGAATGGGTTCACTGTATATCCTTTCATGTATTTCAGTGTTGAGTGCTCAGATTCCCAGTGCACTCGAAACTAATATTTCACATTTTGGTAAACGTTGGAAAGGTTAATCACCAAAGAGTTTATTTTATCATGGGGAGATGTCTGCTTTAGTGTTGCTAGGCCTGCAGATCTCCAAAACCAAGGGTCTCCAAACTTTCTGAAGATTCTAAAGTTTGCAGTCCTTGAGACTTTAGGGGGGCTGGACTGTTGCACTACTGGTATAAGTGGGAGGAATAAAGCCCCATTTTTGTCAACGTTGGAAGGAATTATGCCCCATTGTTGGTGTCAGTGAGAAGAATAGTGACCTATTGTTGGCATCAGTAGAAGGAATAATAATGCCTCAAGGGCCCGATAAAGACAAGCAAAGATTTGCATCCAGCCCCAGGGCCGTAGTTTGGCTCTAGGACAGTGGTCTTCATTCTGCCTGCTGGGTTTTTTATGTATTTTGAAAAATAAGAAGTGGGAGCAACGAAAAGGTGGCTGCAGACACCCATAATCTATAAAGAGGTCAGAAACATTAACTATGGCAAGGAAATCTCACTACCTTGAAGAAAATCTTCACCAGTCTTTATCAAAGAGAACAATGTTGGCTGGCTACCTCTGGTTTCAACTCTTTGGAGTTGATCTACTAAAACTGGAGTGCGCAAAATCTAATGCACCTCTGCATAGAAACCAATCGGCTTCCATGTAGTTTTTTGTTTGTTTTTTTGTCACAGCTTAAAGTGGTTGTTACCCTAAAGAAAAAAAATCATGGTCCTGTCCATTTCATGAACGAGCTATAGCAGTGGTTTGCAGGTTTTCCTTTATCTTGCTCAGATGCTATAGATCACAGTCAATGGCTTAGTATTTTGGACAGCTATTTTATTCAAGAGAAATTCCCAAAACATGGCCTGTTGTGCTACTTGAGGACAGGGTTGAGAACCACTTTTCCACAGTACCTGGTTGATCCTGGCTGGTCCTGACCACATTTATCATGGCTGCTGAGCCATGAAATTGTGGTCAGGATATGTGCCTCCATCATCCACCATCTCTCCTGTGCATCTCTGCATCTTCCCATCCTCCCCCTCCCTCTCAGCTTCAGTTTTAGTGTGCAGTGAGAACACAATCTCCTTCCCGTCCCTCCCCGCCTTCATTCATTGACTATACCGATTACCCAAAACAGAAGGGAATCTTGGCCCTTCCCACTTGGCTCCTTTAGATCGGGATCCAGAGCAGAGGGAGGACACATGACCATAAATGAGCACAAAAAAAAAAGGTATTACGATTGGAAAAAATAAAAACAAACTGCACTGTACTGTTAAACGAACAAACACACACATGGAGGTTAGATCAATTTTAGCCATTACAATTACTTTAATCACTTCCGGACCGCCCACTGTGTATGTACGTCGCTACTTTGACGTTATGTACTGTGGTTATGGCAGCAGATAGCTGCCATAACCCTGGTATATTTTTACACAGCAGGTGATCCGGCGCCAGATAAAAGTGGTCCCGGCGGATTCGCCAAGGGATCACTTTTGCGGGTTCCAGACTTCAGGCAGTCATTGCCAGTAAAACGTTCTCAACAAAATATTAAAAATGAATATTTTATTTATGATTATTTACATTTGCCCAACTACATTTGAGCCCCTGATAAGGGGGGGGGGGGGTGGCTGTGTATATAAATGGTTGCAGTTCCTAAAATTTGTACTTGATATTTTTGTTCAACCCATTGAATTAAAGCTGAAAGTCTGCACTTTAAATTAATTTGGATTGTTTTAATTTTTTTTCTGGTGGCATACAGAGCCAAAAGTATGAAAATTGTGCCTGTGTCCAAATATATATATATGGACTTAACTAGTGGTGCAACGGATGGCTGACGATCCGTGATCCGAACGGATCACCCTGTTCGGATCAGCACACCACGTGATCTGCGGAGCGCTCCACAGCCTTGGCCATAGGAAAGGCCCCGGCTTCGGCCTAACTCTGGAGCAGCGGCCATCTTGGTACACCCGGCGGTGGCTGTCTCGTCAGGAAGTGACGTTTCGTCACCGCCATCTTGCTCCACCCCACACTTCTGCACAGTAATGATAATGAGAAATGGGCAAGAGGACATCTTGTTACACCCAACAGAGTTTTAGATTTCACAGTTATTTTCAACACAAAACGGAGCTTATATGCTTAAATACAGTATTTGGAAATCCAACGGACTGTTTACATGTTAAATTTTAAAAGCAGCAGCAAACCTGTTGACCTTACAAGCTTGCTAATGTGACAGAACACCTCTGATTTTCACATTTAACATTTAAATGTGAAAATCAGAGGTGTTCTGTCACATTAGCAACCATGTAAGGTCAACAGGTTTGCTGCTGCTTTTAAAATTTAACATGTAAACAGTCCGTTTACAAGAGGTAAGGGGTAACAAGATTTGTCTTTTTTTTTTGCTAATCCGAAAAATTATCCGATCAGTGACTCTGATCTGAGGACCGATCCAATGGTTTTTTGATCCGTTGCACCCCTAGACTTAACTGTATGTCAAAGCATGTAAACATGTGGCAGCTGTAATGGCTAGCTCCCTTCCACAACAATGTTTCAGAATAGCTGAGATGTGCTGTACAGGGAAGGTGCTCTGCTTCGCTTTTTCCCTGGCAATCTCGCTGATGCTTTAAAAGCGTGCTCAAGAGAAGGACCAACTGCAGAAGCGGCATATAATAACTCTCACTGCTTGTGCTAATTATCACTACAGCCTTAGGAGGTGGCACAACTGAGAGCTTTATTTTGCTTATTGATGTACATAATTACAAGGCTTGCAAATTATGCACAATTCCCCAATTACAAAGAGAGGCAGGCTGTAGTCTTCAGACTGTTTAATAATTATCAAATTCCAGGTGACTATCAACTCTGGGTTTCACTGTGTGATGAAAATAATGCAAACCTGCCAGGTAGTGTGGCACAGGAACAAAACAATTGGCTGCATCCCATATCTATTAGCAGGTATCAATTTTGGCTGCTTTCTCAAACTGAATGAATGCATTTGGTACAGAAGCCACAGGACAGCAGCTAAACTACAAATTGTATGAACAAATGTGGGTATCAGAGAACTTATTCCAGAGGCTCCATGAAGATAAAAATATAAACTGTTAATCCTGATATTTTCAAAGAGTCAGAAGTGGTCACCCTAAACCTGGCTTTACTACCTCATAAGTCACTCAACCTGGAACAAGCAAGTAGACAGTCAAGTCTCAAAGTCTGAGCTCTTCTAAAAACTTTCTATAGGTTAGTGGTTTAATAGATATTGTCTGTTCCCCCAAAAGACAACAGAGGCCACTGCCAACCCTGTCCTTATATAGTTCAAGTTTCCTCCAAAATGTCCAGAGCTTTGGCTGTTATCACCTCCTGCCATTGCTGTACATTCGTCCCCAAAAAAATAAAGTGTGAATTGCCTTGCTAATGCTTTGGTTTCAATACTCACTGTCACTGTACTATACCAAGTATAGTGATTAGGAATTTGTTGAATGTCTGTTTTGGGACAGTAATTCAAAAGGATTAAAAGGCTAGACACAGCCCAGCAAACAGCACTTTCAGATCATGGCCAGTGACAGCATTGGTGCACTTTAACACCGTACCAACACTAAAAGCATACCCATCAACTTTCTGAGATGGTAATGAGGGAAACCTATTAGCAAAAGTATGTAGGCATAAGACACACCTCCTGCGACCCACCCTTAACCATTTCCCGCCCAACGACTGAGTGGGGATATCTGAATGATGCCTGCAGCTAAATGTTCAAGAGTCGCCTATGGGGATTTTTAAGTACCGAAGTTTGGCGCCATTCCACAATTTCAAAGTGGGACATGCTAGGTATCGATTTACTTGGCATAACATCATCTTTCACGTTACGCAACAAAAATTGGGCTAATTTTACTGTGTTTTTTTTTTTTTTCCTTTATGCACAAAACTATTTTTTTCCCCCACAAAAATGCATTTGAAAAAATAGGATTTTTTGTACTCACCCTAAAATCCTTTTCTCGTTCGTCCATGGACGGACACAGCCTTCTCAATTCTTGACGTGTGGGATGTCCCCAAGCAGTGTTAAAAAAAACGAGGGGTGGAAACAGTATCAAAAAACAACCAATTTCACCCCAAACCAGCAGAGCTCCTCAACGGAGGAGTTGCAACCTCAAACAGCCGCCTGCAAAACCTTGCGGCCGAAGGAAGCTAAAGAAGATGCACTCACATCAACCTTGTAAAATTTTGAAAACGTGTGCATGGACGACCAAGTCGCCGCTTTGCACACCTGTGAGACAGACGCTTGATGTCGGAAAGCCCAGGAAGCACCAATTGCCCTGGTTGAATGTGCCATGACCGGAAAGGGAGGCGCCCGCCCCTTAAGGGCATAGGCCTGGATGACGGTCTGCCTGATCCACCGAGAAATGGTGGCAGATGAGACCGCCAGGCCCTTCTGTGGACCAGACACCGACACAAACAATGAGTCAGACCTCCGAAACCGAGCCGTAGCAGACAGACAGTGTACACCCGCAAGGCCTGTACCACGTCCAAGTTATGGAGCGCAGTCTCCCTGGGATGTGACGGTCGAGGACACAAGGACGGCAGCACAATGTCCTCATTCAGGTGAAAAGCCGAAACCACCTTCGGAAGGAAGGCTGCGGGCGTAACACCGCTTTATCCTTATGGAGGACCAAGTATGGTGACTTGCAAGACAAGGCCGCCAATTCAGAAAACCTTCTGACCGATGTAATGGCCACTAGAAAGGCCACCTTCTGTGATAGTGTCAAGAGAGGAATCTCTATGATGTTCGCAAAAGGAGGTTCTTGAAGAACCGAGATCACCCGATTTAAATCCCATGGGAGGAAGAGGTGGTCTAATAGGGGGAGCCACATGTCGAACCCCTTGCACAAAAGTACCCATCAGGAAATGGGATGCCAAAGGCCGTTGAAAGAAAACAGCTGAAATCTGACCCTTAATGGTGCTTAAGTCAAGTTTCTGATCCACACCACACTGTAAAAACAGCAGGACCCTGGAAACCAAGTACGTCCGTGGATGCCACTCCATCTCTTCACACATAGAGATGTATGCCTTCCAAGTACGATGGTAGATCTTCCTGGAAGAAGATTTCCTTGCCCTCAGCATGGTTGAAATGACCGAATCCGAAAAACCTCGGTCTCTTAGTACCTGGATTTCAATAGCTATGCCGTTAAAGACAGCGACTGTAAAGCAGGGTGAAGTATGGGACCTTGAGACAGAAGGTCCTCCCGCATCGGTAGCCGCCAGGGTGCATCTGCCACCAGGCGTACGAGGTCGGCGTACCAAGGACGCCGGGGCCAATCTGGAGCGATTAGAATCATGGGGATCCCCTCGGTCTCCACTCTGCGGAGCAGACGAGGAAGCAACATTAGTGGGGGATAGGCATAAATTAGCCGATACTGACCCCACGGGGCCTCTGACGCGTCTGCCCATGGATCTCTGGACCTGGCCACGAACCTCGACACCTTGCGATAGAGTCGAGAAGCCATGAAATCCACGTCTGGCATGCCCCATCTCCGGCAAAGGAGATGAAACACCTCCGGATGTAGTGACCATTCCCCCTGGTCTAGCATCTGGAGACTCAGATAGTCCGCCTGCCAGTTTTCTACACCCGGAATGTAGACGGCCGACAGAGCCGACACGCTTCTTTCGTCCCACCGTAGGATGTGAGCGACCTCGGACGCTGCAGCCAAGCTCCTTGTTCCCCCCTGATGGTTGACATAAGCCACTGCCATGGCGTTGTCTGACTGGATCCTGACTGGATGCCCTTGTAGTCTCAGTGACCACTTGGAGAGACACAGCCTGATCGCCTGGAGTTCCAGAACATTGATCGGCAGACAGGATTCGTCCCGAATACAGCGACCCTGGGCCGACTGGACTCCCCAGACTCCCCCCCCCCAACCTGTGAGGCTGGCGTCCGTCGTAATCACAGTCCAATGGAAAAGGAACAAATGACTTCCCGGACTGAAGAGCTGGGGATCTCAGCCACCAACTCAGAGAAGCCCTGACCAGGTGACTTACCTGAATCTGACGATCCAGAGACAATGGAGATTTGTTCCATTTGGACAGGATCTCCTTCTGCAAGACTCGAGTGTGGAATTGGGCATACGGTACTGCCTCGAAGGAGGCTACCATTAGACCCAGAACTCCCATGGAAAAACGGAGAGACGACCATTTGCAGGATGTCAACAACCTCACCACAGACTGGAGAGTCTGCAACTTCTCCAAAGGAAGGAAGACTCTCGCCACCTTGGAGTCCAGAATTAAACCTGGGAGGAAGGGGGCGCTTTTTACCCCCCTTGCGCTCACACGCCGCTTCCACCCTGGCAACAAATGATTACAGAACTGCCAACAAATCCTCCATGGTAACTGCAGGTGCAGGGGCACCGGCTGCTGCCTCTGGCAAGTTTGGGGAAGAAGGGCCAGACACTGACTCCATGACACCGCTGACAGCTCTCAGGGACTTAGTCAAAAAATATAACTGAAAAGGTCCACCCTCCTTGCTGTACTGACCGGGGGGGGGGGTTACCCAGGGGACTCACCAACCCAGCAGGAGCCCGCCCTCCGTCTCCATAGCGTGTGTGAGGAAGAAAATGTCTGAGAATAGCGCTGCGTGCCGTTCAGAAAGCCAGCACTAGAGGCCAAACCCACACCTAAATGGCCACCAGACGCCTGAGAGAGAAAAAAAGGGCGCGACCACAAGAAAATGCTCGCCTGCAATAACAACCTGGGCTATGGCGCGGCTACGGCAAAATGGCCGCCAATGGGATTTT
The DNA here is from genome assembly GCA_029206835.1 of Rana muscosa. Lineage (NCBI taxonomy): Eukaryota > Metazoa > Chordata > Amphibia > Anura > Ranidae > Rana > Rana muscosa. The sequence continues at coordinate 234,797,416 of CM055122.1, read as the reverse complement.
TAATAGAAACCAGCAGGCATACAAAAAATGGCGTCGGCGCCGCAAAAATGGCGCCTAAGCACCGCAATGTGGACGACAAGGCATAGGCAGGGACTTCCCCAGAAAAAAGCACCCCCACAGAAAAAACGGGTCCCGACACCCCACGGTCCACCACTGAGAACCGGAGTCCCCCCACAGGTATGCCCCCGGTCGCATCGAGTCCTAGGGCAGAAGTGGATAGTGATAGAGAGCAGGGAAAGGGAGGACAGGAGAACCCTGCAATCCCTCGCCCAGCTGTTTCCACCTGCCGAGGCAGGAGGAAAAGTACTTACCTGTCCATGCGAGGACCCGCTGGCGCGTCCTGGACAGACCTACAACCGTGAGGGAGTAGCTGTCGGCCCAGTTCACTGTGAGTGAGACAACAAGCAGCTCAGTCATATGTGGACCCCAGAGCATGTGCTCATCGGCCACCCCTGGAGCCATGGGGTATGTCATGGTCAGAACCAAGCGCGGAGCAAGGGACTGGCACGCTCGATGGCCGGAACTGGGAAGACTACAAGGATCTATATATCCAGCCTGTCGCCCAGCCGGCAGTTGATAGAAGATCATAAAAATAAAATAAAAAATTCTTCTGGACTCTGGGCCCAAAGGGAGCCACGTCCTTTTCCTCTGCTTGGTAGAAAAAAAAACTGAGCTGCTGACTGCAGGGCGGAGGGTTATGCCTGGAGGGACCGCCCCCTGGGCGGGGCTGTTCATCTCTGATTATTGTAACATGTGTTTTTAATTATCTAACATGTTCTGCCTAGTCCTCTCCTATGAACAGGAACATAACCCACACGTCAAGAATTGAGAAGGCTGTGCCCATCACTGGACGAAAAGAGAAATTACCAATTGCAATGACCACCATTCTATTGCCCAGGGTTCTCTGCTAAAAAAACATATAATGTTTGGGGGTTCTGAGTAATTTTCGAGCAAAAAAATAATGATTTTTACATGTAGGAGTGAAGTGTCAGAATTGGCCTGGGTAGCAAGTGGTTAGAAGAGAAATGTACAATTTTTTTTTTTTTTAAATGACGGGCTAAACACAAAAGTGCTTTTTTACTCCTAATATTCCTTTATATTGTATATTGGCTTTTGGAATTTACAAATTAGAAATTGGATGGAAGGTTTAGCACTGTAAAACACTTTTTGATAGATAAAACTATATAGACAAGACCAAAATGAGGGAAAAATGAGGAGAGAGGAACAGAGGGACTTTGTACCAAATAAGGGACAGTCTCTCAAAATCAGGGACAACGAGCATGATGGGCCCTTTTCTTCTCCAAAGAGCAGGGCAAGCTGAGCCTACTTTGTTGCTTAACTTTCAAATGTTGCGCACAAATCTCCTTAGCATTAGAAATAACTGTAACAGAGTTGAAATTTGTATGCCAGAACTGATTTACAGCCTACAATCTCACAATGTTCCCATCACTGGATCATATTAAGTGGTTTGCAGATGCTAATATAGTGAAAATAGGTTCCTCATTCCAAAGCAGGCTTTTGGAGTTATCGAATGCTAGAAACGGATACATGTTAGTGCTTTTCTGCCAAACCGTGCATTCAAAATAGAAAAACACAGATTTTGTGGTTTGTCTGGAGCCCTTTTAAATGAGTCGGAGTTTAAGCAAAACCTGCTTGAGAATTAACCAAAACTACAATGGGCTGACCTTACAAAGAAATACAAGCCAGGCTTACCTCTCGGTGGATTCACTAGTAACATTTTTTGACCAGGCTCCTGCAGAGTCTGTAACACATCCTACATCATCGTGTGAGCTGGACGACGAGTGGTCAGAGAGCTGGGAAGGCATTGCTGGGGATCTGTCATCTTCGATAATCACAGTGTCATCCTGAGGCATGTTCACTGTTGGGGAAAGTTGATATTTACCTGCAGAAAGCAGAAAGCAGCATTACACGACAGAAAGCTTGACTAAGCAATTCCAGCAGCGGCTCAACACTCCCTCCCCAAGTACTGTTCAGTGTCTTTGGAGCCCTCAGACTCAAGTTTATTAAGCAAGAAAAACAGCAGACATTTATTTATCTACTGTGTGTGACAAATTATGCCAGCTGGGAATTAAAAAGGTGAGCAATACATATGGCTTACAAGTCTTTCTAGTCCATGCTTTCCAAACCTGTGGCTTAAAAGCGCATTTTCAGTTATAGATGAGGTCAACAATGTATACTGCTACCAATTTTGTGTTCTATTCAGAGCAGAGACCTGTAAACTGTAGCGGGGGGTCTATGTGATTGACATCATTCTGCTAATGTAAACTGAAAGCATTCAAACATTCCCGCAACCCACCTTTCCCAGAACTAACAACAGATTTTACCTGCACTCCCATCTACCCATGAAATTTGGTATCACAACTAGAGTATGTGCCTGAATTTTTCCTGATAACAGAGTCTTGTAATCTCTTCTCTATCCTAACAGTATTTAGATTATAAGTCATAGCAAGAGAAGCCAGTCGGCCATCCACATAGCAGGATGATGAATCCTTTCAAGGCCAAGCTTTAATACGGAATCTATTTACATACAGTAAAAATTCTGATTGTGCCCTCTACGCACTGCTCTGCGCCATATTTCTAGCAAACTTTGCACATAAACATGGATTTTTAGGTCACAAAGTGCAAAATATTTTTAAGCTGACCAACTGCGCCATAGTAATCCTGTCTGGCCAGTCCTTATAATGCCCTGCAAATGCTTCAGTGATTATAGTGCCAATAGGGGGCAGATAAAGGGAAACGGGACAAGAAGGGTTTGTAAAGACAGTTGCTGTGGCTGACCATGGATATACACTCATCAAGTAGGTTGTACTGGACTATCTCGGTACTGATACACAGACAATTCTTAATGTAAAAATATAATTTTTAATACATGTATTAAAAATTATATTTTTACATTAAGAATTGTCTGTGTATCAGTACCGAGATAGTCCAGTACAACCTACTTGATGGGTGTATATCCATGGTCAGCCACAGCAACTGTTCTTACAAACCGTTCTTGTCCCGTTTCCCTATATTAATTTGGATGATGGTACTTTATTAATTATTGGTAGCTAGTTTTTCATGCGAGGCAATACTCAAATTCTATATAGGGGGCAGATAAACACAATAACCCTGGAACAGTTTCTTTAGAAAGTGTAATTTAACCCCAAACTGATATACCCATCACCCTATGATTTTTTTTATTCTATATGATAGAGGCTCAATAAATGATTGGAAGCCCATCATTTCCAGAGGGCAGGAACTACAAATGCAAGATCTCAACATATATATGAAGCCAGTGTGTGAGTCACCCTGAGCAAAGCCTATCTATAACTTAAATATGGAATGTAAGAGGATCACCACTTTAATATACATCCAGACACATATTTGAGACCTACAGTGGGGTTGGTGTTTCTTCACCCTGCATGTCAGAATGAGCACAAGTTGACTCCTCAGGTCCCAGAGGCGATGGCGGAGTCCTGCTCTGTCAAGTATAATTTGTGAACCAAGATGTTGGAAATCAAGCAAATCAATGTCAAAAGATCATTTGAATGTATACCTCTGCACAGCATCTGAAGTTCCAAGTACTTAGTGATTGCAGAATTAGGAAGCTAGGGAGCGGTCTCTAATTTAATGGGATAGCTAGAAACACTGACACACATACTCCACAATTGAAATGTGCCAAGTGATTGAAGGTTTGCCCAATAGTGAATTTGGATGTGTTGGTGACCTTAAATAAAAACCACGAAAAAACCCTAGTGCATACCATCTCATGAGGCTTCTGTGCAGTCAGTGTATATTAAATAAAATCTGCATATATGGATTAGTCCTCTTTAGCCCCGTACACACGATCGGATAACCTATGGATTTTCGTCCGATGGATTTGTCCATCTGAAATCCGATGAAACTGTTTTTCATCAGTCTTGGCCACACACCATCAGTCAAAAAACTGACCGTTCCAAACGCGGTGACGTAAAACACTCCGATGAGCCGAGAAAAATTAAGTTTAATGCTTCTGAGCATGCGTCGACTTGATTCTGAGCATGCGCGGGTTTTTTAACCGATGGACTTGCCCATAGACGATCGGAAATTCCCATCGGTTTTTTATCCATCGGAAAATTTTAAAAACAAGTTCTATTTTTTACAACCGATGGAAAAAAGACCGATGGGTACCATACACGATCGGTTGGTCTGATGAAAACCATCCATCGGACGGTTTTCATCAGTCAAACCGATCGTGTGTACGGGGCTTTACAGTTCACTGTTACACAACAAAGCAATACATTATGTGATGTTCCAAACTTCACCATTCAATTCCTTCATCCCAGCATCCCTTTGAGCATCAACATAGGAGACTTGATAAATACCCATTTATGCAAAATTATTGCAAAGCAGCACAATCAGACCTATAATCAGACATTTTTTCTCACCCTTCATGTGCATGGGCACGCTTTATGTTTATGATAAACCATGGAGACACCGATATCTCCTATTCATCTAGATCCAAATCAATAAATAATTTATTCTAGCAAAGCTTGTTTTTATGTAACCTTGCCATGAGTAACTTAGTGTTTCACTTTATCTCTAATTAAAACTAAAGGTGTCAAAATGTGCAGAGAAATTCATCACATGAAAGAAAAGATGGTTGCGGGCCAGCTTACAGATGCAGACTGGTCTGAGGCTTTAGCAACACTTCCTGTGATGTAAGTTTCTCCTACACGAGTCTAAACTAAATGTGATTATGCCTTCTCATTGCCTGCTCTAAACCGTGTGCATGGATTGCGATTACAGAGTATTACCAGAGTTTGGTTCACATTTGGCTGGTTTACTGACCGCCAAACATAACAGGAGTGATAGTTCTTGCTACGGGCATGAAGAAAGAATCATGACATGTGAACACCCCCATCCGCTGCCTTTGCAATTTAAGGGGATAGTTGGGAGGCACTAAAAATGCAACACAACTAGGCATTTTTAGCATACAGAACAGTTAGGCCCCTTTTTACACGGGCAAATAGAATTCAGCTTTTAGTAGATTAAGTTATCTACCTTACCTAAACTCACACAATGCTTTCTTATGGCCCCATTCCCACACTGTATTTAGGAATGGTTTCGTCACATGGGGCTTTGTGTGGTTAGAAAAAATCAGTTTGACTGCGTCCAGGACCGATTTAGCAGCTATCTGTACTTAACCGCAGGTAATCGCAGTGTACTATTTTTCCTGCAGATAGCAGCAGCAACGAGAAAGAAAAACAGGAAGCACATCAGAAATGGCAAGAATGATCGCTGTGCCTGGAGTCTTGGAATTCCAAAAGAAAACATGCTTTTAACAGCACCAGAACAGCCACCCGTGTGAAAGAGTCCTAAGTGTTAAATTATTATTAAAAGGCAAACTTTTTTCTTTTTCTTTCTTATTTTTAACAAAATATTATACTTACTGTACCTGCTCTGTGCAATGATTTTGCACAGAGCAGCCCCAATCCTCATCTTTTCGGGTCTCCCTCCACTGTGCTTAGCTCCTCCTCTTCTCTGAGTGCCCCCAAAGCAAGCCGCTGGATAAGGGGGCACTTGTGCATGCTCGCTCCCAAGCCCCACTCTATGTGTCCATAAGACACACAGAAAGGGGATCGGCCTTGCTCCCACCCAATCTGGCTGTAATTGACAGAAGTGGGAGCTAATGGCTATCGCAGGGGGAGCTGCATAGGTAAATAAAAAAAACCTTCAGCCTTTAGAACTACTTAAAAAAAAAAAATGAAAGTTATACAAGATTACTGTAAACTGGAACTCCAAGCACAAAGCTGAACACATAGCTGCGGCACCAAAGCAACACAATTTTATAGCCGATCTTGAGGCACAAAAAAACTTTTATTCTAATATATTCCTCAATATCAAAGATCCACTTCGTTCGGAATTTCCGATCGAAAAAGTCAGACAGAATTTTTTCATCGGTTATTCTGAACGTGTGTATGCCCCATCGGACTTTTTCTTTCGCAAATTCCGAAAGACTTAGAAAGAGAACATGTTCTTTTTTTTTTTCGATGAAAAAAATTTCTATCGGAATTTCCGTTCGTCTGGATGCAATTCCGACAGACTAAAAACCATGCATGCTCAGAATCAAGTCGACGCATGCTCGGAAGCATTGAACTTAATTTTTCTCGGCTCATCGTAGTGTTGTACGTCACCGCGTTCATGACGGTCGGAATTTGGTGTGAGCGTGTGTATGCAAGACAGCTTAAGCGGAATTCCGTCCAAAAAACCCATCGGAGTTTGTTCCGACGTAAAAAAACGGTACGAGGCATTAGTGTGCACGAAATGCTTTTAAAAACACATTATCTTGTAAATGTAGCAATGACAAAATCATTATGCCACATACAGCCTACACAGAGAGCAGAGCTATGTGAGGCACCCAACAGGTCCACCCATCACAGACTGCAAAAAACTACAGGAGGGGTGGATACAAGACCAGTCACCCTGATCAAGGAGAGAGAGCAGCAGTGAGCGGTCTCTATTATAGGAAGCTACTACACAGAGGTAAAAAGTTTCACACTGGATTACTACACAGATCTGGAAGAAATACACAAAGCACACCAATATTTGCTCATCCGAAAGTTTAGTTTTAAATATCTTTAGTAAATGTGTTAAAAGACCTTCTGGATAGTCAATTATGATAAAATATGTAAAACAAAACGGCTTTATTCACAACTGCATAATGTGTCATGTGTCATGTGACTATGCCTAGCCATTTCATCCGATCCTTCAGAATTCTCCAAGCAAGATGCATTTGTTTTATCATGGGAAGGCTGCCTATGTAAACCACACCACCAGGTGGCTCCACCGAGAATTCAGACAGTGATATGGCCTAGGACAATACAAACTCTTTAACATGAGTTTCTTCCCCCCCCCCAGAGTTTAGCAGGAAACCGCTAATAAAACCTTCCTTATTTTAATATTCATATCGACCATAATTCCGTCAAATCTAAAATATAACGTACGGTATACCAACAGAAGGTCCTGCTTCTATCAAAACACGAAGGGAGATTTATGAAAACACCACAAAAATAATTATTTTTCTTAATTACATTCTTAATTAGCTCATTAGAAACATTGGAATTTAAACGATCTAATAGCTCTATTTATGTCTTCCTAGTGAAGGGAGAAAAATAATAACTTCCCAATGCAAGGGAAAAATGTTTTTAATGTCAGGAGCAATTTTAATCAAACCTCTCATTGTGTTTTAAATTTGGAAATCCTTACAAACTAATCCCATGATGAGCCAGTCAGTAAATCTCTGTTCTCCTGTGGCAAGACAAGTCTTTATTAACTGGGTCTGTTAAGGGAAAGCTGGATAGCTGCAGAGCAAGCACTAATAACCTCATTGGCCACAGGGGACGAGGGAGCCAGCGTGGTGCTGAATGCTAACAAAGGATGCAGAAAATTATCTATAGCGATTTGGAGCTAATGCACTGAAAAATAGAAAACCCAAGCAAGCTAGCGATAGCACTCCAGTGACCCATTCTGCCGTCTCAGTGCTACCCGTAATATAGTACTTCTACATGTAAAACCTATTACCACATATGAAAATTCAAAACTGTTAAAGTCAACCTTGCATGAGAAAATAGTTTTCTAACGGTATAATCCACACTGCTCATTCAACTTTGTAATTGAGAGGTTTAAAAAAATGAAATAAATCTGTGTTTTGTTCATGGAGCAATACGCTTAGCTCCTCCCTTCCCATGCTTCTTTTTTAGTATAACATTCAGAGATTCCCTGTTAAAACACCTACGTTCTAGAAATCTCTTGATCTGCTGGTCAGGTGATGTCATCAATTCCACCCCTTTTCTGTCAGGCATCTATACTGTATACATGCTTTAGCTTGATCCCTGGATATTCAAATATGGCAGCTCCATAATACACAGGTTTAAAAAGACACACATACATATAACATGCAAAAAATTTAAATAACGTTCTAAACCGATTTTCTTAAAGTGATATTAAAGGCAAAATGTTAAATAACAAACATGTCATACTTGCCTGCTCTGTGCAGGGGTTTTGTCCAGAGCAGCCCAGATCCTCCTTCTCGGGTCCCCTGCTGGCACTCCTGGCCCCTCCCTCCTGTTGATTGCTCCAAGCAGGCACACTTCTGAGCTGCTGCTCTGCATGTCCATCCAGACATGGAGCCCCGGCTCGGACCCGCCACCTCTCTCTCCTCATTGGCTCACTGGCTGTGATTGAAAGGAGACACAGGAAGGACCCGACCGCCTCCGCTGCTACCGACAGCTCCGGTAAGCAAGAGAAAGGGAGCCGCTCAGGTGTGGGAATCCTTCAAAATCACCTCCTCCCAGCAGACAAAGGTGCAAGCAATGCTATTGACAGCAAACAGGAACGAAAAAGTCTTCTGGACTGCAGCACTCAAAAATAAAGCTATGAATAAGCACTAGCACAGTGCAAAACATGTCAGCCAAATTTTTTTGACCTGTGTACCGTTGTACAGTGTGTATTTTGGATTCCTTATTTTAAAATAAAGGCTTTTATTTTTGAGTGCTGCAGTCCAGAAGACTTTTTCGTTCCCGTTAGCTCCGGTAAGCAGCGGAGGGTACCGAAGAGCGGCGGGAGGGGGGACCCTCTCCTCCTGCCACTGATAAAAGTGATCTCGCAGCGAATCCGCAGCAGAGACCACTTTTATCGGAAACCAGACAACTCACTGAAGAAGAGGATACCGGGGTTATGGCAGCTAGCTGCTGCCATAACAAAGATCTCCCTCTTTAAAGTGCTGACATATATCGGCGTGAGCTGGTTCGGAAGTGGTTAATCACCACAGCACTCCACAGGCAATACTCAAATAAAATAGTAGAAGCCTCATGGTGCAGCAAGTTTAAAATGTAACCTACCTAAAGTGGTCAAACTCTCTAGTTAAACTTTAGCTCATTGTAATCTACATTGATAAACGCAGTGCCTGTAAAACTTCACTTATTTGTACATGCCTCTCAAAATCCATCCTGCAATCTTTTACGACGTGACCGGCGAATGCGCAGTCCGTCGTTTGATTCACAGCACGCTATGTGTGCCGTTTCTGTATCAAGAGCATGCCGGGTCTATCATTTCCCCTGTAAACGGCACAGCACGGAAGCCTCACGGTACTGTGCCTTCCTCTGGATAGCACACGATCACGCATGTGCGAGATTTCGGCAGGGGAACAAAGGAAGGGCGGAAATGTCATCCACAACAGAGACAGAAAACAATAGCAAAGATGGCACTGCCGATTCCCGGAAGAGGATATAATTTATCAAACGACAAAAAGTAATAGCGAAGAGGTTTTTAATTAAGTTTAAATGTGCAAGGCGAGTAAATACTTTGTTCTATGATACTAATAAAAAAAAAAAGGGTTTACTTCCTCTATAAAACAGTGATACACTCACATAACAAACAACCAAGCAGTGGCGGCGCGTCCATAGTGGGCGCAGGAGCGCCGCCCCCTCTCTCCCCTGCACCGTCAACAATACATACATTCATGCATTGCATGAATGTATGTATTGTCGCCGCCGCCCACTATTCAGATGGCCGGCCCCGCAGTGGCTGCGTTTAATGGGCACAGTGGTGGCAATTGATGACTTTTTTTGATCAGTTTGTTTGCGCCCCCCCCCCAAAATTTTTGAGCACCAGCCGCCACTGCAACCGAGGGATATGAGTTGGCACTGCAGCGGTCGGCATGAGTGATGACGTCACAGAACAGCTCCGACTCACATGTTTCCCCTGTACAGGCGTCTTCAGGTATTTATATATATATATTGGATTTTAAGGGATATTATTTTTTATAAGATTTTTATGTCCTGTGACATTTGGAAGTTGGAAGTGCTGCAGTCTCATGCAGCACTAACCAAGAATTTGTTTTCATTTTTATTAATGTAAGATTCTCTTACATTAAACTTAGTTTAGGACAAATTCTGGGAGACAGAACTACCCATTGGTCTTTTTATCATTCTTGACCTCCAATGGAAATATCTCAACACACAAGTTCCATCAGCCCAATGGGCCCAATATGAATGGTTATCCCCACCCACAAGGCGACAATTCATCACTGGCACATGATTGACATGTGAACCGTCACTGGACCTTTTCCAAATCCAAAAACCTATACCCTTCCCTCCTTGAGCCAATACATGGGCTTAGATCTACTGTTAAAATATTTCAAGTGAAAATATATTGCAGCTCAGTGTTTCACTACACAGGGCCTCTGAAGACGGATAAAATTATGTATGACATGTAATTCAAGTCAGTAATCTCCAACCTGTCATATGACGTGGGGAAGTGCTCTTGGCATTACATACTGGGTGCATTTAGGAAGAACTCTAGGTCATTCACATGTACAACTGCTCTACCACATTTACTGAAGGAAAAAAGTCACATGTAGAATACACTTGTTGTCAGGATTTTTAATACATTTCCTGCATACAGCTCAAGTTGACAATTTTCATTGTTGGATAAAAAAGATATTTATCAACTCTGTGCTGACAGACAATTTATGAGATTCGCTGCAGTTTACCAGTGCATGTAATCGAGAACAACTCTGCATTCACTGAATATAAACGATGAAAAAGTTCTGCTTTTCAAGGGAATTGAGGTAAAGAAAGTCGTACACAAAGTCATTTCTGGATAATAACCAAAAGAATATATTTTCTAAGTGATGTTACAGGTGATGCTTCAAAGTGGTTCACCAATATTTTAATAGTTAAAGCAAATGCAAACCTGATCACATCTCACCCAATCTCATTTAAGCTTTAACATAAAAAAATAAATTTGAAATTATAATTTACAACAGCTAAATGTTAATATGCAGTAATATTCTGTGCAATGAAATCAAAACCTAGTAAAAAAAAATGAAAGCAGATATATCTGTGAATATTTTCATATGACTAACAACTACAAGTTCTATTAAAGCGGCATTCTAGCCAGAGCTAAATATGCAATTGAAGTAGATTTCAACTGTTTTACCTGCATAAATATTTATCTTTTTCAGACACTCTTTTTATTCACACGCCAGTAATATGCGTGTCTAGGGCAGTAACACCACTATTCATTATTGCAGCTTTGTAGATTCCTGTGTCTAGTGCCTGTTCATTGGACAATTAAAGAGCATTTTCACCTTCCAACCAGGCCGTGGTGCCTGAAAATGTGGCGGCGCTGTATGGCTCATTAGAGCTTGAAGAATCACTTCTCTTTCTGCTGTGCAGGGGATTGGGAACAGAGAAATTTTGGGCAGCAGACTAAAAAACATAGCGCAAGCATGAAATAAGAGTAGACAGACTTTCTGTCATCTTGTCCTGGAACAATAAAGTTTGGTAAAGTTTCTTTGTTCCATGTGGGGAGCACTAACAAGCTTCTTTGGCAGGCATCTGGAGCTACGATGTGTGGATTTCAGGTTTCTGAGTAGCGACCTCATTTGTTATTAAGACTAAAAAAAAAAACATATCTGGACTAATGGGTGTTTTAATACTTTCCTGGCCTTGATATATAGTTTGCTAAAGCACAGTGTATCAAAAAAAAAATTACCATTTTTATATTATAAAGTAATCTTTTCATTTTTTTTTTATATATTTTTTGATGATTTCCCGCAGTCTGTTTTAGCTACTGTCTACATTCCAGTGTTGACTTCAGGTTTTGTTCTGGTTGGCTTACAGATGGTGAAAATGGAACAACTTACCTGCCCAAAAAATGTTGGCTGGACCATTGAGGACTCATTCACATGGCTGCTGTGGAGATACCTAAAGCTGCATGTAGACAGCCCATGTTTCATTTTAGGGACAAAGGCCTCATTAACACGCTAGTGCTGTGGCCCATACAGCATGAAAAAACTTCTTGTTCATGCAGCTGGAGCCACCTGTGTGCAAGCAATCCATGTTTCTCTTTGTAAACACAGTCAATCATCCTAAAGTGACAGGAGGGCAAGGGCAGGTGAGTGGCCCAGACGCAGACAGTTTGCGTGCAAATCTGATCCCCTGCATGCCTGTCATATTAAAACAAGCAGCAGTGTCTACATAGCTGCTGTATCCTCAAAGCGAAACATGGGCTACCTGCATGCAGCTCCAGCTGCATAAACAATGCCTTATAGTCTCTACTGAAATTACACGGGGCAAGGTGACAACGCAGAAGAGTATTTAGAAGACAGGAAAGTTCTTTCTCTATAAAAGGGAACTGCCTGAACAACATTCTCTGTATTAAGGTAAAAAAAAACCTGCAGGCAGCGTCCCCCACCCCAGCCTCCTCTTATACTTAACTGATTCTGATCTAGATTCCGTGATGTGCACAAAATCAGAGGTTCTCTCAGCTCTCTTCCCCCACATTGGCTCAGAGACAGCAGTGAGAGCCACTGGCTCCCACTGCGGTCAATCACAGCCAGTAAGGGAACAGGGGCGGGGCCAAGCTGCACACAGAGCGGGGCTCAGGAGCAAGCTTGCAAGAGTACCCCCATAGCGAGTAGCACTCGGCTTGGGGGGAGAAGCCAGAGGTGCAAGTGGGGGACCCAAGAAGAGGAGGATCGGTGCTACTCTGTGCAAAACCATTGCACAGAGCAAGTATAACATTTTTGTTATTTTAATAAAATAAAAATAAAAACTTTAATATCACTTTAAGGTTTATTAGATATTTTAATGACTGGGTTAAAATTAGTTGTATACATTAACAGTTAAAGCTGGCCGATCAAGCAAATTTCAGCTGGTTCCTGGTCAATTGCCCAAAATTCACTCCTAACGCCACCAATCCTTGCTTCAAAAAAACAAAACAAAAAAAAGAATGGAGCAGGAAGGAAAATTTTCAGCTCAACAGTGCTTGCATCCAATCAGATGCAAGCACTGTTCAGGTATTCTGACAGTCGCTGTATGTCAGGATACAAAAAGCGCAGTGGGAGATTCCTCCATCTGCACTGTATTCTGTTAAAAAACATAAGAGTGTATGGCAAACTTAACAGAGAACCTGGAGGGGCTAAACTGAGACAAAATAAGTGTTGTTTGTTTTTGTATGTAATTTTAATGTATCTATATTTTAATGTAAGTAATGTTATGTTATGTTGGAAAAGAGCAATAAAGAAAGATTTAAAAAAAGGAAAAGAAAGATAAGAAAGAAGAGAGGAAAAAAAAAGAACCTGGAGAAGAAAAATCTACTGGTGTGAATGGGACCCAAAGAGTCTAAATTATCAAACATATTTTTTTTACAGACAACAGGACATTGTTCTCCAGTTATAGACCTTTACATCTGAATCAAGAAATAGATCGAACACAGTTATAACCCACAAATGTTCAGCACTAATACAATGGCAGGACTAGGTTCCTAACAGTTATGGCTCCAATAGGGTTGACCGTGCCTAACACACATCCTTTAATCTAATAGAGCCATTATTCCAGGAAGACAAAAACGCAGAGGTACGCTTATGAAAAACAAGGCCCATTCTATGATGCGATCCCACTTCACCTGTTTTACTGGGAAAACACACTATGTCAATCACATTAGAAATCTTTTATCATGCACAATCTCTGCTGCTCTTTGTTCGCCTGAATTGGATTTGAGATGTTGTATGCTGGCCGTTGCCATTGTAAATAGAACATTAATCACTCTTCAATAAACAGCAAAAAGGACAAAAACATGACATGATTAGTAGAGGCTACTTGACTCACCCATTATTCTACTTAATGCAGCATTCCTTGTGGGCGATTCGTCAAAGCTGTACATGGAGTGGGAAATTCTTCGCTCCCTGTCGTCCAGCATTGTCTCGATGGGCAATTCGGGCCCCGAGGGGCTTCCAGGTGACTCCAACTGTAGAATCAGGAGAGAAGGGATATCAGTGCTGACGGTCTATTTAACAGCATGGGGGAATAATAACAACATGCCTAAGGCCTGCACCCGGCTGGGTACCAAATGAGCTAGAACTTTTCACCCTCTACCAAAATAATTTGCATTGACAGCTCTGCTTAATGGGCAACTTTCGATGCCACTTTGTAGTATACCTCCTGTGGAGCGCCTGTCATATTTCAACACCCTTAAGCAAAAAATAAATAGTACAAAGGCAATGTCTCTGATCATATTAGACCAAATTTGCTTACAAATTTGTTCTTTTAACTCTTCTCTGCACTTAGGCATTCTACAGCAATAGAGACAAAATACAAAAATAATTTTACTGCCAAAATGTGTCTTTAATCTTATTATGCAGATGGCAGCTGTTAGGTTAGTAAGTTTTAGAATAAATAAGGCTTGAACTAATAAAACATCTTTTAATCGAAAAAAAAAAAGAATTCAAAGCACGATCCAGTTCTACGTTTACTTTTTTATTTCCCCAAAATGTTATTTCTTGCACAAATTCAACAATAAAAATCTGGATTTATCAACTTAACTTGCTAAAGAATTTTTAAATATATACCGCCCCTCCACCTTGATATTGCATGCATTGTAAGGGCTCATGCACACTGGACGTTAAAATAACGTTATAAAAATGTCAGTAGCTTTGCAGTGAGTTTTTCAACCGTTTTGCAATAGCGTTTTTTATCGTTTATTTGCGTTTTGTTTGTTAGTTTTTTTTTAAATTGATCAAAAACGTCCAAAAACGAGTTTTTGAGCATTTATCAGCGTTAGAGCATTTTTACAGCTGAAAAACATCTCTCAGGACCCACTAGTTTTGTTTGTTTTTTACTGCTCAAAAACACCACTGCCCAAAACTGCTGATAACAGCCTATGTGTGCATGGACACATAGAATAACATGATGGAGAATTTAATGACTGTAGAAAAAAAAAACAACGTCTACTGCCAAAAACAGCTGCTGTAAAAATGTCCAAAAACATCCAGTGTGCATGAGGCCTTAAAGAGACTTTACCCCCTTATCGCCAATTCAGCATTAATCTGCTACTGGTCCAGTCCCGTAAAGATGAGAGAAAAAGTGTTAATTTGCATTGTTAATCATTGTTTGCGTGTTAATCATTGTTAATGATTCAGTCCCATTGTGCATAAATAACAAGTTTGAGGCAAACAGAAAAGTCTGTGAAAAAGGTGAAGGTTTACATTTATCCAGGCCAGGATATAGCTAGTAGTAATTAGTAATTCTACTGGATTTGTTCTGCAATGTTCAAAGTTTAAAATCAAAACAGTGCGCAAAACCACAGGAAAAACGGTTTGTAACTTGAAATACCTGTGCACACAAAAAAATATATTTCAGCTGTGTTTCAAGGATTACACAAATATAAAATACAATCAAAAATTAAGTCATACAGTTGTTCGCAAAACCCAGTGTCCACAAAAAGCCCAAAGGGGCTGCTAACACATGGTATGAAAACTGCGTGTTGAAATCAAGCATTCAATGGTCCCAACTTTCCAGACCACCAAAAGTGCCTGCTTCTTACTGGGAATTTATGATATCTGCATTATAAAAATCAAATGTGCTTGTGAAGAAGGTAAAACCCTGCCAGACACACTGTATGTTTCCAAGTATTTCTCCTTCTGGAATACAGATAAAATCTGAGAACGCACAGCCTCTCTCAGGTGTAATAGGAGAAAACGAAGACCAACAAGGTAATAATGCTAAAGCAGAATATAGAACTTGTGTGTTGAAGTCAAATATTCGGTGCTCACAACTTTCCAAATCACAAGTGTTAGCTTCTTACCAGAAATATATGATCTCTATTATTAAGAGATAAAGTGCACTTGCGAAATGTGTTAAACTCCACTGTATCTGCTGTATGCTTCCATGTGTTGCTCCTTCTGGAACACAGCCAAAACTCTAGAAGGTGAGTTGTGCGTCCTACAAGAGTTTTGGCTACTAGATTTACCTTGACCTGAATAAATGAAAACCTTCACCCTTTTCACAGATTTTTCTGTTTGGCTCAAAAGTATTATTTATGCAAATTGGGACTGATTCACTAAAAGTGAAAAATAAAACCTTTACTTTTTTTTTTTTACAGGACTGGACAGGTATCAGATTGATGCTGAAATATTACAGTTAATTCTACTGTATCTGGCTATACCTAGTGCTGCAGTTTTCTTCTCATTTCTCATAATTTATTTCAGACTTTTTTCTGAGCTTGCAGTGCAGTGCACAAAAACAGAACACCAGAATTTACCATGTGAACACACAAAAAAAAAAAGTGCACTAGGGTTTGCCATATGATCTCCTCCCAAAGAAGAAGGTACTTTCCCCAACCCCCGCCCTGATGGCAGAAAGGCGCCCTTAGGTCCACCTAGTCAAAAGGCCCAGCGGACACATCCCTCCATGACCAGATAAAGTTGACCAACGAGTATTAGGTAAAAGGTAAAAGGTAAAAGACACAAGTCCATCCAGTTTAACCAATAGGGGGGGGGGGGGGGGAGATACAATCCTATACCTACAGTTTATCCAGAGGAAGGCAAAAACAAACAATCAACAAAGCATGATCCAATTTGCTACAGCAGGGAAAAAAAATCTTCCTGATCCCCCGAGAGGCAATCAGATGTTCCCTGGATCAACTTTACCTATAAATATTAGTATACAGTTATATTATGTGCATCTAGGAAAGAATCCAGGCCTTTCTTAAATCAATCTACTGAGCTGGCCAGAACCACCTCTTGAGGGAGTCTTTTCCACGTTTTTACTGTGAAGCAGCCTTTCCATATTTGGAGATGAAATTGCTTTTGCTCCAGATGTAAAGAGTGCCCCTTGTCCTCTGTGATGGCCTTAAAGTGAATAACTCAACACCAAGTTCACTATATGGACACTTGTGTATTTATACATGTTGATCATATCCCCCTTTAATCTCCCCTTCTCAAGAGAATTCAGTTCAGCTAATCGATCCTCATAGCTTAGCTCCTCCATGCCTCTTATCAGGTTTGGTTGCCCTTCTCTACACACTCTCTAGTTCCCCAATTTATTTTTTATGAACTGGTTATTTGGGCAAAATTATGTCTCTTTCTCTGCAGTTAATGTCTCTCTTTATACAAGAAAGGATTTTTGCTTTGGAAACCGCAGCTGGGCATTGCATACTATTATTAAGCTTATGATCTACCAGAACACCCAGTACAATGGCTATACACATACTAGGCCCAATTGAGACGGGATCCAATTAGCTTATCAATGTGTATTTAGTGTTTGGGAGGAAAGCAGAGCAACCAGAGGAATCTACACAAGCACAGGGCGAACATATTTAAGTAAAATGTGACTACTACTAGCTAAAATATTCAAAATAAACCTTTAATTAGAAGTCCAGGCTAAAACCATCTAAGCTCTTGAGTAGATGTTGGGGCCTATACTATTTAAGCTTAAACCTGTTCCCACCCCCATTCTTTTTTTTTTTTTCCCTTTTTTGACTTATTTAATTGTCATGTCATCTATGTAACCAGTTGTCTGCTTATCCCACCAAAGAGACAGCATTCCTTTTTTTTTTTTATATATACACCATTCTAAGCCTTATAGTACCTATCCTGTAAAATAAAAGATATGTATACTTACCTGATCTAAGGGCGTTCCATTTGTTCAGGATACAAAGAAAATTCCACAGGTAACTTTAGGAGAAATTCAAGCTGCTTCGGAAAAAGATGGTGTGGTTGTTTTAAAGAGAAAAATACCACGATACTTGAATGAAAATTAGCTGTTTGGTCGAGTTGCCAGAAAGAAGCCTTTAATGCGCCAATGCCACAAAAGAGCCTGCTTTGTAATCTGGACTGACGAGACCAAAATAGATCTTTATGGTCATAACCATAAGCGCTATGTTTGGAGAGAAAGAATATCATCCCCACTGTGAAGCATGGTGTCTCACTGATGTTTTATGGGTGTGAGCTCTTAAGGCATGGGGAATCTTGGGAAAACTGATGGCAAGATGAATGCAGCATATGATCAGAAAATTCTGGCAAACAATTTGCATTCTTCTGCACAAAAGCTGTGCATGGGACGCACTTGTACTTTCCAGCATGACAATGACCCTTAGCACAATGCCAAGTTGACCTTCCAGTGGTTACAGCAGAAAAAGTTGAAGGTTCTGGAGTGGCAATCACAGTCTTCTGACACCAATATCATTGAGTCACTCTGGGGAGATATCAAACATGCAGCTAATTCAAGACGATCAAAGACTGCATGACCTGAAGACATTTTGCCAAGAGGAATGGGCATTTATACCACCTGCAAGAATTTGGGGTCTCAGACAACTATTACAAAAGACTGCACGCTGTCATTGATACTAAAGGAGGCAATACATAGTATTAACAGCTAAGGGTATGCAGACTTTTGAGCAGGGGTAATTTAATTTGTTTACTTGTTGCCATGTTTTATTTTACGATTGTGCCATTCTGTTATAACCTACAGTTGAATATGAATCCCCTAAGAAATGGGTTTTGTCTGCTCACACATGCTTTGAAAATGGTACATATACTACCAATTCTCCAAGGGTATGCAAACTTTTGAGTACAAGTGTGTGTGTGTGTGTATATATATATATATATATATATATATACACATACATATATATACACACACACACACGCCATAGTTCATAATAAAAAATCCACAAAATTGAAGGGGAAAAAAATAAAAATGTCAATGAGCAGAGACTTAGTCACACTAATCATAAGAAACGCACAGGAAAAAAAGCGCAAGCATCTCTTTTGACACTGAGGCTTGTCTTCTGCCTTCAGCTGTACATAATAAAATCTGCATCAGTATTGCTTAAGCTAAACTGTCACCCATAAAAGTGAAACCATAATTCACAGCTGCCGGTAAAAGTGTCTTTTGTGCTTGTAAGACTGCGGCTGTCACAGCCTATCAAACATTTCGACTGGAAATGGCTCCACTAAACTCCTACTTCAGTGCAAACGCTTCTGTCAGAAAATGATCAGCAACACCCACAAGGCAATCTCTGTCTTTTCCACACGGAGATTATTTTTAGATGAAGAAGAGTTTGGTGAACTCCTACATGGATGGAACCTTTATGCAAAACTAATGTCAAGGAAAAAGTTTCCCGTTACCTGTGTTACCTACAGTATTAGAGGGATGTCATTCGGTGTAATACATGTTTTCCTTTTCCCTCTGCGTATATTAAACACAGCCCCTGCAATTGTCCTTTCACTCCCCCCTGTGCCTGATGACATGCTGGCTTTCACTGAGAAATTTTCAACATGCAATCCCTTGATACAACACTGTCAACACTTGGATTGCAGTGGATTTCACTAAAGGACATGTGGAAATAAAACATTTTCCTTTTTTTATGCATGCATGGTTTGACTGCCTGCTCAGTCTTTGGTGTAGATTCTATGATGACCAAATATACTTTTTCCAACAGGTTTTTGATTGCAAAAGATGGACCTGTGAAGCAACCAAAAGTGTAGATGTGGGAGTTTTGACCTATCAGTCATCTCTGTATTTTAAAGCAGGTTTTATAAAAAAAAAAAAAAAAAACTTATGTTAAAATTTCTTTTCAGAGTTTAACCACTTAAGCCCCGGACCATTTTGTTGCTAAATGACCGGGCCACTTTTTCCCCATTCGGCACTGCGTCGCTTTAACTGACAATTACGCGGTCGTGCGACATGGCTCCCAAACAAAATTGATGTCCTTTTTTTCCCACAAATAGAGCTTTCTTTTGGTGGTATTCTATCACCTCTGCGGTTTTTATTTTTTGCGCTATAAGCAAAAATAGAGCGACAATTTTGAAAAAAAATTAATATTTTTGACTTTTTGCTATAATAAAAAAAAACTGAAATATATAAAAAAAATAAAAAAATTTTCCTCAGTTTAGGCTGATATGTATTTTTCTACATATTTTTGGTAAAAAAAATGAATAAAAAAAATCGCAATAAGCGTTTATTGATCAGTTTGCGCAAAAGTTATAGCGTCTACAAAATAGGGGATAGTTTTATGGCATTTTTATTAATTTTTTTTTTTACTAGTAATGGCGGCGAGCAGTGATTTTTTTATCGTGACTGCGACATTTAGGCAGACACATCGGACACTTTTTTGGGACCATTGTCATTTTTACAGCGATCAGTGCTATAAAAATGCACTGAATACTGTAAAAATTACACTGGTAGTGAAGGGATTAACCACCAGGTGGCGCTGTAAGGATTAAGTGTGCCCTAAGGAGTGATTCTTACTGTAGGGGGATGGGCTGTGTGTGACACGACAGTGATCACCGCTTCCAATTACAGGAAGCGGTGATCACTGTCATTGTCACTAGGTAGAGCAGGGAGATGAATGTTTACATTAGCATCTCCCCGTTCTTCCACACCGTGAGATGATCGCGGGTATCCCCGCGGCGATTGAGTCCGTGGGACCCGCGGTCAGGCTCACGGAACTTGCGGCGGGCGCACGTCCACAATGCCGCGATCTTAAAGGTGACGTATATATACGTCCTTCTGCCTGTCCCTGCCATTAACGCTGTATCCTGGCCTAGGCCAACAAGGCCCAGGCCTAGGGCAGCACGGAAAGAGTCCCTGCCGGCTTGTGCTACACTTTTAGCGCAACGTAAGCTGCTTCTAATTTTGACTGTCCTATCAGCCTTGACCACAAACCTTCCTTACTGTGCTATATGTTTTCTGCTGCACCATTGGCATGGTTATATCTTCTTCATAAAATTATCAGAAATTTGTGCTTAAAGTAGAACTATAGGCAACACTTTTTTTTTTCATTTTGGATAGAGTAAGGGAGGGTTATGTCAGTTTATTTTTTATCATCTCTGTCCCATTGCAGAGATTTCCCTTCACTTCCTGCCAAACAGGAAGTAAGAGGAAATCCATGCAAATTAAGGGAATCCATTGCCCCCAGGCCATAAGAACTAGTGTCCCTACTCAAAAAATGGGTGTGGCCTTGACAGGAAGGGGTGGGTCATATTTAAATTAGGGGGTGCACGAGTTTAGTCAGGCCTAGGGCAGCACAAAACCTAAATAACACTACTGCGTGCCATGCTGTCGACGTATATAGTCGTGCGCTGGTCGGCAAGCAGTTAAAAAGTCAAGAGACACTGTGCTTTCAGCAGTGTATACACACAGAGTTTATTTTTTTATCTTCCAACCAGTAGGTTGAGTTAAAAAAAAAAAAAACGCTCAGATGTGGATGTAGGGATCACAAGTGATGTGGATGTAGGTATCTCCCCAGCTGTGCCATTTTCTGACTACGGGGATGCCTCCTCTACTAGAATACACTGCTCAACCAAGTAGCCATGCCTGTGAAATCCCTTACAGAGATCTCTACCAAAAAAAAAAAATGCTCACATCTTAAACCTATCTCCTTTTCATTTTAGAAGTTTTATTTTGTGCTTTAGCACATAGTACAGCTAAACTACTATAGGAATTTTTATTTTTTCATTTTGGATAGAGTAAGGGAGGGCTATAATCCATCAAGTTTTTTCTTCTGCATTCTGGGTCCCATTGCGGAAAATTTCCTTCCTTTCCTGTCCCATAGCCAAACAGGAAGTGAGAAGAAATCCCTGCAAATTGACGGTATTTCTTAGGAAACCCCAGGCCATCAGTACTAGGTTCCTCATTGGAATATTTCCCCTCTATTACTTTTCTGGGGACAACCCAAAAATTGGGATTTTATTTTTAATAACAGTTAACAGGACAAATAGAGAGCGTGAATTTCCCTAATTGGGGCACAGACCGCAATACAAACTGACAGGGATTCTAATACATCTCCATTCTAACCAAAAAAAAAGTGAAAGTGAAAAATATCATGATTGGCTATTAGCCACTTTACAACTGCTCATATGCCGACTCCTCTGGTATCTGGCAGACGCTGAAGGAGCACAGGCATATGTGCAGCACACTTTCTCCCAGGTATGTTTACTTCCTTTAACCACTTGACAACTGGGCACTAAACCCCCTATGCCCAGAAGCAACTGTGGTTAGATGCATATGTGGACATTTTTTTTTTCCAATCAATGTGATCAGCAGGCAAGGCTTTCTTTAAAGTGGAGCTCCACCCGATTTTTATACATTAGCTTATTCAATTCACATATTGTAAGGAATAGCAAAACGGACATTGTTTTTTTTAATTTTCGTGACAGTACCTTAGATAATGTGAATTGTAACCCTGTTTCCTGTCTCCTCTGCTGCGGGAAATCTCCGGGAGTTTTGTCACATACTTTAGCCGCAATGTAACCTGGGAGCTTTTGTCATTGCCCCCAGTATTCATTGCCGAGCCTTGCTGCAAGCTATCGCGTTATTTCCTAAAGAGGAAGTGACGCGATATGCTCTCCTTTGTTTACAGTGCTTTCTGTTGACATGACAACGGGGCGGTAACTTTCAGCGAAGCCGCACGTTGTGATCGAAAACCCAGATGTTTATGTCCCTGCTCGCCGGAAAGACTGAGCATGCGCGAGAACACGCGGTGAATGCTGGGACTTCAGCATTCGCCGCAAATAGGAAGTATATGCTTGTGGGCTTCTTATGCCCACAAGCAAAATGGAAATGTCTAAGAAACGATAATATAAGTTATCTTGCAACACGGAATCGCAATGCGGTGGATTTTAAACAGCAGAGACGTGAGTACAGACTGAATAGGCATAAAAGAATGTAATGTCACAAAAAAAAAAAAAAAGATTTGGCCGCAGGAGCTCCGCTTTAATGACTTCTTCCAGGCTTGAATACTTTAAGCAAACCTTTTTAAAAGCAAAATCAAATCTACTGTATGCATGTCCAGAAAAAAATAATAATAATTTCTTTCCTCTTTTCTCTTTTACCTTCGCTACTCACCGAGGATTCTAGGCGACTCTTCTATTCTTCTTCCCCTTCAGACTCTGGAACATCCTCCCTCTTTCGCCCTTCTCATTTAGATTTTCTCTTTTTTCTTGAATGTGGAAAAAGTTTTGTCCGATAGCCTCTATTGTCACTGGACCGCTCTCAGAACTACAATGATGCTACTAATGCACTTGTTGGTACCTTTGGCTTGAATTGTAACATTCATGCGCTACCACCATATATCTGATGTAATTTTAACTATTTTTCTTTTTGCCTCCAAAGCGTTTTATATGCTTCCTTACTATACACATCTGTTTGTTTTGTACCACCCTTTTTTAAAACAAAATACAAAAAAAAAATCAATTAAAAAAAAACAAAAAAACTTTTCAACAACTTTGTGTTCCCACTGGTTGCCAGTCTTAAAATCGGGCCAGAGCAAGACATCACAAGGGCTGATTATGAGATGATTTTCAGACAGAATCAATCACTGGCTATTTCTGAACATAGATCCCATTGCTTCGTCAAATTCAAGTGTCCGCCTCCATGGCTGCACTTGAAACTGGCAGCCAGGGGACTGCATATAATAGACTTAAGGACCGATTTAGGCCAACAACTAAAGACACTGACTGATGAAAGCCTTGCCTATGCAAGCAAAACGAGAGGAGAACAGATTCACTTAAATTACCTTGGATTAGCCCTTTTAATTCTGTTACAATAAATTGATGAGTAGGTTTCAAGCAGTTATGTGGGAGGCTGAAAAAAGCCTAACACGAACATTAGCAAGTATGGTTTTGAAGTCAATGAAACATACAACATCTTACAACGGTGGAGGCCTGGCTGCATGCCACAGACAAACTGAGGAGGGAAAGGGAAGGAAAACAAGACATTCCTAGCACATGAGACCATGAGCAGAGGAGGTCAGAGTCTGCTAACATGATTCCCGTTCCAAGACGTGGCCTGCCTACTACAAATGAGATATTTAATGAAGCGCTGAATGGTAGTCTTATCTTCTTCTCTTTGATAAGCACTGGGGAGATTTGCTGCAATAAAGGGTCAATGCAATTACAATTGGAATCACGTCAAGCTGTAGGAGAACAATAAACTTGCAGTGCCAGTGAATTCGACTCAGTAAGGTTTAAATTGCAAAATAAGGATTTGTTTTATTAGTTTTTACATAAAATGCAGATTAGGAGTGACAGCTTCACTAAAACATGAATTAATCACTTCTCTGAGCTGCTGGAGGCAGAAAAATGAAAGAAAGTGAGAGTAAAAGCCCTGGGAAAGTTTATGAGGATCATGGATGGATTTGGGAGGAAATCAGTAATGTGGATGTACTAAAGAACAGGAAGTGAGCGCAGGGGAAACTTTCTTACACCAGAAGCAAAGAAAGGCATGCTCTAGCTAAAATATATTTTAGAGAAATATCTAATTTTTTTTAAACAATGACATTTTTTAAAGCTGCACATTTAAAAAAGATAACAAATTTTAATTTAGATTATTTTTTAAATCCTTTTTGCTTGTGAATAGCCTGGTCAAAGAATACTTAAATCTTATTCCAAAGTAAATGTGACAGTGTAATAGATCACGTGGTTTGCCTTGTTAAGTATATAAGCGGCATAAGCAGAGGTGTAACATTTTATAACTGTGGGCATAGTTAGGTAGATTAGATTAAAAGCTTGCATTGTTTTCAATGTGTAGGCTGACTCACTGACGTGCATTGTGAGAAGGATCAGCAAAGTGCAAAACTAAAGAGCAGAAAGCATAGCATGCGTTTGAAGAGAAGATATAAATAAAAAGCATGAACACATTTACATGCTCCTGATTGTTCATAGTTATCACATCATTAATTACCTCAACCCCTTGGGATCCCTATGCGATATACAGCTGACCTAACAAGGGAAATACCTGGGTACATGTCACAGATCCTGGGGAGGGGATCATAGCATAATGAGGGAAACTGTTAAATATTGATCCGATTATTTAAAAACAAATCTTGTCACCATCTAGATGACAGTAACAAAGGTCTGCTAGCACCTGATGAAGAGGACTATGTCCAGGAAACGTGTCAAGCGGAAAGACTATGTTCTATAAATCACTGCAGTGGTTGGAATTGATTGTTTTATAAATGTATTTGATTATAAGTCTATTATTGTATGTCCTACATTTTTAAGGAAATTAAATAAAATGTTATACTTTTTACCAAACGCTGTGCCTCAAAAGTCCCACACTTCTTACTATAATTATAGTTTTGACGTACCTCAATTAATAGTTAATTTGAAACATGGCAAAAGTCATCTACTTACAAGTCACTACACAAAATCATTTATTTTATTTATTTTTTCACTACGGATGACCTTAGGATTATTGGATACTGTCTTGACTTTGATTACTTTACAGGCTCTCCTCACTTAACGACCAGGTTCCCTTCCAGCGACCAGTTTGTAAAACCAATTGGTCCTTAAACTAGGAGCCACAAATCAATATTTTAAGCATTAACTACTGTAATCTAAAAAAAAAAGGTCTAAACACAAAACTCCAGCTCTATAATGTTGTTTTAATTTGAATAAGTACAGAACACAAAAATCTAAACAAAAATTCTGTACTGTACAATACAATGATGTACAGTGCGTCGCTCAGGTCGGGAGAGCTGGTCATAAGTCCGAGTGGTCATTTAATAAGTAAATCTTTAACCACTTAAGCCCCGGACCAATTGGCTGGCCAAAGACCAGGCCGCTTTTTGCGACGTGGCTCCCAAACAAAATTGACGTTCCTTTATTCCCACAAATACAGCTTTCTTTTGGTGGTATTTTCTCACCTCTGCGGGTTTTAATTTTTTGCGCTATTAACAAAAATATAAAAAAAATAGAGCGACAATTTTGAAAAAAAGCAATATTTTTTACTTTTTGCTATAATAAATATCCCCAAAAGATGTATATAAAAAAAAAAAATTTCCCTCAGTTCAGGCCGATATGTATTCTTCTACATATTTTTGTTAAAAAAATAAAAAAAATTGCAATAAACGTTTGATGGGTTTGCGCAAAAGTTATAGCGTCTACAAAATAGGGGATAGTGTTGTCATTTTTATTATTTTTTTTTTTACTAGTAATGGCGACGATCAGTGATTTTTATCGTGACTGCGACATTATGGCGGACACAGCGGACACTTTTGACACCATTTTGGGACCAGTCATTTTTACAGCGATCAGCGCTATAAAAATGCACTGATTACTGTAAAAATTACACTGGCAGTGAAGAGGTTAACCTGTAGGGGCGCTGAAGGAGTTAAGTGTGTCCTAGGGAGTGCTTCTAACTGTTAGGGGGCATGGCTACGAGTGACACGTCACAGATCACTGTTCCCCATAAGAGGGGACAGACGATCAGTGACATGTCACTATGAAGAACGGGGAGATGTTGTGTTTACACTGACATCTCCCCATGCTTCCTCATGCAGCGTGAGGAGAAGAGAAGAGATCGGATAACCGGCTTCTCTGAAAGGGACATGTACACTAATTATCAGGGCACTGATTATAAGTGCAATCCAAACAGTGCCCACCAATGCTGCCAAACTGTGCCAAAAGTGCAGCCCCATCAATGCCGCCCATCAGTGCAGCCCCACCCGTGGCGCCCATCAGTGCAGCCTCATCAGCAGTGAAGGAGAAAAATACCAGTTTGCTAAATTTTGCAACAGTGCTGAAAGCTAAAAAATAATGGGCCCGGGCAGGAAAGGGGTAAAAGTGCCCAGTAGGCAAGTCGTTAAACTATCTCACCCCCACCCTCCAGAGATTTGCACTTACCGAGGATTAGTTGTCCTCCACCTTTGGGGATTGTTTAAATCCCATGTAGCATATCTCCCTCCCTTCCAGGTTGATGTCCCATAGATGTTGGGGAAGAATTTTTAGGAAGTACAGATCTTTAGAGGGTGTGGCTGGGACCGTTTAGGTCAGGCACAAGGTGAAAATAAGTATACTTTGTTTAAAATGCACAGATTCTTTAACAAGAACAAAGCACTCTCTTCAATAAATCACCCCCTTTTCAGCACTGTCCCCAACAGTAAATTCCTTGCCACAAATAGATGTCCCCAGTCTTCTGGGTTTAATTTCAACCCAGAAGCCCAAGTAACAAAATGTGCAAATAAAAACTAGCAGTCGCCCAGAATGTAAAATGTAAATTCTTGATATATAAAAGGCTGATGCAGAAATGTTATTTTGGAAGTTCTGGTACATGAACAACACACATTCACCGCAATTGACATGTTTTTTATTGAGCGATTTCCTAGAGCCATGTTTTAATAATTTCCATTATTCAAGCAAAAAGAATAACTAAAAAAAAAAAAAAAAAAAAAAACTTTGTTCGTCATTCCTAACATTATCATCCCGGCTCAGGAAAACAGATACGAAATGTGAGCGTAATTAACAAAGCATGGAGAAAGGACGAGAAGTCCGAAAAATAGCATTCTTATGTCGAATCTCGTAGCAAATTAGTTTTATAATAGATGCCATTTGTAATCCGGGCTTTTTGCACAGTGTAAAGTAATGGCAAATTACCCAATTAAATATCTACTTCATCCCAAGCTGCAAGGCTTCTGGCATACAAGCGCAGACAGAGATAAATCTTGTTGTGTGGCAGTGAATGAGATACAATAAATAGTAGGATGCAAATCATGTGCAGGATTTCTGGAGTCAATGTACAGACTTCAAAATTAGATAAGCATTCCTGTATACATGTTATAATATAAAAAGGTAAACTATCACAGATCAAGGTATTTACTAACTGGAGCTGGGATTCAGGCTTAGATGCTATAAAAGGGCTATTTTAAAGCAATCCAAAATAAAAAATACCCTGAAAAGTAGCAACTTAAAGATTATACTTCAGTATGCAGACATACTGTAGGTAGCAGTCCAACCAATATGTCCCAGGTTTTACTGGGACAGGAAGCTGCAAGTCACAAATTTACCTGCAGCTCCACCTGCTGGTAAAATCTGGCACCATGAGCTTACAACCTTCAATGTTCTACTGTGATTGTATGGTCGGATTTCTGGTACAACTGTCACTGTAAAGCCCCAGTTTTAAGAAAGAGCTTTAAGACTATAACTTTGAATCAATGTGAGGTGCAGAGGAACATCTGTGTTCTAATAGTTAAGCAAGATTCAGAGACAACTTTAGCAGGAAAAACTCCATTAGACCCTGCTTCTTTTATTACAACACACTACAACTGTAACTGAAATATCACTTTAGGTGGACTGGGTCTTTAATTTTACATGTATGACTTGAAAGATTGAACTTCACAACACAATCAGTCAAATGTGCACGAGTTAATAGTCTGGTTCTACTGCATGAGATTGAAAGGATCTCAGGGTTTTTCTCTTATCCTGAAAAGCACATGCAAGCAAAGTAATGTGCAAGTGTATCGATTACTTGTATTTAATTGTAATTGTGTAATGACAAAGCCTCAATTCGTCTTCAGGAAGCCAGCACTATTTTTATTCAGGCATCATTCAAGGTCCACATTTACTTTTTGAACTGGGAATAAGACCCATAGATGATATGACCATGTGAATCCCACAGCCTACACAAGTTTATGTTCTGGGCTTCGTACACATATTGTTTTACCCATATCCAGCCCCTTCTGCTGCCTTATTTTGTGATCTGCCAAAAAAATGCCATGTACAGTTATAGGGAGCACTGCACTCCAACCATGCGTGGCAAGACTTGGATAAAAGGGTATTTGTGTGATAATAGTGATGAACCTAGAAAAACATTTATTATTTAATTGTAGCTCTGATAAAGGAAATGCTATATATATATATATACACACAGGGCTTGACAAATTTGCTTGGAATCTAGGAGCCCGTCCCGCCGAGCTCGCGTGCAGAAGCGAACGCATACGTGAGTAGTGCCCGCATATGAAAGCGGTGTTCAAACCACACGTGAGGTATCGCCGCGACTGGTAGATCGAGAGCAATAATTCTAGCCCTAGACCTTCTCTGTAACTCAAAACATGCAACCTGTAGAATTTTTTAAACGTCGCCTATGGAGATTTTAAAGGGTAAAAGTTAGTCGCCATTCCATGAGCGGACGCAATTTTGAAGCGTGACATGTTGGGTATCAATTTACTCAGCGTAACATTATCTTTCACAATATTTAAAAAACAAGGGCTAACTTTACTGTTGTCTTATTTTTTTATTAAAAAAAAAAAAAGTGTATTTTTTCCCAAAAAAGTGCGCTTGTAAGACCGCTGCGCAAATACGGTGTGACAGAAAGTATTGCAATGACCGCCATTTTATTCTCTAGGGTGTTAGAATAAAAAATATATATAATGTTTGGGGGTTCTAATTAGAGTGAAGGAGATGGCAGTGAAAACAGACAGGGAAACTCCATTAGCATTGCTGTTTGTCTTGTCATACCAACGGCCACCACAAGATGGCGCTAGATCACAGAAGGAAGCATAGGCCTGAAGAAGGCCGCAAAGCCGCGGCCTCAATTACCGGCCGGCGCGGTCCGACGCGATCCCACGGCGCGGAGGGGGGGGAGGCACGGAGAGACAGGATTCCCCTGCTGTGTTTCCCCAGGCGCCAGGTCGCTAATTCTAGTCGCAATGGCGACCTGGCGCCCGGGGTTTGTCAAGCCCTGTATATGTATATATATGTATATATATATATATATATATATATATATATATATATACACACACACACACACACACATACATACACAGTGGGTACGGAAAGTATTCTAACCCCCTTAAATTTTTCACTCTGTTATATTGCAGCCATTTGCTAAAATCATTTAAGTTTATTTTTTTCCTCATTAATGTTCACACAGCACCCCATATTGACAGAAAAACACAGAATTTTGAAATTTTAGCAGCTTTATTAAAAAAGAAATACTTTAATATCACATGGTCCTAAGTATTCAGACCCTTTGCTCAGTATTTAGTATTTGCAACCCTTTTGATCTAATACAGCCATGAGTCTTTTTGGGAAAGATGTAGCAAGTTTTTCACACCTGGATTTGGGGATCCTCTGCCATTCCTCCTTGCAGATCCTCTCCAGTTCTGTCAGGTTGGATGGTAAACGTTGGTGGACAGCCATTTTTAGGTCTCTCCAGAGATGCTCAATTGAGTTGAAGTCGGGGCTCTGGCTGGGCCATTCAAGAACAGTCACAGAGTTGTTGTGAAGCTACTCCTTTGTTATTTTACCGGTGTGCTTAGGGTCATTGTCTTGTTGGAAGGTAAACCTTCGGCCCAGTCTGAGGTCCTGAGCACTCTGGAGAAGGTTTTCATCCAGGATATCCCTGTACTTGGCCGCATTCATCTTTCCCTCGATTGCAACCAGTCGTCCTGTCCCTGCAGCTGAAAAACACCCCCACAGCATGATGCTGCCACCACCATGCTTCACTGTTGGGACTGTATTGGACAGGTGATGAGCAGTGCCTGGTTTTCTCCACACAACGCTTAGAATTAAGGCCAAAAATGTCTATCTTGGTCTTATCAGACCAGAGAATCTTATTTCTCACCATCTTGGAGTCCTTCAGGTGTTTTTTTTAGCAAACTCCATGCGGGCTTTCATGTGTCTTGCACTGAGGAGAGGCTTCTGTCAGGCCACTCTGCCATAAAGCCACGACTGGTGGAGGGCTGCAGTAATAGTTGACTTTCTACAACTTTCTCTCATCTCCCGACTGCATCTCTAGAGCTCAGCCACCTGATCTTTGGGTTCTTCTTTACCTCTCTCACCAAGGTTCTTCCTCCCCCGATAGCTCAGTTTGGCCAGACGGCCAGCTCTAGGAAGGGTTCTGGTCGTCCCAAACGTCTTCCATTTAAGGATTATGGAGGCCACTGTGCTCTTAGGAACCTTAAGTGCAGCAGAATTTTTTTGTAACCTTGGCCAGATCTGTGCCTTGCCACAATTCTGTCTCTGAGCTCTTCAGGCAGTTCCTTTGACCTCATGATTCTCATTTGCTCTGACATGCACTGTGAGCTGTAAGGTCTTATATAGACAGGTGTGTGGCTTTCCTAATCAAGTCCAATCAGTATAATCAAACACAGCTGGACGCAAATGAAGGTGTAGAACCATCTCAAGGATGATCAGAAGAAAAGCACAGCACCTGAGTTAAATATAGGAGTGTCAAAGCAAAGAGTCTGAATACTTAGGACCATGTGATATTTAAGTTTTCCTTTTTTAACAAATCTGAAAAAATGTCAACAATTCTGTGTTTTTCTGTCAATATGGGCTGCTGTGTGTACATTAATGAGGAAAAAAATGAACTGGTCTGAATACTTTCCATACCCACTGTGTGTGGGTATATATATCTTTTTTTTGGGAAGGGGGTTTAGAAGTAATTTTCTAGCAAAAAACAATGCTTATTACATATAAGTGAGAAGTGTTAGAATAGGCTTGGGAAGCAAGTGGATATACTGTGTGTGTGTGTGTGTGTGTGTATATATATATATATATATATATATATATATATATATATAATTTTTTAAATGTATTTTTAAAGAAAAAGCCCTAGAGAATAAAATAGCATGTGTTGCAATTTTTTACGTCACACAGTATTTGTGCAGAAGTTTTTAAAACGCAACAATAAAATAAAAAAACACAATGAATTTTAGTAAAAACACAAACTCAATATAATGCCACTTTTTTGGGTAAAACAAATGATGATGTTACACGGAGTAGACAGATACCAAACACGTCATGCTTTAAAAATGCGCACGCTCATGGAATGGCGACAGACTACGGTACTTTAAATTATCCATAGGTGACGCTTTAAAAGCCTTTGTATAGGTGATTTATGCAAGAGGTCTGGTGATAGAATTATTGCTCTCGCTCTGACGTTTCTGGTGATACCTCACATGAGCGGTGCGATCACTGTTTACATATGCGTGCGGGACCAGCGTGTGTGTTCGCCACTGCGTGTAAGCATGGGGGGGGGGGGGGGGCGCTTTAAAATAAATTGTATTTTATTATTAAAAATTTTTTTATGTTTACACTGTTTCTTAAAAAAAAATTTGATCACTTATTGCTGTCAAAAATAAATGTAAACATCCCATGTGACAGCAATATCAGTGACAGGTACTCTTTATGGAGAGATGGGGGGTCTATTAGACCCTCCATCTCTTCTTTGGGCTCCAGTGCAGTCGAACAGACACAGATCAGTTTGATCAGCTGCTTCACTGGTGGCTATGCCAAAATAGTCGTCGCTTACAGGTTCTGACATCACACAGTGGGAGGAACAACTTCAGTTCCTTTCACTGTGAGTCCAGACCTGGATGCAGCCGGCCACATCGTTATTGGATAACCTCCTCCCTACAGCAGAAAACAGTTAATGCTCTGAAACACTTTAAAGTTCACAACAATCAAATACTGCAGCTTTGACAAAAGTCTAGTGGAAAATTTGTCCATAAAAGGCTTTGCCTCTCCTGATGCGAGTGGAATGCTCACTATAGCTGTACCTCACTCCCTTTGGTCTTCTGGCTTCTATGTTGCACATGAGTAGCCTATACCTAGTAACGTGTGATGGTCCTGGGTTTATTCCTTACTCCACTTGACGTTATGAAAGTCATGACTGAGTAATCAGTGGTGGAGGCGCGGTTGAGAAAATTCTTTACTCCTGCTTGTTATGCAAGATTATTAATATTGTAGGCATGCAGAGATCCTGTTAGGTCCTCATTATCATCAAAAGTAGAGATAAATATGATATTTTACCTCATTCTTCTTTATTCTCCTTGCTACAATTAACTGGATCATTCCCCTTTTATTTCCTTCTGTGGACATAGACTTCCTCAAATTCTCCATGGCATCTTGGTTTGTTTTACCTAACAGTGATTCGCCATTGACTGCCACTAGTTGATCATTCACATGAAGCCTTCCATCCTGCAACAAAAAAACGGGGTAACTAATCTTGTATTTTATTTTTGTTTCTCTTAACCAATCTTTTTTAAGTTTGCTTCAATGCAAAGTAAATATCTATGATAGAAGCATATACTTAAATTTTTTAACATCAGCATTGTAATTCCAATACAAACAATAGTTATATAGTTCACCAGTCAATTTAAGCTTACTTGAAAATTCTCCTTTCATGGTGTGAGTTCTGCCTGTATGCTGCCCAACTCTTTTCACAACTTTCTGGATTCCCTGCATGCTATGCAGCTTCTCTGCTATATACTTTCAATGTCTAAGAACTACATGTCCCATGGTACCTTGCTGCCTGCAAGCAACAATTCACATACTGACTGTCCTAAAACTCCTCTCAGCACCTCTAATTCACACAGCAGTTTACAGAACTCAAGGAATTAAATGTCTGGGGAGCTTCACAAAGTAAGCTGACAAACATCAAGATCATTTAG
The DNA here is from genome assembly GCA_029206835.1 of Rana muscosa. Taxonomy (NCBI): domain Eukaryota; kingdom Metazoa; phylum Chordata; class Amphibia; order Anura; family Ranidae; genus Rana; species Rana muscosa. The sequence goes on along the minus strand of CM055122.1, from coordinate 234,764,401 downwards.
ATAAATAGGAGGCAGGCTAGAAGTAATTAAAATACAACAGAGAAATTAATATATGATTTGAAATTGTGACAGTAGATATGCTTTTTTGCTTCTCTATGCAATGCAAACAGATCATGGATGATTTGGGGGGCCAAAGGTGATGTATATAGCTTTTGGAATACATCACAGCATCCTGCCTTAGTATTCCTCTCAAGAGACCTCAGTCCTGATGCAAGCAGTGGGCTAGCTAAGGGGAAGAATTATGCAAATATCAAGATGGGTCAGTCTGGAGGAGAAGGAATTCCTAGGCTGACTTTATTTGCAAGCAGACTGCTCTAGGTACCACCCACATGTGATGCTAAGCTTCCATCATTGAAATAACTGAAATCAAATAAATGAAATGGATGGTCTCTATATGACTTGCTGCTACTCCTATTGCACACTATGAAAAGCTCACAGTGTGTAGTTTAATTGCCAGTTTCGGTAGAGGAGAGGAGTCTGTACAACTGTGCAAGACTGAGGTAAGGGCAGAGTTAATCTTTCAGTAATACTGTGTTCACAGACCTGAGGAAAGGAACTTGGAATGTTGCACATAGAAACCCAAAATTATCATTAAATATTTAGAGGATCTTGAGTATAGAAAAAATTTAAGTAAAAGTCACCAGCCACAAATACTGTAGCTGCTGACATTTAATAAAAAACACTTACCTGTCCAAGGATCCAGCGCTGTCCACACAGATTCTTGGCCTGTCTTGCGACTTCACAGCCAGCTTCCCACTGCACATGCATGAGCCACACTGCACTTTGTGAATGGTGCAGCAACCTCCTGTGACCTGTTCGTGTCCCAGAAGGTTCAAAGGTTGCAGGCTGGTGCACTGATGGGTGAAACTGATGAAGCTGCAATAGTGGGCACTGATAAGACTGCACTGATAAGTGGCACTGATGGGCACTAATAGGTGGCACTGGTGGGCACTGATTGGGGTTAATGTCCCTGTAAAAGAAGCCTGTTACTGGCTTTCTTCTATTCTTTTTACGTTGATCGTGAGGAGAATAAAAGCCGATAACCGGCTTCTGTTTACTTCTGTGATCAGCTGTCATTGGCTGACAGCTGATCACATGGTAAAGGGCTGCTGTGATTGGCCCTTTACCCTGTTCTGTGATCAGCCGAGTCCGAAGGACTCAAGGATCACATAGTGCGCCGGCAAGCAGCGTGATGGGGGGGCGTCAACTGATGCCCTCCCGTCACTGAAGCCCACGCTGTAGCCGTCTTTTGGCTATAGCGCAGTCAGAAATTGATTAAGTTCCGCTTTAAGATAGGATATAAAGAAAAAAAAATGGCTTCTTGTTTTTAGTAAGGAACAGCTCTGTCGGTCTTAGTTTCTGCCACTTATAAAATATATTTGAATAGCACAGGGAAAGAAATGTTATTACACGACTGTGAAATTGAGAAGTAGACTCAAAAAGGAAAATGATCTAAAAGCATATCTTTCAAACTGCATTACTTTTCTTAAGAGGACACCTAAAAATACACAAGTTAATGGCCCAAGTACAAGCAGCCGAAGTGTATTATTGTTTGGAATGTACACACTGCTGGTACTGCAAATAATCTTAACATATATATCGATTTCCATCTCTCTGAGGGAAAAACGTAATTGGAAGCTCAGTGTTGTACGGTATTGATCAGTATATATCATGGGCACTTTGGAGGAAGTAAAATTGGGATTATTCATTGCCAATTATGTTTAAGCAATTATCATTGGCAAACTATCAGATGTGCAGATTACTGTGAAACAATCACTGCAAAGATCTCCTCAGGCTGTAGACACAGCAGTGAGGAGGTAAACCAAGGCCTCCAGCCAAATACATAAATAACAATCTCAGGAACCTGGTGAAAATTCTATATAGACGCTTAGTCATTATTTTGAAAATTCTGTTCAGCAGACAATAAGAGTATAGCCAATAATTATGGGTAGAATGTGTTTAGGAATTCACTTACCGTATATACTCGAGTATAAGCCGAGTTTTTTGGCACATTTTTTGTGTGCTGAAAATGCCCCCCTCGGCTTATACTCGAGTCATATTTTTGCGCCTGATGTCCCGGAATTTGGGGATCCGGTACCGGCTGGCCGTAGGTCCCCTGGACCCCAAACTTGGTAAACTTGTAGCCCCAGTCTTCCTCTACAAGTGTGCAAAGTTTGTTGTCTGGGGGACCTACGGCCGTGGAGCACCGATTTTTCAATGTTAAACGTCAGTCTAGTCATGGGCACAGTGAGGCATGGGCACAGTGAGGCAAAGTGAGGCACAGTGAGGCACAGTGAGGCATGCAGATGGACACCCTAGGCTTATACTCGAGACAATACGTTTTCCCAGTTTTTTGTGGTTAAATTAGGTGCCTCGGCTTATATTCGGGTCGTCTTATACTTGAGTATATACGGTATTTTGTTTGTCCTGGTGTCAAAAAATGGAAAAATCCTACATTTTAGGTTGTCCTCTGACAGAGTGGAAATCTTCCATGTGGACATCTGTTCCAGGGACATCTGTTCCAGGGACAACTGTCCAAGAGAAGATTTCATCCCACACTACAGAGATCTCCTCCTTTTCTGTTGCGTCTACAGAACAGGAAGTGAAGAGAGCTCCCCAATGGGACATGACAGGCAAGGGAAAGAAAGTTTTACATTTAACCACTTTTGTATCTCCACGTTTTTGAATAGCAAAGTGGTAGAAAGCTCTCTACACACAGTTTACAAAGCCGATCCAAGCGGCTCTGTACCTTTGTAAACGATGTGATGACCAATTAGAGAGATCACAAATAAAAAATAGAAAAAACATACTATTGTTTACATTGAAGATCCCTTTCCTTCCTCTTACAGCAGAGGAAGGAGAGGAACCAGATTAGTTTATGGAAATGGAATGAGCGAATGTTTCAGCAACAGCTACTGATCCATTCATTTATTTTCACTGGCTGTAAGATCTTTTTTTAACCACTTCAGCCTCGAACCATTTGGCTGCCAAATGACCAGGCCACTTTTTGCGATTCGGCACTGTGTCGCTTTAACTGCCAATTGCGCTGTTGTGCGACGTGGCTCCCAAACAAAATTTACGTCCTTTTTTCCCACAAATAAAGCTTTCTTTTGGTGGTATTTGATCACCTCTGCGGTTTTTATTTTTTGCGCTATAAACAAAAATAGAGCGACAATTTTGAAAAAAAAGCAATATTTTTTACTTTTTGCTATAATAAATATCCCCAAAAATATATAAAAAACAAATATTTTCCTCAGTTTAGGCCAATACGTATTCTACATATTTTTGGTAAAAAAAATAAAAATCGCAATAAGCGTTTGATTGGTTTGCGCAAAAGTTATAGCGTCTACAAAATAGGGGATAGTTTTTGGCATTTTTATTAATATTTTTTTTTTTACTAGTAATGGCGACGACATTATGGCGGACACATCGGACACTTTTGACGCTATTTTGGGACCATTCACATTTATACAGCGAATCAGTGCTATTAAAATGCACGGATTACTGTATAAATGTGACTGACAGTTAAGGGGTTAACCACTAGGGGGCTAGGAAGGTAGTGATTTTAACTGTTAGGGAGCGTGGCTTACTGTGACACGTCACTGATCGCTTCTCCCGATGACAGGGAGCAGACGATCAGTGCTGTGTCACTAGGCTGAACGGAGATATTCCTTGTTTACACTGGCCTCTCCCCATTCTGCAGCTCTGTGACCCAATCGCGGGACACTGGTGGACATCGAGTCCGCGGCGCCCGCACAGTGAGAAATTCAAAGTGACAAATATACGTCACTTTGCCCAGCCGTGCCATTCTGCTGCCTTATATCGGCGTGAGCCGGTCTTTCAGTGGTTAAACCTTTCACTCCACCAGCCCCTAAAAATCTACCCTTCAGTCTATGTGTGTGTAGCGGGGTCTCCTTTAAGGCCCCGGGACTACGTTACCCAGAACCCTGTTCGGCACCCAGAGTGCAGTTAGCCACCGCAGAGACTTATGGGAGGGGTTATTTAAGGAGGAGGCGAGGCAGAGCTCGGCCTCTTTGGTCACCGCGCTGCAAGCAAGACTTTCTTCCTGTGCGGATCTGCTGCAGTGCAAGGCCTGAAGCCTGGTCCTTGCGCAACTTCCATCCCACTGCAGAGCCTGGGTGGCATCTGACTTGTCGAGTGAGGACATCAGTTGGATCGGGGACTCGATCGTTGCAGACGCTGTGTGCGGATACACAGCAGGGTGGACGTTCCAGGCTGGGATCGCGTCCGGAGTGGTGAGTGGGCACCTGCCCAGGCCAATAGACTGTGCCGTGTTCAGGCCTATAGACTACATAGGCCCACAGTTTCGCTTATTTACAGTTCCCCGGGGGGACCAGTAGCAGGACAGAGTTTAAGTGTCCCCCCCAGTATAGTGTTTCAAGTATTGCCTGTTGTGGATTACAAATTGTTATTCATCAAGTGCACCACCGAAAGCTGGCATGCGAAGAACTCCATATAGGAGGTGACAGATTTATTCCATGTCAGGCCTGATCGGGGTGGGAAGTTTGGGTATTGTTTAGTGCGCCATAGGGCGCGCATACCATAATAGCTGGTGAAGTACCGAGCAGCGCCATTATTGTATGCTGTGTTGAATTCTGCAGGGCTCTGCTAACCAATCGCATTTGTTGTGTTCTGTCTATGCTACTTTTGATAAGAGTAAACGGTTATATTTAATCTCTGCCCTCGGTGTGTTGTCTTACTGTAGGGGATTATTACTCGCAATAACATTTAAATGTGATATACATATAACCCCTAGACTAGCTGTGCCAGAGTGGGTCGAGCAGATTGCTGGGGGTTGGTGGTGCTGCGCACAGGGCTCGAAAACAAATCCAGCGGCTCTCTTAACTGGGGGTAGCGCTACACGTGGGGGCTCTCGAGTCCGGGATCCTGTTGTAGCAAGTAACGCGCCAAAAGTACCAGCATGGACCCACTAGAAGTAGGACAGTGGTGTAAAACTGTCAACATAGATCCAGCCGGGGTAGTAGTCATAGAACTCCCAGGGATCTGGCAAGAAGAAGCGGTGAGGCAGCTGGTGATGTCACTGTCACCATATTAGAAAGCATGGGTGGTGGATGTCAGGACGAATTCCTCGCTGACCCACGCATAGGTGGAGTGGAAGGACGGAGTCCAGGAGCATTTTAAGAATCCAAGTGTAGAAGCTATAGATGACCAGACTTATAGCCTGATACACACGCTGCCAGTTAAGCCAGGAGAACGATTTCAGACACCAAAACTATCTCCATCACCCACCCCAAAAGAAGCAAGACAGTTAATAAGGGAAAGTCCCGGGTCGCCATCCACCATTCTTGGAGCAGAGTTGTGCGCAGTCCTGGGGGAACTTGTAGCCCAGTGCAAGAAAGATCCTACAGATTACCAGATGTCAGGATACAGAAAGCTTAGAATATTCTCAGGGAGGAAACCTGTACCCTCAGGTGAAGAGGGGTTCGAGGAGATTATTACATGCAATAACATTTAAATGTGATATACATATAACCCCTAGACTAGCTGTACCAGAGGGTCGAGCAGATTGCTGGGGGTTGGTTGTGCTGCGCACAGGGCCCGAAAACAAATCCAGCGGCTCTCTTAACTGGGGGTAGCGCTACATGTGTAATCTGTATCGATCATAACTGCACATTTTACAAAAAAAAAAAAAATTCCTTTATATAGTAAAAATAGAAAACCCTTGGCGCCACCAGGATTTCTAGAAACGCAAGGAAGACATAAGGAATATAAAAGATGTAGGTCAGTCAAGATGTTGCTTTACATCATTGTCACTTAAACATAGCTTAGTTGGGGATAACCCTCACAACCTCTGCAATGTTTGAGCGCCAGCTGTCCCACCCACTATACAGTGCATTCGGAAAGCATTTACAACGCTTCACACATTTTATTATGTTACAGCCTTATTCCAAAACTGATTAAATTCATTATTTTCCTCAAAATTCTACAAACAATGCCCAATAATGACAACATGAAAGACGTTTGTTCGAAATCTTTGCAAATCTATTAAAAATAAAAACGCAAAAATCACATGTACATAAAATGTATTCACAGCATTTGCCATGACACTCAAAATTGAGCTCAGGCGCATTCTTCCACTGATCATCCTTGAGATGTTTCTACAACTTGATTGGAGTCCACCTGTGGTATATTCAGTTGATTGGTCTCACAATTAACAGTGCATGTCAGAGCACAAACCAAGCCATGAAGTCCAAGGAATTGTCTGTAGACCTCGGAAACAGGATTGTATCAAGGCACAGATCTGGGGAAGGGTACAGAAAAATTTCTGCAGCATTGAAAGTCCCAATGAGCACAGTGGACCCCATCATCTATAAATGGAAGAAGTTGGGAACCACCAGGACTCTTCCTGGAGCGGGCTGCCTGGCCAAACTGAACGATCAGGGGAGAAAGGCCTTAGTCAGGGAGCTCCAGCGTTTCTCTGTGGAGAGAGGAGAACCTTCCAGAAGAACAACCATCTCTGCAGCACGCCACCAATCAGGCCTGTATGGTAGAGTAACCAGACGGAAGCCACGCCTCTGTAAAAAGGCATATGACAGCCTGCCTGGAGTTTGCCAAAGGGCCTCTGGAGGACTCTCAGACCATGAGAAACAAAACTCTTGGGTCTGATGAAACAAAGATTGCACTCTTTGGCCTAAAAGGTGTCATGTCTGGAGGAAACCAGGCACTAATCATCACCTGGCCAATACCATCCCAACAGTGAAGCATGGTGGTGGCAGCATCATGCTGTGGGGATGTTTATCAGCGGCAGGAACTGGGAGACTAGTCAGGATCAAGGTAAAGATGAATGCAGCAATGTACACAGAGATCCTTGATAAAAACCTGCTCCAGAGCGCTCTGGACCTCAGACTGGTGAAACGGTTCATCTTCAAACAGGACAACGACCCTAAGCACACAGCCAAAATAACAAAGGAGTGGCCACGGGACAACTCTGTGAATGTCCGCGAGTAGACCAACCAGAGCCCAGACTTGAACCCAATTCTGAAAATCGCTGTGCACCGACGCTCCCCATCCAACCTGAGGAGGTCCTGCAAAGAAGAAAATGAGAAACTGAGCAAAAATAGGTGTGCCAAGCTTGTAGCATCATACTCAAAGACTTGAGGCCGTAATTGGTGCCAAAGGTGCTTGTATTGAGTAAAGACTGTGGCTACTTAAACATGTGATTTTTTTCGTTTTATATTTAATAAATTTGCAAAGATTTCAAACAAACTTGTTTCATTATGGGGTATTGTTTGTAGAATTTTGAGGAAAATATTAAATTTAATCCATTTTGGAATAAGGCTGTAACATAACAAAATGTGGAAAAAGTGAAGTGCTATGAATACTTTCCGGATGTACTGCATGTCATTTATTCCAATGAGGATGTTCTTTTAAATGTATCACATTACACGTTCACAAAGGATTCCATCCCGCTCCTTGAGTATCTGCCACTGGTATCCAACACTAGAGTAATCTTCTGGTATGGTGGGGTCAACAGAACTGAGGGCATTGAGGCAGGTACTCATCAAGAGGATTGTGGGAGTGGTGGGGCCTTAAAGCGGAGTTCCACCCAAAAATGGAACTTCCACTTTAAGTGCTGGTGACCCCTGACATGCCACATTTGGCATGTAATTCTTTTGGAGGGGGGAGCGGGTACCTACCGTTTTGGCAGGCACCCAGCTCCCACTTCCTCCCCTGGCACCAGAAGGTAGATCACCCCCACCCCCTCCCTTCCTGCAATCTTCTGGGACACGTTGCATCGCTCGACTGTGGGACAGGTGAGTGTCTGGTTATTAAAAGTCAGCAGCACTTTTTGTAGCTGCTGAATTTTAAATGGGTAAAACGCCACTTTAAAAGGGGAAGACTTCACCTAAAAACCAGGAGGCAGCAGCGCCAGGGACACATCACACTGGTGGTAAGTAATATTAACTGATCACATTCACATACATATCTAAGCAAAGGTAAAAAGATGATCGCTTCCCTCTTGTGTTAATCTAGAGGTCAAAAGTCTCCACTACAAGCAAGAAGGCAGCCAGAGAGCCAGTTTTAGGTTTGGGTTATTTCTGTTAATGTCACAGATAGAAGATTACTGGAGAGGTCATAAAAAACTATGTACACAAAGCAAAAAACATTCACTTACTTTGGAAGCGGCTCCACCATTGATAATAGACTTTACAAAGATGCCAAGGTCAGCATGATTCTCTTTTGACCGATTTCCTTTAACACTGACGCCAAGTCCAGCAGATCCAGAATCATTTAGAGGAATTTCAAATGTCAAGAACTCTCTGGTGCCATCAGGCGTGAGAACCAAATCATCTTCTTCTGGTTGCTACAGAACAAAAAAGACAATCTGGCTTATAACACACAAAACACTAAGAACTGGTAAGAAATCAGAGCTTCCAACGTTCTTTCAATTTAGGAGCAACATTTTCTTTTACTGTAGGTGGCTACCAAAAAAACCGACAGATTTCAGACAGCACCTTAAATGGATTTTGCCCTAAAAGTTGGGCTGACAAAGATGCATGCCCATTGCTGACCTCACTTGTGAAAATACTAGCTGACTGGCTGCCTGCCATTCTGATTCAATTACTTCAATACTTTTAGCGTCAATGACCTGGAACAGGAATGCAGATGAGCAGTTCAAACTTCACTTGTTGCATGCTCTTTCTGAGTCCATGACTCTGAAAGTAGTACAGCCACAATTCTGACGCTTATATAGGCATTTAAGATTTGTTTTCATACCTGTAAAAGCACTTCAATAGCCTATGTGGCCATGCACACATAGGAGTTTACAGGCATTTTAAAAAAAGGGCGTTTACAGGTAGAAAAAAACCCATCAAAGAAGAGTTCTGAAAACTTGAGCAGAAAAAAACATGCATATGAGCGTAAATGCTTAAAGCGTGTAAATGTACTCCATTCCCACTGCAGCTAATCTTCCACTTTTGCACAGCTCAAAACTGAAAAATCACTTTTTTGGGCATTTAAAATATGCCAAAAATTAAAAAGCATTGAGAAGTTTAACATTCTGTAATACATGGGAAACAATGTATATGGTACAGGGTTGCCTTAGTCAGTTACACAAAGGCTAGCAATGCTGCACTTTATTATTAGTATACTTTGCGTACCGAGTATTGGTAAGATTCTATAATACAAAATTGAGCAAAAGCCAATGATGGAGATTTAACAAAACAGTTGACAACAAATGCATAATAAAGTGCAAATTAGGCTTTTCTTTAGTTAAGTGAATTTTCAACCCCTCTACTTGCAATTGTGGACAGGAAAATAGCATTGCATGAATACTGTGACAACTCCCTATCTATGACAGTTAAGCCTAGTACACACTAAGAGGTTTTTTTCATTCAACCCAGTATGACTGAACGAAAAAACCTGCTAGCTCCGGAGGAGCCGCTGTACTAACTATCCGATGTTACTACAGCGATCTCCCCGGCTGTGCTATTGTGTTCTGATAGGGGGACAGCTCCCCAGTCAGAACACTCCGGGCAGCGCTCTCATCAATTGGCTGAGAGTGTTGATCAGGAGCCGATCGGCAGACCTTTTTCGGTCATGCCCCATCGACCAAAGCCAGCTGCAGTACACACGGGCCAAATGTCGGCCGGTTTCTATTCAACCGGCCGATGCCGTCCGATATTCAGCCTGTGTGTACTAGGCTTTGCAGTGATCATACAACACTAAGAGGTGGTCAGGAGCATTTGCTATTTAAGGGCAGCACAGTGGTGTACTGAGTTGCCACTTTCGCCTAGCAGCAAAAGGGCCGCTGGTTCGAATCCCAGCCACGACACTACCTGCCTGGGGTTTTCATGTTCTCCCTGTGCCTGCGTGGGTTTGCTCCCACACTCCAAAGACATGCTGTTCATTGGATCCGGTCTAAAAATTGGCCCTAGTATGTGTGAATGGGAGTTAGGGACTTTAGATTGTAAGCTCCTTGAGGGCAGGGACTGATGTGAATGTACAATGTATATGTAAAGCACTGCGTAAATTGATGGTGCTATACAAGTACCTGAAATAATAACATAATATTTATTTATGTCTCACTGTGACTGTATGATACAGCCTGTGTGACAAATCTGGTAAAGCTCCACCAAAAAAATTAATAAAATTAAGGACACAAGTACCCTGTGAAGGTAGCTCACCAATGCCTCAAAGAATATGTCTTCAACCGAAAGTGTGGAGACTGATGTTGCGTAAACTTTCACACTACAAGCCTCTGCTAGACACACACAATAATGAACATGAGCATTGCTTATGAAACATGTTCATATGCTGACAGATGTAAACCCCATAGACACAGAAAACGTGAGTTCAAACCGAGCAATAATTGCTCAATTACCAAATCACACATACCAGGTTGGGGAATTCATGGATGAAATGTGAAATTCTCTTTTCTACTCACCTTCCTAAGATGGTGTGACTTTAGTGAGCAAGCAATTATCAGTTTACTCTAGCAGACAATAGACTTTAGAAAATATTAAATTAAATAGCAGAAGGGCAATGAACCAGAATTACAACACTGCATACACAAAAAGGCATAATTTGCCAATACATATAACCCAAAATAAAGCATCATAAACCAGGAAATAAAACCACAGATACGATTCTGGCCTCTAGTGGAGAAATTTTACACAGGTAAATCTGAAAATTCCCTATAGACATTTTTCGATACAAAATCCTTGCCAATGCACAAATGAAAGTTGCCCACGATGCCTCCAATTTTGTAAACTATACGAGATTAAGTGACCTTCTAATTGGGATGCTGGGCTAACAAATTAGGCGCAGCACTGGGAAATCCATAGCTCCTAACTTTTCCTCATTTGGAAACAAATTACTCTTATCCTTATTTATTAGCTGGCCCCTCTTTTTGGTCTGTTGTATCAACCTCTAAAAGATATAATATTTAAAGTGTAAGTCCATTTGTTTTAAATACTAGACTAAAAACACCATTAGTTTGCGTTTTGAGATCCCCTTAAAACATATCTAAACCCAAAAATGAAAATGCAATAAATTGCAGCTTACAAGACCTTAGAAGCAGTGGGTGCATTCATTTTAACTTTTTTTTTTTCAGTGCTTTCTTCTTTATTTTCACCTGGCAATCTTGTGACCACAATTTCTGTCCCTGGGTCACTACGTTCACTCACTGTACTTTATCTATGGAAGAGCACTGTTGTGTGTTTTAACAATAAAGAACACTTTCCCCTTTCCTTTTTTCCATGACAGAGGGTAGGAATTTTACAGACCAGAGAATGAGTTGCATTGTTCGCAGCGCGCTCTGACAGGGAGCACAAGAAGTTATCAACGCACATTTCTGGCTGAATCAACAGGTATTTTTTGCTCTTTCAGAACAGATAGAACAAGAAGGTTTTAAAAGGTATATTTAACAGATGAAAGACAGAAAATGGGAGAATTTCATTACCAGGTTCTAAAAACGATTGGAGATTTCCATTTATTTCCTGCTCTGCAGGCTCAACAGGAAGTAAAGGGAATTCTCTTCTTACCATGGCTGTCATCAGAACAGGTGTCTTCATCGGAACATTTGTCAACTATTCTGAATACAATTCTAAAATTTTGGATTTGCCCACACTTTTTCATAGATCTCAACAAGTAAGCATATTTCTTCTGTGGGTGGATAGCCTGTTGCTGAATGAAACTACACCATGCAAGATCACTACAATGTTCACTTCAATGCTAAGAACGTTTACAAAAGAAAGGTTTCATTAACCACCACAAAACCAAAACTTTGAGAAGTATTCTTCCAAACATCCAAATACACAAAGCTAATTCAGGTTAAGGGGTAGGACTACTATTAAACTGGCCATACACTAGTAGAAACTCAACCCAAACTTTTTGCTTTATTTTCTAATAGCTTGTGGGATCAAATTGACACTCATTTTCGACAACAGTGGTGAGAAAATTCAAAGGAGCAGGATGGAAACTTTTTCTCAAACAAATGAATTTCTAACGGTGTTTAGGGTTTTTATTCGAGAAATTACATTCATTCTGAAATGAATTGTTAAAAGCAAGGAACATTTTGAAGTACCTTTAAACGATATTCAGTCAAACATACAAAGAATTTTTGTTTGTTCATGCATAAATCTTCTAGTATATGGTCAGCTCAAGAAACCAAAGCTGAACTCCCCAGAGGAGTTCATAAGCAGTGCACAACGATGCTTAGACCCCTTTCACACTGGGGCGCTTTAACGCTAAAAATAGCGCCTGCAAAGCACCCTAAAAGAGCCGCTGCTGTCTCTCCAGGGTGAAAGCCCCGAGGGCTTTCACCCTGGATCGGTGCGCTAGCAGGATGGTAAAAAAAAGCGGAAAAGGAGCGGTGTGTATACCGCTCCTCCTCCACCGCTCCTGCTTATTGAAAATCGATGACCACCGCGGCTATACCGCCAGCAAAGCGTCGCTGTAGTGGCGCTTTATGGTGGTTTTAACCCTTTCTCGGCCGCTAGCAGGGGGTAAAAGCGCCCCGCTAGCGGCCGAATACCCCTGCAAATACAGACAGTAAAGCGCCGCTAAAAATTGCGGCGCTTTACCGCTGCGGCCACCACAGTGTGAAAGGGGCCTTTCTGTATCTAGACTGTATTTCTTCTAGGTGAAAGAAGACTTGACACTAAAAGATGAGCACACCTGGGCCCCTTGGAAGTCTACTGTGCAGAAGAAAGAAGAGGACTGGCTGGTGGTAAACTTTGCATCAAGACATGGCTAGACCAAGTACAAGAACTAGTAAATTTTGGATGAAGAAGGGAAGAGTGGGTTGGATCACCATTGTGAAGGTGTGGGGGGGGGGGGGGTTGGTTTGAGGGTTGTAAACAAAAGTGAATAGGTGCCTTATTCCTCTGCGGTCAGCATGATTAACTTCTGACAAGTTTTTTAGACATGAGGAGGAAAAAAAGTAATGGGGAGGGACCTCCAGCACACAGCTTGTGATTGAGAGCCTCAGCTATGTTACCATGTTCTGTGTCAAGGGGTGTCTGTCTCTTCTCTCCAATCAGCTCTCCACACATAGCTCTGCAGTGTGTAACTTCAGCTCTCTGCTCCGTTTTCTAAAAGCGCAGACCAGCTTTATAAATTCTGGACTTTGAATGGCAGTGGAGAATAGAATACTGGAGATAAACAAGTACAACCTATGTAGGAGGATATGTTTCATCCGTGTGTATCACCTGAGGTCAGTCACTTCACTGGGAATATGTAGGGTTTATAACCACTTTAAGGTTAGCAAAGTCAGATAAAACTATACAGTAGCTTAGCTATTTATAACAGCATGTACAGTATTTTCCTAGAAATTAAGGACAATGATATGTGTCTAACAAAGTTTTTTTTTTTTTTTTTTTTTAATGTACAGTATTTAATATTGGAGCATGCAGAATAGCTTATGGCAGCTTTTAGACTCCTGCAGCTTGAACTGCCATTCTGTTATACAGTACAGTCTTCTCATTCTGCATGCAGTCTGTTCTCTCTCATCTCAGAAGGCAATGCTTTCATTGCCCTGACTCCTCTGACCAGATTCTGCCTCCAGCACTCAGACTCTCTTATGCTCCGCACACTGTAGAGCATAACCGTGTGTCTGAACTTGGAAGAAGTATTGCTTGCACGCACATTTTTGCAACATCGCAACTCATGAATCAGAAATGAAGTTCAGATGCAGAGAGCTTGTGGAATTGTGGCGCCACAAAACATCTTCTGATTAATAAGCATTATTTTACAGATATTCTGATACTCCAATGCATTCTGGAGTCTATTTAAAGGATTACTTTACCCAAAAGCAAAAATTACTTGTTAGTGGGGCCTGTTGGGCTGACTCACCTAAAGGGCTCTTGTATCTTGTTGGTAACTCCTATAGTACATTTCCCCCCCTATATATTCCCACCTTCTCAGGTTGGAGAACCTCGAATCTGGAACGTGAAGACTCCTAATAAGGCTGTGTCAAATATGTCAACATGAAAAATCAGGTGCATGTAAACACCACCAGACTTTCTGAAAGGCCACATTTTCCACCCTTTTACAGAAACTAAACTACCACCGCTCAGTGGATTGGCTTTGATTGACACATTACAGGGAGGGCAAAGTAGGCAGTAACCTGAAGCAGCTTATAATAAGGATTTTATCAATTAAATTCAGAGCTTGTATAAAATAGAACACCTGTTTACCATTTGCATTGAAGGTAAAAGAAAGTCCCTCATTTTGGATTGTCCCCAACAGGGACACTACTTCTGGTGACCTGGGGGGCCAATAATTTTGACCAGTCCATTTTTGCAGTTTTGCATGGCATGTGTCAGATTTGGCTTTTTGTTTCTACACTTTTTTGTGTCATACCAATACAAACAAAATAAATAAATAAACACGAGAATTTCTAATCATTTTTAAAGCGGTTGTATACCCTTGCAGTCAGCGGCTCATTGTGAGGGGAATATCCCCTAAACCACACAGGTTTAGGAGATCGTTTTTACACTTTTACCTACAAGTAAGCCTATAAAAAGGCTTACCTGTAGGTAAAAAAATAACTATACAACCACTTTAACCGCAACCATTTTCTGAGCGAAGTGGTGCATTATCTGACAGGTGTGTGTGTGTGTTATTTTACCAAAAGTATTGTGACACCTGTCTTTGCACGCACATTAACTTTAATGGCATCCCAGTCTTAGTCCGTAGGGTTCAATATTGAGTTGGCCCACCCTTTACAGCTATAACAGCTTCAACTCTTCTGGGAAGGCTGTCCATAAGGTTTAGGAGTGTGTCTATGGGAATGTTTAACTATTCTTCCAGAAAGGCATTTGTGAGGTCAGGCACTGATTGACGAGAAGGCCTGGCTCGCAGTCTCCACTCTAATTTATCCCAAAAGTGTTCTATGAGGTTGAGTTCAGGACTCTGTGCAGGCCAGTCAAGTTCCTCCACCGTAAACTTGCTCATCCATATCTTTATGGACCTTGCTTTGTGCACTGGAGCACAGTCATGTTGGAACAGGGAGGGGCCATCCCCAAACAATTGCCTCAAAGTTGGGAGCATGAAATTGTCCAAAATGTCTTGCCATGCTGACGCCTTAAGAGTTCCCTTCACGGGAACTAAGGGGCCAAGCCCAACCCCTGAAAAACAACCCCACACCATTATCCCTTCACCAAATGATTTGGACCAGTGCACAAAACAAGGACCATAAAGACATGAATGAGTGAGTTTGGGGTGGAGGAACTTGACTGGCCAATAGAACACCTTTGAGATGAGTTAAAGCAGAGACTGCAAGCCAGGCCTTCTCGCCCACATCAGTGCCTGACCTCACAAATGCGCTTCTGGAAGAATGGTCAAACATTCCCATGAACACACTCCTAAACCTTAAGGACAGCCTCCCCAGAAGAGTTGAAGCTGTTATAGCGGCAAAGGGTGGGCCAACTTAATATTGAGCCCTACAGACTAAAGACTGGGATGCCATTAAAAAGGTCATGTGTGTGTAAAGGTACGTCACAATACTTTTGGTAATATATATATTAGGGTGGGAAGTGTTCAACCTCCTAAGACACTAGCAAAATACTGAGGCACGCCAAGTAGAGGAAGGGTTATACAGAGGCTGGCCTCTAGGTTTTTTTTTTGTTTGATTGCACCAGTGTCCCAACCTCCTGTAGGTGGCAGCATAGCTAAATGTAATAGAATTGTTAAATTTCTGTGTTTTTCAATCTTTGATTAAAAAAATATATGTAAACATCTCCACTTAATTCTTGGTATCCTATTATACCGTTTTAGTACATTATTAATTTCTTAACAAGTTTGCTTTCTGAAAAGATAACAGGGTGGGGATCGAGACCTGTCAAGAAAAAAAACAAAAATGGGGGGTAGAAATGGTCCTACAGCACCAAACACATTAGTTATGTGTAATGGTGTATATCCTATTACATGCAAGCAGTTGCTTCTGGTAAAAATTGTACCTGTTGTGCCTCCTCAGAGCCATTGGATACTGTCCTGTGTGGCTGAAAAACATTGCGCCTTCCCCTCCACCCCAACCCCTTTTGTCCTCCTTCTCATTCACAAAAGTTCTGCTGTTATTGTCTCACAACTCATTGTGTTCTGTGAATAGCATAACATGCTGTATTCTAGAACGTAAGAGCTCTGTGAGTGGTGAAAAGAGCAGAAGGGGGCAGCTGGGCGGTGCAACTTTTTTTTAGTAGCAGCATCAGCACCAGAAGATAGCAGCTCTGGACAGTATTGAGTGGAACTGAGAAGACAAAAGAGGAAATAAATGTGAGATACACACCATTACACATAAGTAATATGTTTGGTGCTGCATCGAAAAACAAATACTACTTATATTCTGCCTTTCTTGGTTTCTGGAGTTCTGAGGTGCTGCAGTTTCTAATGCACACTATAGAGGCACACAGTGTGCAGTGAAATCAGTGTAAGATTTCGCTAAAGGAGAGGAACATATACAACTGTACAAAACTGAAGGTAGAGCTGGAGTTCTGCTTTAAATGTCTGCAAAAGAAAAGACAACGTGCCTGATAAGCAGAATTAACATGGCACCGATTTTGTATTCTGCTAACAGACTTTCAATCTTACTTCCCATATCAAGAAGCGATTCATGCTCCCACCAAACCCTTTATTCTCCCCAGCTCCCTACTTACATATTCATTAACTATTCAAGCTATTAGGCCTGTCCCATGTTTCATTCAAAACATTTACTTGACACAAAGGTCATTCAGAATGACTTCAGCTGATTGAAGCCGCTCATGTATATAATTTCTAATAAAGAATTGATGAATGATAAAATATGTTGAATGCTTTTCCTTTAACATCATGTTTAATGTGAAAGTGACAGAGTTCGACTCCACATACTTTTTTTTTTTTTTTTTTTAACTTCAGTAACGTCAAGGCAGAGGTACAGACGGCAAACTAAAAAAGAAAGAATGCTGCCAATTTCAGCCCTGGCCCTATAGGTTTCACACCACAGTCTCCCCCTTCTGCATGTATAAAAGCAAAAAAGGCGAATAATTCATGTGTGCATATCAAAAAGCCCTTTATAAGCCATAAAAGTTGTAAAAACAAGCCCTCGTGCACTACTCTAGCTGCTTGTAATGTGAAAAAAAAATGTTAAAAATCCTTTAAAAAATGCAACAAAGCTTATGAAGGCCTAAGTCAGGCAGGTTGCCAAAATTCTGTAATCTTGTAAAAAGCTGAGATTTTAGTGCCTTGGTTGTAAAATAAAAATAAAGAAATAACATTTATGCAGAATGCCTATAGCTACAGAGATAAATTATGTTTTTAAAGTATTTGTTCGACTTGAAAAGGTGTAAATACAACCCCACTTCCAAAAAAAGTTGGGAGGCTGTGTAAAAATCTATGACAATTGCATGGCTTTGTGGTAGAAGAGTCTGGGTGCTTAACTGGCCTGCCTACAGTCCAGAACTTTCATCAATTGAAAATATTTGACACATCTTGAAATGAAAAACACGACAAAGACCCAAAAGAGTTAAAGGGGTTGTAAAGGTAAACGTTTTTTCACCTTAATGCATTCTATGCATTAAGGTGAAAAAACATCAGAGGATTAGCGCCCCCCCCCCCCCAGCCCCCGTTTACTTACCTGACCCCTCGAAAGTCCCGCGCCGTGAACGCGCTGGCTTCTCGGCCGGGCTTCTCGACTCATTCATTGGTTGATTGAAAGCAGCGCACCCATTGGCTCGCGCTATCAATCACATCCAATGACGCGGCGCGCCGGGGGGCAGGGCCGAGTAATACAGTGAGCGGCTATAGCCGCCGGCTGAATCACGGGAGTGCGCCCGCAAGAACTTACCAACATGCGAGCGAGCTCGCATGAAGGTGGATAGATCTTGCGGGGGGGGGGAGCCGAGACAGTCGCTGAGGGACCCCAGAAGACCAGGTTCGGGGCCACTCTTTGCAAAACAAGCTGCACAGTGGAGGTAAGTATAACATGTTTGTTATTTAAAAAAAAAAAATGCCTTTAGTGTTCCTTTAAGCAGTTAGAATCCTACAGTACCTCACAAAAGTGAGTACACCCCTCATATTTTTGTAAATATTTTATTATATCTTTTCATGCGACAACACTAAAGAAATTACACTTTGCTACAATGTAAAGTAGTGAGTGAACATCTTGTATAACAGTTCAAATTTACTGTCCCCTCTAAATAACTCAACACACAGTCATTATTGTCTAAACTGCTGGCAACAAAAGTGAGTACACACCTAAGTAAAAATGTCCAAATTGGGCCCAATTAACCATTCTCCCTCCCCGGTGTCATGTGACTCGTTAGTGTTATAAGGCCTCAGGTGTGTGGTGGTGGGAGTGTCATGGTCTGGGGATGGATGAGTGCTGCCGGCACTTGGAAACTAGAGTTCATTGAGGGAACCATGAATGCCAACATGTACTGTGACATACTGAAGCAGAACATGATCCCCTCCCTTCGGAGAGTGGGCCGCAGGGCAGTATTCCAACCTAACAACGACCCCAAACACACCTCCAAGACAACCACTGCCTTAAAGCTGAGGGTAAAAGTGAACTGGCCAAGCATGTCTCCAGACCTAAACACTATTGAGCATCTGTGGGGCATCCTCAAACGGAAGGTTGAGGAGCGCAAGGTCTCTAACATCCACCAGCTCTGTGATGTCGTCATGGAGGAGTGGAAGAGGACTTCAGTGACAACCTGTGAAGCTCTGGTGAACTCCATGCCCAAGAGGGTTATAAGGCAGTGCTGGAAAATAATGGTGGCCACTTAAAAATATTAGGATGTAATAGGGTGGAGCAGCGCTATATGTTTACACTAATATATTCAAATAGTAAAGGTGAAATCTGTATAAATTCACATAAAGTATTCATTCCTAAAGTTGATAATCAATAAAAGGTGCAATAATAAATATTTCTATGAATAATAATAACCGTGCAATTAATCAATAAATTATCAGTTTACAAAGTGAATAAATGTGCAATCAAAATAGTCCAGTGCAAAGAAATATTTGTTATTGCACCTTTTATTGATCATCAACTTTAGGAATGAATACTTTGTGAATTTATACAGATTGCACCTTTACTATTTGAATACATTAGTGTAAACATATAGCGCTGCTCCACCCTAGCGCATCTTATTGTTTACTGGTGTTGGTGACACTACAGGAGTTCAGCAGCTATTATCCATTATTGCACTTTATTTTGAAAATTAAGATTTTGTAATCTACACACTGAGTAGCGCATAAGTACCTTTTCCACACACAAAATATTGACACTTTGGGCCCAATTTGCACATTTTCACTTAGGGGTATACTCACTTTTGTTGCCAGAGGTTTAGACATTATTGGCTGTGAGTTGAGTTAATTTATACAAGCTGTACACTCACTACTTTACATTGTAGAAAAGTGTAATTTCTTCAGTGTTGTCACATGAAAAAATATAATAAAATATTTATAAAAATGTGAGGGGTGTACTCACTTTTGTGACATACTGTATATCAGGCAAGAAGGGGACAACATTCCTCTCCCAAAATTCCAGCAACTGGTCTCCTCGGTTCCCAGACATTTACGGAGTGTTGTTAAAAAGAAGAGGGCATGCTACAGCTTGGCAAACATGGCCCTGCCTCAATTTTTTTGAGACATGTTGCTGCCATCAATTTTTCCCAAGATATATTTTCTTAGTCTAAACATTTGACATGTTTCTATTTTCTATTGTGAATAAAATATGGGTTTATGAGATTTGCAAATCATTGCATTCTGTTTTTATGTAGATTTTACACAGCATCCCAAATTTTTGGGAATTGGGGATATACTTTAGTGTGCACAGCTGGACACAGGTCCACTCTAAGGTGTGTTAGCGGTGACCTAGAAACAGTTCCTTATCTGACATTGAGATTTGTTTGACCGTTGTTACTGAGGGTCACTTGTAATAAAAATCCATTTTAAACACTACCATTAGACCCGGTTCACACTGGGGCGGCACGGCTTCTCCCGCGACTCTGCCGGCCGAACTCCACACGACTTCAGAGGTGACTTGCAAAATGACTTCTGTATTGAAGTCAATGCAAGTCGCCCTGAAGTCGTCCCAAAGTAGTACAGGAACCTTTTTCTAAGTCGGAGCGACTTGAGTGGGTCCTATTAGAACGGTTCCATTGTACAGAGCAGAGCGTGACTTGTCAGGCGTCTAGGTCGCCTAACGAGTCGCCCGAGTGAACCGGCTCTTACAGTTTTGCTCAATATTGCAATGAAAGATCCAACAACATAAAGGGTAAAATCACTTTTACAGAAAATCTGTAAGGTGAATTTACACAGGAACCCTCCCTCATCACTCCCGGTCCTGCTGACCTTGAGCGTGGCGATCACCAATTCTGACACCTCGTATAACCGCCTCACCAGTCCAGGGCTTGGAAATCCCCTTAGTATAATCTCCAATACCTACCTCGTCAGGAGGTACGTTTAGGAGCATTCCAATTGGTCAGCGCCGGGCAATCAGAACCCGTGTAGCCTGTCCTGTCACCGCGTGCTAAGAGGAGAGAAAGCCGTGGGATCTCCAATGCCCTGACTGGTAAAGCAGCAATACGATGTGTCAGAACGGACGACTGTCGCTCTCCAGGTTAGCAGGACCGGGTGCGATGGGGACAGGGTCCAGTGTAAGTTTACCTTACAGATTTTCTGCAAAGGTGAACTTACACTTTAGGCTGGGTTGACACTTGTGCGGTGCGAATTTTAGCTCTCTTATCTCTGCAAAAAGATGAGAGAACTGTTCATCTCCATTTTAGCTGTGAATTTGGTGACCCGGGAGAGAGGAGGGGAGGGGGGGGAAGTATAGTGAGGTGAAGGAGAGAAATCCTGAAGAGAAAGAACTGAACACATCTGCGAATTCGCACCTAAGCCTAGAAAAGGCACACTTTTTTGGGAAATGTGTAGTGCGAATGCATCGCACATATGTGAACCAGCCCCATTAAAATCAATGTATTTTAGAATGTTATGCGAATTGGATGCGGTTTAAGCCGCAACCAATCCGCATAGGTGTGAACGGGGCCTAAAACAACTGCCACATACAGTGGATATAAAAAGTTTACACACCTCTGTTAAAATGAACTTCAGAACTTTTTCCAACAAAAAAAAATCTTTTAGGGAAGGGGGGGGGGGTAAGTAAAATTTTTTTTTTTAAATAATGTGGTTGCACAAGTGTTCACACCCTCTTATAACTGGGGATGTAGCTGTGTTCTGAATTAAGCAATCATGTTCTAACTCATGTTAAATAGGAGTCAGTATACATCTGCCACCATTTACAGTGTCTCTGATAAACCACAAAGTTCAGCTGTTCTAGTAGGTCTTTCCTGACATTTTCTTAGTCTCATCCTACAGCAAAAGCCATGGTCCACAAAGAGTTTCTAAAGCATCAGAGGGATCTCATTGTTAAAAAGTATCAGTCAGGAGAAGTGTACAAAATAATTTCCAAGGAATTAGATATACCAAGGAAAACACGACGACAATGGATACAAGCGCCTTGAGGCGGTTTGGTTCGCATTTAGTAGCGCTATACAAGTTTTCACTCACTCACTCAACACAGTGAAGACAGTCATTCACAAGTGGAGAAAATATGGCACAACAGTGACATTAACAAGAACTGGACATTCCTGAAAGTTGATGAAAATACAAGAAGAAAACTGGTCAGGGAGGCTGCCAAGAGGCCTACAGCAACATTAAAGGAGCTGCAGGAATATCTGGTATTCTTCATATGTCTGGGCTATGGAGTAGAGTGGCAAGACGAAGCCTTCTCTCTTTTTACTTCTCTCCACCTAAAAGATTTCAGTTTGTTGTTCAACCGAGTTGTACCGTTTATAGGTCACATTAAAATGTGGAAAAAGTTCTGAAATGATTTATCTTGGTCTCATTTTTTTTACATCGCAGAAACATGACATTATAATGGGGTGTGTAGACTTTTTATATCCATATATAACCACAATGTATTTCAACAATGTATTTAGACAGTTCATTTTTGGAAAATAACTGTAATTGGAGAAAAAAAATGAAGAATGGGGGAAAACCAACAATGCACACAACTCTCCCTGTAGATGAAAAAATCAAAGTACAACATGTCAATAGGTTATGACTTTCAGAAACTTAACAGAACAATGATGATGCTGCTCGCTGTCTGATGCTTTCTTATCACACTGATTGTCTAACCATTGCCAAGCGAGGAGAATGTTAATTTCCTCCACATGACAGCTAACTGTTATTGGGCACCATTTGCACATATACATTGAAATTCATTATTCCTATTATCTCAGCGAATACATCACATCTGGCCTTGAATGGTTTTATGCAATTTGGCAGCAGCTGTGAAATATCACGTGTCAAAAGTAATTTTATTTTTAAGACTGAGTGGAAAGTTTAATTTGTCTCCATTTTAATTGTAACACTTGTTTGCCTGGAGACCATTCAAACTGGCCGCAGCCACTTTCAAACGGCGTAGCCGATTACTAGATTATGGAAACGAAACAGATAATTTTGCGTGGAGCTTTCAGTCTCTTCAAAACGTAGCCAAAACATCACCAAGAATTAGTTTATCGACAGGTTGACAGCGTCAAGACGTTGCTGCTTAGACTAAGTGAAAGTAGAAAGCCAGGCAAACCACTAAAAAAATGCTCGACATGCATTGTATGTTTACTGCTTTACCTACCAAGCAATCTGTATTGCAGCCAACCATTATACTGATAGACCCATCTCTGCTTAGAAGATCACGCTGCCAAATCCTGGTTTGGCATCAGAGTTTCTTGGGTCAGCTATACTGCCTACTATAGATAGGCTCGGAAGTTTTCGGGGATCCTAGTCCCAACCCACCTTCCCGATCCCCCCAGGAAGCCGACACTGCACACTGTTAATCACAGGCAGTGAGACATTTCACGGTCTGCAGCTGCACAGACCGGGAAACGGCTCACTGCCTATGATTAGCAGTGTTGGCTTCCTGGCAGGATCGGGCACGTGGGTTGGGACTAGGATCCCTAACACGCCCGAGCCCATTTCTAGTGCTTACTAGGTCAGTGCTCCAATTGCTTCATAGATGTGATAATGCTGATTCACTATCTAGTGAGGGGGCTGGAGGTAGAGAGGTGACATATGATGCCTAATTCCTTAGCTGGGATCCCCTGTCTGGCTGCGCAGTGCAGAAAATGTGTATAAATCACAGAACTGATGGTACAAAAATACTAAACTTTTGGCAGTTAAAAATGTAAGCATTTAAAAATTGCAGCTGTGTATAAAACATACAGAAAACCCCCTTGTGTAGGTGTCACATACACAAATGCTTCCTTTTAATTAAGCAGACCTCTAGAGCAAATATATGCTAAAAGTTCTTTAACTAGGGATGCATCGATACACCAGCTGTCAAAAATTATCAGGCGAAAATAGGGTTATCACTGTTTTGCCGATAGATTTAAAAGAAGAAAAAAAAGTGCCAATAATGGCCACTGAAAGACGCACACAATTTTATGTCAATTTTGCTGCATTTTTCGAAGGTCATGTGACTAAAAAAACTCATCAAAAACTGCAACGCGAGTGCCTTTTTATCCCATTTTCAATGCATTGCAATGGGGAGGTGCATTATAACACAACTGAAGCGCAATGGAGCACTGTAAAGAAATACATAGAATTTAAAAGGATGCTTGTTTCTTGAGCTTTTACTGCGTTTTTTTTTAAACGCAAAAGCACTTCAAAAACTATTATTTAAAAAGTCTAATTATAGTACAATTATATATATATAAAACTTTTTTTTAAACTGTCCTGTTCGGTTTCAGTTTTCGGGCGAAGTTTATCCTGAATTTTCGGTCAAGAATTTTCATTTCAGTGCACCACTACTTTCAACAAAGCACATCCCTACCCTAATAATTTCCCTCAAAAGTGAGCATAGATCAGCCAGAGACCTCCTGCATTGACCTTTGCCTATGCGGGTCTTTTTCATTGAACCACTGATCTACAGCATAGAATTCATGCACAGCCTCCATAATGCAGAAGACCTCTACTTATAGATAAAAAAAAAATAGGATTTTTATAACAGCTTACCTGTAAAATCCTTTTCTTGGAGTACATCATGGGACACAGAGCGGCATAGTCATTACTATGTGGGTTATATAGATACCTTCAGGTGCTGGCACTGGCAACTTCCAAAACCGGAAGTACCCTCCCCTATATAAGCCCCTCCCATCCGGGAGCACCTCAGTTTTGTAGCAAAGCAATAAGTGTCCCCAAAGAGGGGTGGGAGCTCTGTGTCCCGTGATGTACTCCAAGAAAAGGATTTTACAGGTAAGCTGTTATAAAAATCCTATTTTCTTTCTCGTACATCACGGGACACAGAGCGGCATAGTCATTACTATGTGGGATGTCCTAAAGCAATGCCCAATGAGGGGGGGGGGGATACACCATACATAAGCTGAGCGCTATCAGACATGAGGATCTTTTGCGGCCTGCAACACACTGCGCCCAAAGGCGACATCCTCCTGACTTCTAACGTCCACCTGGTAGAACCTAGTAAACGTGTGTACTGAAGACCATGTTGCGGCCTTACAGATTTGAGCCAGGGAGGCCTGGTGATGCACTGCCCATGAAGTTCCAACTGCTCTCGTGGAGTGCGCCCTAACTTTGAACGGAGGCGGTCTCCTTCTCAAGCCATAAGCTTGCATAATGACCTGTCGAATCCACTTGGCTAAAGTAGATTTTGATGCTGCCTGACCCTTTCTGGGGCCTTCCGGCAGAATAAACAAAGTATCCGTTCTGCGAATCTGAGCAGTGGCTTTTAGATAAGCTTTAACTGCTCTTACTACATCCAAAGAATGTAATAACTCTTCCTCTACCGAACTAGGTTTGGGGAAAAAGGAAGGAAGAACCACATCTTGGTTCAAATGAAACCTCGATACCACCTTAGGAAGAAAGGCTGGATGAGGACGTAACACTACTCTGTCCTTATGGATAACCAGATATGGCTCCCTACAGGACATAGCGGCTAATTCCGACACTCTTTTAGCCGAACAAATGGCTACTAGAAAAATCAATTTCCTGGTGAGAAGAACCAGGGAAACATGCTGTAATGGTTCAAATGGTTGTTTCTGTAGAACCGACAGAACCAGGTTTAAGTCCCATGGACATATGGGAATATTAACCGGAGGGCTAATACGCATCACTCCTTGTATAAAGGCTTTGACTAGTGAATGCGAAGCCAAGGGCCTTTGAAAAAATATTGACAAGGCCGAAATCTGACCCTTGATAGTACTCAAGGCAAGCTTCCTATCTACAGCCCATTGTAGGAAGTCCAGAATCCTACCTATTACGTACTTACGTGGATGCCATTTCTTGGCTTCACACCAGACGATGTACGCCTTCCAGATTCTATAGTAGATCTGCCTGGATACCGGCTTCCTGGCATTGATCATGGTAGATACCACAGGATTAGAGAGCCCTCTCTTTTTTAGAATGTGGGCTTCAATAGCCAGGCCGTCAAACCTAGGGCTGGTAAGGAAGGGTGGTATATCGGTCCTTACGAAAGCAGGTCCGGACGATGTGGGAGGGTCCAAGGACTCCCCACAGACATCTTTACAATCTCCGCGTACCATGCTCTTCGGGGCCACGCTGGAGCCACCAGAATCACTGGTTTCTTTTCTACCCTGATTCTGCGGAGTAATCGAGGTAACAATTGTGGCGGTGGGAATGCATATATCAGCTTGAACTCATCCCAAGGGAACACTAGGGCATCCGAGCCGCAAGCTAGGGGATCCCTTGTCCAAGAGACAAACCTGTCCACTTTTGCGTTGAATCTGGATGCTAGCAGATCTACATCCGGTGTTCCCCACCGCTGACATATTGTCCGGAAAACCTCGGGATGAAGGGACCATTCCCCTGGGCATAATTGTTGGCGACTTAGAAAGTCCGCCTTCCAATTCTCCACTCCTGGAATGAATACCGCAGATATGGCTGGGACATATCTTTCTGCCCATTTCAGGATGCAATTTACTTCCCTCTGGGCTGCACGACTCCTGGTGCCACCCTGATGATTGATATATGCCACTGCCGTGGCATTGTCCGATTGAATTCTGACAAGGGACCCTTGGAGTTTGGATGTCCATGCTACTAGGGCATACCGGGCTGCTCGTATCTCTAAGAGATTGATGGGCAGGGCCTTTTCTGCATCCGACCATCTGCCCTGGAGAGACCATTGCTCCAGTACTGCTCCCCAGCCTATAAGGCTGGCATCTGTAGTGACCACCTTCCAAGAAATCGGACTGAAGGATTTCCCTTTTTCCAGATTCTGGGGAACCAACCACCAACGGAGGCTCTTGCGAACGGAAGGGGACAAGGACATTGGTAAGTCTAGGGCCTGAACTTTTTTGTTCCAGGCTGACAGTATGGCCCTTTGCAAATTCCTTGAATGGAATTGACCGTAGGGTACGGATTCGAATGATGCCACCATTTTTCCCAGCAGCCTCATGCACAGGCGTATGGATGGCTGTCTTTTTGTACCCACTAGGTGGATCAAATCTCTCAAAGACGACCCCTTCTCTTGAGGCAAGAAAATTTTTCTCTGGTCTGAATCCAGCCTTAGCCCCAAGTATTTCAGACTTTTGACTGGTTTTAGGGCTGACTTGTCTCGGTTGATAATCCAACCGTGATATTCCAGATACTCGATTGTCTCGTGAACAACCACTTCTAGTTTTTCCACTGAGTGGTCTATCAGCAACAAGTCGTCTAGATATGACATTATCGTTACACCTTCGTGTTCTTAGATTGGCCAATAATGGGGCCAGAATTTTTGTGAACACTCGTGGTGCTGTGGCCAGACCGAAGGGTAAGGCTCTGAACTGAAAATGGCGCCCTTCTACTGCAAAGCGTAGAAATTTTTGGTGGGCTGGAAAGATGGGAATGTGCAAATAAGCATCTTTGATGTCGATCGAGGCTAACCATTCCTCCCCTTGTAGGGCAGTGGCCACCGATCGGATCGACTCCATCCGGAAAGTTCTGATATGTAGGAATTTGTTTAGCCCTTTTAGATTTAATATGGGCCTCACGTCCCCGTTTGGCTTCGGGACTGTAAAGAGGTTTGAGTAAAACCCGAACCCCCATTCTTCCAGGGGAACCTCTATAATTACTGCTTGGAGCAATAATTGTTCTAGTGCCAACAGGAGGGATCCTCTCTTCTGGGGATCCCTTGGCACGTTTGACCTTATAAAGTGGGAAGGAGGGGAGTCTTTTAACTCCAATTTGTATCCCAGACTTACTGTGGAGAGCACCCATCTGTCTCTGATCGTGTCCCGCCAGGTCTCTGTGAACAACTGAAGTCTTCCCCCCACCCGATTGAGTGGGGGCAACCCTTCATGCATTTGACTTTGGGGGAGGTTTTGTACCTCTCCTGATCCAGGGCTTCTTGTTACCCTGCAATTGTCCCTGATTTTTACCTCCGGGATTTGACCGAGGAGGCCGTCGGAACTGTTTCACAGCCGATGTCCTAGGGACTGGAGAAGCAGGCCTCTTAAAAGAGGGACCTCTAACTCTGTTTTTAACCGGCAAAAGCGTACTTTTACCGCTGGAAATTTTCTGGATATATTTGTCCAGGTCTTCCCCGAATAAGCGTTCACCATGAAATGGGAAACTGACCAGCAATTTTTTACAGGGAGCTTCAGCAGACCAGTTTTTGAGCCATAGAAGCCTGCGCATATATACTACAGACAGCGTAAGGCGGGAGGCCTGATGGATTGAATCCTTTATAGCGTCCACCGCAAAGCATAAGGCTCTAGGTAGATCAGCTAGGGCAAGAGCCTGCTGATCTGGCAAGTCCCTTAAGACCTGTTTCAACTGATCCTTCACTGCTTGGCAGACCCCAATAGCTGCCACGGCTGGTTGTGTCACCAAGCCTGCTGTAGCAAAAGCAGATTTTAATAAGGACTCTAATTTTTTATCTATTGGGTCCTTGAACATTTGGACATTATCCACTGGACATGTCAGTGATTTATTCACACAAGAGATGGCTGCGTCCACTGTAGGGACCCTCCATTTTTTGACGAACTTATCCTCCATGGGATAGATCACCTGAAATCTCTTGGGAGGAGTAAATATTTTATCAGGATGCTCCCAATCCTGGTAAATGAGCCCTTCCAGTAAAGGATGGATCGGAAAGGAACAAACAGTCTGGGGAGCTTTTAGCGACCCCAACGAGGAGACAGAAGTGGATGATGGCTCCGCAAGGGGCATTTTAAATGCTGATCGGACCATGTTAGTCAGCGACTGAACCCATAATCTTTCAGCATGTGATGCTGAGAATGGCTCTTCCACTGTTGATTCCTCTACAACAGAATCAACCTCATCCTGATCCCCCTCAGGTAGGTCGATCCCTGTATGGGACTGTTGCTCCGCTAACAGGCACTCTGAGGGAGGAGACGGAGATCGAGCGCTTTTTCCCTGTGACAGGGAAGCAGCGATCAATGCTGACAATCTCTCTTCCAGCCCTCCCAGAGCTGAGGAAAAAACCTCCTCTGTTACATACACAGGAGCAGGTGAACTGAGGACAGCCACAGTACCAGGTACTCCTGAGGGTGCTCTACGGTCACTAACCTCTGATTCTTCAGGGGAGATTGGTGCAGCCGAAGCATGCCCAAGATCCTCAGAGCCCGATGGAGACCCCCTATGCTTCCTGGGATTTTTAGTCCCGGAGTTTTTAGACGGCATATTCCTAAGCCCAAAGCTGAGGTATTCCAGCCGAAATACACCACTTACTGACAATAGTCTAGCACAATTGCTGCAATAAAAACAGTTGGTGTTTACTAATGTGCCTTTCTATGGGGATGCCTGCATCAACCGCTTGCTGTATGCCTTTTTTTAAATGTTGCCAGCTCTTTCTCTGCACTCCATAGCCAGCTCACAACACATAATTGTGCTTTTTAACATGCTGGGACGCCCGCACATACGCAGAAGCGCTGCGGCGCGCACAGAGCGTCATCCCCCAAGCTCCGCCCCCTTTCCCAGCTCACCTCTATATATAGAGGCGTGTGCACGCGCACGCGCGCGGGCACGTGCGCCTTCGGCGCTCTTTTTTGAAAAGGGAAACTAGGGACAAGAGACAGGGCCCCTTTTGCCGCAGGCCGGGGGATGGACGAGCATTGCAACATGGCAGAGGAAGCAGTTTCCCACAAGAGAACTCACCATCTGCCTGGACTTGCTCTGATGAAAAGAAACTAGTCCACATGACAAGAAACGTTCCACAGCGGCCTCTAGTGGATTAACACAGGTACCGCA
Organism: Rana muscosa; assembly: GCA_029206835.1. Classification (NCBI taxonomy): domain Eukaryota; kingdom Metazoa; phylum Chordata; class Amphibia; order Anura; family Ranidae; genus Rana; species Rana muscosa. The sequence goes on along the minus strand of CM055122.1, from coordinate 234,735,145 downwards.
GTCTATATATTTTTTTTTTCTTGACCACTATTAAAAATATTAAATTTTTTAGTAGTTACAGGCATGCATAAATATTTAGCGGGAATACCGTTAGGTAACAGGCAGAAAGACATATTAGGCTTGGGGGTCCCCTCAATAGAACCAAGTTCCTGAGGGGCCCCCACTTACCTTTTCCCCGCCGCAGGACTCTGTTTGGCCACAGAAGCCCAAACTTCACCTATCACGGCAGGCATTGTAATTAAACCTTCAGGGACCGGGTTCCCAAGGATTCCACTCCCCTGGACCTGTATAGCACCCTGCACAGAAAACATCTTGGTCGTGGGTATGACCAGAGCTCTGGATCCCAGGGTCCAGCTCTCCTAAGAGAAGCATTACAGGCAAAACCTTGCTCTTCTCTGCAAGGCCCGGGTACCGACCGTTTAGCTATGAAGCTTTTTTGGTCGGATCCGGAATAGCTTACTGTGGCCCAAAAGAACCTGTACGCAAGCTCAGTGAAAAACACATGTTACTTCTTGGTCAACACCTTAGACACTGGCAAAAAACTGAGGTGCTCCCGGATGGGAGGGGCTTATATAGGGGAGGGTACTTCCGGTTTTGGAAGTTGCCAGTGCCAGCACCTGAAGGTATCTATATAACCCACATAGTAATGACTATGCCGCTCTGTGTCCCGTGATTTACGAGAAAGAAAAAAACTCAGAACACCACAACCAACCAGCTCAATGCAGACTCCTTGAGTCAATGTAGGCAGAAGTGGTGGAGTAACATCCAGCTTCACAAGCAAGTGTTCTCCAGGGTGACCATATTACAGACAAAAGGGAGTGGGGTTAGGACTTTTGCTACAGCAATGCCTGCATGAACCCTGAAGCCCTTAACATGTCAGCTATGCTCCCTTTGTGCACCTCAAGGGTAAATTTACTATTTTGGCTGGAGTTTACCATTAAATATGAGACTTAATTTAAAAGTAACTACAAACGGTAAACCTTTGCCTTTGCAGCTATACAACTCTGCCCAATACTTCAAAGAAGTGTCTGAGTTCAATCTCACTATGCTTGAATCAGGTGAGCCTCTATGGGCACTTACAAAGAAATCAAATTTATATAGCATGTGATTTTCATCTTGTGTGAAAATCAAAGCTATGAGAAAAGGAATCAAATAACCACTTCCATATGTCTTATTATTCGGCTGTCTTAAGACAAGTCAGTCGGCATTTCCTTTAATATTTATGCCGAGCAGCATCCCAATTGCGCTGTTCTTACCCGCTGTGCAGACAAAGCAGCGTCAACATCCTGAAGAGACACCAACAATACTGACATGTGGATGGAACATCAATGAATGGTATATTTTTAAAAGAGTACCAGCTAATTAAAAGTGCACAAGCAGAGCCTCCTACAGTTTTCTAGAAAAGTTAACAGACAGACAATTGTTCATCTCCTCTCATTTCAACCTCCCAAGAAAAGACTTCCTCTCTGGCTGTTTTTGGCCATACAGAAACCACTGGAAATGGTGTTACGATTGAGAACGTACATTTACCTTAAAACTTGAAAATCATTGTAACAACTCTGTATCAATAAAAGAATCTCTTTGAACATTCCTTGAAAAAAAAAAAGGAATTTTAACATGCCTGTAAATTCTGTATCTTGTAGTATAGTACAGGACACAGGAATGAATTCTTAGACCAGAAATCAATGAATCACTTCCCCCTAGTAGACACATATAACCCTGCCTACTTCACGAGGTTCAAGTTTTGTTAGAAAGCATCTCCTATGGACACTATCAAGATAAAACTGAAGCCTCACAGAGAAGGTGGGATTATATGGGAACACAGGGGGCGAACCCAACAAAGCTTCTTTTGTCAGTGTCCAACCAACTATCAAGTACTGTCATATACCCTATGGTCTATATGATATGATTCCAGTGTCATGCACTGTACAATAAAAAAGGGTTTCCCATTTGTTTCCTTGTGTGAAATGAAGTTTAAATTTAAAGAGGAAGTAAACCCGCTTTGTTTCCCTGCAAAGCTAAAGCATAATGGGCTACTATGCATCGCATAGAAGCCCATTATGTGTCACTTACCTAAAACTAAAGCCTGCGATGTCCCCAATTTCCTCGCCTCCACAAAGCATCCATCTTTCACCCTCTTCCTTCCGGGTATCGCGGCACCTGCGCTGTGATTGGCCGGAGCCGCGATGACGGCACTCCTGCACATGCGCGCGGGAGCGGCCAGTCACGACACGATCTCCTTTACAAACTTCATGATCGCCGTTACTAAAAGGCCTGTCTCTTTTGAAAATATCTCTTAAACCGTGGAGGTTTAGGAAATATTTTGAGCACCTACAGGTAAGCCGTAATCTAGACTTACCTGTAGATAAAAGTGGTTGTAAAGGGATTACAACCACTTGAAAAACATTTTTGGATGTTGAGTGGTCAGAAAGATGGCATGCTCTGTATTTTTCTGCTTGTGTGACAATTACGAAGACCAGATAATCAAAACTGTACTCTATCCAAATAATTGCAGTATCAAACAGAAAGTTCTTGCAAATATATTTTTTAACTAAAAGACAGCAAAAGGCAGAACATAAGAGGAGACATGGAATAAAACACAGAAATCTTTTAACCTAACAGAAAATGCTGACAGCTGTAGCATTTCTAATAGACTTCCCCTGTGTGGTCACTGGAATATTGCATTAAATGCTGCATGAATGTTACTTTAAAGCATAAAAGAACATTTACCGTATATACTCGAGTATAAACCAAGTTTTTCAGCACTTTTTTTGTGCTGAAATGCCCCCCTCGGCTTATACACGAGTCACCTTTTTGCGCCTGATCTGCCGGACTTTTGGAACCCGGTACTGGCCGGCCGTAGGTCCCCTGGAACCAAAACTTGGCGCATATGTAGCCCCATCTCTCCTCTACAGGTGTGCAAAGTTTGTTGTCCGGAGAACCTAGGGCCGGGGAGCACCGATTTTTCAAATCCGGGCACTCCTTCCATAGACTCCCATGTTAAATGGTAATTTCTCCGGTGACTTTGGGGACCCGAACCGGCCGGTCATAGGTCACCTGGACCCGAAACTTGGCACACATATAGCCCCATTTCTCCTTTACAAGTGTGCACAGGTTGTTGTCTGGGGGACCTACGGTGGGGGAGCACTGATTTTTCAAACCCGGGCACCCCTTCCATAGACTCCCATGTTAAACATCAGTCGAGGCATGGGCACAGTGAGGCATGGGCACAGTGAGGCATGGGCACATGGACACAATGAGGCATGCAGATGGATACCCTAGGCTTATACTCGAGTCAATAAGTTTTCCCAGTTTTTTGTGGTAAAATTAGGTGCCTCGGCTTATATTCGGGTCGGCTTATACTCGAGTATATACGGTAAGTATGAATACATTGCACAGCAAACTCTGGAAGAAAACAGCTTCCTGTCTGCAAGGGATATTTTACCCATGTATTTTCTACAATTCAGCCACGTTTTGGAGAGAATATAGGGATTCATAGAATAAAATCCAAATAGAGGTTCTAATCCTTTTCCAGTCTAAAAACAAATTTGTCTAGAGCTGCGTAGTAACTTCGAAGAGAAACCAACCTGCAGATAAAATCAGATAATGCAACTCAACTAATCAGAAAAGGCAACTTTTAATAGACGGACGGGCTTAGAAGCCAATAACATTAAAATGCATATCTAGACTGGAGTGCATTTTCAGCCATGTCACTATTCAAACTGCAGTGAAAAATGCCAATGAGTGCTTTAGAGCAGTACTTCAGGTCTATGGAGCTTCAATGCTCAACTTTAAACCCTGGCCAAAGAATTACCCCCTACCTACCCCTATCTAAACCTTTTAAAGCAAAAAAAAAAGTGGTTTTAAATATACACAAATGCTTGTAGTGTACTTCCCACCACACACAGCAGCAAGATAGAATAACAGGTTTCTTGTGAGTTTATTGCTTTAAGGGACACATGAACCAGTCATTCCAAAACTATTGTGTAATACTGCCCCCTACATGAGGATTTGCAGAGAGTGGAGAACCGAGAGTCAGAAGTTTGCCTTGAGGAAGAAAAACTTTGGCCCAGGTTGCGTCTAAGATCCAGATATTTCAAGCGATGTGTCTGCTCCAGCGCTGAAGTTACCAAAATCCAACCAAAACATTTTGGGATCTTGACTGCTTGCATCATATTGTCAGTCAGTAGTTGAGGTTACAGATTCCTCAACAGGAGAGTATTCCATAGTGGGAATAGCCATGTAGCGTAGTACGACTATGAAGTAAGACTATGTGCACGAGAGACCTGGCTCTCCTGGGTCTCTCCCCTCCTCATTGGCTGAGACAGCAGCGTAAGCCATTGGCTGCCGCTACTTTCAATCACAGTCAGTAAACCAATGAAGAAGAAAGCGGCGGTAGGGCTGAGCCAAGCTGTGCGTGTGAATGGACACACAGAGCAGCGGCTCAGAAGCGAGCCTTTTTCAGTTGCCCCTATAGAACGCTGCTTGCTATGGAGGCACTAGGCAGGAGGGAAGAGTCAGGAGCATCAGTTGGGGACCTGAGAAGAGAAGGAATAGGGCCGATTTGTGTAAAACCACTGCACAGAGCAGATATGTATAACACATTTGTTATTTTTAAACAAAAATAATCTTAACATGACTTACTAACTCTTCGGCAGCAAGGCATGCAAATAGACTGCTCAAAATCAAAAACAAATGAATAGCATAAAAAAGTGTTTTGCTAACACAATCAAATATCCACCATCAAATTCATGTTACACAAAGTATTTTACAGAGGGGTCGTCCAGGGAAAAAAAATTAAGTTCTCACCGGCTCTCTTGTGTTGGGTACCGGACTTGGCTCAGTGTTCTGAAATAAATGAAAAACATGTATGTTACATAACTGTATAAAAATGTATCAATTTTCTCAAAGCTGAACATCAAACAGCTATACACATAATTGATAAACGTATGTGGTAGACATTTTACCTGATTCTTATTGTGTTTGTATTTCTATATATCCAGTTTTAAGATTTACACAACAGTTCTGCTACACAGCAAAGCCCTGTCTGGTAGGCAAGCAATCTGATTTATTTTTCTCTGCTGCAGATCAGTACACTGGTCTAGTCCCTCCCTGCGGCTCAAAAGCAAAAGTAGAAACCGCAAGCAGACAAGTTCATCTCTCCGTCACTGTTCTTTCCTCTTATCAGCTTGGCCCCTTAACACATGGGCACTCTCAGCCCACCTGATTGGCTCCTTGTGATACTTCTCCCACTCCAAGACTTATACTGAACAAGGCTGGTACCAGGTCAACATCAAGTACTTATACGGTCTGCATTTTAAAAATACATTTATTGATGCATTTAGGCTGCATTCACACCTGAGCAGGGTTATTTTAAAGCATTTTGAGCATTTTTGCATGCATACAAGAATTTTAGAGGAGTATTTCAAGCCTTTTTTATATGTGTACTTATGCTTAATTTTTGTTTTAGCCATTGAAAAAACACTATGGAAATAGACCAGTTCTTACAGGCTCAAACATGCCCAAAAAAATAAAAATAAAAATTTCTAAAGCTCAATTTGACCATTAACGGTCATTTCCATTGAAGTCTATGGGGCCCAAAAAGTCCAAACCTGCCTGAAAAGTAGCTCATGTAGCTTTTGGAGGATCAGACATAGAGCTACAGATGCCCGAGTGCTCATGTGTGAACGATCACCATTAAACATGAGATTTTGGAGCTTTAAACTTCAAAGTGAATGGGACCCTAATTGATGATGTATTAATGAATGCCGTTGCATTATTTAGTGTTTTTTATATTTACCTGGAGCACAGGTTTTACCCCATCAGTGATTTTCAGTCTAACCTACTATACCACCAGCAAAGCCTTATATAGCTTCCAACCTAACATATCATACTTGTTCCATGGGGAGAAACCATCGGAGAAGGCTTTAACTGTTATATTAGGAGGGTTTCTGGGATGAAATAGAGATTTCATCTCTCTGTGATCCCTTCAGACAACTACATGACCCCTCATAACCTAGCCTTCAACTTCATACAATCACATCACATCTATGGTATATTAATGTATGCTGGAATGTATTGTGAAGATCATGCAGAATAGATAACAGCATTTGTTATGGAGTAAATGACACAGAAATGTATACGTTAGCATAGATGGCTTTTTCAGCTAACTCCTCAGAAAAGACAGACTGAGAAATGAATCAAAAGACAGGCTAAGGGATATGAATATTTAACAAAGGAAATTAGTCATTTATCAAAAGATCAGATTAGCTGCACCATCTGGGTATGTCGCACACATCATGCCAACAAACAGCAAAAAGCGGAGGCCAGCCATGTGACTAGTTGTCACTGACACTAAGTCAAATACAGTTGTCACAGACTGTGCGCAGCTAAATTACATTCAAAACTCCAGCTGTACTGTGAATGAAAGCTCATCTGCTTGATGCACAATAAAAACTGCCAGCTCTCTTCATCCAGTGCGGATTGTGAAGTTCACACAAATCATAAGACTGCAGCGAAGACATCCAAAGCCGCCAGGGCAGAAGCAAAGCAGATGGAAAGAAAAACCATCTACGTGACTGTCGTAATGGTTTCTCTATTAATCTGGAGGAAACAAAATATAGTTGACACTTTCTGGTCAAGAAACATAAAAAAACTGTTCCTGTGTTCCCCAATGCTTTTTCCAAGGTGCTGCCTGTGCTTGGATTGATGCACCTTACAGTCTAGCTGCTCATTTCTATAGAGGAGTTGTGAGAAGCAAAGGACAGAGAAGAACTACTAACTTTAGTCAAGTTAAAATTACAAAAATCTGTGAAACGTTAAAGTGGAGTTCCAGCCTGGGTGAAAACAAGTTTTAAAAAGTCAGCAGCTACAAATACTGCAGCTGCTGACTTTTAATATAAGGACACTTACCTGTCCAGGGAGCACCGATGTCGGGACCCAAAGCTGACCTATCCATCGGCTCCGGGTGCAGGCGCCAGCATCCCTACTAAGGGAAACAGAAAGTGAAGCCTTGGGGCTTTACAGCCGGTTTCCTACTGCGCGAGTCACGCGGTGCTTTGTGAACGGTCCCGTTATCTTCTGGGACACACACAGGTCCCAGAAGGCAACATGGCGACAGAGGAGGGCACAAGAAAACCATGCAAGTGATGTATCTCGCCGCGGTGACAAATGTATGAAAAATAAAATACAAAAACGAGGGGGGGGGGGGGGCGTGGTGTGCTTTTGCTTCAAACAAAGTTTAATTTTTGCCTGGAACTCCGCTTTAAAAAAAAAAACATAGTAACCAACCAGAACTCATTTTAACCAAGTAGTACAAGATGAACCTAGTTGGTACTAAGGGTGTAGCACTGTGCATTGCTTTAAAAGCAAGCCTCATGCCTGCACCTTACCAAAATCTTATGGCGGAAATAAAATAGCCACATCAATTCAGCTTTGTATTCTATTAATACATCATTAAATGCAGCTTTTTAAATGCAAGCAGGGTAAATTACCAGAAATTTACTTAGAATCAAGCTTCTTGTGGTCTACTGTAGAGCAGAGCTTAGAGAAGGGGAGGGTAAAGCAGTAGTAAAGGAACCAATCAGGTGTGCTATTGTGCAAAGAAGATGTGGACAGGAGAGTAACCAAGTGGTAAGCTTTTCAGTGTGTTCCTTCTCTCTGTTCATCCTTTCACCTGCCAGGCAGTGTATGCATCAGGGCTGTGTTAACATCAGGCCTGGATGGACAGAAATACAAACGCTTTGGCAGATAAAATAGATTCCTTATAAGTACAATATTTAATCTGTGTATTAAGCGGTGTATTAAGCGGTTTGCCTGGAGTTCAGATTAAGATTAGTGTATGGTGGAATTTTTTTTTTGAATATGTGGCTGCCATAGTTCATATGTATCAATGCAGCTTTAAATAAGAGCGTGCGTTCACTTATCACTCCCACCGCAAAGCAGCGCTGTGGCATACAATAATCATAATAAAGTTAAAGTGCATAATGTGTAAAGTTCTTAAGAAAATCCATACAAAAGTCCAATAAAAAGAGAAAAAAAAAACAGCCTCATCCACCATGGATTGTCACAAATCACCAGTTGTGCATGTGAACGGATTCTCCCTTCCAGAAAAGACTCACCAAAACAATATGCCACTCACTCTCACGACTGGCATAAAGCGCTTGTGTAATTAAATAAAAATTCCTGAGACTGCTCCATATATTATATTTTTATGCTAAAAATACATTCTACTGTCCTGGAAGGCTGCACAGACCTCTTTGAAAGCCCTTTGGTTGAAACTTATTAATGGCTCCATCCCGCTATATAAGCTTACTTTTGAAATCCGGAATTAGACCAAAACCGTTCATAAAATTTGGGGTAGGTGCTGTGCCCGTATTGGTCTACATGCACCTTTTCCCGGTGTGCCTACTGTATATCCTTTGTATTGATATCTCTTTATTTGTCTATGTCTGAACATATTGCCTACCGTTTCGGACCAGTCTATCTGGTACGGTAATTGTGGGTTTTTTTTCTGTGTGTGTATTGTTTTTTTTTCTGTTTGTTGTTGAAAAACTTCAATAAAAAAAAAATTCCTGGGAATTCCTTGAGTGACTTAGCATGGATCTCTGGGTTACTCCTCCATCAGGCTCAAACACCCAATCACATAAGGAAGAAAAAGAAATAGCCTCCAATGGTACAGTAAAACCATCAACAACCAATTAAACATGAATTTATTTTTATTTAATTAAAAAGTCACTCACATAAGTCACATAATTCAAGCTCATCTTAAATTAGAAATGTCAGGCAGTAGAGAACAAGCTTGTATCCGTGTCTCTCACCACATCCGGAATGCTAGGCTGCGTCGCTTCTGATGCCAGCTCTGATGTCACTTCCAGTTGCCGTGTAACCATGCCTTGACCTGTTTCGTCCAATTAACTTTGTCACGAGGGGGGAGCTATTTCTTGTTCTTCCTTATGTGATTGGGTGTTAATGAGTCGGATGGAGCAGTGGCAATTCATCACAGAGATCCATACTAAGTCATGCAAGGAATTCCCAGGATTTTTAATTTTATTTTAACAAGCACTAGTCATGAGAGTAAGTGGCATATTGTTTTGGAGAGTCTTTTCCTGAAGGGGGGAAGCAGTTCACATGCACAACTGGTAATTTGTGACAATTCCTGATGGATGTGGCCATTTTTATTTTTTTTCACTATTTATGGACTTTTGTATGGACTCTCTTCAAGGATAAGCTCCCCTTTGGAAACATGTTACATGTTCCACCCGATTTTAGGGTGGAACATGTAATATGTTCCCAGTGCTGCAGCCATCGCCTGTAACATGTCTGAAGGTGGTCAATTTGTATCTGAACATCCAACTGTCCACTTATATCTATGGGCACACCAAGATTTAATGGTAGCCAGATGACTGACTGAGATCTGCATCTGAGAAATGGAACAAAAAAATAAGTAATTCTATAAATTGTTCTCATTTATAAAACAAACCAAACAAGTCCCTCCTGCCTGAATATAAGTCACAGATCGGACGACTGAAGACTGCTGCATTAAAAGTATTTTTTTTCAATTTATTTTTTTACACCTTTTAAAAAAACATTTTGGGTAAAGTGATGTACTTTTCCAAGTATTGCTAAAATTATACACAATCGTTAAAATAATCAGCAGTCATAAAACATTAGTGAGCAAAGAAGGTTCCCAAGCAATCCATGATTTTTTGGAATGATAATAGCCCCTTCAATCAAGCAGTGGTGTAATCACTTCAATTGTCCGAAGCCAGACATTTTGAGACGTGATTTTCATTAAAGCTGATGAGGTAGAGAGGTCGAGTCACATTCTAAAAGGCTTTTATTGCGGTTGTTAGGCCTACAAGATGAAAAAAATGATCTAACTTTTTTATTGCATGGTCAGTGGTATTTTTCTGCAGTAAAACTGTGCAATCAGAAGAAACATGTGCAGGACACACTCACCAGCTCTCTGGGGTGGAAAGCCTCGTCTTGTCTGAGGATTAAGAGATTTACTGCACCTCCCATTTTGGTACTTCTTAATAATGATACAACTTCTTCTTGTGTTTTTCCAGTTAGGTCCACACCATTCACCTGATAAAGCAACAGAGACTCTTTATTTGTCTTGAAATAAAACTTGCCCATTCCATCATAAAGTCATATTGCATTGTCGGAGGCTACTTGATCTAAAAGCATGTCTTCAAGAGTTTGATGCATGTGCATATGGGCTGGGAATATGTGCAGTGTGTGTGAACTGACCGACACTATAGCTCAGATTAAACATATATGTATACAAGAGCCTCCATTAAAAAGGAAGATAGAACTAGGGAAATTATATCTACAGAGTTTCTCATGTCATGTGTGAGTTAGGGACCTTAGATTGTAAGCTCCTTGAGGGCAGAGACTGATGTGAATGTACAATGTATATATAAAGTGCTGCGTAAATTGACACCGATATATAAGTACCTGAAATAATAATAATGTCAAAGTTAAAATTCTCCTGAAGAGTGTGCCACTATTTAGACATGGAGTTTTAATACTTTCAATACATAGAAAATAATTGCCAAAGCAATCACACAAATATTGGATAGACCCACAAAACTGATTTAAAGGGGTTGTAAACCCTCCTGTTTTTTCACCTTAATGCATCCTATGCATTAAGGTGAAAAAACTTCTGTCAGTCACTGGCCCCCCCCAGCCCCCCCCCCACTTTACTCACCTGAGCCCTGGAATGTCCCAGGCTGAGGACGCACCGTCTCTCTGCCTGGGGTTCTTGGCTCTTCATTGGATAGATTGATAGCAGCGCAGCCATTGGCTCCCGCTGCTGTCAATGAAATCCAATGACACGGCCGCCGGGGGGGCAGGACTGAGTCCTGCATTCGGCGGCTATGGACGCCAAATGCTGGACTCAGGAGCACGCTTCTCCTAGGGGGTATCTAATGCGGGGAGGAGCCACGGGGGACCCCAGAAGAGGAAGATCGGGGCCACCACGTGCAAAACGAACTGCACAGTGGAGGTAAGTATGACATGTTTGTTATTTTTAAAAAATAAAAATGTAACATTTAGTATCACTTTTAGTTGGGTATACTCTAGTACATTTTTGAATGCATGTTAGTATGAATATTCATACGGACATTTGTATGAAAGTTCTCAGTACATTCAACAGCTTGACAAATGTGCGACATTAGTTGAAACTTTTGCTTGCCGTTACCATTCGATTTTGGAACGAATGACCATAACTGAACAAAAACCACATGCACGTTGTTTGTTTCTTCGTGTTTGTTATAACTGCGGTCCAAAATGAATGTCCATTTGACCTCACTAATAATTAGAAATAAAAAGAAATGTTCTTTAGGCTAAAATTTTCAAATTAAAATCTGTTAGCGCATAGTATACCCTGTATTTAGAAAATTATTAATATCATTAGTAAAATAAGTAAATCCTTGTTAAGTTAAATGTTTGTATTGTTACAATTCTGCTACAAGAAGTCAGTACAAGGCTCCTGTTAATACCTTGAATATCCAGTCTCTTGATTAAAGTCTCTAATGTGCATCCCTCTGAAACTAGTTTTACTTAGTCTATTACAACTTAATTTTCATGACTTTAGTCCCATCCACCTCCCACCCATCTGTCAAATAAGACCACCCATCTCTCAACTGGCCAATGAGACTCCTTCATTAGTCAGTAGGAATGTCAAGGGGGAAAGACCAAGCCAGAAAGGGGAGCAGAGTTTTTACAAAAAAAAAGTAAAACCAGTTTCAGAGGTGCCATAAAAGGATAGAAAAGAACACCTATTAGGCAGTAGTTTTGGAAGTTCAAAATGGCTAACATGTTTATTCTTAAAAATTTGAAATATATTATATATTTTTTAAATGTATTTTAGTAAAGAAAAACCTAAAATTAACTCCAAACATAAGTGATAAAATGTCTAGTGCCAGCATCTGGTCCTTGAGATGAATAATATTGGTATTTCTCATCAGCATCAAGGTCCAGATCTATCCATACATGCTGCTGGGACCTTAATCTGCTGTAACATGTTTTAGAATTAACTATGCCAGTAACCAGAATGGACTTAAAGTAGTTGTAAAGGTAGAAGGTTTTTTTTTTTCTTTCTTTCTTAATGCATTGTATGGATCCATAGGAAGTGGCTTCCTTTGGTTTAACACCGAGAAGAGGAGGAGCGAGAGTGCAGACGGGGGACCCCAGAAAAGGAAGGAGGATCGGGGCTGCTCTGTGCAACACCATTGCACAGAGCAGACAAGTATAACATGTTTGTTATTTAAAAAAAAAATAGCCTTTACAATCACTTGCATTAAGTATGCACTTATACAGCATAGCAGTTTGTGCATTCTGAAAATTATTGTAATATTTAAAAGTAACAATGGGACAATAGAACAGACATTCATCTCACAAATGACACAATCTAAAAAGTTCTTCCAAGCTGGCCAATTTAGCTACAATTAGCTGTGATGGAGCCATTAACTCCCCCAGCGAGTTACCAAAAGCGTAATTGTTGAGGTATGTAAAAAAAACTATTATACATCATAGACCACTTAAAGTCTATTAAGCAACGATGCTATTAGGTCACCTTGCTTCCCACATAACCTTGCTCATACGCATGGCTTCCTGTGGCCTAAATCAGTGCTTATTATGAAAATATCAGTGTGGTTTTTAATGTTTGGAGTGATTGCTCACTTCCTCAAACCGTGGAATTTTCTTTTAAATGTGGTATCTAATAAAATCCCCTTGTGATCTTATTTTAGAGTATTCCTGAGATCCAACAGGCCACCGTGAATAGCAATCCTAATTACATTTCACAGCTGTAGCACATTCGCTAAAAACATGTTCTGTGGGCAGCCACAGTGTGAGGGAGGACAGGTAGTCTGTGATTTTCAATTCCCAGTGTTCAAGACACTGCACCGCCATTTTTGATTTGACAATAAGCCTAGCTAAAGGGAGTCCGAGTCCAGCCAGCATGTGGGGAGGTGTTATCTCAAAGAAAGATGAACTGCTTCTCTGTCTGTAAGCATAAGCACACTATGAAACATAATACAGAATAGAAATAACACTATTAGTATATCTTGCTGAAATATAAGTAGTAAAGAGAACATAAACAAAAAAGGGAAGAGTTTGGTAAATTACAAGGCAAACAATGAAATAGTAAAGAATTACAGGTTCGTATAGTGGAGCTTTCTGCTAAAATAATTCTCCTCCAAGAGCTGGCAGCAGTGGGCAATGAATTGATCTGTACAACAACATCTCTAGATTTATTGTGGAGTGCTGAGCACTCGGTAAAGGAACACAGTGCTTTCTTCATGGCCTTGTGATTGACTGTTTAAATAGTAAGTCTGTTCTCATATGCAGATATTTATCTTATTCATTTATGTAAAGCAAACATAATCAGCAACACTTTATAGTGGCTGCCCCCAAGGATCTTGCAATACACTATACCACAATTACACACAACGTTGGGTAATAGTAGTTACCCCTAAATATCTTGCAACCCAATATCCTTAACACAATCATGCACTAGGTTGGGTAGAGGCCAATCAATCCTGCAGTATATTTTGGAGTTGAAAAATCCAGAGAAAGCCCAAACAAGCACAGGAAGTGTACTGTGGCCAAGTGGCATAAAGCTGAACTCCAGTCAATTAAAAAAATAAAAATAACAGTTCCATCATTTGGGGTCCAAAGGGAAAAAGGAAAAAAAAAAACACATACAGCTGGCAAAAGTCCCTGAATCTTTCTCATAAAGTGTGAGCAGCAATCACTGAATGAGGGAAGGCCAACAGCGTAAGCAAATTAAGCACAGAACAGGTTGCTAAAAAAGGAAAGAGTAGAGTGATAATATCCCAAGTCTGCTTCTTCATTAGCTTGCTATAGGCTTAAGCCAGCCTTAAGCCCCATACACACGATCTGACTTTTTGACAACAAACTTCAAAATGAGCATGTTTTCAAAAAAAATCAGACCGTGTGTACGCTCCATCGGACAAAATTTTTCGATTTTCATCGGACAAAAGTTCGCTCTGCAAACGGACAAACTTTTCGGCAACAAAAGTCCTACGGTGCAAAGTCCTATCCTGTGTACAGAAATCCATCGGACTTTAGTCCGAAGTACAAACACGCATGCTCAGAAGCAAGGACCAGCCGGAAGCAGTCTGTCTTGTAAAACTAGCGTTCGTAATGGAGATATCACATTCGTGACGCGCCAAATTATGAAATCTAGAAATGCAGCGCACATTCTCTTCTTCTTTAATAATGGGATAATAATAAAGCTGCTTTGCTGATGATACGGAGAAATGACAAACATATTTACAAAGGATTTGTGTTCTAGTGAAAATGAAAATCGCGAATCAACACTGACTAAACTTCTAGTAACTTGAGATTAGCAGAAGGAGCCCAAAGGGTGACACCGGAGAACTGAACTTCCTCTTTTGAAGTGTCCTCAGTACGTTAAAACGTCACTAGGTTCGTGTTTGTTGCCAAAAAAGTCAGAGCGTGTGTATGCTATGGGCGTTCACCGGCAACTCCCTTCGGACAAAAAACCACGGAAAAGTTTGTTTGAAGTCAGACTGTGTGTACGAGGCTTTAGACAGTTTGGATCAAACACTGTATGGATAGGCTGAATGTACCCAAGTTGATTGATCATTTAGGTACAAGCAGCTTGCTGGATTTTACATGGGATTATTGCAGGCAGCTGTTATAGCTGCTAGCAATAATCACTGTGTTCTCCTGGCGGGGACCCATGGTTGCAGGAAATAAATTTGCTCCGTCTATGGCCAGCCTTAGGCATATCTTAAACCTGGTACACACAGAGTTTTTTGGGGTTGACCCAAAAAAAACTGTCAGCTCTGGTTGTAACCACTGTACTAACTATGTTAAGTTAGTACAGCGATCTCCCCTGCTGAGCTGTTGTGTTCTGACAGGGGGGTGGCCCCCCTGCCAGAACACTCCGATCAGTGCTCTCCGCCATTGGTTGAGAGTGCTGATCGGTGAGTCGTCGGCTGCTGGTCTTCCAGCATGCTTGACCAGCTTCTGTCGGAGAGGGTGGCATACAAAATGTCTGTTTTTTTTTGTTGTTTTTTTTAACCAACCAATGTCAGACACTGTCAAATTTCACTAGTTACAAAGCTTTTAGGGTATTTTGGAATATTCATGCTAAGCAACACCTAATGCAAGTCTCAAAAACACAATTAAATCTCACTACAATTGTTAGGTACTCAAAGTGGAACTCCAGCCAAAACTTTTTGGATTATTGAAAAGCACAGGGAAAGCTTAGAACCTCTGTCATGTTTTAATCACCGTCTGCATCTATACAGTTCCAAGGACAACAGAAATGGTGAAGAATATCTCCAAGAAACCCAGAAGGAACAGTGACAATATTTTAACCCTTTCTCACTTTATCCAAAATAATAAATAAATGGTGGCGTTCCACTCTAGTTACAGTAAGAACCAAGTTTACCATAATCAAAGTAGCCACAGTACCTCTAACAGTCGGTCTCCAGCTTTCATTCTGCCATCTTGAATAGCAGCTCCTCTGGGGAGTATGTTCTTCACATAGATTGGCGCTGAACCACCAAGAGGAACATCTCTTGAAGTGATGCTAAACCCCAATCCTTCAGCCCCTGTATCAAAAATAAATAAATAATTAGATTGGCTTGAAACACAATATTAGGGCACAAAACACAGCTTATAATACATACAACTGTAAATGACAAACGTTTCAATGCTGATGCTTTTTTGACATCGAATATCCAAACAGTTGAGAACCATTTTATATATCTCAGTAAAAAATGTAAACTAAACCTGTCATAAATCTGGACAACTGAAACAGAGGATATTAAAGAAAAAAAAAAAAAAAAAAAGGAAAACAACACTTAGATCATAAAAAATAGTCTGCCAACATTGTACCAAATCTCACCCTTTTTAATAAAAGTTGAACTACACCGCAACCCTTTCAAGCATCCCTTATTGGTCAGTAAATGCCACGTGTGACCTCACAAACCAATGGATTTAAATTAAAATTCAAATGCCTATATTTCCTGAAATTGCTGATCAGCTCGATATATTATTAATATTATTATTATTATTATTATTCAGGATTTATATAGCGCCAACAGTTTGCGCAGCGCTTTACAACATCAGGGAAGACAGTACAATCATAATACAATTGAATACAGAGGGATCAGAGGGCTCTGCTCGTTAGAGCTTACAGTCTAGAATATATACATTTTACTGAGGGTAGTAACATCTGCTTAGTCATTTGTTTTTACCTGAAGCTTTATTTGAAATGAAGGCTTGGGTATGTGATATATTAGCTCTGAAGTATATAGTAAATAGAGAAGTAGGACCCAATCTCTTTTGGCCCTACTTCCCTCTGCACTCCTCTGACCCCTTTTTAGCCGACCAATCATCAAGCAGTGGTCTTTGATTGCTCAGTTATCAGTGTAGAGGTGGCTGGCGACAGAAGCAGCATCAACCTAGATAAGTATGTGTGTTTGTTTTTATTTCCTGAACTTGTCTTTTAAAACTGAACCTAAAAGGTAAATAAAAGTTCATTTTAAGGCCCCATGCATACTGATTCAAGGGGCTCCAAACTTTAGCTGCAGGCAGAGGGCACAGGTGTCCCATCCAGCCTGCTGTTATCAGCCTGTCAGACTCTATGAGAGGCTGAGAGCTGTTGCAGCAGGACAGTGCACCTAGTTGTACGAATGATAAGGGCAGTATGCACGCAGAGACAAATACTCAGAACGGAAGTTGTCTGCGCCCCAGCCATTCATCTTTGGGCGCACACTGCGCTAAATGTTCATACAGCTAGGTGCACTGTCTAGCCATGTCCAGTGGCTGTAACTGTCAGACTCTCAGAGTTGTGTCCTCCGCCTGCAGCTAAGCGCCAGAGCACAATGGACTGGGGCTAAATACTAGGACCAAGTAGAAAAATATGTTTTCTGTTGCTGTGAGTAGCAAAACCCCTTTTTGGACACAGCTGAGTAAATCAAGCAGAAATTTTTGTTCTTGAGTTTAGATACACTAAACAGGCAAGGGTAAATCGAGCCGACTGCCCCATCCTTTAGACAGGAGAAATTTTTACATAATACTTTAAAAAAAAGTTTGAATATTTTAGTAGGGATAAACTCAGGTGTGTTCAGATCCTATTCTGAGCCCACCAGGAAGCTGTCACCTGTACTTGGACAATCAGCAGATGTCAGGGTATTCCCTGATCTACAGCCGCACATACAAGGTATGCGAGTAAACGTGTGGTTGCGGGGCAGGGAATGCCTCGGCCCAGACTGGTGCAGTTCAGCTACAGCTTCTGGTGGACTCACTTACATTATTATTATTATTATTATTATACAGGGTTTATATAGCGCCAACAGTTTGCACAGCGCTTTACAAAATAAAGGCAGACATTACAGTTACATTACAATTTGGTACAAGAGGAATCAGAGGGCCCTGCTCATTAGAGCTTACAATCTACATGGGTTCAGAATAGATTTGAACATGCCTGAGCTAATGCCTATATTTTAGGCCGACTGTCAAAACATGAGCTACAACAATGATCTCCTGCGCACTAGTGGGAAACCCAACAATGGAACAATAGCTCTGTTGCAGAAATGGTTAACCCATTTGAAGCCTTGCTGCCCTCTAGGACTGGGGTTGTCCTCAAAACACTGTAAAGATAGATAAAAGAAAGAAGGCGCACTGGCCCAGTGCAGTATCCCACAAATATTATTAAAATAGAATAAAATAAATACCGTATTTATCGGCGTATAACACGCACTTTTTTCCCCTTAAAATCAGGGGAAAATCGTGGGTGCGTGTTATACGCCGATACTCCGTCGAATTCCCCTGCTGAAAACGAGCGAGCGGAGCCGAAGCCGAAGTACACTCGGCTTTACTCGGCTCCTCTCGCAGTCCCGCCCATCTCTGACTGCGCCGCTGACATAGAGAAAGCCGAGTGTACTTCGGCTAGTCTCGGCTCCTCTCGCAGTCCTGCCCCTGACTGTGAGAAGAACCGAGTCTAGCCGAAGTACACTCGGCTTTCTCCGTCAGCGGCGCAGTCAGTGGAGATGGGCGGGACTGCGAGAGGAGCCGAGTCTAGCCGAAGTACACTCGGCCCCGCTCGCTCCTCTCCACAGAAATCGGCGCCAAATTTAAAAAAACGCCGAGACTGACAAGATCGCAAAGGCACTGGGCAAGGCTGCAGATGGACACTGGGCAAGGCTGCAGATGGACAGATGGACACTGGGCAAGGCTGCAGATGGACAGATGGACACTGGGCAAGGCTGCAGATGGACACTGGGCAAGGCTGCAGATGGACAGATGGACACTGGGCAAGGCTGCAGATGGACAGATGGACACTGGGCAAGGCTGCAGATGGACAGGTGGACACTGGGCAAGGCTGCAGATGGACAGGTGGACACTGGGCAAGGCTGCAGATGGACAGGTGGACACTGGGCAAGGCTGCAGATGGACAGATGGACACTGGGCAAGGCTGCAGATGGACACTGGGCAAGGCTGCATGCTGCATTTAAATGTAAGTTTTTTTTCCTTGAATTTCCCTCCTAAACTTGGGGTGCGTGTTATACGCCGGTGCGTGTTATACGCCGATAAATACGGTAGATGCTGCTCACAAACATAAGTAGTAAAGGCGCTCCATCAGGCAACCCAACTTGGTTGCACTCTCCCAAACTCTGACAACTGGAGCATAGGGGGGACCTCACCGGGGTCCCTGCTGGCCAACACATTTCAAAGGCATATCCTTCTTCATCAGAGTAGAATTTCTTTAATTTTATTCTAGGTTAATAAAATTTGTGGGATAATGCACTAGGCCAGTGTGTCCTCTTTGTTTTATCTATCTCAACTGTCAAAACATCTCTGGCTTAAGCATACACTATAAACAACAAGGATTGCTCTCAGACCACTATAAACATTATGGTCTACAAATAAAAGCATCATATCCAGTTAAAAACATCCAACATATTATTCCTCTCGCAACGGACATCGTGATAACATTCAACCCACTTAAATCTGCACAACAGTATTTAAAATATGTATTAGATTTTTATTTTATTTTTTATCTACATCTGAAAACTGCAGCGTAAAATTGGCATCTAGGGTGAGAAATTAAGATTTGGAAGTGGTAAACGGAAAATTATTGTTTAATCCTTTGTTGTCACAGCATCTCAGCAGGGATGCAGCAGAAGGGATGAGAGGTTTCATGCATCCCTGCCGGCCCCCATGCTGGGAAGCGATATGAGCGTGGGATTCAGTTATATGCATTTAATAATATTGTGCAGCTTTCTGGTTTCTCTAGAAGCAATTATTACAAGTCTCAGCCTTATTTCCATCATTTTAAAGAGCATCTTCAGGCAACAATCACTGAATTAATATAAACCAGGAAGCACTGCATCTGTGCTAAAGTCAGAAGGCATAGGCAATGTAATTTAAAAATAATTTTTATACTCTATTCTAAACGAATTAGGAAGGTTTTTCATTGTGCTTTTACACATGTCTGAAACCTCTTGTTACATGACTTTTTGATGTGCCACTGCTAAAGACTTCAGAGCACAGTAATTAGAACCAACAATCAGACATTTAGCCATTGGCATGTGTACCATGATTCAGTTTGTAAAGCTGAAGAATTGGCTTTTAAGGTACACCACAGTCATAAAACTCCAGGACAATGAAATGCTCCATTCACACCTGAGCGTATCAATTTACTAGCGTTTTGTTTATTTTTCAAGCTTTCTTGCAGTTTAGTTTATTTCTATTTATTTTTAAAGCATTTTAGAAGCGTATTACAAGCGTTTTACAGCTTTAGGCATTTTTGTTTAGCCAATAGAAAGCACTAGGGGGAGGAGAGGGAGGGGAAATTAGGGGTGGAGAGCTGCTATTTGAGTGAAAAATTCTCGTAAAACGCTCAAGTCAAGCATTTCAATTGAAGTCTATGGGGCAAAAAATAGGATTTTTATAACAGCTTACCTGTAAAATCCTTTTCTTGGAGTACATCACGGGACACAGAGCGGCATAGTCATTACTATGTGGGTTATATAGATACCTTCAGGTGCTGGCACTGGCAACTTCCAAAACCGGAAGTACCCTCCCCTATATAAGCCCCTCCCATCCGGGAGCACCTCAGTTTTGTAGCAAAGCAATAAGTGTCCCCAAAGAGGGGTGGGAGCTCTGTGTCCCGTGATGTACTCCAAGAAAAGGATTTTACAGGTAAGCTGTTATAAAAATCCTATTTTCTTTCTCGTACATCACGGGACACAGAGCGGCATAGTCATTACTATGTGGGATGTCCTAAAGCAATGCCCAATGAGGGGGGGGATACACCATACATAAGCTGAGCGCTATCAGACATGAGGATCTTTTGCGGCCTGCAACACACTGCGCCCAAAGGCGACATCCTCCTGACTTCTAACGTCCACCTGGTAGAACCTAGTAAACGTGTGTACTGAAGACCATGTTGTGGCCTTACAGATTTGAGCCAGGGAGGCCTGGTGATGCACTGCCCATGAAGTTCCAACTGCTGTCGTGGAGTGCGCCCTAACTTTGAACGGAGGCGGTCTCCTTCTCAAGCCATAGGCTTGCATTATGACCTGTCGAATCCACTTGGCTAAAGTAGATTTTGACGCTGCCTGACCTCTTCTGGGGCCTTCCGGCAGAATAAACAAAGTATCCGTTCTGCGAACCTGAGCAGTGGCTTTTAGATAAGCTTTAACTGCTCTTACTACATTCAAAGAATGTAATAACTTTTCCTCTACCGAACTAGGCTTGGGGAAAAAAGAAGGAAGAACCACATCTTAGTTCAAATGAAACCTCGATACCACCTTAGGAAGAAAGGCTGGATGAGGACGTAACACTACTCTGTCCTTATGGATAACCAGATATGGCTCCCTATAGGACATAGCTGCTAATTCCGACACTCTTTTAGCCGAACAAATGGCTACTAGAAAAATCAATTTCCTGGTGAGAAGAACCAGGGAAATATGCTGTAATGGTTCAAATGGTTGTTTCTGTAGAACCGACAGAACCAGGTTTAAGTCCCATGGACATATGGGAATATTAACCGGAGGACTAATACGTATCACTCCTTGTATAAAGGCTTTGCTAGTGAATGCGAAGCCAAGGGCCTTTGAAAAAATATTGAAAAGGCCGAAATCTGACCCTTGATAGTACTCAAGGCAAGCTTCCTATCTACAGCCCACTGTAGGAAGTCCAGAATCCTACCTATTACGCACTTACGTGGATGCCATTTCCTGGCCTCACACCACGCGATGTACGCCTTCCAGATTCTATAGTAGATCTGCCTGGATACCGGCTTCATGGCATTGATCATGGTAGATACCACAGGATTAGAGAGCCCTCTCTTTTTTAGAATGTGGGCTTCAATAGCCAGGCCGTCAAACCTAGGGCTGGTAAGGAAGGGTGGTATATCGGTCCTTGCGAAAGCAGGTTCCGGACGACGTGGGAGAGTCCAAGGACTCCCAACTGACATTTTACAATCTCCGCGTACCACGCTCTTCGGGGCCACGCTGGAGCCACCAGAATCACTGGTTTCTTTTCTACCCTGATTCTGCGGAGTAATCGAGGTAACAATTGTGGCGGTGGGAATGCAAATATCAGCTTGAACTGATCCCAAGGGAACACTAGGGCATCCGAGCCGCAAGCTAGGGGATCCCTTGTCCGAGAGACAAACCTGTCCACCTTTGCGTTGAATCTGGATGCTAGAAGATCTACATCCGGTGTTCCCCACCGCTGACATATTGTCCAGAAAACCTCGGGGTGAAGGGACCATTCCCCTGGGCATAATTGCTGGCGACTTAGAAAGTCCGCCTTCCAATTCTCCACTCCTGGAATGAATACCGCAGATATGGCTGGGACGTATCTTTCTGCCCATTTCAGGATGTAATTTACTTCCCTCTGGGCTGCACGACTCCTGGTGCCACCCTGATGATTGATATATGCCACTGCTGTGGCATTGTCTGATTGAATTCTGACAGGGGACCCTTGGAGTTTGGATGTCCATGCTACTAGGGCATACCGGGCTGCTCGTATCTCTAAGAGATTGATGGGCAGGGCCTTTTCTGCATCCGACCATCTGCCCTGGAGAGACCATTGCTCCAGTACTGCTCCCCAGCCTATAAGGCTGGCATCTGTAGTGACCGCCTTCCAAGAAATCGGACTGAAGGATTTCCCTTTTTCCAGATTCTGGAGAACCAACCACCAACGGAGGCTCTCGCGAACGGAAGGGGACAAGGACATTGTAAGTCTAGGGCCTGAACTTTTTTGTTCCAGGCTGACAGTATGGCACTTTGCAAATTCCTTGAATGGAATTGACCGTAGGGTACTGCTTCGAATGATGCCACCATTTTTCCCAGCAGCCTCATGCACAGGCGTATGGACGGCTGTCTTTTTGTACCCACTAAGTGGATCAAAACTTTCAAAGACAACACCTTTCCTCGAGGCAAGAATATTTTTCTCTGGCCTGAATCCAACCTTAGCCCCAAGTATTCCAGACTTTTGACTGGTTTTTAGGGCTGACTTGTCTCGGTTGATAATCCAACTGTGAGATTCCAGATACTTGATTGTCTTGTGAACGACCACGTCTAGTTTTTTCACTGAGTGGTCTATCAGCCACAAGTCATCTAGATATGCCATTATCATTACACCTTGTGTTCTTAGATTGGCCAATAAAGGGCCAGAATTTTTGTAAACACTCGTGGTGCTGTGGCCAGACCGAAGGGTAAGGCTCTGAACTGAAAATGGCGCCCTCCTACTGCAAAGCGTAGAAATTTTTGGTGGACTGGAAAGATGGGAATGTGCAAATAAGCATCTTTGAAGTCGATCGCGGCTAACCATTCCTCCCCTTGTAGGGCAGTGGCCACCGATCGGATCGACTCCATCGGAAAGTCCTGATATACAGGAATTTGTTTAGCCCTTTTAAAATTAATATGGGCCTCACGTCCCCGTTTGCTTCGGGACTGTAAAGAGGTTTGAATAAAACCCGAACCCCATTCTTCCAGGGGAACCTCCATAATTACTTCTTGGAGCAATAGTTGTTCTAGTGCCAACAGGAGGGACTCTCTCTTCCGGGGATCCCTTGGCACGTTTGACCTCAAAAAATGGGAAGGAGGAGAGTCTTTTAACTCCAATCTGTATCCCAAACATACTGCGGAGAGTACCTATCTGTTTTGATCGTGTCCCGCCAGGTCTCTGCGAACAACTGGAGTCTTCCCCCCACCCGACTGAGTGGGGGCAACCCTTCAATGAATTTAACTTTGGGGGAGGTTTTGTACCTCTCCTGACCCAGGGTTTCTCATTACCCTGCGATTGTCCCTGTTTTTTACCCCCGGGAATTGACCGAGGAGGCCGTCGGAACTGTTTCACAGCCGATGCCCCAGGGACTGGAGAAGCAGGCCTCTTAAAAGAGGGACCTCTAACTCTGTTTTTAACCGGCAAGAGTGTATTTTTACCGCTGGAAATTTTCTGGATATATTTGTCCAGGTCTTCCCTGAATACGCGTTCACCATGAAAATGGGACGCTAACCAGCCATTTTTTACAGGGAGCTTCAGCAGACCAGTTTTTGAGCCATAGAAGCCTACGCATATGTACTACAGACAGCGTAAGGCGGGAGGCCTGATGGACTGAATCCTTTATGGCGTCAACCGCAAAGCTTAAGGCTCTAGGTAGATCAGTAAGGGCAAGGCCTGCTGATCTGGCAAGTCCCTCAAGACCTGTTTTAACTGATCCTTCACTGCTTAGCAGACCCCACTGCTGGTTGTGTCACCAAGCTTGCTGTTAAAAGAAGCAGATTTTCATAAGGACTCCAATTTTTTATCTATTGGGTTCTTGAACATTTGGACATTATCCACTGGACATGTCAGTGATTTATACACACAAGAGATGGCTGCGTCCACTGTAGGGACCTTCCATTTTTTTTTTTTTTTTTTTGATGAACTTATCCTCCATGGGATAGACCACCGGAAATCTCTTGGGGGGAATAAATATTTTCTCAGGATGTTCCCAATCCTGGTAAATGAGCCCTTCCAGTAAAGGGTGAAGTGGAAAAGAACAGACAGTCTGGTGGCTTCTAGCGACCCCAACGAGGATACAGTAGTGGTTGATGGTTCCGCAAGGTGCATTTTAAATGCTGATCGGACCATGTTAGTCAGAGACTTAACCCATAATCTTTCAGCTTGAGATGCTGAGAAAGGTTCCTCCACTGTTGATTCCTCTATAACAGAATCAACCTCATCCTGATCCCCTTCAGGCAGGTCGATCCCTGTATGGGACTGTTGCTCTGCTAACAGGCACTCTGAAGGAGGAGACGGAGATCGGGCGTGCTTTCCCTGATAGGGAGAAAGCGATCAATGTTGACAATCTCTCTCTAATCCTCCCAGAGCTGAGGAAAAAACCTCCTCTGTTACATACACAGGAGCAGGTGAACTGAGGACAGCCACAGTACCAAGTACCCCTGTGGGGTCTCTACGGTCACTTACCTCTGAATTTTCAGGGGAGACTGGTGCAGCAGAAGCATGCCCAAGACCTCAGAGCCCGATGAGACCCCCTTCGCTTCCTGGAAGATTCAGTTCCGGAGCTTCTGGACGGCATATTCCTAAGCCTAAAGCTGAGGTATTCCAGCCGTAAAAACACCACTTTTACTGAGAATAGTCTAGCACAATTGCTGCTATATACTAGTTGGTGTCTACTGAAGTGCCTTTTAAGGGGATGCCTGCATCAACCGCCTCTGTGTGCCTTTTTACTGTTGCTAGCTCTGTCTGTGCACTTCAATAGCCAGCTGTAATTGTGCTTTAAAACACGCTGGACGCCCGCACATGCGCAGTAGCGCCGCGGCGCACACCGAGCGTCATCCACCCGCTCCGCCCCTTTTTCCAGATCGCCTCTATATATTAGAGGCACGCGCGCGGGCATGTGCGCCTTCGACGCCTTTTTTGAAAAAATAAGGCGCTAGATGGGAGCCAGGGTCCCTGCCGCAGGGCCCTGGGATGGATGAGCGCAGCAACAGGGCAGAGGAGACAGCTTCCCAGCAGAGAACTTACCAACTGCCTGGATTTGATTTTGGAAGAAAAAAATCCACATTACAAGAAAAAGAACCATAGCGGCCTCTAGTGTCTAACACGGGTACCGCGGTCTTACACATTTTTTTTTTTTTTCTTGCCTACTATTAAAATGTTTACATTTTCTCAGTAGTAACAGGCATACACAGAATATTAGCGGGAATACCTTAGGTAACAGGCAGAAAGACAAAATAGGCTTGGGGGTCCCCCAATAGAACCAAGTTCCTGAGGGCCCCCACTTACCTTTTCCTCGCCGCAGGACTCTGTTTGGTCCACAGAAGCCCAAACTTCACCTATCACGGCAGGCATTGTAATTAAACCTTCAGGGACCGGGTTCCCAAGGATTCCACTCCCCTGGACCTGTATAGCACCCTACACAGAAAACATCTTGGTCGTGGGTATGACCAGAGCTCTGGATCCCAGGGTCCAGCCCTCCTAAGAGAGGCATTACAGGCAAAACCTTGCTCTTCTCTTTGCAAGGCCCGGGTACCGACCGTTTAGCTATGAAGCTTTTTTGGTCGGATCCGGAATAGCTTACTGAGGCCCAAAAGAACCTGTACGCAAGCTCAGTGAAAAACACATGTTACTTCTTGGCCAACACCTTAGACACTGGCAAAAAACTGAGGTGCTCCCGGATGGGAGGGGCTTATATAGGGGAGGGTACTTCCGGTTTTGGAAGTTGCCAGTGCCAGCACCTGAAGGTATCTATATAACCCACATAGTAATGACTATGCCGCTCTGTGTCCCGTGATGTACGAGAAAGAAAACACTTGTGTTCACCATTGTACAACGAACTTATATTGAGACCTTTTCTATAACAAAAACCGTTTGTAAACAAAAAAAACGCTTGTAATCTGCTAAAAAGTTGCTTATGTACTTTTTTGAGCTTCAGGAGTTTTGCTTCAGGCAACAGAACGCTCAGATGTGAACAAGGGCATTTTAAATGAACAAGATTTGGCTTGTTGAGTGTTTTAGAACTACAAGCTTCAAGCAGATAATTGCAAATGTGTGAACAGGGCCAACCCATATATCATATATTTAATACAGTAAGGCCCCGTTAACACCTGGGTGATTTTCTGTTCGGAGCTTGCAGCTATAAACGCTCAAGGCAAATCCCATTCATTTCAATACCCCCTGTTCACATATGAGTGTTCTGTCACCTGAAGCAAAATGTCTGAAGTTCAAAAAAAGTACATGAGCTTCCTTTTGGCAGATTACAAGTGTTTTTGGCCCCATAGACTTCAATAGAAATGCCTGACTTGAGTATTTACAAACGTTTTGTCGCTCGTTTTGTGCTCAAACAGCTCTCCGTCCCTAACTTCCTCTACCTCATCTCCCCCTAGTGCTTCCTATTGGCTAAACATCTGTAGCTGTAAAACGCTTGTAATACGCTTCTAAAAACGCTTTAAAAAAGCTTGTAAAAACTACCGAAAAACCCCAGTAAATCGATACGCTCAGGTGTGAATGGAGCCTCAGTAGCAAATAAGCATTGCCACCAAAGGACAGGAAGTGTGTTCCTGGCAGGATCACCTGATGAAAAGGAAAAAGCCCAAAAACAAAAAACTATTGCAGCCACCACATTGTTTTTATTGGGCCGAGATTTGCTTTACTCAATATATTTTTACATATCGCTAGTATACAGTAAGTACCCAAGTCTTTCTTACCAACAACCTTTATCAATACTTGCCTTATATTACTTAGGCTGGGAAAGGGATAGGAAAGGATTTAGGGATTCCTCCATGGACATGTGCCGACAGAAACATGCTGAACCCCCCCATAGACTTATGATTTATCGGTGAACTACTTTATTGTGCAATTTCTAGGCTATGAGGGGATGCCCCACAACTCACCTGAAGTCCCTGTCTGCCCCTGCACAAATGGAAAAAGACTGCCATTCTGTAATATTTCAAAAATGTTAAAAAATACAAAAAAAATGTGCTTTGTGTTGTAACACAAAGCATGTACCCCCACCACCTATACACAATGCACACCAGACTGCATACTAAAAATGGCCCATTTTAGGGTAAGGCTTAGTGATAACAAGCTCTAACTAAGAGAAACAGCAGTGTCACCCTCCTGGCTGTGCTGTCTGGCAGAGGTGTAGGAGAAGTCACAAAAGAGGATGAAGAGAATTACAAAACCTCTGGAAGATAAATCAGCCTGTATTTAACTGAATACAGTCTTTTCTCAGTGTTTACAGATCCATAGTTGGAGAACTCTTCACAATCGCGTATAGTTCTAAACCCCTCTGCTTAAAATCTATGAGGAGTGTCTAGTGACATTGTCGGGTATTGCCGAGTTGCTGGAAGCAGTCCAAGGAGTGAAGAATTAAAACTCATTTAAGCAGCTCTGGAACCTCCTCACTAGTGTTTGTATTAATTAACAGTCCTCCTCTAAAGAGAGCATAATAGAGTACACCTTGCAATATTAAATAACTGTGAAAAGCTTTCACTTTTTTCAATTTGTTCCAAATTACTCAACGCTTGGTCAAAGCTGTCATAGCTCACAGCAGCAAAATTCAAGATCATATAATCAGAGTACCGTGCACCTACTAGACTGTGCAAAGAATATGTGCAACACAAAAAGGGATTCATTCACTTCCAGGAAAGCTCTTAACTTCTTCAGATGTATTGTATAAAGTGGAAATCTCCTAATGAAGGAGGGTTTTAAAGTATAAAAAGCAGTTTCTCTGCTGTAGCATATAAAATATAATGAGCAAAATCAAAAAAACCTTTGCACTAGCTTCATAACAATGCAAATGTTTCTAAACTACTATACATAGCTGTGCTGGTCATATGAAGACTGGGATTGATTTCCTTAAACTGCAGAGTGCAAAAATCTGCTTCCAGGTTTTTAGGTCAAAGCTTAAAGCGCAACTCCCCTTTTATCGAGAAAAAAGCATTCCACTCTGGGTGATCTATGTACACTGCAAGGATTATAACAAACTTTGTTGCAGATTCCTACTTTGTTATTCTGATAAAATCCCTGTGTGTTTCTCTGTGCCTCTGTTCAGAGTGGGTCGAATGAGAGTGGATTCATAATTACCTGTCAGGTGTGTTGCTGCAGGGCACCAATGAGGAAATATGCTGGGCCTGCATCCCTTTAGACATGTTCCTATTGAAAGTATCTCTCCAAAAATGAAATTTTTGTTGCAGTGGATGCCTGAAATCTGACTTGTATCTTATGTTGGCCATACACTATACGAATTATCGGCTCAACCCATTTTTGAAAAACGTACATTCGGCCGTGAGCGCAAATGATAGTGCCATCATGTAATGACCGATAAATTATTGAGTGGACATAAATGAATGCATTTTTTGTTAGTTTTTTACATATACCTAGTGCAGACAGTTTGTACGGGAAACAGATTAACCTTTCAATTTATCTTTCGGCAGAAAATTTCCAAACTCGTCCTTAGTTTTTTCAGCTCAAAAACGTCCCAACGATTATCGATTTTGTGCCCATTAACTGGCCGAAAAACTAACAAACTGTCGAAATGACCGAATTTCGGGCGATTTTTCGTATAGTGTATGGCCAGCATAAGGCAGACTTCTGGGAAAATTGGTGAGCCAACCACACAAGCAGGGAATTATGTTTCTGGGGGGTGGTCAGCACACACACTGTGTACAGAAAAACTCCAGGTAGCCTTATTGCAATGCATTCTCAGAAAATTACAGTGGCTGCAGATTGAAAAGGAACATTTTTTTAATAATATTCAATTACAATATGATTAGTGTCGCAATTATATGCGCTATATTATTTTTTCTTTATTTGCTATTTTTCTTCCCCACGAAAATGGTTACCCTTTAATTGAAAAAGCTGAAGTTAGAAGCTGATTGGCTACCACGAACAGCTGCTCCAGATTTTGCACTCTCCAGTTATTGTAAATCAGCACCCCTGTATACTAGTCGTGTCGGACCTTAACCACTTAAGCCCCGGACCATTTTGTAGCTAAAGGACCAGAGCTGTTTTCAGAATTTTGCACTGCGCTGCTTTAACTGGAAATTGTGCGGACATGCAATGTTGTACCGAAACGAAATTTGCGTCCTTTTCTTCCCACAAATAGAGCTTTCTTTTAATGGTATTTGATTGCCTCTGCGATTTTTATTTTTTGCGATATTAACGGAAAAAGACCGGAAATTTTGAAAAAAAATGATATTTTCTACTTTTTGTTATAAGAAAAATCGAATAAACTCAATTTTAGTCATACATTTAGGCCAAAATGTATTCAGCCACATGTCTTTAGTAAAAAAAATGTCAATAAGCGTATATTTATTGGTTTGCGCAAAAGTTATAGCGTCTACAAACTAGGGTACATTTTCTGGAATTTACACAGCTTTTAATTTATGACTGCCTATCTCATTTCTTGAGGTGCTAAAATGGCAGGGCAGTACAAAATCCCCCCAAATTACCCAATTTTGGAAAGTAGACACCCCAAGGAAATTGCTGAGAGGCCTGTTGAGCCCATTGAATATATTTTTTTTTTGTCCCAAGTGATTGAATAATGACAAAAAAAAATAAAAAATTACAAAAAGTTGTCACTAAATGATATATTGCTCACACATGCCATGGTTATATAAGGAATTACACCCCAAAATACATTTTTCTGCTTCTCCTGAGTACGGGGATACCACATGTGTGGGACTTTTTGGGAGCCTAGCCACGTACGGGACCCCGAAAACCAAGCACCGCCTTCAGGATTTCTAGGCACAAATTTTTGATTTCACTCCTCACTACCTATCACAGTTTCGAAGGCCATAAAATGCCAAAATAGCACAAAACCCCCCCAAATGACCCCATTTTGGAAAGTAGACACCCCAAGCTATTTGCTGAGATGCATGGTAAGTATTTTACAGCTCTCATTTGTTTTTGAAAATGAAGAAAAAAAACAATTTTTTTTTTTTTAATTTTCTAAACTTTGTGACAAAAAGCGAGATCTGCAAAATACTCACAATACCTCTCAGCAAATAGCTTGGGGTGTCTACTTTCCAAAATGGGGTCATTTGGGGGGGTTTTGTGCCATCTGGGCATTCCATGGCCTCCGAAACTGTGATAGGCAGTGAGAAGTGAAACCAAAAATTTACACCCTTAGAAAGCCTGAAGGCGGTGATTGGTTTTTGGGGTCCCGTACGCGGCTAGGCTCCCAAAAAGTCTCACACATGTGGTATTCCCGTACTCAGGAGAAGCAACAGAATGTATTTTCGGGTGTAATTCCACATATAACCATGACACGTTTGAGCAATATATCATTTAGTGACAACTTTGTGCAAAAAATAAAAAATAAAAAAATAAATTGTCTATTTCTTTCTCGTACATCACGGGACACAGAGCGACATAGTCATTACTAATGGGTTATATAGATACCGTCAGGTGCTGGCACTGGCAACTTCCAAAACCGGAAGTACCCTCCCCTATATAAGCCCCTCCCATCCGGGAGCACCTCAGTTTTTTGCCAGTGTCTAAGGTGTTGGCCAAGAAGAAACATGTGTTTTTCACTGAGCTTGCGTACAGGTTCTTTTGGGCCTCAGTAAGCTATTCCGGATCCGACCAAAAAAGCTTCATAGCTAAACGGTCGGTACCCGGGCCTTGCAGAGAAGAGCAAGGTTTTGCCTGTAATGCTTCTCTTAGGAGAGCTGGACCCTGGGATCCAGAGCTCTGGTCATACCCACGACCAAGATGTTTTCTGTGCAGGGTGCTATACAGGTCCAGGGGAGTGGAATCCTTGGGAACCCGGTCCCTGAAGGTTTGATTACAATGCCTGCCGTGATAGGTGAAGTTTGGGCTTCTGTGGACCAAACAAAGTCCTGCGGCGAGGAAAAGGTAAGTGGGGGCCCTCAGAAACTTGGTTCTATTGAGGGACCCCCAAGCCTATTTTGTCTTTCTGCCTGTTACCTAAGGTATTCCCGCTAATATTCTGTGTATGCCTGTTACTACTGAGAAAATGTAAACATTTTAATAGTAGGCAAGAAAAAAAAAATAAAAAAAAATGTAAGACCGCGGTACCTGTGTTAGACACTAGAGGCCGCTATGGTTCTTTTTCTTGTAATGTGGATTTTTTTCTTCCAGAATCAAATCCAGGCAGTTGGTATGTTCTCTGCTGGGAAGCTGTCTCCTCTGCCCTGTTGCTGCGCTCATCCATCCCCGGGCCCTGCGGCAAAGGGGGCCCTGGCTCCCGTCTAGCTCCTTATTGTTTTTAAAAAAGGGCGCCGAAGGCGCACGTGCCCGCGCGCGTGCGCGTGCACGCGCCTCTATTCATAGAGGCGATCTGAAAAAAGGGGCGGAGCGGGTGGATGACGCTCAGGTGTGCGCCACGGCGCTACTGCGCATGTGCGGGCGTCCAGCGTGTTTTAAAGCACATTATAGCTGGCTATTGAATGCACAGACAGAGCTAGCAACAGATAAAGGCACACAGAGGCGGTTGATGCAGGCATCCCCTAGAAAGGCACTTTAGTAGACACCAACTGTGATATAGCAGCAATTGTGCTAGACTATTCTCAGTAAAAGTGGTGTATTACGGCTGGAATACCTCAGCTTTAGGCTTAAGAATATGCCGTCCAGAAGCTCCGGAACTGAATCTTCCAGGAAGCGAAGGGGGTCTCATCGGGCTCTGAGGTGGGCATGCTTCTGCTGCACCAGTCTCCCCTGAAGTTCAGAGGTAAGTGACCATAGAGACCCCGCAGGGGTACTTAGTACTGTGGCTGTCCTCAGTCACCTGCTCCTGTGTATGTAACAGAGGAGGTTTTTTCCTCAGCTCTGGGAGGATTAGAGAGAGATTGTCAACATTGATCGCTGCCTCCCTGTCAGGGAAAGCACGCCGATCTCCGTCTCCTCCTTCAGAGTGCCTGTTAGCAGAGCAACAGTCCCATACAGGGATCGACCTGCCTGAAGGGGATCAGGATGAGGTTGATTCTGTTATAGAGGAATCAACAGTGGAGGAACCTTTCTCAGCAGCTCAAGCTGAAAGATTATGGGTTCAGTCTCTGACTAACATGGTCCGATCGGCATTAAAAATGCACCTTGCGGAACCATCAACCACTACTGTATCCTCGTTGGGGTCGCTAGAAGCCCCCAGACTGTCTGTTCTTTTCCACTTCACCCTTTTACTGAAAGGGCTTATTTACCAGGATTGGGAACGTCCTGAGAAAATATTATTCCCCCAAGAGATTTCCGGTGGTCTATCCCATGGAGGATAAGTTCATCAAAAAAAAAAAAAATGTAAGGTCCCTACAGTGGACGCAGCCATCTCTTGTATGTATAAATCACTGACATGTCCAGTGGATAATGTCCAAATGTTCAAGAACCCAATAGATAAAAGATTGGAGTCCTTATGAAAGTCTGCTTCTTTCTACAGCAAGCTTGGTGACACAACCAGCAGTAGCAGCTATTGGGGTCTGCTAAGCAGTGAAGGATCAGTTAAAACAGGTCTTGAGGGACTTGACAGATCAGCAGGCCTTGCCCTAGCTGATCTACCTAGAGCCTTAGGCTTTGCGGTTGACGCCATAAAGGATTCAGTCCATCAGGCCTCCCGCCTTACGCTGTCTAGAGTACATATGCGTAGGCTTCTATGGCTCAAAAACTGGTCTGCTGAAGCTCCCTGTAAGGAATGGCTGGTTAGCGTCCCATTTCATGGTGAACGCTTATTCAGGGAAAACCTGGACAAATATATCCAGAAAATTTCCAGCGGTAAAAATACGCTCTTGCCGGTTAAAAACAGAGTTAGAGGTCCCTCTTTAAGAGGCCTGCTTCTCCAGTCCCTGGGGCATCGGCTGTGTAACAGTTCCGACGGCCTCCTCGGTCAATTCCCGGGGGTAAAAAACAGGGACAATAGCAGGGTAATGAGAAACCCTGGGTCAGGGGAGGTACAAAACCTCCCCCAAAGTTAAATTCATTGAAGGGTTGCCCCCACTCAGTCGGGTGGGGGGAGGACTCCAGTTGTTCACAAGAGACCTGGCGGGACGCGATCAAGACAGATAGGTGCTCTCCGCAGTATGTTGGGGATACAGATTGGAGTTAAGAGACTCTCCTCCTTCCCATTTTTGAGGTCAAACGTGCCAAGGGATCCCCGGAAGAGAGGATTCCTCCTGTTGGCACTAGAACAATTATTGCTCCAAGGAGTAATTATGGAGGTTCCCCTGGAAGAATGAGGGTTCGGGTTTTACTCAAACCTCTCTACAGTCCCGAAGCAAACGCGGACGGGAGGCCCATATTAATTCTAAAAGGGCTATACAAATTCCTGTATATCAGGACTTTCCGATGAAGTCGATCCGATCGGTGGCCACTGCCCTACAAGGGGAGGATTGGTTAGCCGCGATCGACATCAAAGATGCTTATCTGCACATTCCCATCTTTCCAGTCTACCAAAAGTTTCTACGCTTTGCAGTAGAAGGGCGCCATTTTCAGTTCAG
Source organism: Rana muscosa (assembly GCA_029206835.1). Lineage (NCBI taxonomy): Eukaryota > Metazoa > Chordata > Amphibia > Anura > Ranidae > Rana > Rana muscosa. The sequence continues at coordinate 234,701,657 of CM055122.1, read as the reverse complement.
AGCCTTACCCTTCGGTTTGGCCACAGCACCACGAGTGTTTACAAAAATTCTGGCCCTTTATTGGCCAATCTAAGAACACAAGGTGTAATGGTAATGGCATATCTAGATGACTTGTTGCTGATAGACCACTCAGTGAAAAAACTAGAAGTGGTCGTTCACAAGACAATCAAGTATCTGGAATCTCACGGTTGGATTATCAACCGAGAAAAGTCAGCCCTAAAAACCAGTCAAAAGTCTGGAATACTTGGGGCTAAGGTTGGATTCAGGCCAGAGAAAAATATTCTTGCCTCGAGGAAAGGTGTTGTCTTTGAAAGATTTGATACACTTAGTGGGTACAAAAAAGACAGCCGTCCATACGCCTGTGCATAAGGCTGCTGGGAAAAATGGTGGCATCATTCGAAGCAGTACCCTACGGTCAATTCCATTCAAGGAATTTGCAGGGGGCCATACTGTCAGCCTGGAACAAAAAAGTTCAGGCCCTAGACTTACAATGTCCTTGTCCCCTTCCGTTCGCAAGAGCCTCCGTTACTGGTTGGTTCCCCAGAATCTGGAAAAAGGGAAATCCTTCAGTCTGATTTCTTGGAAGGTGGTCACTACAGATGCCAGCCTTATAGGCTGGGGAGCAGTACTGGAGCAATAGTCTCTCCAGGGCAGATGGTCGGATGCAGAAAAGGCCCTGCCCATCAATCTCTTAGAGATACGAGCAGCCCGGTATGCCCTAGTAGCATGGACATCCAAACTCCAAGGGTCCCCTGTCAGAATTCAATTAGACAATGCCACAGCAGTGGCATATATCAATCATCAGGGGGGCACCAGGAGTCGTGCAGCCCAGAGGGAAGTAAATTACATCCTGAAATGGGCAGAAAAATATGTCCCAGCCATATCTGCGGTATTCATTCCAGGAGTGGAGAATTGGAAGGCGGACTTTCTAAGTCGCCAGCAATTAGGCCCAGAGGAAGGGTCCCTTCACCCCGAGGTTTTCTGGACAATATGTCAGCGGTGGGGAACATCGGATGTAGATCTTCTAGCATCCAGATTCAACGCAAAGGGGGACAGGTTTGTCTCTCGGACAAGGGATCTCCTAGCTTGCGGCTCGGATGCCCTAGTGTTCCCTTGGGATCAGTTCAAGCTGATATATGCATTCACACCGCCACAATGGTTACCTCGATTACTCCGCAGAATCAGGGTAGAAAAGAAACCAGTGATTCCGGTGGCTCCAGCGTGGCCCCGAAGAGCGGGGTACGCGGAGATTGTAAAATTTCAGTGGGGAGTCCTTGGACTCTCCCACGTCGTCCGGACCTGCTTTCGCAAGGACCGATATACCACCCTTCCTTACCAGCCCTAGGTTTGACGACCTGGCTATGGAAGCCCACATTCTAAAAAAGAGAGGGCTCTCTAATCCTGTGGTATCTACCATGATCAATGCCAGGAAGCCGGTATCCAGGCAGATCTAATATAGAATCTGGAAGGCGTACATCGCGTGGTGTGAGGCCAAGAAATGGCATCCACATAAGTACGTAATAGGTAGGATTCTGGACTTCCTACAATGGGCTGTAGATAGGAAGCTTGCCTTGAGTACTATCAAGGGTCAGATTTCGGCCTTGTCAATATTTTTTCAAAGGCCCTTGGCTTCGCATTCACTAGTCAAAGCCTTTATACAAGGAGTGATGCGTATTAGTCCTCCGGTTAATATTCCCATATGTCCATGGGATCTAAACTTGGTTCTGTCGGTTCTACAGAAACAACCATTTGAACCATTACAGCATATTTCTTTGGTGCTTCTCACCAGGAAATTGATTTTTCTAGTAGCCATTTGTTCGGCTAAAAGAGTGTCGGAATTAGCAGCTATGTCCTGTAAGGAGCCATATCTGGTTATCCATAAGGATAGAGTAGTGTTACGTCCTCATCCAGCCTTTCTTCCTAGGGTGGTATCGAGGTTTCATTTGAACCAAGATGTGGTTCTTCCTTCTTTTTTCCCCAAACCTACTTCGGTAGAGGAAAAGTTATTTCATTCTTTGGATGTAGTAAGAGCAGTTAAAGCTTATCTAAAGGCCACTGCTCAGATTCGCAGAACGGATACTTTGGTTATTCTGCCGGAAGGCCCCAGAAAGGGTCAGGCAGCGTCAAAATCTACTTTAGCCAAGTGGATTCGACAGGTCATAATACAAGCCTATGGCTTGAGAAGGAGACCGCCTCCGTTCAAAGTTAGAGCGCACTCCACGAGAGCAGTTGGAACTTCATGGGCAGTGCATCACCAGGCCTCCCTGGCTCAAATCTGTAAGGCCGCAACATGGTCTTCAGTACACACGTTTACTAGGTTCTACCAGGTGGACGTTAGAAGTCAGGAGGATGTCGCCTTTGGGCGCAGTGTGTTGCAGGCCGCAAAAGATCCTCATGTCTGATAGCGCTCAGCTTATATATGGTGTATCCCCCCCCTCATTGGGCATTGCTTTAGGACATCCCATTAGTAATGACTATGTCGCTCTGTGTCCCGTGATGTACGAGAAAGAAAATAGGATTTTTATAACAGCTTACCTGTAAAATCCTTTTCTTGGAGTACATCACGGGACACAGAGCTCCCGCCCCTCTTTGGGGACACTTATTGCTTTGCTACAAAACTGAGGTGCTCCCGGATGGGAGGGGCTTATATAGGGGAGGGTACTTCCGGTTTTGGAAGTTGCCAGTGCCAGCACCTGACGGTATCTATATAACCCATTAGTAATGACTATGTCGCTCTGTGTCCCGTGATGTACTCCAAGAAAAGGATTTTACAGGTAAGCTGTTATAAAAATCCTATTTTTCCGCAACTTGTGTCAACATATAAAATATTCCATGGACTCGACATGCCTCTCAGTATATAGCTTGGGGTGTCTACTTTCCAAAATGGGGTCATTTGGGGGGGGGGTTTTGAACTGTTCTGGCATTTTATACACAACATTAGGAAGCTTACATCCACTCTTCTAACCACTTGAAGGCAAAGCCCTTTTTCACACTTTTTGTTTACATGAAAACATATTTTTTTTTTGCAAGAAAATTATGTTGAACCCCCAAACATTATATATATTTTTAAAGCAAAGGCCCTACAGATTAAAATGGTGGGTGTTGCAATTTTTTTTTCTACACAGTATTTGCGCAGCGATTTTTCAAACGCATTTTTTGGGGAAAAAATACATTTTTTTTAATTTTAATGCACTAAAACACACTATATTGCCCAAATGTTTGATGAAATAAAAAAGATGATCTTAGGCCGAGTACATAGATACCAAACACGACAAGCTTTAAAATTTCGCACAAACGCACATTGGCGACAAACTACATACATTTTTAAAAGCCTTTAAAAGCCTTTACAGGTTACGCCGTTAGATTTACAGAGGAGGTCTACTGCTAAAATTACTGCCCTCGATCTGACCTTCGCGGTGATACCTCACATGCATGGTGCAACTTCTGTTTACATATGACGCCAGACCGACGCTTGCGTTCGCCATTGGGCAAGAGCAGGGCAGGACAAGGGTGCTTTTTTTTTTTTTTTTTTTTTTTTTTTATTATTAATTTTGCTTTTTTATTTTATTTTTAAACTGTTGCTTCCATATTTATTTATTTTTTATCATTTTTATTGTTATCTCAGGGAATGTAAATATCCCCTACGATAGCAATAGGTAATGACAGGTACTCTTTTTTGAAAAAACTGGGGTCTATTGGACCCTAGATCTTTCCTCTGCCCTCAAAGCATCTGACCACACCAAGATCGGTGTGATAAAATGCTTTCCCAATTTCCCAATGGCGCTTTTTATATCCGGGGGGGGGGACATTCCCTCCCACTGCTTGTAAAAGCAGTCCAGAGGCTAATTAGCCACTAGGATTGCTTTTACATGAAAGCCGGCCGCTGGCTGAAAAGAATGATACCAAGATGATACCTAAACCCGCAGGCATCATTCTGGTATAAACATTCAAAGTCCAGCAACATACCAGTACGTTGCTGGTCCTTGTTGGACATGTATTGTAATCTTTTTTTTCATGCAGCCTGTTGGCTGAACGAAAAAAAAAGATTGATCGGTGGGTATGCCCACCATTAGAATACCGCCCTTCATCCACCCACTTCTAATGATGGGCATACATGCACCATTTATATATGCCGAAGCATGGGGGCATCTTCCCGCAAAAGTTATGCCGCGTACACATGGTCAGACTTTTCCACGGGCAAGCCTCCGTCGGAATTTCGACCGTATGTACGCGGCATTAGGAGCAAAATCGCTCCTCCGCCCCTGCTGCCCCAATGCTTCGGCATATATGCTTTTTTTTTTTTAACTGTGGTGGTGAAATCACATCCTACAGCACTGGAGTCGCAGGGATCAGGCCTGTCTCTGCGAACGCTGCAGTTATGTGTGTTGTGTTTTGTAAGTGACAGTGGTCGATCGATACTGCACTTGGGTGGCCTGGGCTGGACGGAGGGGCAAAACGCAGGTGCTAGCAGGTATCTGGGCTGATCCCGCTAACACTGCGTTTTTGGGAACCCTAAACTGCTGGGGACGCTAGTATAGATCTGATCAGATCAGATATTGATCTGTTCAGATACTATACCACTAAGGGGGGTGTATGCTTAACGCGTGGGTGTTAGCGCTACTGGCACTAACCTGACGCTGCCTGGGGGTGTGACGCAGACCCTCTCTGACGCTAAAACCTAATTGATATCACCCGCCGGGCGATCAGGGGGTTAAACTTTTATTGGGTTATATACGGCGGGTGCCCTGACACTATAAAAAGCAAACTAACCAGCGTCACCCGTAACACTTATATGATGATCACTGGTGAAAGGGTTAACTAGGGGCAATTAGGGGGTTAAAACCTTTATTAGGTAATATATGGGGGTACCTGACGCTATAAAAACCTGACGGCGAACCTAAAAAAAAAAATTACTGGCTACCGATCAGCATCACCGACGCTAAGACATCGATCAGAAAAATGATCGCTTAGCGACGGCGGTGCTAGGGGGTGAAAGGGTTATCTGGGGGGTGATCAGGGGGTTAAACCTTTATTAGGGGGGGTTAGGGGGCTACACTGGACCTAAAACTAAATGTAGTGACACTTTTACAGTCACAAATGTCACTGATCACTAAATAAATGGTCACTGCAATCAGTGACACTGTGACTGGGGGCTGGGGGGTGATCTGGGGGGGCCTGGGGGGGCGATTTATGTGCCTATGTGTCCTGGTGTCAGTCTGCTGTTTTGTGCACTAACCTGCATCTTCTCCTGTACGGCGCTCGGTATATGTGAGCGCCGCAGGAGAGATGACATCACTTCCTCCTGCCTGTGTAAACAGTACACAGGCAGGGGAAGCTCTCTCATTCGCCGGGAGCGATCGAGAGGGGGGGGCCGGAATCGAACGGCCGTCCCCTCATGCCGGATTGCTCCCGAAGGTAAAACGACCACCCACTGTAAAGGACCCCCCAGCTATACAAAGGCAATCACGTATATGTACGTGATTCTGACTGTCGGTGCCATTCTGCCGACGTATATTTACAGTGGGCAGTCGTTAAGTGGTTAAAGTAGATGTAAACTTTAAAGCAGCCCAGCACCTAAAAGTGAAAGTACCAAGGTACCACTCATAAGCCTTCACATACCTGGCATTTAAAGCTGAACTGCTGAACTACTTAAATGTGGTGGCTGCAATAATTTTTACTTTTTAAGCCAAGTACAATTTCAGAAAGTTATTAAAATACAGAAATGCTATGTCTTTGTTACTTCCAATGCTCTTGAAGAAAAGCACAAAGAAATGTATAATTACTGTGAAAACTACTAGTCCCATTGATCCACCATATAATGGAGATCAATCAAGGCACACATATTTGAAGTCCAGCCTGCGTTACAACGATGGTTGCCCCCATCAGATACAGTAGAGGAAAAAAACAGACAGGAAGTGCCACTGCATTACTACTAGGTGAAAATAAAAGGGAAAAAGACTGAAAAAAAAGAAAACTATTGCTGTCAGAAACTGAAGGGGAACCAATATTGTAGAGCTGTCCTCAAAAACATCCAATGGAGACACCGGATACAGGAAAAACTGTCTAAAGACCCTTTCACACAGGCGATCTGATCAGGTTCACCTTTTAGTTTCAGGTGGACCTAATCGGAAGGTCCATGGGTGTAAACGGAGCTGTGTCTGTTTACACTAGCCTACCGTCGAGTCCAGTCTGGTCCACTTTATAAGAAAAAATGTGAAGGGGATAAGCCCTCTTAAGTTTAGATGGACCGGAGGGTAGTCAGGTGTAAATGGACAGCAGAGTCCATTTTACACCCAGTGGGCTCCCCCCGTGACCACTCTGCAGAAACTGAGCAGACACGGATGTGTCATCCACCCGCTTTGCTGCGAGCTGATCCCCTACTGATCATAACATTATCTGCCCCATGTGAAAGGGGCCTAAAATGGTATTTTCCCTGATTTTAGGTGATCTCCTCTAACTTCTAGTTGTACCTCCAAGACAGCGTGGAAAAAATAAAAGGTAGACCTAAACTTAAAAAAAAACAAAAAAACTTTTGGCCAAACATATATTTGAATCCAAAACCCAAAGTTTACACCAGTACACCTTTAATAAAGGACCCCCTAGAAACAATTCCATGATGAAAGGTCGGATGCTTCTTTACGGCCATATGTTAGAAAGAAACAGGTGCATGAGCACATTACTTGGCATCTCTATTGCCAAAACAAGGATATCAAATTAATTTGCCCACTCCAAAATTATTCAGCAAAAAATCCTAACCATTGGCAAGCAAAATTGTTGTTGACGGAATAGGCTACTAAAAAAGGACACACATCACAATTTATCTATGGATCACGTACAAACATGTATCCCGCTGCAAATCTCTCAATGACACAGATAATTATTTCTGTAATTAAAATTAGAGACAATTATCTACAAGAGCAGCTGCCATTACACTGGTAATCTACTAGGAAACATTCAATTACTGTATGTCTAACGCAGATGTAATAGACATGGTTATGGATCATAAAAAGCATTCAATCCTTAAAAATAAAAGTTTTCACTTGATCATGACTTAAGGGGAGGGAAGTAAAAATACTCCCAATGAGACTACATGTATTTACATACAAGTTATTTTTTTTTCTCCACATTTAAGTAGTCAATCATTTACCGCCTGATATGCCATTCTATGTAACAGGATTAAATTGGGGAAGAAGAAAAAATGAGACTGACGGAATAGAATAGTCAAATAGTGTCAACGTGAGACGCAGTCATGTGACCTGCCTGATCTCTGCTATCTCGCTCTATAATCCTCAAGGCTTTATTCTCTCCTTTCATTCATTTTAAAGAGAGAATTTCTAAGTGATGGAATCTATGAAGTTTCTGGCGTTACAAAAGCAGAGCTTGGAAGGAGTATTATACCTTTTTGAAACTGTGATTTAAATTATTCCTGAAATTATCTGCAAACTGAAGCCAGCATCTTCAGCATAACCGGCTTGTCTGAAGACTAAAATTACTTCTCTTTTCCATTAGGGCTCTTCATTCAGACAATAATACACTATATGGTCAAAAGTTAGTGCACAGCTGAGTGTAGGCTTGAGCTTGAGGTGAGCACTCTATGAAGGCTTCTCACCCAAAATAGATCAATCAACGTCTTTGCGGAGGTGGTTTTGTATGCAGGAACACGGCCACGCTGGAATAGAAAAGCTCTGTCCTCAAATTGCTACCACAAGGTTGGACATACACAATCGTCTATGTCAGGGATGTCCAACCTTTAGACCATGGGTGCCCAACCTTTAGACCAGAGGTGTCAAACTCAATTTCATCGTGGGGCGCATCAGCATTATGATTGCCCTCAAAAAGGCCGGTTGTATCTGTAAGATTAGATGTCCAGCACATCCCCTCCCCTTACATTAGATGTCAAGAGCCACCCCACCATCAGAAACTGGAGTCCCCCACTCTCCCTTACATCACAGTGTACCCCCTTTTCCTTATGCTGTTGCTGGGAAGAAGCTGAATGCATTGCTTGAAAGCAGAAAGTAAGGGTCTGGAGGAGGACCAGAGGAGGGCTGGAGCTCTCCTACAGGTGCGAGGGCCACATGAAATGGCCTGGAGGGCTGGATTCGGCCCACGGGCCTTGTGTTTGACACCTGTGCTTTAGACATTCCTGGGCCACACTGGAAGAAGAGAAATTGTCTTGGGCCACATATAAAATACACCAACAATAAGGATAGCGGATGAGCAGAAAAAGTCAGGCAGATCACAAGTTAATGATCACTAATATCCACTTGCCGACTGCTACAGGGCGGCTGCGCAGGATCACACACACACACATTATATATATATATATATATATATATATATATATATAAATATATAATAATGTGTGTGTATCTAGCACATGGACCCTTTTCCCTACCTTTGGCTCACTTGCAGGAAAAAAAGCACACCATACTATATGCCCGTACCCTCCTGGTTGAATAGGTTAAGCGGTGTTATGTATTTGGGTCCCACAGCTAGGTTCTTCCATCAGTTGGTTCCCGTCTCCTAGGATATAGGGACAAGTCTCTGTTTTCCCCCCAATTCCAATGTCCACACCTCTTTAAACTCCAATGTTGAGTTTATTTTCTCAATGTTCGGCAGATAGGAAAGAGTGGATAAGAGACAGGACAGCAAGGTTTTGGGAGGTTAGTCCAGGCACAAGCAGATATCACAATCGCTACTCTATCCCAGAGTAGGTTTAGCTCACCCGGATAGTCTCCTGCAAAGTGGATCCTAGCAGCGGAAGTGATGCTCGAACGTCTAATCAGGTTCTTTTCCTAGATACGATCGGGAGACTCTCTGCCACAGAATCTATCAGACCCCGAACCTCTCAGCTATTGGTATCTAAGAACAGGTGCCAGCAGCAGCACATTACTAGGCCCTTGGTAGATAGATAAATCCCTCCAGAAAGTTAGCGGGCCCCTTCCTTCACCGTGAACTCTCACCGGTCCGTCAGAAAGGTCCTCCCCCGGCCTCCTCTTCTTAGAAGCGGGCTCCCTCGCGAGGGACACCCTGTGATTCCTTTTCCCAGAAGTGGGCTCCAGCTAAAGGTGCTGGGCCCAGTGTTGAAGATGCAGCCCCAGGACTAAAGGTGCCTGGGACTGATGCACATGCGGCCCCATGGCCTGGAGAGCCATGTGCCACGCACTTGGACTCCGACTCCTCTCCTCCGAAAAAAAAACCCTCCCCGGCGGCGTCTGCCCCTTATGTATCCTCTCTCAGCATGCACAGCAGGCCAACCAAGCCCACTGTACCGCTGCCGAGAGAGGACACCCCAAGGCACAGCACTAGTACTGATGGTTCAACCCTGACCCGTTCTGGCAGTGCCACCTACAGGCCACAGGGAACTGCACACCAGTATACCACCTGGAGAAATAAAGCAGCACAACCTATAAATGAGAACGGTCTGAGCCCAACTACTATCTTAGACCAGCCCCTAAATTTGGGTATATAGCACCCCTAAATGGGGTGGGCGCTATATATATATATATATATATATATATATATATATGATCCTGCACTTCCAGGTATCGGGTGTGAGTGAGCACCGCCAGCGGCTCGCTCCAGCTGTGATAGTTCGCTGGCACCCGCTGATCGTTCTGTACACAGGCAGTTCTGTCAGTAAGAAAGGCATTTATCCTGCGTTCCTTCAAAGCAGGGACATGGATCTATGTGTTCCTCTAGTAAAAGCACCTCCCCCACTACAGTAAAACACCAGCTAGGTACACAGTTAACCCTTTGATCGCCCCTGATGTTAACCCCTTCCCAGCCAGTACCATTTATTATAGTGCATATTTTTAGCACTGATCACAGTAATAATGTCACTGGTCCCCAAAAAAGTGTCAGAAGTGTCGGTTTGTGTCCTATCGTGTTCTATTTGTCTTCCGCAATATCCAAGTCCCGCTTTAAGTCGCTGATCGGCGCCATTACTAGTAATATAAATAAAAATTCCATAAGTATGTCCCATAGTTTGTAAACGCTAAAAGTTTTCTGCAAACCAGTCAATTTACGCTTATTGGGATTTTGTTTATCAAAAATATGTAGCAGAATACACATTGGCCTATGGCCTTGATAAAGAAGTTAGTTTAAAAAAAAAAATTCTTGGATGTTTTATAGCCTAAAGTAAAAAATATATTTTTATTTTTTACAATTGTCTGTCGTTTTTTATTTACAGTGCAAAATATAAAAAAAACACTACTGAGGTGATCGAATGGCACCAAAAGAAAGCTCTATTTGTGGGGAAATAAAGGACATACCTTTTATTTGGGTACAGCATCACAGGACTGCACAATTGTCAGTTAAAGTAACAGTGCCGTATCCGCAAAAATTTGCCTGGTCATAAAGGGGGGGGGGGGTAAATTTTCCGGAGGTCAAGTGGATATAGATAATCTGAGTAATATAAAAGATTTTTACAAGAAAAATTTATTTTTAAGTAAAAAAAGCCCGACATAGAACTAGTGCAATATTTGACATGGTTGCTGATAAACTAACACATCGATATCTGGTTAGACGGATGAAACAGCAATTCTCAATGAATTCCCAAGGTGCTCATCAGATATTTTGGTTCCAATTTTTTCCTTCGCGTCCGTCATCCTTGAAAATAGTTGCTCACAAATATTACGGGTGCTGCCAAAAACTGATGACACGAATAATGCGTGATTATGAAGAGTGGGATTTTTTTTGGGGAGGAAGATAACATTTTTAAAAGTCCAGTAAAAAGACACCCTGTCAATTTTTTCTTTGGTCAGATGCGTTCGCCGAGTGTAAACAAGAAAAATAAATAAAAATCATGTTTAAGTTTACAAATTTGTGTTGGGCCCCATTCACAGCCATCTTGGGCCGCAGGTTGGACACCACTAGTCTATGTCTTTGTACATTGTAACAGTAACATTCACTGGAAACACCTGAACTGAATGGGTGCCTACATACAATTTTTGGTCACATACAGTCAGTATAGAACTCCAGTTTCCTCAGTTATGTAAACTTTGCTCATCCTCAGAATCTCTGTTACAATGTCTTCTCATTTTGGTGCTGCAAGTCATATACCTGTATTTGGTATAGGCACTGTACCATCCAGTGCCATTCCTTTTAATGGGTTGCACTACCCATGAAAATTGCAGGGAAACAAGTCCCTTGAACTTTTTTGAAATTGCACAGCATCACGCTGCATGGTGCTGCGGGACCATGCGATTTGGCGCACTATGTGCTAAAGTGTGGTGTGTTCCTCTGCGGGTCGGGAACATGTGCAATTTCGCCAGCGTTCCCCAGCTGCAGAAATGGGAATGCCTAGGAGGAGAGAGTGTTGTGATTAAAAGGATCTGAGTAATGTCACAAACATGTGATTCAGACCTCTGCTGGAAGAAGATTTTACTAATTGGACCGCCGTGAATTTTAATGCAGTACCCCTGCTCTATATGATTAGGTGATTTTCTCTCATGCTTGGGGCTAGTCCCCCAGTTTTGCTTCAAGTTGGCGTAAGTTTAACAGGGGGGAGGACCCCCCCATGTTTTTTTTTCTTGTGTGATCACTTGGACTAGTCTAGTTAGGTTTTTTTTTGATAATTTACTCAGCGTCTAAGTGTCTGTTTTGTGCTATGTTCTAGTGTAAACTGACATTATATTTATGATGCATTATGGCTGGGGCTCCAGCCTGTGCAACCCTTATTGTACAATGACATTTTTGTATTTTGACTTTCTTCTTATAATAAAACAGATTGAAAGAAAAGGAATGGGGATGCCGGTAAGCAGACAGCTATAAATAGCCTACACTAGGGGAGTTCTATGTAGGAATATACTTTTGACTTTTTGTCTACTAGAAAAAGTGTCTCAGAAGCTAACCCTGCAGATCTTATAAATGAAAGGCTGACAAAGGAGGTGTGGCCTTGTCTCCAAATTGTGTTTCTATTGGGCACTATCGCGGCAGGCTGCACCAGGTCTGACAGCTCCACTCTGTCTTCTCCCCGAGAGACCCGGCTGGCCTCTTCCCGATTCCACTATGGTCACAGCAGAGACTCACACCGGGCACCCGCTCCTGTGTCCTGGGACGCCTTTTTGCCGACACTGTCCACCTGACAAGCCTGTAGTCACATTGTGAGTGTATTTTATATCTTCTTACTTGTGTTTACTCCAATTAAATGTTTCTGCGCCAGAGGTGGTTTGGCGCTTCTCTCTTCCCCCTTCCCTGCATTTTGTTTCCACAGCCATCAGGTTCCCAGCCCGCTATAGAAGTAGCATCACCAACCAGGAGCAGCCATACTTGGACACCTTTATGTGCAAATGACCTTGAATATGCCTTATATTGGACTATATTGGGACTTATAATACTATTTGGTTTGATTGAATCATTCATAAGTCAATTATTGCAGTACACATTTTTTCCAACTATTTGGCTTTTAGAGCTGAGTTGCGCACTTTATGTGCATTTGTTTTCTTGTAGTGCCTTTAATACACCTGCAACTTGTTTATTCTGAGTTTATCATTTCATAAGTGCAAAGCAAAATGTAGTATTCACAGGGCGAGTAAATCATGTTCTGCTTTAGTCCTGGCTTCAATATAGTTACAACTTAATTACTGGTGTTACACTATCACTAAGGGTGTTTAAAAATAAAAAAGGACTATTGTTAGGCTATTTTCTCTCCAGGATGAATGGTATTCGTCATACAGAATAGTGTAAATCATGAAAATACAGCATTATGGCCAATAGATGGAGCTGATGATCATCTAGTGATCATAATGCATTATTTATTAGATGTACTCTATTCTATATGAAGAATACTATTTGACCTGTACTGAAAATAGCCTAACATTTGAATTTGTCCCTATTTGCACACAAAAAAAATGTACAGGGGGTTTCACCGGACAAACAAAATTAATAGCTCTGCATTTATTTATTAATACCACTCTTAGTGTTAGGTGAAGCCACAGATGCAAAAGGCGAATCAGAAATGCCACGATTTATAAAATATCATTGAATAAAAAAAATATATATATTCAAATGTGAAAAAAAAAATCCCAAGTCCAGCAATGTCTCTTACCTTTCTTGAGCTGCATGTATAGCTTCTTTCCTTTTTTGGTATTGTAACCGCTGGCAGGGGAGCAGTTAGCGCCACGCTGTGGTGAAGGGGTGAGGCCGGTTGGTGGTTTTCCTGCTGAATTGATACTATGAGGTAGGTGTGAGTAAGAGTCTATTGGCTCTGTCTGGTTTCCCTGTCGGGGAACTCTCTGCAGTGTCTGCTCAGGACCAGGAACTCTTTGCAGTGTCTGCTCAGGACCAGGAACTCTTTGCAGTGTCTGCTCAGGACCAGGAACTCTTTGCAGTGTCTGCTCGGGACCGGGACTGTGAAAGTTCCTGTTGTCCATGAACTGGTGGTCGGAGGCATGTTGGCTGGAGTAGTAGCTATTGTTCTCACTTTGGGATAGTTGTTCATACGGTTCTTTGTTAGCAGCAGGCACCACATGGAACCAAATCATGGGCGAGCGCATGGCTTGACGGAACATATGCTGTGCTCTGGATAGATGAGATAAGATTATCAAATTATGAAATTGTTATGAATATAATTATGCTTTCTAATTATGCAAAATGAGGTGCTGTGTGCCACTATGGAGATTGGAAATTATTTATAGAAAAAAATAAGTCTTTGCAGTCACTTATTAATTGGGACCAACTGTGACATACTAACAAGTATTTGTAATGTGCACAAAACAGTCAAAAATAGCAGGAAAAAAAAAACTGAGAAACAAGAAATCTGGGATTTACAAAGCTGAAGCAAAAACCTTGTCTGTGCTTTGTATATTTTATATACTCAGTCCAAAAACTTCACATCAAATCTAATGTAGAATATGCGCCTCCAATTTGAACAGCTGACGTGCAGTATGGACCATCAAGAGGATTGGAAGACACACAAAGTAAGCTATCCCATTAGAATCCAGTAGGAACAGATTTGTGACTTGTGCTGGTTCTGGAAACATTAAAGCTGAACTCCAGGCATATAAAATACAAATGAATGAAGCTATGTATTTATTAATTTATCAATAAGTGTAGTTTTTAGAAACAGGCAGTTTAAAGTACCTGAATTTGATCTGGTATCTTGCAAACCCACAGTACCACAGAACTAAGCCTGGGAGAGGGAGAAGCAGCACAAGAAGCCAATCAGTTGGTGCTGGTATGCTTATGTGCCAACAAGAAAATTAATATCCCACAAGAGTGACAGAGGAGCTCGTCCGTCTACTGCTTCTCTTTTCTCTGTCCAATCACGAGCTGGGGAAGGAATAAAACCCTTAGGCTCCATTCACACTTGTGCGACTTGGGACATGAAAAATCACAGCCCATTCTTTTCAATGGCACCCGTTCAGATCAATTAAAGTTGCAGTGATTTTGAAAAGGTGCCTGCAATTTAAGTCCATTTAGTGTAAAGTCAGATCAAAGTGTGAATGGACTCAAAGTATAACTAAAGACAAATTTAATTTATTTTTAAATTTGGATAAAGTGGAGAGGGATTACAATACCTGTAAGGTTTAAAATTACTATGCCCGTTAGGGAGATTCACCCCCCCCCCTATTTGTCGTGCTTACCGTTCATCAAAAATGAAAGAAGATCAAATTTTTGGTTGTCACCAGACCAGGAATAGAGGGGAAATCTTCCAATGGAGACACTAGTTAGGGTGACCCAGGTGTCAACCAGGGATACCCTCACTTTGGAAGGGTTTCCTCTCACCCACTGTTTTGGCTATGGGACAGGAAGTGAAGGGAAACCACACCAATGGGACACAGATGGAAAAAAACTGACAAAAACAAGCTCATTATGCATCACTTACCTTAGATCGGGCCCCCGAAGCCTTCCTCATCTCCCCCTCCAGCCGCAGCCATCGGTCCACAGATACCCGGGAAGGTTACTTCCGGGTATCGTCGCTCCAGCCAATCACAGCGCCGCTCCGGCGCTGTGATTAGCCGGAGCAGCGAAGACGTCACTCCGCACATGCGCGCTGGAGCTGTCAAATCCAGCAAAGCTGGATTTGTGAATGGGGATTAACCCTGTGAATGCGCCATAGACAACGTTGTAAAACTTTTTGGCAAATATCTCCTAAACCGTGTAGGTTTAGGAGATATTTATTGTACCTACAGGCAAGCCTTAATCTAGGCTTACCTGTAGATGCAAGTTATAATGGAGGGTTTACAACCACTTTAAGTGTACTGTAAATATAAGAAAAATCTTGCCCTGCCAAATGAGGCTGTGTTGTGTGGCAGAGCTGTGTAAATCTCAGGACAACATGAACAAAAAAGAAAATCTTTTGACAGGTATGACAATTCCCTAATACATAATTCATTTATTTAGTCGTTTCCTTTAGTTCAGCTTTAAAATTTCAAGCTATAACTGAAGGCTACTATACCCAAATATGAAGTGGCCTTTTCAATCCAAGTGCCTGCATCTTCTGGTTTTTAGCCCTGATGAAGGGGGAGTGCTGTGCACTGGATGGATCAACTGAAATTTCCATATGCATGATATTAATTGTATTATTATTATTATTATATAGCGCCAACAGTTTGCGCAGCGCTTTACAACATCAAGGAAGACAGTACGGTTACAATACAGCTCAATACAGGAGGGAACAGAGTTTTAAAATATTTTGCAGAGAAAAATTGATTCACGAAGATAACCACTTTGATTATTGCTCCTAAAAATATTGCCAACTTCTGACTGGCTTTAACAGTGAGTTTGTAAGAGGTTGTCTATTGAAGAGGGCAGAGAATGGAGCATGAGAAAAAGACAATGCCTAGTTTTACCTAAAGTAGAAAAGGGTTAAAACCTCTAGCAGATTTTTATTGCCGCTTGTGTCCCCACTGGGGAGATTCATCCTCTGGATACAATGTGATAAGACATACACATATTTACAGTTGTCTAGAACAGTGGTTCTTAAACCTGTTCTCAGATACCCCCAACAGGCCATGTTTTGGAAATTCTTCTTAGAAAAAATTGCTGTCCAAAATACCAAGCTATTGACTCTGATTTAAGGCACCTGTGCAAGATAAGGGAAAACCTGCAAACATGGCCTATTGGGGGTACTCGAGGACAGGGTTGAGGACCACTGGTCTAGAGAACAGGAGGTGACAAAATCTTCCAATGGGAAAACTGTTCTAGTGACAGCCGTTTCCGCTTATTTTGTAAAGGTATAATCTAATTTTCTGTTGTGCCTCCAGAATCTCCACAATGAGACACAACCAAATTAGAAACAAAGGTTTTTGGATACAGATAAATTTACCTATGCTATAAACTACAAGGTATATGGACACTTCTCCAAATAATTGAGTTCCGGTGTTCCCAGAAAAGGGTACCAGCCAGGACTTAAGAGTTACTCGTCACCAGTTGCCTCACCCAACCCCTACCCTGCTCCACCCCTAAACATGTCCTCATAAATCAGGGATCCTCAAACTACGGCCCTCCAGCTGTTGCGGAACTACAAATCCCATGAGGCATTGCAAAACTGACATTCACAGACATGACTAGGCATGATGGGAATTGTAGTTCCTGAACACCTGGAGGGCCGTAGTTTGAAGACCCCTGTCATAAATTATCTCATGAAATTACACTGTTAAATGTTTTAAGCAGAATTAAGTTACAAAAATAAATATTAACAACAACAACTTTAATATAAAGCATATTACATTGATCTGACTGTGATAAATAAAATAAGGATAAAATATGATTGGCTACTATAGGCATTGTACACATCATTACTGCCTTGTTAAGCAAATATTTTAAACGCTATATTAAATATAGCATTAAAAAAATTAAAACCAATGAATTATACTTTCACTGATTTAGGATGCACAGAGACTTACAGCGGAACACAACACAGGGAACTGCCAAAGTTTACCCTTCCTATTAACAAGCTGGTGACTGGTTTCAAGGCGATGCGAGCAACCAATCACCAGCTTGTTAATAGGAAAAGTAAACTTTGGCAGCTCCTTCCCAAACCCCCTCCCTGCCTCCACCTCATTTCTTTGCCGACTCCCAGGCCTTCTTGCTAAGAGAAGAGGGAAAAAGCTGGGAGAACAATTGGCTCCCATTCAACCCCACCTGTACCTACCCCCAATCTGATGCGGCTCCACATTCGCCCTCAGCTATTTTCCACTTGTCTAATTCGATCAGGCGAGTGGAAATTCTGAGGGTTGATAATTGCTACTGTATACAGATACATTTTTAATAATTATTTACTTACAACCTTGTGTGAGGTTTGAGGAAGGCCCTTTTGCATAGAGCCATATCCATAAAAAAAAAAAAAAAAAAACTTGACTTGAGGAGTATGGTGTGGAGGAACTGAAATTGCCTGCACGAAACCCTGACCTTAACCCTATTGGACACCTTTGGAATGAACTGGAATGCAGATTGTAAGCCTGGTCTTCTAGTCCAACATCAGTACCTGACCTCATAAATGCTCTTTTGGCTGAATGGGCACAGATTCAAGCAGACACACTTCCTGTAGAACAGTAATAGAATTCAAGAACAGAAATTCAGGCTTAATTTACCTATACACCTTACTGAATTGACCCTATTATTTTAGAAGGGAACATATACAAAATTTGGACACTGCTGTCAGACTAACCCTGGGTTTAACACCTAGAGAAAGTGACATACAGCCTGCACTATCAGAAGTGAATTTTTAATCGTGAATGTGTTTTTCATTAAAGAAATTACATTAATTCCAAAAATAAATGAGTGCAAATAAACCTCCTGCGCCCCAAGCCAAATCCTACCGCACTGCCTATACAGAGCTGTCCACGCTCCAAGCACACTCCAATGACATCACATGGATCCCAGTTTATTCTGACAGCCACAAAAAGTAGCCCAACAAAAGTTTGACGGCAGTATAAAAAAAGAAATTGACGGCTGCTCCCTTATGTCTCTCCCCACAGGTTAAGTTGATTACATTATGCCTAGTTGCTAGAAAAACAGCCTTGTGACCCAAATCTTTACAATACAATTAATAAAATAAAGTGAGTGGGATGGATATAAAGGTGTCAAATTCTAGCAAAATTACATTGCGACACAAAGTCATGCAGTCTGTACGTAGGGCCTAATTTACAGAAAGAGAAATAACCCATACCAACCAATCGGGGAGGATATTCCACTCAAGGAAACATACCTATTACTGGTTGAATGTGGTTATAGAAATCTGCAAGTCATCCATGTGTTTTCCACAGTCTTAAAGAACAAGATCTATAAACATAGAATTACGATACAGAAACTGTATATCCTGTTTTATTAACCTAACCAAGAAATAACCAGCAACTGACTAATGCACATTTTCAAGAAGGCAAAAAACACTGTGAAAACCAGACAAGTGATATATTTGAGGACTGCTTCAATGTGTGCCAGCCAGCGGCGCTACTCTAACTTCTATCAATTTCCAAGATTTACATCTAAAATATTAACAAATATGTTAAATACATCAAAGAACTATGCCAAGTTCAGGAGGAAAGTTATTGCTAAGCTACAGAACAAGACAAGGAACTGAACACAGCTGGACTGACAGGGGAGACTACAAGCAGAGCAAACTGTCTGCAGAAATAGGTGAAAATTATCAGAAAGCACAAGCAGATAGAAAATGCTACTAAAATCATCATCTGGAAATAAATGAATTAGCTATATACAGTATTGTGGAAACGTTTTAGTCACTTGTGAAAAATCAAATGAGAATGTTTCAATTTGTCAATTAACCTCTTGTGCCTGAGCAACCCTTTAAAAGGGGCTCTAAAGCCCAGGAGGCAAAGTTGGGCTTCACAATTACGTGACTGGTGTGATTGGCTGTCACACAGCTCACATGATCTGAATCCCCCGATCACATGACCAGGATCTGTCCAGTAGATCCCAAATATGAACAATGACTAGGAACAGCTCAGTCGCTGCTCTGGCAGCAAACTCCAGAGCCAGATTCCTGAGTTGTCAGATAAGGAAAAACTTGGTCCTCTCTGATAGATAAATTGATCTGTCCAAAAGCGGCTTCCCATCAGACGCAGGACGCTCTTTCAAAAGCAAGATTCAGATGGCTCTTGGGCTGGAAAGTTTGAATCTGAGTTTTGAACATTTTCCAACAACAATTTCTAAAAGGTCAAGGTCTAATCTCAAAATTCAACAAAATTTCTAAAATATCTGGACAGTCAATGTCATTGGCCAACAGAGCCCACGCAGACTGTTCTCGCAACAGAAAATTGTCTAAGTATACCACAATAGGGATGCCCCGAGAGAGCAACAGGACAAGTCATGGAGCCAGAACATTGGTGAATACCTGAGGAGGAGTGGCCAAATGGCAGGGCCACAAACTGGGAGTGCAGGGTCCTACCAGCATAGCGTAGGAATTGCTGTTGCGCTGGAAAGATAGGGACACGTAGGCAAGCATCTTTGATAACCACGGTAGCTAGAAAGTGTCCCTGGTGAAGGTTGGTGGTATAGGTGAAGATCCCTGGTGAACAGATTGTTTTTTATTCCATGCAGCCTTTTTGGACTCCAATGTAGACATACAGAGCTTTGGGATACAGAAAAGGGGCAAATTCCCCCTTTGGGCTTCAAAGTAGTGAACAAGTTGGAGAAAAACCCATGGAACTATTTAGCCAAATGAACTAGAGTAATATTTTGACCCAAACGACCCAGGAACGCTCAATGCAGATCTGCCAATTAGAGATGGGCTCGGGCTTGTTTGGGATCCTAGTCCCAACCCACCTATCCAATCCCGCTAGGAAGCCGACACTGCACACCACAAATCACAGCCCTTGAGACATTTCCCGGTCTGTGCAGCTGCAGGCTGGGGAATGTCTCACTGCCTGTGATTAGCAGTGTCTGCTTCCTAGCAGGATCGGGACTAGGATCCCGAAAACGCCTGAGCCCATCTCTAGTGATAATCTGTGCGGTGACACAGGAAGTTTGAAGGTGAGAAACAAAGGATGGGGGCAGGGAGTGAATCTTTAGTGTAAAGCCCTGTGGTGCCGCCTTCTGCACCCAACTGTCTAAGATGCAAGCATCCACATAGGTAACAAATGTCCCCTGCCTCCAACTATAGAAAATAGAAGTGAAACTTCCTACAGAGGAATGCTTGTCTGAGGGATTGGTAAACACAGTGCCAAGACTTGCAGGTAGATAAGGAGCCACATTTGAAAGGGTCTGGAAGTGGATGTCGAGAGAATGGAGAAACAAAAAGGGGCATTTTTTAACAGATAGAGAGGAAGAGGATTTTGCAATCTATCTATACCTTAGGCCAGGGATATGCAATTAGCGGACCTCCAGCCATTGCAAAACTACAAGTTCCATCATGCCTCTGGGTGTCATGCTTGTGGCTGTCAGAGTCTTGCTATGCCTCATGGGATTTGTAGTTCTGCAACAGCTGGAGGGCCGCTAATTGCATATCCCTGCCTTAGGGCTTTCCGTTAAGAAAGACGGGTGCTCTTGCCAGCAGTAGCACCCTTGATGTTATAAAGAGATGACTCGAAGAGATGCTGTCCATTGCATTTGCTATAAAATTAAATAATGCCCTATCTGTACAAGGATTTGAAGTCACTTAGGGGCGGTGAGTGGCAAAAATAAGTAGAACCTCTCAATGGTCCAGTTTTTTGTTTACACTGTTTCCCCTATAGCATTGTTTACAGGGTTCAACAGCTAAATTCTCACACTAGAACGTTAAAACTACAGTGTCTGCATAGCTTGGAAAGCCTTTAAAGTAGGCAGACAATGCATGGCCTCGTGGGCAAACATACCCCACTGTTTAACATGTGCAAATAATTTCGGTTCAGGTAAACTGCTTGATTACTTCATAGACCCAAGGAGTTTTGCAGAGTATTAGAAGCTGGATCTCTGGTTTTATTTTGAACGCTGTATTGCTCTGTAAAAGTCTGAGCGGTATATTGATGTTCTTAACCAGTACCGAGAGTTCAGCTCAGGTATTTGCTCCAATCTACTTGATATTAACCAGGTGTGAACGTGATTTGTGGTTTCCAATAAAGAGATATAGATCTTAAGTTGCAGAGTTATTGACCTGAAATGCTGTCTCAATAACAGAAGTTTTGAAATCTTCCAGACTTGATAAAAAAAAAAAAAAAAATCTTCCAAAACAAAGATTTCCGCCATGTACAAAAATAAACCATAATGTAAACATTACCATTGTCAGGTATTTAACTTAATTCTGGTTTAACAGATGGGGCAGTGGGTTAACAGAGTCTCACAACCCCCCCCCCCCCGCACTGCACTGTGATAAAAAGGGGACTGCACTGTAATGGTTACAGTGCAGTCCCCTTTATATCACAGTCCTCCCTGCAGTCATGGCCCCCCCATCACAGTCCTCCCTGCAGTCACGGCCCCCCCATCACAGTCCTCCCTGCAGTCACGGCCCCCCCATCACAGTCCTCCCTGCAGTCACGCCCCCCCCATCACAGTCCTCCCTGCAGTCACGGCCCCCCCATCACAGTCCTCCCTGCAGTCACGGCCCCCCCATCACACTCCTCCCTGCAGTCATGCCCCCTCCCCCCATCACACTCCTCCCTGCAGTCATGCCCCCTCCCCCATCACACTCCTCCCTGCAGTCATGCCCCCTCCCCCCATCACACTCCTCCCTGCAGTCATGCCCCCTCCCCCCATCACACTCCTCCCTGCAGTCATGCCCCCTCCCCCCATCACACTCCTCCCTGCAGTCATGCCCCCTCCCCCCATCACACTCCTCCCTGCAGTCATAGCCCACCATCACACTCCTCCCTGCAGTCATAGCCCACCATCACACTCCTCCCTGCAGTCATAGCCCACCATCACACTCCTCCCTGCAGTCATAGCCCACCATCACACTCCTCCCTGCAGTCATAGCCCACCATCACACTCCTCCCTGCAGTCATAGCCCACCATCACACTCCTCCCTGCAGTCATAGCCCACCATCACACTCCTCCCTGCAGTCATAGCCCACCATCACACTCCTCCCTGCAGTCATAGCCCACCATCACACTCCTCCCTGCAGTCATAGCCCACCATCACACTCCTCCCTGCAGTCATAGCCCACCATCACACTCCTCCCTGCAGTCATAGCCCACCATCACACTCCTCCCTGCAGTCATAGCCCACCATCACACTCCTCTCTGCAGTCATAGCCCACCATCACACTCCTCTCTGCAGTCATAGCCCACCATCACACTCCTCCCTGCAGTCATAGCCCACCATCACACTCCTCTCTGCAGTCATAGCCCACCATCACACTCCTCCCTGCAGTCATAGCCCACCATCACACTCTTCCCTGCAGTTCCTCTATAAAATAAGTTCCCCTATCCAATCTCTGCCTCCCCTGCAGTGGCGTATATGGGAATGTAGCTACCCTCTTGTTTGCTCCTGGGAAGGACTATGAGATTAGTAGTGTGCACAGAGCAGTGCATATGATCACGATTGTAACCAACTTGCACTGATCGTTCCTGAAAAAAAAAAAGCAATGCGTGCATTTTTCAGGCTACCATAATAAAAATGTATGGGCCCAAAAATGTGCAATCCTTTTCCAAAGAAGTTCCAATACAACAATTCCCTTCTATAAAACGCAAAGAAAACACTTTTGAAATCAAGAGTGAACGTAGTCTAAAGTAGCCCATAGATGGCTTAGTTTGTTTTTCGTTCAACCAACAGTTTGATTAAAAAAAAAAAAAAAAAAAAAAGTATGGATTCCCTCATATGGGGATACTATGTGGTGGGGGGATCCTCCCTGCTTTGTCTTTGTATTCTGACAGCTGTCAGAATAAACTGATCAGCGCTGCAGCTATAGCTACAGCTGATCGAGAGCAAAAATCCGACAGGGTGGTTGTACAGAAGTCGATTTTTTTTCCGTTTATTTGTGATAAATTTGAAAACAAAGAATCACATGTACATAAGTATTCACAGCATTTCCCATGACACTCAAAATTGAGCTCAGGTGCATCCTGTTTTCACTGATCATCCTTGAGATGTTTCTACCACTTGGAGTCCACCTGTGGTAAATTCAGTTGATTGGACATGATTTGGGAAGGCACACACCTGTCTATATAAGGTCCCACAGTTAACAGTGCATGTCCGAGCACAAACCAAGCCATGAAGTCCAAGGAATTGTCTGTAGACCTCAGACAGGATTGTATCGAGGCATAGATCTGGGGAAGGGTACAGAACAATGTCTGGAGCATTGAAGGCCCCAATCAGCACAGTGGCCTCCATCACCCATAAATGGAAGAAGTTTGGAACCACCAGGATTCTTCCTAGAGCGGGCCATCTGGCCAAACTGAGCGAACGGGGTCCAAGGACCTGATGGTCACTCTGACAGAGTGCCATCATTTTGCTGTGGAGAGAGGGGAACCTTCTAGAAGAACAACCATCTCTGCAGCACTCCACTAATAGGGCCTGTATGGTAGAGTGGAAGCCACTCCTCAGTAAAAGGCAAATGACAGCCCCCCTGGAGTTGCCAAAAAGGCCCCTTCAGAACTCCCAGACAATGAGAAACAAAATTCTCTGGTCTGAGGAAAACAAAGATTGAACTCAATGGCAAGCATTATGTCTGAAGGAAACCAGGCACTGCACATCACCTGGCCAATGCCATCCCTACAGTGAAGCATGGTTGTGGCAACATCATGCTGTGGGGAGGTTTGACAGCGGCAGGAACTTGAAGACTAGTCAGGATCGAGGGAAAGATGACCACAGCAATGTACAGAGAATATCCTTGATGAAAACCTGCTCCAGAGTGCTCTGGACCTCAGACTGGGGTTAATGTTCATCTTCCAACAGGACAACAACCCTAAGCACACAGCCAAGGTAAAAAAGGAGTGACTACGGGACAACTATGTGAATGCCCTTGAGTGGCCCAGCCAGAGCCCAAACTTGAACCCGATTGAACATCTCTGGAGAGATCTGAAACTGCCCAAAAATAGATGTGCCAAGCTTGTGGCATCATACTCAAAAAAGACTTGAAGCTGTAATTGGTGTTAAAGGTGCTCCAACAAAGTATTGAGCAAAGGCTGTGAATACTTATGTAGATGTGATTTTTTTCATTTTTTATATTTAATACATTTGCAAAGATTTCAAACAAACGTCTTTCATGTTGTCATTATGGGGTATTGCTTGTAGAATTTTGAGAAAAATAATTACTTTAATCCATTTTGGAATAAGGCTGTAACATAACAAACAAATGTGGAAAAAATGAAGCGCTGTGAATACTTTCTGGATGCACTGTAATTACTTATCGCCTGGCAGCTTAAAGTGTAAGTAACCCCCCCTATCGGTTTCAGCCAAGGAAGCTGCCATCTTTGCCTCTGTTTAATCTACAACTGGCATGATGCTGCACATATGATAAGTTATGACACCAGCCATTGGATGGTTAGACAGATTGGTTGAGAGCACAACCAATGGGAGTGTTACATTTCCGACACGTGCCAGAAATTAAACTGTTTTACGGATGGGTTTACTTGCGATTTAAGTAAAACAAAATAAAATGATATTCTAGCAATTTAAGGGCACATTAACCTCTTTGTTAATATAGTTTATAAATAACCAATAGCATTGCAAATATTTTCCCAAAACTATATTTACCCTTATTCCAATTTCAAGGACATTGTGTAGGTTTTGAAACAGGGTACTGTGTTGAACTTTGGATTGTATCTGGTACAGCTATTCTTATAACTCTAGCAGCTACATTTTCCATCCTATTTCTTTAGAATTATGCTGTGTAGGTCATAGAAAGAAAAGATGCAACTTTTTTTTTTTGATTGACAAACTTTTAAATGTAATTTGTGGGGGGGGGGGGGGGGAATCTTATCTGCACAAGTACTTTATGGTATTAAAACTCATAATATCTGGTCTTGACTGAAAATGAAGAATCCACTTACTGCTCAAATCTTCTGTTGCGAAGGTCACCGTTGTTAATACGGACGATACAGTCGTTCTCACGGAAAAGGTTCTCTCGTTCAGCTTTGCCACCTTTCTCTAGCCGTTTTACTAATAACCCGAGTGTTCTGCAACATTAACATCACAAATGATTACAC
Organism: Rana muscosa; assembly: GCA_029206835.1. Taxonomy (NCBI): domain Eukaryota; kingdom Metazoa; phylum Chordata; class Amphibia; order Anura; family Ranidae; genus Rana; species Rana muscosa. The sequence continues at coordinate 234,676,628 of CM055122.1, read as the reverse complement.
ATGCAGGACTGGGGCTGCTACTTAATGGCTTGTGCAGATGACAATATTCATACAATATATGAGCAAAGCAAAATATTAACATTCTCTGAAAAAAACAAGGTTAAACTAGCAGAAAGAATAACGCCTTTTTTTTTTTTTTTAAGAAAAAATACTGCAAGCAGGTACAGACTAAAAATGGCATTCATTTAAAGTATAATTCCATATAAAATAGAAAAAAAAAAACTATAAAAGGTTAAATGAAATCTCTCCAAAGAGCTACAAAGCATTAAAAGCCTGGTCAACCAACAACCTTATGTTTATAAGACAAACAGTCATGGTAAACACCCTTACATATGCCCAGTGAAGTGACTGGCCTCAGGTGATGCAGAGATTAAATGAATCCTCCTACATAAGTTGTACCAGTTTATCTACGGCCATCTGTCCCCTACATACAAAGTGCAGGATTTACACAGGATCTTTCAACTCTACAAAGCCGGGGGCAGGGAGCTGACGTTACACTTTGTGAGGAGAGTTCTGAGAGCTGATTGAAGGGAAAGGGACACACCTCCTTCACACAGCACACAGGAACAGAGCCGAGGTTGTCAATCACAGGCTGTGCTCTCGCCTCAGCCTTTTTCTCTTGGTATCAGGTAAACTAGTTAGAAGTGACTCATGCTAAAAGCTGAGCAACAAGGCAGCAGACAGAAATGACACTTCATCCTATGGATTAAGACAAGCCACACTATAAAATGATATGCTTTGTAAATATTTTATTTCTAAGGTTCACAAACACTTTAAGAAAATTCTAACTACTATGGCTATCAAACACTGCAATTGTGTAAGAATCAGAACTAGCGCTCAATTTATTAGAGTTATCTATGACCTACTGCATCCAGAGCACAGACTACCTCACATGGTCAAAAGGAAGTCAGTAGGAGCTGTGCAGTTTAAGGCCCCTTTCACACTGATGCAGCACAGCACAGTGTACCTGCTAGTTTTAGCACTGACTTCTACGTGCATTTTCAGAAAGCGCACCAAAAACAAAAGGATATCATAGAAGTCAATGGGAAAGTGCAGCTAACCAGTGCGCACAATGCCTTGCACTCGTGGTGTGGCAAAACCGTACTGCATTAGTGTGAAAGGGGTCTAAAGCAGTCAACAACTGTCCACATCCCACCCTATGTTTTTTTTCCCCCCACATGCTTGTAGTGGTCTTCAAAACGCATACTTGCCCACAAAGCGAATCCAGCATTGTCCTGCATCACCATCTTGGTTCTCTTCAGCTGACTGCCTAGTCTGGGTATAAGCAGCCAGCACCAATGATGCACTGGACTCACCAACTCTAGCCATTTTTAATGATTTTGAGTACCAAACCATTAAAATATTTGTCAGGTATTTATTTCTGTCCGTCATCTCATTTGGGGGATTATTCCCAACTTCCAGCGCCAGTGAAAACCGTCTCCACTTTTTGTCCACATTCGGTGTTACAGGGAAAAGGAAGTGACAGATATCAATAAAACATTGTTAAATGTTCTAGTCTATCTGTAATTTTGTCTGGATCCCTGCTGGACAGATTTTCAACCACTTTATGTCTCAGCAATAAAATCTGGCTCCAACACTTAGAAATTCAGGCAACAGAACAAATGGTTTATCAAGCCTCCCTTTTTATTGTTTAAGTAAAACTATAGGCAATTTATTTTTATTTTTTTTGTTTTGGATAGAGAAGGGTTATAACCTTATCTGTTTTTTTTTTTGCCATCTGTGCCCCATTGGCCCTTTCTGTCCCATAACCAAAACCTGAAGCAAAATCTGCAAATTAAGAGAATCCCCTAACCCCCCCAAACTAGTGTCCATTTTGGAAGAGTTCCACTCTAGTCCTGTGTTGGGATCTTTTAATTTTACTTTCAACGAAAATAAAAGTGTCAATGAAAATTAAATGTGAAGTAAACAAGATAAATCGGGAGGGTAACTCTCCCCAACTGCCACCGACAGCAATAAAAACCTGACATGGGTTTTAACCCCTCTCCACTCTTTTGAAAGCTTATTTAAAAAAAAAAAGTTTTTCCTTTAGTTATACTTTTACCTTTTTGACTGACTATAGGTTTATGTTTGTACTAAGTATGTTTGAAACCACTTACTGTTGACTTACTACTTCTGCTGGAAGCTTATCCCAAACATCAACTATTCTTTTGGTAAAATACTTGTCAAGATTAGTTGAGATAGTTACTTAAGATAAGTCACTGTGTTCTTGAAGTTAACCACCTTAATACTGACGCACGTTTTTTTATATGGCCGCATATTAAGGTGGTTTACCAGGATCATGGTTGAGGCTCCTGGTACTGTTTTTTTCAGAAGGCAATTCCCTATACAGCTGCTCAGTTTAAAAGGTGGTGGAGGGGGGTCATCCATCCCTTACAGCCGCCTTTCCCGGGCTCTCTTATCCCACCAATAGCATTGGCTGTACTGACGTTGTTCCCCCCCCCCCCCCCTCTGGCACGTCAGAAACTGAAAGTGACAAATATTTTGTCACTACTGGTTTTGATTTGTTTGTTTACAAACCGTTACTGGCTTGTAAACCATCTGATTAAATCGATCTGGGTCCTCATAAGGAGGACCTGTGGCGGCCCATGCTAACACAAGGGATGTTGTTCAGCTATTTTTAAGCGTGACATAAGAATTTATTCTGCATAACATCTTTTATATTTTACCAAAAATATTATTATATTGTGTGTGTGTGCGCACTAAAATTAAAGTGCATTTTTCCTGAAAAGTTGCATTTAATAAACTGCTCTGCAAATATCATGTGGCATAAAAACTACAGCCATTTTATTCTCCAAGGCCTTTGCTCGAAAAAAAAATATATCATGTTCATATTGAAAATACTGCCCTCCTGAACCTTATTCACAAGGATTTAAATCATGCCTTACCCGTTCAAAACAAAATAAATCTGCTTGGCTGGAGTTGGACTTTAGTAACCTACTTTCCCATTCAAGGATACTGAAACAAGTAATAACTCCTGAATTGGGGATACAATAATTACCAACTGTTCCATAGGAGTGAGAGTTCTCCATAATTGAAGACTGGATATTAGAGTAAAAAAAAAAAAGTAATTTTTACTGCTGTACAATAAAACTTGTGCAACAACAGAAACAATGTTCATATCTCGCTGCAAAGAAACAATATTAAAAGCAACACAAACCCCACAGAACTTGGCCTGTAGATTTGTGTTTTGTGATTTGTCAGCACGCCGCCACCGCCGAAGAATACAACGCTATCCCGGAAGGACGGGCGGATAGTTAGAGCCGGCCGGCTTGAAACTATTTTATACACACGCTTTTATTTCACATCGATTTTGTAAGTGTATTCTTTTTACTTTTATTAAACCTTCATTACATACTTCACTATGGTGGCCTTTATGTTTTCATGGGGATCATACTCCCGGGAGTTATACTGAGGTGCCCTAGTGTGGAAGAAGATTGTATCCTGTATGCTGGTTTGCAATTCAAAGACCCTAGGCGGGGGAAATAGCCACAGGCGGTTGTGATCTCTTCATTTGAGATCCATAGGAGCTGGTAAGCAGATCTGATATTGGAGGTGGAGGATCTTTGTCTATATTATCACTGCACTTTTCTCTCGGGTGCTTAAGAGTGTGAAGTCACCATTATCAACTTGCACAAGAGAGCCTCTGCCAATGTGTCATCCTGGAACTCTCCTCATGTGATTTCCCTCATTATTGCTTATTACATTGTGGACATTATATTGAGGAATTGAGACTGTCACATGACATTCCAGTTATTTATTGGACTATTTTGATTATTTATATTTTTATATATTTTTCACTATTCATTATGCATTTTTTCACTGTTTTTTTTTTATAAGACATCACTTCTTATTGTCCAAATTAATGCGTTGGTACATCGCAGCGCAACTGCATGTTCTTAGTATTGTTTTATTGTGTGTATCCACATTTTCAGTTGCAGCAGCGGCTATTAAGTTTATCACTTATGGTTGGCATCATATTATTTAACTTTTGACACGCGCAGTAGCTTCTTTTACAAATGTATATATAGTTACTGTTCAAAACCAAGTAAGGCAGTTGGTAAAATCTTCAACAATTTGCTTACATAAAGGTTAAAAAAAAAAAAAACTTTTATATGCGGTCACATTTGTTTGTACTCTTAAAGACTGCAAGGGCTAATGAGCAGGGCCCTCTGATTCCTCTTGTACCAAATTGTATTGTAGCTGTAGTGTTTCTGCCTTTATTTTGTAAATCGCTGAGCGCTATATAAATCCTGGATAATAATAATAGTAATACTCTTAAACTGTCAAACCATGAAATGGCTGGTGTTCAAAACTGATCAGATGTGCAGCACCATGGCAGTTGCAAATTAAACAGAGGCTAAGATTGCAGCTTCCTTGGTACAGAAGGGTTTATATCCACTTTAAAAGAGAAGTACAGGATTTTATTTTTCCCCCAAGAATCATACTTACCTAGGTGGATGCAACATTGGTCCAATGCTGCCTCTGTCCCCAGCCGGCTCCAACACTGAGAACCGAGTGATCAAACACAGCTGATCACTCAGTTCTCACAGCTCCGTGAGCAGAGAGCTGGTGACTGAAGTGCTGGGCTGTGGTGCCAAGAGGCTGAGCCAGGTGTCAGTCCAGGCTCCTGGGCTGATCCTGACCATATGGTCACGATCATTTCCCAGTCTGGACCGGCTCTGTGACTTCAGCCCGCTGTCTGCTGAAAACGGGTCACAGGAGTGCAAAACGAACTGCACTCCTGTGATCCACAGGAGAAGTACAGCCAAAGGAGCTTTGGCTGTACTTCTAGTTTAACAGGGTAATTATGAGGCCCATGGCAATGATTAAGCACATCTAAAATGGGTCAACAATCATTACATAAATTAGAAATAATCTAGCCTTGCCAATAATCTGGCAAAACACTGCCACTTTAAAACAAACCACTAGTCAAAAAAGATCCAGCTGCCTATACAGCGCCCTTAAGTTCTGCTCAGAATTGTGTGACAGCTGGTCACATGACCAAAAGTAATATTTTGGTCACAAAATCTCTGCTAAAAACAAGTAATCATTCACTTAGTGGTTTTGCTCAAACTCTTATCGACCACTTTACAGCGATTACATGACTGCTTCTCAGCCTTTGGTCATATGACTGCCTATCATGGAACTGCGATGCAGTAGATTCATTGGAAATGGTATTTAATGATTAAAGCACCTTGCACACTAAAGCTGGCTTTAGATAGATCAAATCTAAACCTCTCCAGCAGGCAACAGCCAAGATTTGATTCATCTATGGGCAGGCTAATTGTACCCAACTCGATCTATTAATTGACTTGGAGTACAACCAGCATGTCAGATGTTTAGCATGCGATTATTGCCGCTAGCAGTGCTCTCCCATCTGTGCCGCTAGCAGTGCTCTCCAGTGCTCTCCCATCTGAAATATGCTGCAGCTGGACAGGGCCAAACAATGTATCATGCTGTACTCTAATTTAGATCCATATTCTTGGAAAGCAAAATACCTAAACACTCACCCCACCTTTTTAACTGCTGTGACATATGAGCCATTTCTACAGTAGCGATGGATCAATAACGAGGTACAGGACCATCTAATCCCGTTAAACATTAATAATCCCTAAATCGCAACAAGATTGTCTACCCATAATCTAAACCAAGTCACAATTATCCCTTACAAAAAGGATATTGGATTAATTGGAAAAACATTGAATGTTTCTATTAAATGGAAAATTAGGGGAGAAACGCAAGCTTAATTTGAAAGATAACACCTAGCAACACAGTGTGAAAATATTCAATAAAGTAAGGGGAGGGGCGGCTTAACTCAGAATTTCTCTTTTCAGCCTTGGAAGAAATAATATTTGGAAAAATACTGCTAATTAAAGCAACATGGTGCCCCTATAATAGGCATCACAGAATAAAGGTATTAAAACCATTCGCACAGAAGTGCTAGTGAAATTCTTCCCATAATCCATTGGCGGCAGCATGTCCCTTGCACTGAACATTAAAGCTCCAATCAACAGGCTGAAAATTGACAAAGGTCGACCAAAACTTTACTTTAAAATTAATTCTGAATCCATATATAGTATAGCAGTAAGATTAAAAGGTTTTAAATCAAAAGATCTATACTATGTGGGAAGAAAAAAAAATATTGCTGAAAAAAAAATATGTTGGCCCTTACTTGCAGGGACTGTTGCCAGACCATTAATTTAAACAAAACCCTTTCCATTCGTTGTATTTATATTACTGGTAACCTGTTGGGTGTAATTTACCTGTAGAAGCTTCTCTTGTGTAGACTTCCAGAGTGGTCACTCAGGAGACACACTACAGCGGGGCTAAGAAACTCGTAGATCGTGATCTACCCGTAGATTGCATCCAGGTGACTGGTAGATCGCAGTCTGGGCTTGTTGACCCTTCATCCCAAAGAATCAAACAGAGTGCAATGCAGTGGAACTACTTGTAAATGTGCAGCTGTAGTAGGGAGCAAGAGCCGCATAAGCTGATGCCTCCTCTGTAGTGCTGGCTCCTGTCCCATGTGGAGTGATACCAACTGCACTCCACCTCTTATCCCGGCTAGCAGTCTTTGAAGTGGTGCCAGTAGCAGAAAAGAAGAGATATTCAGGTCAGTGTAAAGCAATACACTGGGCATAAGAGTATAGGGCTGCTTTCACACTGATGTGCTGAGTGGGGTTTACCCACAACGCAGGTTTGCTGTGCTTAGCCATAGACTTCTATTATATCCTGCGGGTTTGGTGCACTTTCTGAAAGCGCACCAAAACTCTTGAATGCAGGAGTTCATTCACAAGTGCAGCAAGCACCGCTGCTCCTCTGAAAAGCAATCTGAGTAGGTTTGATAGGTGGTGAGGAAGCGATAAGTTTCCTCCTCACCACCTGATTTAAACCCATGACTGCCATGCAATGAATGTGAATGCAACACAGTAGTACGGCAATTAGAGCTTTAAATCAGGTGTGAGGAGGCGACACTGTGCCCGGTAAACTTTGACTTCTCCCATATTGTTCAGGTAGATCTCCACCTCTAAGGTTGGCTATCCCTGCACTACAGTATTCCCTTTTGCAAGGATTGGTTAGACATGGATTGGAGTGGTTGCCATGTTTGTATTGTTTGCTGAAATTGGCATGGGGACACATTGGAGGCCACCAGCTGCCGTTGGACTGTGCTGAGCTTCTTTTGTGTCCCTGCACCTATATATGCTCCATCATGGAGGATCAAAGTTTGATACCACACTACACAGTTAGGCCTTGATAAGGCAATGTGGCTTTTACGTATTAACAAATGTGAACAAGAAAACCCTGTTTTTAAGTCAAATTGTTCAACAGTGTAATCAATAAAATTGCCTGGCGTGGTCACCATTTTTGTTTCCGTTAAACATTCCCAGAAGAGGATGTGCAAGGAAGGAAAGGGCTATGCTAGACAATTGACACTTTCTAGCGTGTCCATTTCCCAGCAAGTTCAAAAGGCACATTGCAATTCAACAAAAAAAATTTGCGTGGAAAGTAAAGCAGCCCATAGATAATTAGATTTTCTTTCCTTCCACCGCAGGAGAAGGAAGCCTTCATGGCTGGCAGTACACAATGTAGCCATCGGCAGTAATCAACTTAAAAATCCAAATGGCTGGTTGTACCAAAGTTAAATCGACAGATTGCCTTGGGTACAATTAGCCTGTCCATACATGGATCGAATCTCTGCAGGTGCCTTCTGAACCGGCTGGATTTCGACCCACGTATGGCCGGCTTAAGAGACTAAGCATTTAAAATAGTGTTTTATTTCCAAAATGTTTTAAGTTGATAAAAAAAGCCTCTTTAAATATTTTTCAAAGTAAATTTGATTAATAAGCTAAAAAAAAAAAAAAAAAGTAGTTGTACACACTCCAGGCAAAATTTAAAATGTACTTTGTATCAGATTATGCACATGACCCTACCTATGGGTATCAGCTCCTTATCCAGATATATGTGTTCCAGTCTACTCGACTCCCTAAATCTTGGGGTTTAGGAACCCCTTTTAACTCTGTTAGGCATCAGAAGAAATACTTAAACACACAAATATAGGATGCAGTGAGAACAGACTTCATTGGTTTGCTGTGTTCTGAAGACCCAGGATTCAGGCAAGTATAGCAGCAACTACAGCGATTTAGTGAGCAGGGAAGCCTGCTGTGTAAGATGAATGCCAGAATGCAAATTAGCATCTCGCAGCAGGTAAACTGCATCTGCAGACCAAATCTGAAAGTGAAACGAAAATGTTTGACTACAGCGGACATTTATATATGATGTACTAGGTGGGAGCTATAGGGCTTTCTCTGTAAACTTGTCACAGACACCCCACCTTCCCTTTGCATAAATGGAATACAAATATTGCCAAATCCCTGGCTGGCACTTCATGCACTAATGAGCTGTTCAGGTTTAGTTTATTACAAGCTAAGGCCTGCTAATCTAGTGCAGGTGTCTTCAGTTATGCTCTGATAGATGCTGCGCTGTACAATCAATACCGCAGAGCTGGCTAAAGCCTGGAACATAGTGAAAACAAACGATTAATATCTGCGATTTGGAAACAGGCTGGTGCTTTCCGTGATTTTATCCCAGACGGACTGAAAATAGATTGCTGCAGGCAGCGCGTTACGGCAAAGTTCAGAAACGAGGAACAGGACGCAGACAGGGCGTTCACTGGCGAGGGGTACCCTTACCACAGGAATGCTTGAATGTTCTTTAATACAAATAGAGCAGTAATAGATTATAGGATCTAGTTCCAAAGTGCGCCAAAGACTCCGGCTTTACACCACATGAAGGGCTGATCACCTCTCCTAACAGTCGGTAAGCAGAGCAAATCCACACAGCCAAGAGAGCTTTCTCTTGTAATCCGTTGGAAATCGCAAAGAGAAAAGAAAATCAATCAAAAGTTAATAGAAAGAGCATAAAAGTGAAGCCACTGGGGGCCGGGACAGGGTGGAGAATAAAGAAAAGCTTCCAGATTCTGACAAGAAAAACATAAATCTTGCGGTTAAAGTCATCTGTGACTGCACTGATATCTACATGTTCTTGTTCATAGGAGAACATAACATTGAAAAACTTCATGGGGTATTAGAATGCAGGGCCTCCTGTCTGTAGAAAGAAATTATCCCAGGTTTGCAGCCTAAATGGCTACAGGATTTGTAAAACCAATGGAGATGGTTTTAAACAACCTATCCAAGTAATTGTTTACAAAGTGACTATTTGCAGTACATGGAGTCTGATGAAACTGGGATTTAAAGGCTGCTACATTATTATCACTGAATGGGGATGATGGATGGGCAGGGCTTAGCCCAAAAGTTTTGAAGGACAATTGAAACTAACTTTTATGGCTTTCTTTCCATTAAAATAGTATTATACAATGTTACGATTTGAACTTCTCGTTCACACGGGCGTATTGAAGCATACATTCTTTGGAAGGACTGTGTTTGCCTACATGGGATGCACAGGTGTTCCATGTGCGGGCAGTCCCATTCATGTCTATTGGAACACAGCAGCTTCACAGACAGTTGCTAGCCCCAATTTGACAGCCATGCAAGTGCGTGTTCCTTAACACAAACAGTGTTTTGCGACTGTCAGTTTGAGACCAGTGGCTGTGTCCGTCCAGTTGTTACATCCCAGTGGAAATGAATGGGACTGCCCGCACACATATGCATGGTACATAAGTACATCCTGTGCTGGCAACCACTGGCCTTTGCAGAGATGTATGCTTAAAGCAAAACGTGACTCTCTCAATCAGTATTGACCATTCTTAATCCTTATGCTGCCAAAATCAAGTAAATAAATAAAAAAGTATATCATATTTACTTGTTATAAACTTTTTTTAATTACATTTATTCAGTTACTTCCTCGTTTCTGGCCTAGGTAAATTATGCCATACATTGCAGGGATCTTCAGGAGGGGAGGAGGGGTTTTCCTCAGTTAGGCACACCTTCCTGTCTGCATGTCTGAGCGAAGGGTAGATTCCAGTAGGTAAATACTACATGAGCCATCTGCACTTACTTAAGATGGCCATGGCCAGAAATGCTAGGGGGTGTTTTTCATAGATTTCATGGAAAAATAAAGCATGGAGACATAGATGGATTGATGAGTTTACTTTAAATATTAAAACATTTATTAAATACAGTCTTTGGTTTGTGGTGCTCAGATGCAATGTAGTTTCGCTTCAAGTACGCCCGTTTCAAGGAGGTCTAAAGCCCAAAGAAGATACTGCACTATAATGTAGTTTCGCTTCAAGTACGCCCGTTTCGAGGAGGTCTAAAGCCCAAAGCAGATACTGCACTATAGCACTATTCCTCCCCACTCTATGCAAACTTTGGTGGAGCTGGCTACTGAATGTCTGTCTAAATTACTATGGATTACTACCTGAACTAGCTACAGCGTTCGCTGAGCCTTATTGTCATGGACTGGCTAACAATGACAGGCCAATCTGTGTCAGGCTGGCCACCTAGTCTCAACCAAGGGCCCATATGACAGGGTGACAACACAGGGGCACTACTGGGGAAAATGTGTCACCTTATAACAGTAACCTACTAGGTGCTCCTTAAATGAAAGCTGCAGATTAAAAAAAAAGAGAAAAAAAAAAGGAAGCAACTTTTTGAAATTACATTAAAATGTTAAAGCGAATGATCAAGATCTACTTCAAAGTTTTACATTTTCTGTCTGGTTTAATGTTTGGATAAAGCAGGGCAAAGAGGAATCTCTAAAACTCTAAGCTTTTTTTTTCTCAACTGTGCTGCTTCTTAGCATTCAAAGTACTTCTGGAAGGAAATTGAATGAAATACGCTCACTTGCTCTTTTTCTTAAACTGCAGTCATTTTGGAGCACTTCATATTAATGCACAAATCAGAAAAAATGACTTGAGTCTCTTTTCAAATGAGGTTCATGTAAAAAAGTTTGTTTCATTTAAGTAATATATTCTGAACTACTAAGTATTACCTGGGATCAAACAGCAATTTACTGATCACAGATCTAACATCAGCCGAGAGAAACAACCGACGCTGAGACAAACAACCGACGCCGGGAGGTCAGGAAAAATTGAAAGTAGCGGAAATAAGGAAAACAATTATTTTAAATAACAGACAAAGTAAGAAACACGGTTCAATAAATGAACAAAAAGCCTGCAGAGACTCCAAGACAGAACTCAACTAAATTACCAACAATCAGAGAGGATTTGGAAGCTGTGTTTTGTGTTTACCGAAAGCATATTACGTTTATTGTTTTCCCTAAGATGCTCACTAATCACAATTTAGCAGAGGGGAAGACATTTATCTAAAACAGTGCTGGTATAAGTACACGCCTTAAGCAGAAGAATTTGGATTTCCATTACAACTTTTCAAACGCATCCACTGCTACAGAGATTGCGCTGACGAAAACGCCCCCTGCTGCGTCTTACTTTGCGTCTATCGGCTCGCCGCATGAAAAGTGCCTGGCCGATTATACCCACATGCGACAATGTAGTAGACGCAGACTATGAGAGCAGATTACTTTCAGCTTCCTTTAAATAAAATAAAAAAAGCAAATATTTACATGTTTACCAAAAGATTAGTTTGCAATATCATTTTTTTTTTTAATTTTACAAAAATATTCCGATACGTATTTGATTTCTCAAAAATGAAAGTGTGATGCAATCCAAACAATAATGCACTTGCTGTCTAACCGAGACACTAGCCAATATTTTTTTTTTTCAACTTTATATATACTGTACACACAAATACTTCTGCATGCAACCTAATATCCTTTTTCTAAATCCCAACTTTGGGTACAAGAAATGTAGTGGTTACGGATTAAAGCTGAACTTCAGATTTTGCTATACTTTACTGTACATAGTTTGTTCGGGCCAAGCTGACCCAAACAAACAATGTCCCTAACATGCAAGACCACTGTATGTGCAGTATAAACTGTATGTAGCTGAGGCTACATACAGCATACCACACTGTGTTCTGGGTTAGAGCCCAGAATTCCTGTATCATACCCGAAACACACTAGAATCTATTTGATCAGCGCTCAGCCAAATCAGAGAAAGATATGTATTCTACCACTGAATACAAAACTTCACCTGACTTGCCGAGTCAGGGGTTGCAACATCATCAGCCCTCCTCTCTGACTCAAGCAATCAGAGGAAGCTTTGTATTCATTGCTAGAATACATCGCTGAGCGCCAGTCAGATAGACAATAGTGTGTTCCGGGTATAACACAGGAAGTCACGGCTCAAACCTGAAACACAGTGCAGTATGTAGCCTCAGCTACATGTTAGTGAGGAAAATCTTGACCCAAACAAACTATGAAAAGTGTAGCAAAAGCTACAGTTCAGCTTTAAATACTCTATTTGCTTAAAGGATAAAGGCACTTTAAGGACACTTATCCTTTTTGCTCCTTTGTATTGACTCAACTGAAATCCCCCTCCTCTCGAGAGACTGAGGTTATGGCTTACATCCAGCCCTGCAAGTCTCACTGTCTTGGCTGCCCCCAGCCACGGACTCCGGTTAAGGTTTACATCCAGCGCTGCAAGTCTCACTGTCCTGGCTGCATCTGCACATTACAGCGCCACAGACTTCTTCTCTATGCAATGCAGGAAGATCATTGCTGGTGGGAGGTGCTGGCAGGGTGGTGAACGTAGCTTTTGGAAAACATCACAGCCCCCTGCCTCAATACGCCTCATTACAGTCCTCAGTTCTGAGGCAAGCAGTAAGCTGGCTATTGGAAGACGTTATGGAAATATTAAAATTCCTTGATGGGTGGATGCCAGCCTTGGCAGAGTCGGACTGCATTCGCAAGCAGATTGCCCAATGTGATTTAAAATCTATATTATTTAAAAAAATACAATCCATCTGCAGTGTGTGGGGAGGTTGCTGAACATGTTACACCTTAATTATGGGCGTTACATGTTGACAAGGGTGAACTTATCCTTTAAAGCAAACCTGAAGCAAAATTGTCCACTTAGACTCTTGTTCAGGAAATAAAGCAGCAGCAATTGGTGCTTGCACACACCATGACTGTTTGTACAGATTGCCCAAGCAGTCCAAAACCCAAGACGCTCAATAAGTTAATAGAGGTTCCTAGGAAACTCTAGAACAGCGGTTCCCAACTTTAGTCTCCAAGTACCCCCAATAGGCCATGTTTTTGTCATTTCTCTTAGATAAAATAGTTGTCAAATACTGAACCACTGACATTGGATTTAAAGCACCTGTGCAAGGAGAAGGGAATCTTGAATATAAGACTAGTTGGGAGTACCTGAGAACTGAGGTTGGCAACCACTGATCTAGAAGATTAAAAGGGATTATAAAGTCAATTTTTAATAACAAATATGTTTATAATTATCTGCTATGTGCAATGGCCCCTTACATCCTCTTCTGGGATCCCCCTCCAGCAAGGTTAGCTACTCCTCTTCTGTGTCTGCCCCATAGCAAGCCTTTTTCTATTGGTGCAGATGTGCGTGCTCGCTCCTGAGCCGGGCTCAGCCCTGCCCCCTGCTCTCTGGATTAGAGGCCAGGAGTAAGGTAAATGTTAGAGAGGGGGATGGGTGCAAAAAAAAACCTTTAGACTTTAGAACAACTTTAATGTAGGTATGTTCTGCCACTTCTTGGTTTCTTCTTTTGTTTTTTTGAGTTTTAACTTAATGTGAAAGCAAATCAGAGAAGCTTTAGCAGGATCAATGACTTCAAACACAGTCACAGGACACAAAACTGGAATATTTATCCTTTTATGAATGCAAAGCTTTAAGGAGGACAGAAGTGAACAGAAGAAAAGTCTACCTGGCTTTGTAAATAAGATCTGCAAAGAGGAAATGTAACCTTTTATAAATGAACGGAGCCTAATAAAAGCTGACCAAATACATTTGGTGTATTAAACAGCCCACATGACAATCTGTCACATTTCAGAAATATAATTTTTAGCACTAAAACACAAAACTCATAAATGTAATTTGAACTTTATAAAAAACTTTATGTAGTACAAAACGGGATCCGCCTGACTGCATTCCAGGTCTCTATAGTTGAGATTGGATCTAGGTCTGCTAATCCAATTTAGGACTACAAAACTACCTGAACATGAAATCCAGAAGAGCATGCTGATTTATTATTCACAGTCAGGCTTTAGAGGCATAACAACTATTTATCAAGTGTAAAAAGCACACAATTAGAGCTTACCAATATAAATGTCATACGCCTTTAATCAACTCCAACTAGAACTGCTGTTAGGAAAGTTCACTGGAATGTTATGTCTTTAAAAGGCAATTTATGGTTGTAATTTCACTTAATATGTGCATTTATCTTCCCACTCAACACAAACGGCAACAAAGCCAACATACAGTCATGCAGGAGGAAGATCTATGTATCCTAGCTGTCCCCCATAATTCCCCTCTATCTGGCATCTGACACAGGAACACTTCTCTTGTGATATATCTGTTGAATATCTCGATTACCATGATGAAAAAGACAATAAATCTGTTCTAATGCCAAATAGGGCTAAAATAAGGGTTACCAAAACTTCAAATAATTGTTTAGTTGCATGCAGCCATTTTCTGAAGTGCCACAATATGTGGAAAAATGTGTCTTATTTAGCCAAGTGAACAAAGCAAAACATTTTCTCTGCCTACAGCAACTGACTAGTTACTTATTTTCTACATAACATGGAAAGGAAAATCTAATAGCAGCTATGAGGAGTTATTAGTGCAAGAAAACCAACACAGCGGTGTCCCGCCAGTGGCCAAAGATGCCTATGAATGCGGTCCAACACAATATCATAAACTTACTTAAAAATGTATAATTTTTAGGGGGAATGTTTTATAAATATGCATTTACACTTGAACACAGCCCAATTTTTTTTTTTTAAATTTCTCTTTACTGGACTTGTATAAGTTTTATATTCCCAAAGAAAACCTCCCACTCTTCACAATGACACCCTATTCATGTCATCAGTTTAGGGCAGCACCTACATTTGTGAGCAATTTCAAGGATGAAACACAGGAAAGGCAAAATTACAACCAAAATATCTAATGAACACCTTGAGATTTATTGAGAATTGCTACTACATCCATCCAACCAGATATTGATGCGTTATTTTATTAAAAGCAGAGTCAAAGTCATTAATATAATATTGGCACTATTTATTCCCTCTTCTTTTACTTCTCAATGTTATGATGCAGTATTAGTATAGAGAATTGACTTTGTCTATCATCCTTTGATAGGATAAACTACCTTGGACAACCATGACCTGAAATCACAACGTTGATCTAACAGGTTGGTAAAGGTTTCCTTGAATTTCACTTATTTTTTACCAAGTAGTTTTTATGGTTTCAGGCCGAGGGACCCATGCCCATGGCACAGCTTGCTCACGTACGGGGTGCGGTGGCCAGCGGAGTGGCTCGTAGACACAAAGAAATAAATTCTACTTGATCTTGCGTTTAATCTTATTGGTTGTTCCTATCTGTATATCCTTAACTCTGTATTTCTGTCAATGATCTCATGTCTGTATCCTTGCATATACTTAATAAAAACATAAAAAAAAAAAAAAAAAAAAAAAGAAAAGCCAGTAAAAACAGAGTCAAATATCGTACTAGTTTTATGTTGCCCTCTTTTACTTTTAGAATAAAAGATATTACAAAAATACATTATCTATATTAGTGACTGGTAACCTGTGATCTGCTGGACTTTTTCTGCTCATCAGTTATTCTTATTGTTAGTTCATTTTATGTGTAGCCCAAAACAATTCCGTTTCTTCCAATGTGGCTCAGAAAGATCAAAAAGTTGGACACCCCTGATCTAACACAAGAGACCGACTGTTTGTTTTTGGACAAAACCGTACTCTGTGGTGTGGTTTAAGAATTTAGAACCTCAATGCAGTATCACAATGCAGTGTTCCAAACTACTGTAAACAAAGTTATAAACGATTAAGAAAAGTTTTCTGACACGATACCGAAAAATGTGTTAATGTCTATCCTGACAAATCATTCTGCAATTTAGTGCTATAACTACTGGAGAGCAAAACGTTTATTATAAAGAATAAAACCTCAAGTGCATTCTGACCTTACATGCATTAAAAGCTCAACAGCATGCTGACCACTGGAACATGGCGCATATATCTACACCTAAACAAATCAGGCTGATAATAAAAGCAAAGCTTCATCTGTGCACTTATATTATGGACTGTCTCCTTCCTGAGATGTCCTCCTGTGTGGCTGACCTCAGCAGAACAGGAGCAAATCTCTGCTTCCTGTACCATAGGAAAATGCAGATGATTTTCCCAAATGTGCAAATTCTGCACTAATAGTATACCCATTTATACCTTTAAAGGATAAGTTCACCTTTCATAACATGTTACACCCATATTAGTGGTCTAACATGTTTTGAATGCACTGGCCCCCGCACCTCCCATGTGACAGCTAACGGAGAATCTTCTACCCATTCCCCCAGCTGTCAAAAACGTGTGCCGTCCACACGACCGTATCACTCATTTACTCATAGCGCTCTGTGAATAGAAAACTGCAAGGAAAGGCTGCCAGGCTTGTAATTTTCAATGAACAACCACGGCGCTAGGAGTTCATTCATTCTTCCTATCAGATTGAATAGCCTCGCCCATACACAGACAGTTCTGCAGGAGACCAGCATGGCACCAGCGATCTGCTGATCACTGGTGCAATGCTTTACAGGCTCCAGAAACAAAACAAAAAAAATGCAAATTTTTCCACCTGCAAAAAAAAAAAAGTGTATTTATCTTTCTTTTTCGTACATCACGGGACACAGAGCGACTTAGTCATTACTAATGGGTTATATAGTTTACCTTCAGGTGCTGGCACTGGCAACTTCCACACCGGAAGTACCCTCCCCTATATAAGCCCCTCCCATCCGGGAGCACCTCAGTTTTTTGCCAGTGTCTAAGGTGTTGGCCAAAGAGTAACACGTGTTTTCACTGGGCTTGCGTACAGGTTCTTTTGGGCCTTAGTAAGCTGTTCCGGATCCCACCAAAAAAGCTTCATAGCTAAACGGTCGGTACCCGGGCCTTGCAGAGAAGAGCAAGGTTTTGCCTGTAATGCCTCTCTTAGGAGGGCTGGACCCTGGGATCCAGAGCTCTGGTCATACCCACGACCAAGATGTTGTCTGTGCAGGGTGCTATACAGGTCCAGGGGAGTGGAATCCTTGGGAACCCGGTCCCTGAAGGTTTAATTACAATGCCTGCCGTGATAGGTGAAGTTTGGGCTTCTGTGGACCAAACAGAGTCCTGCGGCGGGGAACAGGTAAGTGGGGGCCCCCAGGAACTTGGTTCTATTGGGGGACCCCCAAGCCTAATTTGTCTTTGTCTGTTACCTAACGGTATTCCCGCTAATATCTGTGTATGCCTGTAACTACTGAAAATGTAAAATTTTAATAGTAGTCAAGAAAAAAAAAAAAAAAAAGGAGGACCGCGGTACCCGTGTTAAACCACTAGAGGCCACTGTGGTCCATTTTTCTTGTCATGTGGATCTTTGGTTTTCTCAAGTCAAAAGATCCAGGCAGTTGGTAAGTTTCTCTGTGGGAATCCACTTCCTCTGCCCTGTTGCTGCGCTCATCCACCGCACAGGCCCTCCGGCAAAAAGGGCCCTGGCTCCTACTCCCCGTTTGATTTTCGAAAAGGGCGCCAATGGTGCACGGGCGTGCACGCGCCTCCTATGAAAAAAAGGGGCGGGGCGGGTGGATGACGCTCGATGCGCGCCAGGGCGCTTCTGCGCATGTGCAGGCGTCCCAGCTTGTATAAAGACACAGTACAAGTGTCAGCTGGATGCAAACAGAGCTAGCAACAAACAGTGGCACACAGAGGCGGTTGATGCAGGCATCCCCATAGAAAGGCACTTTAGTGGACACCAGCTGGTATATAGCAGCAACTGTGTTAGACTATTACCAGCAAAATTGGTGTATGACGACGGGAATACCTCAGTTTTGTGCTTAAAGGATATGTCGTCCAGACGCTCCGGAAATAAGTCTTCCAGGAAGCCAAAGGGGTCTCCATCGGGCTCTGAGGATATTGGGCATGCTTGTACTGCACCAATCTCCCCTGAGAATTCAGAGGTCAGTAGCCGTAGAAACCCCGCAGGAGTGCCTGGTGCTGCGGCTGTCCCCAGTCCACCTGCTCCTGTATATATAACAGAGGAGGTTTTATCCTCAACTCTGGGAGGATTGGAAGAGAGATTAACAGCATTGATCGCTGCTTCCCTGTCACAGGGAAAGCGCGTCCGATCTCCGTCTCCTCCTTCAGAGTGCCTGTTAGTGGAGGAACAGCCCCACACAGAGATCGACCTACCTGAAGGGGATCAGGATGAGGTTGATTCAGTTATGGAGGAATCAACAGTGGAAGAACCTTTCTCAGCATCTCAGGCTGAAAGATTATGGGTTCAGTCTCTGACTAACATGGTCCGATCAGCATTTAAAATGCCTCTGGCGGAACCACCAACCACTACGGTTTCCTCGCTGGGGTCGCAAAAAGCTCCCCAGGCTGTCTGTTCCTTCCCAATCCACCCTTTATTAGAAGGGCTTATTTACCAGGATTGGGAGCATCCTGATAAAATATTTGCTCCCCCCAAGAGATTTCCGGTGATCTATCCCATGGAGGATAAGTTCATAAAAAAAATGGAGGGTCCCTACAGTGGACGCAGCCATCTCTTCTGTGAACAAATCACTGACATGTCCAGTAGATAATGTTCCAATGTTCAAAGACCCAATAGATAAAAAATTGGAGTCTTAACTAAAATCTGCTTTCTCTACAGCAAGCATGGTGACACAACCTGCGGTAGCAGCGATTGGAGTCTGCCAAGCAGTGAAAGATCAGTTGAAACAAGTCTTAAGGGACTTACCAGATCAGCAGGCTCTTGCCCTAGCTGACCTGCCTAGAGCCTTGTGTTTTGCGGTGGACACCATAAAGGATACAATCCAACAGGCCTCCCGCTTTACGCTGTCTGTAGTACATATGCGTAGGCTTCTGTGGCTCAAAAACTGGTCTGCTGACGCTCCCTGTAAGAAACTGCTGGTTAGCTTCCCATTTCATGGAGAACGCTTATTTGGAGAAGATCTGGACAAATATATCCAGAAAATTTCTGCAGGTAAAAGTTCACTCTTACCGGTTAAGAACAAGAGTAGAAGTCCTTCTTTTAAGAGGCCTACTTCTCCAGTCCCGGGCACATCGGCTGTGAAGCAGTTCCGACGGCCTCCGCGGTCAAATTCAGGGGGCAGAAATCAGGGACAATCACAGGGTAACAAGAAGCCCTGGATCAAGAGAGGTACAAAACCTCCCCCCAAGTCATGAAGCGTTGCCCCCACTCAATCGGGTGGGGGGAAGGCTTCAGTTGTTCACAGAGACCTGGCGGGACACCATCAGAGACAGATGGGTGCTCTCCGCAGTAAGTCTGGGATACAAGCTGGAGTTAAAAGGCACTCCTCCTGACCAATTTATGAGGTCAAACGTGCCAAAAGATCCCCAGAAGAGAGGATCCCTCCTTCTGGCACTAGAACAACTATTGCTCCAAGGTGTAATCATGAAGGTTCCCCTGGAAGAAAGCGGATTCGGGTTTTACTCGAACCTTTTCACAGTCCCCAAACCAAATGGGGACGTGAGGCCCATATTAAATCTAAAAGGGCTAAACAAGTTCCTAAATATCAGGACTTTTCGGATGGAGTCGATCCGATCGGTGGCCACCGCCCTACAAGGGCAGGAATGGTTAGCCTCGATCGACATAAGGGATGCTTATCTGCATATTCCCATCTTTCCGGCCCACCAGAAATTTCTACGCTTTGCAGTAGAAGGGCGCCATTTTCAGTTCAGAGCCTTACCTTTCGGTCTGGCCACAGCACCACGAGTGTTCACAAAAGGTTCTGGCCCCACTATTGGCCAATCTAAGAACACAAGGTGTAACGATAATGGCATATCTAGACGACCTGCTACTAATAGACCACTCAGTGGAAAAGCTGGAAGTAGCTATTCACAAGACAATCAAGTATCTGGAATATCACGGTTGGATTATCAACCGGGACAAGTCAGCTCTAAGACCAGTCAAAAGTCTGGAATACTTAGGGCTAAGGCTGGATTCAAATCAGAGAAAGATTTTCTTACCTCCAGAGAAGGTGTCGTCTTTAAAAGATTTGACCCACTTAGTGGGTACAAAAAGAAAACCATCCATACGCCTGTGCATGAGGCTGCTGGGAAAAATGGTGGCTTCATTCGAAGCGGTACCCTACGGTCAATTCCATTCAAGGAATTTGCAAAGGGCCATACTGTCAGCCTGGAACAAAAAAGTTCAGGCTTTAGACTTACCAATGTCCCTGTCCCCTTCCGTTCGCAAGAGCCTCCATTGGTGGTTGGTGCCCCAGAATCTGGAAAAAGGGAAACCCTTCAGTCCGGTATCTTGGAAGGTGGTCACTACAGATGCCAGCCTCATAGGCTGGGGGGCAGTACTGGAGCAATGGTCTCTCCAGGGCAAGTGGTCAGAAGCAGAAAAGGCCCTGCCCATCAATCTCTTAGAGATACGAGCAGCCCGGTATGCCCTAGTAGCATGGACATCCAAACTCCAAGGGTCCCCTGTCAGAATTCAATCAGACAATGCCACAGCAGTGGCATATATCAATCACCAGGGTGGCACCAGGAGTCGTGCAGCCCAGAGGGAAGCAAATTGCATCCTGGAGTGGGCAGAAAGATATGTCCCAGCCATATCCGCGGTTTTCATCCCAGGAGTGGAAAATTGGAGAGCGGATTTTTTAAGTCGCCAACAATTATGCCCGGGGGAATGGTCTCTTCACCCTGAGGTTTTCCAGGCAATATGCCAGCGGTGGGGAACACCGGATGTAGATCTGCTAGCATCCAGATTCAACGCAAAGGTGGACAGATTTGTGTCTCGCACAAGGGATCCCCTAGCTTGCGGCTCGGATGCCCTAGTGTTCCCTTGGGATCAGTTCAAGCTGATATATGCATTCCCACCGCCACAATTGTTACCGCGATTACTCCGCAGAATCAGGATAGAAAAGAAACCAGTGATTCTGGTGGCTCCAGCGTGGCCCCGAAGGGCATGGTACGCGGAGATTGTAAAAATGTCAGTGAGGAGTCCTTGGACCCTCCCACATCGTCCGGACCTGCTGTCGCAAGGACCGATAGACCACCCTTCCTTACCAGCCCTAGGTTTGACGGCCTGGCTATTGAAGCCCACATTCTGAAAAAGAGAGGGCTCTCTAATTCTGTGGTATCTACCATGATCAATGCCAGGAAGCCGGTATCCAGGCAGATCTATTATAGGATCTGGAAGGCGTACATTACGTGGTGTGAGGCCAAGAAATGGCATCCACGTAAGTACGTGATAGGTAGGATTTTGGACTTCCTACAGTGGGCTGTAGATAGGAAGCTGGCCTTGAGTACTATCAAGGGTCAGATTTCGGCCTTGTCAATATTTTTTCAAAGGCCCTTGGCTTCGCATTCACTAGTCAAAGCTTTCATACAAGGAGTGATGCGTATTAGCCCTCCGGTTAGTATTCCCATATGTCCATGGGACTTAAACCTGGTTCTGTCGGTTCTACAGAAACAACCGTTTGAACCATTGCAACACATTTCCTTGGTTCTTCTCACCAGGAAATTGATTTTCTTAGTAGCCATTTGTTCGGCTAAAAGAGTATCGGAATTAGCCGCCTTGTCCTGTAAGGAGCCATATCTGGTTGTCCATAAGGACAGAGTAGTATTACGTCCTCATCCAGCCTTTCTTCCCAAGGTGGTATCGAGGTTTCATTTGAACCAAGATGTGGTTCTTCCTTCTTTTTTCCCCAAACCTAGCTCGGTAGAGGAAAAGTTATTGCATTCTTTGGATGTAGTAAGAGCAGTTAAAGCTTATCTAAAAGCCACTGCTCAGATTCGCAGAACGGATACTTTGTTTATTCTGCCGGAAGGCCCTAGAAAGGGTCAGGCAGCATCAAAATCTACTTTAGCCAAGTGGATTCGACAGGTCATAATACAAGCCTATGGCTTGAGAAAGAGACCGCCTCCGTTCAAAGTTAGGGCGCACTCCACAAGAGCAGTTGGAACTTCATGGGCAGTGCATCACCAGGCCTCCCTGGCTCAAGTATGTAAGGCCGCAACATGGTCTTCGGTACACACGTTTACTAGATTCTACCAGGTAGACGTTAGAAGTCAGGAAGATGTCGCCTTTGGGCGCAGTGTGTTGCAGGCCGCAAAAGATCCTCATGCCTGATGGCGCCCAGCTTATGTATCCCTCCCCTCATTTGGCATTGCTTTGGGACGTCCCATTAGTAATGACTAAGTCGCTCTGTGTCCCGTGATGTACGAAAAAGAAAAAGGGATTTTTATAACAGCTTACCTGTAAAATCCTTTTCTTGGAGTACATCACGGGACACAGAGCTCCCACCCCTCTTTTTGGGACACTTATTGCTTTGCTACAAAACTGAGGTGCTCCCGGATGGGAGGGGCTTATATAGGGGAAGGTACTTCCGGTTTGGAAGTTGCCAGTGCCAGCACCTGAAGGTAAACTATATAACCCATTAGTAATGACTAAGTTGCTCTGTGTCCCGTGATGTAGTCCAAGAAAAGGATTTTACAGGTAAGCTGTTATAAAAATCCCTTTTTTGTCAAAGGGTGAACTTATCATTTAAGACAGACTATACTGTGGGCCTTGCAAACCCAAAAGGACAGTACTGCAGACCTAGAACCAGCTAGCATCATTGTAAGGTAACTATTAATCACATGAGCCCTGCTAATAATGCATACAGATTTTATGCACCGTGACACTAAACCTGTCCACTGACTCTCTTGAAGCTACGCAAGTAAAAATAGGATTTTTATAACAGCTTATCTGTAAAATCCTTTTCTTGGAGTACATCACGGGACACAGAGCGACATAGTCATTACTATGTGGGTTATATAGATACCTTCAGGTGCTGGCACTGGCAACTTCCAAAACCGGAAGTACCCTCCCCTATATAAGCCCCTCCCATCCGGGAGCACCTCAGTTTTGTAGCAAAGCAATAAGTGTCGCCAAAGAGGGGTGGGAGCTCTGTGTCCCGTGATGTACTCCAAGAAAAGGATTTTACAGGTAAGCTGTTATAAAAATCCTATTTTCTTTCTCGTACATCACGGGACACAGAGCGACATAGTCATTACTATGTGGGATGTCCTAAAGCAATGCCCAATGAGGGGGGGGGGGTACACCATACATAAGCTGAGCGCTATCAGACATGAGGATCTTTTGCGGCCTGCAACACACTGCGCCCAAAGGCGACATCCTCCTGACTTCTAACGTCCACCTGGTAGAACCTAGTAAACGTGTGTACTGAAGACCATGTTGCGGCCTTACAGATTTGAGCCAGGGAGGCCTGGTGATGCACTGCCCATGAAGTTCCAACTGCTCTCGTGGAGTGCGCCCTAACTTTGAACGGAGGCGGTCTCCTTCTCAAGCCATAGGCTTGCATAATGACCTGTCGAATCCACTTGGCTAAAGTAGATTTTGACGCTGCCTGACCCCTTCTGGGGCCTTCCGGCAGAATAAACAAAGTATTCGTTCTGCGAATCTGAGCCGTGGCTTTTAGATAAGCTTTAACTGCTCTTACTACATCCAAAGAATGCAATAACTTTTCCTCTACCGAACTAGGCTTGGGGAGGAAGGAAGAACCACATCTTGGTTCAAATGAAACCTCAATACCACCTTAGGAAGAAAGGCTGGATGAGGACGTAACACTACTCTGTTCTTATGGATAACCAGATATGGCTCCCTACAGGACATAGCGGCTAATTCCGACACTCTTTTAGCCGAACAAATGGCTACTAGAAAAATCAATTTCCTGGTGAGAAGAACCAGGGAAATATGCTGTAATGGTTCAAATGGTTGTTTCTGTAGAACCGACAGAACCAGGTTTAAGTCCCATGGACATATGGGAATATTAACCGGAGGGCTAATACGCATCACTCCTTGTATAAAGGCCTTGACTAGTGAATGCGAAGCCAAGGGCCTTTGAAAAAATATTGACAAGGCCGAAATCTGACCCTTGATAGTACTCAAGGCAAGCTTCCTATCTACAGCCCATTGTAGGAAGTCCAGAATCCTACCTATTACGTACTCACGTGGATGCCATTTCTTGGCTTCACACCAGGCGATGTACGCCTTCCAGATTCTATAGTAGATCTGCCTGGATACCGGCTTCCTGGCATTGATCATGGTAGATACCACAGGATTAGAGAGCCCTCTCTTTTTTAGAATGTGGGCTTCAATAGCCAGGCCGTCAAACCTAGGGCTGGTAAGGAAGGGTGGTATATCGGTCCTTGCGAAAGCAGGTCCGGACGATGTGGGAGGGTCCAAGGACTCCCCACAGACATCTTTACAATCTACACGTACCATGCTCTTCGGGGCCACGCTGGAGCTACCAGAATCACTGGTTTCTTTTCTACCCTGATTCTGCGGAGTAATCGAGGTAACAATTGTGGCGGTGGGAATGCATATATCAGCTTGAACTGATCCCAAGGGAACACTAGGGCATCCGAGCCGCAAGCTAGGGGATCCCTTGTCCAAGAGACAAACCTGTCCACTTTTGCGTTGAATCTGGATGCTAGCAGATCTACATCCGGTGTTCCCCACCGCTGACATATTGTCCGGAAAACCTCGGGATGAAGGGACCATTCCCCTGGGCATAATTGTTGGCGACTTAGAAAGTCCGCCTTCCAATTCTCCACTCCTGGAATGAATACCGCAGATATGGCTGGGACATATCTTTCTGCCCATTTCAGGATGCAATTTACTTCCCTCTGGGCTGCACGACTCCTGGTGCCACCCTGATGATTGATATATGCCACTGCCGTGGCATTGTCCGATTGAATTCTGACAGGGGACCCTTGGAGTTTGGATGTCCATGCTACTAGGGCATACCGGGCTGCTCGTATCTCTAAGAGATTGATGGGCAGGGCCTTTTCTGCATCCGACCATCTGCCCTGGAGAGACCATTGTTCCAGTACTGCTCCCCAGCCTATAAGGCTGGCATCTGTAGTGACCACCTTCCAAGAAATCGGACTGAAGGATTTCCCTTTTTCCCGATTCTGGGGAACCAACCACCAACGGAGGCTCTTGCGAACGGAAGGGGACAAGGACATTGGTAAGTCTAGGGCCTGAACTTTTTTGTTCCAGGCTGACAGTATGGCCCTTGAATGGAATTGACCGTAGGGTACTGCTTCGAATGATGCCACCATTTTTCCCAGCAGCCTCATGCACAGGCGTACGGATGGCTGTCTTTTTGTACCCACTAGGTGGATCAAATCTCTCAAAGACGACCCCTTTTCTTGAGGCAAGAAAATTTTTCTCTGGTCTGAATCCAGCCTTAGCCCCAAGTATTCCAGACTTTTGACTGGTTTTAGGGCTGACTTGTCTCGGTTGATAATCCAACCGTGATATTCCAGATACTCGATTGTCTCGTGAACAACCACTTCTAGATTTTCCACTGAGTGGTCTATCAGCAACAAGTCGTCTAGATATGCCATTATCGTTACACCTCGTGTTCTTAGATTGGCCAATAATGGGGCCAGAATTTTTGTGAACACTCATGGTGCTGTGGCCAGACCGAAGGGTAAGGCTCTGAACTGAAAATGGCGCCCTTCTACCGCAAAGCGTAGAAATTTTTGGTGGGCTGGAAAGATGGGAATGTGCAAATAAGCATCTTTGATGTCGATCGAGGCCAACCATTCCTCCCCTTGTAGGGCAGTGGCCACCGATCGGATCGACTCCATCCGGAAAGTCCTGATATGTAGGAATTTGTTTAGCCCTTTTAGATTTAATATGGGCCTCACGTCCCCGTTTGGCTTCGGGACTGTAAAGAGGTTTGAGTAAAACCCGAACCCCCATTCTTCCAGGGGAACCTCTATAATTACTGCTTGGAGCAATAATTGTTCTAGTGCCAACAGGAGGGATCCTCTCTTCTGGGGATCCCTTGGCACGTTTGACCTTATAAAGTGGGAAGGAGGGGAGTCTTTTAACTCCAATTTGTATCCCAGACTTACTGCGGAGAGCACCCATCTGTCTCTGATCGTGTCCCGCCAGGTCTCTGTGAACAACTGAAGTCTTCCCCCCACCCGATTGAGTGGGGGCAACCCTTCATGCATTTGACTTTGGGGGAGGTTTTGTACCTCTCCTGATCCAGGGCTTCTTGTTACCCTGCAATTGTCCCTGATTTTTACCTCCGGGATTTGACCGAGGAGGCCGTCGGAACTGTTTCACAGCCGATGTCCTAGGGACTGGAGAAGCAGGCCTCTTAAAAGAGGGACCTCTAACTCTGTTTTTAACCGGCAAAAGTGTACTTTTAGCGCTGGAAATTTTCTGGATATATTTGTCCAGGTCTTCCCCGAATAAGCGTTCACCATGAAATGGGAAGCTGACCAGCAATTTTTTACAGGGAGCTTCAGCAGACCAGTTTTTGAGCCACAGAAGCCTGCGCATATGTACTACAGACAGCGTAAGGCCTGATGGATTGAATCCTTTATAGCGTCCACCGCAAAGCATAAGGCTCTAGGTAGATCAGCTAGGGCAAGAGCCTGCTGATCTGGCAAGTCCCTTAAGACCTGTTTCAACTGATCCTTCACTGCTTGGCAGACCCCAATAGCTGCCACTGCTGGTTGTGTCACCAAGCCTGCTGTAGCAAAAGCAGATTTTAATAAGGACTCCAATTTTTTATCTATTGGGTCCTTGAACATTTGGACATTATCCACTGGACATGTCAGTGATTTATTCACACAAGAGATGGCTGCGTCCACTGTAGGGACCCTCCATTTTTTGATGAACTTATCCTCCATGGGATAGACCACCTGAAATCTCTTGGGAGGAGTAAATATTTTATCAGGATGCTCCCAATCCTGGTAAATGAGCCCTTCCAATAAAGGATGGATCGGAAAGGAACAAACAGTCTGGGGAGCTTTTAGCGACCCCAACGAGGAGACAGAAGTGGATGATGGCTCCGCAAGGGGCATTTTAAATGCTGATCGGACCATGTTAGTCAGGGACTGAACCCATAATCTTTCAGCATGTGATGCTGAGAATGGCTCTTCCACTGTTGATTCCTCTACAACAGAATCGACCTCATCCTGATCCCCTTCAGGTAGGTCGATCCCTGTATGGGACTGTTGCTCCGCTAACAGGCACTCTGAGGGAGGAGACGGAGATCGAGCGCTTTTTCCCTGTGACAGGGAAGCAGCGATCAATGCTGACAATCTCTCTTCCAGCCCTCCCAGAGCTGAGGAAAAAACCTCCTCTGTTACATACACAGGAGCAGGTGAACTGAGGACAGCCACAGTACCAGGTACTCCTGAGGGTGCTCTACGGTCACTAACCTCTGATTCTTCAGGGGAGATTGGTGCAGCCGAAGCATGCCCAAGATCCTCAGAGCCCGATGGAGACCCCCTATGCTTCCTGGGATTTTTAGTCCCGGAGTTTTTAGACGGCATATTCCTAAGCCCAAAGCTGAGGTATTCCAGCCGAAATACACCACTTACTGACAATAGTCTAGTACAATTGCTGCTATAAAAACAGTTGGTGTCTACTAATGTGCCTTTCTATGGGGATGCCTGCATCAACCGCTTGCTGTATGCCTTTTTTAAAATGTTGCCAGCTCTGTCTCTGCACTCCATAGCCAGCTCACAACACATAATTGTGCTTTTTAACATGCTGGGACGCCCGCACATGCGCAGAAGCGCTGCGGCGCGCACAGAGCGTCATCCCCCAAGCTCCGCCCCCTTTCCCAGCTCACCTCTATATATAGAGGCGCGTGCACGCGCGGGCACGTGCGCCTTCGGCGCTCTTTTTTGAAAAGGGAAACTAGGGACAAGAGACAGGGCCCCTTTTGCCGCAGGCCGGGGGATGGACGAGCATTGCAACATGGCAGAGGAAGCAGTTTCCCACAAGAGAACTCACCATCTGCCTGGACTTGCTCTGATGAAAAGAAACTAGTCCACATGACAAGAAACGTTCCACAGCGGCCTCTAGTGGATTAACACAGGTACCGCAGTCTATATATTTTTTTTTTTCTTGACCACTATTAAAAATATTACATTTTTTAGTAGTTACAGGCATGCATAAATATTTAGCGGGAATACCGTTAGGTAACAGGCAGAAAGACATATTAGGCTTGGGGGTCCCCTCAATAGAACCAAGTTCCTGAGGGGCCCCCACTTACCTTTTCCCCGCCGCAGGACTCCGTTTAGTCCACAGAAGCCCAAACTTCACCTATCACGGCAGGCATTGTAATTAAACCTTCAGGGACCAGGTTCCCAAGGATTCCACTCCCCTGGACCTGTATAGCACCCTGCACAGAAAACATCTTGGTCGTGGGTATGACCAGAGCTCTGGATCCCAGGGTCCAGCTCTCCTAAGAGAAGCATTACAGGCAAAACCTTGCTCTTCTCTGCAAGGCCCGAGTACCGACCGTTTAGCTATGAAGCTTTTTTGGTCGGATCCGGAATAGCTTACTGAGGCCCAAAAGAACCTGTACGCAAGCTCAGTGAAAAACACATGTTACTTCTTGGCCAACACCTTAGACACTGGCAAAAAACTGAGGTGCTCCCGGATGGGAGGGGCTTATATAGGGGAGGGTACTTCCGGTTTTGTTAGTTGCCAGTGCCAGCACCTGAAGGTATCTATATAACCCACATAGTAATGACTATGTCGCTCTGTGTCCCGTGATGTACGAGAAAGAAAAGTTAACAGTCTTTACACAAGGTATTTAGAGGAATCAATGGGCCTTGATAAAAATGTATCAAATTAAAACATTTTAAAAAAGGTGTATGCCTTTTTTTTCTCAACTGGTCTATATTTATTAATTAAAATTAAAGTGGTTGTAAACCGTGTTAAACCCCTTTTACCTACAGGTAAGCCTAGAACAGGGGTTCCCTGTAGGTACCTTGAATATCTCCTTAAAGGGGTTGCTCCGCCGGAAAAAAAAAAATTAAAAGCCAGCAGCTACAGCTACAGCAGCTGCTGGCTTTTAATATTTGGACACTTACCTGTCCTGGAGTCCAGCGACGTCCGCAGCAGAGGACGAGCGACCGCTCGTCGCTCTGCTGCTCCCTCCGCCATCCTCGCTGAGGGAACCAGGAAGTGAAGCCCTGCGGCTTCATGCCCGGTTCCCTACGGCGCATGCGCGAGTCGCGCTGCGCCGTTCTGATTGGTGCTCCTGTGTTCTGGGAGCCGAGTGTCTCCCAGAACACCAAGGGAAGTCTGCGGGAAGTGACGTAACTCCCGCAGATTCCCGGAGACAGGACTCCCGGATGTGGGTGAAAATACCTGTCTTAGACAGGTATCTTCACCCCCTCCCCCCTGAAAGGTGTCAATTGTGACACCGGAGGGGGGGAGGGTTCCAAATAGCAAAAGTTGCTATTTAGGGTGGAGCTCCACTTTAACTTGCGCAGTTTAGGAGATATTCCGTATATGCGCAGCTTCTAACGTCATCGGTGCATGCACAGTGCAGAAATGGGCCGCTGGGGCCGTTTCTTCAGGAGTCACGCCATGACCGGCGGCGCACACGTGGGAGTGACATCATCGCAGCTTCGGCCAATCACAGCGCCAAAACCATGAACCCAGAAGTCTCTCAGGTGAAAGATGTCCGCACTGTACTCGGAGGGCTGACGCAGAACCAGGGCATAGTTTTAAGGTAAGTATTTCATAAAGAGCTAGTATGCAATGCATACTAGCTCATTATGCCTTTGTCTTGCAGGGTTTTTTTTTTCCAATGTTTACAACTTCTTTAAAACTCTCATGCAAGACAAATATCTAAAAAATCAAGGTGGCAAATTTTGCTAGAGGTCCATACATTAATATTAAGAAAAAACTTTTTCACTGAAGTCGGTACCCTTTGCAGGGTGGCAACTTGTGGTAGGCGTTGATAGCTGGCCCCTAGGGGTGCGGAATTTAATCGCTGCATCGGTGCATCGCAATTCGGACGGCACCGATGCTGGGAAACCTAATAATCGATTATCCCCGATTTCTAGCACCGCCCCTCCCCTGCCGGGAGAGCTGTTACCTCATTTGTCAGTTTTTTTCTATGACGCGCTCATTTGACTGCCCGGCCCACCTCTCTCCTCTCTGCTTTCACGTCTCACGTCTCTCCTGGCGTCAGGAGAGACGTGAAAGCAGAGAGGAGAGAGGGCAGTCACATGAGCGCGGCATATACACACACACACACACACACACACACACACACTGTTCCCCCTGGCTCTCGGCTCCTATCAGAACTCCGCCCCACCAGCCCTGTACATTGCCGCTCCCTCCTACTGTTCCTCACTAATGCAAATGCTCCTAATACCGCCCCGCCTCTCCAGCCCTCTGCTTTGCCGCTCACGCCTACTGTTTTTTCACGAATGCTAATGAGCAAAGGGCTGGAGAGGCGAGGCGGTATTAGGAGCATTTGCATTCGTGAGGAACAGTAGGAGGAAGCGGCAATGTACAGGGCTGGGGGGGCGGAATTCCCGATTTAAGCCGAGAGCCGGGGAAACAGAATCCGGCGGGGGGAAACAGAATCCGGCGGGGGGGAAACAGAATCCGGCGGGGGGGAAACAGAATCCGGCGGGGGGGAAACAGAATCCGGCGGGGGGGAAACAGAATCCGGCGGGGGGGAAACAGAATCCGGCGGGGGGGAAACAGAATCCGGCGGGGGGAACCATTCTCGGCACAACAGGTATGTTTGTCCGCAGTCTCTCTGACCATCTCCTGTAGCATGTCCGCAGACTCTCTGACCATCTCCTGTAGCATGTCCGCAATCACTGACCATCTCCTGTAGCATGTCCGCAATCACTGACCATCTCCTGTAGCATGTCCGCAGTCACTGACCATCTCCTGTAGCATGTCCGCAGTCACTGACCATCTCCTGTAGCATGTCCGCAGTCACTGACCATCTCCTGTAGCATGTCCGCAGTCACTGACCATCTCCTGTAGCATGTCCGCAGTCACTGACCATCTCCTGTAGCATGTCCGCAGTCACTGACCATCTCCTGTAGCATGTCCGCAGTCTCTCTGGCCATCTCCTGTAGCATGTCCGCAGTCTCTCTGGCCATCTCCTGTAGCATGTCCGCAGTCTCTCTGGCCATCTCCTGTAGCATGTCCGCAGTCTCTCTGGCCATCTCCTGTAGCATGTCCGCAGACTCTCTTACCATCTCCTGTAGCATGTCCGCAGTCTCTCTGACCATCTCCTGTAGCATGTCCGCAGTCTCTCTGACCATCTCCTGTAGCATGTCCGCAGTCACTGGCCACCTCCTGTAGCATGTCCGCAGTCACTGGCCACCTCCTGTAGCATGTCCGCAGTCACTGGCCATCTCCTGTAGCATGTCCGCAGTCACTGGCCATCTCCTGTAGCATGTCCGCAGTCTCTGATCATCTCCTGTACTAGGTCTGCACTCTCTGACCATCTCCTGTACTATGTAAAAGTTGTTTTCTGCTTTGTTTAGACTTTGCTACATGCAGGGAGTGTTGTCTTTTTTTTTAAAAGAACAGATGTAATAAAAAAAAATGGAGTTCTCCTGACTGCTTGAATTTTTTTAATGAAAACCATGCGCACTTGCGTTGTAACCGTGATGCATCGCGGAATCGAATCGTTGACCTGATAATCGTAATCGAATCGAATTGTGAGGCCAGTGAAGATGCGCACCTCTACTGGCCCCTATGATTTTTTTAGTACAGTTTTTTTACTCCCTCATTGCTTACACTATAGCACAGTACACTGGAATATTCACCACTGAATTCAGTACAGGAGTCATATCTGCCAATAAAAGGGGATAAACAAAGTGTCTACATGGCTTCAAATATTCACAGAAGAATGGAACCATAAGCACTTCTTTTCAACTTGTCCCAATCACATTTAACCAAAAATAGACCATTTTAGTAGAAGATGCATTCAAATAAATGAGTCATATATGAACTAAAAAATAATGGTTTTAGCCAATGAGGCCATGATCATTACCTGCCACCACGGGAGCTATAAGGCACTACATGGATGCCCAGAGGTCCACCATCATTGGAGACTTCCACTAGTTTCACCATGTCACTGTAATGAAGATGGATAAAAGATTAATAGTGCACAATATCTTATGATATTATGAGCCTCAACTGTGACAATAAATGAGTTCTATATACAATATACAATGAAGTACACAAAGCAAACAGTTTGGGAGGTGAAGAAGAAAATACTACATACCTCAAAATAAGCCTGACAGCATGCAAAAAGGATAGCAACATAAACAAAGCTAAATCAATTCTAACAGTAAAATCCAATAGTTTCTCAGTATATTACAATACTGTGCATTCACACTTCAGCATAAATACAAGTAAGCAAAACAGGCAAGTCAACGTTGGCATAGAGGTTCTTGTGCTGAATTAAGTTTTTTTTTTTTTACAGAAAGACATTTTTAAATGGATGAACAGAATATAATTCCTGTGGAAAAAAGTACAATTTTCTGTTAACTGATTAAAAAAACAAAAAAAAACAAACAAACTACCAGGCAAATGTTTGTATATATTATATTCTAAGGTCATGAGAACAAAAAAAATATGAATATAATCTGGACTTTGATTTTCTTTTTATGTTGTACAACTCCTGGAAAAAAGTATGAAATCACCACTCTTAGAAAATGTTCATTCAATTGTTTGTGTAGAAAAAAAAAAACATTCCAACCTTCTGACTTTAAGAGACACTTAAAAAAAATAAAAAATAAATCAAACTGTAGTCAATTGCAACTGTTACAGATCAAGCAGAGGAAAACAAATATGGAATCACTAAAGTCTGAGAAAATTATGTAATCATGAAAAAAAAAAAAAACACACTACAGTACACCACTAGTACTTTGTTGCACCACCTCTGGCTTTAATAACAGCTTGAATTCTCTGAGGCATGGATTTAACTATCGACAAACAGTATTCTTCATCAATCCGTCTCTCTCAAAACTTTCGCTTATTGTAGTTGCCAGATCAGCTTTGCAGGTTGGAGCCTTGTCATCTTTCATCTCCACCATAGATTTTAAATTGGATTGTGGTCCAGACTATTTGCAGGCCATGCTATTGACATTGACATTATATGTATTTCTTGAAGGAGAATTTTCACGGCTTTTGCCCTATGGCAAAATGCATTATGCTCCTAAAAAATGAGGACATAATCACCAAAGATTCTTACAAATGATGGCATAAGAAAAGTGTCCAAAACCTCAATATAAAACTTGTGCATTTATTGAAGATTTCATGACGTTCATCTCCCCCATACCTTTACCCGACATGCAACCCCATATCATCAATGATTGTGTAAATTTGCATGTTTTCTTCAGGCAGTAAATTTTATTGGAACGGCACCAAACAAAGGTTCCAGCATCATCCTGCCCAATGCAGTTCGCGATTCATCATTGAATATGACTTATATCCAGTCATCCACAGTCCACAATTGCTTTTCTTTAGCCCACTGTAAGCTTGTTTTTTTTCTGTTTAGGTGTTAATGATGGTTTTAGTTTGGCTTTTCTGAATGTAAATCCCATCCCTAGGCGATTAGAGTTTGGTCAGTTTCTGTTTTCAAGGCATATTGCTTTAAGTTTCGATGCTTTGAGGTCTTCCTTGGTCTACCAGTACACTTCCCTTTAACAACCTTCCCATTTGTACTTGGTCCAGATTTTTAGACACAGCTGACTTGGAACAACCAACATATTCTGCAACATTCAGTCATAATTTACCTTCTTGAAGAAGTTTTATAATCCTCTCCTTTGTTTCAACTAACATCTCTCGTGTTGGAGCCACGATTCAGGTCAATCAGGTTGGTGAAACAGCTTACCAAGGTAGGCACTCTTTTTTAACTGCAGACTAATTAGCAGATGTACGTTTTAGAATGGCAAAGTACATGGCAATTCCATAATATTTTGTTTTTTTCCCTCAGAATTTAGCGATTTTTTCTCCGATTGGTCTGCAAAAACAGTTGCAATGAACTACAGTTTTCTTTCTTTTTTAATTGTTTTAAGTGTTTCTTAAAGCCAAAAACATAAAGTCAAGTTGCTTCTTTCTTTTTTTTTCACTCTCTTTCTCTTTTGTTTAGTGGGAATGTATGGAGTTGGAATGTTAAATAAAACTAGTGTTAAGGCATGTCTATTTTTTTTATTTTATTTTTTTACACAATTAAATGAACATTTTCCAAGAGTGGTGATTCCATACTTTTTATATGATATAACATGTTGTATTATATACAATGTGATATCAAGACATGTATGCTACGCATTCTATGTGATTTAAAAAAAATTGAGACAAAATAAATGGTTTATGTACAACATATCTAATAAATCATACTTTTTCAGTGTTGGGGATATTCATTAAAAACCACTATCATTCTATTTCATCCGAAATTTCTTGCAAGATATCTACCATTTTGATAGAAATGGAGGTTGACTGGATTGTCCAAAACTTGTAATGAACATTGGGTCAATGTGAAACAACTGTCAATTATTTTTTTTCAAAGATTTCTGAGTGAACATGCATGCTTGTGTTGTCAAACATGGATACACGGAACATTTAAGGTTGTTGTGGGGGGTGTGAAATATACATTATCAGGCTCTACTTCCTACTTGGTAGTCCAGCAGAGAGGTTATTTCTTTATGATCCTCTCATCTCATGTCTAACAGACCAGTTCTGTCGGACTGAAAAAAATACAGTCACTGCATCCAATGCCATGAAACGGCCATAATGCTCCTGGTAGCCATGTGATCTAGACTGCCAAGGCATTAGAACATGCATTAGGATTGGGAGAAGTATGTTTTGCTATTCAAGAAATGCTAGAGGTACTACTTTATTGGCGTATAACACTCACTTTTTTACCCTGAAAATAGAAGCTAAGCTGTGCCTGCGTGTTATAAGTTTTTTTCCTGAAACCTCCCTCTTAAAGTTAGTGTGCGTGTTATACGCCGATAAATACGGTACTTTAAATAATGTGGTCTGTTAATGGTTACATGTTCAATACCGATTCAGTTAATTTGACTTCTATCTAAACAGCGAGGACCTCGTACCACTATTTTTTTTTTTAAACCATATGTGTAGACACATTCTGCATTACAGTGATTATTCTGTACCTGCTGTGTATTTGGAAACATGTTAAATCTGAAATCCATAGCCTTGGTAGGGAATTGGCTTTAATACTCACTCAAGGGAGAAGCTTGAGGTTCGTTCCAAGCCAGTGTCTGCGTGACCAACAGGTTCAACCCGGCTGTTCTCTTCTCCATCTTCCTCTTCCTGAAATGGAAATGCAACATATGTTTAAACGTCATTGAGAAACTAAAGAGACGTTTCAATGCTTTTCACGATTCGTTTGAAGCATGGGAAGCGATAATTAGGAGTGATCCAAAATTTATGTCGGGTGTTCTAATGAACATGCATAATGTATATTCTAGATACCGCAGGCACACAGAGGTCTAGGAAGAAATAAAACAAGCATAATGTTGGCACAGAATTGCCACATAAAAAGGAATTGCAGCAGTACAAATCTGTATGCTGTCTTGATTCAAGAGAGCAGTTTGTATAGTTTTACATTGTACAAAGTTATTTGTTGTGCTATATACATTCATAAAGGTCCATCTTTTTAACCATGGATCACATTACACACCCTTATTTAGCATTTTATATGAAACATGGTCTATGGCCCACCACCTCTGAACAGCCCCCACAAGTACTGCACATATGCGTACCTCTCTTTGGGCTGGTAAGCGCAAC
Organism: Rana muscosa; assembly: GCA_029206835.1. Classification (NCBI taxonomy): domain Eukaryota; kingdom Metazoa; phylum Chordata; class Amphibia; order Anura; family Ranidae; genus Rana; species Rana muscosa. The sequence continues at coordinate 234,640,894 of CM055122.1, read as the reverse complement.
GCATATTGCACTCCCAGCACAGATACTGGGTCTCGTACTATCAGGACCTGGGACTCCTGGTTCTAGGTCACTTGATCACTGTAATAGCCTCTGAATTGGCTATTACAGTGATCAGTCACTATAAGCCCGCCCCTGTAATTACTTCCTCTTCTAAATGGATAGTAAGATATGTTCAAACATTAACATTTGTTTTACCATCAGTCACTAAGGGGTTAAATTCCATTTCCAACTGTAAACATATTTTAGTTTTTGAGTGGTTGCTTGTAAGTTGAATCAAATGTCTTTTTGGTGGTACAATTTCCACACCAGAATTCAACCCCATCCAGTTCAACTTATGCAGGTGTCACAAGGCCAAATTTTGGTGCCCTCCTTGCTACAACAAATAACCCAGAATAGACAAATAATTAGAGAATGCAAAAGAGATTTATTGACACAACTAAAGTCCAACCAAAACTTAAACAGAGCTGAATATTGGCCCAAAAAAACAATATTTCAGCAAATGCAAGAAGAGTGGGAAAAATGATTCAAGCTATTGGGAATCGCATATCAACTTCTAATACCTCTTGGGGATTCCAGTGGAGAGACAAACAATCCAAAATATGCAAATACACCACAGACACTATCCCACAACTGGGATTTGAAGGAATAAGCCAGCAGGTAATGCAGTTCACCGATGTCTGTCCAAAACTCAAATGTTAGTTCAAAGTGGAGTTTGCCTTTAGAGGCTTTAGAGACTCATGCATGCTGCCATTGTGGACTATTTCTTCTGAAAATGCTAGTAGGTTGCTTTCCTGCCATGCTTTTGCTTCAATACCTTGAGTGACTGACTTGGAACAAGTATAGAGGTAAGGATTTCTGACATTTTACAGATACCCATTTACAGCATTCTCATTCAGGGTCTGGGACTAAAGTATTGATGCCTGACAAGAATTTTTAGAAAGAGGCCAGCAATGGCAGCCCTCATATGTCCATCATGACCAATGACATGCATCCCTGAAGGCATCCAATTATATTGGATAATCAGCTGGATGAAGGGTGGTCATTGATAAGCAGATAATTCCAAGTGATGCTCCTAATTATGAGCATTGTTTGTAATTGATGGATATTGAGCAGTGAGGAGGTGATACATGCTCAACACACAAAGATTTTCTAGTTTGGTAATTAAAAGAAAAAAAAAAAATGGATCACATTACAGGTAACCATTCCTGCACATATACCACAGAACATTATTTCTTTCTCGTACATCACGGGACACAGAGCGGCATAGTCATTACTATGTGGGTTATATAGATACCTTCAGGTGCTGGCACTGGCAACTTCCAAAACCGGAAGTACCCTCCCCTATATAAGCCCCTCCCATCCGGGAGTACCTCAGTTTTTTGCCAGTGTCTAAGGTCTTGGCCAAGAAGTAACATGTGTTTTTCACTGAGCTTGCGTACAGGTTCTTTTGGGCCTCAGTAAGCTATTCCGGATCCGACCAAAAAAGCTTCATAGCTAAACGGTCGGTACCCGGGCCTTGCAAAAGAGAAGAGCAAGGTTTTGCCTGTAATGCCTCCCTTAGGAGGGCTGGACCCTGGGATCCAGAGCTCTGGTCATACCCACGACCAAGATGTTTTCTGTGCAGGGTGCTATACAGGTCCAGGGGAGTGGAATACTTGGGAACCCGGTCCCTGAAGGTTTAATTACAATGCCTGCCGTGATAGGTGAAGTTTGGGCTTCTGTGGACCAAACAGAGTCCTGCGGCGAGGAAAAGGTAAGTGGGGGCCCTCAGGAACTTGGTTCTATTGGGGGACCCCAAACCTATTTTGTCTTTCTGCCTGTTACCTAAGGTATTCCCGCTAATATTCTGTGCATGCCTGTTACTACTGAGAAAATGTAAAAATTTTAATAGTAGGCAAGAAAAAAAAAAAAAAGTAAGACCGCGGTACCTGTGTTAAACACTAGAGGCCGCTATGGTTCTTTTTCTTGTTATGTGGATTTTTTTCTTCCGAAGTCAAATCCAGGCAGTTGGTAAGTTCTCTTTGGGAAGCTGTCTCCTCTGCCCTGTTGCTGCACTCATCCATCCCCGGGCCCTGCGGCAGGGACCCTGGCTCCCATCTAGCTCCTTATTTTTTCAAAAAAGGCGCCGAAGGCGCACGTGCCCGCGCGTGCACGCGCCTCTCTATATAGAGGCGATCTGGAAAAAGGGGCGGAGCGGGTGGATGACGCTCGGTGTGCGCCGCGGCGCTACTGCGCATGTGCGGGCGTCCAGCATGTTTAAAGGCAATCACAGCTGGCTATTGAAGTGCACAGACAGAGCTAGCAACAGTATAAAGGCACACAGAGGCGGTTGATGCAGGCATCCCCTAGAAAGGCACTTTAGTAGACACCAACTGTTATATAGCAGCAATTGTGCTAGACTATTCTCAGTAAAAGGGGTGTATTACGGCTGGAATACCTCAGCTTTGGGCTTAGGAATATGCCGTCCAGAAGCTCCGGAACGAAATCTTCCAGGAAGCGAAAGGGGTCTCCATCGGGCTCTGGGGATCTTGGGCATGCTTCTGCTGCACCAGTCTCCCCTGAAAATTCAGAGGTTAGTGACCATAGAGACCCCGCAGGAGTACCTGGTACTGTGGCTGTCCTCAGTTCACCTGCTCCTGTGTATGTAACAGAGGAGGTTTTTTCCTCAGCTCTGGGAGGATTAGAAGAGAGATTGTCAACATTAATCGCTGCCTCCCTGTCACAGGGAAAGCACGCCCGATCTCCGTCTCCTCCTTCAGAGTACCTGTTAGCGGAGCAACAGTCCCATACAGGGATCGACCTGCCTGAAGGGAATCAGGAGGAGGTTGATTCTGTTATAGAGGAATCAACTGTGGAGGAACCTTTCTCAGCATCTCAAGCTGAAAGATTATGGGTTCAGTCTTTGACCAACATGGTCCGATCAGCATTTAAAATGCACCTTGCGGAACCATCAACTACTACTGTCTCCTCGCTGGGGTCGCTAAAAGCTCCCCAGACTGTCTGTTCCTTTCCACTTCACCCTTTATTGGAAGGGCTCATGTACCAGGATTGGGAACATCCTGATAAAATATTTACTCCCCCCAAGAGATTTCCGGTGGTCTATCCCATGGAGGATAAGTTCATCAAAAAATGGAGGGTCCCTACAGTGGATGCAGTCATCTCTTGTGTGAATAAATCACTGACATGTCCAGTGGATAATGTCCAAATGTTCAAGGACCCAATAGATAAAAAATTGGAGTCCTTATTAAAATCTGCTTTTTCTACAGCAGGCTTGGTGACACAACCAGCAGTGGCAGCTATTGGGGTCTGCCAAGCAGTGAAGGATCAGTTGAAACAGGTCTTAAGGGACTTGCCAGATCAGCAGGCCCTTGCCCTAGCTGATCTACCTAGAGCCTTATGCTTTGCGGTTGACGCCATAAAGGATTCAATCCATCAGGCCTCCCGCCTTACGCTGTCTGTAGTACATATGCACAGGCTTCTATGGCTCAAAAACTGGTCTGCTGAAGCTCCCTGTAAAAAATTGCTGGTTAGCTTCCCATTTCATGGTGAACGCTTATTCGGGGAAGACCTGGACAAATATATCCAGAAAATTTCCAACATTAAAAGTACACTTTTGCCGGTTAAAACCAGAGTTAGAGGTCCCTCTTTTAAGAGGCCTGCTTCTCCAGTCCCTGGGGCATCGGCTGTGAAACAGTTCCGACGGCCTCCTCGGTCAAATCCCAGGGGTAAAAATCAGGGACAATCGCAGGGTAATAAAAAACCCTGGGTCAGGAGAGGTACAAAACCTCCCCCAAAGTCAAATGCATGAAGGGTTGCCCCCACTCAATCGGGTGGGGGGAAGACTCCAGTTGTTCGCAGAGACCTGGCGGGACACGATCAGAGACAGATGGGTGCTCTCCGCAGTAAGTCTGGGATACAGATTGGAGTTAAAAGACTCTCCTCCCTCCTTCCCATTTTATGAGGTCAAACGTGCCAAGGGATCCCCGGAAGAGAGAGTCCCTCCTGTTGGCACTAGAACAACTATTGCTCCAAGGAGTAATTATGGAAGTTCCCCTGGAAGAATGGGGGTTCGGGTTTTACTCAAACCTCTTTACAGTCCCGAAGCCAAACGGGGACGTGAGGCCCATATTAAATCTAAAAGGGCTAAACAAATTCCTGCATATCAGGACTTTCCGGATGGAGTCGATCCGATCGGTGGCCACTGCCCTACAAGGGGAGGACTGGTTAGCCTCGATCAACATCAAAGATGCTTATTTGCACATTCCCATCTTTCCAGTCCACCAAAAATTTCTACGCTTTGCAGTAGAAGGGCGCCATTTTCAGTTCAGAGCCTTACCCTTCGGTCTGGCCACAGCACCACGAGTGTTCACAAAAATTCTGGCCCCATTATTGGCCAATCTAAGAACGCAAGGTGTAACGATAATGGCATATCTAGACGACTTGTTGCTGATAGAGCACTCAGTGAAAAAACTAGAAGTGGTCGTTCACAAGACAATCAAGTATCTGGAATCTCACGGTTGGATTATCAACCGAGACAAGTCGGCCCTAAAACCAGTCAAAAGTCTGGAATACTTGGGGCTAAGGCTAGATTCAGGCCAGAGGAAAATATTCTTGCCTCGAAAAAAGGTGTTGCCTTTGAGAGATTTGATCCACTTAGTGGGTACAAAAAGACAGCCGTCCATACGCCTGTGCATGAGGCTGCTGGGAAAAATGGTGGCATCATTCGAAGCAGTACCCTACGGTCAATTCCATTCAAGGAATTTGCAAAGGGCCATACTGTCAGCCTGGAACAAGAAAGTTCAGGCCCTAGACTTACCAATATCCTTGTCCCCTTCCGTTCGCAAGAGCCTCCGTTGGTGGTTGGTTCCCCAGAATCTGGAAAAAGGGAAATCCTTCAGTCCGATTTCTTGGAAGGTGGTCACTACAGATGCCAGCCTTATAGGCTGGGGAGCAGTACTGGAGCAATGGTCTCTCCAGGGCAGATGGTCGGATGCGGAAAGGGCCCTGCCCATCAATCTCTTAGAGATACGAGCAGCCCGGTATGCCCTAGTAGCATGGACATCCAAACTCCAAGGGTCCCCTGTCAGAATTCAATCAGACAATGCCACGGCAGTGGCATATATCAATCATCAGGGTGGCACCAGGAGTCGTGCAGCCCAGAGGGAAGTAAATTGCATCCTGAAATGGGCAGAAAGATATGTCCCAGCCATATCCGCGGTATTCATTCCAGGAGTGGAGAATTGGAAGGCGGACTTTCTAAGTCGCCAACAATTATGCCCAGGGGAATGGTCCCTTCACCCCGAGGTTTTTCGGACAATATGTCAGCGGTGGGGAACACCGGATGTAGATCTGCTAGCATCCAGATTCAACGCAAAGGTGGACAGGTTTGTCTCTTGGACAAGGGATCCCCTAGCTTGCGGCTCGGATGCCCTAGTGTTCCCTTGGGATCAGTTCAAGCTGATATATGCATTCCCACCGCCACAATTGTTACCTCGATTACTCCGCAGAATCAGGGTAGAAAAGAAACCAGTGATTCTGGTGGCTCCTGCGTGGCCCCGAAGAGCATGGTACGCGGAGATTGTAAAAATGTCAGTGGGGAGTCCTTGGACTCTCCCACATCGTCCGGACCTGCTTTCGCAAGGACCGATATACCACCCTTCCTTACCAGCCCTAGGTTTGACGGCCTGGCTATTGAAGCCCACATTTTAAAAAAGAGAGGGCTCTCTAATCCTGTGGTATCTACCATGATCAATGCCAGGAAGCCGGTATCCAGGCAGATCTACTATAGAATCTGGAAGGCGTACATCGCGTGGTGTGAGGCCAAGAAATGGCATCCACGTAAGTACCTAATAGGTAGGATTCTGGACTTCCTACAGTGGGCTGTAGATAGGAAGCTTGCCTTGAGTACTATCAAGGGTCAGATTTCGGCCTTGTCAATATTTTTTCAAAGGCCCTTGGCTTCGCATTCACTAGTCAAAGCCTTTATACAAGGAGTGATGCGTATTAGTCCTCCGGTTAATATTCCCATATGTCAATGGGATCTAAACCTGGTTCTGTCGGTTCTACAGAAACAACCATTTGAACCATTACAGCATATTTCCTTGGTTCTTCTCACCAGGAAATTGATTTTTCTAGTAGCCATTTGTTCGGCTAAAAGAGTGTCGGAATTAGCAGCTATGTCCTGTAAAGAGCCATATCTGGTTATCCATAAGGACAGAGTAGTGTTACGTCCTCATCCAGCCTTTCTTCCTAAGGTGGTATCGAGGTTTCATTTGAACCAAGATGTGGTTCTTCCTTCTTTTTTCCCCAAACCTAGTTCGGTAGAGGAAAAGTTATTGCATTCTTTGGATGTAGTAAGAGCAGTTAAAGCTTATCTAAAAGCCACTGCTCAGATTCGCAGAACGGATACTTTGTTTATTCTGCCGGAAGGCCCCAGAAAGGGTCAGGCAGCGTCAAAATCTACTTTAGCCAAGTGGATTCGACAGGTCATAATGCAAGCCTATGGCTTGAGAAGGAGACCGCCTCCATTAAAAGTTAGGGCGCACTCCACGAGAGCAGTTGAAACTTCATGGGCAGTGCATCACCAGGCCTCCCTGGCTCAAATCTGTAAGGCCGCAACATGGTCTTCAGTACACACGTTTACTAGGTTCTACCAGGTGGACGTTAGAAGTCAGGAGGATGTCGCCTTTGGGCGCAGTGTGTTGCAGGCCGCAAAAGATCCTCATGCCTGATAGCGCTCAGCTTATGTATGGTGTATCCCCCCCCTCATTGGGCATTGCTTTAGGACATCCCACATAGTAATGACTATGCCGCTCTGTGTCCCGTGATGTACGAGAAAGAAAATAGGATTTTTATAACAGCTTACCTGTAAAATCCTTTTCTTGGAGTACATCACGGGACACAGAGCTCCCACCCCTCTTTTGGGGACACTTATTTCTTTGCTACAAAACTGAGGTACTCCCGGATGGGACAGGCTTATATAGGGGAGGGTACTTCCGGTTTTTGAAGTTGCCAGTGCCAGCACCTGAAGGTATCTATATAACCCACATAGTAATGACTATGCCGCTCTGTGTCCCGTGATGTACTCCAAGAAAAGGATTTTACAGGTAAGCTGTTATAAAAATCCTATTATTAAAAACATATTCCATTAGAATGTTTTTCCTGTGATCAGAATAAGGTATCTGATTAGAGAATCCACATTTAAAAAGGGGTTGCTAACCTTCATGCTTTTGGTGAAAAAACATCCGCTACTGACCGCCCCCCCGTTAACTTACCTGAGCCCTCGAAAGTCCCAAGTCGAGAACGTGCTTGCTTATCGGCTCTTCTCAGCCCGGTCTTCTGGGCTCTTAATTGGATAGATTGATAGCAGTGCAGCCATTGGCTCACGCTGCTGTCAATCAACTCCAATGATGCGAGGTGGTGGGGCTGAGACCTGTAGTCGGCGGCTATGGACGCCAGATACAGGACTCGGGAGCGCACCCTCAAGGTAACCCCCTTGGGAGAATGCTTCCCAGGGGGGTTACCAGAAGCGGGGAGGAGCCGAGAAAGCCACCGAGGGACCCCCACCATTACTAGTAAAAATATATATATATTATGAAAATTGCCATAAAACTATCCCCTATTTTGTAGACGCTATAAATTTTGCGCAAACCAATCAAACGCTTATTGCGATTTTTTTTACCAAAAATATGTAGAAGAATATGTATCGGCCTAAACTGAGGGGAAAAAATGCTTTTTTATATATTTTTTGGGGATATTTATTATAGCTAAAAGTAAAACATATTGCATTTTTGTCAAAATTGTCGCTCTATTTTTGTTTATAGCGCAAAAATTAAAAACCGCAGAGGTGATCAAATACCACCAAAAGAAAGCTCCATTTGTGAGGAAAAAAGGACGTCAATTTTGTTTGGGAGCCACGTGGCACGATTGCGCAATTGTCAGTTAACGCGACGCAGTGCCGAATCGCAAAAAGTGGCCTGGTCATTAAGCAGCAATATGGTCCGGGGCTGAAGTGGTTAAGCAAATGCAAACATTTTAAAAAAAGTTGCTTGGGAGTCAGGCTGCACACGTGTCAAACATACTAGGAACATCTATTGAAACTTGCATACAAGCAGAAGAAGCCATTTGGTCAGAATTAATAATTTTTTTCGCAGAATAAGAAAAATGTCCCAAGTTCATAGGTAAGTGTGTATGGCAAACTGTTGACACAAAAACATTATTTTGGGTCATTATTACAGAATGTAAACAGCACAGCGGCATCCCCTAGCTCTGGCGCCACACGGTCTGTACAGAAACACTTTATCAGTGCAATTAAAACACACTATTACAGAAAAATGAGAAAATAACGCTCACTTTATGATGTAATATTTTTTGACTTTTTGAGAACAAAAATAATTAAGAATTTATGTCCCTCATCACTCATGCAACTAAACAGAATTAAGCACGGAAAACTCAGCATGGTACCTAAACAGATTTGGGAATCTTTGAGCGTCTGTATCAATCAAGAAAGCGATAAGGAGAGGGTTGGCACACGGAATAAAAATATTAAATTATTAAAAGTCTACCCAGGCGAAGCCGGAGCAGCCAGTAATGTTCTACTGACATTTCCTCCGAGAGGCTGAAAAAAAAGTGCGCCTGCATGTGTACGGCTTGTGTCTGTGGATTTACTCTGCGCCTTGGATAACGGCTTCGCTGCGTGAACCCAGGCTGCCTGAAGATTGATGATCCTGGGTTTTGAAAGCCTCTAATATACACTTCTATCACATCTATCTCTCTTAAGCACCAGCCAAGTAATGCATTTTAAAAGGTTAACCAGCGGCTTGAACCCACCAAACAGCCATATGAATGTAAACAAGGGGTCTAAATAGGTTAGTATTTTGGAAGCAGTAAATTGCAATTCCAGTTGCTGCTGGGGATGACTGTAATGGTAGGTCTTAAACGCATTAGGGGCCAATGATTGCGCACACAATGTAGAAGCTTTCACTCTTCTTGTCGTCTTAAGGATGCATTAACTTAAAGCCCAAATCAAGATAAACATTTCCTGAAATAACCCTTTCATTTATAACATTCTTTTTAACCTGTATTATTATGATCTCAAAATATTGGGCTCAATCAGTCTATTTTACCTATAGGTACATAGAAAAACATGACTGTCTTCTCAATGCCATTCACCAGTCATAGGCTGCAACTGTGGCAAAACAATTAAATCAATGCAGTTGTTAAAAGTATGCTTCACCTTCAGAGAGGCTCTAGTTAGCTGGACTGTACAGTCTATGAACAACAAGCCTTAAGAGAAAGAGAAGTTTTACATCTTACTTGAAATGCAGATAGCCTTAAAGCCGGTTCACACCAGGGCGACTCAGGATCCGACTTCAGGTCGCCCCGAGATGCCCCAAGTCGCGCTGTAATGTTAGTCTATGGAGCCGTCTTTATGCACACTACAGAAGTCGCTCCGACTTCAAAAAAGGTTCCTGTACTATTGAAAAAACGACTTCTAGGCAACTTGTACCCATTGATTTCAATGGAAGTCGCCTCCAAAGTTGGATCAGTGTCTTAACTGAAGCAACTTTACAGGAAGAGAAAATAGTTTTCTCAGGCAAACCCCTCCCTTCCACAGAGCTGATTATTGTTTGATTGGCCACTGGCAAAGTCGCCTGTCCTGGAGGAAAATCGAAGTTGCCTCGAAGTTGCCTGTGAACCGGCTCTTAAGATCCCTCTCTGCAGCTATCACCTATAGTTACATGCTTTAGGAAATGCATTTGCAAGCAAGGCTTTCAGTCTACTTTGGGCAGCTTAATAAAGCAAATCTTTGATAGGGGGGGAAAGGCAAAAGGTTTGCTGTCTCCCCCGCTGAATCTACTCAACTTTCTTTAGCTCCCCCTCCACTTCTTTCAACTACAGGGGGTGAAGTAAATGTCTAATACTTCCAAGTATCGAAGAGCATTGACTCACTCTTTGGGGTTGATTTACTAAAGGCAAATAGGCTGTGCCCTTTGCGAAGTGCAGTTGCTTCAGAGCTTAGTAAATGAGGTAAAGCTTCACTTTGCAAAGAATACCCAATCACCTGCAAGGAAAATGTAAAAAACATAATTTTGCTTGCACATGATTGGATGATGGAAGTCAGCAGAGCTTCTGCTTATTTACTAAGCTCTGGAGCAACTACACTTGCAGCGTGCAACTGCACTTTACAAAGCGTATAGTCTATTTGCCCTTCGTAAATGAACCCCTATGTGGCAGTGCTGCTGCTTGATCATTAGTCCAGCAAGGAAGGTTCTCAGCCCTGTTCAAGCTCAAACTTGCACCTAAAACTTTTTTTTTGCTTCTGTCAGCCTAAGGTCCCTTTCACACGAGACGGATTCGTGAGGATCCACCCCATGAACCTCCGCTTGCTCTGCGGGGATCGCTCCGTTGATCCCCGCTGAGCTGTTCGATGACACGGCAGTCCCCGCACACTGTGCAGGGACCGCCCTGTCAGATCTCCGCTCTCCCCTTTGGGGGGGATCGGATGAACACGGACCGTCCGTGTTTGGGGGGGATCGGATGAACACGGACCGTCCGTGTTTGGGGGGGATCCGCTCTGCAGACGGATTGAAAAATAGGATTTTCCTCCCTCTGCAGAAACGGGGGATTGCGGACACAGGGGAGATCGGGTGTCAGCGGATGTTCATCAGCTGTCACCCGCAAACTCATAGGGACCAATGTATGTCCCTTTTTCATCCGTAAACGGACGGATGAAAAAGCGGACATACAGTAGGTGCCAATAACATACAAGTATTGTGTCAATATCGCCGCTTCTAGCGGCGATATTGACACCCTATGAGCTCCGTCGCGAGAGCCAGCGCCGAGCTGTCTCGTCATCGGGAAAGGAAAAAATGTTCCTTTCACGATGAGCGACACGCATTGCCGATAGGCGGGGATCCGACGCGGATTCCCGCCAATACCAGGCACTGCGTTTGGTATGAATCCTGAGCGGGAACTCCACGCCAATTTTTAAAGAAAAAAACGGCGTGGGTTCCCCCTCCAGGGGCATACCAGGCCCTTGGGTCTGGTCTGGATTTGAAGGGGAACCCTACGCCGGAAAAACGGCGTGGGGGTCCCCCTCAAGGTCCAAACCAGACCCTTATCCGAGCACGCAACCTGGCAGGCCGCAGGGGAAGAGGGGGGGACGAGAGCTAAAAAGAAGTTAGCGGAGGCCCGGCAGAAGAAAGAACCGGAGAACGCGGCGACGACACCGGAGAGCGGGAGAAGAACCGGAGAGCGGGAGAAGAAGAAGACGACGGAGAAGACCGGGCCTCCGTTAGCAAAAGAGCTAAAAAGAAGTTAGCGGAGGCCCGGCAGAAGAAAGAACCGGAAAACACGGCGACGACACCGGAGACCCCCGAAGTCGGAAGAAGACCTCCGGAGCGGTGCAATAAAATACTTTTAAAAACTGTGTTGTGTTTTTATTTCCATTTATTTTCCACCAGGTGAATGGGTAGGGGTACGATGTACCCCATACTCATTCACATAGGGTGGGGGGCCGGTATCTGGGGGCCCCCTTATTAAAGGGGGCTCCCTGATTCCGATAAGCCCCCCGCCTGCAGACCCCGACAACCAACGGCCAGGGTTGTGGGGAAGACGCCCTGTCCTCATCAACATGGGGGCAGGGTGCTCTGGGGTGGGGGGGCCGCAGGTCGCCCCCCTGCCCCAGAGCAGCAAACCCCCCATGTTGAGGGCATGTGGCCTGGTACGGTTCAGGAGGGGGGGGGGCCGCTATCGTCCCCCCCTCTTCCCCTGCGGCCTGCCAGGTTGCGTGCTCGGATAAGGGTCTGGTTTGGATCTTGAGGGGGACCCCCACGCCGTTTTTTCGGCGTAGGGTTCCCCTTCAAATCCAGACCAGACCCAAGGGCCTGGTATGCCCCTGGAGGGGGAACCCACGCCGTTTTTTTCTTTAAAAATTGGCGTGGAGTTCCCGCTCAGGATTCATACCAAACGCAGTGCCTGGTATTGGCGGGAATCCGCGTCGGATCCCCGCTCAATACAGTGTCGCGTCTCCTCGCCATTGCAGCGAGCGCGACACGTGTCGCCACCCTGCTGCCGACATCTCGGCACTCCTGTCGCCGAGAATCTCGGCGATGGGAGCGCGATAGAAACACAATATCGGCGGCACCTACTGTACGGTCCGCTAGTGTGAAAGGGGCCCAACAGATAAGCAAGAAAGTGAAGGAAATGTTAATATGTCCATCAAGGAAAAGGGCCAATAATATGAATCTTTTTACTATGCTGAGCAAGGTCAAAGCACAGGTTTACTTTAAAATCAGGCTTTTTTGGTTTTATTTGTTTTGGATGGGGAGGAGAGGGGTTAGAACACCTGTTTCTATTGATGTCTGTGCCCCTCTTAGGGAAGTTCAACCTGTTTGTCATGTTTACCGTAATCACTAAGGCCCCTTTCACACTGAGGAGTTTTTCAGGCGTTTTGCGCAAAATAAATAACGCCTAAAAAACGCCTGAAAAACTCCTGCCCCTGCAGTCTCAATGTGAAATCCAGAGTGCTTTCACACTGAGGCGATGCGCTGGTAGGATGAGAAAAAAAGTCATGCAAGCAGCATCTTTGGAGCGGTGTGTATACCGCTCCTTTACCGCTGCTGCCCATTGATATCAATGGCACAGCGCGGCTATACCGCCCGCAAAGCGCCTCTGCATTTTTTTTGGCCAATTTACCACGAACCAGCAAAAATTCAATGCTCATATGTCCATGATTACTGTATTTTAATTATTTTCTTGTGCCTTTAATTAGAAGGTTACATTTTGTTTAGGCCGAATATACACGGTTCTAACTGCCCGAGATTCGAACCGTTAATGGGCAGGCTGAATGTACCAAGTTGATCAATCAACTTGGGTACAACCAGCCTGCCCGCATTCTCTTTTTGTCATCGCTAGCGGCTGCTATAGCCTCTAGCGATAATCACTGTCTTCTGCCGGTGGGAGTGGCTGCCCCCGCCCCGAGAAGACAATTGCAGATTCTAGTGTCAACGCTGTCTGTGTTGATGGGGGTATCGTGCAATATTCTTTCCTGCAACCTGTGATTGCAGGAAAGAATTTTGCACCGTGTACAGCTAGCCTTAGTTTCAGTCAGAGTTAGCTGTTCTTTTTAGAGTACTTGGCCTCGTTAATATGGGCATTAAAGCCATTCTATGGTAGGATCCGTGACCCTGAGGCTGGCCATACATAATACAATTTTCCTTTAGCTTTACCAAAACCTTATAATATGAGATCAAAACGTAAACACTTTTAATTTGCATGCCATTAGACTACATAGTTCAAGGTAAAGCTAAAACTAAAGGAAATAATATTGTATAATGTATGGCCAGCTTAACTACTTGCCGACCAGACGCCGCAGTTTTACTGCGGCAGGTTGGCTCTACAAACCGGCGTTACCTTACGTTGCTTCCTATTGTGGCCAATAGGGACGTGCGCCGCGAGTGCACGGCGGGCGCGATGAGTGCCGGGCACCTACAATCGCTCATGACAGGGCGAGAACCGGGATCTGTGTGTGTAGACATACAGATCCAGGTTCTTTCAGGGGAGAAATTACCGTTTATGTGTTACACCGATCAGTCTCCTCCCCTAGTATGTCTCATCCCCCCTTCAGTTAGAACACAGGGAGGGAACACAATTAACCCCTTGATCGACCCCCTAGAGTTAACCCCTTACCTGCCAGTGACATTTTTATAGTAATCAGTGCATTTTATAGCACTGATCGCTGTAAAATTGTCACTGGTACCAAAAATGTGTCAAAAGTGTCCGATGTATCCGCCATAATGTCGCAGTCCAGATAAAAGTCGCACTACACAACTACACAAATGCATTAAATGCCCGTCTGGCAGGCCAATTATATCCGGCAACGGATCCCTTACAGAAAATTTGAGCACATTTGTGGATGCCCACCTACGTCCCTATGTCAGCAAATTACCCATCTATATCCGCCTGCCAGTTTTCCACACCCGGAATGTATACGGCCGACAGGGCCGGTACGCTCCTTTCTGCCCACCTTAGGATGTGAGCGACTTTCGACGCTGTAGCTGAGCTACCATGTTGAGAGGCACAGCCTGATCGCCCTGAGTTCCAGGACATTGATCGGCAAGCAAAAAGGAAGGAACGACTTCCCGGACAGAAGTGCCGTGATGTCAGCCACCAACTAGGGAGGTCCTAACTAGGTGGCTCACCCGGATTTGACAATCCTGGGATGATGGGCACTTGTCCCCTCTGGACAGAATTACCTTCTGTAACACTCGCGTGTGAAATTGCGCATACGGTACCGCCTCGAAGGAGGCTACCATAAGGCCCAGGACTCGCATGCAAAAGCGGCATGACGACCAACTTTGGGATGTCAACTGCCGCACCGCAGCCCAAAGGGTCTGCAACTTTCCCATAGGGAGAAAAAACTGACTCTGAGGAGTCCAAAATGAACCCCAGATACACCATGAGTTGAGTCGGTACCAATACTGACTTCTGAGTGTTCAGCACCCAACCAAGTATTGGAGGGTCCGATAGGTTATAGACATGCTCACCTCCAATTCTGAGATTGAGGTGGCCCTCAGAAGAATATCGTCCAAGTAGCCCACAATAGCGATGCTGCGCTGTCTTGGTAGGGCCAGAATCAGGGTGAGCACCTTGGTGAACACCCTCAGTGCTGATGCCAGGCCAAGGGGGGCGCCACCAATTGGTAGTGGTCTTCCCCGGCTGCAAAGTGCAGACATTTTTGATGCCTGGTGCATATGGGGTCCTGCAAGTATGCGTCCTTGCCAAGGATGCCAGAAAATCCCCCGGATGGAGGGCAGCGACAACAGAGCGAACCAACTCCCTCTGGAATCTTTAAACCTTCACAAAGCAATTGAGGGCACTGAGATCCAAGATTGGACAAACCCCCTCCCCTTCTTGGTACTACGAACAGATCGGAGTAAAAACCCCTGAAACCGTTCATGTACTGAAACAGGAATTATCACCCTGCGTATCAGCAGGAACTTCAACCGCCCCATCTAGGACTTCGACGAGTCGGCTGGAGGGAAAATAATAAAAATCTGTTCGGAGGGAAAAAGAGAAACTATCTTGTACCCTGCAGGAAACTACTTTGCAAATCCACCAGTCGGGGATCTGAGATGTCCACCAGGTCGCAAATTCGCGAACACGTCCCCTTACCCAAGAGATGGGTGGGAACAGACCTATATGCGGACGTAGATTTGTTCGCAGGCTTGTTGGGCTTGCAAAACCAGGGACGCTTCTGTCCCTCAGCAGGCACTTCATCGGCCTGGGATCATTTACTTGCCGCACTAGGCGGACAAAAAAAACGATTGTTCGCGGTGAAGGAGGGCCCTAGCCAATGGCATGGCTCCTTACCTTTTTTTGGATTGTGGGAGCAGCATAAAGGGCAATCCATCAGGGCCTTCTTGGAAGATTGGCCCGCTGACCAAACCTTTAGCAGAGCAGGCGGCTTAACACCACTGCATAGCTTGAGGCTCTGGACAGCAGAGGAATAGTGTCCAAGGCTGATTCACAGACAATTTGGAGGCTCTGTATCAACTGGTCGGCCATAGCCACATCGTCCGAGGGAGCCTCATGTGCTTTAAACCCATGGAGCAGCATTCTTGCCCCTTCAGAGTGTGTCTGAGACACCAGGGCCCAAACCACTGTTGGGCGCACAGCTGAGCCGTATAAGTAGCGGATGACCGCTTCAGCCTTACTGTCCGCAGGGTCCTTGAAAGCAGGAGCCCTTTCCACCGCAATTGTGGCTACCCTGTTTAATCTTGACACCCAAGGGTCCACTATTGGAGGAGAGGTCCATCTTTTCAGGAAACACTCCTCAAAAGGGTACCGCACCGCCAAACTTTTTGGGGACTGAAAACCTTTTGTGGTTTGTCCCGCTCCTTGTATAGAAGCTTGTCTATATAAGACGCACAAGGAAACACCGTAGCAGTGCGCGTCGGCTTTACGGAACCCGAAAGGGACCGACGCCTCTGCGTTTCTGCAGGCTCCTCTATCTTTAGAGTATCCTGCACTGCGGTGATAAGGTCACCAATCAGAGCCTTATCGCATGGTGACCCAGACTGTCCGACCGGCCACGGTCCGCATCCTCTGATATGTCAGAACTAGGGCCATGAGCCGTAGCTGGGCCCGGCTCTGCATCAGAGTTGTCCCCAGAAGATGGCGGGGGGAGGAGGCACCTTTTACCCCCCCCCGTCTTTCCACGCGCCGCTTCCACCTTGGCAACAACCAGGACGACGACCTAGCGTCTACTGACACAGCAGGTGCACAAGCACTAGATGCCAATTCAGGTGTATCAGTGGGAGAAGCGTCTGCTTCTGATGCCATGCTGACCCACGCACCTGACACAAGGACTCCAGTTCAAGGTACCAACAGCCCACCCTCCTAGCTGTCACAGACACAAGGGGCTCCCCCCTAAAGGACTCACCACCCTTGAACAGTCGTACGGCTGCCGTCCACTTCCTAGTAGAGCCGCTTCCTTGTCAGCTATCAGTCTGACCACTCTGCAGCGTGTCTCTGTAGGCGTGCGCCGTTTAAATGCTATTTGATCGGCGTGGACCATGAGAAAATGACCGCCGAGCGGCAGCTAGAGGCCAAACATAAGGGATGAAGTTACCGCTCAGATGTACTCGATTGATCTTTCACTCCTATCCCAAGCCACGGGTGCAGACAATGCATACGATAATGCGAAACTAGAAAGATTCTTGGAGAGCTGCACTCCGAACAACGGTTCCTTTATTAAAAGATGACAAAAATCCATGCCACAGCAAAATACAAGCAGACAATCTGACGCGTTTCACACCGTAGGTTCAGTGCTTACTCATAGCTATGAGTAAGCACTGAACCTACGGTGTGAAACGCGTCAGCTTGTCTGCTTGTATTTTGCTGTGGCGTGGATTTTTGTGATTTTTTAATAAAGGAACCGTTGTTCGGAGTGCAGCTGTCCAAGAATCTCTTCCTAGTTTCGCATTATAGAGGCCAAACATAGCGGACCACAAAAAGACATGGCCGCCAGCGCAGAAGAGGCCAAACACAGCATGGATCACAAGAAAAATGGGCGCCGAGCGGCTAACAGAGGCCAAACATAGCAGGGTCCACAAGAACATGGCCGCCACGCAGATAGAGGCCAAACAGCATGGATCACCAGCAAAATGGTCGCCGACAGCATGGAGCAGAACACACAGGTAAGCAAACTTTTTTCTTGGCAGCTCATAACATTTATCTAGCGGACGTACATGCACAGTTCCCACACAGGTAGAGCCCCCCCAGGTGAACCCCCACCCCAGCAGCCAGCCTAGCGAGGAAGGAAGGGAAGGATAGAACCTCTTACTCACCTCTCCAGGAATGCCCAGCTATGTCCTCCTGCCGAAGCAGGGGCTTACTACTTACCATTCCTGCGTGGATTGTGCTGGAGGCATCCCAGACAGACCCTCTAACGCATGGTGATGAGGTGACTGTCGGCCCGGCTGCTGCGACTTGGCCCTATAGACCGGTCATATGCATGCCCTGGAGCGTATAGCTCATGGCCACCCGTAGAGCGACGGGCATGTCGTGGACAGCCCAGCGCGTAGCTGCGGTCGGCACACGCTCGATGGCCGAAACTGGGGAGACTACCAGGATCGGCAGTTGATCGAAGATCACAGGAACAAAAATAAAAATTAAATTTCAATCTGGAATAAAAAACCTCCAGGCCTATGGGCCCGAAGGGAGCCACGTCTTCTCCTTAGCTAGGCAGAAAAAAACTGATCTGCTTAGTGCAGGCTAAGGGGATATAGCCAGTAGGACCGCCCCCTGGGCGGGGCTGTTCAGCTTTGAAGTTAACACTTTCTGCCTAGTCACTCCTGAAGCAAGGCCAATACCCACTTTGTCAAGATTAAGGCTGTGTCCGTCCATGAACAAAAGAAAAATCCATCTTTCACATTCAAAAAGGGCCAGATCTCTCAGGGACCTTTTGGTCTCAAGTGAATTTAACAGCTCTGGTAGACTGTGTCCATGCAAATATCCAGGTACATTCACTTGTGGAGGATGCAAGTACTGCCGCTTCATCAACACCTCTCAGAACATAATCCTGCCCAATGGGGATCGTTATGTACCCAGACACTATGCAAACTGCCAGACAGAAGGTGTTGTGTATCTTCTCCTGTGTGAATGCTTTTACGTAGTGTGACAGCAGGAAGGTAAAGTCACCTGGTTGCATCCAGGGGGGTAGATATATTTCGCCCAGATTCAGGCTTTACGCCGACTTATACAACTAGGTGGAGAGTTGTATAAGGCTAGTGGGCTCATGTATGACTCATACCTCTAGGGAGAGTGTGGGGCGTCGTACAGACAGGGAGTTGATGAGGCCAGGTGAAGCTTGTCAGCTCATTTAGGCCTCTATAAAAACTCCCAGCTTCATTAGATGTTAGCTCATGCCTGGAACCAGACCTGTGTGGACTGTCTAGGGAGAGTGAACCCCTGTGCGGTGAGGCAAAGCCTGTGTGGCTATTTGTTTGGACTTTTACTAAACCAGGGACTTAGGGACTAGGACAGCACTAGGCTGATCCCAGTTGTTAGTTAGGAAACCTGTATGTTTAGTCAGAGGTCAACTTGACCAGGATTTATTTTGGTTATGTTTTCTTTTGCTTTGCTGTGTTTTGTCACTGTAAATAGAAAATAAACCGCACCTTTTTGATTTTTGAAAACCACAACCTCCGTTTGCTGGGCCTGTTTTTGTGTGGGGAGCCCATCCCGGGGGTCACACACACCCGCTGCCGAGCTAACCCCCTCACAGTAGGAAAGACCATATAACAGTTCTGGCAGCGTGCATATCGTCACATTCTATCCATGATGGCCTGCAATCTGAGTCTTCCACTGGGCAGGCATGTGACGGATATTCATGACGGCCACTTTCCTAAAATATCCTTCATTATCCTGGATAAAATACACCCAGGGATGAGAGGAGGGGACACCAACAAACTGTTATTACAATCAGAACAGAGGTGGATTTTCCATTTAAATGGGTCTATATCTTATAGGCCGTTCCTGAAGGGTTTTTCATCGGGTGGCTCGGAATGGGAACCCAACCGCCTAACATTTTCAAAAAGCTTATCTGTTTACCAGTTATGCTTTGCCTTAGGCACAGATGAAGATCGTCTTTATCTGGCCCCAAAATTATAATAATGGAATTTCTCCCATCTCCTGATAGATTATTACTAGGGGATGAATAAATGGTAGTGCCTCTTATAGAGGGGTGTGCAGAACAATATGTTCAAATCCTGTGGCTAATTGATATTTGTATTGTATTTTTTATCTGTGTTTATTTCATTTGGATGTGGAAGAATCTTTTTCCTTTTGTTTCCCCGCAATTACCTGATTCCCTATGGTCTGTTATTCCACCAATATTGTATTCCACATCAAGCGAGCACCATGTTCCTGAATGTCCTTTCATGTTTAATACCATAATGTGCGACTATTCCTACAAGCACTGCAGCTTTACATATTGATCTTGCATTTATTATTTGATCATTGGCTCCCGCTTTTCAACTGTTGGCCTTCAGGGACTGTGCCACCCTTTACCTTACCCGCCCTGCATCTTTCACTCGGCGCAGGGAGGGCCACTCTGCGTCTCTGACACATTCAGCCCTCATTTCCGGCTTGGTCACGTGGCCTTGGTCTCCATGGCTACCGCCGTTAGCCGTCCCTGCGCCGCAAGACTTTGACGCGCGACGCCGTCACCCAGCGTCACTCCCCGCTACCAGTTTGCAGGGGAGTGACGCACTCATGTCCAGACGTCCTCCTTCCCGAGGCCATCTGTTGCAGTTTCTCCTCTCTCCGGACGGATCACGTGAGGCGAGGCGCCGCCGAACTCTGAGGGCGTTCCCATGGCCCGCCCCACATGACTCCCCACCCCACTCACCTGTCTAATTGGTTCTATCCACTAGGACCTACAGTATTAAAAACAGAGACCCCCCAGCCATTTCACTCCTGTCAGCAGCTGAGCCACACCAAGAACAATCCTTGGTCCAGCTAGGTAAGCCTATATACCTACGCTATTCTGTGTTGGGTTTACTGGGTATGTAAGGAAATTTAAATCCTTCATTCCCCCCTCACTTTCTTTCCTTCTCAAATACTTTTCCATGTAGAACTTCAATAGGAATTCCTGCTGCTAGCACCAAGGTGTTGCCTTTTGGTACAGTCAGGTAAGCCAATACCCTGCTATCTTGGTGAACCATATGGATAGTGTAAGGCACACTCATACCCCTCTTGATCATCTCTCTGTATATATTTTTTTCTATTTTAGAATCGCAACAGGCAATCTGTTGCTTATACTGAAAGGATCCAACTTATATCTGGTTGCCAAACACTTCTATCTCCACAGCGTGGCTTATTCTAGGACAGTGAGATCGCACTAGGTAGGGCTCTACACTATCTTTTGGCTTCCCTTAATACATTTACAAATAGGAGTTTAATGCTCTTTATTTTATATTTAGGGACGTGTGGGGTTCTCTGGCCTGCTCTGGTCATACATGCAGCCCATTTTTAGCTTTGGAGGTCTGTGGACGGTCCTCAATGCCCTTTGTGAAACTGCAGTGGCTGGGGGACTTACCACTTCCCAGGTTGTGTGGCTGCCCCCTCTTGGCCCCACTTGGATATGGGAGCCTCGTTCTGATCATCTTTTGACACACCGCTTTTTGTTTTTAAGACTTGCTACAGATGCTTGACTAACATGCATACTATGCGTTTATGGTTAGTATTATAATGATTTCATACATACAATATCTCAATATACATGGTTACGGTCACATGATGAACACTGAGGTGCATGGATTGCTCTTATAATTTTTTGTTTTCTTTCCCCTTCTGTTTCTTTCCTTTTTTCTGATACAGATACAATTGCTGTTTCAGTGCAACTACCTACCCCTGAAGAAGAGGTTCCACTCTTTTATAAACCTTGAAACGTTGGGTTCTTATCTGTCTGATGCATATCGACAGAGTTGGTTTATGTATTGTCACAACTTTTCTACAATTGTTCTGTGCATTGTGCTTTCTCTGTTCGCTGCCTCCAATTTTTTTTGATATGTCATGTATTTTAGTAGCAATTTTCTACTGTTTTTCAATAAAATGTTTATGAATAACTTCTTGGTATACAATTATATATGAGGTTACAGAGCCACCCAATTTAAAGTCTCACAAGAGGATCTGCACTCTGAGTGATTTTGTTCTACTTTGCTTTAGGGATGTGGGTTGGCTGACCTCTACATTCATACACGAGAGACACTATCTCCTCTAGATAAAAATCACAGATCGCCCCCATTACTAGTAAAAAAAAAAAAAAAACATAAAAAACTACCCCCTATTATATAGACGCTATAACTTTTGCACAAACCAATCAATATACGCTGATTGCAATTTTTTTTTACCAAAAATATGTAGAAGAATACATATCGGCCTAAACTGAGGAAAAAATGTGTTTTTTGGAAAAAAAATGTGGGATATTTATTATAGTAAAGAGTAAAAAAATATTGTTTCTTTTTCAAAATTGGCGCTTTTTTTTATAGTGCAAAAAATAAAAAAAACACAGAGGTGATCAAATACCACCAAAAGAAAGCTCTATTTATGAGAAAAAAAGGACGCAAAGTTTGTTTGGGTACAGCATAGCACGACTGCGCAACTGTCAGTTTAAGCGACGCAGTCCCGAATTGCAAAAAGTGCTCTGGTCAGGAAGGGGGTTAAACCTTTCCGGGCTTGAAGTGGAGGCCATACACGCTTCAAAAACCCGCTGACCGGTCGAGAGCCAAACCGTGTATGGGGCAGGCTGAATGTACCAAGTTGAGTGATCGATCAACTTGGGTACAACCAGCATGCCAGGTTTTACCTGCTGTAGCCGCTAGCAATAATCCCTGTATTCTCCAGTGCTTCCCCCTGCCCTCTACCACTGGGTGAAGACAATGGCTCGAAAGAGGAGAGCCCCTCATCAACACTGCCTGTATTGATGGGGGAATCAAGCAAATTTCTTTCCTGCAACCTATGGTTGCAGGGAAGCAATTTGCTCCTTGTATGGCCGGCCTTAGTCTTTTTTCAAGTCCACTTTTAACCCCTGATCTACAGGGTAAGGTAGAATAACTATAACAGCGCTTTAACTCAGGAAAATGAAAATTCCTGCTATGTTAAATCTAGGTGGACATGGTTAAAACCGCCTACAAATCTCTCTTTTAGAAGTCATAGCCCTTTCTTTTTATATATCTGTAATGGCAAATACAAGGCAGACAAGAGTAGAACACTTCTAGCGATGGGACAGTCCCTGTTGTCCCGTTGCAGTAATAATGATAAAGGCAGCAACTTGTAGAGTACACATTTCCTGCCACGCTAGTGATTTCTGGCATATTGCTCTACCATTTGACAAGACAGGCTGTAAAATGAGCTTAAAACCTACATAAAAATAACAGAGCGCCATCACCCTCTGCTCATCCCATGGAAGCAATTCAGCCGAATGTCTGTCTAGGCTGTAAATAAATCGCAGAGAGTAACTGAGGACACCGCTCTAAACTCTTCTCAGAGAACTTTGTATCCAGTCTTTCAAAGAAGAGGTGTACACTTTAATTTTCAACCTTAGGGAGACCTTAATTAACTAACTATTGACAAAAACACGCATATAAAGCCATTGCCTGAAGAGCATAATAATTAATGGGCTTTTGGTAACTACTTTATTATTTCCAACAGATAAGGTCTTCTGGCTTTTATCAAGGTTTTTCCGGTATTATTAATTCTTTGAGACAAAGCCTTAAGCAGGAATCTGAATATGTAGAGTCGGAGACAGAATCGCGGTAAAGTGTCTCCAAAACCAACCCATAATATTCAAAATATTGTAGCCAAAAATCATAAGTATAAGGCCTCACGCACACTGGATGTTTTTTGGACGTTTTTACAAACCCTTACATTGCATGGGAGATAAAACAGTTTTAAACGTTATTGCACTATGGAGTTTAATTTCTTTCCACATATACTGAGTAACGAGGAGGAGAAGTTGCTGTAAAGAGGCATCAGCATTTGGAGGTCTTTTCCAGCATACAGCAGTGAGGCTGTGAAAGCGCAACACCCCCTAGTGGGGAGAGCTCTCTGGTAAGAGTATATATATTACAAGAATACGGATGGGAGCACTTGCAAGTTTATTAAAGGGGTTGTAAAGGTTTGTTTTTTATTTTCTAAATAGGTTCCTTTAAGCTAGTGCATTGTTGGTTCACTTACCTTTTCCTTTGATTTACCTTCTAAATGTTTTTTTTCTTTGTCTGAATTTCTCACTTCCTGTTTCTCCTCACTAAACTTCACACCATGATCCGAGTGGTGTGGAGTCAGCCAGAACAGCTTACTGAACAGCTTACTGAGGAGGAACAGAAAGTGAGAAATTCAGACAAAGAAAGAAAACATTTAGAAGGGAAATCAAAGGAAAAGGTAAGTGAACCAACAATGCACTAGCTTAAAGGAACCTATTTAGAAAATAAAAAAACGAACCTTTACAACCCCTTTAACTCACCAGGCACCGAAAGGAAACAAGTCACCTGATTTGATTTTGAAGGACTATTTTGTTTTTGTTTTCTGTTCTTTTACAATTTTTTGTTGTTTATCGTTTTTTGGTTGTGTCATGGATTAGTATTTGAAGAATAACCCACCAACGTCTAGTGTACCGCATATGATTTTAAAATAGCACGTGTCACTTTGAATTGATTTTATGAATGTTTAATATCAACCACTGAAATGTATTGGTATGAGTCATTTCATACACTGATTCATTTGGGTCATAACAAACTTGCCAAACCACACTTTTAATAAAACTGCATTTTTTATTGAAGATTACCATCACTAAAATTCAACAGCACACGTCACTTTACACACTGGTTTGTGCTTTACATTATCACAGAGCAGTGCCACCACCACCACACCCAATTACATTTTTGTATGTAAATGTTCGCACAAGCATTACATGTGTAGATTGTAAAGACAACTTTCATGCAGGAGCTTGTTGTAAGCATTACCCAGCATAAATTCAAATGGCTTTGTGTGCATCAAGCCTAAATGTGAGGTATTTAATTCTCAAAGATCAAAACAGATTCTAGAGTAATAGTGGTCTGGCTCAAAATTAATACAGGGCCTCAAGTGCTTCCCCCCCCCCCCAACACTTCCAGAGGGCCACACCATAGCAGTGCATTTCATGCATTGAAGTTCATTGCATCAAGCTAGGCAGCCATTTAAAATGAATAGGCTGTAGCGCTCCCCAATGCAAGAAAATTTCAGTCCTGCTGCATCTTTTGCAGCATACCATAATGCACACTGATAAGAGTTAAAGTACACTAAGCCCAATCACTAGTGTCTGTGCCCACTATCATAACTCCCAACGTTGTTGCCAGCTGCAATAACAGCAACTCCCAGCACTGGTGTTAGTTGAGACAATAATAACTCCCTTGTTGGTTTTTAGTGGCTGCAATAATAATACCCCATCGGCGGTGTCAGTGGATGTAAAAATAACCCCCATCACTAATGTCAGTGGATGCAACAACAGCCCCCATCACTGCTATCAGCGGCCACAATAATAACCCCCAGAATTGATGTCAGAGTGAGAAACTGCAATAATAACCCCACCATTGCAGTCAGTGGACACAAAAACCCCTAGCACTAGTATCAGTGGATGAAACACCAACTTGCATCATTAGTGTCCGTGGACACAATAAACCCCAGCACAGGTGGAAGGACACAGTAATAACGCCCATCATCGATGTTCGTGGATGCAATATGTGCCAACAGCCACACAAAAAAAAAACTCAGCAGTGCTATTTAACACTCCCCTCCCGATGGTGGTTAGTGGCAGTATTTTTTAAATTTAGATTTTAGATTGAAAATGTTTAGATTCTATGCTTAAAAGGCAAAAAACATTCTGTGTGCAGCAGCAGCCCCCAATACCTACCTGAACCCCAATCATGATCCAGCAATGTGCAATTGAGTCTTGGCTAGCCTGGGTCTTCCCTCCTCATTGGTTAAGACCGCAGCGGTAGCCATTGGCTCACAGCCAGTAAGCCAAAGAGGAAAGCGTGGGGGCAGGGCCAAAACCATGGCTGTGTGGGAATAAACACACAGAGCGTCATCTAGGGAGAAAGCCTGCTAGGGTGCCTCCATAGCAAACTGCTTGCTCTGGAGGCACTTGGCGGGAGGGGCCTGGAGAGCCAGCGGTGGACCCAAGAAAATAAGGATCCACGTTGCTCTGTGCAAACTCACTGCACAGAACATGTATTGAAGGTTTATCATTTTAATTATATATATATATATATAAATATATATAGATATATTTATATATATATATATATATATATATATATATATATATATATATACATACACACACACACACACACACCTTCACAATCATGTTACCAATTCCCCTGCCCCCGCCCATCTTACTGGTGGTCAGTGGCAGTAATTAACCCCCTACCAAGCATACAGTTGCATGAAAGAGCCATATGCCGTTTCTTTCTAAAGAATATGGAACACCATATCAACTATGAAATCACATTTATCACCACATGTATATTTTGTTCAGTGGTGACAAATATGATAGCTTTGGGTACATTACCTCTACAGAAAAATTATATTGGCACTGAAAGAGTTAAGGCAATGCATCAAAAACCCATGCAACTGGCTGGTGCTTTAACAGAACCAGGCATATAATTTGCACGTGTGGGGCCAAGCTGTTCAACAGATCTGCCACACACAGCTGATTATACTGGCATGTTCTAAGACCCAGAGAAGGTTAGAAGGGAAACAGCAGTGCCTTATTGTCGTTCGCATAAAGCTATGGTTCCATGCGACTTGGCACAAAACGCACACAGGACAATTGTGAGCATTGTGGTGGGAGGATCATGTGCTTCCAAGCAGCTGCTCTGTGCTAATAGGGAGACGAATGCTAGCAGTTCTTCCATATTGTCAGCCATTGTGAAATCCAGCTGCCATGAGAAATTTGGAGCCAGGAAAGTAGGAGCACAAGCGTCAGGCATTTGTGGAGAAAGCGCCCTGTGGCTAGATTATATTTATAGAATAATATCCTGCAAGCTGTATTTAGCTTTGGTTCAAGGGTTCTGTTATCAACCTAACTTCAATCTCCAATCATTGCCATACATTTCTAACAATCACACTTGATTACTGTGTATGGCCACAAATTTTTGTTCACCACCTGCAGTATGGCCTGTCCTGCAAACACACAAATGTCCTTTTCCCCAGATCTACATTTGCTGACCAACAACACAAGAACATTTAATTGTTGAATTACAAGATGGTTTATATGAAAAGAGATACATTTCATATACAGTAAGTTATAAAAGTTTCAAAAACTGACCAACAGCTATAAGGTATTGTGACAGCAGGAAGGTAAAGTCACCTGGTTGCATCCAGGGGGGTAGATATATTTCTCCCAGATTCAGGCTTTATGCTGACTTATACAACTAGGGTGGAGAGTTGTATAAGCCCAGCTGAGGCTAGTAGGCTCATGGATGACTCGTACCTCTAGGGAGAGTGTGGGGCGTCGTACAGACAGGGAGTTGATGAGGCCAGCTGAAGCTTGTCAGCTCATTTAGGCCTCTATAAGAACTCCCAGATTCATTAGATGTTAGCTCATGCCTGGAACCAGACCTGTGTGGACTGTCTAGGGAGAGTGAACCCCTGTACGGTGAGACAAAGCCTGTGTGGCTATTTGCTTGGACATTTAAAACCAGGGACTTAGGGACTAGGACAGCACTAGGCTGATCCCAGTTGTTAGTTAGGAAACCTGTATGTTTAGTCAGAGGTCAACTTGACCAGGATTTATTTTGGTTATGTTTCTTTTGCTTTGCTGTGTTTTGTCACTGTAAATAGAAAATAAACCGCACCTTTTTTTGATTTTGAAAACCACAACCTCCGTTTGCTGGGCCTGTTTTGTG
Source organism: Rana muscosa (assembly GCA_029206835.1). NCBI lineage: Eukaryota > Metazoa > Chordata > Amphibia > Anura > Ranidae > Rana > Rana muscosa. The sequence goes on along the minus strand of CM055122.1, from coordinate 234,613,934 downwards.
TGGGGAGCCCATCCCGGGGGTCACACACACCCGCTGCCGAGCTAACCCCCTCACAGTATATAAAGTGAATCTGACATCCTGACTAGCAATAATGCTGAACCTTTAAAGCAACTCTATTGTAAAATTAAAATAAAATCTGTAGAATCGAAATACACATGTGTGCTGCTTACCCTGCTAAAAAATTTGTAATTCTGTTCAGGCACTCTTGTGATTAACCACCTGAAGGACCAGGCAGGTGACACTTCCTGGCTCAGTAACATGGATTAATTCTGCTCACTGGACAATGAATCAGTAGGGGGGGGGGGGGGTAACCCAGGAAGAAAGATATAAAGTGCAGTCGACCACCCTATACAGCCATAGAGGCACAAAAGGGGTTGGACGATCACAAGAAATTGTTCAATACTTACAAATATTTGGGCAGATAGAACAGCCCTGATACAAGTCTTTTGCTGCATTTGCCCATTAAGGGCCATATACATGGGCCGAATATTGGGCGTCATCAGCTAGTTCAATAGAAACTGTCCAACGTTCAACCTGTGTGTAATGCAGCCGGTCCAACAGGAGGCCTTCTGTCGAAGGAGTATGACTAAAAAAGGTCTGCCAATCGGCACCCGATCAGCATTCTCAGCCAATAGCTGAGAGCGCTGACTGGTGTGTTATGTCAGAACACAATAGCTCAGTGGGTGAGATTGCTGTACTAACATTGGATAGTTAGTACAGTGGCTCCTGCCAAGCTATTCAGCAGGGTTGAACGAAAAAACTGTTAGTGTGTACCAATCTTTAAAGCAGAACTTTCATTTTGTAAAGAGTTAAACTGGCCACGCATGGATCGAAATTCGGCTGGTTTACCAGGGACAGGCTGAATTTATATCCACGTGTGGCCATCGCCCATTCAACAGAAGTTAATTGTTAGATCGATTACAGCTGGTCTGTTCAACAGAAAACGTTTGTTGATTAACGGCTGCAGCCAGTCAGTAGCAGCTGCTGATTACTGTGTTTTGACAGCAGAGTCCCCAGCAGTCCCGCTCTCATAATACAGCATCCCAGCGGGGAGGATTCCTTCATCCACTTCGTTTGTGAGGATGGAGGAATCTCAATCGGAAAAAAAAATAAATAAGCATGGCCAGCTTAAAGGGATTGTAAAGTCAGAAGGTTTTTTATCTTAATGCATTCTATGCATTAGGACAAAAAGTCTTCTGAGTGCAGCAGCCCCCCTCAGCCCCCCAAACACTTACCCGAGTCCCTCTCTGTCCAGCGATGTCCATGAGTGTCTCAGCTATTCCAGATTTTCCTTACTGATTGGCTGAGACACAGCAGCAGCGCCATTAGCTCCCGCTGCTGTCAAAGTCAGCTAGCAAATCAGGCGAGAGAGAGGGGTGGGGCTGGGTCAGGGCTCCGTGTCTTAATGGACACAAGGAGCTGTGACTCAACTCGGGGGCCCCCATAGCAAGCTGCTTACTGTGGGGGCACTGAACAGGGGGGAGGGGCCAGGAGCACCAAAGAGGGACCTGAGAAGAGGAGGATTCGGGCTGCTCTGTGCAAGTTCACTGCAACAGATGGTAAGTATAATAGGATTTTTATAACAGCTTACCTGTAAAATCCTTTTCTTGGAGTACACCACGGGACACAGAGCTAGTCATTACATAATGGGTTAAGGGTCACCAGCGGTGATTGGACACTGGCACAACCAATGGAAGACAGTTCCCCTCCATATAACCCCTCCCATCAGGGAAGTACCTCAGTTTTGTAGCAAAGCAGTAAGGTTCCCATAAGAAGGGTGGGACCTCTGTGTCCCGTGGTGTACTCCAAGAAAAGGATTTTACAGGTAAGCTGTTATAAAAATCCTATTTTCTTTATCGTACACCACGGGACACAGAGCTAGTCATTACATAATGGGACGTCCCAGAGCAATGCTCATATGAAGGGGGGGAGACACAGATCAAACCGACCGCTTGCGGACCAGAAGCCCTATACTGCTGCCTGCAGCACACTTCGCCCGAAGGCGGAATCCTCATGTCCTTTCACATCTATTTGATAGAATTTGGAAAATGTATGGACTGAGGACCAAGTTGCAGCCTTACAGATCTGAGCCATCGAAGCCTGGTGGTGCACTGCCCATGAAGCACTTATCGCCCTGGTAGAGTGCGCCTTAACAGGAAAAGGAGGAGTCCTGTTCTTTAAACCATAAGCTTGAACAATTACTTGTCTAATCCACCTGGAAATGGTGGATTTTGATACCGCTTGGCCCTTCTTGGGACCATCTGGTAAAATAAACAAAACATCTGTTTTACGTATCTGAGCGGTTGCTTGCAGATACACCCTTACCGCTCTCACTAGATCTAGAGAGTGTAATAATTTTTCCCCCGCCGTCCGCGGGTTTGGAAAAAAGGAAAGCAGAACAATGTCTTGATTCAAGTGAAAAGCCGACACCACCTTAGGCAGAAAAGCCGGATGGGGTCGTAGTACGATCTTGTCCTTGTGACAAATTAGATAAGGCTCTTTACAAGAAAGAGCTGCTAGCTCTGATACTCTCCTAGCAGAAGCTATAGCAATCAGAAAGGCCAATTTCCTACTTAATATAATTAAAGGAATATGGCGAATAGGTTCAAAAGGTTGCTTTTGCAACACTGACAATACCAAATTCAAATCCCATGGACACAAGGGAGACCTGACTGGAGGATTTATCCTCAGTACCCCCTGAATGAATGTCCGAACTAGGGAGTGAGATGCCAATGGTCTCTGAAAGAAGACTGATAGAGCCGATATTTGCCCTTTGATGGTGCTAAGGGCTAATTTCATATCCACTCCTAACTGGCAAAAAGCAAGAATCCTACTTATTTCATATTTCAGAGGATTCCAACTTCTGGATTCACACCAGGAAACGTATGCTTTCCAGACTCTATGATAGATGAGTCTGGAGGCTGGCTTTCTAGCATTAATGAGCGTAGAAAGAACCAGGCCAGAGACCCCTCTCTTTTTCAAAATGTGGGTCTCAGCAGCCAGGCCGTCAAATTTAGCCTTTGTAAGGAAGGGTGGAATACTGGACCCTGTGACAACAGGTCGTGTCGAAGTGGAAGCTTCCAGGGCCTTCCTATCGCCATTTTTACGATCTCGGCATACCAAGGCCTCCTGGGCCAGTTTGGGGCCACTAGGATTACTGGTATTCCCTCCTCCTTGATCCTGCGAAGCAGTCTTTGTAGAAGAGGGATCGGAGGGAATGCATAGATCAGTGAGAACTGATTCCATGGAGTTATTAGAGCGTCTGTCCCGTAGGCTAGAGGATCTCTCGTTCTGGACACAAAGTTGTCCAATTTCTTGTTGAACCTGGAAGCTAGCAGGTCTACATCTGGGTTTCCCCATCTCAGACATATGGCCTGAAAGATCTCTGGGTGAAGAGACCACTCTCCTGGTAGCAGCTGCTGACGACTCAGGTAGTCTGCTTGCCAGTTTTCTATCCCTGGAATGAAGATTGCAGAGATGCAAGGTACATGCTCTTCTGCCCATGCCAAGATCCGGTTCACCTCTCTTTGGGCTGCCCGACTGTGGGTGCCTCCTTGGTGATTGATGTAAGCTACTGCCGTAGCATTGTCGGATTGAACCCGAACTGGGTAGCCCTGTAACCTGTATGTCCAGGTTTTGAGGGCTAGATATACCGCCCGGATCTCTAGCACATTGATGGGCAGGATCCCCTGAGTCTTGGCCCAGGTTCCCTGGGTAGAAGCCTCCTCGAATACTGCACCCCAGCCCGATAGGCTGGCATCCGTAGATACCACCTTCCAGGCCACTGGGAAGAAGGACTTTCCCTTCCGTAAATTCCTGGCTTTTAGCCACCAATTGAAGCTGTGGCGTACTTGTGAGGACAGGCGCATGGGTATATCCAGAGTTTGGCTCTTCCTGTTCCAGGAGGCTAAAATATTGCCTTGAAGTAGTCTCGAATGAAACTGGGCGTAAGGGACCGCCTCGAAGGAGGCTACCATCTTTCCCAATAGTCTCATGCAAAGGCGAATAGACGGCCTCTTGTTTGCTTTGACCTTGTGGATCAGGTCTTTCAGAGACTGTATCTTTGGCTCTGGCAGGTATACCCTGTTTTGGGCTGTATCTATGATCATACCCAGGTACACTATCCTTCTTTGGGCCTGGAGAGAGGATTTTTGTAAGTTTATAATCCATCCTAAATGCTCCAGGTATCCTACTGTAGTGTCTACAGCGTGATCCAATCCCTCCTTTGACTGATCTATTAATAGTAGATCGTCTAGATAGGCTGTTACCGCAATGCCCCGTGTTCTTAGGTTTGCTAACAGAGGAGCTAGCACCTTTGTGAATACTCTGGGCGCGGTGGCTACACCAAATGGCAGGGCCACAAATTGAAAGTGGCGATCTTCTACCGCAAACCTTAGGAATCTTTGGTGAGCGGGGAGGATTGTTATGTGTAGATATGCGTCTTTGATATCTATGGACGCAATGAATTCTCCGCCTTTTAAAGTAGCGACCACGGATCGAATCGTTTCCATTCGAAAATGGCGAACGTTCAGAAACTGGTTTAGATTTTTTAGATCCAGGATGGGTCTGACTTCTCCGTTCGGTTTTGGAATCACAAAGAGGTTTGAGTAAAAACCTGAACCTTGCTCCTTTTGGGGTACCTCTGTAACCACACCTTGAGCTATTAAGTGATTCAAACCTTTGAAGAAGGATCCTCTTTTTTGTGGATCCTTGGAGAGTCTTGAACTTCGGAATTGAGAAGATGGGATCTCTCGAAATTCCAGTCTGTACCCTGAGGATATTGTGGATACCACCCATTTGTCCTGGGTTTCTGTCCGCCAAGTCGCTGAGAACTAACGAAGCCTTCCCCCCACTCGGCCGAGCGGGGGCGCGCCTTCAATGAGAGGTTTTGGGGGCTTGCTTATTAGCTCTTGAACCCCACGGCTTCTTGTTCTTCTGAGCCTGTTCTTTGGCTTTTTTGGGCGCCTGAAAAGGCCGTCGCCACTGGCTGGAGTCAGATTTCCCGGGAGCTGGGGAGAGAGTGTGTTTAAAACAAGGTCTCTTGTTTTTCTTTCTCTCAGGTAAAAGTGTCGTTTTACCACTTGATATCTTTTGGATATATCTTTCTAAATCTTCCCCAAAAAGGCGTTTGCCATGGAACGGGAAACTTGCCAACAACTTTTTGCATGGGGCTTCCGCTGACCAATGCTTAAGCCAAAGTACTCTGCGCATCTGTACCAGCTGGAGTGTAAGGCGTGATGCCTGTATGATAGAATCTCTCATGGCATCCACTGTGAAGCATAAGGCTTTAGGCAAATTCTCCCAATTTTTAGCCTGCTCTGAAGGCAGCTCCTTCAGCCCCTGCTTTACCTGTTGGCTGACGACCTGACACATACCGACTGCTGCTACTGCAGGTTGGATAATTGAGCCGGCCAAAAGGAAGGAGGATTTCAGTAAGGATTCCAACTTCTTCTCAGAAGGATCTTTAAACACTTGTACATTATCCACTGGACATGTCAGGTTTTTATTTACACAAGAAATAGCCGCATCTACCGTAGGCAGGCTCCATTTCTTTAAAAAATTTTCCTCCATAGGATAAAGAATGTTAAACTTTTTTGGAGGTGAAAAACGCTTATCTGGATGTTGCCAGTCTGCGTACAATAGATCCTCTAGTAACGGATGAACCGGGAAGGAGCATGCACCTTGCAGGGATCTTAATGATCCTAGGGAGGAGACAGGTGATTCTGTTACCTCCAAAGAGGGTAACCTAAATGCAGCTCGCACGGCTCCTGCATAGCATTGCACCTGTGACTTTAAAATCTGGGATACCGAAAAAGGCTCATCCGATATCCCTGATCCGTCTGACTCCTCATCCTCTGCTGATGTAGCCTCCTCCTCATCCTCCTCCTCCTCAGGTACTTCTGAAGGGAGGTCCAATACTGGAGGAGATCTGCTTCGCTTATTGTCCTTTTTAGAGGATTCAGCGATTAAAGTAGCAATTTTCTCCTCCAGATTATTTAGGGCAGCTGATAAAGTGTCCTCAGTGACATATGCAGGCCCAGGCTTCACTGGGGAAGCCGCCATACCTGACAGGTAATGGCTCATCCTGTACAGGTGCTTTTGGCAACACAGGAGAGGAAGGTACCGAGTCAGCACAGCTAGAGCCCCCTGTCTCAGGCGGCGGTGCTCTTATCTCTTTTTGTCTGCATTACTTCCCCTGGAAGACTTACTGTTTAGACAAAATACAAGGTACCTAAATGCATATACTACCGTGTTCAGTTTAGCAAATACATTAAGTATGCAACTTTTAACACATAACTATGCATAACATGGATGTCTTCTAGGAAGTACCCAATCCAACCACATGGAGTCTTACGTCCCTGTATAGCTGCTGTGTTTCTCTGCCAGGAACAAGAGAACTAACGAGCTTGCTTGCTGCTGCAGTGCTTTTTACACTGACAGTCTTTTAAATTTGGCGCCGTTTCTGTGCCTGCGCGCGCCACGTGCCCGCGCACGCCTCGCCCCCCCCCCCTCCGATAAAGCGCGCTCCCGCGCGCGGCCTTTAGCGCTATGGTGGTGGCCATAGTGAGAGAGGACTCTCATCAGCCCCTGTCCCCACTTACCTGCATCTGCAGGTGTCTGTATCGGCCACCGAAAGGAGGAGCGGGGTGCTCAAGCAAGCTCAGCAGCGGAGGTGACGAGCAGTGTACTTCGCCGAAGCCGACACTGAACAGAGTGAGGTGAGTATATTCAGCTCTTTACTCCCCCCAGTGGTGGAAAAAAAGAAGACATCCACTTTTTGAAAAAGGTCCCAACCTAGTTATGGACCTTCTAATCTCACCTTATCCACGCCGCAGGTTTTTCTGCTGAAAGTTTTCAGACAGATACCAAACTTCACCCTTCACGGTGGGCTATGTGTGCCAACCTTCAGGGATATGGGTTCCTATTTAAAGGATACCTCTCCCCTGGGCCTTGTACAAGACTCTTACCAGGACTTTATAGCGAAATAGCGAAAGTGCTGGATCTTAGAGCCCAGTCCTCCGAAGAGAGACATTACAGGCGACGCCTCATGGATGAGGCCCGGATCCCATCCAGATTCAGCTCATTTGTAGGCGTCTTGGATGGATCCGAAAGCATAGCTCTTTTACCCCCAGAGGGTCTCTTTGGTAGAGCTTTCCTTTAGCACCTCCTAACGCGTCCAACACCTTTCGACACTGGCGAAAAAACTGAGGTACTTCCCTGATGGGAGGGGTTATATGGAGAGGAACTGTCTTCCATTGGTTGTGCCAGTGTCCAATCACCGCTGGTGACCCTTAACCCATTATGTAATGACTAGCTCTGTGTCCCGTGGTGTACGATAAAGAAAACATGTTTATTGCATTTATAGGAGAGAAAAAAAAACAAGACTTTACAATCGCTTTAAAGGGAGAGTAATAATTTGTGCGTGTCTCACTGGGGAATTTTTCCATCAATTTCCATCCCATAGCCAAAGTGAGAGGAAATTCCTCCAAAGTGAGTAAATTACCAGTTGTCCCAAGGGCCAGCATAACTAGTGTCCCCATTGGAAGGTTTCGCCTCTATTCCTGTTTTGGGTACATTCAAAAATTTGGGATTTTCTTTCACTTAACTAACGGTAAAAAGAACAGAGAGGACACAGACAGCCATAAAAACATGACAGGCGTTCTAATCCTTCTCCGCTCTATCCAAAACTAAAAAAAGGTTTGCCTTTAGTTATACTTTATACAGAACGCACCTAAATTGCATATTTTGCACTGCTTATTTTCAGGGATACAGCTCCAGGAGTTCAAAGAGCAATTACAACTTTCTACATTCAATCTGTCTATCCACAGGCCTGTGTTCTTGCCTCACTTAAAGTATTTATTGTAAAGCCATTCTAAAACAGGAAGGCCACTTTCACACTGAGGTGTTTTACAGGCGTTTTAGCGCTAAAAATAGTACCTGTAAAGCGCCTCTCCTGTCACTCCAGTGTGAAAGCCAGGGGACGCTAGAAAAAGTCCTGCAAGCAACATCTTTGGGGCGGTGTATACACCGCTCCTCCACTGCCCCTGTCCACTGAAATGAATGGGTAGCACTGCCAAAGCGCCTGCAAAGAGCTTCGGCAGCAGCGATACATGAGCGGTCTATAAAAGCGCCCTGTTAGCGGCCGAAAAAAGGCTGCTAAAACGACGGTAAAGCGCCGCTAAAACTAGCAGCGCTTTACCGCCGACGCTTTCAATGTCCCAGTGTGAAAGTGGCTGAAGTTCAGTGTAGATTAAGCCTAGGTTCACACTAACAGTGGGATTGAAATTGTGAAATTGTGCGAGTTCAGCTGAACTTGTATAATTTCATACCCGCATGTCTGTCCAACTTCGGGAGCGATTTCAGAGACATCTATGTGGGTTCCTGCACGAATGTCTATACAAATCAAACCCCGAAGTCACCAAAAGTAGTACAGAAAGTACTTTTGGGAATGGGCAAAGGTGCCGCAAAGTCAGCGTCGCACCGATTCGGACGTTGCAATTGACAGCAATAGCCGCAGATTTGGCATGCAATTTGACATGTCAAATCGCATCAATGTGAACCTAGGCTCATTGCTGGAAAGCGTACATACCTCCTTGGTACTTTATTGCAAGGCTGTAACAACAGAAGGAAGGGTTTCTGTATATATGTGCTCACAAGATTACTAATGAGGCACTCCGTCATATGCTACTGGGGACAGCCCCCCGTTACCCCAAGTTGACTGTGCTCTTTAGCAGAGCCTTGATGAAAGGCAGCCTAATGGACGACACTCAACAGATTATCATCCAGCTACAATGGCGAGAACACACAGGAGCTGCACGTGTGTCTCTGAGCTTTCAAATACAGAATCCCCTCTGTCAATGTTCTCTGCTTGCGGAAAAGGTGAAAGAATTTTAATGTATAGGGAGTACTGAGGGGATCTAAGAAGCTGGGCATATAATGGAACTTTTCAAGCAGTTGAGGGGATGCAACAAAGCACGGGAGATCAGCAGATTTCAAAGCACATAAAACTCGGAGAAGATGAGGTCATGACGTGAACTGGAAGCAAGGGTAGTAAGGTACAAAGGAGGAAGAAGAGTGCTAGAACGGCACAGGTAGACGAATGATTGAATCCGCTCCCTGCAGAGACTCCATCCTGAGATGTGAAAGAAGGGTATTACATTCCTCTGTTTGAAACTAGACTGAAAAGGTGGGGCAGTGCACATTCTGTCTGCTATTACCACCTTCCGTCTTCTTACCGGAGAGATATCCTACTGAAAATAATACTAGACAAAATAGAAAAAAAAAAAAAAGCAAAGACAGTTTAAGGCTGCTCACTCTTAGAGTGTAAAGGCAAAACTTTTTCTGGTTCTGGATAGATAAAAATCTATCCAAAACTTAAAAAAATAAAAAATATTTTTTTACTCTCAAATAGTATAGGGAACGAATAAAACTGCTGTTGGGTATGTACAGCATTCTGGGACACTGTATAAGAGCTTTCCTCTTTTTATTGTGACAGCAGTATTTCCACACAAGAATAGAGGGAAAAAAACTCAAACAGCAATATGTACATAATATTTAATTTTTACTTTAGAAGTGTAGAAGGTTGTAAACCCCCCCCCCCCCCCCCCCATCAGATATTCATTGCAGTCTGTGTTGCTAATTTCCACCTCCAGATGTCATAAGAACAGTTACGCACATTTCACACCATGTGCACATCAAAAGGTCCAGCCTGCACATTAAAAAAATACCTAGCATATTAAACAAAACAAAAAAAAAATAAGATAGAAGAAAAAGCAAAGCCCATCTGAACCCATTTAGGTGGGTTAAATACCTGCTTCTCTCCCACCACATATCTGTACCTTCCATAGACTTCAATGTCTTGTAGTGACAATATGACATTGTAGGAAGATCTAGTGTGTGTGTGGCAAGAGGAACAGGGATACACACACTCGTAAGTCTGCAATACTTACAGCTGCCAGGATATAGCAGCATTTCAAGACATGGGCCATCAGAGTTAAAGTTAAAGTGGTTGTAAACTCAAATGGTCCAGATAATGGAATACAGACAAGGCTGTTAAAGCTAACAGTGCAGGAGAGCTGTAATGACGGAGGCACGTATTCTGACCACTCTTTTAGGGCTCAGCAGCCATGGTAAACGTGGTCAGCTCTCAGAGGGGCAATCAGGACCAGGCAGGATCAACCAGGTACTGTAAAGCAGTGTTTCTCAACTCCAGTCCTCAAGGCGCCCCAACAGGTCATTTTTTTCAGGATTACCCTCAGATAAAATGGCTGTGGTAATTCTGGAAATGGTAAAACTGATCAAATCACCTATACAAAATAATGGAAAGCCTGAAAACATGACCTGTTGGGGCGCCTGGAGGACTGGAGTTGAGAAACACTGCTGTAGAGTTGCAGTCCCTGAACAACTGGAGGGGTCTCCAAACTATGGCTCTGTTCAGGCACTGCAATTCCCATCATGCCTAGTCATGTCTGTGAATGTCAGTTTTGCAAAGCCTCATGGGATGTGTGGTTCCGCAAAAGCTGGAATGCCGAAGTTTGGAGATCCCTGCTGTAGAGGATAGAAAGGGGCAATTGCAAAAGCACAATGCTACAGCTTGTACCTTAAAGGGACAGGAGCATCATCTTTTTTTTTTGGGGGGGGGGGGTTTGGGTAACAATCACTTTAAGCATAGATTTGCTTATTATACAAGGCTGGCCATCTTTTATAAGTGACCCGATGGCGACAGTCATTAAGCCCAAAAAAACAGGCGTCCCTATCCTATTGACTGTGATAAAGAGAGAAATTAAACCGAAGCAGATACAAAAAAGGCAGAAAAAAAAACTGATATAAACGCACTTCCAAAGCACAGAAGCAGATGGTAAAAACTGGCAAAAAAGAGAGAAAAAAAAAAAAGCTCTCATTCATTCAGAACCGACAGATGCGAGAAGTTTAAAATATTGCTGCTTTAGGATACACAAAGACTGTCAGCCCAGATTGTGAGTTTGGGCCAGTCTATCAGTTATTAATGATCTTGAAGAACAGAAGTCCTAGAACACAGTTGTGAAGGGGAAAAATTGTGTGACAGACATGGTGCTATGTGGGCTGCCAGTCTCCTTAGAGATGGAATAGAAATTTGAAACAAGTTCTGCTGTAGGAAGGGTGGCAGATCGAAAAAAAATAATAATTTTCTTACTAAAGATTCAACAAATGGGCAAATCAGGCAAAAGGGTTAAACCATCGCTTATTTTGTTTGGACATATAGTTTCATTTCAGAATAAGACCTCCTACATAGGGCACTTTTTTTAAGAGCGCATAATGCTTTATATTTCCCTACTAGTCTTTAATCTTGTTTGGGATCTTTGCAATCTGCAATCAGCGCAATTATCTTAAAAGCAGGTTCATAGAAGAGCAGGGTTATAGGACTGTCATCAAATGGAAATGCGGCTGCTTAGTATTAGTGCACAATTAAACTATTTATCAGCTCTATTATTCAAAATAAATGACATGGGTTTATCAGGGAGATTAAAAAAAAATGTATATTGGTATGGTACTCTGGATACAGCTTAAGGTTTATTGAAGTTTCATCCATATAAATTTATAAAGTCAATAATTTACCCACCAAAATAAGTGATATCAAATCTAACTTATGAAGCATAAGTGGTATAATTTTCAATAGCAGGCTATTAATTTTCATCTCAAAAGGGCACCAAACAGGGTTGTCCCCTGTCCCCCCTATGATTTGTTCTCTCTGGAGCCCTTTCTACAACATATCAGAGGCAACGTGTCCATCTGCGTCATTGAAGCCGGAAAAAACCAACACAAAGGAGCAGCGTACGCTGACGACATTTTATATTACTGAGCCTATTACCTCCTTACCCTCCTTGTTACAGGAGTTGAAATGCTATAGTAGCTTGTCAAAGTTCAAGGTCAACTTACAAAATTCAGAGGCCTTAAATGTCTCCTCAACAGACGTTCCCAGAGCGAGCTTGCGTCCTTTTTTCCCGTTCAAGTGGGCTGCCCATTCGATTCAATATCTGGGAACGAAAATGCCTGTGAACCTAAATTACATTCTTCCCCTCAACTACCAGCCTTTTCTGTCAACGTTAACCTCGGACCTTAAAAAAAAAAGGACTCTCTGGCCCTTTTCTGGTTTGGCTGCTGTAACATATTTAAGATGAACGCGATGCCCAGACTCCTGTACTTATTGCAGGTAAAAATACCTCAGACCTTTTTTCACGTGGTACATTTGTTATTTATCAAATTCATCTGGCAAGGTAAACATCCACGCCTTAGGAGAGCGTAATTGTTACGACCTAAGCTGAAGGGCAGTGTGGGTTTCCCGGATCCGGCCCTGTATTATACTGCGGTGCATATGACCTGGGTTGTGGACTGCTGACGACACAGTCACCCAAAATTCTGGATATCGCTGGAACAGGAGACCGCCCAGGCTCTGCTTCCTGGCTTACCTTGGCCATGGAAAAAATCACATTACCCATTTAACTACTCATTCGTTGATTGGCCCAGTGCTGTGTCTTGGCCTAAGCCGACAAGGCCTAGGGCGGCACTTTGCGGGGGCGGCAAAAAAAACGTCCCCGCGCACGAAACCCCCCCCCCCCCCGAGCCGTCCTCCCGCTCATTTCCATTTTCCCGTGGCCGCCTCCCGCTTACATAGCTTTGCGCGGCCGCCTCCCGCTGGAATACAGCCTCCCGAGTGCCATCATGGAGTAGTACTAGTATGTATGTATGCTTCCTGTGGCCGCCCCCCACTCATACATACATAGCTTCCCGCGGCCGCCTTCGCTCAGATACAGCCTCCCAAGACCGAGTGCTATCATGGATGGGTAAGTATGTATTATGGATGCTTCCCGCTGTCGCCCCCCGCTCATAATGTATGAGCGGGAGCGGCCGCGGGAAGCATCCATAATATATACTTACCCATCCATGATGGCACTCGGTCTCGGGAGGCTGTATCTGAGCGAAGACAGCCGCGGGAAGCTATCAGCTGTGTAGGAGTCATACATAGCTGATAGCTTCCCGCGGCCGCCTTCGCTCAGATCAGATACAGCCTCCCGAGACGGAGTGCTATCCCGTCATGGGCAGTATGGGCGCTTGGCTGGAGGGGGGGAAGGAGCGACTGCCGCCCCCACAAATGACTGTCACTACTAGATACCCGGCCGGTGAACATAGTGTAACTGGTGGAGATGGAGCATTTTGCTCCGCCTACCCACCTCTGTGCCGCATCATGGCACCTGCTTTCCAGCTCGGGGCGGGGACGGGTTTCTCCGTAACCAGAGGAGGAGGAGCGAGAGAGAGAGGAGGACGACGGCGGGAACCCTCACCTCAAGACAGCAGGTACAAAATTGATGAGGCATATATAAAGCTGCCTGGGTAAACAAGTTTTTAAATTGGTCCTGTTATAATCCATCTATAATAGATAGATTATAACAGGACCAATTTAAAAACTTGTTTACCCAGGCAGCTTTAGCAACAAGTATTACTAGCAGTCGCCACTGTGCCATCAATTGTCGCCACTGTGCCATCAATTGCCAACACCGTGCCATCAATTGCCAACACCGTGCCATCAATTGCCAACACCGTGCCATCAATTGCCAACACCGTGCCATCAATTGTCAACACCGTGCCATCAAACGCAGCCACTGTGCCATCAATTATCGCCACTGTGCCATCAAACACAGCCACTGTGCCCATCAAATGCAGCCACTGTGCCATCAAATGCAGCCACTGTGCCATCAAATGCAGCCACTGTGCCATCAATTGTCGCCACTGTGCCATCAATTGTCGCCACTGTGCCATCAATTGTCGCCACTGTGCCATCAAACATAGAAACGTGCGTGCTAATTCAGAGAGGAAAAGGTGGAGCTCTAAAAAGAAAAGGTGGAGCCTAAAGTGGAAGGGGTGTGGTTTACAAATGGCAGGGCGGGTCTTAAAAAGGAAAGGGCGTGTCCTTGTCAGGAAGGGTGGGCCGTATTTAAATTAAGGGTGCATGAGTTTAGTCAGGCCTAGGGCAGCACAAAACCTAAATACACCACTGGAATGGCCTCCATTTTAGCGGAACTGGACAGGTTTTTCTTACTATGTTCACTGAGCAGTTTTCCATCCCCAATGACTCCGATTTTAGGTCACCCAGGGTTCATACCCGGTCTCACTGATCCAACTTTTCTTTCGCAAAGCTCACAGGGACTTCTGAGGGCCTCTCAGCTCTTACGATCATCCAGTTGGATATCTACAGAGACTTTGCCCTCTGGATGGGCTCCTCTTAAACTGGATTACTGGAGGACTATTCAATTGTCGCACTCTCGGATTGTTGCCTAAACCTGCCCTTTTTACCCGTAAGCTCCACTCTTTCGAGGAACTTTGCCTGGGAGAGGGCCCGATCTGGAGTTCCTTATCAACTTCTTATAAATCTCTGCTAGATCTCCATGCCACTGAAGAACCCCTGTCCTTAGCAAAATGGGAAAGAGACTTGCAAGATACCTTTACTGAATCCCAAAAAGAACACAATTTTTTGCGCAGATATTCTCCCTATGCAGTAAACATCAGGAGACCACGTACATAATTATGACGTGTTGTATAGAACCCCATCAGTTCTGGCAAAAATATTCCCTCAGACAGATCGCGGTTGGCCTTGTGGTCTCCATTCGGGTACCCTCCTACATATTTTTTGGGATTGTCCTATGCTTGCCACCTTCTGGCAACCAGTGCTTAAGCTAATACATAAATTCACAGACATTTCTTTATAAAATAACCCAGCTGCGGTGCTACTTAACCTTACTCCATTATCAAGGAAACGTTACCACAAATCTCTTCTCAAACATCTTCTTAATGCTGCACGGGCTTGCATTCCACCTCTATAGAAGCAACAGTTTGCCCCAACAGTGGCCCAGTGGCTCACAAGAGTAAAGAACGTAGAGCAAATGGAAGATCTGACCTCCGCTTTATGGGACAAGTCAGAGGAACATAAGTCCAGATGGTTTTACTGGGACCTCTTACGCCTCTCTGACGAATTCCTCCAATATACCTAAGATTGATTATCGGTGATCCTCACTGCTTGACTGATGCTAGTGACCCCCCCTACCACTTCCTCTAACATCCGCCCCCCCCCCTATTATTATTTTTTTATTTCTTTCTCCCTTTCCTTTCTATTTATTTTAAAATAAATAAAAAATATGGTGTGTACAGGCATGTGTTATCTACCCTGTTTAGACATCCCTCTACAACGTGATCGATTTTTTCCTGGCAATTTGGGGTTATGCCTCCTCAAACACGCTTGCCTTCAGCGCAACCCACTTAAAACTGAACTTCAGTCATTTTTTCAGCTTTCCATCTATTAAATCTTCTGCCCTTGTTGTTTTAACTTTGGATGGTAAAAATAAAAAAATTCTGCCAGTAAATAACTTACACAGCCCGCTTCCCGTTTGTCTTGAAAAAAAGCCTAGGCTTATGACATCATGCAGAGCACTCTCTCACTCGAGAGTTTGCCAGGAAGGGAGCGGGATGAGTCATGAGGGCCAATGAGAGCTGCAGAGCTGGAGGTGTGTCTCGGTGTAAATTCAGGAAGTGAACCGGCAGCAGCTTTAGCTGCCCACAGTTAAAATGATTGCAGCCAGACTCAGTGGAGGGAGATTTCTGCAGCATATTTGGCAAGTACAGAATCACAATATATATAAAATAATATGCAAAGTTGTTGGAAGCTTCAGAATGGCAAAGATGTTTTTATTACAAATAATGTGAGCAGACTGCAGTTCCTCTTTAACCACTTAAGGACCGCCACCTGTAGATATACGTCAGCAGAATGGCATGGCTGGGCACAAGTACGTACAGGTACATCCTCTTTAAGATGCCCAGCCGTGGGTGGCGCCTTCCGACCTGATCCTTAACTCCACGCCCGCAGGACCCGCGGACACGATCGCGGCCGGTGTCCCGCGATCGGGTCACAGAGCTAAAGAACAGGGAGAGGCAAGTGTAAACAAACCTCTCCCCGTGCTTCCTAGTGAGACTGTCACTGATCGTCTGTTCCCTGTCATAGGGAACGATGATCAGTGACGTCACATGCCAAGCCACGCCCCCACACAGTAAGAATCACACATTAGGTCACACTTAACAACCTCAGCGCCCCCTACAGGTTAACCCCTTCACTGCCAGTGTCATTTTCACAGTAATCAGTGCATTTTTATAGCACTGATCGCTGTAAAAATGACAATGGTCCCAAAATAGTGTCAAAAGTGTTCGATGGGTCCGCCATAATGTCGCAGTCACGATAAAAATCGCTGATCGCCGCCATTAGTAGTAGAAAATTAAAAATAAATAATAAAAATTACATAAAACTATCCTCTATTTTGTAGACGCTATAACTTTTGCGCAAACCAATCAAAACGCTTATTGCGATTTTTTTTTACCAAAAATATGTAGAAGAATACGTATCGGCCTAAACTGAGGAAAACATTTTTTATATCTTTTTTGGGGATATTTATTATAGCAAAAAGTAAAAAATACTGCATTTTTTTCAAAATTGACGCTCTATTTTTGTTTATAGCGCAAAAAATTAAAACCACAGAGGTGATCAAATACCACCAAAAGAAAGCTCTATATGTGGAAAAAATGACGCCAATTTTGTTTGGGAGCCACGTCGCACAACCGCGCACTTGTCAGTTAAAGTGACGCAGTTCCGAATCGCAAAAAGCGGCCTGGTCCTTTAGCTGCAAAATGGTATACATGTAGGTACAAATGTTTTGCATTTCTTATCACATTTAATTGCCTGTTTCAATCTTTCGCAATACAGTGCGCAGTTTGGGTTGTACCTTATAAGCTTGACACTGCTTGACTATACTAAGTTGTATTTCATTGTAACTGTGACACATCTTTAACCACCTCGCGCCCGCCGCACGACTATGTACGGCCGCAAGATGGCTCTTAAATGCTGGGAGGCCGTCTTTTTACGGCCTCCGCTCCTCTGGCCACTGGGGGGGCGCGCAAGCCCCGCCGGCGGCGCGCGCACGTCCCCGGCGCGTCACTGTAATGCCGATGCGCGTGACTGGCGGCCGCGATGTCCGCCAGGTACCCGCGATCGGCCGGCACACAGACAAGGACGTGGATCTCTGTGTGTAAACACAGAGATCCACGTCCTGTCAGGGAGAGGGGACGGATGCTGTGTCCCTTGTACATAGGGACACAGATCGGTCACCTCCCCCAGTCAGTCCCCTCCCCCCACAGTAGTAATCACTCAAGGGCATACATTTAACCCCTTCCTCGCCCCCTAGTGTTAACCCCTTCCCTGCCAGTCACATTTATACAGTAATCAGTGCATATTTATAGCACTGTATAAATGTGAATGGTCCCAAAATAGTGTCAAAAGTGTCCACTGTGTCCGCCATAATGTCGCAGTCAGGAAAAAAAAAATCACTAAATGCCGCCATTGCTAGTAAAAAAAAAAAAAAATTTATAAAAATGCCATAAAACTACCCCCTATTTTGTAAACGCTATAACTTTTGCGCAAACCAATCAATAAACGCCGATTGCGATTTTTTTTTACCAAAAATATGTATTAGAATACGTATCGGCCTAAACTGAGGAAAAAATTTTTTTTATTTTTTTTTTAAATTGGGATATTTATTATAGCAAAAATCTAAAAATATTGTGTTTTTTTCAAAATTGTCGCTCTTTCTTTGTTTATAGCGCAAAAAATAAAAACCGCAGAGGTGATCAAATACCACCAAAAGAAAGCTCAATTTGTGGGAAAAAAAGGACTTCAATTTTGTTTGGGAGCCATGTTGCACGACCGCGCAATTGTCATTGAAAGTGTGACAGTGCCGAAAGCTGAAATTTCGCCTGGGCAGGAAGGGGGCATATGTGCCCAGTAAGCAAGTGGTTAAACATCTCTTTTTATTTATTATAGGTGTAGTGGCCTCACCCCTCTCTCCCCTTCTTATTCTGGGCTTGGCTTTCTTTGTCTAGGGGTGTTAGTACTGGGGAGAGGGATGAGATACACTACGGCCCATGTTCTCCATAGTGACGAGGTGAAGACCAGAAAGATCGGGCTTTGTGTAGGTGTCCTAGAGTCGAGTCCTGTACTTCGTCCCTGACTCCTTTGCTCCTAGTAACCAGAGTTCCACACAGTGAATAGGTCCAACACAGTTTTATTCTTCTCAGCGAATAAACACACAGCACGGTTAAGTTGGATTCTTTTGCAACAACTTAATCTTAATGGGAATAGGTTGAGGCACAATCCTTTCCCTTCTCTTGCCAACCACTGTGGTATCACCAGTGGCGAATAGTCACTGCCACTGACTATGTGAAGTAGAACGTGAATTACCTTCGCTAGCAAGGCCCCTGTCAGGGGAAGGATATCCGTCCAAGGGAGATACCGGAGGCCTCTCTGTCACCAGCGGATTCCTCGGATTCCTCCACCCTCGCGGAACACAGTCGAAGGTACTGAGCCCCAGGCATCCGCCATAGTACCTCACCCCAGGCTAAAGGTGCCTGAGATGGACTTCATCTCCGCTCTGGCCAGGTCAAGGGCACCTGGGCCCAGAGCACCGTAACGCCAGCACCTAAGCTGAAGGTGCCTGGGTGCGGCCGCGTCCTCAGACTTCAACTCTGACCCTGTGGTCAGGGCGTCCGACCCTTTTATCCCCTCTCCCTTCGCGCCACAGCGGGTTCCCCGCCCCGCTGTACCAGCTCCAGGGGAGGACAAAAAGGCACAGTCTTACGATGTGAGTTCAACTTCGGCCCAGGGCAACAACGCCACCTGTAGGCCGCAGGGAACCTCACATCACCAGAGTCCTCCAAGAACCATAAAAGGGTCGTAGATTCCCTAGCAATCAGTGCATCTGGGTTACACTACCACCCAGATGCTTCCCCTAAATTCAAATACCCGCTACACAGGTACTTATATAGGGCTGTCAATTTACGCAGTGCTTTACATATATATTGCACATTCACATCAGTCCCTGCTCCCAAGGAGCTTACACTCTAAGTACTTTAACCTGCATTTTTGTCTGGCAGGGCAAACTTTGTTCACAGACATTGATTTTTGGAAGTATTCCTGAGGCCATGCAGATGTCCATCACAGAATCATGCCTGTTTTTAATGCAGTGCTGTCTGAGTGCCAGAAGAGCACGGACATCCAATATTGCGCTTTGGCCCCGTCTCTTACGTACAGAGATTTTTCCATATTCTCTGAATCTTTTGATGAGGATATATTGAAAGTCTTTGCAATTTTACATTGAGGAACATAATTCTGAAATGGTTCAACATTTTTTAGACACAGCTTTTCAGATTGGTGAACCTCTGAAACACTCAAACACTCTAAGATGCTTATTTAATACCCAATGTTACTGACCTGTTGCCAATTAACCGAATTAGTTGCAAAATGTTCTTCCAGCCCTTCCTTGTTAGTATCACTTACTTTCCCAGCTTTTTGTTGCCCTGTCCTAACTTTATTGAGACGTGTTGCTGCTATTAATGTCAAAATTACCTTATTTTTTCTTAAAATTATACATTTTCTCAGTACATTTGATGTTTTCTCTTTTCTATGGTAAATAAATTATGGGTTTGCAAGATTTTTGAAATTCTTGCAATACGTTATTATGTTTATTTTATCAGCGTCCTAACGATTTTGGAATTGGGGTTTTATAACCAACCAAAATGGAGAAGATAAAAGAAATGCGGGGTTAGCATTTACAAAAGCACTAGAATTCTGATGTTACAGAATTATATATAGTAAATAACTAGCAGAGCAGTCAGCTTCACTAAACAGCTCAGAGACAAATTTCCTTAGATGGAAGAAGGCTAAGATATCCGCTCACAACAACCGAATTGGATAACTGGGAATTCATAAATGCACAGATGTTTTGTGACTCACAAAACATGACACTGAATTTACCAAAGAAATAGATGGATGAAGCTTGGAAAGTAAATACAGAAAAAACAAGAATATCATTACCAACATTACACCTAATTTTCCGATATAAATTTTTATGTTGCAGCAGCCAGAAAATGTTTTATGCAAATTGTACAGTTTCCGAGTATAACCTAAAATCAGCTCAAATGAATGAGATTACAGAATGTGCTGAAAATTGGATCATATTTTATTACACATCAACTATATTTTCTTGGAAAATCTACAACCTAAGCTTTTATTTTTCTATGCTGTTAAAAATCTGTTCAACAACGCAGACTAAATAAACATTTTGTCCAAATCTCTACACTAAATCTAAACACTGTACACTAGAGCAGCTTTTCTCAACCAGGGTTCCTCCAGAGTTTGCGTGGAAATGAGAAATCACCTTTATAGATCTTTTTAGATGGGATCTGGCAGATGTGCTGGACTACTTGCGCATGCGCAGACACGCTGCAATACTTGCCAGTAAACTAGCAGAGACCCCCACGCTGTATCTGTGCATGCATGAGATCCCACAGGCTCCTAAGATGAGTGATGTAGAATTCCCAGGAGGTGGTTTTTTCAGGGTCCCATGCATGTGTAGAAACTCTACAACAGATCTCAGAGTGATTCATGGCATTTTTGTACATGTGAGGGGTCCGGTTAAACTCATTCTAGCCTATGATGTATAAATGGACCTGAAATTTTGGGGGTAAAAAAGTACTTACATAGGGGATGTTCAAAGTACTGCAGTACTGCTATATCACTTTAGATATAGGACTCTTAAACTATTTAGGGGCTGTAGAGTAAAACATTTTTGTGAGCTTAGGCTTCTAATGGATTGCTGCACCTTCAATACACATGTAAACGCACACTGTAGATGACATCAATTTTTACTTTTACTTTAATCTGGACATCAAGTTGATGAACATTAAAAAACAAAAAACAAAAGCAAGCCAAAGTCAAAGTGCTATTTGCCTGTACTGCCTAAGGTCCCCCTGCAGCTGATCTTTTCCCCATAACTGTGTGTGGAGGTGGACATCTTGATAGGGCTTTGCTTCTTTAGGTCCGTGACTGATGGAAAAATAATCAGACAGCAGAAGGAGGTTCAAAAACACAGATCCACAGAATGAATAAAGCAAAATTGTGGGCATTCTTGCACTGCAAGTCTTTAGTTACAGCTTTCTCTTCAACAGTGAATAGCATAGCTGTGACATCATCAAATCTCATGAGGCTTGGAGCAAGAGGAGGCAGTGGAGGAGCAGGACATTGAAATTGTAATGTTTTCCCATAAAAAGTGCAATCTACAACTGCTCTGAAATATACTCATTCGTGTTTGCATTGGAACTAATGTACGAGTAGCTGTGACTATTACCCATAACAACAAGTCCACTTGTCATATTGAACCGTCTGTAAATATGTCAGCAGCCCAAATACCGGCCAAGAATCAGCAGTGCCTTAAGTAATCTCACACCACAGATATACAACTATGAGGCTCAAGACTAGGGAGGAAATGTACTGATATTTTTCATGGAGAAAAGGGGTAGATTTTTTAGGGTACTGCTTAAGCACAATAAACATTTCTAAAAGCTCTTCATGATATAGCAAATGCACTTGAGCCCTAGTTCACACCAGTGTGGCTTTGAAATTGAGCTACTTTAGCATGTTTCAAAGCCACAGATCAGTCCGATTTGCACTTCCGATTCCATTGCAGCTTGTGACTTCATTTCACAGAAGCCTATGCAAGTCGCAATGAAATTGGAGAAAAAAAAAGTAGTGCAGGAACCTTTTGTAAAGCAGCTGCGACGATTTGAACGGTTCCATTGCCGGCAATGGGGTGCGACTTGGAACTGTCAAATCGAATGACAAATCACACAAGTGTGAACGAGGTCTTACTGAAGCATTTACTGACCTTCAAAAAAGAGATCTTGTAAAGTGTAAACATAAGCAACATTTTTTACATTTTCCTGTTTATTAAGCCTGTTTATGAGTACTTGACTGAATCCAAATTATTTGCTTGAGAGGACAGAATATTGGAATTTTAAAGACCAATAATAAACTAAGAACACATCAGAAAGGATAAAGACTACACAATGAGCACAAACTGATGGACGCCTTGCTTATGTTCTTGAAAAGACAAAACAAGCATCCATCTCACTATGACCTTAATACTGAAAATCAAGTTACATTGAGACTAGTAACTTGATTAATTGGCTCTAATGCTTTTAATTTTCCTATCTACCCTGTAAAGTAGATCTACAGGGCCTGCGCTGAGACGCAACCAAGACAGCCTTCGTAAAATCTGAACTACTTTCTTTTTCCCCGTTTAATAATTCCTAGAGATTGACTTACATAGGTCTGCATTGTTTTAATTTGGTTCACTGCTGTGCGTGATTTTCTGCAATTTGATTTGGGAAAATCTAATTTTTGTATCAGTCTGGGTAGAAATGAAATAAAGGAGGGTAAACTGGTATATAAAATAATTTCATTGTGTTTAGGTGAATTACGTCCACATCCTGGGCAGAGGAGGAACAGAACATTGCACTGTTTATGAAAAAACATTACAATTTCAATCTACAACTGCACTGAAATATACTTATTAATGTTTGTGTTGGGACTAAAGTACGAGTAGCGGAGACCATCACCCATAACAAGAAGTCCACTTATCACATGGAGCCGTCTGTATACGTTAGCAGACCAAATACCTACCAAAAGTTGGCTAGGGCTGAAAGGGTGTATACCTGTAACGTGCCATATATCTGACTTTGGAACCCCCACACAATCAGCATGCCACTAAAAAAAAAAAAAACACACTAGTAAACAACTTATTATAATTGGTGACTACGGACAACACCTCCACAATTTTTTGCTCTTGTTTTACACCTTAGCCCTGGGGGACATCATTTGTCAAAAAGTGTTTGACACAAGAACTGTTACCAGAGCAACTAACTGCGATCAAGACTACACTAGAAAAGGACAACTGGAGAAATTTTTATTCTGACTGACGGCTGTGAAGATATATAGTCAGGTATTGGTTCAAACATTGTGCCTAATCCACGGAGTATTAAAATAAACACCGTCTATGTTGTCCCAAAGCCACCAGATTCAAACTAGCGCAGGGATGCGGCTGTTGAAAAAAATGCTTGATTGTACTGGTTGCCGAGGCAATACTACATTCCATGCCTGCTTTAACCACTTGCTTACTGGGCACTTAAATCCCCTTCTTGCCCAGGCCAATTTTCAGCTTTCAGCACTGTCACTCTTTGAATGACAATTGCACGGTCATGAAACATTGCACACAGATGGAGGGGTGATTTCTATTAAAAAAAATCCCACAAAGAGAGCCTTCTTTTGGTGGTATTTAATCACTGCTGTTTTTTTTTGCCAAAAAAATAAACGAAAATTATGAAAAAAAATTAACAATTGAAAACGTAATTTTTCTCCTTCATTGATGTGCGTTGATGAGGCTGCACTGATAGGCACTGAGGTGGCAATAATGGGTACTGATGGGCAGCACTGGTAGGTTACATTGATAGGTGACATTGATTGGCGGCACTGCATAACAGCAGCGCCTCTCCGTGAGAGGGACTGATGTCCTGACAGAAGCCGGTGATCGGTTCCCCCTCCCTTGTCCTCCAAGTTCTTTTGATCCATCATTGGTGAACTACACCCAATCCTGGGTAAGTCAGCACTCCAGTCACTGACCTGACCAGTTGGATTTTTGGTCACTAGGTCCATGCCCATCCCCTCCCCTATTTCCCTTTAACTGATATTCTTAAAGCGGAGCTCCACCCGCAATTTTTTTTTTTTTTTTAAGTCAGCAGCTTAACACTGTAGCTGCTGACTTTTAATAAGGACACTTACCTGTCCTAGGCGCCCGCGATTTCGGGCCCCCGACGGCGATTGCTCGGTCCTGGCAGGTCCCGGCGCCTGCATCCTGACTAAGGGGGATCCGTTTCCTACTGCACATGCGCGACTCGCACAGCGCTTTGTGAATGGGGGCGGCTGCTCTCTGGGATTACACACAGTTCCCAGAAGGCAGCGCGCCCCATTCCCAAGAAGAGGAAGCGGAAGGAGACTCACTGAGGCAAAGGAAGAGGCAGATTAGGGACTTCCGCATAGCAATGGGTATTTCGGGTGAGTATAAAAAAAAAAAATTCTATTAATTTTTTTCTATTTTTTTATTATTTTTAGTGCAAAAAAAAATTCTGGGTGGACTTCCGCTTTAAGTGGTTAAGCTGCTTTTAGCTGCCAGGAGTAAAGTGTTCAAAGGAGAAATTCAAATGCCCTGAGTGTATGAGGCCTCGGTGTGGACAGCCCCATTCCCTTCATCTGTGAAGGGGAATTTTAGCTCTACCACAAATTAAAATCTACAAGTAATCAAAGTCTACAATAAACGAGCAGCTTCTCTCCACCAAAATTAGAGCAGTTTTTGCCAATATAGCAACACTGCTATAGTCATTTAACTAGCGACACCAGCCCATTTCAGAGATTTTGCATCCGGTCCAAGGAGGAAACAAAAAAAGTCAAAACCAGGGTTTGGACAGATAGGCGTTTTTTCCCTGCAATTCACACGTCCGCAGCACACATCAAATGCAGGTTTGTGGTGGTCATATGAAAACCCTTTCTAGCATAGAACAAAAGCATTTTGAGGTCACTGCACCTATAACTTGGGGAGATCTATACAGATCTGCAGTTAGAAATATATATATATATTTTTTGAAGTAATAAAAAAAAAAAAAAGTTCTTTTAGACCTTTAAAAATAACTATGGCAATTTGCTATGGCTACATATATACTGCTCAAAAAAGTAAAGGAACAGTTTTTAATCAATGTATAGCATCAAGTCAATTAAACTCCTGGGATATTGATCTGGTCAGTGAAGTAGTAGAGGGGGTTGTTAATCAGTTTCAAAACAGGAATGGTTTTACAGGTGGAGGCCATTGACATTTTTTTTTCTCTACTCATCTTTTCTAACTGTTTTTCACTAGTTTTACATTTGGCTAGGGTCAGTGTCACCACTGGTAACATGAAGTGATACCTGGACCCTATAGAGGTTGCACAGGCAGTCCAACTCCTCCAGGATGGCACATCAAAACGTGCCATTGCCAGAAGGTTTACCGTGTCTCCCAGCACAGTCTCAATAGCATGGAGAAGATTCCAGGAGACCGGCAGTTACTCTAGGAGAGCTGAACAGGGCTGCAGAAGGTCCTTAACCCATCAGCAGGACAGGAATCTGCTCCTTTGTGCAAGGAGTAACAGGATGAGCACTGCCAGAACCCTACAAAATGACCTCCAGCAGGCCACTGGTGTGAATGTCTCTGACCAAAACAAATCAAAAACAGACTTCATGAGGGTAACCTGAGGGCCCAACGTCCTCTTGTGGGCCCTCTGCTCACTGCCCGGCATCGTGGAGCTCGACTGGCATTTGCCATTGAACATCAGAATTGTCAGGTCCACCACTAGCCCCCTGTGTTTTTCACAGATGAGAGCAGGTTCACCCTGAGCATATGTGGCAGACATGAAAGGGTCTGGAGAAGCGGTGAAGAACGTTATGCTGCCTGTAACATCATTCAGCGTGACCGATTTGGTGGTGGGTCAGTGATGGTCTGGGGAGGCATATCTATGGAGGGACACACAAACCTCTACAGGCTAGACAATGGCACACTGACTGCCATTAGGTAATCGGATGAAATCCTTGAACCCATTGTCAGACCCTACGCTGGTGCAGTGGGTCCTGGGTTCCTTCTGGTGCACGACAATGTCCGGCCTCATGTGGCAAGAGTAGGCAGCAAGTTCTGAAGGATTAAGGAAATGATGCCACTGAATGGCCCCCATGTTCCCCTGACATAAATCCAATTGAACACCTCTGGGACAATATGTTTTGGTCCATCCGACGTTACCTTAGTCTGTTCAGGAGCTCAGTGATGCCCTCGTCCAGATCTGGGAGGAAATACCCCAGGACACCATCTGTTATCTCATTAGGAGCATGCCCCGACATTGTCAGGCATGCATACAAGCATGTGGGGGCCATACAGACTATGAAGTACCATTTTGAGTTGCTGCAATGAAATTTCAGCAAAATGAACTAGACTGTTGCATAATTTTTTCACTTTGTTTTTCGGGATGTCTTTGAATTCAGCTCTCTATAGGTTGATCATTTTCATTAAGCGATGCGATATTCTTTCGTTCCTAACACATTACCCAGTCCATATCAGTATATATAAATCAAGCATAATTTTCCCCATTGAGATCTGATGTGTTTTCAAAGTGCTACTTTAATTTATTTGGAGCAGTATAATAAAACTTTCAGGGGGAAAAAAAAAAAATGAAGGCCTATGCAGGAGCCATGTCTGTGGCAGTCATTTTCTCAGAACGAGACAATTCTGTAGACACAATCCCACAACACACACCATTGCTGAGGAAAGCTCTCCTGCGGCCAACTACCCATTCTAATCCTGCCGAGTGCGAAGCGAGTACTGATTGTGGCAGTGTCTGAACTCTGCAGATCCACTAAGTTTCGTACATGAAGTAGCATTCACAGGCACACATGGAAAAAATGGGCCAGGTGACCCACACTCCCTTATCACAGCAATAGGCAGCAAGAAAATGCATTTATGAAAAACCATGAATATTCATAAATATGTCTTTCGGCTATTACCGATGCATCTCATAGTATCCCAATATGGAGTTTTTGATGGAATGGTTACAGATGCCTGGGCAACCTCTAGGGGGCACTTTCTATTAGGAATGGCATCAAACAAAAGGTTCAGCGTTTTACCTGCTCCTGCCTCTCTAGCCACTTGTCCACCAGGGGGTGACTGGCACTCAGGGAAGAGCGGGCTTTATCTCTTTCAAACTGTTTAGACCAGTTACTGGTATCTCTGGGCAGACTTCTGTAGTTCTCATCTTTCTGTTTTAAAAGAAAGAAAAACACATGATTAAACTATTCTGTCACTATACAAAGAGCATATACACTCTTGGGAAACCACCCCCACCACCAAAACCACCGTTCTGCCTATGTAAAGATACATGCATTAAAATAGATATGAAGTATCTACACTATCTCACAAAAGTGAGTACACCCATCACATTTTTGAAAATATTTTATTATATCTTTTCATGTGACAACACTGAAGAAATTACACTTTGCTACAATGTAAAGTAGTGAGTGTACAGCTTGTATAACAGTGTCAATTTTCTGTCCCCTCAAAATAACTCAACACAGCCATTAATGTCTAAACTGCTGGCAACAAAAGTGAGTACATCCCTAAGTGAAAATGTCCAAGTTGGGACCAAAGCGTCAATATTTTGTGAGGCCACCATTATTTTCCAGCACTGCCTTAACCCTCTTGGGCATGAAGTTCACCAGAGCTTCACAGGTTGCCACTGGGGTCCTTTTCCACTCCTCCATGACAACATTACGGAGCTGGTGGATGTTGGAGCCCTTGTGCTCCTCTACCTTCCATTTGAGAATGCCCCACAGGTGCTCAAAAGGGTTTAGGTCTGGAGACATGCTTGGCCAGTCCATCACCTTTACTCTCAGCTTCTTTAGCAAGGCAGTGTTATTCTTGGAGGTGTGTTTTGGGTCCTTATTGTTGGCATACTGCCCTGCGGCCCAGTCTCCGAAGGGAGGGGATCATGCTCTGCTTCAGTATGTTACAGTACATGTCAGTGTTGTCACATGAAAAAATATAATAAAATATTAACATAAAATGTGAGGGGTGTACTCACTTTTGTGAGATACTGTACATAACACTGGTTATTTAACAGAATCCAATACAGGCCTTTTTCGTACAAAAAAAAAAAAAAGAGCTCTGTGATAATACAGATTATATATTTTGTAAGCCAAAATAAATCCCCAAAAAAATCCTTAAGAACCCTTTCACAACGTGCCGCCCTGAGCGTCGGCGGTAAAACGCTGTTATTTTTAGTGGCGCTTTACCGTCGGATTTGCGGCGCTATTCGGCCGCTAGCTGGGCGCTTTTAACCCCCGCTAGCATCTGAAAAAGGGTTAAAACCGCCTGCAAAGTGCCGCTGCAGCGGCGCTGTCCATTGATTTCAATGGGCAGGAGCGCATTAGGAGCGGTGAGTTCACCGCTCCAAAGAAGCTGCTGGCAGGACTTTTTCTGATGCCCTGCCTCAGGCTTTCACACTGGAGTGAATGGAGCAGGTGTTTAAGGGCGGTTTGTAGGCGCTATTTTTAACGCTATAGCACCTGCAAAACACCCCAAGGTGGGAGAGGGGTCTTAAAAATTGTGTGCAATTACATACAATATATATATATATATATATATATATATATATATATATATCACATTTCTGACTGCCAAAGAAACAACTGTAGTATAGTACACTTAAAACAGCCTCCCTGAATTGGAGCATCAAAATTGTACTAAATTCCATACAGCTGAAAGTCCTGACAAGGGCTAGCCTCAATATATGCTCCTCATGCCTGGCAAAGGCTCCCCTAACAATGGGGAGTGTATTAGACAGAAAAGATCAATACAATCATCAAGTGCTGTGTCAGAGGAATAAAGCCAGCAGCATCAGATAGGCATTGTTGTGGCAGCGCTAGTTCATCTAAATGGGTCTACCAAGTATGCCACCCTAATGAGAGCGCAGAATGGTAAGCCATCGTGGGAATGCTGAACAGATAATAGTTCATTTATACAAGCCATAAAATTAATGTGGACTGCATCATCTATCGATGCTCATGCTACAATCGTTTTTCTTCTGCTTGAGCACCAGCTTGCAAAGGTTTACAGATTGAGGTCTACATTGCTAATAAGGTTCAATGTAATAGTATTGTTGACAGACCAGGGTAGTGCTTCAAATATCAATCGCTTTTAAATTGATAAAAGGCCTAAAAAATGATCACTATTATTCAGTCTACAGCAGTGGTCTCCAAACTGCGACTATTTGCTTGATTTTATCCAGCCCTTGGGGCAAAATTTCATCCTCGGACACAATTCCTCCCAGTGGCACCAATGATGGGGCACAGTTCCTCCCAATGACACCAATGATGGGACACAGTTCCCACACGACAACAGCGATGGGGCACAGTTCCTCCCACTATGACCAAAGATGAAGCATTGTTTACTCCCACTAATGTTGGGACATTTTCTGCTTCCAGTGGTCACAGCCCTGCCCCCTAAAGTATGAAGGACAATAACCTGGCCCTTTGTTTAGAAAGTTCGGAGAGCCCTTATCTAAAGCAAAGTAGGAAACCACAGATGTCCTGTTCTTGTCGTCTGTACATTCAATTTCTAAAAACAAGATTGCCCAAAATGCTTTTTATACAGCATCAATGATGTGCGCATACAGTGCCGTTTCCAAAATTTAGTTCACTGCAGGAAAACGCTAAAGCAGAAATAAAAAGCCTACAGAAAAAACCTTGCGTTAAATCTACAAGAAAAAAAAACAACAAGATGTGTTGGGACATTTACTGAAGAGTGTAAGATGCATAGAATCCAGGGAATAGAGATTTCAGAACCTGGTCCCTTTAAGCCCACATCACCAGAAACCTGCCTGCTTGTACCAATTTAACAATCAGAAAACCTGGAGTATTGCAATCTTTAGCTAATCAGAAAGAGTTCAGTAGAACAAAGAAATAAATACTGAAAAAATTCATAGCTCAACAAGGAATAAAATATGAAGAGGCTCTAAGCTTGGCAGATCTGCCAACAGAGCATAGTGCAGGACTGGTCTATCCTACATGCAGGAAGCCCGCTGTGTGGTTCCACCGATCTGTAACTTATTGCTTGAATTTACAGACAGTCACATCCACCCGTTAAGTAGAAAGCCAGCAGCTGGTCTGTGTGATCGTAGTGCAGAGCTGCCACTTAGATCAGGAGCAGAATATAACTGGGAGACTTAACACATCTGTCCAGCTGGGTGTTACTGCTGCCTGGAATAACACAACTATGGCAGAACAATTTTCACATTCATAAAGTCAGACTGGCTACCTGGCTACTTTGAGATCTATGCTTGTAACATCAACAGGGCCTTTCATTTCGCACAACTTCACAGTACATTGGATCAAATAAAAATGCAAACCTATCAAGCATCTGGATTGCTAGGAAAGAAAATTTCCCACCTGTAGCTGCTATACGCTCACTGCAGTTGACCCCCCTTTGCCCAACATCCTTGCAATATTCAAATTCCATCTGCATGTTACTGGGCAAGCTAGTTAAGCCTAGATTTTATTTATTTTTGTGCCTTTTTATTGCGTAGTCTGTAAGCAAACATCGCTGTTTATCACAGTACGTTTATTCCAAAATCCGTAGTTTCGGTGTGGGGTTCTCTCTTCTTTTAAAGTGACTGTAAACAATCACCTTGTAAAACAACCCATTCAGTTTAAAACAGAAATAAACGGCAAAACATTTGTGTATAGATATAAAAAAAAACACATTATAAAATACCTTTTTTTATAAGTGATTTCCTCTGTTCCCTCTGTTGTTGTCAACTGCATAAGAGCTGGAGGGAGGAGAAGGACCAGCACACTGATCTTACCAGTAAAAGGCTGTGCAGAGTGGGTGTGTCAGGACAAGTCTGATCATTGGAGGAGATCAGGCTGAGTTCCTAGCACAGCTAGAGAACTAACCACGGTGTGCTCTCCTGCTTAGTGTAAAAAGCAGAGGAACTGGAAGGAACACCAGGGAAGCAATATAAGGAGAACAGGACACTTTTTCACATAACTACATGGAACAGCATGCACATATCAGGAAAATGAAATATGAAATATGAAATGTTTGGGGTAACAAACACTTCAAGGGATGGTTCACACTAGCGCAGACAGCTACATTTTGTGCAGACAAAAAAGGCAACTCTTCGCAAGGGCACACAGAAAACAATGGGTTTCTTTGTGCCCAGTTTGCACTTCCACACTGCAGGGCAGAACAGTGCAGAAAAATGTAACATGTCTGCTTTTTTCTGCACCGCTCCACAGCCATCTGTGTGATTCTGTGTTTCTATGCATGAGCTGAGATGAGCTGCAAAGAAAAAAAACTGAACTTTTTCTCCCTCTGTGGGTGGTATGAACCCGCCTTAAAAAGGATCTTCTAAATGGAGCAATGGACAAAGCTAGACAGCCAAAGATAAATAACTTGCATAAAATATACATAAAAAATGGCAGATTTGGCAATATTGCAATTCTGGTTGACAATAAAGTTAGAGCTCCACTCAGCGTTACTACATTATAAAATTGCAACTCAGAAAAAACGCTTTAACCCACATGGTAATGCCACATCTTTAAAAGCCAAGACCATACGAGTTCAAAAACCAACATTTTAGCTGTGTGGCCATCTGTCCTTCTCAGAAAATATATGCTGAGTAAACCTAAAAAAAGAAACCCTTGGCTTCCAGGAGTTTACACTTTCCCTAGATTTGCCAGCCAGAAAAAAACTCTGCAAGGATGTGTACAAAACAGAAATATATATATATATATATATATATATATATAAATAATATACATATACACACACACACACACACACACACACACACATAAATACATGCACATACACTATATTGCCAAAAGTATTGGGACACCTGCCTTTACACGCACATGAACTTTAATGACATCCCAGTCTTAATCCGTAGAGTTCAATATTGAGTTGGCCCAACCTTTGCAGCTATAAAAGCTTCAACTTTTCTGAGAAGGCTGTCTACAAGGTTTAGGAGTGTGTCTGGGAATGTTTGATCATTATTCCAGAAGCGCATTTGTAAGATCAGGCACTGATGTTGAATGAGAAGGCCTGGGTCGCAGTCACTGCTCTAATTCATCCCAAAGGTGTTCTATCGGGTTGATGTCAGGACTCTGTGCAGGCCAGTCAAGTTCATCCACCACAAACTCACTCATTTGTGCACTGGTCCAAATCATTTGGTGGGGGGGGGGGGATGATTATGGTGTTGGGTTGTTTTTCAGTTAGTTAGTCAGTTAGTTCCAGTGAAGAGAACTTTTAAGGTGTCAGCATACCAAGACATTTTGGACAATTTCATGCTCCCAACTTTGTGGGAACAGTTTGGGGATGGCCCCTTCCTGTTCCAACATGACTGCGCACCAGTGCACAAAACAAGGTCCATAAAAGACATGGATGAGTGAGTCGATTCTTTCAGAAGCACTGAAAGAATGGTCAAACATTCCCACTCCTAAACCTTGTGGACAGTCTTCCCAGAAGAGTTGAAGCGGTTATAGCTGCCTAAGGACTAAGACTGGAATGCCATTAAAGTTCATGTAAAGGCAGGTGTCAGAATACTTTTGACAATATAGTATATTCTTTATCATTCTGGTAGACGGCAGGAGATTTTTATCGAGAACATCTTGGTACATTATTCCATTCGTGCTTCCTTCAATGACATGAAGCTTGCAACTACTGTATGCTGAAAAACAGCCTTGCATCATGATGCTCCCTCCTCCACTGTTGATTTGCATTATCTGACAGGTAAAAAAGTTATCTCTAAACCCTTTTCTCAGTAAACTGTTGCTAAAACACTTGCAAGATGGTATCATTTTCATATGCTGAAGAAATTAAAAGCGGATCGCGGAAGTTCTGAGAATCCAGTGATCCCGCGACATATGGTGTTACAGATGGGAGAAGGTGAACTTGGAGAAGGCTAATTGTTTCAAAACATGTCTCTGTTTCTACGACCGATCGACGGGGACAGCAAAGCAGCAGACATAACAACTGTACTTTTCACAGAGAGAAAAGCTGCCTCGGGGCTGCAGCCCAGTGGAGGATGCTGCAATAACACTACTGACATGAAGAAACAAATTACAGTCAGAGAGAAGAATGGCAGGGCCACAAAAGAATAACAGAGAAGTGGCCCCATGGGATTGTCACCCCTAACACCCATTTGTTTAATAAATAAATTTTATTCTTAATAGAGGGCTATGATAATTCTTAAGTACATGTCTCTCTATGGCTGCTTTGCTGGTTCTTTCTGTTTTGTGTTCCAGGTGACAAGCTGCCTTTTGTGTTCCAGGTGACAAGCTGTGTCACCATTTACCTCAGGTCTGTCAGCTGGACTCACCTCTGGATTCTCCTCAGCCTTCCTTCTGGATCTTTTGATCTGGTCTCCCACCCTCCCTCCCCTTTATTTTCCCTCGTCGCAGTCTCTCTTTATGTGGGTAATTTTGCCCACTTTGTGGGTAGACAGTGGTTGGTACGCGCTTACTTGGTTTATATAAGATATTACTGCTTGTGTCTTCGTGACTAAGCAAGTTGGTCTGTTATTGATTACCAACAGTTGTTTGATATTGAAGGTCTATCTTTTTGGGTAATGTTGCCCACTTTGTGGGTGGACAGTGGTTGGTAAACTGGTATTTGGTTGATATAAGATATTCCTGCTCGAGTCTTAGTGACTAAGCATGTTGGTCTGTTAATGGTTAACAGCGATTCTGTTTGGTATATAGGGTTAAAGTTCATTTCATAATTAAAATTGTTTTAAACCCAATAAAAGGTGCAGAGGCCTAAACTTTTCCACAATCCTTGTGCGTTTTATTTTATATTTTAGGTACCGTATGTTCTTATGGTATGATGGGTGTTAATGGGGTGTACAGTCCCATGAGAAAGCTGAACGGCAGGCAGTAAAGTGTGTGCGATTCATACCTTTCTGTCACTGCTGGTGTGGCCTGCAGGGGGGTTTTTCTTGGGGTAGCCTGCTGTTGTAGACCATCTTGAGGGGTTCCTGCGAGAGGGCTCTTCTGATGAGAAATTAGAGTCGCTGACTGAGGTGGTAATCCCCACTAATGCCGGATCGCTACTCCGACGCACGTGCAGTGGCATATCTGAAAGAAAACGAGGAATAAAATAATCATGTAAAAAGCACTACTGAGGTATTGCATAGTAGCTTGCAAGAAAACAAAAAACAAATTTCCATAGGTAACCTATTCACCTAACCACATATAACAGCGTACATACTCACACCGCAAAGTCTGAACATCGGTAGTAATTACTAAATTCAAATACAACATGTAAAAGTTTAATAACAACACAGCCAGCAATTAGATCTCACCACCTGACAGACAGAGAAATGATAGCTAAATATTGACTAGATGCTTTATACTGCAGACTGTTACACTCAGCTCTATAAACCAAACCCTGTGTATACTTATCCATAAAGGAGGTACGACAGCACATTTTTACTTGACTTTTGGACATGCTAGACAATAGGCGGACTGTTTGGGTCCACTTGCCAGTTTTTCAGGCGGACCCAATCGGACCCTCCAGTCTCCTCTATGGAGAGGCGGGAGTCAACAGCATCTGGTGGATCAGATCGGATGGCAGTTGGATGTAAACGGACAGATGGTCCGTTTACATTCGACTACCCATACATGAGAGTGGGCTGTGTCCGCTCTGCTTAAGCGGAGCCGACATGGACCAGCAGACAGATTCCCCCGTGTGTAAGGAGCCTGTATTTAGTGGATGGGATGGCATGTCCATTAACACCCGCAGCTCCACAGAGGTGACTGGAGGGTCCAATCGAGTCCGCCTGAAAAGCTGACAGTCGGAACCAATCTGTCCACCCATGTGAAAAGGGCCCTAAGGGGCATAACTGTAAAAACAAAATTCCATAGTATTTTAAGGAGTACACAGCAAGTAAAATCTGTTCCTGACCTGAAGGCCTTTGGAGACTCATGACTCTAAAATAGACATACACACATACACTGGGGTCAATTTCCATGGGAGTCAATGTACCAATAAGTTCTTGGGGTGAAGGAAAGAAATGTCAACATCTGAAGGAACCCATACAGGAAGAAGAGTTACAAACTCTATGCCTGTAGTGTCTTTATAAAAAAATGAAAAGTTTATGTCAAGCCAAGTCGTTTTTACTGCTATCCGGTGCTGGGTTAAAGAGATTTACCCCCATTTCCTGAAAATATTAGGGACAATTTGCAACAGGGATACAGAATCTGGCAGGAGTTCTATTCCTTCCCTACTCACTACTGGGTGGGCAGAGGGTGTTCTGGACTTATGGTCCGCTCAACTAGGCAAGTTGAGCAGAAGTGGGAGCAGTACCTGTCAGAATTAAGGGTAGGAGGAGGAAGAGGAGGAGGAGGATCAGTAGAACTGTACAAGCTTGCCGCACCCATGTGCATTGCACATGGTTGCAGGGTGCCCCCCCCATTCAGTTGCACAAGTCACACTCGGAAGGTACTGCCAGCTGAATGCAACAGAGGGGATTATTTTTGCTGCAGCATATGTACTGTCTTTGCAGCTAAGGGGAAGCAGTTAGGGGCGGTAAAACTGCTGCTCAACCACATGCTTTTGCTGCCCTTCACAACTGCTAGTGTATTTGAGGCCTAAAGGAAAAAAGAAAGACTGAAAGTTGCAGCCTGGAAGGATTAATTAGCTAATCAAAAAAAGAACACTAGATTAAGTAAAAAAATAAAATAAAAATAATCGTTACAGTAGTCGACTAATCGAAAAAATAAATCGCTAGATTAGTCGACAGAAAAAATAATCGTTAGTTGCAGCTCTACTAAGGACCTTCCAGGCATACATCACATTTTGTGGTTAATGTACTTTCTATGCCTCTCCTGTTGCTTCTTGACCATTCACCACCCTGCCACATGGGCATCTAATGGAGACAACAATGTGGCCGTTTCAGCAGAGAATACACAGGCGCAATACACGTGGGAAATCTCATGAAGTTTTTGCTGGATTGCATATTAGGTAGGAAGTTGCTGCAAAACATTACCAGTATGCAACAAAGGATGGATAAAAAATCATGAAGAAAAGTATTCTTTTCGGGGGCATTCAGTTCTGGACTTTCATCCGATGTTGAAGGTGTTGGTGTAGGGGACTATGTGACTCCAGTGAGTAAGGCAAACCCAATATGCTTACTATGCATAAATGTAATTATTTTAACAGTATTAGCATGTTATACGATTTATATGAAGGATATTTGTTCATATTTATAATCATCATTCTAGATAATTTTCCTTCTGAAGCCCTCCTGAGGAACCTGTTTTTTCCCACGGAAAGTGTCGAGGCACAAACAGGATGGATTGAAAACTCCCCAGTGTACCATGTATTGGGTGTAACGCTAACAGACAATGGGAAAGTCTGTTACATGGAGTTTTGTTTTTATTCTTATAGTTTAACATTTATGTTTATTTGCTCTTCGGTTTTAATATAATGTTAAATAGAAGGTTGTTCTTGTGCACCTCAAAAGTACAGTGTCCTCCCTTTTAGGTTTTGTTTTTCTCGATTTGAGTAGGATGTGGTACAGCTGAATG
This sequence comes from Rana muscosa, assembly GCA_029206835.1. NCBI lineage: Eukaryota > Metazoa > Chordata > Amphibia > Anura > Ranidae > Rana > Rana muscosa. The sequence continues at coordinate 234,577,810 of CM055122.1, read as the reverse complement.
CTTGCTCTCGCTAGATACTACAATATCACAATGGAAGTGGGTGGATGTCTATTTAACTGTCACCTTCCACACAAATCTACCTCTTTTCCTGATAAAAATCTTTGTATTTTTGTCACTCTATATCCAACAGTGAACATCCTGTATATTACTGAAACTTCTTAGTGAAAACATACCAATAAACCCTTAATATCCCAACAATCGTGGAACAGAAATTACTGCACTTGGTACATTAGGTTTTTAGCAATACATCTATATAAAGTAACAGCATTAGCCTTAAACCTTGCGCCTTTATCACAATGAAAATATTTTTGATCAAGCAAAAATATGTGAATGGCGACATTATCCTATAAACACGCCAACTTCCTAACACTCGCAACCAAAAGATTATGACTTTGTTGAAGGAGATGCAGTAAAAAGAACAGAGAAAGTGGAGATTTACTACCCAGTAAACTTGTCTCTTAAAAGATTTATACATGTTAAATTTTAGTTATTAATGTATTTGAACACCAGAACAAAAAAACACAACATATTGCAGATTACCAGTCGCGTATATATGGTTGCTAGAGATGGGCCGAAACGTATCAGCCGAAAATGGGGTTTTCTGCATTTTGCCGATATGGAAAAAAGTGCAGATAATGGCGCCGGAAACGCACACTATTTTGCCGCAAATTTACTGTGCTTATGGTGTGGTTTTTATAGGTCATGCGACTCAAGAACCACATCAAAAATGTAACGCTGGTGCATTATTGATGCATTTTCAATACATTTGAAAAGGGAGGTGCGTTTTTGGTACTTTAACGGACCAAAAGTGCAGCAAGCAAGATTTTTTTTAACACCACAACGGACCAGTGTGAATACATACATAGAATTGAAAAGGCATATATTCTTCTTGAGCTTTTCTTGCGCTAAAAGGTGCAGATAATGACCGACAATAAATTCATAGTACCGTATATACTCGAGTATAAGCCGACCCGAATATAAGCCGAGGCACCTAATTTTACCACAAAAAAATGGGAAAACATATTGACTCGAGTATAAGCCTAGGGTGTCCATCTGCATGCCTCACTGTGTCCATGTGCATGCCTCACTTTGCCTCACTGTGTCCATCTGCATGCCTCACTGTGCCTCACTGTGTCCATCTGCATGCCTCACTGTGCCTCACTTTGCCTCACTGTGCCTCACTGTGCCTCACTGTGTCCATGCCTAGACTGACGTTTAACATGGGAGTCTATGAAAGGGGTGCCCGGATTTGAAAAATCAGTGCTCCCCGACTGTAGGTCCTCTAGACACAAAACTTTGCACACTTGTATAGAAGAAATGGGGCTACATGTGTGCCAAGATTCGTGTCCAGAGGACCCATGACCGGCCAGTACCGGGTCCCCAAAGTCACCAGATAAATTACCGTTTAACATAGGAGTTTATGGAAGGGGTGCCCGGCTTTGAAAAATCGGTTCTCCCCGGCCGTAGGTCCCTCGGACAAAAAACTTTGCACACTTGTAGAGGAAGAGTGGAGCTGGGTCCAGGGGAGCTATGGCCGGCCGGTACCGGGTCCTCAAATTTCGGGAGATCAGGCGCGAAAAGGTGACTCGAGTATAAGCCGAGGGGGGCATTTTCAGCACAAATAAATGTGCTGGAAAACACGGCTTATACTCGAGTATATACGGTAATTTAAATTCATGATATTAAAAAGGCAAATATAATTATATATATATATATTTTTTTTTTTTACTGTCAGTTTTGGTTTCGGTCAAATGCATCCTGAATTTTTCGATGCGCCACCAGAATTCCAGGAAAACCTTCAAATGTGCAGTTCACATTGTAAGATAACCAATTTTTCTCTGTTTCCTAAAGACAGTCCCTGTTTAGAGGATGCCTGTCCTGAGAAACAAACATCTCCGGCAGCAGTGAATGCTCATCAAACAAAGCCATTCCCCCTTTACACCTTATTTTCAGCTCCAATGATCTATTTTGACACTTGAACAAACATACACTGAAGCACAGCAAGGCCACATTCACACCCGTAAATGGGCCCAACACCAATTACACTCAAGAACCTCAGCAGGTTCAAAGTAGCTGCCTTCTGCAGCCAATTAGGGGTAAATCCCACTGGGTGTAAACGGTGTTGGGAACATTCACAGGTGTGAAATGTAGCTCAAAGATTTCTCTTGGTTAGCTCAGAGTAGATGGAGGACTCTCCCACTGTTGGCTATTTTATTCAGTTGGTGCCCGCAGCTTTAAGAATCACCAAATAGTGACTGCAGCCGATTTGCAGGAATCGGACAAAATTTGAGCCGTGTATGGCCAGCTTCTGAGAGTGCCCTGTTGCGCCTGCCAGCGAAATGGAGAGACGGAGCTGTGCCAGGTGCTGGAACGCTTTCCATGACACAATAACAACAAAGGAGCCAAACTGGGAGACAGGGACAGAGCATTGTGAACCTACTACAGAATGAGTCTGAAGAACCTTCATAGCAGGATCACCAGTTATTTCAATGGAAAGCTGCAGATTTACATTAAAAAGGACGTTTGAAATTTTGCTACCATGTTAAAGGTAATATGAGAATTTTAGGATTGGGTTTAAGGATGCTTTATGCACATGCCTGTTCAGACCACTCCACAGATTTACCAGTCATCAGCTGACAGAATATAGGCGCTACAATTACAGAATGCAGTACATACTTTTTATACTTTTCTGGCTACTGGATTTTTGCAGATCCAGGAACTTTACCCATAACAACTTGTTAAAAAAAAAAATGAACAAGGAACATACATTCTAGGACGAAAACAACTAATAGATTATGTAAATAGTTGTCAACTATTTTCATAATCGATCAGTTGATCAGCCAATTAGTTGGCCTTCATAGAGAATGCATAATTTGTTTATATATCAGGAAATACAGTGCAGCACACATACAAGCTCAATACACCATCCATGTCAATAAGTTCCTGAGAACTTGTGAATGTGTGAGGAGCAATGCCTCATGGGACATGTAGTCGGGGGGCAGGAAGTGAGTTCTAATCTAAAAGCAGAATTTTTTTTCTTACCTTGCTAAAGGGGCACTCTTTACTAAAACTTGCAGCTTGCTATTGGGGCACTCTGAAGGCAGGAGGAGCCAGAAGCAAAGGTGGGAGGCCCCAGAAGAGGAGAATCAGGGCTGCTCTGTGTAAAACCATAACATGTTTGTGGTTTAAAAAAAAAAAAAATCACTTTAAAGACTGGCTAATGTAATATAAGACATTACAAAATACATTTAAGGTAAACTTTTACCAGTATTGTGCATCATATCCATAAAAAAAAACAAGTCTCAGCTTTTAATACTACTTTACTATAAAAGCTTTCCATCTCCCGTCCACCCTTCATATAGCTTCATGTCCGACTCCTAGTAATAATGCCCATAAATCCAACTTCTGGGTATATTTATTTATTTAATATATATATATATGTATATATATATATAAAATATAAGTTATATATTCTATTATTGTCACTGTTTCACAATATAAATGAACCCTTTATAGTAGCGATTATCTGCTCTTTTTGTACTATAAAAAGGGGCAAATATTAGTTTTTTTGACCCCCATTACGACAGGTGATACAAAATAAGCATGCTACTGCTACAAACATCTTAGGCCTGGTTCACACTTATGCGTTTTTGGTGCTTTTATGCAGAAAGCAGAACAGTTAATTTAACTATGGGACACGTTCACATCTATGCTTTTTTGGGCCGCTGCGTATTTGGAAAGGGTCAAGGACTTTTATCAATGCAAAACTGTGCTTTTTATGCTTTTTAGTTCAATAGACTTCAATGGAGAAGCTGCAGAAAAACATGTCGTGCATTTTTGCAGCGATTTTGCTTTTTTAATGTGCGCAACAAATTGGCCAAAAAAAGCATAAAGACTGTAAAACGCAAATCGCAGCAAAATCGCAAAATGCACAGCAAAAAGCACTGCAGAAATGAATCAAAAGCAAACTGCATACAGTAGGTGCTGCCGATTTTGTGACAATCTCGTCTCTTCTAGCGGCGAGATTGACACCCTACGAGCCCCGTCGCGAGAGCCAGCGCCGAGCTGTCCCGTCATCGGGAAAGGAAAAATTTTGTTTTTCCTTTCGCAATGAGCGACACGCATTGCTGACATTGAGGCCGGTAGACGGAGATCCGCCGTGGATTCCCGCCAATACCAGGCACTGTGTTTGGTATGAATCCTGAGCGGGAACTCCACGCCAATTTTTAAATAAAAAACCGGCATGGGTTCCCCCTCCAGGAGCATACCAGGCCCTTCGGTCTGGTATGGATTTGAAGGGGAATCCCCCAAGCCGAAAAATCGGCGTGGGGGTCCCCCTCAAAATCCAAACCAGACTCTTATCCGAGCACGCAACCTGGCAGGCCGCAGGAAAAGAGGGAGGGAGGAGAGAGCGCCCCCCCTCCTGAACCGTACCAGGCCGCATGCCCTCAACATGGGGGTTTGGTGCTCTGGGGCAGGGGGGCGACCTGCGCCCCCCCCCACCCCAAAGCACCCTGTCCCCATGTTGATGGGGACAAGGGCCTCTTCCCGACAACCCTGGCCGTTGGTTTTCGGGGTCTGTGGGCGGGGGCTGATCGGAATCCGGGAGCCCCCTTTAATAAGGGGCCCCCAAATGCCGGCCCCCCACCCGATGTGAATGAGTATGGGGTACATCGTACCCCTACCCACTCACCTGGTGGAAAAAAAATGTCAATAAAAGAACACACAGCTTTTTAAAGTAATTTATTACACAGCTCTGGGGGTCTTCTTCCGACTTCAGGGGTCTCCGGTGTCGTCTCCGCGCTCACCGGTTCTTTCTTCCTTCTGCCGGGCCTCCGCTATCTTCTTACAGCTCTTTTGCTAGCGGAAAGGCCCGGTCTTCCCCGTCGTCTCATCCTGCTCTCCGTTGTCCTTCTGCCGGCCCCTCCACTATCTTCTTCTAGTGGAGGGGCCCGGTCTTCCCGTTGCCGTCTTCTTCCCTCTTTCTCCTCCTTGATGTTCACCCGTCGCTTCTTCCCGCTGTAATGCTGGCTGTTCGGTCCGCAACGATTTATATAGGCTTCTCATGACGTCACAGTCACATGCTCCGGATGGCCGACAGCGACGGGAAGACCGGGCCTCTCCACTAGCAAAAGAGCTGGAAGAGGATAGTGGAGGGGCCAGCAGAAGGACAACAGAGAGCGGGACGAGACGACGGGGAAGACCGGGCCTCTCCGCTAGCAAAAGAGCTGGAAGAAGATAGCGGAGGCCCGGCAGAAGGAAGAAAGAACCGGAGAGCGAGAGAAGAACCGGAGAGCGCGGAGACGAAACCGGAGACCCCCAAAGTCGGAAGAGACCCCCCGGAGTCGGAAGAAGACCCCCTGAGCTGTGTAATAAATTACTTTAAAAAGCTGTGTGTGTTCTTTTATTGACATTTTTTTTCCACCAGGTGAATGGGTAGGGGTACGATGTACCCCATACTCATTCACATCGGGTGGGGGGCCGGCATCTGGGGGCCCCCTTATTAAAGGGGGCTCCCGGATTGGCATGGAGCTCCCGCTCATGATTCATACCAAACACAGTGCCTGGTATTGGCGGGAATCCACGTCGGATCCCGTTCTATACCGTGCCGTGTCTCCTTCTCGCTATTGCAGCGAGCGCAAGATGTCGCCACCCTGTCGCCGAGATGTCGGCACCCTGTCGCCGAGAATCTCCGCGATGGGATCGCGATGAATATATGTCGGCGGCACCTACTGTAGGTGTGAACCGAGCCTTATGCTGACCATACACATCGATTTTCGGATAAGAATATTCACTGAATGAAAAAGAATGTCGTTTGAAAATTTCACTTGCTTTTAACATTCAGTTTTAAAATGAATTAAATTTCTGAACGAAAACCACATACACTGTCTGAAAATTCCTTTGACTAAGAAGTTTTCTATTCTGCTTCTTTGAATTTTCCCCTCACTGTGGCAAAAACAAACGTCGATTTTACCGCACTAACATTTAGAAAATCAAACGTATGGTCTTTTTTTTAAGGAAGACATTGTTTTTGCATAGCCAGCATAAGTGTAGCAGGTACAGGCAGCTTTTTTTCAAGCTGCCTGCCTAAGACAATGGAGTCTGTCATATATAATATTCTACAGTTCTGTCTGAAAGCCAAGGTTCACACTGGGCTGCGGGAGTGAAGCTGTGCGAGTTCAGCTGAACTCGCACGATTTCACTCTCGCTGGCAGTCCCGATTTCAGCCGCGATTACAAAGACATCTGACACAGATGTCAATGTAAATCGCGGCCAAAATCGCAAAAAGTAGTACAGAAAATACTTTTTGAAATCGGTGCAGCGTCGTAGATGCGGCGTCGAACCGATAAGGACGGTGCCATTGCCGGCAATTTGCGGTAAATATCGCCGATTTGACATGTCAAATCGCATGTCAAATCGCACCAGTGTGAACCAGGGCTAAATCAGCAAAACAGTCTTCTTATTTTTTTTTCCCCCACACATGCTGCATCTGTCCCCCGATGCCTCTTCCCTGAGAACAGAGCGATCGAACACCGCTGATCACTCCATTTTCAGAGCTCCATGAGCAGAGAGCTGCAGACTGTCAGTTACAGCTCTGTTCTTCTCCCTCCTCACTCATTGGAGCGTTGAGCTGTGGAAGGGGCGGAGACGGGTGTAAGTCCAGGCACCTGGCAGGTCCAGACTCTGTGGTCAGGATGACGCAGTGCCTGGACTGAAATCAGTGGCGTCAGCAGAGAGCGGACTTCAGCCCACTCTCTGCTGAAAATGGGTCACAGGAGTGCAAAACGAACTACACTCCTGTGATCCATAGGAGAAGTACTGACAAACAAGCTTTGGCTGGACTTCTCCTTTAAATAACAAATTTGATCTCTGAGTCTGATGATATTTACCAGATTCAACCTCTAATCGTATATACAGTATATCTCTTCTGTCTGTTATTCTCAGAGTGGATTAGATATTTTGCTCCCGAACCATATTGTTGGTTATTTATATTTACCACTGCATAGAGAGATATTTAAGAAGAAATTGCCTTTTTTTAAACTTTACATATTAACTAAAATTATTTCAAAATCCATCAAATTACCGGTTTCAAAAAACGGATACATTCCTGTAATGCTGGAAATGCAAACTGTTGCATTTGCTTGCGTCCTCAACCAAACTGTCAAACCATAAAATGGAGGGTGACATCACATGTGCAGCATCATGGCAGTTGCAGTTCAAATAGAAGCAGCTTCCTTGGCTATAAAGGGTAAGTAGGTTTAATTTCCACTCAGCAGTGCCTAAAAATGCAGAACAACTGAGCATGTGCAGAGCAGGGTGAGACAGTATATTACTGGATTTTAAGCAGTATAGGCACTTATTTTTTATGTTTTACATAACTATACCTGCAAAAAGGGCCAGCCTGAAGTGATCTAGCAGGACTTAATTTTCTGCCTGAAGTTCCACTTTAAGATAAGTTAGCGATCTTAAGGTGGAAGTCCAGATTAACACTAAAATCGCTACATCTATAGCCATATACGATCTAATACCAACCTATCTAGCCCTGTAAAGAAGAGATCAGTATATATACCTTTTTTGAAACTGCTCCTGTCTCCAGCAGTGGAAGCTCTGCAGAGGACACATTCGACAACAGCTGTGAAATTAATGGGAAGCGACGTCATCCATAGAGTTACTATAGGACTTCCATTGTCGTCTGGGTCTTGTGCACCTGCCTCCACAGCTAAGTCACCGATGACTGCTCAGTGTGGGATGGGAAACTTCTTTAAAGGGCTAGATAGGTTAGTGCTAGATTCGCCCATCCAATGCTCCTTGCTATGAAGACCAGTCATAGATAAGGGCAGTGACATTTGTTTTTGTATTGTTGTCATTGTGGTCAGGCAACGCACCAGCACCTTTGCTTCTACGTGCTGGGTGCCTAGTGTGCTCCTGCCCCTTTAAGGGTGGGCCCCCTCCAGTTATCTGCCCTTTATCCATCAGCATGCATGTGCTTCCACTGAGAAGACTTTAAATTTTAGATTTAGGACTGCAGTACACAGGGAGCCTTGACGAGGCCCGCAGCTTCCGCATGTATTTGCAAATGCGTGCAACTAAACCCCTGTTTTTAAACGCACTGACAGGTGATTTCGGTTGGTTGCTGATTGGTTGGCAAGTTGAGCTTAGGGTTTGTTTGTCTTTTTGTGTTTTTGTTTACATGCGATTCGCCCATCCAATGCTCCTTGCTGTGAAGACCAGTCATAGATATGGGCAGTGACATTTGTTTTTGTAGTGCTAGGTCATGTAGCGATTTTAGTGTTAGGCTGGACTTCCACTTTAAGCTGGCCATATATGTATATATTTTTTCTTTCCCCCAACCAGCCGGCGGGGTGATGGAAAAAACAACTGAACAGATTCCCCCATCCGCACAAGCACGGTTGATAAAGTAGTCCAACCCACTGTGCTTTTGTAAGCTGAGGCCTCGTACACACGACCGATTTTCTCGTCCAAAACAGTCAAGAAAAGTGCCGCAAGAGTTTTTTTGTCTAGAAAAACGTTCGTGTGTATGGTTTTACGACGAGAAACTTGACGAGAATCTCGACGAGAAAATAGAGAACCTGCTCTCTATTTTCTCGTCAGGATTCCAGATTTCCTCGTCGTGTTTCTCGTCGGCCTGTTTTGTGACAAGAAAATGGTTCGTGTGTATGCTTTTACGACTCTTCCAAAAGCGCGCATGCTCACAAGCAACTATGAGACGGGAGCGCATCTTCTGGTAAAACAAGCCTTCATAATGGAGAGAGCACATTCGTCACGCTCATAAATATTTCATAGTTTAAATGTTCTGCATTGAATTCTTCGTTAGAATGTTACATTAATCAAAACGAGAGACCTTCTTTTGCTGCTGATATTCACACAGAGTTCTGCCTTATTTTTAACCTTTTTCATGCTGCTCTTTATAAGATTTATGTGTATTATATCGTGCAAGTTTTTAGGAATAATTTAAATGGTTAGATTTTTCAAAATGATGTTAATTATAATTTCTCAATGTTTTGATAGCGATCTCCCATTTAATTTTCTAATCTATATTTTTAAAATTTCACACCATGTTTTTGAGCTAATCAGATTTAGTTATTCTTTTGGGGGGGTGATATCTGTGCCTTTTATTGTCAGTCAAATGTATCTGCTTACTCCAAAGCTTGTTTTTTTTTATTTAAAAATACACATAGTCAAGTATGAACTTAAACAAAAAACACATTTATTCATGTTTATAAATTAAATAAAGAGGAGGCAGCGCTGGAGAAGCTGCTGCCATTTGTGCATCCCAGGGACCCCAGAGCACACAGCAACCCTGTGTGGACACTAAAATTGGGAGCTTGAGAAGGCCCACATTTCAGAACACAATCTGATGCTGGCCTCCCAGAGGTCAGGAACAGCAGCAGGTGAGATATATGTCCCAAGTGGGTGGTACTACAACAGGCTGCCTTCTGTCCGACCACAATGAAGCAAGGCCATCACTTCCTCTTCTTCCTGGCAACCTTCCCTGCAGCCTTTCCTGAAGCCTTTCCTGAAGCCTTTCCTGCAGCCTTTCCTGAAGCCTTCCTTCTTCGTTTAGCTGGAGGCTGGCCCACTGGAGGGGTACTCCTGTCAGGAGGAGGAGGTGGAGGTGTAGCAGAAGGGGGTGGGGCAGAAGAAGAAGGTGGAGGTGTAGCAGAAGGGGGTGGGGCAGAAGGTGGAGGTGTAGCAGAAGGGGGTGGGGCAGAAGGTGGAGGTGTAGCAGAAGGGGGTGGGGCAGAAGGTGGAGGTGTAGCAGAAGGGGGTGGGGCAGAAGGTGGAGGTGTAGCAGAAGGGGGTGGGGCAGAAGAGGGAGGTGGAGGTTGAGGTTGGGTCAGTTGGGCCACCTCACATATGGCGGTATTGGGGGTAATTTGCTCCATCACCCCCTTGTTGAGCAAGGTGATGAGCAGGGGCTCGCATAGGAGGCGTTGCTCCATGCTCATCACCTTGAACTTAGCCTCCACTAGGCCGGCAATGGCCTCTTCAGGGGATGTGGGCTCCTTGAGGGTGGCATGGGCCTCTTTAATAAGGGCCATTGCTGCCTCACTGGTGGTCCTGTCCCTCCTGCCTCTTTTGTGAAGCCTGATGGGAGGCACCTGGGATCTGGTGCTTCTCCTTTGCCCTGCCACCTCCTGGCTGCCACTGGGCCCTGCCACCTCCTGGCTGCCACTGGGCCCTGCCACCTCCTGGCTGCCACTGGGCCCTGCCACCTCCTGGCTGCCACTGGGCCCTGCCACCTCCTGGCTGACAGTTTCCAGACCCTCCTCCTGGCTGATTTCATCCTGTGTATGAAAAAGGAACATAGTTTAATATGTTGGTTTAATCTTTGCATCAAACTTTGTAATCCTGATGGAAGCAATTAGAATGTAAATGCATAAATCCTTGCTTTAAATTTACCACTACATCAGCTTGACTATTTACCACACAATTAAGTGCAGAATAATGTCTACAGATCATGATTTCACTTGTGGAATACAAAATAATGTATGTTTCTCATCCTGACATATTTGGGAAAATAGGATTTTTATAACAGCTTACCTGTAAAATCCTTTTCTTGGAGTACACCACGGGACACAGAGCTAGTCATTACATAATGGGTTAAGGGTCACCAGCGGTGATTGGACACTGGCACAACCAATGGAAGACAGTTCCCCTCCATATAACCCCTCCCATCAGGGAAGTACCTCAGTTTTGTAGCAAAGCAGTAAGGTTCCCATAAGAAGGGGGGGACCTCTGTGTCCCGTGGTGTACTCCAAGAAAAGGATTTTACAGGTAAGCTGTTATAAAAATCCTATTTTCTTTATCGTACACCACGGGACACAGAGCTAGTCATTACATAATGGGACGTCCCAGAGCAATGCTCATATGAAGGGGGGGGAGACACAGATCAACACAGGCCGCTTGCGGACCAGAAGCCCTATACTGCTGCCTGCAGCACACTTCGCCCAAAGGCGGAATCCTCATGTCCTTTCACATCTATTTGATAGAATTTGGAAAATGTATGGACTGAAGACCAAGTTGCAGCTTTACAGATCTGAGCCATCGAAGCCTGGTGGTGCACTGCCCATGAAGCACCTATCGCCCTGGTAGAGTGCGCCTTAACAGGAAAAGGAGGAGTCCTGTTCTTTAAACCATAAGCTTGAATAATTACTTGTCTAATCCACCTGGAAATGGTGGATTTTGATACCGCTTGGCCCTTCTTGGGCCCATCTGGTAAAATAAACAAAACATCTGTTTTACGTATCTGAGCGGTTGCTTGCAGATACACCTTTACCGCTCTCACTAGATCTAGAGAGTGTAATAATTTTTCCCCCGCCGTCCACGGGTTTGGAAAAAAGGAAGGCAGAACAATGTCTTGATTCAAGTGAAAAGCCGACACCACCTTAGGTAGAAAAGCCGGATGGGGTCGTAGTACGATTTTGTCCTTGTGACAAATTAGATAAGGCTCTTTACAAGAAAGAGCTGCTAGCTCTGATACTCTCCTAGCAGAAGCTATAGCAATCAGAAAGGCCAACTTCCTACTTAATATAATTAAAGGAATATGGCGAATAGGTTCAAAAGGTTGCTTTTGCAACACTGACAATACCAAATTCAAATCCCATGGACACAAGGGAGTCCTAACTGGAGGATTTATCCTCAGTACCCCCTTAATGAATGTCCGAACTAGGGAGTGAGATGCCAATGGTCTCTGAAAGAAGACTGATAGAGCCGATATTTGCCCTTTGATGGTGCTAAGGGCTAAATTCATATCCACTCCTAACTGGCAAAAAGCAAGAATCCTACTTATTTCATACTTCTGAGGATTCCAACATCTGGATTCACACCAGGAAACGTATGCTCTCCAGACTCTCTGATAGATGAGTCTGGAGGCTGGCTTTCTAGCATTAATGAGCGTAGAAAGAGCCGGACCAGAGACCCCTCTCTTTTTAAAAATGTGGGTCTCAGCAGCCAGGCCGTCAACTTTAGCCTTTGTAAGGAAGGGTGGAATACTGGACCCTGTGACAGCAGGTCGTGTCGGAGTGGAAACTTCCAGGGCCTTCCTATCGCCGTTTTTACAATCTCGGCGTACCAAGGCCTCCTGGGCCAGTTTGGGGCCACTAGGATTACTGGTATTTCCTCCTCCTTGATCCTGCGAAGCAGTCTTTGTAGAAGAGGGATCGGAGGGAATGCCTAGATCAGTGAGAACTGATTCCATGGAGTTATTAGAGCGTCTGTATTATTAGAGCGTCTGTCCCGTAGGCTAGAGGATCTCTCGTTCTGGACACAAAGTTGTCCAATTTCTTGTTGAACCTGGCAGCTAGCAGGTCTACATCTGGGTTTCCCCATCTCAGACATATGGCCTGAAAGATCTCGGGGTGAAGAGACCACTCCCTGGTAGCAGCTGCTGACGACTCAGGTAGTCTGCTTGCCAATTTTCCATCCCTGGAATGAAGATTGCAGAAAGGCAAGGTACATGCTCTTCTGCCCATGCCAGGATCCGGTTCACCTCTCTTTGGGCTGCCCGACTGCGGGTGCCTCCTTGGTGATTGATGTAAGCTACTGCAGTAGCATTGTCGGATTGAACCCGAACTGGGTAGCCCTGTAACCTGTATGTCCAGGTTTTGAGGGCTAGATATACCGCCCGGATCTCTAGCACATTGATGGGCAGGATCCCCTGAGTCTTGGCCCAGGTTCCCTGGGTAGAAGCCTCCTCGAATACTGCACCCCAGCCCGATAGGCTGGCATCCCTAGATACCACCTTCCAGGCCACTGGGAGGAAGGACTTTCCCTTCCGTAAATTCCTGGCTTCTAGCCACCAATCGAAGCTGTGGCGTACTTGTGAGGACAGGCGCATGGGTATATCCAGAGCTTGGCTCTTCCTGTTCCAGGAAGCTAAAATATTGCCTTGAAGTAGTCTTGAATGAAACTGGGCGTAAGGGACCGCCTCGAAGGAGGCTACCATCTTTCCCAATAGTCTCATGCAAAGGCGAATAGACGGCCTCTTGTTTGCTTTGACCTTGTGGATCAGGTCTTTCAGAGACTGTATCTTCGGTTCTGGCAGGTATACCCCGTTTTGGGCTGTATCTATGATCATGCCCAGGTACCCTATCCTTCTTTGGGCCTGGAGAGAGGATTTTTGTAAATTTATAATCCATCCTAAATGCTCCAGGTATCCTACTGTAGTGTGTACAGCGTGACCCAATCCGTCCTTTGACTGATCTATTACTAGTAGATCGTCCAGATAGGCTGTTACCGCAATGCCCCGTGTTCTTAGGTTTGCTAACAGAGGAGCTAGCACCTTTGTGAATACTATGGGCGCGGTGGCTACACCAAACGGCAGAGCCACAAATTGAAAGTGGCGATCTTCTACCGCAAACCTTAGGAATCTTTGGTGAGCGGGGAGGATGGGTATGTGTAAATGTGCGTCCTTGATATCTATGGGCGCCATGAATTTTCCGCCCTTTAAAGTGGCGGCCACGGATCGGATCGTTTCCATTCGAAAATGGCGATCGTTCAGGAACCGATTTAGGGATTTTAGATCCAGGATGGGTCTGACATCTCCATTTGGCTTTGGAATCACAAAGAGGTTTGAGTAAAAACCTGAACCTCGCTCTTTTTGGGGTACGTCTGTAACTACCCCTTGAGCCATTAAGTGATTCAAACCTTTGAAGAAGGATTCTCTTTTTTGTGGATCCTTGGAGAGTCTTGAACCTCGGAATTGAGAAGATGGGATCTCTCGAAATTCCAGTTTGTACCCTGAGGATATTGTGGATACTACCCAATTGTCCTGGATTTCTGACCACCAAGTCGCTCAGAACTGACAAAGCCTTCCTCCCACTCGGCCGAGCGGGGGCGCCCCTTCACTGAGAGGCTTTGGGGGCTTGCTTATTAGCTCTTGCACCCCACGGCTTCTTGTTCTTCTGAGCTTGCCCCTTGGCTTTTGTGGGCGGCTAAAACAGGCCGCCGCCACTGGTTGGAGTCAGATTTCCCGGGAGCTGGGGAGAGAGCGTTTAAAACAAGATCTCTTGTTTTTCTTTCTCTCAGGTAAAAGTTGTTTTACCACTTGATCTTCTGTATATATTTTTCTAAATCTTCCCCAAATAGGCGTTCGCCATGGAACGGGAACTTGCCAACAGCTTTTTGCATGGGGTCTCCGCTGACCAATGCTTAAGCCAAAGTACTCTGCGCATCTGTACCAGCTGGAGTGTAAGGCGTGATGCCTGTATGATAGAATCTCTCATGGCATCCACTGTGAAGCATAAGGCTTTAGGCAAATTTTCCCAATTTCTAGCCTGCTCTGAAGGCAGTTCCTTCAGCCCCTGCTTTACCTGTTGGCTGATGACCTGACACATACCGACTGCTGCTACTGCAGGTTGGGTAATTGAGCCGGCCAAAAGGAAGGAGGATTTCAACTTCCTCTCAGAAGGATCTTTTAAACCCTTGTACATTATCCACCGGACATGTCAGGTTTTTATTTACACAAGAAATAGCCGCAACTACCGCAGGCAGGCTCCATTTCTTTAAAAAAAAAAATTTCCCCCATAGGATAAAGAATGTTAAACCTTTTTGGAGGTGAGAAACGCTTATCTGGATGTTGCCAGTTTGCGTATATTAGATCCTCTAGTAACAGATGAACCGGGAAGGAGCATGCACCTTGCAGGGATCTCCCTAGGGAGGAGACAGGTAATTCCGTTACCTCCGCAGAGGTTAACTTAAATGCACTGCTATAGCATTGTACCTGTGACCTTAAAATCTGGCTCCTCATCCTCTGCTGATGTAGCCTCCTCCTCCCTCAGGTACTTCTGAAGGGAGGTCCAATACTGGAAGAGACCTGCTTCGCTTATTGTCCCTTTTTAGAGGACTTAGCGATTAAGGTAGCAATTTTTTCCTCCAGATTATTTAGGGCAGCTGATAAAGTGTCCTCAGTGACATATACAGGCCCAGGCTTCACTGGGGAAGCCGCCATACCTGACAGAGGTAATGGCTCATCCTGAACAGGTGCATTTAGCAACACAGGAGAGAAAGGTACCGAGTCAGCACAGTTAGAGCCTCCTCTCAGGCGGTGGTGCTTTCTTATCTCTTTTTGTCCGTATTACTTCCCCTGGAAGGCTTACTGTTTAGACAAAATACAAGGTACCTAAATGCATATACTACCGTGTTCAGTTTAGCAAATACATTAAGTATGCAACTTTTAACACATAACTATGCATAACATGGATGTCTTCTAGGAAGTACCCAATCCAACCACATGGAGTCTTACGTCCCTGTATAGCTGCTGTGTTTCTCTGCCAGGAATAAGAGAACTAACGAGCTTGCTTGCTGCTGCAGTGCTTCTCACACTGACAGTCTTTTAAATTTGGCGCCGTTTCTGTGCCTGCGCGCGCCACGTGCCCGCGCACGCCTTCGCCCCCCCCTCCGATAAAGCGCGCTCCCCTTAGCGCTATGGCGGTGGCCATGGTGAGAGAGGACTCTCACCAGCCCTTGTTCCCACTTACCTGCATCTGCAGGTGTCTGGTCGGCCACCGAAAGGAGGATCGGGGTGCCCCAGCAAGCTCAGCAGCGGAGGTGACGAGCAGTGTACTTCGCCGAAGCCGACACTGAACAGAGTGAGGTGAGTATATTCAGCTCTTTACTCCCCCCAGTGGTGGAAAAAAAGAAGACATCCACTTTTTGAAAAAGGTCCCAACCTAGTTATGGACCTTCTAATCTCACCTTATCCACGCCGCAGGTTTTTCTGCTGAAAGATTTCAGACAGATACCAAACTTCACCCTTCACGGTGGGCTATGTGTGCCAACCTTCAGGGATATGGGTTCCTATTTAAAGGATACCTCTCCCCTGGGCCTTGTACAAGACTCTTACCAGGACTTTATAGCGAAATAGCGAAAGTGCTGGATCTTAGAGCCCAGTCCTCCGAAGAGAGACATTACAGGCGACGCCTCATGGATGAGGCCCGGCCCCCATCCAGATTCAGCTCATTTGTAGGCGTCTTGGATGGATCCGAAAGCATAGCTCTTTTACCCCCAGAGGGTCTCTTTGGTAGAGCTTTCCTTTAGCACCTCCTAACGCGTCCAACACCTTTCGACACTGGCGAAAAAACTGAGGTACTTCCCTGATGGGAGGGGTTATATGGAGGGGAACTGTCTTCCATTGGTTGTGCCAGTGTCCAATCACCGCTGGTGACCCTTAACCCATTATGTAATGACTAGCTCTGTGTCCCGTGGTGTACGATAAAGAAACATTAATTTTATCCCACTACATTTTCAGTTAATACTATACCTGGCTCCAGATGGACAAATCAGGATCATCCAGGATGGCTGCCTCCTCTTGCTCCAGAGAAGGCTCAGGTTGGCTGCAGGGAAGTCTGGGGGGAAGAGTGGAGAGTGATGGCCTTGGCTTAATGTGGTCATCCAGGAAGGACATCCTGCTGTAGTACCACAAAATCGGGACATAAACATCATCTGCTGCTGCTCCTGACCTCTGAGAAGCCAGCACCTTAGAGCGTTCAGTCCTGTAGGTACCTCTCAAGCTCCCAATTTTAGTGTCCACTTGTTTTGCTGTGGCTGTGGGCACCTTGGTATGCACAAATGGGAGCAGCTTCTCCAGCGCTGCTTTTCTCACCCCTTTTTTTTATGGATGGGGTTTTTGGTCTCCCACAGAGCCGGCAGCTCCCTTACCCGGTCAATAAATTCCGCCAGGAACTCTTTGTCGCTAATAAAGACATTCATATTGTATCTGCAAGTAAAATAAATTATATTTAAATAATGTGAGGCAAACAGTCTAACCTCCTTCACATCCTAGTCACCATATATATCCTCCACCAATCTCAAGACAGTATAGGCCAACAATTTTTACAAGTCTCACAAAATCACATACCTTCGTTCGCACGTCCGTCACTTGAACTCCTCTCTCCGCACACCGAACGTACTATAGTCACATGTGTGTTTGCTATATACACACCACGCATGCGTCCAAATTCGAACACGTCGCCCGCCCATGACGTTCTAACTAACATCTTTTCCCCGCCCCTTCTCTTTCGGCGCGCAGACAGATATGGCGGAGTTACAGCAGGTGTCTGATAATTCCGCAACTAGCGAGGAGACAAGCCCGGAGACCGAGGACACGTCACGATCAAGGAGGAGATTCAAGGCATCGAATATGTCTTTGGCGGAGATGGTGGACATCTTGGTCAAGGCTGATTATGATGCCAAGCATGGGCCGTATAGCAAACCAAATAGAAGGAAGGCCAAAATCCTCACTAAAGTTGTGAAGAGTCTGAGGGCGAAGTTCGGGGTGAAACGCTCAAATGAGCAGCTCAGAAAGAGGTGGTCAGACCTCAAACTGAGGGAGCCAGACCAGTTGAGGATCATAAAGAGGATGCTCGCTAAAAGTAAGTAAAATGACGACCTTTCTGCTATTAATCTTTTTAGAAACTGACTTTTTTTTTTTTATCATATTGGACTCCCTTCCCAAATGTAATATTTTGAACTAGGTTGGGCACAGTAATCGTTCGTTACGTTACCGACACTTCGTTCGGCCACTATCCGCGGTTTTGGCTTATTTAAGAGCCACAAAAGTAATTAGACATCTGCCATTTTTGATCAAGTATTGTGGATAATTTTTAAGTCTAGATGATGTGTTTGTAAGGAGAATGAAATGCAAACTTTAATCAGTGTAAAGGAGAGGACACTCAGCAGCTGCTTCCACATCTGTACTTTGGAGCACTATAGTGTGGGCCACCAGACCCGCCTTTTTTGGGTGTCCCACACAGGTGCATCAGAGTTTGTTTGTGGTGCCTCCATGTCCAAAAAATTACATCCAAATGTGAATACTAAACATATTTGGGGTCATAAATAATGTATTTTTCTTTAAATTCCGCACAAACACACACTTGTACCCCACTTCCAAACAATTTAGCCTGTTTTTAGTTTAACAAGGAGATTTACAGTGTGATAAATAGACCTTTGGTTTTATTCTCATAGGGGAGAGAAGACTGGGAGGAGGACACTCCAGGGAGCACATGCACCCCACAACTTCCAAGCAACCCCAAACTCCCAAAGATCCACAACCGAAAGATGTGCAGGAAGTTGAGGTGGAGGAAGGAGAAGTGCAGGAAGGAGAGGTGGATGACGTTGTGGATCTGGTCACCACAACAGGTCAGTATCTGACACCACAGCTTAAGGTAAGCGAGGTAGGCCTGCAGAGTTTTTTTTTTTTTTTTTAATGGTTTTTAGGGGATGGAAATGTTGTGAAGGATAGCACACGGTTCTCTGCTGACAGTGCCCTCCGCCTCATCCAGCAAGTGATGGAATGTAGCACGGAACTGGACCCAATTAAACAAAGAATCCATGTGATGGAACAAACATTTAAAGACATTCTCGATGTTTTGGGGAGAATTCAATAAGCCATCCAAACACATTTGTTTTTACATGTTTGTTTTTATATTTTTTCTCATTTTTTGAGTAACAAAGCAGCCAAAAATTGAATATGCACACAGTGTGTCAACATGTGCCATCTGCCATCAGGGGATATCCATGTACGTCTTTTGTGGGTGCAACCCCTTCCTCGTATCAAAAGTCGGTGAACTGAGGAAGGGGATGCACCCCCAAAACACGTCCATTGATCACCCCTGATGGCAGATAGCACATGTTGACAATAGGGATCAGGATTGTAAACTTCCTATTTGCAAAAAAGTAAAAATGTGTGCATATTGAATTTTTGGCTGGGCAAGGGGTGGCAGGACCCCATATTAGGACGGGCACATAGAGACATAGTTTGTGTAACTGAATGTCTCAGATTGCTCAGAGGTATCCAATGTTGTAATTTTAGAAATGCAAGTGGAATTTTTGTATTTTCATAAGCCAAAATTTGCCGGGTTGTGGCCAGGCCAACCCCAAAGTAAAACAAAAAAAAATGTGCAGAGAGTAAAATATTTGACCACAAACAACGTGTAGCTTCTTTTTATAATACTCTCTAAGCTTATTTGGTTCTTTTGTAAGGTAACATAGTGAAATTGGTTGTTATTTACTAAAGTAAAATACACTTGCCACTACAAATGCACAAAGACAAACTAGGAGACAGGAAAGAACAAATAATTAAAGGTTTAAACAAGATTTTTATTGGGATACTTAGACATAGGCTGGCATAGGAATTGCCCCCCTACCCGTGAAATACTCCATGTATTTGTCCCGAACCACACGGGCATTTTGGGGGGGCAAGCCAAGACGGGCAGATTCCAGGCCCGGAAGGGGATTTGCAGGGGAAAGTCCAGCCTCTGGCAAAACTGAGACCATATAGGAATTTGATTTTTGGCTCAGAAAGTTGTGTAGCACACAGCAGCATAACACTACATAGTTTATTTTGTAGTCCGCCAAGTGGATGGAAGTCATAAAAAGGCGGAACCGGCTGGCCATTATGCCGAAGGCATTTTCAACGACTCTTCGGGCCCTGGCCAGCCGGTAATTGAACACACTCTTCTCTGGGGTCAGGGTCCTCTGTGGAAATGGCCTCATAAGATGCCGTCCGAGTCCGTAGGCTTCATCAGCCAAGAAAACAAAGGGGAGCCCTTCAATATTTCCTGCATCTGGTGGCAATGCAAGGTCGTCACTCTGGAGACGGAGGGCAAACTCCGTCTGGATGAAGGATCCCCCATCGGACATCCGGCCACTCTTCCCTACATCAACATAGAGGAATTCATACCGTGCTGACACCACCGCCATCAGCACAATGTTATGAAACCCCTTGTAATTGTAGTAGTAGGATCCAGAACGGGGTGGCGGCACGATGCGGACGTGCTTCCCGTCTATGGCACCACCGCAGTTGGGGAAGTCCCACCGCGTGGCAAACTCCGATGCCACAGTCTGCCATTCCTGTGGCGTGGAAGGAAGCTGTGGAGTGAAACAAGATGAAATAATATTAGAAAAACAAAGGCATACATTACAAGGAAATTCTATCCCAAAAAATTAGAGACCAACATCAATCTAATTATACGTTTATTAAGGTGTGTAAAAAAAGTATAATGGAAGGCTCATTTATCATATTCATCACCCCCTCTGATGGGCCATTACTAAATTATTTTGAGGGGGGGGGGAGATGTGTTTGGCCACAGGATAGCATTGCAGTGGCGGTGCGTCCAGAGTGGGCGCTGGAGCACTGTCCCCTCTCTCCTGTGCCCATCACTCAGAACAATACACAGGTTCATGCGTTGCATGAACCTATGTATTGTCTATGCCGCACACTATTCAGGTGGATGGCCTCTTGTAAAGCGACCGACATATGAATAATTGCGTCATTTAGGGGGTTAAAATTGCAGAGCAGAAACAGGTATTAAAAACGTCTTGCAAATTACAACCTGAGGGATGTAATTGGCTTCCTCAAAGAAAAATCGGGGACGCAAGGAGGGGGGCATTCCTAGTGTAAACACTGACAGGCTGCTCTGGCAATCATGTTCACCAAGTCTGTTTAATGGTAACATGATTGGCTGATGCAACATGAAGGGAAGGAGAAGACATCAAGGACAGAAGAAGGATGGCGCTGACCACAAGAAGGTAAGTGCAGGGCTGGGGGGAAACTGGCTGCATTAGAGGGGACTAAATGGCTGCATTGGAGGGGACAACTGGGGGCGTTTATTAGGCAACAGAGCAAAAAAGGAGGAAGTTTATTTCCGAAATTGGGGTTGGAACCCCCCAACATTTGGAGCAACAGGCGCCCCTGCTGGAAAAGTTAGTGAGGGGAAATATTTAGGGAGGATAAAAAAGGGGCAATCTAAAGCTTCCAACATGCATGGGGACAAAGGGGACATTCTCAGCATATTACAATCATGGTAATTAGGGAAGGATGAAAGAAATACAATACATTAGCATACATGTAATACATAAAATGTGATGTTAAGGGAGAAAACTTACCCTAATATAGTCCTCCTGCAGGACTTGTATAATAGCAGAACAGGTGTCTGGGATTATGAGGCCCAGAGCCTGGGGGGAGATGCCTGTGGTGAACTTCAAGTCCTGAAGACTTCTCCCTGTCGCCAGGTAACGCAACGTGGCGATGAGCCTCTGCTCAGCACTGATGGCTTCCCGCATAACGGTGTCCTTCCTGGTAATATAGGGGGACACCAAAGCCAACAGTTCCTGAAAAACGGGGTCAGACATCCTCAGAAAATTCCTGTAGTCCTCAGGATTATTCTCGACGATCTCCCGCAGCAGAGGCATGTGGCAGAATTGGTCCCGCTGGAGCAACCAATTCTTGGTCCATGAACTCCTCCTCACACCATTCATGGACTGGTCTTGGTCCAAAACAAGCAGACCAACACCAAGCGCACGCACAGCACGAACTCGACGACGAGAACGTCCAGGCGACATGGCTAGGAAACGGTCGTCTAATCAGAACGTACAGAACAGAACGCACTTTAGAACAGCAAGGCCTATGAATAACGACCTGAAATTCAGAAACGAACCGGCAAGAACGCACTGTAAAACAGATACGACCTGCCTAGACGCCCTGAAAGTCAAGATACGAACCCACAAGCACAAACTGAACGGCAGAAAACGATCTGAAAAGTACGAAGACTGAAAAGCGCGAATCGTCTCTTCCCAAACTTTTACTTCACACGCGGTAACACGAGATCAGCAAAAGCAGCCCAAGGGGTGGCGCCAAGAAAAAAGATCTTCCCCTTTATAGTGCCGTCGTACGTGCTGGACGTGAGCGCAGAGAACCACGAGGAAATTGGAAAATGACAGTGTGTACGCATAGAAAGCTTGACGAGAAAATCGACAAGCTTAACAAGAATCTCGTCGAAAAAAATGACGTGTTTTTTACGACGAGAAAATCGGTCATGTGTACGAGGCCTAAGAGTTGGGACTCCTCTGCTATCCAAACACACTGCTCAGAGCTGCAGCCCCCATTGGATGCAGGTGTTGATCGAATGAACATTTTCCAACATTCCCATTCAAGAAATGCTGATCATTAAATCAACTTTTCTCAAGCTGGAACAGCCATAGATGGATTCAAATTGGTCCGACCCCTGCTGAACCAGCCCAATTTTTATCCAACTATTGCCAGCTTTACACCTGTGAAAAAAACAAAACAAAGCAATGCAATGGCAGGATTCCATACTTTTTCCATACAATGTATGCGTTACCAATGTGAAAAAAAAAAACACAACATAAAAGCATGCACCCATTAAGTGTTTTATGGAAATATTAATTCATTGGATTATCGCAAAGTGTACTGAAGATATGACAGAGTTTCAGCATTTGGTGATTCATAATAGGGACATCAAATGTAAATATCAAACTGTATTAAGCTCATCAGACCCATGTCAGAGAAAAGGTAGATGGCACAGGCAGCATTTGAGCTGTGCTCGAGTATTGCTGAATAGTTTGCACAGTAACTGTAAACAGCAGCTAATATTTAGGCTATAATTCATTTTTCAAGTTGACAGCTATTGGCTCTGTAGGGAAAGGATAAGATAGAGGGTCTAGAAGAGATTATTACTTGTGCAGGAATCGAACTGTCATCAGCAAGGATGAAATACACAGCGTCCCAGAAAGGATGGATAGGTAATAGTCCACAGGAACTCAGAAGTTTATTAGGACTAAGAAAACCATCACGAGGTCAAATGCATCTCCCACATGGAGGCTGAATTTATTCTTTTCTACTTAATTCTCTGTGCAGACACAGCGAGCGATTTGTAACAAGCTGCAGGCAAGAGAATTCTACACACACTACATTAGAGGTGTACAGAAACTCTGCCAATGTCTAAAGAGCCTCCATTTATAATTTTGGGGCGATATAAGGGTGCTATGGGAGCGACGACGACTTCTTCAAAAATAAGAATCTAATGCCTTGTACACACGGTCGGATTTTACGTCGGAATAAACTCCGACGGGTTTTTCCGACGGAATTCCGTTCAAGCTGTCTTGCATACACACTGTCACACCAAATTCCGACCGCCAAGAACGCGGTGACGTACAAAACTACGACGAGCCAAGAAAAATGAAGTTCAATGCTTCCGAGCATGGGTCGACTAGATTCTGAGCATGCGTGTTTTTTTCTCCGTCGGAGTTCCATACAGACGAACGGAAATTCAGATTTTCCGTCGTAAAAAAAGAGAAAAAAATGTTCTCTTTCTAACTCCGTCTGAATTTCCAACGGAAAAAGTCAGATGGGGCATACACACGGTCAGAATATTCGCTGAAAAAAATCCGTCTGACTTTTTTTCTCGGAAATTCCGACCGTGTGTACACGGCATTAGTCATTACCTCAAAAGGTGGCTCAATACATACCAAATTTAACTTGCCTATAGCCACAACCTCCTAAAAAAGGCTTGAACACGCTTCAAATTAATTGAATAAATAAATTAGCATGCATTTACATCTGAGAGAGAGAAGTTCTAGCAGAGATGGAGAGGACGCTCAGAAATGCACCTGCCATGTCTCGATGGGACAAAAACTCCCGAATGCATACTTTTATGCCTCATGCACACTGGACGTTAAAAAAACGTTCTAAAAACGCCAGTAGCTTTTCAGTGAGTTTTTCAACTTTTTTCAACGTTTTGCAATAGCGTTTAGCGGTTTTCCGTGTTTTTTTTTTTTTCAATGGATCAAAAACGTTAAAAACGCTGGTGAGCGAACTTTTATCAATATTTATCAGCGTTTATGACAGTTAGAGCATTTTTACAGCTGAAAAACGTCTCTCAGAACACACTAGTTTTGGTGTTTTTTATACTGCTCAAAAACGCCACTGCCCAAAACTGCTGATAACAGCCTATGTGTGCATGGACACATAGGATAACATGGAGAGTTTACTGACGGTAGAAAAAAATGTCTACCGCCAAAATAAGCTGCTGTAAAAATGTCAAAAAACGTCCAGTGTGCATGAAGCCTTAAGGTCTGGTTGTACAAATTTGACATCTCAAACCTTTGCCTGATTAAAAAAAAAAAAAAAAACTAAAATGACATTTTAGTCAAAAGACTAAAACCAAATCAAAATTTGCTGCCAAAATTAACACCAATTGGCACTATAGCCACTGAAAAATTAGCAGTTTGCAGAGCAGAGTAGGCACTGGCCAGAGAGGGATTACTTTAAACAGCTGGTCAGCTTAAACCTGTATTACAATGTATGTGAACAAAAAATCCCTAATTTTGTGCAAAGTTTACTAGAAAGGGCAAATAGTGTGCAGAGAGATCATCCAGAATTTTTAGCATGAACATGTCGTCGCACCCCTTTAGGCCTCATGTACACTGCTGCTGGTAAACGAACGTTAGGAGCAGTTGTGCATTTTTTCAACTACTCCTGAACTCTCCTCTAAGTTATTTTATCAGTACATGTACACAGGGTCGGTTATAGTCGTTTCTATGCAGTTGCGTTTAGAGGCTATTTTTTGGAACGCAAATGGGTTCAGAAGCTGAGTTTAGAAGCATTTCAAGCGCCAAATGCTTCTAAACGCTGGTAAACCCGGGAAAACGCGGTAACTCACATTTAGCCGTGTTTCGTTTACAGACGTTTTTAATTTTTGGCCATTTTTGAAAAAAAAATATATATATATTTTTCAAACGCCTCTAAATGCAAACGCGGCTAAACGCAGCAAAACTGACGTTTTTAAAAGTGGGTTACTATCTGTCGTGTATATGAAGCCTTAGCACTTGACGAGTTATACACAGTTGTGCTCATAAGTTTACATACCCTGGCAGAATTTATGATTTCTTGGCCATTTTTCAGAGAATATGAATGATAAAACAAAAACTTTTCTTTCACTCATGGTTAGTGTTTGGCTGAAGCCATTTATTATCAATCAACTGTGTTTACTCTTGTAGCAGGATTCCTATATGCTACGTAGGTTTTGACATTTAAAGTGGTTGTAAACCCACTTTTTCAACTTGCACCTACAGGTAAGCCTAGATTAAGGCTTACCTGTAGGTGCAATTAATATCTCCTAAACCTACACGGTTTAGGAGATATTTACTAAAATGTCAAGCGCCGCTATCTACGGCGCATGCGCGCCGTAGACAACAGCGCATTTATGGGGTTAATCCCATTCACATACTCGGCTACTTCCCAGCAATCGCTGGGCGTAGCCGAGTGGGACGCCTCCCGCGCGCATGCGCAGAGTGACGTCTCCGCCGCTCCGGCCAATCACAGCGCCGGAGCAGCGCTGTGATTGGCTGGTGCGGCGATACCCGGAAGTAACATTCCGGCTATCGCCGCAGTGATGTCTGCGGCTGGACAGAGGGACGAGGACGGCTTCGGGGGCCCCGATCTAAGGTAAGTGGAACATAATGAGCTATTATGCTAGTCATAATAGCTCATTATGCCTTTCTCTTGCAGGTGGGCCAAAAAAAAAAAAGTGGGTTTACAACCACTTTAAAAGAAGGAATCCAGCTCCCTCTGGTGGTATAAGTGTTACAATGCAACTAATGCACCCTGGAACAAAAAGCAGCAAGGAGAAAAGACTCCGTTACTTTTAGTAGAAGACAGACTACATTACCCAGAGTACAGCTGTGTTACCAGGGTGCATTGCAACGCTGCAAAGCCTTATGGGCAGGCTACTTAAACCAGGGGAGGGGCCATCTTCTCGCTCTCTGGATACAGCTCTCAACCAAGCAGGAAGCTGGCATGGAGGCCTGCTTCCTGAGTGTTAGGCCAGAAGCCTGGGCCTAAATTACGTGAGTGCCCTGAGTGATACATCCAGCAGAGGATCATCCACGGCGTCCTGTGATTGCCCAGCAGAGACCGGAGTCGTCCATCACCATCACTGTACGCTGTTAGTGACGGAGGTCGGAGACTGCAGTTGAAGCAGAAGTGTGGAGATCGAGTGACCAGGACAAGCCAGAGGAGACTATCCGAAAGTCAGGCCTGTTTGGTGAGAAGGGCACCTGCCCAGAATTGACTACTACCTTAGAGGAAAGTGACTTAGTTAGTGCCAGCCACACTTCACCTATCACGCCACAGCTTGCGGCCTAGTGTATCTTACTGGATTAGAGATTGGCGCATCCGCCATTAGTGGGTGGCAGGCACACGAGTACTCAGGAATATTGTGGATAATTACAGCATCTTGTTGAAACTCTGTGGATTACAATTTAACTTGTGCACCAACGGTGGCTAGCGAAGACTGAATTGAAGAAAGGAACTTTGAGCGGGACTCAGATAGGCCTTGCTTACCTATTGTAGGGACTTAACACGTGCAAGGTATTGCAACAAAAGGGGGAGCTCGCGAGCAATCAGGTAGTCGTGCAGAGACACATATAGATACATGTATATATATAGCTGATGTTGTTTCCGGTTATTACCTAATCTCAGTGATACCCATCCTTATTGATTTATTGACTCTGCAATGCGCATGCAGAGTCAACTGTGTGTATTAATGTGATTCTTTACCCTTCCCTTTTATACTGAGTAAAGGTACCTTTGATTAAGCATATAACTTGTGTGGAGTATCTCTGTCACTTAGAAGGACTAGTGACCAGCAAAGGTAATAACATTTACAGGTTATTGTGTGATGTATGCAGGATTGTGTTTCCTAATACTCAATAGGTCTCACAATCCTTATTCATATCAGTTGTGCTAAGGGAAGGTTTGAGACACTTCCAGGGGTTGATAGGCAGGACGTAGACCCAAATCAAACAAACAGCAGCTCCTACGGGGGTAGTGCTACACTCTTTTTAAATCATAATCGCAATAGAAACTACCCAAATGACCCTGATCAAAAGTTTACATACCGTGGTGATTTTGGTCTGATAACATGCACACAAGTTGACACAAAGGGGTTTGAATGGCTATTAAAGGTAACCATCCTCACCTGTGATCTGTTTGTTTGTAATTAGTGTGTATAAAAGGTCAATGAGTTTCTGGACTCCTGACAGATCCTTGCATCTTTCATCCAGTGCTGCACTGAAGTTTCTGGATTCTGAGTCATGGGGAAAGCAAAAGAATTGTCAAAGGATCTGCGGGAAAAACTGTATAAAACAGGAAAGAAATATAAAAAAAATAACCAAGGAATTGAGAATGCCAATCAGCAGTGTTCAAACTCCAATCAAGAAGTTGAAAATGAGGGGTTCTATTGAAATCAAACCACAGCCAGGTAGATCATCTAAATTTTTAGCCACAACTGCCAGGAAAATTGTTCGGGATGCAAAGAAAAGCCCACAAATAACTTCAGGTGAAATACAGGACTCTCTGAAAACATGTGGTGTGGCTGTTTCAAGACGCACAATAAGGAGGCACTTGAAGAAAGATGGGCTGCATAAGTTGAGTTGCCAGAGGAAAGCCATTACTACGCAAATGCCACAAAGTATCCCGCTTAAAATACGCCAAACAGCACAGAGACAAGCCTCAAACCTTCTGGCACAAAGTCATGATTGGAGTGATGAGACCAAAATTGAGCCTTTTGGCCACAACCATAAATGCTACATTTGGAGAGGAGTCAACAAAGCCTATAATGAAAGGTACACCATTCCTACTGTGAAAGAAGGAGGTGGATCGCTGATGTTTTGGGGATGTATGAGCTACAAAGGAATAGGAAATTTGGTAAAAATTTATGGCAAGATGAATGCAGTATGTGATCAAAAAATACTGGAGGAACATTTGCATTTATCAGCCAGGAAGCTGTGCATGGGACGTACTTGGACATTCCAATATGACAATGATCCAAAACACAAAGCCAAGTAAACCTGTCATTGGCTACAGCAGAAGCAAAGTAAAGGTTCTGGAGTGGCCATCTCAGTCTCCAATATCATTGAGCCAATCTGGGGAGATCTCAAACGTGCAGTTCATGCAAGACAGCCCAAGAATTTACAGGAACTGGAGGCTTTTTGTCAAGAGGAATGGGTAGCTTTACCATCTGAGAAGATAAAAAGCCTCACCCACAAATATCACAAAAGACTTCACTGTTCACTCTATACATTTTCTATCACGACTCAGAAATCCCAACATCCATGAAAAATGCATACATGAAACTAGCATTCTCAAATAGCTGCCTCCATTAATCTCATATGAAGAGTGACTTTAAAATGGACCTTTCTGTAAACTTTACAAGTCTGCATGAATACATTCCTGACATGTTACAATAATGTACAAGTGTACAATTTTTTTTCCATCATCAAAAGCCCCAATCAACTGAATCTGCATAGGTAGATATGATGTAATCAGACTGCTGCAGGCAGGAAGGAGAATTCCCTCAGTCTCCTTTCTACCTGCAGCAACACTAACTTTGCCAAAGTCACCAGGTGAAAGGCTGAGAAATTCAGTATTTTCCCTGTTTTATGCATTACATGCTTGAACTATAGTTGGTGACTAAATATGGAATCCAGACCTGCCAATCAAAGTGTTGGTGGTGTACATGAAACACGACTCAAAAACCTCTCCAGATAAAATATAAATTGGACATTAGACCTGATATAACCCTCTACAAAAGGTCTCTGCATACGTCTGTAGGATTAAAATGTAAACTGGGTAAAAAAAAAAAAAAAACTTATGCCAAACAGTCATACTATTCTCTATAGGAAAAGAGATATTTTAGTACATATGCTTACTCAATTGGACATCATATTTTAAAATCTTATTGGCAGTTCTCTCCCACAGAAAATTATTGTAGTATATTGTAAGGTGAATACTCCTTTAAAAAGCACATATTCATCCTTCCTGAGAGATTACATTATACTGGATACGAGACCACAACAATCATGAACTAGAAATATCCATGTCTACACTCCCCTTTACAATATATTTATGAAGGCAGACATGTGAAGGCTAATACAGTTTTCTGGGATGTCACCTGAGATAATCACGGATAATCAATAGCAAATACAAGCAAGTCACCATCCAGACAGCGATGTGAAAGGAAAGTAGCAGGTTCTTTTAGCAGATTGCTTTGTGTTCCTCTGTCTGCGGTTTTGAGGTTTCTCAGTTTAATTGGAGAAATGCCCTGTTCAGAAAAGCAATGCCTACTCTGTGTCAGGAAAACAGATTCTGGCAATACAAATAAATTTATTGCTATGGAGGAATACCGATTAGAATGGATAATTCACCTTGGATAGGATAGGAGTGCAGTCTGATGAGTATTCACTTTCACTAACCACTAGCAGCCACAGGTTTTTCAAGTGTGCATGCAAAAAATTCTGACATGTCATACTATACAACGGTCAAATATATAAAATAATAATGTAGGGGTGTGGTACAGCCATGGTGGCATGAGGAAGCATTCCCTGTGAGCTCTGCCCCCTGGGAGCGACTTCCTACCGATCTAGTCCCATCTCGCCAACTTGCTTATCCATGAAAAGGAGCAAGAGACTGTGCGGTTCCTCCAGAACACCAGCTCGCATAACACATAGGAAAAGGTCTCTGAAAACTGAGCACACAGAATCCATAGGAAATCCAATAAAGGTCCTCTCACATCTTCAAGCTACAGACCTGCCATCGGCGAGAAGCTCTAATCCCCATGCTCTGGATAGCTGGCCCTGAGGTGGTAGCAGAGGTTCCTTCCACCCCTCTGGCTGCACCTATCCCTACGTCTCAGCTGTTTGACTTGGTCTCATCAGCGGAGGCAGAGCTGGCAGCCAGCCATTCCACCAGCTTTCTGTTTCAGGAGACAAGAATCCATTCAATCCTCCAGGCTCTACCAACAAAAGCCAACCGACAAGCTCTAGCCAACAGCATCACCAAGCCCTTGAGGAA
This sequence comes from Rana muscosa, assembly GCA_029206835.1. Taxonomy (NCBI): domain Eukaryota; kingdom Metazoa; phylum Chordata; class Amphibia; order Anura; family Ranidae; genus Rana; species Rana muscosa. The sequence continues at coordinate 234,548,133 of CM055122.1, read as the reverse complement.
TGAGATAGCAGACAAATACTAAAAAAGCCAGCACTGAACAAAGAGGGACCACTCTAGAAACTTCAGCCCAGCAAGTTTCAGAGCAGCTGTCCCAGCTTTAAGACACCCAAGGCTTTATCCCAACTGTGGGAACTGTGTTCACCTGCCTCCAACTGTGGGTAGAAGACATGGAAAAGCGGAACCGCAGGAACTACATTCGACTACAGGGTATTCCTAAGCCACAGCGGGCCCCGATCTGCTAGCTACAGTACTGGTTATATTAAACGCCACATTGGGAAATTCTCCAAAAGTCCCCATCAACCTTGACGGAGTAAACAGGCTCTAGTTGCCCCCTAACACATCATATTTGAGAAAGGTACTCTGTAGGGTACATTTTTACAAGGTGAAGGAGACAATCCTCAGCCAAGCATGGCACAAAGGGAACATAGATTTTAATGGAGCGTCCATTATATTTTATACTCGTTATATCGTCAGACTGTTAGTCAATTTATGTAGGATACACCTTATGCCGAAGAAGACTTACAAAACCGTTTTTGGAAAAGCGGCAATCCCTGGGGATTTCCTATAGGTGGGGCTACCCTTTTTCCTCATTAATCCATAAAGCAGACCAAATCTTCACAGTCCCCGTCACAGCTCCAGCTCTCTGCAACTTTCTGGAACGTAAAGAACTACAGCTTCCGAACTGGCTGTGTTTCCTCGCAGAACAGCAGCCATTATCTCAGAACTCCCCAAGACCTCAATGTCAATGCCGAGCGAGATCTAGAGGATGGTTCAACATTGTCTCGAGACCGACTCCAAGCTCCAAAAGAACCTTAAAAATTTCCAACCTGTGGATATGCCTCGATTGCTGGCTATGGGCCACCCTTGAATGCACATCTGCTGGGCCAGAGACTTTTTTTAGCCTTCTTGGTGAATGTCACGTTCTGTTCACCAGACATGGGGCTCAGTGCCCCTCTGCCCCCACCAGTAACTAGCACTATAGCTTCATGCCCATGCCTTTTCGAGCCACCTGTGCATTATCTATTATGCCATTATGCGATCATAGGGGGCAATCGGCCACCAGACATTTTCGCCATACCTTGCCTATGATACCCCGAATGACCAGATACTACCCAGCAGGCCTGGAAAACATAACCATGGCCCCCACCTGAACTTGGGCTACCGGGAACTGGTACCTTTATGTCTAGTTTTTCCTTTATTATTAAACCTTTATTAAGGGTCCTCGGTGCAGACCCCTGGGCTCTGAGAGGCAACCCCTCTGTGGTCGGGGGTTTCTGCCAAGCCCCGAAGACTAACTGCTATTCCCTGCATGCAATACACATAATTTGCAATTGGTTATAGCTTTGTCTGATCCAGGGCTTAGCCAGTTTGTAGTCAATTTATACTGTTTTAGATCTTCTATGGTCCTACTAGCACAATAACCCTCAGGAGCCTGGGGCTGTCAGTGGTGACAATACCTGTTATTTAATGTTTGGGAGTTTGTCCCTCGTTATTGCGTTTACTTAGTTGTGCAGCTGGGGGGGTGCTCCCCCATGCCCCCTTATTCTGCTCTGCCCCTGCAAGACTCAGAGCCCTGCCGGGAAAGGGGAGGAATCCTAGCTGGGGAGGGTAGAAATGGGATGTCATCTATCCATCCTGACCCTTCCTCATGAGTGGGTGTCTTTAGCTCTATGATGTTCAATATTACGAACTCCTTCGGGGATGCACCACTCCCTCTGTGAAATTGGTAGTGGGGGGGGGGGGGGGGTGGCGGTTGAATGCGTTGAATTCTCTTGGCTACCCAAAGGCTCCATATTTGTCTGTTTTCCGGTACCCATCCTTTCTGTATACTAGAGATACTTTCCCAGGAGGCCAACCCTGGTTAAGGAAATGTACCAAAGTTTGTTTATTCTCCTCTTCCTGTTTTGTGGACTGCCTGAGTGGAGGGGCTAACATTCTGTATGCCCCTGCAGTGTGGTCTCCGCCTTCTGACGGTACCACACCAAAAACTTTATACACAGCTCCCCACAAGTTCCCTCAACTGCTTGTTTCAATACCAAAAGAACGATGCCCCACAGTCCAGCACTGCAACTGCAGACCTGCCAGCAAGAGGTTGTTGCATCTGTAAGTGCAGATTTCCTCTACCGCTGAAATCAAGCAGACATAGATTTTAGGATATAACTGCGCCACCCCCCCCCCCTCCCCATTTCTCACTGTCAAGCATCTGGACCCTCACAAGAACTTTCCAAATTGTGGCCCCCTTCAGGCTACAAGCAACTTAAATGTTTATCTGGAAAGTTTGTGGGTTTATTAAGGTCAACTATTATTAATTCTAAAAATACTTTCACCATTGTGAAAGCTAAATAGCAAATGAGTTTAAATTCCATAAAAGTGTACAAAATATAATGTACACATTAAACTCACAACTATTAATATCTCAGGCAATGCTACGTAAGACCTGATATGAATAAAATCCTATGGGACATAACAAATGACAACTTGCAGGCTTCAATCGCTGGCGTGAATAAAATAAAGGAACGCTATAAATCAGTGATAGAGAGGAGCCGAGCTTTGTTCTAAACATAAAAAGCATCAGCTACAATGCTTCAAAACACGGGCGACAAGAAAGACGTGTCAAACTTTCAAATTTATATTCTCACTCCGTAATCCTGACATGACAGAAAATATAATAACTGCAAAGAGCCTAGATATCTCTGACATTTACGATCAAATCCCTTTGGGATTCCATCTGATTGGATGATGTACAGCCCAGGCCACAAGCATCAAGCGACATAATGAAGTAAGCAGGTATTGCAGCCCTCGTCTTGGCTCTCCAACCTAAGATCACATCTATTAGATTAGGGTCTGCTAGGAAAGAAAAGGCTGATGTGACCACTTAAACAAAGTGGCAATTTTAGTTTTTTACTGCAAATACAAAAGGAATAAGACTACAAGCGGCTTGTAACAATGGAGGGTGGTTACCCAGGATTATACATGGCTTTTATCCAGTAATATGTTTTCCAGAGAATGTCCATCATTTCATAGACAATATAATCCAAAAGAATGTTCACATTTTTCATTTCTTTTTTTTTACCCATATAAATTTTTTCTAATTTGTAATTAAGTTATGATTTCTTAATATACATACTAAACAAGTGTATTTTACATTTTCCAATGTTCACAGACAGTATGTACTGAGGATAGGATAAAAAAACAAAATGTACTGCTTCAAGTTTTGGGGAAAGAGTTGATACCGAGAGACAGATTTATCGTAAGCCACAACAAATCTGGGTCTGGGAAACAGTGGCTAGAGACCACTGAGCATAGCTATATAGAAATGCAGCAGACTGCATGATTATAATCTGTGTAAATGTGGCAAATTAATGGTTGTATCAGGACAGCTCCTTACAAAGAGTATTAAGCAATTTACCTGCCCTGAGCGTGGATGGGCATGTTAGGACTACCTAAAAAAGGAGCATCCTAGAATTAAAAAAATAAAGCACTTATTGATGTTTTTTTAACATTCCATGGAAGAACATAATCCCCGGATGCTCTTGCTGAAAAAACTGCAGGTCTGACTCCTGGCATGTTCTAGATTGAGCTAGTGCTATGGAAGAGATACATCAATGATATTGTATACTCACTTGAGGTTTATTTGTCAGAACAAGCAGGGCATTTGTTTAAGTCACACAATTAGTAAGAAAAAAAAAATGTGGAATCCAACTGACTCGGTAGTAGATGGTTCTTTTAGGACAGGGCTCGACAAACCCCGGGCGCCAGTTCGCAATTGCAGCTAGAATTAGCAACCTGGCGCCCGGGGTATCCTGTGTCTCTGTGCGTCGCAACCCCCACCGCCGCGATCGCGCAATCTCGTCGGGCCGCGGCAGCTGCTAATTGAGGCCGCGGCCTATGCTTCCGAGGGGCGTACCAAGGGGACTGGAGAGAGGCAAGCTGCCGGCCGGGATGGATCGGATTCATCCTCGGATGAGAGAGCATGTCATGGAGCTGCCACCGTCAGCTGTGCCGATCTGTGTGCAGGGTCGGGGATGATTACAGCAGAGAGCTGGGGATTGGGGAATTCCGCTGAGGGGGCGGAGCCACTACGTCACTGCCACGGGGAGTCATTCAGTAAAGGAGCTGCCTGGAGGCTGCAGACAGTGCAGAGTGCACACGTCAGTCACGTGATACCGGTGATATCACACACAGAGCGCGGACAGCGGCATTAAGGTGAGAGAGAGAGAGAGTGACTCAATGCAGCCAGAAGCTGCTATTTTACAGTATATATGGATGGTTTTGATTTGAATATCTGACTGGCAGTGGCACTGAGAATGGAATCAGTTTATAAATAAGAATTAAAAATTGTTTCAGTTCACTTTGAATAGTTAATTTTTTGTCCCGCATTAAGCACTGCTTTGTTCCAGCATGCAGCATCAATACAAGCAAATTCTCCTCTGTTGCTGCCTATAAAGAGTTAGTCTTGGCATCTCCGCCATTCAGGAGAAGCCTTTTAATTTGATCCGTGAAGATATTGTTAATCCACTTGCCTCTCAACCCTGGCCTGGTCAATCAGGGGAAGCCTTGAATTCATTGGTAAAAATACAAGGCTTCCCTGGGCCCTGAATGGTGGACTTCATTCCTTCTTAAGGCCCTGCCCTGTCCGGCCTATTTACCAGGTGCTATTCACTATTGCACACTGATATCTGGTACATTGAATGCCACTCAGTGTATAGATATCAGTGTTTTTTTCAAAATTGTCGCTCTATTTTTGGTCATAGCGCAAAAAAACAACCCGCAGAGGTGATCAAATACCACCAAAAGAAAGCTTTATTTGTGGGGAAAAAAGGACGTCAATTTTGTTTAGGAGCCACGTCGCACGATCGCGCAATTGTCAGTTAAAGCGACGCAGTGTTGAATCGCAAAAAGTGGCCTGGTCTTTGGCCAGCAAAATGGTCCGGGGCTGAAGTGGTTAATTAAAATGAATTTGTCATCTCCCTGCTTGGCCCCTTTCACACGGGCTGTCTGATCAGTAGGGATGAGCTCAGGCGTGTTCGCATTGAACACGTGCAGAGCCCGCCAAGGAAGTCGGCACCACGCTGCGCTAATCACCAAACCTGGCTCCTAATTTTTTTTAGCTGGCTCCTAGATTCCAAGCAAATTTGTCAAGCCCTGTTTTAGGACAACCCACCTTTTTGTTAAGGAAAATGGGAATGGTTTATCCCTTTAAAGAGGAACTGCAGTCTGCTCACATAATTTGTAATAAAAACATCTTTGCCATTCTTTAGCTTCCCTCCAACCACTTTGCATATTATTTTATATATACCGTGATGGAGTTCAGGATCGGGTCGGAAGGCGCCACCCACGGCTGGGCATCTTAAAGAGGATGTACCTGTACGTACTTGTGCCCAGCCATGCCATTCTGCTGACGTATATCTACAGGTGGCGGTCCTTAAGTGGTTAAAGAGGAACTGCAGTCTGCTCACATAATTTGTAATAAAAACATCGTTGCCATTCTGAAGCTTCCAACAACTTTAAATATTATTTTATATATATTGTGATTCTGTACTTGCCAAATATGCTGCAGAAATCTCCCTCTACTAAGTCTGGCTGCAGCCATTTTAACTGTGGGCAGCTGAAGCTGCTTGTGAGAGAGAGAGAGATCGAGAGAGAGATCGAGAGAGAGATCGAGAGAGAGATCGAGAGAGAGATCGAGAGAGAGATCGAGAGAGAGAGAGAGATCGAGAGAGAGATCGAGAGAGAGATCGAGAGATCTCTATATCATCATTGAAGAATAATATTGCCCCAAATGGTATTAATCTGCTTGTTAGACCTGTCTTTAGGGAATAGTTTGCAATACACGTTTTGATAAAATGCACAGATGTGAACGTGACCCATGGGAAACCATGTTAAATGGATTGTAGTGTGTTTCTGCAAAACTGAAAACGCACTAAAAAACGCATTGGTGTGAACCAGGCCTAAATGGAAGAAATAATCTACCTTTTAAGACTGCTAAAACATACAATATTGACACGTCCATCTCATGCAATTCCAAAATCGTTATTTACTGCAGGACCTGTATGGAGATGACCAAATGGACGCTGCAGGTTTGACTTAACAAGCACATTGGTAACATCAAAAGAGGGTTCAAGGGGCATAGTGTTTCAAAGCACAATGCCATCTATCATAAGAAGCCTGTGGGTCCTTTGTACATGGGTATTGACAAACATAATCCTAGTTGAAGAGGTGGTTTTATCAGGAGAGAAATCTTTAGAAACGTGATGGATTTATTAGTTGAGAACCTTTACCCGCCACAGCTTCAACATTGAGTGGGATATTAACTGCTTTAATTAAGAACTGTTGAGTTGCCTGTATTGGGGGAGATTTATGTATATGGGACTTCTAGAGATGGTATTCTGTATCTGATTTCGAGATGGCATTCGTTTAGTTCCAGTATTGGTTGTAAGCTACCCACATTGATCTGCGTTATTCATAGGAAATCTGTTCCATCCAATACTGTTCAAATGTTCTACCTTTTGTATGTTTTAATTTAAATCTTGATTTTTATTAGTTTGAGAGGGTTTCTCCCTTCAGGTTGTTTATATATTCTTAATCATGTTTGGATTATGTGCTAGAGGAAGTGGACCCTTATTAGATTTTAATATAGTTTTTTTAGTCTTCAAGGATGATTTATTTTTAAAAGGGATCTCTTCCTTCAATGATTTTCAATTAGTACATTCAGATCAGGGTCCACTTTCTCTATAAAGGGTAGTGTGCCAAGATGCATGCAACCATCCCCTGATGACCTCACCAATGATGAAACGCGTAGGATGAAGCTAGGACACACACACATGGGCAGTGGCTATCTTGAACATTGATATTTGCTCATACAGCCTTATTACTTATGTTAATTTATGTAACTGTGCTACTAATTTTAATAAAGTGGCTTAAAAGCGTTTTACAGCTCTTTCCCTTTTTTTTTTACTTTCTTGACTGCGTGTCATTTTGCTTGAGGGACAAATACCAGGAGGAGATCTTTGATACATCTGTCCCTGCCTGTATGTCTGCCATAAGTTTGGGAGAGCCAAGTTCTCCAGGGAACAGCTTGTTTTTTCACAGCCAGCTCCCTACAGCACAACAGGCCTGACGGCGAAGGAAGGAGCGGGGCTGGACTTCCAGGGAACCTCACCACATCCTGGTCTCTCAGTAGTGGGGGTGGCTACCTATCTAATGTTCTGAAATACTAAAATGTACATTCATCTGTAAGTGCCTATTTAAAAGTGTTTTAAAATATTAAAAAAAAAAAACACATGGCAAGAAATTTCACAAATGTAATTATAACGGTCTAGTGTTTTGTGTGTGTGTGGTGGGGGGGAGGGGGGTGTACTAATGGGGGATTTTTTGAAAAACCTGGAGTTCTGCTTTAAACAAGACAAGCTGAAAAAAATAACTTAAAAATCCCGCCTTGTACATCCTTTCCGTGCAATACCCCAACAGAAACACCCAAAGTTGAACAATTTAAAGACTCTTTGTTGGAACCAATTTATATTCATATTTTTGTCTTTTGCGGCTCCATTTCAGTTCATGACAAGTTAATCTGTTGTACATTAATTAATGCAACTGAAAGCTTAACTGTCTGCCTGTGTTGTAGGATGAGCTTTTTATCGCCGTACTCCGCGTCTCGCATTTCACAGATTCCAAGAGGAAAACAGTGAAAAAGAAATTAAGGGCAATATCAAAGAAAGGATCTTTAATTATTAAACCCCGAGAAGCAGCGCGTGTGGGAATAAGGCAATGTCACTGACTCCTGAATGAAGGCTAATTACGTTTGATGTCTGCGCTTTTCTTTGAAGAGCGGATAAAACGCAGATGAACTCTAATCACAAGGTTTCAAATTCTCTGAGGCTCTAATGCTCTGTAAATATTGATTTGACTCTGAATGTAAGATCGGTTTTGAATAAACCCCATAGCAATGTTAATTAGGATTAGTGAAAAGTTGCATGTTTTTGTTTATTCAGTCAAAACTTCCCAATCACCAACTGCTGCTTCCTTAAAATTCATGTAAGAGGGGGTGGGAATGATGGCTCTACCTGGCTTGTTAGCTCATCACATACTTCAACTCAAACTAAATCATACACTAGAGGTTCTAGAAGACATTATCCCAATCATGAACCGTGTCCTATAACGCAGGCTGATTACAGAACCTTAATAAAGCCATTAAAAGAGTTCAAAGGGAAAGTACTAAGGGCTTTTCCTCTACTTTTCAGTAAATGCAAAAACCAAAGCACCTTGTCCTTGCAGGGATTTTGGAGGGAGTGCCAAGTGTTTTTCTATCAAACTTGCTTCAGCTATTGCCTGTGTGATTCAAAAGCCAAAACGCTCATTCCAGCAATGTGCAAAATAACAGATCATTGATTGGGGGTGATAATGAACATTTCTAACTGGTCTTTCTTGAAGAACTGGGGGGAGAGGTGCCTTGAGGAACGCTATAAGAAAGGCTGTCTGAGATGATGAGCTACAGAGACCACATGTATGAAACCTGTGTCCTACAAAGGGAGGAGCTGTATCCAGCCACAAGCAGAAGAAGAGGTAGTGATTGATCTTTCAGTGCACTAGGTATGAGTTCCACACAGTTTTGCATGTGTTCAGGGTTTTTAGATCTACTGGGTTTCTCTAGGTGGGTTTTGCAAAGTCCTAATTTCCGCAATAGTCTTATTTGTGTGTAAATACCTTTATTAATTTTCTAATTCTAACATTAAAAAAATAAAAACATTTTTTTTTAACTGCTGTGTATTAAAGAACCAAAGAATCAGGGCCCTACTCCTACCCAATTCTTGGTGGCTTACAGACCCATCTCCAGGTCAAACATTGCCATTCATGTTTGAGTGCTACTATTTGCAAACTTTTTCAACACCATCAGTATTTTGGTATGGGGTAGTGATCAGAATAGAGTAACAATTGTAAAAAAGTACCTGATGGTGCGCTGCTGTATAATTGCAACCTTAAAGTTGAATTCCTGCTAAAGCCAAATTAGTCTTACAAATGCTCCCTCATCCCTTCCAACACCTATGCTGACAAACCCGTGTAAAAAAATAGGATTTTTGTACTCACCGTAAAATCCGTTTCTCTGGCATCCATGGACTGACACAGCGTGTCTTATACACCTTTACACGTGGGTTATGTCCCTGCTTGCAGGAGAAGACCTAGGCAGAATGTGAGATGTTATACATACATTCTAAACAGCCAGAGCTGAACAGCCCCACCCAGGGGGCGGTCCCTCCGGCATAACCCTCCCACTGCAGTCAGCAGACCTCAGTTCATAACAAAGCAGTACAAACTCGAAAAGAAGAGTGGGTGCTGTGTCAGTCCATGGATGCCAGAGAAACGGATTTTACGGTGAGTACAAAAATCCTATTTTCTCTTGTCATCCATGGACTGACACAGCGTGTCTTATACACCTTTAAACGTGGGATGTCCCAAAGCAGTGTCAAGAGGGATGGGAGCAGTATAAATGGAAAACCAAAAACTTCACTCCAAACAAGGCAGAGCTCCTCAACGGAGGAGTTGCAACATCAAACAGCGGCCTGCAACACCTTGCGGCCGAAGGAAGCATCCGAAGATGCAGCCACATCAACCTTATAAAACTTAGAAAAGGTATGAACAGACGACCAGGTCGCCGCCTTGCACACTTGTGCAACCGACGCTTGATGTCGGAAAGCCCAAGAAGCACCAATTGCCCTGGTGGAATGTGCCGTAACCGGAAAGGGAGGCGCCCGCTCCTTGAGAGCATAAGCTTGAATGACGGTTTGTCTGATCCCCCTAGAAATGGTGGCAGACGAAACCGCTTGGCCCTGTTTTGGACCAGAGACGGCCCCAAATAGTGAGTCAGACTTCCGAATAGAGGCAGTAGCAGACAGGTACACCCACAAGGCTCGTACCACATCCAAAGTGTGAAGCGCAAACTCTCTGGGATGCTATGGGTGAGGACACAAGGACGGGAGGACAATGTCCTCATTTAAGTGGAAGGCCGAGACTACCTTTGGCAGAAAAGAAGGTCGCGGACGTAACACCGCCTTATCCTTATGGATGACCAAAAAGGGCGACTTGCAGGACAAGGCCGCCAACTCAGACACTCGTCTAATGGAAGTAATAGCCACCAAGAAGGCCACCTTCTGAGACAAAGTCAAGAGGGGAATATCTCTAATATTTTCAAAGGGAGGTTCCTGGAGAACCGAGAGCACCAAATTCAGATCCCACGGGGGGAGAGGAGGCTTGACAGGGGGGAGCACATGGCGAACCCCCTGCACAAAGGTGCTAACCAAGGGATAACCCGCCAGCGGTCGCTGAAAGAAGATGGCCAAGGCCGAAATCTGACCCTTAATGGTACTCAAAGCGAGCTTTTGGGTCACGCCACGCTGCAGAAAATGCAGGATTCTGGGAACGGAATACGTTCGTGGGCGCCAGTCCAGCTCTTCGCACATGGCGATGTAAGCTCTCCAAGTACAGTGATAGATCTTTCTGGAGGAAGACTTCCGTGCCCTTAACATGGTCGAAATGACCGAATCCGAGAGACCTCGGTCTCTCAGCACCTGGCTTTCAATAACCATGCCGTTAAAGTCAGAGACTGTAAAGCAGGATGAAATATAGGACCTTGAGACAGAAGGTCCCCCCGTATTGGTAACCGCCAGGGAATGTCTGCGACGAGACGTACCAGATCGGCGTACCAGTGACGCCGAGGCCAATCCGGAGCAACGAGGATCACCGGAATTCCCTCGGTCGCTACCCTGCGGAGCAGGTGAGGCAGCAACTGCAGCGGAGGATAAACGTATATCAGGTGATACTGACCCCATGGGGCCACCAACGCATCCGAGGCATCCGCCCAGGGATCCCTGGATCTGGCCACAAACCTCGACACCTTGCGATTGAGTCGAGAGGCCATCAGGTCCACATCCGGCGTGCCCCACCTTCTGCAAAGGAGTTGAAAGACCTCCGGGTGCAAGGACCACTCTCCCTGGACCAGCGTCTGGCGACTTAGATAATCCGCCTGCCAATTGTCTACGCCCGGAATGTAGACGGCCGACAGAGCCGGCACGCTTCTTTCGGCCCACCTCAGGATGCGGGCGACCTCGGAAGCCGCAGCTGAGCTCCGAGTCCCCCCTTGATGGTTGACATACGCCACTGCTGTGGCGTTGTCCGATTGGATCCTGATGGAGTGACCCTGTAGTTTCTCCGACCATGAGGAGAGGCACAGTCTGATTGCCCGTATCTCCAGCACATTGATCGGTAAGAGGGCTTCGTCCGGAGTCCAAAGCCCTTGGAACCGCAGGACTCCCCAGACTCCCCCCCCCCCCCAGCCCGTCAGGCTGGCGTCCGTCGTGATCACCGTCCATTGGATGGGGAGGAACGACTTCCCGGACCGAAGAGCCGGGGACCTCAACCACCACGTCAGGGACGCCCTGACCAGGTGACTCACCTGGATCTGAAGATCCAAGGACAACGGGGATTTTTCCCAACTGGACAAGATCTCTTTCTGTAAAGCCCTGGTGTGCGCTTGGGCATAAGGAACGGCCTCGAAGGAGGCCACCATGAGTCCCAGGACTCTCATGCAAAAGCGGATTGACGACCATTTTCGGGACGTCAGCACCCGTACTGCAGACTGAAGTGTCAGTAGTTTGTCTGGAGGTAGGAAGACTCTTGCCTCCAAGGAGTCCAGAATCAGACCTAGATACTCCAGACACAGAGTCGGGACTAGAACCGACTTCTGAACGTTCAGGAGCCACCCAAACTCCCTGAGGGTCTGACTGACGATAGTCACACTTTCTTCCAATTCTGAGCCACTGTCTGCTCTTAGAAGAAAATCGTCCAGATAGCCTACGATAGCAATGCCTCGCTGTCTCAGCAAAGCTAGGGCCAGAGCAAGCACCTAGGTGAATACCCTCGGTGCCGAGGCTAGGCCGAAGGGAAGAGCCACAAACTGATAGTGGACTTCGCCGACCGCAAAGCGCAGAAACTTCTGGTGGCTTGCGCAGATCGGAACATGCAAGTAGGCGTCCTTGATGTCCAAGGATGCCAGAAAATCCCGATGGAGTGTAGCGATCACCGTGCGAATGGATTCCATGCAGAATTTTTGCACCTTCACGAAGGCATTCAGGGCCTTGAGGTCCAGGATTGGCCGAACCCCGTCCTTTTTTGGAACAACAAACAGATTCGAGTAGAACTCCTGAAACCTCTCCTGGGACGGAACCGGCACAATTACTCCGGACCCGATCAAATCCTGTACAGCCCCCAAGAGGGCTGCCCGACGGGCAGGAAGGAGAGGGAGATTTGAGGGAAAGAATCTGTCTGGGGGCCAGGAGCGGAACTCTATTCTGTATCCTGAGGTGACCACCTCGCACACCCACCGGTCGGAGATCCGGGAGGTCCACCGATCCGTGAACCTGCAAAGTCGTCCCCCCACCCCAGAGACGGGCGGGGGCAAGACGTCACGCGGAGGCAGGCTTGGAAGCCGGCTTGTTCGGCTTACGCACCCAGGGGCGCTTGTGCCCGCCAGCCGACACTGTTGTCAGTCTGGGATGGCTTACCCGTGGACTCTGACGGACGAAAAAACCCCTTTTTTGCTGGAAAGGAAGGACCCGGTTTACGTCGGGCCTCCTTACCCTTGATAGTTTGAGGAAGGAGAGTGCCTTTACCTCTCCCGTGACATCCTTGATGATGTCATCCAGAGCAGCACCAAAAAGTCTACCACCTTTAAAAGGTAGATCCGTCAGGAGCTTCTTAGAGGCTAGGTCAGCAGACCAGCATTTCAACCAGATGAGACGACGCAATACCACCGCCGAGACAGAGGCCCTGGATATTAAAGGGGCCGCGTCCAACGTGGCGTCGCACACATATATCAGACCCTGCACCATCTGGTGGGCCAGAGCAATAGCGTCTGGAGGAAGGTTATACTCCTGCACAGTTTGGTGCAAAATTTTTGCCCATTCCGTGAGTGTCTGAGACACAAGGGTCGCCGCTACTACTGGCCGTAGGGCGGATCCCAACAAGGCGAACATGGCTCTACTCACCACTTCTGACCTCCTGTCAGTGGGGTCTTTAAACGCAGGAGTCCCCTCCATCGGGAGAGTGGTGGCCTTGTTTAAACGGGCGACTGAAGGGTCGACCACCGGGGGAGAAGCCCACTTTTTAAGCAGGGCGTCTTCAAAGGGGTATCTAATAGACAAACGCCGCGGGACCATGAAAGTCTTCTGCGGCTTTTCCCAGACCTGGTCAATGAGCTGGTCAAAGAAAGGTACATATGGAAAAACCTTTTTAGAAGGCTTGGTCTTAAAAGAACCAAAGGAGACTGTATCCGCCTGAGGTTCTGCAGTCGCAGCATTTAGCTTGAGAGTGTCCCTCACAGCATCAATGAGTTCACTAACAAGCGCCCTGTCATTTACTGACTCAGAACTTGAGTCTTCCTCACAAGGAATGTCCTGTTCAAAACCATCCAAATATTCAGAGCTAGGGTCCTGAGCAGCAATAGCTAGGCCCATATCTGAATCAGAGCACTCCCCTTGTGGAGATAAAGTGGGGAGAGGGCGCTTTTTTGCTCCCTTGTGCTCACACACAGCTTCCATCCTGGTCAGAAATGATTCCAGGACTGCCGACAACTGGTCCATAGGGACCGCAGGTGCTGGAGCACTGGCTGCTGCCTCTGGCATGTTAGGGGAAGCTGGTGACTCTGACTCCATAATGTCCCCCTCTGAGACCACCCACAGGCTGTGCTGACTGAAGTAGGGGAATGCCCAGGGGACCCACCAACCTGACCAGGACCGCTCGGTTCCGCTGCCCTGTCTCTCCGCGCCGCGCTGCTCAGCGTGAGTGAGCTGAGAGGAGAGAGACTGTGAGGAGATTCGCGCCGTTCCTGAGCGGCGCTAGGGGCCAAACTAGAGCTAGAAGACGGTGCGGCTACAAGAAAATGGACGCCGCAATGTGCTCTGGCGGACCACGGCAAGATGGCCGTCAATGTAAAAAACAGCACAGTCACCAAACATGGCGCCGAACGGCGCCCAGGCCCCTCACTCTCAAATAAACAGCCCCAGCGAAATGCAGAGCAGCATGAGCCCCCCCCCAGGACAGTATGGCCCCCAGGCACCCCACACAGTACACAGTACAGCGCCAGCGAAGTGCACAGAGAGTGACATTAAAAAACACAGGGGGAGACAGGGAAATCCCCCACACAAGAAACACACAGCATGTACTCACCTGCAGCCAGGAGAGACTACTTACCCATCCCCTGAGGGACCCACTGGTGTGTTTCTGACAGAACTATCACAGTGCGGTACTGAGTAGCTGTCGGCCCGGTCCACCGCGAAAGATACAGCCGGACTGTTCTATCTTGAGAGGACCGCGGAGCTGGAAGCCCACCGGCCACCCCTGGAGTCGTGGGGCATGTCGTGAACTGAGTCTCACGCACACAAGGCGAGGATCAGCACGCTCGATGGTCGGACAGGGAAGACTACGAGGATATCTTGTACCCAACCTGTTGCCCAGCCGACAGTTGATAGAAGATCTCAAAAGAAAAAAATAGGAAAAAATTCCAAAAGGAATAAAAAATAGGTCAGGAGACTGGCTCCTGAGAGAGCCACGTCTTCTTCTGCTAGGCAGAAAAAAACTGAGGTCTGCTGACTGCAGTGGGAGGGTTATGCCGGAGGGACCGCCCCCCTGGGCGGGGCTGTTCAGCTCTGGCTGTTTAGAATGTATGTATAACATCTCACATTCTGCCTAGGTCTTCTCCTGCAAGCAGGGACATAACCCACGTGTAAAGGTGTATAAGACACGGTGTCAGTCCATGGATGACAAGAGAAATATATATTTACCTATTTCAGGCAGTTCTGGTCTAGTCACATGATCCCATGTCAGCCAGGGGAATGGAGATCGCGCCCAACAATGGCTGTAAAAGATAGGAGCATTAACGCCATCCATACGTTCCCTGGTACAGCCATTGGCTGCGGCCCCTCCTCTTCCCTGCAGCTGGCTGACAAAGGAGCCAGACATGAGTATAGCTGGCTGAAAATAGGCAAGTATAGGCATCTTTTTTTACACAAGTTAGTCAGCATAGGTGGGAGAGAGCATATTTAAGACTAGTTAGGCTTTAGCTGGAAGTCTACTTTAATTTATACTACTTGAGGGTGATAAAGGTTCAGGGATAGGTATGTCAATGAGTACTCAGGGATTCAGCACAACATGTTGGATTTGGTTATTGAGCATCTGTGAATATGCTGAACTCCAGGCAAAGAGCTAAATACACAGAATACATGCTTTAAACTGCCATGGATTTGTACTTTGTCCATCAGGTTTTGAGGTTTACACAGCTCTGCCACAGAGTAGCCCTGTGTGGCAGAAGAAGGGACCTGATCTTTCTCTTCGCTTGCAGGTCTCCTCACTCTGTAACTGGGAGATTGAAATAAGAGGCAGCACACTGACAAGCTTATCTCTGTCACTCAGCTCTCTCCTCCTATCAGCATACTTTACATGCTGCAGAACACTCGATTGTCTCCATGTGCTACTTCTCCCTCCAAGTTTTCTGTACACCACTTTCAGCAGAGATCAGCAATGGCAGCCTCCACCCCTAGGCCTTTCCTCGAATCTCAGCAGACTGAAGTTTTGCAGAAATGTGTTTTGTGCGCTGCTCTTTTCCTAAAACATTAGAGACATGCATGCATTTATCCAAAGTAATTTAAGAAAAGAAGAGTATTCATTTTGGAGATGCTAAATTTAGAGATGCACAGCAGGTGGCCAGCAAGAAGAATTATGATGAGACATTATTTCTGACATGGAGATGTGGAGAGTAACAGGTTTGTGGAAATGCATGTTAAATTTGAAAGAAATGTCTTCTCTTTTAGTACAAAGTTAGGAATGTAAAACACTGAAAAATATGGCAAATGTAACTCCCCAAGTCACAGCATTTATAAATGATTGTTATCTCCTTGCTTTAGAACTAATCCTTTTAGGAAACCAAAAAAACGGGAGCGTGATGCCTATCTATAATTTAAGTTACCCGCTGTGAAATTATTGTAACAATCATCATCCATTGCAAAATATGGAGATTTGCCATCAGCTTCTTTAGTCATGTCTCTTCCCAAAGCCTGCAGATTGAACAAAGAGGCAGCAACAAAAACAATAAGCAAAACTGACCGCCCTAAAGCAATAGAAACGCAAATAGCATAAGCTGGCCCTAAATGTTTCAATCAGATTGTACGATCCCCTTTAGTCATGTAATACGAAGGCCTACCTAAAGAAAGCATTCAATGTATGCTCAATTGAGCAGGCTCTCCCCACTGCAGAAATGGTTGTACATCTACAGGAAACTACATTCACACAAATGCGTTTTTTCAGAAATGCAGGATATTTAACACGGGTTCCTATGGAACACATACACATCAATGCATTTTTGTGCCTCTGTTTATGTCTGGCATCGCTGCAGTGTGAACCGGCCCTTGGGAATTCACGCTAGCTGTATTTAAAATCATACTTGTCTAGGGTGGGAGCACTTATAGCAAACTTACTGCTAAGTTTACCCTCCTTCAGTGAAGACAGGTTGTTGATCTCCCTTGTTGGCATCTTCAAATGACTTTTTCCTTTGCCGATTGCAGTGATGGTGAACCTTGGCACTCCAGATGTTTTGGTGCTATATTTCCCATGATGCTCATCTACACTGCAGAGTGCATGAGCATCATGGGAAATGTAGTTCCAAAACATCTGGGGTACCAAGGTTTGCCATCACTGGCCTATTGGGCGACGACTGGTGAAGTAACTCCTGTGTATGAGTGATTGAAATGCATAATGCATGCATAGCCGTTCGGATATAATTTTTTAAAAATTACTAGAGAAAAAGGGGAAGTATTTTTTGACAGATGAGACACAGTCTCTTCTAGCGATTTTTTTTTTTTACCTTATAGTAATTATTTTTCCAACTTCAGTTCTGCTTTAAAGTTCTGCTTTTACTTGTTGGATTATCACTTCATCCCATACAAAAAGTCACACACTTACCAGTCCCTACTTCTGTAAGATCTTGGCTAGGAAGCCTGCTTGGTACCACACTGCCTGTTGAAAATCTTCACTCTAAAATCTTTTCCTTTTTTTTTTAAAGTGGATGTAAACCCTCACATATACCCAGTGAATTGAACAGCCTCAGATGATACAGAGAATAAACAAATCTCCCTACATAAGTTTTACATGTATATCTGCTGTCTTCAGCTTTATATACGGTTTAGAATGTTGAGATTGTGGTAGGAGATTTTCTCTTCTTGTTCAACACTGCAGTGAAGCCTGGGCATACACCCAAGACAACTGATTGGCGAAAAGGCACACACCCCCTCTCCTCATAGGTAGAGATGATCATTGAATAGTTCAGGGCTCTGTTAATCTATTTATAGCATCCTCCCCAACACAAAACTCTGGCTGGAGAACTTGTCAGAAGTTATCATGCTGATAACAGAAGAACGGAGGAGGAGAAAGCTACAGGAGATAGTGCTTTGAAGAGAGATAACAAAACACTGCAAATATATGTGCCCAGCTCATATTTCATAAATCGGGTTTACATCCACCAAGTTTTTCTATTTGGTCACATGACTATAAAGCTCAATCGATTTTCTCTGCAGCTGCAGGCATAACAGCACCTTATAGGGGATGTAAAAGTAATTTTTTTTCACCTTAATGCATTCTATGCATTAAGGTGAAAAAATATCTGTGCATTAGCCACCCCCCAGCCCCCGTTTACTTACCTGACCCCTCGAAAGTCCCGCGCCGTGAACGCGCAGGCTTCTGGGCTGGCTTCTCGGCTTATTCATTGGTTGATTGAAAGCAGCGCAGCCATTGGCTTGCGCTGCTGTCAATCACATCCAATGACGTGGCGCGTCGGGGGGCGGAGCCGAGTGATACAGTGAGCGGCTATAGCTGCCGGCTGTTTCACAGGAGTGCGCCCACAATAACACCATAATGCGAGCTCGCTCGCATATAGGTGGTGAGTTATTGCGGGGAGGAGCCGAGACAGCCGCCGAGGGACCCCAGAAGACGAGGATCGGGGCCACTCTGTGCAAAACGAGCTGCACAGTGGAGGTAAGTATACAATGTTTGTTATTTAAAAAAAAATATATATATGTTTACAACCCCTTTAAGCCCTATGGATACTTGTGAAAATAAGGCCACTGCTCTACAGAATTAGGAGGTATGGTTTAGCTAGCTCAAAATTTTGCAGAGTTGTCAGCCCTCAGCAGGACCAACAGACTATGTTTAAAAAAAAAAAAAAAATAGGTGGCAATTTCTTAGAAAATGTATGCAGGGAGCATCAGATAAATGGAGTAGCCATTCCTTATAAACTTTAATGAGAATGTAAAGATTATTGGCCATTTTAAAATATTAATTTGCAATTCAGATCTTCTGAACTTATTGAAGGGGTTTGCAATGGTTCATTAGCAAGCACTATCAAGCTATTGAATGATGTCCCTTAAGTTATAAACCTACTTTACTCAGGAGGCTCAGCTAGTCTCCCTTCCACCTACTAATATGTCTGAGCTGCCTGTATCATAAAACCAGAACTGTAGAGAATGCCTGCTGGCATGAAGCATCATTCTCCCTTAGTTTTTTCCCTTCTCCATCATAATGATTTGAAATTCCAGCTGTTCCAAAACTATGCATATTAAAAAGATACTGTCCAGACAAAAAAAAAAAAATTGAGCTGCCACGGTTGACTTAGTATTGAAGATACAAGTTCTACTAACTATGACATACATGTGTCAGCAAAGAACACTGCAATCCTTTTTAACTATCCCTTCAAAACAAATGTGTAATATTTGCAAGGTCTTTTATTTGCCTTGAGTAACTCCTTAGCTATTGTGACTTTCAGTGGAAAGGTGCTTTGGTGACTTTTTACAAGTCTCATTACAAGAGCCAATGTCATTTACTCTGCTGGGCTCCACCTCTATCCTTTGAAGAGATGATAAATTATTTAAAGTGATCAAAGAGAAGTCTCCTCTTTTCAAACACTCGAGCTGCAAAACTCATAAAACCTAATTCATGTCACAGGACAAAAAAATTAAGCTTTTTTTTCCCCCTCCAAGAATTAAATATAATTACAGAGTACTCTGGAGAGGGGGTGATAAAAAGACATATCCCCTGAGCACAAAATGAATCCTGCCTTTGTCCTACTTTTATTATTGTAAGAAACTCAGTGGAGAGGGCTAGATGCAAAAGTCACAGCATTGCCCACTATCACATGGATTGTTATTCCTTTTTCTGTAAACGGAGCGAAAGGAGGAATAAAGTTCTCTGCAAAAATGCCAAGTGTGTATACCCATCAGCTATATTAAGAAGAGACAGTCATTTTGCCATCTGGCACCACTATCTCAAAAAAGGACACATCATCAAGAGACACCGGTAGGGCCCAGTCATTAGTTTAAACCCTAACCCCCATTCACAAAATCCCATTGCTTTTAATTATTGCTGTTCACACTTGTACTCTCAGTTGCTCTATGCTCAAAAAAGTACATGGGTTTTTTTGTTCTTTTTAGTGTATACAGGAATTTTTTAGCACCGTAGACTTACAATGGTTCAAAATGCTCAAGGTATTTTTTTTTTACCATTCGATGCATGAAGGTAAAAAAACCTTCCCTGTGCAGCAGCCCTCCCTAATAATTACCTGAGCCGGATCTTCCTCCAGCGCTGTGCATGAGAGCCTCGGCTCTCTGGGGAATCTCCCTCCTCATTGGCTGAACAGGGCCGGGCTATGGCTGCGTGTGTGTGTGAATGTACACACAGAGCAGCATCTCAGAAACGAGCCTGCCTGGGTGCCCCTATAACCAGCTGCTTGCTCTGGGGGCACGTGGCAAAAAAAAGGGGCCCAGAGTGTCGGCAGGGGACCCGAGAAAAGGAGGATCAGGGCTGCTCTGTGCAAAACCATGTTATTTTTAGTTATTTTTTTTAATCTAAAGCTTTAATATCACTTTAAATGGGAATGCCTGTAAATGCGTGATGCACGCATTTTTATGAATGAAGAATTCTCATCATGTAGACCTGCTCTCCCCATTTGCGCAGCCCAAGAAACAAACATCTTAGGCTTGAAACACATTCAAAAATGCTTGTAAATGCCATCTTCAAAATTATCAGGAATAGGTTTTGCTTAAAGCGGAGGTTCACCCATTTCTTTTTTTAAAAGCCAGCAGCTACAAATACTGCAGCTGCTGACTTTTAAAAAATGGACACTTAGCTGTCAAGCGCCCCCGCTATGTCAGCAGACGAGGCTGAGAAATCGCTCGGTCCTCGGATGCTTCCGCCGCCATCCTCGGTGAGGGAATCAGGAAGTGAAGCCTTGCAGCTTCACTGTCCGGTTCCCTACTGCGCATGCGCGAGTATCGCGGCAGGCAGTCACTGGTCCCCGCTTTCTCCTGGGAACAGTGCGTTTCCCAGAAGACAGCGGGGGGTGACGCGAAGGGGCGGGACTCCCGCAGGAGTAAGAACCCGGAAGTGGTGCAAATACCTGTTTTATACAGGTATCTGCACCCCCCCCCCCCTGAAAGGTGCCAAATGTGACACCGGAGGTGGGCAGGGTTCCAAAAAGCGGAGGTTCACTTTTTGTGTGAACCTCCGCTTTAAGATAAGCTCATGTGTGATTTGCTAGCTTAAAGTGGTTGTAAACTCCATTCATGAAATTTTACCTAAGCACATTCATCTGTAGGGTTTACTTATCTCTCTAAAGCTCTAAGTGCCATTTCTCTCTGTTTCTCCATTGCTTTATCAGCATGAGTCACTTCTGACAAGCTCTCTGACACAGGAGATAACAGTAGCTGGAAATTTGTGTCGGGAGGGAGCTTAGAGGGAGATTAGCAGAGAGCTTGGCTATTCAAACTACAGCTCTGCATGTGCCTTCATTCCTCTATGTGGGAGGAGGAGGGGTGCCTTTCCTCCAATCAACTCACACACAGTGTGAACCCAGGCTCCCCACCCACTGCTGAAAGAGGAAGAAAGATTTCCAACATGATCCGCACTTTCCAAACAGTGTAGAAAGGGGAAAACAACAGATAAACAAATAAAACTTATGTAGGAGGATTTGTTTCATCTCTGTGTATCATCTAAGGCCATTCGCTTTACTGGGTATATGTGAGGGTTTACAACCACTTTAAATGTCACACTTCAATATACACTATATAAGAAAAATTAGCAAGAATGGGGTTTGCCTGGCTGCCAGTAATATAAAAGTAAGGGTGCCAGACATCTAGTAGTAACTTTAGCCATTTGTTTTTTATTTGTTACAGTAGTGATACATTCAAACCTTCAACACTACATTCACACCAGCAAATAAGACAGGTTGCCAGCGTCCAGCAACAATCAATGGAGGTTGTGCAGAGAGGCGAATATCTGTGGCCACCAATGACCTGTAATTATAGTGAATGGGCCAGCGGCTACACTTAGCTGCTCAGAGCCACAGTACAAATTTTCCATTCCTGCCTCTACTATTCGCACCGGCTTTAAGCGCCGGTGTGAATGTAGCCTTAGATATCGATGCACATGAACATTTTAAGGCTTAAAATATGCCTAGAAAACTAATTCCCAGTGCTCTCCTGTGCCTGAGGTGCCATAGGTGGGGCATACAGCTGGCCATAAAAGTAAATGGCTTACGCACCTGTTTTTTTTCAAACGCAAGTACAGAGGCATACAGCCACTCACTTCTAGAGCTGGCTGTACGTTCCACCTGCAGCACCTCCGGCATGGGGCAACACAGTAGATAGGAAAATAAATCTTCTGGACAGCCGCACTCCAAACATGACCTTTATTGGTAAAAACGGGAACAAGCCACAGCAACCAGGACACCTGACGCGTTTCACACTACACTTAGTGTTTAATCATAGCTGGTTATCACAGAAAACACACACTGGTATATATATATATATATATATATATATATATACCAATCTCATTAAAATCATGTGACCAAAAACGGTGGTGAATATAATCTAAATTAACAAATTAATGCTTGGAACCTGCTGTGAACATGGTCCAAAACACGGGGCTCATATGGCGATACAGGCATATTACAATATTGAAGTAAATGGATTTAAAAAAAGGGATTTTTATAACAGCTTACCTGTAAAATCCTTTTCTTGGAGTACATCACGGGACACAGAGCGACTTAGTCATTACTAATGGGTTATATAGATACCTTCAGGTGCTGGCACTGGCAACTTCCAAAACCGCAAGTACCCTCCCCTATATAAGCCCCTCCCATCCGGGAGTACCTCAGTTTTGTAGCAAAGCAATAAGTGTCGCCAAAAAAGAGGGGTGGGAGCTCTGTGTCCCGTGATGTACTCCAAGAAAAGGATTTTACAGGTAAGCCGGTATAAAAATCCCTTTTTCTTTTTCGTACATCACGGGACACAGAGCGACTTAGTCATTACTAATGGGACGTCCCAAAGCAATGCCAAATGAGGGGGGGGGGATACACTATACATAAGCTGGGCGCCATCAGGCATGAGGATCTTTTGCGGCCTGCAACACACTGCGCCCAAAGGCGACATCCTCCTGACTTCTAACGTCCATCTGGTAGAACCTAGTAAACGTGTGTACTGAAGACCATGTTGCGGCCTTACAGATTTGAGCCAGGGAGGCCTGGTGATGCACTGCCCATGAAGTTCCAACTGCTCTTGTGGAGTGCGCCCTAACTTTGAATGGAGGCGGTCTCCTTTTCAAGCCATAGGCTTGTATTATGACCTGTCGAATCCACTTGGCTAAAGTAGATTTTGATGCTGCCTGACCCTTTCTGGGGCCTTCCGGCAGAACAAACAAAGTATTCGTTCTACGAATCTGAGCAGTGGCTTTTAGATAAGCTTTAACTGCTCTTACTACATCCAAAGAATGCAATAACTTTTCCTCTACCGAGGTAGGTTTGGGGAAAAAAGAAGGAAGAACCACATCTTGGTTCAAATGAAACCTCGATACCACCTTAGGAAGAAAGGCTGGGTGAGGACGTAATACTACTCTGTCCTTATGGACAACCAGATATGGCTCCTTACAGGACATGGCGGCTAATTCCGATACTCTGTTAGCCGAACAAATGGCTACTAAGAAAATCAATTTCCTGGTGAGAAGAACCAAGGAAATGTGCTGCAATGGTTCAAACGGTTGTTTCTGTAGAACCGACAGAACCAGGTTTAAGTCCCATGGACATATGGGAATACTAACCGGAGGGCTAATACGCATCACTCCTTGTATGAAAGCTTTGACTAATGAATGCAAAGCCAAGGGCCTTTGAAAAAATATTGACAAGGCCGAAATCTGACCCTTGATAGTACTCAAGGCAAGCTTCCTATCCACAGCCCACTGTAGGAAGTCCAGAATCTTACCTATTACGTACTTACGCGGATGCCATTTCTTGGCCTCACACCACGCGATGTACGCCTTCCAGATCCTATAATAGATCTGCCTGGATACCGGCTTCCTGGCATTGATCATGGTAGATACCACCGGATTAGAGAGACCTCTCTTTTTTAGAATGTGGGCTTCAATAGCCAGGCCGTCAAACCTAGGGCTTGTAAGGAAGGGTGGTATATCGGTCCTTGCGAAAGCAGGTCCGGACGATGTGGGAGGGTCCAAGGACTCCCCACTGACATCTTTACGATCTCCGCGTACCATGCTCTTCGGGGCCACGCTGGAGCCACCAGAATCACCGGTTTCTTTTCTACCCGGATTCTGCGGATTAATCGCGGTAACAATTGTGGCGGTGGGAATGCATATATCAGCTTGAACTGATCCCAAGGGAACACTAGGGCATCCGAGCCGCAAGCTAGGGGATCCCTTGTGCGAGACACAAATCTGTCCACCTTTGCGTTGAATCTGGATGCTAGCAGATCTACATCCGGTGTTCCCCACCGCTGGCATATTGCCTGGAAAACCTCGGGATGAAGAGACCATTCCCCCGGGCATAATTGCTGGCGACTTAGAAAGTCCGCTCTCCAATTTTCCACTCCAGGGATGAAAACCGCGGATATGGCTGGGACATATCTTTCTGCCCATTTCAGGATGCAATTCGCTTCCCTCTGGGCTGCACGACTCCTGGTGCCACCCTGGTGATTGATATATGCCACTGCTGTGGCATTGTCTGATTGAATTCTGACAGGGGACCCTTGGAGTTTGGATGTCCATGCTACTAGGGCATACCGGGCTGCTCGTATCTCTGAGAGATTGATGGGCAGGGCCTTCTCTGCTTCTGACCACTTGCCCTGGAGAGACCATTGCTCCAGTACTGCTCCCCAGCCTATGAGGCTGGCATCTGTAGTGACCACCTTCCAAGAAACCGGACTGAAGGGTTTCCTTTTTCCAGATTCTGGGGCACCAACCACCAATGGAGGCTCTTGCGAACGGAAGGGGACAGGGACATTGGTAAGTCTAAAGCCTGAACTTTTTTGTTCCAGGCTGACAGTATGGCCCTCTGCAAGTTCCTTGAATGGAATTGACCGTAGGGTACTGCTTCGAATGAAGCCACCATTTTTCCCAGCAGCCTCATGCACAGGCGTATGGATGGTTTTCTTTTTGTACCCACTAAGTGGGTCAAATCTTTCAAAGACGACACCTTCTCTGGAGGTAAGAAAATCTTTCTCTGATTTGAATCCAGCCTTAGCCCCAAGTATTCCAGACTTTTGACTGGTCTTAGAGCTGACTTGTCTCGGTTGATAATCCAACCGTGATATCCCAGATACTTGATTGTCTCGTGAATAGCCACTTCCAGTTTTTCCACTGAGTGGTCTATTAGTAGCAGGTCGTCTAAATATGCCATTATCGTTACACCCCGTGTTCTTAGATTGGCCAATAGTGGGGCCAGAATTTTTGTGAACACTCGTGGTGCTGTGGCCAGACCGAAAGGTAAGGCTCTGAACTGAAAATGGCGCCCTTCTACTGCAAAGCGTAGAAATTTCTGACGGGCCGCAAAGATGGGAATATGCAGATAAGCATCCCTTATGTCGATCGAGGCTAACCATTCCTGCCCTTGTAGGGCGGTGGCCACCGATCGGATCGACTCCATCCGAAAAGTCCTGATATGTAGGAATTTGTTTAGCCCTTTTAGATTTAATATGGGCCTCACGTCCCCATTTGGTTTGGGGACTGTGAAGAGGTTTGAGTAAAACCCGAACCCGCATTCTTCCAAGGGAACCTTCATGATTACACCTTGGAGCAATAGTTGTTCTAGTGCCAGAAGGAGGGATCCTCTCTTCTGGGGATCGCTTGGCACGTTTGACCTCATAAAATGGGCAGGAGGAGTGTCTTTTAACTCCAGCTTGTATCCCAGACTTACTGCGGAGATCACCCATCTGTCTCTGATGGTGTCCCGCCAGGTCTCTGTGAACAACTGAAGTCTTCCCCCCACCCGATTGAGTGGGGGCAACCCTTCATGACTTGGGGGGAGGTTTCGTACCTCTCTTGACCCAGGGTTTCTTGTTACCCTGTGATTGTCCCTGATTTCTGCCCCCTGGATTTGACCGCGGAGGCCGTCGGAACTGTTTCACAGCCGATGTGCCAGGGACTGGAGAAGTAGGCCTCTTAAAAGAAGGACTTCTAACTTTGTTCTTAACCGGCAAGAGTGTACTTTTACCGGCAGAAATTTTCTGGATATACTTGTCCAGATCTTCTCCAAATAAGCGTTCTCCATGAAATGGGAAGCTAATCAGCAATTTCTTACAGGGAGCCTCAGCAGACCAGTTTTTGAGCCATAGAAGCCTACGCATATGTACTACAGACAGCGTAAAGCGGGAGGCCTGTTGGATTGTATCCTTTATGGCGTCCACCGCAAAACACAAGGCTCTGGGTAGGTCAGCTAGGGCAAGAGCCTGCTGATCTGGTAAGTCCCTTAAGACTTGTTTCAACTGATCCTTCACTGCTTGGCAGACCCCAATAGCTGCTACTGCAGGTTGTGTCACCATGCTTGCTGTAGAGAAAGCAGATTTTAGTAAAGACTCCAATTTTTTATCTACTGGACATGTCAGTGATTTATTCACAAAAGAGATGGCTGCGTCCACTGTAGGCACCTTCCATTTTTGTATGAACTTATCCTCCATGGGATAGATCACCGGAAATCTCTTGGGGGGGGAGTAAATATTTTATCAGGATGCTCCCAAGGAACAGACAGTCTGGGGAGCTTTTAGCGACCCCAGCGAGGAGACAGTAGTGGTTGATGGCTCCGCAAGAGGCATTTTAAATGCTGATCGGACCATGTTAGTCAGAGACTGAACCCATAATCTTTCAGCCTGAGATGCTGAGAAAGGTTCTTCTCTATAACCGAATCAACCTCATCCTGATCCCCTTCTGGTAGGTCGATCTCTGTGTGGGGCTGTTCCTCCACTAACAGGTACTCTGAAGGAGGAGACGGAGATCGGACGTGCTTTCCCTGTGACAGGGAAGCAGCGATCAATGCTGTTAATCTCTCTTCCAATCCTCCCAGAGCTGAGGAAAAAACCTCCTCTGTTATATATACAGGAGCAGGTGGACTGGGGACAGCCGCAGCACCAGGTACTCCTGTGGGGTTCCTACGGCTACTAACCTCTGAAATTTCAGGGGAGATTGGTGCAGTACAAGCATGCCCAAAATCCTCAGAGCCCGATGGAGACCCCTTTTGCTTCTTGGAAGATTTATTTCCAGAGCATCTGGACGACATATCCTTTAGGCACAGAGCTGAGGTATTCCCGTCGTCATACACCACTTTTACTGGTAATAGTCTAGCACAGTTGCTGCTATATACCAGCTGGTGTCCACTAAAGTGCCTTTCTATGGGGATGCCTGCATCAACCGCCTCTGTGTGCCACCGTTTTGTTGCTAGCTCTGTTTGCATCCAGCTGACACTTGTACTGTGTCTTTTATCCATGCTGGGACGCCTGCAGATGCGCAGAAGCGCCGCGGCGCGCATCGAGCGTCATCCACCAGCCCCGCCCCTTTTTTTCCGCTCATCTCTACATAGGAGGCGCGTGCTCGCGCGCGCCCGTGCGCCTTCGGCGCTTTTTTTGAAAATCAAACAGGGACTAGGAGCCAGGGCCCTTTTTGCCGGAGGGCCTGTGCGGTGGATGAGCGCAGCAACAGGGCAGAGGAAGTGGATTCCCACAGAGAACTTACCAACTGCCTGGATCTTTTGACTTGAAAAGAAAAAGATCCACATGACAAGAAAAAATGGACCACAGCGGCCTCTAGTGGTTTAACACAGGTACCGCGGTCTCCCTTTTTTTTTTTTTTTTTTCTTGACTACTATTAAAATTTTACATTTTCCAGTAGTTACAAGCATGCACAGATATTTAGCGGGAATACCGTTAGGTAACAGACAGAAAGACAAATTAGGCTTGGGGGTCCCCCAATAGAACCAAGTTCCTGGGGGCCCCCACTTACCTCTTCCCCGCCGCAGGACTTTGTTTGGTCCACAGAAGCCCAAACTTCACCTATCACGGCAGGCATTGTAATTAAACCTTCAGGGACCGGGTTCCCAAGGATTCCACTCCCCTGGACCTGTATAGCACCCTGCACAGACAACATCTTAGTCGTGGGTATGACCAGAGCTCTGGATCCCAGGGTCCAGCCCTCCTAAGAGAGGCATTACAGGCAAAACCTTGCTCTTCTGTTGCAAGGCCCGGGTACCTACCGTTTAGCTATGAAGCTTTTTTGGTCGGATCCGGAACAGCTTACTGAGGCCCATAAAAGAACCTGTACGCAAGCCCAGTGAAAACACATGTTACTCTTTGGCCAACACCTTAGACACTGGCAAAAAAACTGAGGTACTCCCGGATGGGAGGGGCTTATATAGGGGAGGGTACTTTCTGTTTTGGAAGTTGCCAGTGCCAGCACCTGAAGGTATCTATATAACCCATTAGTAATGACTAAGTCGCTCTGTGTCCCGTGATGTACGAAAAAGAAAAAACACAAATATAAATACAAATAGAGAGTGAACTAATCCTTAGTGAAATTGGGTGTGCCCACATGTATATATGTAAAAAACACTTCTTGGTTCGTATTTAATAGTGTATAAAATAATGAGCGTAAATATAACACGTGTAGCGGGGTATCGCCTGTTGAATCCCTCAGAGAATACATTACCCAGTACACTTTTAGGCACCCAGGGTGCCTTGCCCCGCGCAAGGATTGCTGGGGTGGACTTTATAAGGGAAAGGCGGGGCCCAGTTCTCTCTCTTTGGACACAGCCCGCCCAGCAAGCTGAACTGCTGTCTGAGCTCCTGTGACTTTAGGCCAGAAGCCTGGCCATTTTCTCCAAAGAGCCTTCCGTGTGCACCGAGGAACCTGAGGGACGTCTCTCCTTTATCCTACACCTTTGCCAGGAGGACCGAAGACCCGGATGTCGAGGGATCGGTGTGTTTAGGCACCGCAGCGGAAGAAACGGACGCGGACTGGTCCGGTTGGGTGAGAGCACCTGCTCATAAATAGACACAGTACTTTTGTTACCTTGGTGGATTACAATTCTGTTCATCAAGTGCACCACCGTTGCTAGCGAAGATTTCCCTGCAGGACTTCCACTTTAGTTCGGTCAGGCCTGACTGGGTAGCATAGACATTCCTGGGGGCCATATTGACCACGAGGGGAAGTAGCCGCAAAGGGGACTGTCAACGTAATTGGCCATGCACACGTGTGCATCACCGACACATATCGCAAGGTATGTGCACATGTAAAATGTATCTGGTAAATATCCTTGTGCAACATGTGTCCTAGGGCGATTAACATGTATCAATATTCGATCACAACTAAAACCAAAACTACATATGAATAGCATCATCACAATTCATAAATAAGAATAAAATAAAGAGTTCCATTGCCCGTATAAAGATGTATCCTTTAAAATGTGTTATGTTCAGAATATTGACATAAAAACACCAAGATCTGCACTAGGTGACTGTAAATAAATCATATATATCCTTGTTCTGTTCTTCAAAAACTTTAGCATGGATCGAAGTCCATGAACTGCATAAAAAAGAAAAGAAGAAAAGACAAGAAAAGGTATAAAATAAGCAGGACCCTCAAAATAGATCTAAACGTGTGTATATATATATATATATATATATATATTGTGACAGAGCATCCCAGAGAGAGCCTGGGAAAGTCCTATTCGGGGTTTATACATCTCCCAGGCTCCTCTCATATACATTCAGGGATCTCTGAGCCAGGATCCACTTCAGGTGTTGGTTCTCTCCCCCAGGTTAATTAAAAGCTCACCTGAGCAGACAGCCTTTGCTCAGCCTGGGAAACACAGACAGCATTGGTCTGTGAGAGCAAGAAGGTGCGTAAAAACTTGTTTCTCTGTTGGATGTGGAAGCTGACAAGCGGTAGGCTTGTCCAGCCTGGTAGTGAGGGCCTGTACATACTGTGTAGTTAGAGCCGAGACACGGCTAGGCTTTTGTTTAGATATTTTTTCTTCTGTTTGTTTTCAGCACACTGTACAGCACCTGTCATTGACATTGTATATAGCACCAATAAACCACACTGTGTTTTCACTGATCCAATGGACTTGGTATCTGTGCCTGCTCATCCCAGGGAGCTTTTGTACCTGCTACCTGTTCCCCAGGTTACATATGGTGGAGGCTGCGACCAGCTGTAGTAAGTTACTACTTAAAAGGCCAGTACCTAAAGTGATAACATGGAGGACCTCCTCAAACAAATGGTGTAGGCAAACGCTGCACAACAGCAAACTAACGCTGAATTGCGGCAAGCAAACGCTACATGGCAGCAAGCAAACGCTACACAACAGCAAGCCAACGCTATCGCACAGGAGCAAACCAAGGTGCTGTTCCAACAGATTGGTGCTGTACAGGAGCAATCGCAGAGGCTGTTTGAACAGCTTGCCACTGCTGCAAAAGCGGATAGGAAAACCCTCACTGAGGTTGTGGAGACGCTAGCACAGGGGTCACCTGCGATAATGAAGGATATTGGAGACAAGCCCTCAGCCATCCATGTGGGTCACATTCTTTCAAAGATGACGGCAGATGATGATCCAGAGGCCTTCCTACTAACATTTGAACGGACCGCTGAGAGGGAAGGTTGGCCCCAAACCCAGTGGGCAGGACTGATCGCCCCCTTACTTTCTGGAGAAGCGCAGAAGGCCTGCTATGATCTGGAGTCAGCAGAAGCGGGAGATTATGAGAAGCTCAAGCGGGAAATCCTGGCACGACTTGGCGTTACCTTGGCTGTTCGAGCTCAGTGGGTCCACAGCTGGTTCTTCCAAGAAAAGAGGCCCCCAAGATCGCAGATGTTTGATCTGATCCACCTGGTGCGGAAATGGCTACAGCCGGAGTCCCTGTCTGCGCCACAAATAGTGGAGCGTGTGGTCATGGACCAATTCCTGAGGTCACTGCCAATTCCCCTGCAGAAGTGGGAGAGTCAAGGAGACCCCAAGTCAGCAGACAACCTGGTGGAGCTCGTTGAGAGGTACTTTGCTGCAGAGAACCTGGTCACCACCCCTACAGCCGCACGGACTTTCCACCCAAAGCCACGGTCTCCCCAGGCAACCGGTAAGACTGTTCCAGGGGAAGTGGGTGGTAAGCATGGCAAGGAAATAGGGGGGAGGATTTTTGGTGCCAGGACTGAAGTTTGGCGGCCCAAACAAGGGAAGCCACTGCCTGTCAGCAAACCAAGCTGGGGAAACATCAGGTGTTTTCGGTGCCAAGAACTGGGACATGTTGCAGCAAACTGTCCATTGACAGATGAACCAATGCAGTGTGATCTATCTTTTAGAAGGCAGTCTATGTTTGCTGCTGTTTCATGCGCTGCAATGCCAAATGTGGGAAAACACATGTGTCATGTGACTATTAATAATAAGCCTATTATGGCCTTGCTGGACTCTGGAAGTCTGGTTACTTTGGTTACAGCTGAGATGGTTGAAACTGTGAATTTTCATGCAAAAAAGGTTGCTGTGATCTGTGTACATGGGGATACCCGCGAGTATCCAATAGCCACTGTTCAGTTTAAAACTGGCTTAGGTACGGTGACCCATTCGGTCGGACTGGTGCCCCACTTGGTGCATGAGGCTATCATTGGTAGGGACTTCCCTAAGTTTTGGGAACTGTGGGATTGTCCCGACCCAGTCGCAGTACCTAACTCAGTCGCAGAGCCAGAACTCGTGGCCATTACTGACCTTGTGAGTTCAGGGGACTCCTCTCAGGGCTCTCCGGGTGATCCTTTCTCAGTTATGGCAGGGGAGCTGGGGGAGCCGGAAGAAGTCCCCACAACCAGTAGAGCTGGACAGCCGTCTGCTGAATCTGAGCCTACGTTAGAGTTTGCCAATCTTAATGTGCACAAGGAAAATTTTGGTACGGAGCAGAGAAAAGACCCTACCCTTGCCAGGGCCTGGGAAAATGTAATAGTGATTAATGAGGTACCTGTCGAACCAGGGGACAGGCTCTGTTTTCCATATTTCTGCAGCAATGAGGATTTACTGTATCGTGTATGTAAATCTAATGATGAAGTGGTTGAACAGTTGGTAGTCCCTAAGTTATACAGACGGGTGGTGTTGGAACTTGCCCATGGGCACTTGCTAGGAGGCCATTTAGGGGTTGAGAAAACCACTGAAAGGGTGTTGCGCAGGTTTTACTGGCCTGGGATACGGAAAAACATAGAAAATTATTGTCAATCCTGTCCTGTGTGTCAGATGTCAGCCCCCCAACCCCACTTCCGAAGTCCGTTAGTGCCCTTGCCCATTATTGAAGTGCCTTTTGAGAGGATTGCCATGGACCTTGTGGGTCCACTCCCCAAATCTGCCCGCGGTCATCAACATATCCTCGTGATCATGGATTACGCTACCCGTTACCCCAAGGCCGTTCCCTTACGCACTGCATCTGCTAAAAACATTGCCAAAGAGCTGTTTATGGTGTTTTAGTCGGGTTGGCGTCCCGAAAGAAGTCCTTACAGACCAAGGTACCCCATTTATGTCACGAATAACTAGGGAGCTCTGCAAGTTATTTAAGGTGACGCAGTTGCGTACCTCAGTGTACCATCCTCAAACGGATGGCTTGGTGGAACGCTTCAATAAGACATTAAAGAGTATGTTAAAAAAGGTTGTTGATAAGGATGGAAAAAACTGGGACTTCCTGATACCTTACTTGATGTTCGCCATCAGGGAAGTTCCCCAGTCCTCTACGGGGTACTCTCCATTTGAGCTGCTTTATGGGAGACACCCTCGGGGACTCTTAGATATAGCCAAGGAAACTTGGGAGGGGGAGCAGACACCTCACAAAAGTGTTATTGAGCATATCGCTCAAATGCAGGATAGGATTGCAGCAATCATGCCGGTAGTAAAAGAACATTTACTGCAGGCCCAAGCAGCCCAACAGAGGATATACAACAGGGGGGCCCAACTTCGTGTTTTCTCACCTGGTGACCGGGTCCTCGTGTTAGTTCCCACTGTTGAGAGCAAATTCCTGGCTAAGTGGCAGGGACCCTTTGAAGTAATTGAAAGAGTTGGGGAGGTCAATTACAAGGTGTATCAACCAGGTAAAAGGAAGCCCGAACAGATTTACCACATAAACCTGTTAAAACCCTGGAAGGATAGACTGGCATTAACTGCGAGGTCCCTCCCGGTAACCCTTAAAGATACTGAATCCCCTCTGATCCCTGAGGTCACGATTCCAGACACCCTGTCATGTTCCCAGAAACAGGAAGCTAGAGAGTTCCTGATGAGGAATAAAGAGAAATTTTCAGAGTTGCCGGGCACGACTTCAGCAGTTCAGCATGATATTGTTACTGAACCTGGAGTCCGTGTCAAGCTCAAACCATACCGAATTCCCGAAGCTAGAAGAAAGGACATCGGTGAGGAAGTTAAAAGGATGTTGGAGCTAGATGTTATTGAGGAATCCAATAGTGACTGGTCTAGCCCCATTGTATTGGTCCCAAAACCGGATGGCACTTGGGAGGTTTTGTAATGACTTCAGAAAGCTTAATGCGGTAACAAAGTTTGACACATACCCAATGCCCAGGGTAGACGAGCTTATAGACCGACTTGGCAAGGCCCGTTATCTGACCACTTTGGACTTGACCAAAGGATATTGGCAAATACCCCTGACTGGTAGTGCCAAAGAAAAGACTGCATTTGTGACCCCGGAGGGGTCGTTTCAATATAAGAAAATGCCTTTTGGGTTGCAAAATGCCCCTGCAACATTTCAGAGGGCTATGGACAGGACCCTAAGACCTCACCGACAGTATGCTGCAGCCTATCTGGACGACATAGTGGTGCATAGCACTGACTGGGAGTCTCACTTGCCCCGTGTCCAGGCTGTCCTGGATTCCCTCTTCAAGGAGGGGTTTACGGCAAATCCAAAAAAATGTGCCATTGGGCTAGAGGAAGCCAGGTATTTGGGCTACACTATTGGCCGGGGTGTCATAAAGCCCCAGGTGAATAAAATAGAAGCCATCCAGGAGTGGCCACGCCCTGCAAACAAGAAGCAGGTCAGGGCCTTTCTTGGCATTGCGGGGTACTATAGAAGATTTATCCCAAATTTCGCAACTATAGCTGCCCCACTGACAGACCTTACGAAAGGGAAAGCCTCCGTAATGGTGAAATGGTCTCCAGTAGCAGAAGAGTCTTTTCAAGTCCTGAAGAAGGCTCTTTGTGCACAGCCAATCCTATACTCCCCCGATTTCTCCAAAAACTTTTTGGTCCAGACAGATGCGTCTGATGTTGGTATCGGGGCAGTACTTTCACAGGTACACAATGGGGAAGAACACCCTGTGGTGTACTTAAGCAGAAAGCTCAATGACCATGAAAAGAAGTACGCAGTCATTGAAAAGGAGTGTCTGGCCATAAAGTGGGCCGTGGACGCGCTCAGGTACTACTTGTTGGGGCGCCAGTTTGAGTTAATAACTGACCATGCTCCCCTGAAATGGATGGCCCAAAAGAAGGAGACTAATAGGCGGGTGAACCGGTGGTTTTTGGCCCTACAAGATTACGCCTTTACGGTAAAACACAGGCCAGGTGTTGAGATGGGGAATGTAGATGCCCTCTCCCGTGTTCACTCCTGTTGGGCTACAGGTGTTCCAACCCTGGGGTTGAAACAAGGGGGGAGGATGTGTGACAGAGCATCCCAGAGAGAGCCTGGGAAAGTCCTATTCGGGGTTTATACATTTCCCAGGCTCCTCTCATATACATTCAGGGATCTCTGAGCCAGGATCCACTTCAGGTGTTGGTTCTCTCCCCCAGGTTAATTAAAAGCTCACCTGAGCAGACAGCCTTTGCTCAGCCTGGGAAACACAGACAGCATTGGTCTGTGAGAGCAAGAAGGTGCGTAAAAACTTGTTTCTCTGTTGGATGTGGAAGCTGACAAGCGGTAGGCTTGTCCAGCCTGGTAGTGAGGGCCTGTACATACTGTGTAGTTAGAGCCGAGACACGGCTAGGCTTTTGTTTAGATATTTTTTCTTCTGTTTGTTTTCAGCACACTGTACAGCACCTGTCATTGACATTGTATATAGCACCAATAAACCACACTGTGTTTTCACTGATCCAATGGACTTGGTATCTGTGCCTCCTCATCCCAGGGAGCTTTTGTACCTGCTACCTGTTCCCCAGGTTACAATATATATATATATATATATATATATATATATATATATATATATATATTCCTGACAGATATCTATGTGTATCATAAATTGCCTATGTGGTAATAAACCCAGGCATTTGAAAAAAAGTCTGTACACGTGAAAATGGCACGGGAAGCCCGAAAGAAAAAAGAAGTAGGGAAAGAGGGAGGGAAAGGGGGAGAGAATATGCATATGACTAAATAACTGGTGGAACCATGTCTATAGGCGTGGGTAATAGGGCTAATCATAATAGTGGGAAACATCCCTTTCAAAATTTAGACTGGCCGGAATCCTAGTATGTAGCGAGAATATCGAGTATACCTTGCATCTGCACAGTATCCGGAACCGGTCCCCTCCCCTAACAGGGGTGTTGATCCTCTCTATCCCCTGGATAGAGAGGCACGACGCGTCCTTGAAATGTACAGAATTCCAGTGGTTGGCAACGTTGGTGTTGTGGTTTTTCTCAATGTCATGTAAATGGTCATACAAGCGGTCTCTAAGTCTGCGGATGGTACGTCCCACATATTGTATATGGCACAAATCGCAATTGATGACATATACCAAAAATTTGGTGTTGCAGTTCATGAATTGCTGGATGTCAAAAATCTCTATTGTTAGTATAAGAATGTACAGATTGACCTGTTTTAATGGGTTTACAATAATTACAGCCTTTGGTGCCACACCTGTAGGTGCATTTAAGGTGTAACCAAGTGGAACCTGACGATCTGCTTTGGAACAGACTGGGTGAAAGGCAGCCCCCCAACGTTGGTGCTCTACGGGAAACCGTTTCAATGCCTTTTGATAGAATCTCTTGGTAAATAGGGTCATTAAACTGGATCAGCAGGTATTTGGTAACTGTGTGTTTAATTTGGTTAAATTCTGAGCTAAAGGGAGTAGAGAACCCTGGAACATTGTTATAAGATGTAAACATATTCCGTATGGGTTCTTTAGCGTGATCTTGTAGCAGTGAGTCCCTAAAAATAGCACTAGCTGCTGTGAAAGCTTTGTTAACAATTTTACTAGGATAACCTCTGTCCCTGAATCTTTGAGACATAAAGCCGGCTTCCGTAGCAAAATTATCTGGTTTGCTTTACAGACGTCTGAGCCTTAAAAATAGTCCATAAGGGACACCTTTAATGGTGTGGCCCGGATGGGCAGAATCTGCCCTCAGGAGGGCATTCATTCTCTGCTGTGGACTTTCTATGGATGCTGGGGACCACTGTGCCATTTAAACCTGAAAGTTTGATATCCAGAAAAATCAATACTTTTGACCTGCATGTTACCCGTAACTGAAGGTTAAAGGAATTATTATTATTAAAGTATGCAAGCCAGGAGCCCAGATTAACTTCCCCATCTGATGTAATAAATAACAGGTCGTCAATGTAACGATAAAAGAAAACAGTGTCAAGAGGGCAGGGACTACCATGTCCAAAGATGTGGCCCTGCATCTCTGGAGGTAGTAGCCTCCGTCAAGCATAAAGAAATTGTGTGTCAGTAAATAATAGTTGAATTTTTGCATTTGGGAAAATATGCGGGTTTTTTTTCCTCGTTTTAAATGCAAGTACAGAGGCATACAGCCACTCACTTCTAGAGCTTGTTCCACCTGTAGCACCTCTGGCATGGGGCAGCACAGTGGTGTAGTGGTTAGCACTTTCACCTAGCAGCAGAATCCCGACCACGACACCATCTGCTCGGAGTTTGCATGTTCTTCCTGTGCCTGCGTGGGTTTCCTCCGGGTACTTCGGTTTCCTTCCACACCCCAAAAAAAGACATGCTGGTAGGTTGTTTGCGCATCGAGGCCTTTGGGTAAGACAGCGTAGGCTAAGCACTTTAATAAAAATAAATAAATAGAACATGTTACCATAAACGGACTTCATTGTCCGCCTTGGACTGTATGACACTATCCACATATGTTCTTATAAAAATAATAGAGAAGGTGCAAAGGATACAAACTTTTGTAGTTCTAAAGATACCAACTTATTGTTTGTTGACATTATCCAATATACAGCCCCTACTGAATATGTCTATTTTATGCACCAGACCGAAGTAACTTCAAAATAGGTAGGTATAGGCCTCTTTATTTTTAAAGGGTAGATACAATAGGCTTAGAATGGGGGCGAGAGTAGATTTAAGCATAATTGCCTTGCCTTCCACTTCTTTCACTTTACAGAAAGTATGAACAGAACACAAGGTGGCAGCCGAGCAATTTAAAAAAATAACCTAGATTGTACTCCAAACGCTGATACAGACCAAACTGGATTCTCCCCCACAGAAATTCCTGGAATGGAATTTCCTTACCTCACATTAAGAAAAATATGCTATTGAGATGTGGTGATAAATCTTGATAAGCCAAATTCCAGGCTTTCAAGATTGTAGGGATGGTCAAATCTGATAAGCCCTCTTCTCACGACCTAAGATTCAACAGCCAAGCCACTAAAGCCTGCGACCGAGTAGGGTGGCAAACCGGCACTTGAGATAGAAGACCGAAATGATCTGGGAGGGCCCACCGAGAGTCTGCTAGAAGCCTGGCGAGGTCTAAGTACCACCTTCTCATGCAGTTCTGAGCAATTCACTAGAAAGACCTCAATTTCAGCACTGGAGAATAAGAAAGGCGCTGCAAAGGAGGAAAAGCATAGCTCAGGTTGAACTGATCCTGCAAAGTTAGCCAGAGCATCCACTGCAAAAGCTAGAGGATTCTTGGATCTGGAGACAGACCTGCTCAGTTTGTTGTTAAATCTAAAGTCAGGTGGTCCACATGTGGTGTTCCCCACATGTGACAGAGGTCTTCAAAACACTCCAGGGTTAAGAGACCATTATCCGGATGACTGAGAAAATTCACCTTCCAGTTATAAAACAACCTTGCCCTTGATAAAAATGGAAAAAAACTGGGAGAGAAGATGTTTGTTATCCTAGGACACTAGGAAAAAAAACTGCTGCATGCTAGGAATGGGACAGGTTATACTGGGCTATCCTTACAGCTTTGTTTTGCCAGCGCCCAATCTCCTGAAGGCTGCAGCATAATCCAATCTACCTGAAATGTGAATGAGGAGGAAAACCGATTCAGAAGTTCTAACCCTTTTGAAGTCTGCTGCCTGTGTCCCTATTGAGTATATTCGCCAATCAATTGGTGAGCACCACCACTGGCTTCATAGAAAACCTCCCC
The DNA here is from genome assembly GCA_029206835.1 of Rana muscosa. NCBI lineage: Eukaryota > Metazoa > Chordata > Amphibia > Anura > Ranidae > Rana > Rana muscosa. The sequence continues at coordinate 234,510,419 of CM055122.1, read as the reverse complement.
TCATTCTGTACTGTACTTTACCATTGTAACCAAAGGAGGAGTCAATGCCACACTGTATGGGTAGAAGGGGTTAATGTACTTTAAGTAGGGGGGAAAAAAATGATTGATAAGGAAATCCTATTTATCGGAACTGTTCGAAGATTTTTTTATTATTCCGAATTGTGAAAAATCTTGACATTTGGTTATCAAAATTCAAATAAATCGCTTGTGGAAAAAATACACACAGGAAAAATGGAGCATGTTTAGTTTGATTTCAAATCCACACAATCAGGAAAATGTAGTGATAAGCAATTTAAAAAGGTACATTTGGTAGCAAAATGTAGGCATGGAAGTCCGGAGTTGCATTACAAAGTAAAAAATATGGCGATAACTTACTTTTCAGTCTTGAAATTATTTAGGCTGCATTCACACCTGAGCGTTTTGTAGCCTGAAGCTACAAAACGTTTGAGGGGAAAAAATACATTATTCTCTATGGAGATGGTTCACATCTCCACTCCATGTCGCCTGAAGCCGAACGCCTGACGCTCAAACAAGTTCCGGACCCTTTTTTGTCGCGCGAATCGGCCAGATTTGGGCGTTCGTATCCCCATAGAAACTAATGGAAACGCTCGATTCAAGCGACTAGCGCGACAACGAGCGTTTCTACGGGCGTTTTGTCGCTGCATCTGCTCAAGTGAAATAGATTGTACATGAAGGAAATGACATAAAACATAACAGGAAGTGCACAGATCACCATTTTAGCAGACATACAGACCAGCAATATGAAGGGTGAAGTAGATGAGACTGTATGCCTGCTGAATCAGGAGACCTTTATTAGAATGGTCAAGGAGCACCCCTGTCTCTATGATACAAGAGATCCTACTTATAAACTCAGAGCGAGCAAGAGGAGGGCATGGAACCAGATTGCCATGAAAGTGTTCTCAGACTGGGCAGACCTAACTGGCGATGTTAAGGATGGTAAAGGTAAGATAAACCCCTGCAAACATTACTACATTATTATGCTTAACCACTTCACACCCGGGGCCAATTATGACATTTCTCTCCTACATGTAAAATCCATAATTTCTTGGCTAGAAAATGACATAGAACCCCCAAACATTATATATGTTTTTTTTAGAAAAGACCCTAGAGAATACAATGGCGGTTGTTGCAACTTTTTATCTCGCACGGTATTTTCGCAGCAATTATTCAAACACGTTTTTTTTCATAAAAAAAACTGTTTCATGCTTTGAAAAAAACAAAAAACAGTAAAGTTAGCCCAATTTTGTTGCATAATGTGAAAGATGAAGATACGGCAAGTAAATAGATACCCAACATGTGAAAAAGTCCTGCAAGCCACATCTCTGGAGCGCTGTAGGAGCGGCGTATTTACCGCTCCTAAAGCGCCCCTTCCCATTGAAAACAATGGGGCAGCGCTCCAAACCCGCCTGCAAAGAGCCTCTGCAGCAGCGATTTGCGTGCCTTTCTAACCCTTTTTTGGCCGCTAGCGGGGCAGTTTTAACCCCCACTAGCGGCCGAAAAAGGGTTAAAACCGGCGGCTGCCCCATTGATTTTAATTAAATACACCGCTCCTTCACCGCTCCAAAGATGCTGCTAGCAGGACTTTTTCTTACCATCCTGCTAGCGCACCGTTCCAGTGTGAAAGCCGAGTGAAAGGAGTCGCTTTTGCCAGGCGCTATACAGGCGCCTGAAAAACGCCTCAGGGGCCTATGCATAGGAGTATGAGTATAGTATAGTCAGCATGTCACAAATACATGATGGCACACTCTGACCCCTAGTGTGTATTGTATGGATACTGCACACAAAGATAAATATATATTTAAAAAAAAAAAACATGGGACTTCTTCACAATAAATCAAGCAATTTTATTAATTATTCACATAGCATAGTGTACGGTTTTATTATTATAACAAAGAAATAAAGACTTAAATTTATTGAATTGCCTCAAGCTGCCATGGGACCTGTCCTGCTGGAGACATGAAGTAGGACGCAAATTGATCCCTGACATGTGTCCCTTGTCTGCTTCCACGAACACCGGTCCAATGCGCTCTTTCCATACTCTCAAGTACTGGCTCCTCAAAATCATATCCATCCCGCTGCCTTACAAAATTATGCAATGCACATGAAGCCTTTACAGCAGAGACTGCATTTTGCATATTGAGAACAATCGGAGTGTGCAGTACCCGCCATTTATTTGACAATATGCCAAATGCACATTCTACCACACGACGTGCTCGTGTTAGACGGTAATTGAACACACTCCTCTGTTCATTTAGATTGTGCCCTGAGTAAGGCCGTAGTAGATGCTCACTTAGAGCAAAGGCCTCATCTCCAACAAACACACTGGGTAGGGGAGGGCCATTTGTGCCCGGGAGTGGCCTGCTTGCCGGAAGGTCCAGACAATCGGTACATAGGAGGTGTCCAAATGAGGAATTGGTAAAAATAGCAGAATCAGCGCTGCTGCCATACGAACCAATGTCAATGTACCGGAAGCAATAATTGGCATCCGCCATCAAAACAAAGGAAAAATATTTCTTATAGTTGAAATATTGGCTTCCGCTTCCCATGGGCTTAATGATCCTGATATGTTTCCCATCGATCGCTCCGACACAATTAGGGAAATTGCAGCGTTGCAGTTAAACCTCCGATATCTGGGACCACTCTTCTGATGTAGGTTTTTTAAACACCATATCCTTCAAAATCTCCCAAATTGCAGAGCAGGTGTCACGGACTATATAACTGGCTGTTGATTTCCCAAACCGAAAGCTATAGTGCAGACTTGATATAGATTGTCCAGTTGCTAGGTACCTACAAAGAAATAAATATATATATTTTAATTTGTGTTTTGACAGTTAAAATGCTAAAATTAAAGTGGAAAAGTATACGGATGCCTACACTCGACATCTACGACTGACCGGGTAATGTAGGAGTGGATCTGCGGCATGTGCTCCGAGAGAGTACATGTATGCAAAAGAACTGGAGTTCCTTCGGCCATTGCTGGCTTTGGGGCGGTAAGCTATCATCTGTACGAATGTCATTAAACAAAATGTAAAGAGAAAGTTCTAATAATTAATTTCTATTTTCAGTACTGAAAACAGCTGTGAGGACAGTTCCCAAAATAATGCTTTGGACACACAAGCAAGCCAAGCATCAGGTGGTGATCAAGAAGGACAAGATCTGGAGAGCCAATCGTCTACTCCAGCACGCTCTACATCAGCAACACCTCTGGGAGACGACGAGTCCACACCACCTATTGCTGTACGTGTACCAGCTAGAGGAACACGAAGGAGGGCTCCGGAACCCGATTTTAACCGAATGCTGGACATTATGGCCGGTATGTCGGACAGGATGACCAGCAATAGGTCCCATGTTCAGGTGTCTGCTAGATGTCTGGAAGGTCTGATGGAGAAGGTACCATCAGAGCTCCAGGCAGACATGTTGTCAGGTACCATCCACTACATTGCGACCTTTATCCCGCCAACCACCACATATAGGTCCTCAGAACCTCCGCCACCGTATGGTCCTTATGCAAATCCCCCCCGCCCCATATGCCAGCACCACATTCTTTACCCCTTCCTCGGTTTTCAGCACCACCTCCTAATTACCCTCCTCTGCCTACACCGCCACCAACTAATTACTATCCTCTGCCAACACCACCACCACCTTCTAATTGGCAGCTTAATGATCATCCATCTACCTCCACCTGGTCACAATATGGCCATGCAATGGATGTGGTCAATGCACGTAACGAGGGAGTCAACTCCTCCCAAACCTTTCAACACCTCTGAATTTTTTTTTTGTTTTATGAGCTACGTTAGCTCTATTTCTTTGTTTATGGTTGAGCTGTATATTTTCCAAAAAAAAAAAAAAAAGAGAAAGTAATCGTTCGTTAATATTTTATATTAACAAATAATTTTTTGTTTAGCATTAAAATTGTGTGATTGGATGTTTATTTTTCCCTCAATTCTTTACAAAAGTAGGATTTTTATTATAATAATCATTGTAATATGTTATTTTTCGCACATGAAATGTGTATACCACAAATAACGCCCCAAAATACATACATTGCACTCATGACACGTGACACTGACAGGTGGTACTGATACGTGGCACTGGGGACAGGTGGCACTAACAGGTTGCAATGATGACACGTGACACTGACAGGTGGTACTGATACGTGGCACTGGGGACACGTGGCACTGGGGACAGGTGGCACTAACAGGTTGCAATGATGACACGTGACACTGACAGGTGGTATTGATACGTGGCACTGATGATACGTGGCACTGGGGACAAAAGGAAATAAGAAGAATTTACCTCAGTGTGATGATTAGTCGTCCCACTGGGGGTATACTGTTCCGGAAACAGGTGTCCATTCTTTGCAACCAGCTACTGAGTAAACCCAGTAACTCATCAAAGCTGTGAGCAACAATAAGAAATATGGGGTTTATTAGTGGACATTATAAGACAGGAACAATGTCAAACATCATGAATCCAAATTACTTTGACTAACCTTTTTATGGACATCCTTGTGTAGTCCAAGAATTTATCATCATGCTCACGTAGATCACTATACATGACCCAAAATTGGCCTCTCTCTTCTCGTTCGGCAATTACTGGGTGGATCCAATATCTGCGTGCCCTCTTCTTTCTCCTCTCTCTTTCATGTAGAAAGTATGAGGCAACAGTGGCTGCTGCCAGAAAACACGCCATCTCATTGTCACTCATCTTTGTGCAGAAGATAGTACAAAGATGGAGCAGGAAGCACAATGATGAACCGGTAGTACAGTATTCACCCAGGAAGCAGATGAACAAAATCTAAAAACATAGCAACAAATGATGACAGTGATGATCATTTTTCCTATTGGCTATCAAGAAAAACGCAGAAGTTGAAAAACGCCTGAAAACGCTGTATGCAAATGTGCAAAAACGACCGTATTCGCACGACAAAACGCTGGTAAAAACGTCGGTAAAAACGCTCGAAGCGCTACGCTCAGGTGTGAATGTAGCCTCACACCTACACATCACATCTCTGCCTGCTGGATGCCTATTGCATTGGGTCTTGCCAAAGTCTGATCATCAGAAAAAGGGATATACAGCTATTCCGTATGTAATCCTTTTACACAAGTGTTTGCCAGAGCAATAATTGGGGGGTATCACTTAATGCAGCAGGAATCCTTAAATGCACATTAGAAATCCATGCCTAAAATATTTGGCTATTGTGGGTAAATGCCCACTAATCAAGTAAGCAACCCATAGGTTTAGAAAACGCTGCACATTGAGGTAGGCCATGTTTTCTGAAAAAAGAAATGTAATTTTCTAATAAGGATTTTATTCTCACGCAGAAGCAGAATTTATAGGGGTGGCTGGGAGGATAAAGACATCTTTTCAAAGATCTTTCCATGTGGTGAGGAGATATGTACACCGAGAGGACTGGCAGCTGAGCAGCAATTTCAGATCAAAGCCTTGCAACAACTTCCAATGAACTAGGCAGGGCTGTGATACAGGGCGAGAGTTCAGAGAATTGGAAAATGAAAAGAGCTTGTACATCATTTTTAGTAGGAGCTCAGACAAAATCTGGGAGGGGCGCAAAGAAGCCTACAAACCAAATCCAGTTCAGATAAAATTATCTGACTTTGAAACTTACACTGGCATGGGAACCTGACAGAGCCCACCTTTAAAGACGATGGCTCGAAGGAACCTCTATGCTTTTATGTCTGCTTTTTTTTTTCTGATATGATGAGAGGATGCCCCACTTGTGTCCAGACTTCTACTTTCACTGGTTTGTTATTCTGCTCCCAACAGTAAAACTAGGCAAAAATGTAAGTCTTGGCATATACAGGGGGTTGATTAAAAAAAAATTGACATGGCTATTCATCAAGCAAAACTGCATGTACTTTTGTTATATGTGAATTACCTAACCTTCGCTCATTAGGTTTTAGAGATTTTTTTGCACAATGCATAAAGCTGTGCGAATGGGGCAAAACGGAATGTCATTCGGTTTTTTTCCCTTCTGATCGAATATTGTTACGGTATTCACTCTGATTAAACGTTTTTAGGGTAGTTTCCCTTTCAAATAAATATTCTTAGGCTATTTCTGATTGGAATCAGATGTCCTTAAAGCGGTGGTGCAGGAAAAACAAAAACAAACAGTCAGCAGCTACTAACAGTGTAGCTGCTGACTTTTAATAAGGACACTTACCTGTCCTACTCTCCCGCGATGTCGGTCCTGCCGCGGCGATCGATCGCTGCTGGCAGGCTCCCGGCTCCTCCATTCTGAGTAGGGGAAACAGGCTGTGAAGCTGTAAGGCTTCACTGCCCGTTTCCTACTGCGCATGCGCCACTCGCACAGCGCTTTGTGAATGGGCGGCTTGCCTCCTGGGATACACACAGTTCCCAGAAGGCAGCGCGGCCCATTCACAAGAAGCGGAAGGAGAGCCACCGCGGACGGTGAAGAGGAACATTAGCGCCAGATTAGGGGACTTCCGCATAGCGGCAGGCATTTAGGGTGAGTATAATTTTTTTTTTTCTATTAAATTTTTATTTATTTTTTTAGAATTTTTAGTGTAAAGATTTTTTGAGGGTGGACCTCCACTTTAAAGGTCTTTTCTATTAGAGTTTTATATAATGAATGTAAATACGATGTGTCCAGTACTGTTTATGTTTCACAGAGAAGTCCATACAGTATCATACAAAGAAAAAGAGCCGCTGCTCCAGGTGTATGATGCGAACCTGAGGTGGAATGTCTCGTAGAGTGCCAGCCCCCGCCCGCCTCCGTGAGAAACTTGTAAGAAAAGAAATGGCTGCACATCTAGGAATTCCGATTGCCTTTTATTGTTCAAAGTGATAACACCAAAGACACCAACACAAGGTCACAGACGTTAAGCACAAGATGTATGTGTGAAACGTGACTTCGTGTTGGTGTCTTTTGTGTTATTACTTATTATGAACAATAAAAGGCAATCGGAATTCCTGGATGTGCAGCCATTTTTTTTTCTTACCTACAATATCATATATAATAGTTAACATATTCTAATTAGATTAGATTTGTCAACATTGAAACAAACAAATGAATGTTGCATTCGCCCCGTGAAAGACAACTTAAGTATTGTGGAAGAACATTTTCAACAGAATAAAATTCACAAAGACAATATTCACCTTTGGTGAATGCAGATACAATACATTTGCATAGCATTTTTTTTTTATAGCCAAAGGGTTCTCAGGGCAGCTCTTAATACAAGGGAAATTGATTTTTCTCATTTTTTTTTCTATAACTTACCTTTTTATTTCAAAATAAAAGTCAACAGTAGGAGTAAAGTATACAAGCTAGATATCATATGACTCGCCCCTAAAAGGGTGTCTTAAAGTGGTATTAAAACCATAATTGTAATAGATTGCAGCTTACCAATCAATATGTGGTGGCTGCATTAGTGTTTTTTTTTTTTTTAGGCTTTCTCCTTATGTTTTCACCTGTTGACCTAGCCAGTGCCCCCACTCTGAATGAAGGAGCACCAACATTATCATTCAGGGGAAGAGGAGTGTTAGATGTAACAGTAGATTTAGATACACAAACAAATTGAAGCCAAACTCCAACTAATTGCTTTATAAGCAGTTACAGCAACATTTGTTTTCCTTTTGGGCTTTTACATAAATAAAAGCTGATCGTTGTAAGCACCTCTATCAGTGTTAAATGGTTTGTCCCATCTATTTAACTGACACATTCTGCCGGAGAGCTTGTTCTTTTAAAAAAACTGACTTACTGGCTGGATCACCGGATGAAAATAGAACAAAGCCTTCATCTAAGAATTGGTAAGCTGCAATATACCGTATTTATCGCCGTATAACACGCACAGGCGTATAACACGCACCCTAACTTTAAGAGGGAAGTTTCAGGGAAAAAAAAAACTTTCCACAGCCCCCTGCGTATAACACGCAGACACAGTTTACCCTCTACTTTCAGGGTAAAAAGGTGAGTGTTATACGCCAATAAATACAGTAATAAATGTTTGCTTTTGGGATTAATACCCCTTTAAGGCTGAATTCACACTGATGTGAATTGGATGTGGGTTTCCCCACGTCCAATTAGCATGACAGGAGAGTGCGACCAGCTTTCAATAGAGCCGGTTCACACACCTCCGGGGCGGCCGCTGTTTGGATTGCAGAAGGGTCCTGTGCGTCTTCTGGTCCGTTTCAAGTGCGAATTTAGCCCAAAATTCAGTCCCGATTTGCACCGGAAACGGTGAACAAATACGCACTGGAGCCCCTGCTGTGAGCAGCGGATGAGAATGTAATTCAGGATGTAGACCCAGCGCTGCAGGAACGTCAGATAAAGTAAAAGAGTCTGTACAGCTGCAATGTAGCACTTACATTCAGGGGGATGGGCAGGACAGTTCCCTAAAACTCCCCCTTCCTTTTCACTGCAACTAAACTTTGATCCCACTGTCAGAGATGCAAAACGCAGCTCTTTCTCCTCAGTCTGACTGACCCATGCTCTGCCACCAGGCACATGATGGCCAACCCCAGAGGAGGAGAATCAGAGCTGCTCTCTGCAAAACAATTGCACAGGTTAGCTAAGTATGACAAGTTTGTTTTAAAAAATAAATAAATAAAAAAAAAAATATATATATATATATATATATATATATATATATATATATATAAATAAATTCAACATTTACAATCACTTTGCAGGCTCTGAACCCAGGAAGCTGGAGGCTAACAGACAGGAGGTAATATAAGGCATTACAATTACAATTGAAGTAAAAACATTATCTTTAAAATGATTATATCCATGCAAAAAAGTGTCAGCCTTCAGTACTACTTTAATATAAAGGATGTTTATTCCACCCCCTACCCTTCATACAGCTTCATGTCTGACTCTTAGTTAAAATACTCTGTGTATCCTACTAATGGGTATATTTATTATGATATACCGTATACTACTCTAGTATAAGCCGACCCGAGTATAAACCGAGGCACCTAATTTTACTACAAAAAACTGGGAAAACTTAATGACTCGAGTATAAGCCTAGGGTGAGAAAGCAGCAGCTACTGTAAGCGGAAAAGAGGGTCAACAATGCCTATTTGCACGCCTCACTGTGCCCATTTGCACGCCTCACTGTGCCCATTTGCACGCCTCACTGTGCCCATTTGCACGCCTCACTGTGCCCACTGCAACCTCACTGTGCCCACTGCAACCTCACTGTGCCCATTGCAACGTACCTGAAATTCTTGACAGGCTGCAGGCATCCATTTTTTAAAACTCGCGGCTTCCTCCTGGTCCCGTGATAAGCGTTTGACACTGTGTTCAGTGTTCCGCCTATCACGCCCATCTTCTCATACTCGGACAAGAGAAGGTCCGTGATAGGTGGAACATTGAACACAGTGTCTGCTGGGAAACTGAGTCCGAGGATGAGAAGACGTCCGTGATAGGCGGAACACTGAACACAGTGTCAAACGAATAACACGGAATGGGACGGGACCAGGGGGAAGCCATGAGTTTTAAACAATGGACGCCCGCAGCCTTTCGGGTACACTGACTCTAGTATAAGCCGAGGGGGGCATTTTCAGCCCTAAAAAGAAGGGCTGAAAAACTCGGCTTATACTCGAGTATATTTGGTAAGTTTTGTATACTGAGATCTCTCTCTCTCTCTCTCTACATATTAACCAAATTATACACCACACTTTTTTTTTTTTTAAAAAGGGATTTTTATCCAGTTAATCGAAAACCACAAAATCGGTCAACTAATCGATTATGAAAATAATCATTAGTTGCAGCCCTAAACAACAGCACACACACACACCCCCTAAATATTAGTGTAACATAACGTACCAAAAAGGTGAACTTGGCCTTTAAGGATTCCAGGGTAATGGTAAATATCTGACCACTGTTTATCTTTTAAACCCATTTGGGGATACATTTTGGTAAAAGAAAAAATAAAAATTCTGTGAATGGGTCCTTTTAGGGGCATTTGCACATGGGCCATTTGAGCCCCTTCAGCGTCATATCGGCCATACGTCATCCACCCAAGCAGCTGATGTGTAGTGTTCAGCCTATCACTGACGTCAACGTGTATATGGCTTTGCCATCGTAAACATGAGTACAGCACATGGGCGTGCGCAAAAAATAGAACATTTTAGGCTACATTTAAAAACACAATTTAAAAAGAACCTAATAAAAAAGAAAGCCAATTTTACCTAACCTTGAGAATTGCAGAATGCTCAGCAGCTGCACTCCAGGCAGGGCTGCAGGTCTGACATTTAACAGCGAGAGCTCTGACTGATCAGTTGTGTGCAGTTCTCTCTTCACTGTGGGTTTTCTTTTATAAAAAAGATAAGATTCTTTATGATGAAAGGTTATCTGTATGACAGAGACAGGCTTCTCATAGCCAAATATGAGGCAGCCTTGTTTTCTGTCAGATTCCGACAAGGTTATCTTCATGTTAAGGCCACAATGCAATTGAAGTCCTATTTTCAGCAAGAAATTCAGAACATCATTTATTGCAGCTTTTAAAATAATGTATGTAATTACATCGGGTTTGCTAAGCCCCCGAACAGAGAACCTTATATAACAAACCAGCCAACCTGAAAAGTGCCAACCACTTCATCCCTGGACGCCTGGAGACAATGAAGTTAAAATTGCACGTTCCCTACAACAATAATGCTGGTAACAGCCTGTCAGCCACATCGCTTATTTTCTGAATTACTTTGTCCTACTAAAGCTAACCAGGTCATAACTTGAACTGCGAAATGAGGAAGATGAATACTGGAGGAGGAACAAGAGCCAAGCTGGAAGTGTAAGGAGGGAGCGAGGAGAATTGGAGCCATTGATCACTTTCTGACACTTATTTTCCTATCGTAAGTTAAGCTAATGTGCAGACGTTCCAATGAGAAGCAGGGGGGGGGGGGCTGAAGTTAAAATGAAACTTTTAAGTTAATTGCGACTCTGGTTACCAGCCGCAACTTCAAAGTGATAAGTACAGCTAAGAAGACACAGATAAGAGGTAAATGAAAGTGAGAACTTCATCACACAACATTAGGGCGGATGGAAATTGGAACAGCCCGGTGATGTGCTGTTGGAGGTAATGCAAACCTATATAAGCATTTTCAGCAGATGTGAACAAAGAAAAAGGAAGGCTGGAACAGAGGACTTTGTGCAACTTCAATAACATTTCCAACTGTAGACTACACAGAGCTGTATAATGAATAGACATTCACACGTGCAAAGAAATGTTTGATGTAGACCCAGACATTCAACATATATTCAGAGTAAATTTAATCACATCTGTCGCACAAGGCTTTATTTGAATTGTGAGTGTGTACACCGCTCAGGTGAATGAGTGATCAGCCATGCTATGTGGGTGCCGGCCCCGGCTCGCCACCATGCAATACAGGTGTAGAAGAAAATCGGACGCACACCACCGGGAGCTTGAGTAAAATTAGATCCTTTATTCACATATGCCAAAAGAAGACCGGCTACAACGGGATAAAAGGTACAAAAGGTATCTTTTATCCCGCTGTAGCCCGTCTACTTTTGGTATATGTGAAGGGATCTTACTTTACTCAAGCTCCCAGTGGTGTGTGGCCGATTTTCTTCTATACCTTCATTTGAACTGTACTGGAAGCAAAGAAGCATCCAGTACAGTGTGATTTAGGGCCACCTTCTGTCTGTATATAAAAACTATTCTCCCGTTGCCCCCAAAAATAATACACAGCTTCCTTCTGGACCATAAGACCCTTCCCCTAAACGCAGACAGATCATATTTTAAAAGCAAGATAGCAATCCTTCTTAAACAGACTATCTTTGGAAACTGATCAATTGGTTGGAGGGACCATCAATGGCAACAAAAGGAGGCGTGCCAACATTTAGATAGGCATGGCTGTTTTTATTGAATAAGCAAAACCAGGTTATTGCCTAAGAGTCACCCAACTAAAAAGGGCTCTCTGTAGGATTGCCGCACCAAAAGTCTAACTCTAGGTAGCACAAGATGATGTGAGATGGACCAGGCCAATAAAGAAGCTCTGGAATTGACAGGAACAAAAACAACCTAAAGTGCCTATACCTATCAAGTCTATGTAAAACCTAACAGTGAACTGATCCTTTTGGTCTGTTAAATATACAGTTTAAAGTTTTTTGTTTTTTTTTAATAGCTGTAAAGCAGGCCATAGATGCGATTTTCTTTCCTGCAACCACAGGTTACAGGAAAGAAGATCGCTCGATTTCCCCATCAACACAGTCAGTGTTGATGGGAAATCCCTCACATAAAGCTATTGTGTTCCCCCATTAATGGTCGATTTGGGTACAATCAGGCTGCCCAAACATGGATCAAATCTCATTCAGTCCCTGCTGAACGAGCCAAGATTCAAACCATTTATGGCTGGCTTTAGATGCCAAAAAAATAAAAAAATACACATTGATCCTGTCAGAAATTAATCTAAAGGAGCCCAATTAGTGCTCCTGGTACTCATCTTGGAATACAGAAGAACAAAAGCCCAGTACACACGGCCAAATGTCAGGAAACATGGTTAAAAACAAAAAAAACAGCCGACATTCGGCCCGTGTGAATCTGCTGTCGGACAAACATGCTGGAAAGCCAGCAGCCAATCGACTGGCCAATGGCAGAGAGCGTTGATTGGAGTGTTCTGGCAGGGAGATCGCTCTACTTACTTCGCATAGGGAGTGCAGCGGCTTCCGACCCGCTGGGTTTAAAAAAAAAAAAAAAAACAGTGTGAACCAGGCTTAAAACAGAATTCCTGTGTTGTGGAGATGAAAAGGCAGAAAGGATTCAGTAGTTTAACAATAGACAAGTGGGCAGGGCTGACACTACTCTGCCCATAAAAATGCTGTGTGTGGTCAGTCCACAAAATTAATTAGGAACAGAGATATACTTGTGTTTCTTTCCTTTTTTTTTGCCATGATAAGCACGGTAATGCAGTGAGTGGCAGTCTTGCATTGACAATGCAAGCAGCGCAGAAATGAATGTGCATGTGTGATAGATGAGGAATAATGTTTAAAGCTGATTTGGCCATGGGTTGAAGGCAGGTCATGGGGTGGATCACGTCAGGCAATTCCACAGTCTTCACTGATGGGTAACTGCCGATACCATGTTCATGTGCCATACTTACAGAAAGCCCACAGAGGTCCTAATTATGTTCTCATATTTGTTTTTAACACAACATTCTGTCTGCTACATGCTTCATTTTACTAAAGATTTTAAAGAGGTATGGCAGAATCTGGCATAGTCACCACCCTCCTGAGTCGCACTTGGCAGGCATTGTTGTGCGGTGCTGCTCACCAGCTTGCAAAACTGAATTGTATTCAGACAGATTATTGTAAATCATTTATAGCATGATTGATTATCGGCATCATTCTAAATCACTAGAATAAAATAAAAAAATTATGGAATAAAACAATTTAGGTTAAAACATGGTTGCTGCAAGTGTAATGGAAATGTATGTTTAAAAAAAAATATTCTTTGAATTAAATTGCTCAGAAAAGAACATATGTATCATTCAAATAAATGGCATTGCTTGATCTAGTACACTTGCAGCAATAGATTTGTTTTGCTATAATTTCTATAATGAAAATGTAAAAATATTCTAAATCAATCATACTAAAGCTGACTGCAAGGCAACAATTGTTTTACTAGGAATTTTACCACCTGAATGTGATTCCATTTTGTTGCCTGCTGGACATAATAGCATATCTTCTGAGAATGAATACCTCTTGTTACATTCTGTATATCGCTGCTGTTGTACATCTGAGCTCATATGTTCTAGCTAAAAAGCTTTGCAAAACCTTGCTAAATATACCTATAGTCAGTGCTGGGACAAGGTCATCCAGAGCCCAGGGCAAACATACCAAACTGCGCCCCCCCCCCCCCCCCCCAAGATGTAAGAGCATTATGTGTTAGAAAAAATCCCCCACCCAAAAAAGAAATAAATAATTAAGCACTAATCTGAATGCTTAACCACTAAGCATAAGTTCCCCCTCCTCCCAGTACAAATCTCCCCTGCCAGCACTAATCTTTAATCCCCCCCCCCATGCAAGCTCAAATACTCTCGTGCTCCACATCCCCAATTCCCCCCTCCCAACACAAATCCCTCCAAATCACAATTTCTAGCACACACCCCTGATTTCCCCTCCTAGAACAATTCTTATTCCCGGTCACCCTCCAAATTCCCCCTCCCAACAAAAATCCCCTCAATGTCCTGGAGGTGCCCCCCAAATTCAAATGATACTACAGTGCCCAGGGCAGCCTCCCCTTCTGCCCACCCCTTGTCCCGGCCCTGCCTATAGTTTGTTGTAGTGCAAAACAGACTTAGAATAGCTTACATTGTAGACTTATGTGTACCTGCATTCTTTTTTAAAGGGGTTGTAAAGTCAGAAGGTTTATCTTAAAGCATCTCTATGCCTTAAGATAAAAAGCCTTCTGTGTGCATCAGCCCCCCTAATACTTACCCGAGCCACCTCTCTGTCCAGCAATGTTCAAGAGTCCCTCGGCTGTCCGGGACTCTCCCTGCTGATTAGCTAAGACACAGCAGTGGCGCCATTGGCTCCCGCTGCTGTCAGTCAGCCAATCAGGAGAGAGAGGGGCGGGGCCAAACCACAGCTCTGTGTCTGAATGGGTGCACGGAGTTGCAGCTCAGCTGGGTGACCCCATAGTAAGGTGCTTGCTGTGGGAGCACTTGACAGGAGGGAGGGGCCAGGAAAATCGAAGAGGGACCCGAGAAGAGGAGGATTTGGGAGGCTCTGTGCAAATCCACTCCAACAGAGCAGGTAAGTATAAGGTGTTTTTTTTTTTTTTTTAAATAAGACTACAAATCACTTTAACATGTAATGTTTCATCAGCTACATACAGTATGTAACAAACATCTCTAATTTGCATTAAAAAGTAGTCAGCTGTTTTCCCGCTGTGTCATTACGCAGACACCTGTATATGGAACCCCCTCTATCTGTAGTTGGTAGACAATCCAAAAAACACTCTGAAGTGCACTCTTCCTCCCTGCCAAGTAGAAACTGGACTCCAGGTGCTTGGGCGCGTCCCTGCTCCTTGCACAAACTCATTCAAAAACAGACAGGCTACACTCCAGAAAGGTCACCACAATGAAAATTATGGCATTATTAACTTGCTAGCTGGCTTATCAATCACTTTGCCCTAACGCGTGTCATCCAAAAATGGGCTTACGCGTAGAGATCCCCTTTACTGGTAGTTTGTGAGACCCTCTTGCTAAACGGCTTGTAATGAAAAGTTATTTCCAAGCACACACACTGAAGGCTCGAAGGCTCCTCATGTACGAAAGCATCACTGTTAAAAGATAAGTTCACCTTTAACACCTTCAGTACCCGCCCATAGTCAAATGACATCCACAGGAGGGGTCTCCCATCCTGGGTGGACGTCATATGACGTCCTGAGCTTCCCGGCCTTCTAGGGGGCGCGCGTGCCCAGCGGCCGCGATGTCCGCCGGGCACCCGCAACTGCCCGTGATCACGGCAGGACTGTGGATCTGTGTGTGTAAACACACAGATCAACGTCCTTGTCAGAGGTGAGGAGACCGATGTGTGTTCCCAGTACAGAGGAACACAGATCGGTCTCCTCCCCTTGTGAGTCCCCGCCCCCTACAGTTAGAATCATTCCCTAGGATACACATTTAACACCTTGATCGCCCCCTAGTGTTAACCCCTTCCCCGTTAGTCACATTATACAGTAATCAATGCATTTTTATAGCACTGAACGCTGTACAAATGCGAATGGTCCCAAAAATGTGTCACAAGTGTCCGCCGCAATGTCGCAGTCACAATAAAAAAAATTTTTAAAAAAAATCGCAGATCGCCGCCATTACTAGTAAAAAAAATAAAAAAAAATAAAAATGCCATAATTCTATCCCCTATTTTGTAGACGCTATAACTTTTGCACAAATCAATAAATATACGCTTATTGCGATTTTTTTTTTACCAACAATATGTAGAAGAATACATATCGGCCTAAACTGAGGAATTTTTTTTTTTTAAATTGTGATATTTATTATAGTAAAAAATTGTGTTTTTTTCAAAATTGTTGCTCTTCTTTTGTTTATAGCGCAAAAAATAAAAACCGCAGAGGTGATCAAATACCACCAAAAGAAAGCTCTATTTGTGGGGGAAAAAAACATAAAAATTTAATTTGGGTACAGTGTTGCATGACCGCGTAATTGTCATTCAAAGTGCAACAGCGCTGAAAATTGGTCTGGGAAGGAAGGGGGTGAAATTGCCCTGAATTGAGGCGGTTAAGAACATGTTTTTAGGGTGGAACAAGCAACATCAAACGTCACTTCTGCCCAATGCTTTTAACGTGGGGAAAAAAAAAAAACATTTTTTTAAATTGCATTTTAGTGTAAATATGAGATCTGATGTCTTTTTGACCCCATATTTCACATTTAAAGAGGTCCTGCCATGCTTTCTATGATAAGGGATTTTTACATTCCTTGTAAAAGGCATAACAGTGACCTATTTTTTTTTTAAAAAAGGACAGTGTAAAAATAAAAGAAAAAAAATAAGAAAAAAAAAACACCGAAAAATTTAAACCGCCCCATCCCAAGCTTAAGCGCAGAAGCGAATGCATACTTATGTTGCGCCCGCATATGAAAACAGCATTTAAACCACACATGTGAGGCATCGCCGCGATCGTTAGAGTGAGAGCAATAACTCTAGCACTAGACCTCGTCTGTAACTCAAAACTGGTAACCTGTAGAAATTTTTAAACGTTGCCAATCGAGATTTTTCAGTGCCAACGTTTGTCACCATTCCATGAGCGGACGCAATTTTGAAGCGTGACATGTGGAGTATTAAATTTACTCGGTGTAACATTATCTTTTACAATATAGAAAAAAATAGAGGTAACTTTACTGTTGTCTTATTTTTTAATTTAAAAAAAGTGTATTTTTTCCAGAAAAATTGCGCTTGTAAGACCTCTGCGCAAATACAGTGTGACAAAGTATTGCAACAACTGTCATTTTAATCTCTAGGATGTTAGAAAAAAAAATTGGATTTTTATTACAGCTTACCTGTAAAATCCTTTTCTTGGAGTACATCACGGGACACAGAGCGGCATAGTCATTACTATGTGGGTTATATAGATACCTTCAGGTGCTGGCACTGGCAACTTCCAAAACCGGAAGTACCCTCCCCTATATAAGCCCCTCCCATCCGGGAGCACCTCAGTTTTGTAGCAAAGCAATAAGTGTCCCCAAAGAGGGATGGGAGCTCTGTGTCCCGTGATGTACTCCAAGAAAAGGATTTTACAGGTAAGCTGTTATAAAAATCCTATTTTCTTTCTCGTACATCACGGGACACAGAGCGGCATAGTCATTACTATGTGGGATGTCCTAAAGCAATGCCCAATGAGGGGGGGGGATACACCATACATAAGCTGAGCGCTATCAGACATGAGGATCTTTTGCGGCCTGCAACACACTGCACCCAAAGGCGACATCCTCCTGACTTCTAACGTCCACCTGGTAGAACCTAGTAAAACGTGTGTACTGAAGACCACGTTGCGGCCTTACAGATTTGAGCCAGGGAGGCCTGGTGATGCACTGCCCATGAAGTTCCAACTGCTCTCGTGGAGTGCGCCCTAACTTTGAACGGAGGCGGTCTCCTTCTCAAGCCACAGGCTTGCATTATGACCTGTCGAATCCACTTGGCTAAAGTAGATTTTGACGCTGCCTGACCCTTTCTGGGGCCTTCCGGCAGAATAAACAAAGTATCCGTTCTGCGAATCTGAGCAGTGGCTTTTAGATAAGCTTTAACTGCTCTTACTACATCCAAAGAATGTAATAACTCTTCCTCTACCGAACTAGGTTTGGGGAAAAAAGAAGGAAGAACCACATCTTGGTTCAAATGAAACCTTGATACCACCTTAGGAAGAAAGGCTGGATGAGGACGTAACACTACTCTGTCCTTATGGATAACCAGATATGGCTCTTTACAGGACATAGCTGCTAATTCCGACACTCTTTTAGCCGAACAAATGGCTACTAGAAAAAACAATTTCCTGGTGAGAAGAACCAAGGAACTATGCTGTAATGGTTCAAATGGTTGTTTCTGTAGAACCGACAGAACCAAGTTTAGATCCCATGGACATATGGGAATATTAACCGGAGGACCAATACGCATCACTCCTTGTCTAAAGGCTTTGACTAGTGAATGCGAAGCCAAGGGCCTTTGAAAAAATATTGACAAGGCCGAAAACTGACCTTTGATAGTACTCAAGGCAAGCTTCCTATCTACAGCCCACTGTAGGAAGTCCAGACTCCTACCTATTACGTACTTATGTGGATGCCATTTCTTGGCCTCACACCACGCGATGTACGCCTTCCAGATTCTATAGTAGATCTGCCTGGATACCGGCTTCCTGGCATTGATCATGGTAGGTACCACAGGATTAGAGAGCCCTCTTTTTTAGAATGTGGGCTTCAATAGCCAGGCCGTCAAACCTAGGGCTGGTAAGGAAGGGTGGTATATCGGTCCTTGCGAAAGCAGGTCCGGACGATGTGGGAGGGTCCAAGTACTCCCCACTGACATTTTACAATCTCCGCGTACCACGCTCTTCGGGGCCACGCTGGAGCCACCAGAATCACTGGTTTCTTTTCTACCCTGATTCTGCGGAGTAATCGAAGTAACCATTGTGGCGGTGGGAATGCATATTTCAGCTTGAACTGATCCCAAGGGAACACTAGGGCATCCGAGCCGCAAGCTAGGGGATCCCTTGTCCGAGAGACAAACCTGTCCACCTTTGCGTTGAATCTGGATGCTAGAAGATCTACATCCGGTGTTCCCCACCGCTGACATTGTCCAGAAAACCTCGGGGTGAAGGGACCATTCCCCTGGGCATAATTGCTGGCGACTTAGAAAGTCCGCCTTCCAATTCTCCACTCCTGGAATGAATACCGCAGATATGGCTGGGACATATCTTTCTGCCCATTTCAGGATGTAATTTACTTCCCTCTGGGCTGCACGACTCCTGGTGCCACCCTGATGATTGATATATGCCACTGCTGTGGCATTGTCTGATTGAATTCTGACAGGGGACCCTTGGAGTTTGGATGTCCATGCTACTAGGGCATACCGGGCTGCTCGTATCTCTAAGAGATTGATGGGCAGGGCCTTTTCTGCATCCGACCATCTGCCCTGGAGAGACCATTGCTCCAGTACTGCTCCCCAGCCTATAAGGCTGGCATCTGTAGTGACCACCTTCCAAGAAATCGGACTGAAGGATTTCCCTTTTTCCAGATTCTGGAGAACCAACCACCAACGGAGGCTCTTGCGAACGGAAGGGGACAAGGACATTGTAAGTCTAGGGCCTGAACTTTTTTGTTCCAGGCTGACAGTATGGCCCCTTGCAAATTCCTTGAATGGAATTGACCGTAGGGTACTGCTTCGAATGATGCCACCATTTTTCCCAGCAGCCTCATGCACAGGCGTATGGACGGCTGTCTTTTTTGTACCCACTAAGTGGATAAAATCTTTCAAAGACAACACCTTTCCTCGAGGCAAGAATATTTTTCTCTGGCCTGAATCCAACCTTAGCCCCAAGTATTCCAGACTTTTGACTGGTTTTTAGGGCTGACTTGTCTCGGTTGATAATCCAACCGTGAGATTCCATATACTTGATTGTCTTGTGAACGACCACGTCTAGTTTTTTCACTGAGTGGCCTATCAGCAACAAGTCATCTAGATATGCCATTATCATTACACCTTGTGTTCTTAGATTGGCCAATAAAGGGCCAGAATTTTTGTAAACACTCGTGGTGCTGTGGCCAGACCGAAGGGTAAGGCTCTGAACTGAAAATGGCGCCCTTCTACTGCAAAGCGTAGAAATTTTTGGTGGACTGGAAAGATGGGAATGTGCAAATAAGCATCTTTGATGTCGATCGCGGCTAACCAATCCTCCCCTTGTAGGGCAGTGGCCACCGATCGGACCGACTCCATCGGAAAGTCCTGATATACAGGAATTTGTTTAGCCCTTTTAGAATTAATATGGGCCTCCCGTCCCCGTTTGCTTCGGGACTGTGAAGAGGTTTGAGTAAAACCCGAAACCCCATTCTTCCAGGGGAACCTCCATAATTACTCCTTGGAGCAATAGTTGTTCTAGTGCCAACAGGAGGGACTCTCTCTCTTCCGGGGATCCCTTGGCACGTTTGACCGCAAAAATGGGAAGGAGGAGAGTCTTTTAACTCCAATCTGTATCCCAAACATACTGCGGAGAGCACCTATCTGTTTTGATCGTGTCCCGCCAGGTCTCTTGCGAACAACTGGAGTCCTCCCCCCACCCGACTGAGTGGGGGCAACTCTTCAATGAATTTAACTTTGGGGGAGGTTTTGTACCTCCCCTGACCCAGTGTTTCTCATTACCCTGCGATTGTCCCTGTTTTTTACCCCCGGGAATTGACCGAGGAGGCCGTCGGAACTGTTACACAGCCGATGCCCCAGGGACTGGAGAAGCAGGCCTCTTAAAGAGGGACCTCTAACTCTGTTTTTAACCGGCAAGAGTGTATTTTTACCGCTGGAAATTTTCTGGATATATTTGTCCAGGTCTTCCCTGAATAAGCGTTCACCATGAAATGGGACGCTAACCAGCCATTCTTTACAGGGAGCTTCAGCAGACCAGTTTTTGAGCCATAGAAGCCTACGCATATGTACTACAGACAGCGTAAGGCGGGAGGCCTGATGGATTGAATCCTTTATGGCGTCAACCGCAAAGCCTAAGGCTCTAGGTAGATCAGCTAGGGCAAGGGCCTGCTGATCTGTCAAGTCCCTCAAGACCTGTTTCAACTGATTCTTCACTGCTTAGCAGACCCCACTGCTGGTTGTGTCACCAAGCTTGCTGTAGAAAGAAGCAGATTTTCATAAGGACTCCAATCTTTTATCTATTGGGTTCTTGAACATTTGGACATTATCCACTGGACATGTCAGTGATTTATACACACAAGAGATGGCTGCGTCCACTGTAGGGACCTTCCATTTTTTGATGAACTTATCCTCCATGGGATAGACCACCGGAAATCTCTTGGGGGGAATAAATATTTTCTCAGGATGTTCCCAATCCTGGTAAATGAGCCCTTTCAGTAAAGGGTGAAGTGGAAAAGAACAGACAGTCTGGGGGCTTCTAGCGACCCCAACGAGGATACAGTAGTGGTTGATGGTTCCGCAAGGTGCATTTTTAAATGCTGATCGGACCATGTTAGTCAGAGACTGAACCCATAATCTTTCATCTTGAGATGCTGAGAAAAGGTTCCTCCACTGTTGATTCCTCTATAACAGAATCAACCTCATCCTGATCCCCTTCAGGCAGGTCGATCCCTGTATGGGACTGTTGCTCTGCTAACAGGCACTCTGAAGGAGGAGACGGAGATCGGGCGTGCTTTCCCTGACAGGGAGGCAGCGATCAATGTTGACAATCTCTCTCTAATCCTCCCAGAGCTGAGGAAAAAACCTCCTCTATTACATACACAGGAGCAGGTGAACTGAGGACAGCCACAGTACCAAGTACCCCTGCGGGGTCTCTACGGTCACTTACCTCTGAACTTCAGGGGAGACTGGTCAGCAGAAGCATGCCCAAGATCCTCAGAGCCCGATGAGACCCCCTTCGCTTCCTGGAAGATTCAGTTCCGGAGCTTCTGGACGGCATATTCCTAAGCCTAAAGCTGAGGTATTCCAGCCGTAATACACCACTTTTACTGAGAATAGTCTAGCACAATTGCTGCTATATAACAGTTGGTGTCTACTAAAGTGCCTTTCTAGGGGATGCCTGCATCAACCGCCTCTGTGTGCCTTTATATTGTTGCTAGCTCTGTCTGTGCACTTCAATAGCCAGCTATGATTGTGCTTTAAAACACGCTGGACGCCCGCATATGCGCAGTAGCGCCGCGGCGCACACCGAGCGTCATCCACCCGCTCCGCCCCTTTTTCCAGATCGCCTCTATATATAGAGGCGCGGGCACGTGCGCCTTCGGCGCCTTTTTTGAAAAAAATAAGGAGCTAGATGGGAGCCAGGGTCCCTGCCGCAGGGCCCGGGGATGGATGAGCGCAGCAACAGGGCAGAGGAGACAGCTTCCCAGCAGAGAACTTACCAACTGCCTGGATTTGATTTTGGAAGAAAAAAATCCACATTAAAAGAAAAAGAACCATAGCGGCCTCTAGTGTCTAACACAGGTACCGCGGTCTTACATTTTTTTTTTTTTTTTTCTTGCCTACTATTAAAATTTTTACATTTTCTCAGTAGTAACAGGCATACACAGAATATTAGCGGGAATACCTTAGGTAACAGGCAGAAAGACAAAATAGGCTTGGGGGTCCCTCAATAGAACCAAGTTCCTGAGGGCCCCCACTTACCTTTTCCTCGCCGCAGGACTCCGTTTGGTCCACAGAAGCCCAAACTTCACCTATCACGGCAGGCATTGTAATTAAACCTTCAGGGACCGGGTTCCCAAGGATTCCACTCCCCTGGACATGTATAGCACCCTGCACAGAAAACATCTTGGTCGTGGGTATGACCAGAGCTCTGGATCCCAGGGTCCAGCCCTCCTAAGAGAGGCATTACAGGCAACACCTTGCTCTTCTCTTGCAAGGCCCGGGTACCGACCGTTTAGCTATGAAGCTTTTTTGGTCGGATCCGGAATAGCTTACTGAGGCCCAAAAGAACCTGTACGCAAGCTCAGTGAAAAACACATGTTACTTCTTGGCCAACACCTTAGACACTGGCAAAAAACTGAGGTGCTCCCGGATGGGAGGGGCTTATATAGGGGAGGGTACTTCCGGTTTTGGAAGTTGCCAGTGCCAGCACCTGAAGGTATCTATATAACCCACATAGTAATGACTATGCCGCTCTGTGTCCCGTGATGTACGAGAAAGAAAAATATATATATATATATATATATATATATATATATATATATATACACACAATGTTTGGGGGTTCCAAGTAATTTTCTAGCAAAAAACAAAAACAAATTTCAACTTGTAAACAACAAATCTCAAAAAGAGGCTCAGTCCTTAAGTGGTTAAAAAAGGTGAACTCATCTTTAAGGCTGATCATACTTTTAGGTATGATTTTGTACGTTAACGCACGAATAAACAAATCAACCTATTATTTCTGTGCATTTTGGCAAAGAGGAAGAAGGTGACTGGCAGATTTCAATAAATGTCCTCCCTTACGAAGGCTGTCTGGGAGGGGTTAGGGGCTTGCCATAGATGTGAATTTATGTCAATGGGTATCCAAAGACATCTCTCCCTCTAAACTGATGGCACATCCAATATAATATACTCCCATTAATCATGTTTGGTGCTGCTTAGATTGAGGCTCCAGGGGATTACAAACAAATCAGATTAAGGTAATCCAAGTGATTTCTTTGACTAAACAGGATTGCAGTGTTTGCTGGACAGCAGAAGCAGTTCATCAATTTGAATTACTCATTAATGGGATTCCTTCCTGCAAATGTACAAATCATCAGTGGACCTGGTTATCCCTTGTTAAGACGTTCAATGCTGCAAAAACACTTAGGCCTCCATCACATAGACATGTGCATTTTGCGAAAGGGTACACAGGTCCTTAGACGTGTTATATCCGTTGTGTTTGTGTTCATTTGCATGCATATATATGGTAAAAACACAGAATCTGTGCGGCCACAAACACAACCCCCTGCTCCATTTTTTTTATTTTTTTGCGCTGCTCTGCATAACAGCCCCAGTGCACTTGTCTGAAATCTCAATTCATTTAAATTATACTGAATACAGATGCTGCAGAACTAAACCTTGCGTGTAGCTGTACACAGCGTTTCTTTTATGTCCTGAGTGAATGAGGCATTGACGCCTATTCGCGCTAGTGCACATTTTAATGGGTCCATTTTTTGGGGGGCAATCATGCTGAGTAAGCTCATATGTTGTCAGTACGTTTTTTTTTTCTGCCATTTTTTCCATCACATGGAAAAAGCATTGCGTGTTCGTGAAAAGAAGTGTCAATGTAAACTGAGGCACAGCTGTGTTTGCACATTGGGGTGACATTCAAAATGATGGGCAATGCAATGTACTGCAATGCACGACTGTGAATCCTGCCTCAAAGATTTCACCTTTCCAAAAAGGATCAACCCCATCAATGAGAGTGCCTTAAAACCTAACCGTGACAAGGTCCAAAACGCAACAGCACATTTGCATTGTCATTATCACAGCAATGATGGAATTTCTTCTGATCTACTGTTACGATCGACGATGATCTGCCTCTCATATACTGGCAGACTTTGCCAAATGAGTAGTCCACTTTAGCTATAGGTGGCCAACAAGTAAATCTCTAAGACCCCTTTCACACAGGGTCGATTTGCAGGCGCTATAACGCTAAAAATAGCGCCTGCAAAGCGACCTGAAACAGCCGCTGCTGTCTATCCAGTGTGCTAGCAGGATGGTAAAAAAAAAGTTCTGATAGCAGTATCTTTGGAGCGGTGAAGAAGCTGTGTGTATACCGCTCCTACCCATTAAAATCAATGGGCACTGTGGCTCTGCTGCCTCTGCAAAGGTGCGTTGCGGTGGTTTTAACCCTTTCTCGACCACTAACCGGGGGGTAAAAGTGCCCGCTAGCAGCCGAAGAGCGCTGCGAAATTGATGGTAAAGCGCCGCTAAAAATAGCGGCGCTTTACTGCAGACACCGCTCCCATGGCTTTATAGAAAGATGAACTGAACAAAATAATTTCCATTTTTGCTGAACAAGGGCCAATAAGTCCTAGATCTACAATCTTCTCCCCTGCTCACACAGGAAACACATTGTGTGCAGTGAGAAGTCCATTCCTCTCTTTCCTGAGAAAAAATGTAATATGGATATGAAGGGACACAGAGATTTTACACCACACTGTAAAATGTATACCTTCAACAGGCAGTACTTGATTAATCACCCTCATGGTAAGGCCTCATGCCCACGGGCGTTTTTTCAGCCGCGTTTTTGAGCGTTTTTTACAGCTTAAAAACGCCTGTCCATGTTAGTCTATAGCTTCATGCCCACCTAGGCGTTTTTGAGCTGTAAAGAGCATAGGCGTTTGTAAGCTGTAAAAAAAACCCAGGGCCAGTGCGTTCCTCAGCGTCAGAATTTGGCAGGAAAAAACGCGAGCGTCAAAAAACGCGCAAAAACGCGCACTAACGCGCACTAACGCGCGGTCGCGTTTTTAGCTCTGACGTGTTTTTTTTTTTTTTTCAAAAAAAAAAAATATTTACAATAACATGGACAGGCGTTTTTAAGCTGCAAAAAACGCAGCTGTAAAAACGCCAGTGGGCATGAGGCCTAAAAATTTAACTATAACTTGTGTTTTGAAAAATCCCTGTGGCTCATCATATGGGTCTTTCTTCACCTCCCCTTTTTATTTGGACACACAAGTGTGGCAAGCATTTGCCGAGTTAGTTTCCAGCTGGACTGGTTATTGCTAAACCACCAAAAGTATTCTGGTGCCAGCTAAAAGTGACAAAACCCCTTCTGGAGATCTGAGCCTTTAACAAGATTGTTTATCAATTGCCTGTAGCAGACACCAGTGATCACCGCTCCGAGCCAAAATCCACTCTGCCAAACCTCGACATAATGCTTTGCAGATACTTGGAGAAGTCGTCACATGAAAATAGGAGTGTCTGAAAAATATTTTAATAATTGAGCTCAAAAGTCTTTAAAAATAAATTGTGCACAATTATCCTAGATTTACACTTTATTGTAAAACATCTATATTTGCTTATTTCTGTCTCCAGCTTCCTAAGCCGAGTTTAGACAACAGAAAATCCTATGAATTAACATTTAGTAATCAGTATTTAGTATTCATAATACGTTGCCTCTTATGACTTTCCATTTGTTCAAAACAACTGGGATTAAAATTTAACATATTTAAAAGCAAATCTTTACTGCATCCAAGCACCACAAACTAAAAACACACATATTCAAAGCAAACTTTTCCACCCATCTATGTCTCCATTCTATATTTTGTTGAGAAATCACTTTGAAAAAAAACACCTCTTTAGCATTTTTGGCCATGGCCATCTTGAATAAGGGTAAATGATTCATGGGGCATTTACTGCCTGGAATTCATCTGCCCTTAGCTCAAGCATGCATGCAGGAGTGTGTGCTTAGCTGAGAAAACCCCTCCTCCCCTCCTGAAGACTCCTGGGATGTAGGACATCATTTGCCTAGGCAAGAAACCAGGAAGTAACTGAAGAAAAAAAAAAATATGGTATACTTTCCTATCCATTTTCCTATCTAGTGAAGTTCCACTTTAAGAAAAGACTTTGTACACAAGGGAGGAAAAAAAAAAAAAAAAAGAAGAGTACCGAGGCCAAACCTGTACAAAATCTTCACAGTTCTTTGTATATAGCTCAACATATTTAGGCTTTATGTACACTAGCCTAACCTGGCAGCTCCTAAACTTAAGTTTAGGAGCTTTTGGCATTTGTTTTGCCAAAGCCCCTAAACTTAACTTAATAAAAGCCTGTGTGTCTATGTACACATAGGCTTTTAGCATAGTTTTAGGAGCTGCCGCGATTAGGCGAGCTTCAACCGCCATCTCCTGAACGAGGAATAATCATGTTCAGGATAAGAACGTTTTGCTCGCCGGCCACGGGAAAATGTGAAAAGCGAGACTTCTTTTATAAAACATCTGAAGGGAAAATCTCAGGATGGAAATAGTGAAGCTGAAGCTACAACTACATACTTGTTTTTGAAGGCCAGTCTCATCATTATCAGGCCTCATGCACAATACAACTCTTCTAAATGCATTTCTCCTGGCAGGAGAGAGCAGCGTAAAAACACGCATAGAGCCGGGCTATTTCCAATGCGTTTAGGTGCATCTAGACACATTCAGGCATGTCAAGAATTTTGGCCTTCATTCATTGGCCTAATAATGTTGGCCTTTGAAATGAATGAATGCTCCAGTGTTACACATGCTTAGCACTTAAGCACGTTGACACGCGTTTAGGAACATTGGGCTTGGTTTGTGGCAAAACGCTCCTCTCCTGAACGTTGCTGGCCTTGGTTGTTTTCTGCCTCTAAACACCAATGTGTGCATAGGAACATGGGCTAACACAGAGGGGTGGGGATGGAAGTCAAATACCCTTAAAAGTGGCGTTTTTGATGCCTAATGTGCACTGCGCCTTATTTAAAGTGGTTGTAGAGCTTTTCTTTTTTTTTGTATTGAAATATCAAACATGTTATACGTACCAGCAGGTACGTAGAACATGTTTGATCCTCTTCTTCTAGGGTCCCCCGCTGGCACTCCAGGCTCCTCCTCTTGATTGGGTGCCCCCACGGAAAGCCACTTTCCATGGGGGCACCCGTGTGGGCTCGCTCCCGAGTCCCACTGCTGCGTCCATTGACACAGACAGTGTCACAGGATTGGA
Organism: Rana muscosa; assembly: GCA_029206835.1. Taxonomy (NCBI): domain Eukaryota; kingdom Metazoa; phylum Chordata; class Amphibia; order Anura; family Ranidae; genus Rana; species Rana muscosa. Next base: position 234,483,028 of record CM055122.1, on the reverse strand, counting down.
TTGACAGCAGCGGGAGCTGCATGAGGGTGAAAAACCTTAAGGCTTTACAACCACTTTAAGTGACAAACAAGAATGACGATCTCAGATTTAAAGAGAATAAGGCAAGACCTAAAAGTAAAAGTCTATGCTGCTCACAAAGGGCTCTACAGGGGCACAGGGAATACATTTACAGCCATCACAGATCCTTGCAGGAGGTACCACAGGATGCCCGCTTTTTAGGCTGTACATTTATTCTAATTTCAGTAATCAAGTAGTGACGAGGGATAAAAATTGCAAACTCAGATATTGATTCTTCACAAATAATAAACAGAGGGAGCCCAAAATCTAACCGTTTTCAGCTAACCATGGAGTTTTGTGAGTTTTTAATAAAAAAAAAAATTGCATCCAAGCTTTGACAAAATCTTCTTAGGCACAACCAATTGTGTTATTGTTCAGAATTTACTTTTTTGGATCTTATTTTATCCTGTATAACAGAAGTATGTTTTGCAGGAGGCATAGCAATCATCTATATTACTTCTCAACATAACTATTCAGAAAAGGACATGGCTTAAAAACACCCTATTTTGTTGGCACAGTTTGAACGATAGATCCTGGCACTGCCCACAATTCTGCTATATGTGATAAGAATGGTAGCAATTTTCTATCTACATTATGTTCTGCGAAGCCAGGGACATTTCTATTCACTTTGTGCCGTCTCAAAAGATTGCATTTCATCACATCTCTGCTTTGTAAATGTATGCAATGTGTTTCTAAACAGATTTTATCCCCGGAGACTCAGTTGGAATAAATAAGAGAAATATGAAAGGGAAGACATTGAAGATTGTCTAGTTTTACAAGGTTCAGCTGAGAAAAAAAGGGTGTAAAAGCTGGATTTATTTATTTTTTTAATTTTAGGAAAGTCCCCAGATTCATTCCCGATGCTTGATTGAGCAGACTGGGCTTCCGTCTCTGCCTGACATCTCGTTTGATCTGCCAAATTGCTCATTAGGTTTGGCAATTTTCACCTAGGCCTCATGTTTGCATTTCAGAAGGGAATGAACATCAGTTTGCTTTAACAGCCATCAAGCTGCAAAATTCCCATCTAGACCCAAGGCTAGAAAACCCACAATATTAACATTTAGTTAGTGGTGAAACATTACAGCACTTTCAGAGACTGCACGGTGTAGCAGTAACACTTATTACACAAAGCACAATAAAGACTAGTGCAAGAGACCACATTTTGGCTGGTTACCCATAAGGCCCCATTCACACTTTAGCGTTTTGTAGCTTGAAGCTTAAACCTCCAAAACGCAAGAGGAGAAAAAAAAAAATCTATTAATCTCAATGGAGTTGGTTCACATCTACACTACAAGTCATTTGAAGTCAAACCTATGAAGTTCAAAAGTTCTGGAGCTTTTATTGTAGCTCGAATCTGGCAGATTGGTGCGTTTTTGAAGAGTATTTTGTTTCATAGAAAGGCATAAAAAAAAGGCCTGAGTCAAGGAGTTTTTAGCGGTTTAGTGCGATTTGTTATACGTTTTTCTGCTCAAATGCAATAATTAAACGAAAATATTAATAAACAAAGTAAATCCTTGGATTGCGAGCATAATTCGTTACAGAAACATGGTTGTAATTCAAAGCACTCCCCATAAGAAATAATTGAAACTCAGATGGAAACTCAGATGATTCGTTCCACAACCATTTATTCATACGTATTTCAGTTTATAGTCCATATAAAAAGATTATAGCAATGTGACCAGGTTGCGTAACCAAAAAATCCTCCATCCACAAATGACAGCCTCCACAAGGGGATTAGAAGAAAATCCAATTAGAGCTACAGAGTATAAAAGAGAAGAGGAGGTAAACTCTAATGCTGGCCACACACGCACAGAATTTCGGCCGTTTGCAGATTGAACGATTATACTTCGGTCGAAAAGCGAATTTCCCACTAAATGACAGAATAAACTTGTTTCCATGATCGCCGTTACCGTTGGATAACAATAAAAACATATAAATTATACGAAACAGAATATTCTTATTTCGATTGCAACATGGCATATATACACTTTAGTTAAAATTGTAAAAGTTTTTGCGTCGGATCCATCGACATTTGCCGGGCCCACGGTCAAAATTGTTGGTAAAGTTGGGTCCACTAATGGCACGATTGTCGAAAGCTCTTTTTGACCAATTTCGGACGAAATTCTAAGCGTGTAAGGCCAGCATTAGTGTAGCAATATGGTTACAAGTAGTGTCACGTCACAACTGAGTATAAAAGAGAAGAGAGGCACCTCCAAGTGTAGCAATATGGTATAGCATTTGGCAACTCATGTGGTTGATGATTAAAAGAGGCAAATCTAAGTATGTAGGCATTCGAGGTAAAGCTGTCCACATAGACCAGCCTCCGCACCGCCGGCTCTCACCGCTGTCAGTCTGCAATCGTGACCTTTAAGACTACCCAGCAGTAGAGCGATCTGAAAGCGAGGCTTGAAGCGCACGTGGAGTGCTGCGGAGAATGGATAGCGTCGATGGCGGTGCGGAGGATGGTCTATGTGGATAGCTTTACCCTGGATGCCTGCATAATTTTGATTACTTTTTAGATGTGACCATTTTATTCATCAACCATGTGAGTTGCTAAATGTTGTACCTTCATTAAATGTAACCATATTGCTAAACTTAGAGGTGCCTCTCTTCTCTTTTATACTCAGTTATGACGTGACACTACTTGTATATCAAGACATCGCTCACTTATCAAGTCAAAATTAATTTAAGGTTTTACTGTAAATATATACAAATATATCCTAAACCCCAACTCCAACCCTTAACCCTAATATTAACCCCAACCATAAGCCTAAACCGCAACTCTCATATTAACCCCTAACCTAACAGAACAAACGATAAGTACATAGAAAAATAATAAATTAACCCCTTACAAAAATCTAAAAGTAAATAAAATTATAAATAAAACCAACATAGCAACAAATAATGAAACGGATATTTTCCTCTATCGGCTAATTCAAAAATGCCAAAGCTCAAAAACTATTTACCAATGCTGTACACAAAGGCTTGAAAAAACGCCTGCAAAAAGTAAGGCAAGAAGCGTTTATTGCAGAGATATAGGCTTACAAATTTGCTTCCATTCTCAGCATGCATTTGGCAGCTTTCCAGCCTGCTAATGTAAACAAAAAGCAGGTGCTGTAAGCAATTCAGAAGGAGGTTGTAACTATACCTCAGTGCCCGTTGTGATTTTGGAGGATGAATTCCTCCACAAACCCTGCAGCTACAGAGGTCAGCGTTTAAAGATGTTCACTGTGACAAACTACAAGAAGGGCTTTTTTAACCGACGTGAAAACTCAAATAAAATCCTTTATCCATCTTTGAATATAAAAAAGAGACTAGTGACTAGACTAGACCCAATAGTAAAAAAAGTGTGTTTGAAAATCATCCATGAAGTACAGTCAACTTTGCCGGTTTTTGTTTTATCATCATTATTAAATAACAACTTGACTTTTTATGTACTTGTCTATTTATAATTATCATTACAATCCTGGGCACAGAAAGCCATGTTAAAAATTCTGTCCTCCTGTTCCAACAATCCTCACTGTGCAACCCTGCTCAGCACAGGACAGCCTTTCTCCTTAAAATGTCCCCACTAGCACAGGTTAGCCATATTCTACAGCAGAGGTCTCCAAGCTGCAGCCCTTTGCTTGCCTTTATCCGCCCCTTGAGCCATTATTCCTGCCACAAACAATGTGGCATAATTCCTGCCACTAACAAAAATAGGGCACTATTACTCACACTGACACCATTTCTCCCCCCAAAACCAAAGATCAGGCACTGTTTACTCCCACTGGACACAGTCTGGCACCCCTAAAGTCTGAAGGACAGTAAAACTGCCTGTTCTTTTTGAGAGTTTGGAGACCCCTGTTCTACAGGATTGCCGGAAAACAGCTCACAAACAAGAATAAGTGGGACTGTCACACATGTGCACAAAAGGAAAAGCTGGTGAGGATGTTTTCAGGAGAAAGGCTGTGCGACATCAAGCAGGGCTGCACAGGTAAGACTTCTGGAAATGAGAGGAAGGCAAATACAGTATTTAACACGCACTCACACTCAGGGGAATTGAGGAATTAACTAAAAGTGAATTTGTCCTTTAAACAATGCAGCTGTCTAACAGTCACAGGTATTTAAGTGACAAAACGGCGTTTAGTGAACACCAAATTTCAGTGGACCAAAATACCATAGTTTAAGCCATACTACATTTAAGCCATAGTACATTTGGAGTATGGCTTAAATGTAGTTTGGAGTTTGGAGTTTAAGCCATACTACATTTATCAATAGATAACCTGGCTGGCAACAGAGTACTGCTGTATAATACTACAAAAGATTAGACTAAATAAAATTGGTGATCTTTTTAAAATTCAACCCAGTTCCAGCCACTGCTCAGAAGTCCTAGGGTCTGCTCTGGATGTAGCCCCCGATTCCATTGTGAGACCAGCTGGATACACAGATTTATTTTTTGTCAATACTCAAATAATGCTAAGCAATGGGAATCTATGTTGCCCACGCTGCAGCCCTCTCAGCCCACATTGTACAAGTCCTGCACACAGATAGAATTATGTTAGCCTCAAATCAATCTAGATAAAAAACATAACAGAAAAATACCCCTATTTACGCAAGATGCATGCTACAGCCTGTTCTTTCAAACTAAATTATGCAGGTTGCGTAAAAGCCTTTATTATAATCTCTTTAAAATACTCTTGCTTTTGTGCCATGCTAAATTAACCAATAGTCTTTGAATAGAGGGAAAAAAATAGACCTTCAAGGTTGTGTATAGCTATACTATTCTCATATGAATTGTAAAAAAATCCAAGAGTACACATCTCCAGCCACTGTGGCCTGATTTGCCTGATCAGAGCGAATAGATAAGTGCTCAGGTGCTTTATTGTCTGGATAATCAGTCCTCAAATGTATAATTACAAAATTAATTTAGCTAAGCCTGAATCCCATCATTCTAATGATCAAACACAATATACTCTGAATATCTTCTGGGTTAACCTACCTTACATGGGCTGGTGTCCAAGCAGGCAAAAAACAAAACAGCATTTTAGCATTGGTATGCCCCATCGCTATCCCAAATAGCATGTAGACAGTCGTAAAATGATTTAAATGGTATTTTCTACTTTACGTTGAAAACAGGCTCAACACCGTTAAAAGGAAATCTTTACCTTGGGAAAAAAAAAAGTGCTAGCAAGACGGCTTGATGCAAAAAATAAATAAAAAAAAGACACTACCCGCGTTTCCCCAAAAATAAGCCTGGGTCGAATATTTAATCTTGGCAACAAAAGACACAGTAGGGCTTATTTTTGGGGTAGGTCTTACCATGTAATGTGCTGTCTTTTCCCCCCCCCCCCCCCAACAGAAATCTCCAGTGTGAACAGAGTTAAAATGCTTGTAAAATCCTACAATCCATTCTATAATAGTAGTATATAATGTACAATGTGTGTGTTTCTGTAATATAATTGTGCCAAATACCTTCGTTATAGCGCATCTGTGACCCGCCGGAGCTCTCTTCCCTGCATTTATATTATTAGACCCCTTTCACACTGGGTCGCTTTGCAGGCGATAGAACGCTAAAAATAGCGCCTGCAAAGTGACCTGAAACAGCCGCTGCTGTCTCTCCAGTGTGAAAGCCCTCGAGTGGTGCGCTGCCAGGGTGGTAAAAAAAAAGTCCTGCTAGCAGCATCTTTGGAGTGGTGAAGGAGCAGTGTGTATACCGCTCCTCCACCGCTCCTACCCATTGAAATCAATGGGGCACCGCGGCTATACCGCCAGCAAAGCGCCTCTAGAGAGGCGCTTTGCGGTGGTTTTTAACCCTTTCTCGGCCGCTAGCGGGTGGTAAAACCAGTTGAAAATAGCGGCGCTTTACCGCCGACGCCACCCCAGTGTGAAAGGGGCCTTACAGAAACACACACAGTGTACATTATATGATTTCAAAAACGGGTGAGTGTGCTAGTAGTTAATAGATACAAATATTACCTATAATAGAATGTGAATAAAAAGAAATAAATAAATAGCAAGTGATACACCAGCCTACCTAATAAAACCTAAATGACAAAAAAAAAAAAAATTGGCATCTAGACACCAACGTAACAGGCGCCTATTTTAAAACCTTAATGATTAGTGTTCATTAGTGAAAAAAATATCTATATAAATTGATAATCCATACATACTCACAATAACATAAATTTAATAAGTTCATGTGCTGCTAGTAAAAGTCCATGCAACTGTAGTGTGCTAAAAAGACCACAGCAATCGCAACGAACATCCAGTGAAATGATATCCAGTAGTAAAAGTGGTTGGTGATCCACCTTCACCGACTCTAATATGGACACCCACAAAAATGCTCAAAAGGTAATATTTATATCCATCAACTACTAGGGCACTCATCCGTTTTTGAATTCACTTTGCAGCAGTGGTTTCCACAGTTTTTTTGAGGTGCAGCTTTTATTTCTTCTTTTAATTCTCTATTTATTTGCACATTTGGCGCGAGATACATTTTTTCTATTGTACATTATATACTACTGTAATAGAGTGGATTATAGGATTTTACAAGCATTTTAAACTAAGGCTTATTTTTGGGGTAGGGCTTATATTGCAGCCCTCCTGGAATATAACGCTAGGTCTTATTTTTGGGAAAACACTATGTCTCTTCTGCAATAAAAGCTTCTTACCTTCCTTCTTTCAAACTTCTTTGGCATGTAAACTGGGCTTCACATGAGCAGCTCAGTGTACAAACATGGAACGCCCTAGTGGCAAGATGAATGAACATGGAAGGAAGTTACGCAATGCCAAGCCTGCCAGTCAAGATGGCCGAAGATGCGGAAACTCATCTTGCTAAGATGTCAGGGGTGGAGGGGGAGATCACAGATGTTACACTGGGGGAGTATAGGAGACTTTAGTTCTACATCAAGACAAAATTGTCAGAGCAGAAATGTGGGGGCTGCCAATGTGGACATCTTAAGCAAAATGCTTTTCGCCTGGCTGTTACATTAACATGTTGACTTTAATATGTCCTCTGTTACCAAGAAAGAACAATTACACAGACCAGCAAGGTCAGACAAATGTCCTAGGTCTCCAAACGCATATTTGTTTTCGGTCCATGACTGTATATGTAATGCTGGGTACACGATCCAAATATCGGTCAGTTAAGCAGGAACCGGCCAACATTCAGACAGTTACCTGTCTGTGTACAGCTGCCTGTCTGACAGAAGTCAGTCTCACAAGTGGCTTCTGTTGATTGGGCATGCTGGAAAACCAGCAGCCAATCAGCGCTGGCAGCCAATGGCTGTTAGTGCTGATCGTGTGTTCTGGCTATAGGGGGGAGGGTGCAATCCCCCTGTCAGAACACAAAAGCTCATATTTTATATATACTGTGATTCTGTACTTGCCAAATATGCTGCAGAAATCGATCTCCACTGAGTCTGGCAGCATCCATTTTAACTGTGGGCAGCTGAAGCTGCTGCCTGTTCACTTTCTGGATTTACACAGAGGCACACCTCCAGCTCTGCAGTTTTCATTGTCCCTCTTATGACTCACGCCCCCTCCCTTCCTGGCAAACTCTCAGGAGAGAGTGAGAGAGAGCTGTGCATGATGTCATAAGCCTAGGCTTCTTACCAGACAACAAACAGGAAGTGGGCTGTTTAAGGTATTTACTGGAAGGAAAAAAATGTTTTACTATCCAAAAAATACACTTCCATGAATTAAAAAAATTAAACCAAGTAAAGTTAGTCCAATTTTTTTGAATATTGTGAAAGATGATGTTACCGCGCAAAAAACGTGATAGAATCACGATCTTTATTCAAAGCCAAAAAATTGTGATTCTCATTTTATCCAGAATCGTGCAGCTCTAATGTAAACCAAAAATTTGATTTACATGGTCAAATTTCGAAATAATTTTCTTTTGAAAAACAGAAATTGTGTGCGTTTTATGATCCGATGATGCCACCATTGATTTCGAAATGCGACCAACCAAGCCTTCAGTTTCACCTCCTGTTACAGAAAATAATTTTCTTGGCTGGGAACCGCCTTTTCTTGTACATGCGCATTTCTTTTTCGATTACATTTCTCGCACGATTTTCCCATCACTGATTAGAAATCGTTTTTTTTTTTAAAAATCCAACATGTCCGATTACTCAAATTCAATGGCCGCACGAAAATCGGCTGTTGCTGCAGCCCAATAATGGTGCGAAATACGAATGAAAATTCTTAGATAGGATTCTCTAAAGAAAAAAGTCTTTTGAAATTCGACGCATGTATGGCCTGCCTAAGTGGAGGTAAAGAACTGATGGAAAAACTGATCCGTTTCTTTCTTTGAAAAAAAACGTCACTGAACTGATGAAACAAACTGAAGGCATGTGTGAAAGGGGCCTAAAGGCTCAATCCACCCAAAGTAATAATTTAGTCTTGGTAAGGCTCCTTTCACACTACCACGACTTCAAATAAGCACGATTTTGCCACGATTTCAGGGAGACTTGAGGTCTATGAATCTGAACTTGCATCAAAGTCTGACTAAAGTAGTGCAGGGACTACTTTGAAGTCAGCACGACTTGAAGTCGTACTAATATGAATGGTTGTTATTGGAAATCATGAGGAACGACTTGTCATGCTACTTTGCAGTCCCAAATCGTGGGACAAGTCGTACAAGTGTGAAAGGGGCCTTAGCCAAATCAGGGACCTCTCCGCGCCATAATTCAGACACTGTTTATGGGTACCTTGAAGGCCAATTGTTCCTAGCAGAAAGTGGATTTTCCCACAGGATTTAATATTGCTTTAATGTTAAAGGGTAACTCCACTTTCGTGAGGATAAAAAATATCAAATAAAGAAAAAATATAGTGTATACAATTGCGACATAAGGTCATATTGTAATTGAATGTTATTAAAAATTACCTTTCCCTTTTCAATCTGTAGCTCTGTAATTTCCTGAAAATGCAATGCAATATGCCTACCTGGAGGTGTTCTGTACACAGAATGTGTACAGAATGCCCCTCAGAAACATAATGTCCTGCTTGTGCGATAGGCAGACTTCTGGGAAAATTGGTGAGCCAAAGATATAAGTTAGATTTCAGGCATCCCCTGCAACAAAAATGTAATTTTTGTTGCGCTACATCCAATATGAAATCACATCTAAAAAGGGATGCAGGCCCAGCAACTTCCCTCATTCGAGCCCTGCAGGTGCACAGCCGATTTATAATTGTGAAACCACTCCCATTAGATCCACTTTCCCACATGGACACAGACAAACACAGGTGATTTCTTCAATATAACAAAAGGAAGGAATCTGCAACAAAGTTTGTTAAAATTCTTGTAATGTACATAGATCACCCAGAGGGGAATGTATTTTTTCTCAACAAAAGTGTGGTTAAGCTATAAATGCTGTCAATTCCACTAAGATTTTTCTCTCCCCACCCCATTGCCTCAGTCAAGAAAGTACATGTGAATGAAGCACGCCTAATGGGCCCCCAATACTGATCCTCCCTCTCCCAGTCTCAGTGCTACTGTAGAGTGGTTAGAAAATAAAATCCAAAAATGTATACAAGGTGCATTAACTTTAATAAATACATAACTGAATGTATTGTGGTTTTATCTGCTACCTGTATTTCAGCTTTATATAATAAGCGAGCATTAACCTACTTTAGCTCCAGCCACACAACCTGAAATGTATAACCCGAAAAAGAAAAGGGTCTTCAAACTAAATTTAATTCATATGTACAGAAATGTCATGTAAAGGTTTTCCAAAACTCAAATACTTATATCTTACTAGTAATATGTCTATGTTTATGGAGAAATATGCTACTAGAGATCAATTTTCCAGCAAAAAGAAGCAATGAGAAAATACTTCAGTATTGGTATTGCTGTTCTATTTTTCATAAAACAACCTTTTTTAAAAAAAAAAGAAGAGATGTGCTAGAAGAACTATTACGAGGAGTAACTTAAAGTACATGTCAAGCAAATTATTGACATTTTTTAACCTTTGGACAGAGTCGGAACTTGAACCTCTATCAGGTTAATATTGCTACCTATGTCATTGCTGGGAACATTGACAGTTTCCATTTGTCCTGGTGGTTGTAGTAACCAAGACAGAATGTGGTAAAAGAAAATCCAAAATTGTAAAATGTTTACTAGAATGAAAGGGGAAATCTTCCAAATGGGACATCTGTTCCAGTGACAGTTGTCTAACAGGGGGGTATTGCCTCAACTGGGACAGACTTCCTCTCAATTATTATTTTTTTGGACATTTTCTACTTTGATTTTAAATACATTTAGTAGCGTTTTATTTATCGTTTTATTTATCGTTTAGGTATCCGACTCCAGATTCCATTGAGCAAACCTGAAGAACACTTACTTGCTCGCAGGACTGATGGGGTAACCTCGATTTCACTTGTTGCCTGATAAGGTTGGAAGGCCGACATGCTGTTCGTTCCAAGCTCGCTGCCAAATATCTCGGGGCTCTGAGTGCCAGTGGAACTGGCACTTGTGCCGTCTCCCCCATGATGTGGATCTTGTTCTTCATAAATCGCTACAAGCTGTTGATGGAAGAAAATACAACCTGTCATTTTTATGAAGTGGAAAGCGCAGTCCAAGAACGATGAAAACAGACACTTGGCATTAGAAGCTACCAACAGGGAAACAGCTAACAAATTATTGAATAATAAAACAATATACTCATCTTCAAAGTGGAACACCACACACTAGAAATATTCTACAACTACTTCTGCATATATCAATGTATTTAATGAACCTGACTTACACGTCGACTTGAAATGTAAAATACCATTCTGAACCATTATGTAGGGTCCCAGTTTATTTATTTTTTTAGGTAAAATCCTTGGTGGTAAGCTCCTTTTCGTTAAATGCCCATGTACGTTAAAAAGGCATGAGGTCTTGAATATGGTTCCATGTCTTACTTCTAGCATCCATGTTGATATCTGATAAATGTTCATTTTATTCAAGAATCAAGAAAGTTTACAGAGTATGAAGTCACTGAACTAGATGAGCAGTTAGATGAACAACCACCATTTTCATAGTCGTAACTTCACTTTTCCCTTACTGCATTTGCACAAGGAATCTTAATATTTCTGTGCAGTCCAATGGGCATCATGGTTAGATCTTGTGCACTCAGTAATAGAACGGGTCTGACACACTGCTTTCTCGTGTCTGTAATAGAAGACTATGGCCTCGTACACACGGCCAAGAATCTCGTCATGAAAAAAACTCGTTTTTCTTGACGAGATTCTTTGACAAGAAACTTGTCCCGGCCGAGTGTACACACGCTCCATTCAAAGAACCCGCGGTTCTTTGAATGGAGCGAATGCGGTGACGTCATCGACTACGAGCTTGCGTTCGTCACATTCGATGCCGTCACCGCCATCTTGCTACACCCTACCTATGCCTAGGAAGCTACCGCGCATGCGTCAAAGTCATTTCGAGCATGCACGGGTTTCTACGGCGACAAGTACACACACACACACACACACACACACACACTTTTCTCGTCGAGAAACATGCTGACGAGAATCTCGACGAGAAAATGGAGAATCCTGACGAGAAAATAGAGAGCAGGTTCTCTATTTTTCTCGTCGAGATTCTTGACGGTTTTCTTGACGAGAAACCTGATAGCCGCGTACACACGACCGATTTACTCGGCAAGAAAGCTCTGCCAGTAAGTTTCTACGAGGCTTATGTGAAGATACTTGTGCTGAATGGTGAGGCATTTACTTAGCTCTTCCAGCATAGAGCAATGAAGTAGGAAGGCAGGAAAGCATTACCTAACAAAATATAGTCACGTGGCAGTAAAGGACAAAACAAATGGAAAAAAAAAAAATTAGTAACACTTCCTATTGGGGCTTTATATGATAAAAAAAAAGTAATAAAAACATAAAATAATCAAAGCTGACCATAAACAATCCAAACTTCTCCCAAACAGATGGTCACTGATGCACTGCTCAGGCCATCATTGGGCTGCTTCTTATTATACAGTACTTGTGTAGTGCCAACAGTTTGCGCAGCGCTTTACAATGTAGAGGGGGGACAGTACAATTAAAATACAGTTCAATACAAAAGGAATAGGAGGGTCCCGCTTAGAAGTCCCATAGATGGCTATAAAAAGCAATGAAAAAATATGGATTTACGCTTTTGGCACATTCATTTTTAATGATCCATATAACCAAGCTGTCATGGGTGTGCGTGTGTACTTCCTCAAGCTAAAAAGCGTCATTTTTTTTCCATGTTACAAAGTTGGTTGGTATGCAGCAAGAAGTGGAAATTAAGGTGTTAAAAAGTGCTTGCACATCTTCAGTCCATAATTTAAGTTGCACTAGAAAGATTGGGGGTCTCTGCACCACCGGAGACAGAGTGGCGCAGTGTTAATTTTGGCAGCAAATTTCAATTTAGTTTTAGTCTTAGTCTTAGGACTAAAATGGCATTTTAGTTAGTCCCATTTTAGTCTTCTGCAATTGTTTTAGTTTTAGTCGTATTTAGTCGACTAAACCATGTCCTACATTTTAGTAGACTAAAATCTCTCGAGTACATTTTAGTCGACTAAAACAAATTTTAGTCATCTAAAATCTAATGGGTGTAGTTAAATTGTAATGCATTATTTAAGCATTTATCTACAATTTCCAAACTGATTATATACTGCTGGAATGAAAAATCGAATATGTTATTTATGGTATTGAAGTATGAACATGCACTACAGACCAGTGTTAATTTTGAAGTCAAATTTCAATTTAGTTTTAGTCTTAATCTTTTGACTGAAATGCCATTTTAGTTTTAGTCGTATTTTAGTAATTTCAATTGTTTTAGTCGACTAAAAATGTATTAATGTTTTAGACCAGGGATATGCAATTAGCGGACCTCCAGCTGTTGCCAAACTACAAGTTCCATGAGGCATAGCGAGACTCTGACAGCAGCAAGCATGACACCCAGAGGCAGAGGCATGATGGGACTTGTAGTTTTGCAACAGCTGGAGGTCCGCTAATTGCATATCCCTGTTTTAGACGGTTTTAGTCGACAAAATTAATACTATCTATATAGAAAACGTTAAGGCGGTCATAGATGGTGCAAATGTCTTTCCTACAGCCACGGGTTGCAAGGCAATATCATAATGTGCTAGTATGCACCACATACTAGCACATTATGATAGACTTCCCTTGAAACAAAGCCCCCCAGTGGCGATGTCACCGCTGCAGAGGCTTTCATCTTTACCCAGTCTTCCTTCCAGGTTCTTGAGCAGAGTGATTATAACTAGCAGCTATAGCAGTGGCGAGCGATGATCGATCAATTTGGTACATTTAACCTGCCCACACACAGTTTGAATCTCGGCCGGTTCCTGCTGAACCAGCTGACATTCGAATCGTCTATGGCCGGCCTTAAACATACACATCTCAGTATAGGCTTTTTATTCCTCAGTTCATAAATGCGTTCCTGCTTGCTATTTATTTTGTATTTACATTCTGTAACTAGGTACCTAAATGCAGTAATTGAAGAGCATTACAATTTACAGGTTAAAAACCCTGGAATGTTCCCATTGATTACTCCCTGTCCAATCATCCTGAGGAAGTAATAGACTTTATAAGGATCACTGCAGTCTGCCTCACTCAAATCATTCCACTGTCATATATGCTACAATGGAAAAATGAGATGAAGCAGCTGGACAGCCAAACTAGTCAAAATTGCTCTAATGTGATCATTTTTTTTGTAAGAAGAAAATTATGGAAAGACAGAGACCAGACCAGAAAAAACAAAGTGAAATTTGTCATACACAGTAATACACTTGGGTATACAACATTCCAGGACACGACATACACTGTCCGGAAGATTACCCAGACTAGGAACACATATTGCCTCGGAGGAAGACTGAATGATCTAAGCTTTGATGAGAAGAAAAAAACTCAACAAGAACGTGTTACCTGTACCAAGCCCTGTGTGTGGGCATTAAAGTCATGGTAACTGTTATATAATTTATGTTCTGCCAACAGATAACAGACTTCAGGTGTTGCACAGCTTCAAAAAAAGTCCGATCACATAATAATCCAAAGACGAACGTTCAACTGAAGCAGCACGTCACATTTTGAAAAATGCATTACTAAATGGCAGACCGTGGTCCAGATGCGGACTAAGTTACTGACCTGATCCGGACTGAGTCACTGTCCTATCAAGACCATGGTGGTTGCCACTTAGGAGTTTTCTCTTTTCCCCACCCTCGCCATTGTAATTTTCACAGTAGAGCGGAAGGCAGGAGGGCACAGCAGCACTGAATTAAGGGTGGGTGTGGGAGTTGCCCAAGTTAACTTCAAAAGTTAACCATCAGGTCATTGGTTGCTGGGATGCTGGGATGCAAAATGTCCTAGCAATCAATCACCAGCTCGGTAACATTTAAGTTATCCTCAACAACTCCCGCCCACTGTCAAGTACTGCTATGCCTCCTGCCCTCCGCTTGCCCCTGTGAGGTAGGTGATTGGAGGGCTTTGAAAAGGCTATAAGACATTTTGGGGGATTTGGATTGGTGATGTAAAGGGGCAAAGGAGGACACTGCTGTAGGGGAGTGATGGGGGGCAGAACGACAACACTGCTGTGGGAGGGGTAATGGACATTGCTGCGGGGGGGGTTGAGGAGTACAGTACTGTGGAGGGGTGATGTGAACAGGGGTAGGACACCACTGTGGGGGGGCTTTGTTGTGAAGTCGGTGGCTGTGAATGAAGGAAGGGGGGGGTGATGTGAACAGGGGTAGGAGGACCCCACTGTGGGGGAGGCCTTTGCTGTTAAGTCTGGGGCTGTGAATGGAGGGGGGGGTGATGTGAAGGCGGTTGATGTGAAGTTAGGGGGTGTGATGTAAAGGGGACATAGTGATATGCAGGGGGGCTGAAGACACTAATGTAATAATGTGATTGAGATAGAACAGGATAGGGGCTGTGATGTAAAGGATCCAAGTCATTGCACAAACTTATGATTCAGACTTTTGCTGTAAGAATTTTTTTCTGACAGGGCTTCAGTGAATTTTAATTGAATACCCCTGGCATAAGGCAATAATCACATACTGCATAATTGTCCAGAGAATGAAAGAAGTTTCATCATCACTGTATGAATCTGTAAGGACAACAAGCCATAAGCTGCCATACTTTCCCGATGCAAATATCTTTAAACATTCTCATCAATCCTAAACAGCTTAAAGTGGAGTTCCACCAGGAAATGAAACTTCTGCTGATCCGGTGTCACATTAGGCACCTTTCGGGGGGGAGCAGATACCTGCCTAATCCAGGTATTTGCTCCCAATTTTGGCAAAAGATTGTCGCAGTGATCTATGCCATGTCTGGCCCCTCCTCCGTGTCGTGCCCCCCCCCTCGCTGTCTTCTGGGAGACACACAGGTCCCAGAAGACAGCAGGGACCACTCAGAACATGCAGCGCGACTGGCGCATGCGCAGTAGGGAACCAGGCTGTGAAGCTGCAAGGCTTCACTTCCTGAAGATGCCAGCAAATCCACCCAGAGCCGTGGGACGAGTCGGCTTTGGGTGAGGACATTGCGGGCACCCTGGACAGGCAAGTGACCTTACTTTAGAAAGTCAGTAGCTGCAGTAAAAGTAGCTGCTGACTTTAAATTTTTTTTTTTCCCAGGCGGAACTCGCTTTAATAATGTCAGTATCACAGTAAAATGTGCTAACTGAAATGGCCATAAACAGGCCAACCTATTGCCATCCCCAACAGAATTTTTTTTTTTTAGATAAAAGTGTCTGTCTAGGAAAAACATTATTTTTAAACTTTGGATAAATGGGGAGTGGAGACAGATATAAGCCTTCTGTCTTCTCATGACACCTTTGTGACAGATATGGGTGGAAACCTGGAATACAAAAAGGTATACCATAGTTTGTCAGCTATGCATCTACAGTGATTAGTCTGCGTTGTGGCTTACTTTTAATGGTCGGTCCTTCAAAATGAGATCTCAGTTACAGAGTCCAGACTTCCTGGCAACTTGGCAGTTTTGGGCGTTGGTGCCTACTTTCTATGCTGCGGCTCATCCTGTTGCCATCTCCTACTCAGTCCACCTTTAGGTGATCACTGAAAACGTCTCTCTTCAGGTAGGCCTATCCCACCTCACTCAAAAAATTGTGCTTTCTTCCTCCAGATATTACTTTTTGTATCACTTGACCCTTCCCAAGCTGTGATCTGTGTGTCTATGGACACAAGCCAGCACGAGTACCCCCATAGCAAGCTGCTTGCAATTGGGGCCTTTCCTGGGGTGAGGAGTCAGGGGTGCTGGTGAAGGAAATGGGGGATCAGGGCTGCTCTGTGCAAAACCATTGCACAGAGAAGGTAAGTATAACGTTATTTAACAACAAAAAAAGGTTTACAATCACTTAAAGAACATTTCCACAGCATGTGCAAAGTAAAACATAATATACTAAATTTAACATTTATTTCCTTTATTTTATTTTATTTTTTTACAAAATTGGCAGCAGTGTGACAGAATTGCATAGGATGCAGGGTAAACATGGATTCTAATCTATAAAGCAGATCAGTCAAGCTCATCCTTCACTGCTTGGGCTTTAGCCAGCTTCTAAAAGGAAAACATCACTAGCATGTTGGACTCCATTCATAGCCCCCTTATGTAGCTCATGCACAGCGCAGAACAAGGCTAAAGAAATACAGACTTTGTAAAATGTAACCACATGCTTTTTTCATCTGTGCTGTTTGAGTGAAACTGCCAATGAGACATGTTTTATGGTTCAAGGCCAAAAGGAAAATTTGGTCATTAGAATATTGAAGAAAAGGCCCAGTAAACAGCAACAAAATCTTCGAACATAATACTGAATACAAAACTAATCCACATTAGCCGCAACAGAATACAAAGGTTTACATGAACATAATACAAACCGCTTTCATTTGGCAAAGACTACCTGAAGTGTAGCACAGTTTTATGGATTTATAAAGCAGAAATGTTTACAAGTTTACAAATATTCATTGTTGGATGGTTCCAAGAAACCTCAACCTTCAGACATGAGTGTACTAAACATAACCCAAGTAATGTAAGTGAGCCAATTGGCTGCTATGGGCACACCGTTATTCTGCACTTTCGGCCACATCTCATTTGTCCTAAAGGTTATTTGCTTCAGAACTGCCTTGTTCCTCAGGCAGGGTAATATAAATGTAAAAGCAGCATAAGAGGTCAGGACTTAAGCCTGGTACACACTATCAATTTTTATCCGTTCAACCCAGCAGGCTGAAGGAAAAATTAGAGTTACGCTTACCAGTAACGTCTTTTCCAGTAGTCTTTCATGACAGCCACAATGAGAGACCTAGGCTCCTCCCTTTCCACAGGAAACACTGCGCCAGCACATATAAATTCTTACTTCCCCTGCCGGCCTTCAGTTTTTCTGAGATCACCTCCGGACAGCTGGGGAGACAAGAACACATTAATAGCATACTATTATTATCTCTATCATGCTGCGTTCCGGTCTTTAGTAAGACCCCCCAATTTTTTAGGGTGGGTACTAGGGCTGTCCTGAAAGACTACTGGAAAAGACGTTACCGGTAAGCGTAACTCTAATTTTCCCTATTTGTCTTTCAGGACAGCCACAATGAGAGGATAGACGAGCACTTACCAACTAGGGTGGGACTACAGCTTGCAAAACCTTTCGCCCAAAGGCTTGCTCACCTGCCGACACCAGATCCACTCTGTAATGCTTAACAAAGGTAGCGTAGCTGGACCAAGTTGCTGCCTAGCATATTTGTTCTGGCGTTGCTCCAGCCCTTTCTGCCTGAGAGGCTGCCAGAGATCTGGTGGAGTGTGCCTTTATTCCTGTAGGGACCTCTTTACCCGCTAAGGAATATGCCTGTCCTATGGCTGTTCTGAGCCATCTGGCAATAGTGCGTCGAGACGCCTTGTAACCCTTTCTGGCCCCAGAAAATAAAATAAACAGAGTCTGACTTTCTAAAGACTCTTGTCTGTTCAAGATCGTGCAGGATGCATCTCCTGACATCCAAGGTGTGAAATTTCAACTCCCCTTCACCTGAGGGGTTTGGACAAAAAGAAGGCAAGATTACTTCCTGATTCCTGTGGAATTTTGAAGTCACCTTGGGCAAAAATGCCAGATCGGTCTTTAAAACGACCCGATCCGGAAAAATAATACAAAAAGGGGGTCTAATGGATAGAGCTTCTAACTCACTGACCCTCCTAGCAGTGGTCACTGCAATCAAAAAAAGGGATTTTTATAACAGCTTACCTGTAAAATCCTTTTCTTGGAGTACATCATGGGACACAGAGCGACTTAGTCATTACTAATGGGTTATATAGATACCTTCAGGTGCTGGCACTGGCAACTTCCAAAACCGGAAGTACCCTCCCCTATATAAGCCCCTCCCATCCGGGAGCACCTCAGTTTTGTAGCAAAGCAATAAGTGTCCCAAAAAGAGGGGTGGGAGCTCTGTGTCCCGTGATGTACTCCAAGAAAAGGATTTTACAGGTAAGCTGTTATAAAAATCCCTTTTTCTTTTTCGTACATCACGGGACACAGAGCGACTTAGTCATTACTAATGGGACGTCCCAAAGCAATGCCAAATGAGGGGAGGGATACACTATACATAAGCTGGGCGCCATCAGGCATGAGGATCTTTTGCGGCCTGCAACACACTGCGCCCAAAGGCGACATCCTCCTGACTTCTAACGTCTACCTGGTAGAATCTAGTAAACGTGTGTACTGAAGACCATGTTGCGGCCTTACAGACTTGAGCCAGGGAGGCCTGGTGATGCACTGCCCATGAAGTTCCAACTGCTCTTGTGGAGTGCGCCCTAACTTTGAACGGAGGCGGTCTCCTTCTCAAGCCATAGGCTTGTATTATGACCTGTCGAATCCACTTGGCTAAAGTAGATTTTGATGCTGCCTGACCCTTTCTGGGGCCTTCCGGCAGAACAAACAAAGTATCCGTTCTACGAATCTGAGCAGTGGCTTTTAGATAAGCTTTAACTGCTCTTACTACATCCAAAGAATGCAATAACTTTTCCTCTACCGAGCTAGGTTTGGGGAAAAAAGAAGGAAGAACCACATCTTGGTTCAAATGAAACCTCGATACCACCTTAGGAAGAAAGGCTGGATGAGGACGTAATACTACTCTGTCCTTATAGATAACCAAATATGGCTCCTTACAGGACAAGGCGGCTAATTCCGATACTCTTTTAGCCGAACAAATGGCTACTAAGAAAATCAATTTCCTGGTGAGAAGAACCAAGGAAATGTGTTGCAATGGTTCAAACGGTTGTTTCTGTAGAACCGACAGAACCAGGTTTAAGTCCCATGGACATATGGGAATACTAACCGGAGGGCTAATACGCATCACTCCTTGTATGAAAGCTTTGACTAGTGAATGCGAAGCCAAGGGCCTTTGAAAAAATATTGACAAGGTCGAAATCTGACCCTTGATAGTACTCAAGGCCAGCTTCCTATCTACAGCCCACTGTAGGAAGTCCAAAATCCTACCTATTACGTACTTACGTGGATGCCATTTCTTGGCCTCACACCACGTAATGTACGCCTTCCAGATCCTATAATAGATCTGCCTGGATACCGGCTTCCTGGCATTGATCATGGTAGATACCACAGGATTAGAGAGCCCTCTCTTTTTTAGAATGTGGGCTTCAATAGCCAGGCCGTCAAACCTAGGGCTGGTAAGGAAGGGTGGTATATCGGTCCTTGCGAAAGCAGGTCCGGACGATGTGGGAGGGTCCAAGGACTCCTCACTGACATTTTTACAATCTCCGCGTACCATGCCCTTCGGGGCCACGCTGGAGCCACCAGAATCACTGGTTTCTTTTCTACCCTGATTCTGCGGATTAATCGCGGTAACAATTGTGGCGGTGGGAATGCATATATCAGCTTGAACTGATCCCAAGGGAACACTAGGGCATCCGAGCTGCAAGCTAGGGGATCCCTTGTGCGAGACACAAATCTGTCCACCTTTGCGTTGAAGCTGGATGCTAGCAGATCTACATCCGGTGTTCCCCACCGCTGGCATATTGCCAGGAAAACCTCGGGGTGAAGAGACCATTCCCCCGGGCATAATTGCTGGCGACTTAAAAAGTCCGCTCTCCAATTTTCCACTCCTGGGATGAAAACCGCGGATATGGCTGGGACATATCTTTCTGCCCATTCCAGGATGCAATTCGCTTCCCTCTGGGCTGCACGACTCCTGGTGCCACCCTGGTGATTGATATATGCCACTGCTGTGGCATTGTCTGATTGAATGCTGACAGGGGACCCTTGGAGTTTGGATGTCCATGCTACTAGGGCATACCGGGCTGCTCGTATCTCTAAGAGATTGATGGGCAGGGCCTTCTCTGCTTCTGACCACTTGCCCTGGAGAGACCATTGCTCCAGTACTGCCCCCCAGCCTAGGAGGCTGGCATCTGTAGTGACCACCTTCCAAGAAACCGGACTGAAGGGTTTCCCTTTTTCCAGATTCTGGGGCACCAACCACCAATGGAGGCTCTTGCGAACGGAAGGGGACATGGACATTGGTAAGTCTAAAGCCTGAACTTTTTTGTTCCAGGCTGACAGTATGGCCCTCTGCAAGTTCCTTGAATGGAATTGACCGTAGGGTACTGCTTCGAATGAAGCCACCATTTTTCCCAGCAGCCTCATGCACAGGCGTATGGATGGTTTTCTTTTTGTACCCACTAAGTGGGTCAAATCTTTTAAAGACGACACCTTCTCTGGAGGTAAGAAAATCTTTCTCCGATTTGAATCCAGCCTTAGCCCTAAGTATTCCAGACTTCTGACTGGTCTTAGAGCTGACTTGTCCCGGTTGATAATCCAACCGTGATATTCCAGATACTTGATTGTCTTGTGAATAGCTACTTCCAGCTTTTCCACTGAGTGGTCTATTAGTAGCAGGTCGTCTAGATATGCCATTATCGTTACACCTTGTGTTCTTAGATTGGCCAATAGTGGGGCCAGAATTTTTGTGAACACTCGTGGTGCTGTGGCCAGACCGAAAGGTAAGGCTCTGAACTGAAAATGGCACCCTTCTACTGCAAAGCGTAGAAATTTCTGGTGGGCCGGAAAGATGGAAATATGCAGATAAGCATCCCTTATGTCGATCGAGGCTAACCATTCCTGCCCTTGTAGGGCGGTGGCCACCGATCGGATCGACTCCATCCGAAAAGTCCTGATATTTAGGAACTTGTTTAGCCCTTTTAGATTTAATATGGGCCTCACATCCCCATTTGGTTTGGGGACTGTGAAAAGGTTCGAGTAAAACCCGAACCCAGGGGAACCTTCATGATTACACCTTGGAGCAATAGTTGTTCTAGTGCCAGAAGGAGGGATCCTCTCTTCTGGGGATCGCTTGGCACGTTTGACCTCATAAATTGGGCAGGAGGAGTGTCTTAACTCCAGCTTGTATCCCAGACTTACTGCGGAGAGCACCCATCTGTCTCTGATGGTGTCCCGCCAGGTCTCTGTGAACAACTGAAGTCTTCCCCCCACCCGATTGAGTGGGGGCAACCCTTCATGACTTGGGGGGAGGTTTTGTACCTCTCTTGACCCAGGGTTTCTTGTTACCCTGTGATTGTCCCTGATTTCTGCCCCCTGAATTTGACCACGGAGGCCGTCGGAACTGTTTCACAGCCGATGTGCCAGGGACTGGAGAAGTAGGCCTCTTAAAAGAAGGGCTTCTACTCTTGTTCTTAACCGGTAAGAGTGAACTTTTGCCGGCAGAAATTTTCTGGATATATTTGTCCAGATCTTCTCCAAATAAGCGTTCTCCATGAAATGGGAAGCTAACCAGCAATTTCTTACAGGGAGCTTCAGCAGACCAGTTTTTGAGCCATAGAAGCCTACGCATATGTACTACAGACAGCGTAAAGCGGGAGGCCTGTTGGATTGTATCCTTTATGGCGTCCACCGCAAAACACAAGGCTCTAGGTAGGTCAGCTAGGGCAAGAGCCTGCTGATCTGGTAAGTCCCTTAAGACTTGTTTCAACTGATCTTTCACTGCTTGGCAGACTCCAATCGCTGCTACCGCAGGTTGTGTCACCATGCTTGCTGTAGAGCAAGCAGATTTTAGTAAAGACTCCAATTTTTTATCTATTGGGTCTTTGAACATTGGAACATTATCTACTGGACATGTCAGTGATTTGTTCACAGAAGAGATGGCTGCGTCCACTGTAGGGACCCTCCATTTTTTTATGAACTTATCCTCCATGGGATAGATCACTGGAAATCTCTTGGGGGGAGTAAATATTTTAGCAGGATGCTCCCAATCCTGGTAAATAAGCCCTTCCAATAAAGGGTGGATTGGGAAGGAACAGACAGCCTGGGGAGCTTTCAGCGACCCCAGCGAGGAAACCGTAGTGGTTGGTGGTTCCGCCAGAGGCATTTTAAATGCTGATCGGACCATGTTAGTCAGAGACTGAACCCATAATCTTTCAGCCTGAGATGCTGAGAAAGGTTCTTCCACTGTTGATTCCTCCATAACTGAATCAACCTCATCCTGATCCCCTTCAGGTAGGTCGATCTCTGTGTGGGGCTGTTCCTCCACTAACAGGCACTCTGAAGGAGGAGACGGAGATCGGACGCGCTTTCCCTGTGACAGGGAAGCAGCGATCAATGCTGTTAATCTCTCTTCTAATCCTCCCAGAGTTGAGGATAAAACCTCCTCTGTTATATATACAGGAGCAGGTGGACTGGGGACAGCCGCAGCACCAGGCACTCCTGCGGGGTTCCTACGGCTACTGACCTCTGAATTCTCAGGGGAGATTGGTGCAGTACAAGCATGCCCAATATCCTCAGAGCCCAATGGAGACCCCTTTGGCTTCTTGGAAGACCTATTTCCAGAGCGTCTGGACGACATATCCTTTAAGCACAAAGCTGAGGTATTCCCGTCGTCATACACCAATTTTGCTGGTAATAGTCTAACACAGTTGCTGCTATATACCAGCTGGTGTCCACTAAAGTGCCTTTCTATGAGGATGCCTGCATCAACCGCCTCTGTGTGCCACCGTTTGTTGCTAGCTCTGTTTGCATCCAGCTGACACCTGTACTGTGTCTTTTATACATGCTGGGACGCCTGCACATGCGCAGAAGCACCGCGGCGCGCATCGAGCGTCATTCACCCGCCCCGCCCCTTTTTTCCATAGGAGGCGCGAGCACGCACCCGCGTGCGCGCCCGTGCACCATTGGCGCCCTTTTCGAAACCAAGCAGGGACTAGGAGCCAGGGCCCTTTCCGGAGGGCCTGTGTGGTGGATGAGCGCAGCAACAGGGCAGAGGAAGTGGATTCCCACAGAGAACTTACCAACTGCCTGGATCTTTTGACTTGAGAAAACCAAAGATCCACATGACAAGAAAAAATGGACCACAGCGGCCTCTAGTGGTTTAACACAGGTACCGCGGTCCTCTTTTTTTTTTTTCTTGACTACTATTAAAATTTTACATTTTCCAGTAGTTACAGGCATACACAGATATTAGCGGGAATACCGTTAGGTAACAGACAGAAAGACAAATTAGGCTTGGGGGTCCCCCAATTGAACCAAGTTCCTGGGGGCCCCCACTTACCTTTTCCTCGCCGCAGGACTCTGTTTGGTCCACAGAAGCCCAAACTTCACCTATCACGGCAGGCATTGTAATTAAACCTTCAGGGACCGGGTTCCCAAGGATTCCACTCCCCTGGACCTGTATAGCACCCTGCACAGAAAACATCTTGGTCGTGGGTATGACCAGAGCTCTGGATCCCAGGGTCCAGCCCTCCTAAGAAAGGCATTACAGGCAAAACCTTGCTCTTCAGTTGCAAGGCCCGGGTACCGACCGTTTAGCTATGAAGCTTTTTTGGTGGGATCCGGAACAGCTTACTAAGGCCCGTAAAAGAACCTGTACGCAAGCCCAGTGAAAACACATGTTACTCTTTGGCCAACACCTTAGACACTGGCAAAAAAACTGAGGTGCTCCCGGATGGGAGGGGCTTATATAGGGGAGGGTACTTCCGGTTTTGGAAGTTGCCAGTGCCAGCACCTGAAGGTATCTATATAACCCATTAGTAATGACTAAGTCGCTCTGTGTCCCGTGATGTACGAAAAAGAAATGCTGTTTTTAAAGTTAGATCCCTTAGTAGACACTCCTCTAGGGGTTCAAAGGGAGCGCCCGTAAGGGTCTGCAAAACCAAAGACAGGTCCCAACTGGGAAATGGTGGATTCTGAGCTGGTCTCAGTCTGGATAGGGCTCTGAAAAACCTGACAACCCAGGGATCAGAGGCCAGAGGTTTCTCTAAGTAAGCACTGAGTGCTGAAATCTGACTTTTAAGGGTAGCTATGGAAAGTCCCTTATCTGCCCCACATTGAAGGAATTCTAGGATGGACGTGGAATTATGGACCGAACAGGAACCGTCCACACACCACTTGTTAAAGCGGAGCCAGAGTCTTCTATAGATCTGGCGAGTCTCCTTTTTCCTACTATTAAGGAGGGTGGTAACTAGTTTCTCTGAAAAGCCCTTGGCTTTTAACATGCCCTCCTCAGTAGCCAAGCCGCTAGCCTCCATCTGTATACCTGGGGACAAAGGACTGGACCCTGAGAGAGGAGATCCTCTCAAGGTGGAAGGAGGAAGGGAGGTTCTACAGCCAACTGTTTGAGAACTGAGAACCATGCTCTCTTGGGCCAATGTGGTGCCACTAGAATCAGGGAAGTGTTTTCTACCTGAAACTTCGTTAGAACAGCGGGTAACAGAACCGGTGGTGGGAATGCATAACACATTCTGAATTCCCAACTTTGGGTTAGTGCGTCCACTCCCAACTCTCCTTCTCCCCTGAGAGAAGAACCAGGGGGCTTTTGCGTTTCTCTTTGATGCGAAAAGGTCCACCTCTGGTGGCCCCCACCTTCTGGCTAAGAGCAGGAAAACCTCCTGATTGAGGACCCATTCGCTCTCTCTGTTGTGTCCGACTGAGGAAGTCTGCTATGACGTTCCTCTGGCCTCTCAGGAAGATTGCTGAGAGTGAGAGTGTGTTGATTTCGGCCCAGCCCAGAATGTCTGCTGCTTGGGCCAACAAGACTCCGCTCCTTGTGCCGCCCTGCTTGTTCAAATAGG
This sequence comes from Rana muscosa, assembly GCA_029206835.1. NCBI lineage: Eukaryota > Metazoa > Chordata > Amphibia > Anura > Ranidae > Rana > Rana muscosa. Next base: position 234,457,927 of record CM055122.1, on the reverse strand, counting down.
CTACGGCCGAAGAGTTGTCTGACCTCACCTGAGTGTGGTGACCCCGGAGTTGCTCCTGGAAAAACTTGAGCGCTAGACCCACTGCTCTCAGCCCTTTCCAGTTGGACGACCTGTTTAGTTCCTCTAACTCCCAGGTGCCCTGTGCTGGAAGGGATCCCAGGTGTGCCCCCCAGCCTTTGCCACTTGCGTCCGTGGTGATCACCCGAGATACCGGGATAAACCACAGACGCCCCTGCGACAGGTTTGAAACCCTCCTCCACCACCAGAGGGATCTCTTTACCTGAGCAGGTACCTGAACCAGGTTGTCTAGAGCTTCTAGACTGTGGTCCCAAATCTTCAAAACGAAGGCTTGTAGTGGGCGAAAGTGCAGTCCTGCCCATTGGACTGCTGGGAGCGTGGATGTCAACAGACCCAATGTCGACATCAGATATCTTGTCACTTGGAGGTTGCTCTGAAGGGACGTCACTGCCCTGTCTAACTTCAGGATCTACTCCATCGGGAGGAATACTCTCAAAAGAGTTGAGTCCAAAGTGTACCCTAGGTACGTTATCCTCTGTGACGGGACTAGGCTGGACTTCTCTAAATTTAGAAGCCACCCTAGGTCCGTAAGGACACTCCTTGTTTTTTCCAGGTCTCTGGATAGCTGTTCTGGGGATGCTGCGAATAGAAGCAGATCGTCCAGGTAAGCTATGATGGATACTCCCTGAAGTCGCAGAAACGCCAACGGTTCCGCCAGAACCTTGGTGAAAATGCGGGGGGACGAGGATAGCCCGAATGGCAGTGCTTTGAACTGTAGGTGCACTACTGTTCCGTCTAGGTTGACTGCTAGACGTAGAAAACATTGAAAGTTTTCTGCAATTGGGATGTGCAGGTATGCGTCTCTGAGATCCAGAGACACCATGAAGCAATCGGGGGGGGGGGAGGGCCCTGACAGAAAAAAAATCGACTCCATCCGGAATCGTTTGTATACAATTGATCTGTTCAGGGGCTTTAGGTTCAGAATTAGTCTGAACTCTCCGGAAGGTTTCTTTACCACAAAAATGTGAGAATAGAATCCCCTTCCCTCCTCTGCTTCTGGAACTCTGCATACTAAGTTCTGACTTTCCAGATTTTCCAGAGCTCCCAACAAGGCTTGGGATTTCTCCCTGCACTTGGGAAGAGAAGTGACAAGATATCTCTGGGGGGGGGGCCTTGCAAACTCTAAATGGTACCCCCTTCTTATAATCCCCAGAATAAATTGGTTGGGGGAAATTGTCTCCCATAGTGGGAGGAAGATCCCCAGTCTTCCTCCCACTCTGACTAGAGAGTCAGGGGTTTTTCCCGGGCTGTTGAGGAGCGCGAAAAATCGCTCCACCTCTGCCTCTGCCTTTAGGGGTCCAGGTCTTTCTTTGTTTTTCAGGCCTGGGAGCCCCCTTCTGACCCTGCGGATGAAACCCCTTTTTTGAAAATACTGGGGCCTTCCGCTTGGGGGGAAAGGACTTTTTATCTGCCGTCCGGTCCAGAACCGAATCGAGACCGGGGCCGAAGAGTAGGTCTCCCATTAGGGGTATCCCTCACAGCTTAGCCTTAGAGGCACTGTCGCCTGGCCAAGTCTTCAGCCAGAGGGCTCTTCTGGCAGAGTTGGCCAGGGCTGCCGATCTGGCTGACATGCGGACAGATTCTGCAGAGGCGTCCGCTATATAAGCAACTCCTTGCAGGATAGTCGGAAAGGAAGCTAGAATTGTTTCTTTAGCCGTCCCAGCCTCAATGTGCTCCTGGATTTTAAGGAGCCAATGTTCCAAGTTGCGGGCCACAACTGTAACGCCCACCTCAGGCCTTAAATTACCCATAGTAGAGTCCCAGGTTTTCTTTAGTAGGGAGTCTATCCTTTTGTCCATGACGTCCGCCAAAGCTCCCATGTCCTCGAACGCTAGGTCCGTGTTCCTAGAGACCTGGGAGAAGGCGGCGTCCAATTTGTTTTTTTTATTCCAAATGGACATTGGGTCATCCGAGAAAGGAAATCTTCTTTTTAGAGATGTAGAAAAGAAGGGCTTCCTCTCGGGGTCCTGCCATTCCCTTTTGACAGTGTCAATCAGTACTTCGTGTACAGGGAAGACTTTTTTCTTCCGTTCACCTAGACCCTTATACATTTTATCATGAAGGGTCAAGGGTTTTTTATCGGTCTGTATACCGAGGGTGGTATAAATTGCTCCCAAGAGGTCATCTACCTCATCCAGGGACAACTTATACCTGGAGGTTTTCCTGGACTCCCCGTCCTGGGCTTCTCCGTCTGAGTCCTCTTGAGACTCAGAGGTGACACTATCTGGATGTGCCTGTTGTACACCGGAAGGGCCTGCAACCTCCTCTGCCCTTGAAGTAGTGGCAGGGTTAGCCGATACAGGGCCCTGAGCCGGTGGGGGGGTTGTATCCTGGGAAGTGGGAACAGAGGGGAGTTGAAATCTTTCAAATAAACTTTTGAAAGATGAAAAGGTGGACGAGAGCTCCTTCACGGAAGCTGCCAGTCCAGACTCCTGCTCTGAATCCCTTTCTTTCACCAGGGTGTCAATACAATTTTTACATAAGACCTTCCCCCATGCCTCCTTTAGCGTGTCCCTACAGGAGGCACACTTCTTTTTAGAGGTATGGGTTGATCACGATTTCTCTGTAGCCTTCTAGAATACAGGAAGACAATAAAATCATACAAAAAAATTTAGTACAACATTTTTTATTTATTTTTGACAAATAAGTACAACCCCCGGAGAGCGCTGAACCTTCTATATGCAAGGCATCAGTGTCTCCCCCCCCTGACCACCCAGGGGGATTACCCCCCCATGGACAGGAACCATGCATGGAGGGGTATTCCTAGGTAGAGAGGAACCCACCCCAGGGTACTCTTACCTTAGGAAGGCTGGAGGTGGAGTCAGTGTGTGCCGCTTGAGCCTCTGCTTCCGACATACTGACTGCAGGTGGCTGCCTCCGTTGTATCCCACGCTGCCTGTGCGCGATTTGGACTCTCTCCAGCTTCTGCCTGGGCCCCTATCAGCGCCGTGACCCGGAACCGGAAGTCGCGGGTTAAAGGGAAAGCATCCGCCCTCCGCCGGAAATGACGTTGCCACGTCGTCCGGCCCGCGGGTTCCAAAAATGCGGCATGTATCCATATACACGGAGGGCGGACTACCTCCTTGCTGCGGCCCTGTGGAAGCGATAGGGGTCCCCCTCAGCCTTCAGCCGCACTCGACCAGGCTGGGGTGGCTCACGGAAGGTGGGTGACTAACCCACAATAAAACCCTGGAAGCCCCTGCTTCCTTTCAGGTAAGAAATGCCTCAGTCCCCTGACTGATTTAGTCTGGCTCCTTGCACAGTGTCTCCCCTCCGGAGGAAACACTAACAACTGAAGGCCGGCAGGGGAAGTAAGAATTTATATGTGCTGGCGCAGTGTTTCCTGTGGAAAGGGAGGAGCCCAGGTCTCTCATTGTGGCTGTCCTGAAAGACGAATAGGGAAAATAGGATTTTTATACTCACCGTAAAATCCTTTTCTCTGAGTTCATGGACGGACACAGCCTTAATCTTGACAAAATGGGTATTAGCCTTCATTCAGGAGTGACTAGGCAGAATGTGTTAACTTCAAAGCTGAACAGCCCCGCCCAGGGGGAGGTCCTACTGGCTATATCCCCTCAGCCTGCACTAAGCAGCTCAGTTCGTCAAAAGCAATAAAAACTTAAAAAGGAGGGGTGGGTGATGTGTCCGTCCATGAACTCAGAGAAAAGGATTTTTTTGTGAGTATAAAAATCCTATTTTCTCTTTTGCTCATGGACGGACACAGCCTTAATCTTGACAAAGTGGGACGTCCCAAAGCAGTGTCAAAAACGAGGGGTGGGAACAGCATTAAAACTTCACCCCAAAACAAAAAACAGAGCTCCTCAACAGAGGAGTTGCAACTCTAAACAGCCGCCTGCAATACCTTGCGCCGAAAGAAGCATCTGAAGATGCACACACATCAACTTGTAAAGTTTAGTTAAAGTGTGAACGGACGACCAGGTCGCCGCCTTACACACCTGGGAAACAGACGCTTGATGTCAGAAAGCCCAAGAGGCACCTCTTGCCCTGGTTGAATGCGCCGGGAAAGGGAGGCGCCCGACCCTTTATGGTGTAAGCCTGATCACGATCTGTCGGATCCACCTCGGAATGGTGGCCGACGAGACCGCTGGGCCCTTCTTGAGACCAGCCACCGAAACAAACAGTGAGTCTGTACTCCGGAACGGAGCAGTAACAGATAAGTATATTCTCAGAGCTCGGACAACGTCCAAGGAATGCAACGTTGTCTCCTTAGGTTTCGACGGAAGAGGACACAAGCCTGGCAGTACAATGCCTTCCTTGAGATGGAAGGTCGAAACGACCTTAGGAAGAAAAGAAGGCTGCGGACGCAGCACCACCTTATCCTTGTGGAAAATTAGATAGGGAGCCTTGCATGACAAGGCTGCCAGCTCAGAAACCCGTCTTAACTGACATAACAGCCACCAAAAGGACCACTTTCTGATAAAGTGTCATCAAGGGAATCTCCCTGATGTTCTCAAACGGTGATTTCTGAAGCACCGAGAGGCCATGCCGTTAAAGCCAGCGACTGTAAGCATGATGGTGTATGGGACCTTGCGACAGCAGGTCCTCTCGTAGCGGTAGACGCCAAGGCACATCTGCTATATAAGCCCCACGGAGGTAGTAGTGGAGGGCGGACCGGAGGGGCGGCATGCTGAACCCCCTGTACAAACATTCTCACTAGAGAGTGAGCCACCAGGGGTAGTTGAAAAAAAAAAGACAGCCAGGGCAGATATCTGCCCCCTAATTGTACTTAAAACAAAAATTTTGGTCCGCCCTACGCTGTAGAACAGCAGGACTCTGGAACCAAATAAGTATGCGGATGCCACCTCATTTCCTCACAAAAGGATATGTAGGTCTTCCAAGTGCGATGGTAAATCTTTCTAGAGGACGATTTCCGAGCACTCCTCATGGTAGAGATCAACGAGTCTGACAGGCCCCGCTCTCTTAGCACCTGGCTCTCAATAGCCATGCCGTTAAAACCAGTGACTGTAAAACAGGATGGCGTATAGGACCTTGCGACAGCAGGTCCTTTCTTAGCGGTAGACGCCAAGAGGCGTCTGCTATCTGACGCACTAAATCGGCGTACCAAGGACACCGAGGCCTATCTGGAGCAATAGGGATCATTGGAATCCTCTCCAGTCTGCGAAGAAGATGAGGAACGAGGTTCAGAGGAGGGAAAGCATAGATTAGCCTGTACTGACTCCACGGTGCCACCAACGCATCTGTCACATCTGCCCATGGGTCTCTTGACCTGGCCACAAACCTCAATACTTTCCGATTGAGTCGAGAAGCCAGGAGCCCTTTGCCTGGCGTGCCCGCCCTTTGGCAAAGGAGCTGAAACGCCTCTGGGTGTAGAGACCATTCTCCTTGGTCCAGCATCTGGCGACTCCGCCTGCCAGTTTTCTACGCCCGAAATGTATACGTCTGACAGGGCCGGTACGCTCCTTTCTGTCCACCTTAGGATGTGAGTGACCTCCGATGCTGCACTGAGCTCCTTGTTCCTCCTTGATGGTTGACATATGCCACCACCGTGGCTTTGTCCGACTGGATCCTGACTGGACGCCCCTGTAGCCTCTGAGACCATGTTGAGAGGCACAGCCTGATCGCCCGGAGTTCCAGGACATTAATTGGCAAGTGGGATTCCGCCGGAGTCCAGCGACCCTGGTCGCCTGAACCCTCCAGACTCCCCCCCCCCCCCCAACTGGTAAGGCTGGCGTCCGTCGTGACCACCATCCAGTAAAAAGGAAGTAACAACTTCCCGGACAGAAGTGTCGGTGATGTCAGCCACCAAACTATGGAAATCCTGACTAGGTGGCTCACCCGGATTTGACAATCCAGGGATGAAGGGCACTTGTCCCTTCTGGACAGAATTACCTTCTGTAACACTCGCGTGTGAAATTGCGCACATACGGTACCGCCTACCATGAGGCCCAGGACTCGCATGCAAAAGCGGCGTGACGACCATTTTTGGGATGTCAACTGACGCACCGCAACTTTCCCATAGGGAGAAAAACTTTCGCCTCTGCGGAGTCCAGAATCAACCACAGATACACTAGGAGTTGAGTCGGTACCAATTCTGGCTTCTGAGTGTTCAGCACCCAACCAAAGTATCAGAGGGTCTGACAGGTTATAGACACGCTCACCTCTAATTCTGAGCTTGAAGTGGCCCTCAGAAAAAGATCGTCCAAGTAGCCCACGATAGCGATGGCACGCTATCTTAGTAGGGCCAGAATCGGGGCGAGCACCTTGGAGAACACCCTCGGTGCCGATGCCAGGCCAAAGGGGAGAGCCACAAATTGGTAGTGGTCTTCCCCGGCCGCAAAGCGCAGACATCTGATGCCTGGTGCATAGTGGGACTTGCAAGTATGCATCCTTGATGTCCAAGGATGCCAGAAAATCCCCGGATGGAGGGCAGCGATAACAGAGTGAACCTACTCCCTCCGGAATCTTTGTACCTCCACAAGGCAATTGAGGGCCCTGAGATCCAAGATTGGACGAACCCCCTCCTTCTTTGGTACTACGAACAGATTTGAGCAAAACCCCTGAAACCATTCCTGTACTGAAACAGGAATGATCACCCTGCGTATCAGGTCTTGAACCGCCCCCTATAGGGCTTCCCGACAAGTCGGCTGAAGCTGGCGGTTAGAGGGATAAAAAATATGTTCGGTGGGCAAGCGTGAAACTCCATCTTGTATCCTGAGGAAACTACTTCGCAAACCCACCGGTCGGAAACCTGAGATGTCCACCAGGTCTCGAATTCACGAAGACGCCCCCCTACCTGAGAAATGGGTGGGGACAGACCCTTATGCGGACGTAGATTTGTTCCGCAGGCTTGTTGGGCTTGCGAAACCAGGGACACTTCTGTCCCTCAGCAGGCGTTTTATCGGCCTGGGATTGTTTACTTGCCGCACTAGGCAGACGAAAGAACCGCTTGTGCGAGGTGAAGGAGGACCCTTGCCAACGGCGTGGCTCCTAACCTGGTTGCATAAGTGTGCACAACCTTAAACAAATTATTTGTTGAAGCACTTTTTGATTTTATTACAGGACTTTTTTGGGTACGAGTCCATCAGCATGGCACATCTTGATTTGGTAAGATTTTCCCTCTTTGCAAAAACACTCCAAATCTGTCGTGCGCATCTCCTGTGCACAGCCCTATTCAGATCACCCCACGGATTTTCAATTGGATTCAGGTCTGGGCTCTGGCTGGGCCATTCCAAAACCACCTTCTGGTGAAGCCATTCCTTTGTTGATTTGGATGTATGCTTTGGGTCGTTGTCATGCTGAAAGATAAAGTTCCTCTTCATGTTCAGCTTTCTAGCAGAAGCCTGAAGGTTTTGTGCCAATATTGACTGGTGTTTGAAACTGTTCATAATTCTTTCTACCTTGACTAAGGTCCCTGTTCCAGCTGAAGAAAAACAGCCCCAAAGCATAATGCTGCCACCACCATGCTTCACTGTAGGTATGGTGTTCTTTTGGTGATGTGCAGTGTTGTTTTTGCACCAAACATATCTTTTGGAATTGTGGCCAAAAAGTTCAACCTTGGTTTCATCAGACCAGAACACGTTTTCTCATATGCTTTTGGGAGACTTCAGATGTGTTTTTGCAAAATTTAGCTGGGCTTGGATGTTTTTCTTCGTAAGAAAAGGCTTCCTTCTTGCCACTCCACCCCATTGCCCAGACATATGAAGAATACAGTAAATTGTTGTCACATGTACCACACCGCCAGTACTTGCCAGATATTCCTGTAGCTCCTTTAGCCCTGGTTCACATTGCTGCAATTTGGCATGTGATTTGACATGTCAAATTACATGCCAAATCAGCGGCAATTGCACTGTTCTAATCAGTGCGACAACACATTTGCGGTGCCGCACTGATTTCCAAAAGTCGTTTCTGTACTACTTTTGGCGATTTCTATTGACATCTGTCCAGAAACCAGCACAGATGTCTCAGAAATTGCCCCCGAAATCAGGACTGACATGCGGGAATGAAATTGTGCGAGTTCAGCTGAACTCGCACAATTTCATTCCCGCAGTCAGTGTGAACCAGGGCTTAATGTTGCTGTAGGCCTCTTGGCAGCCTCCCTGACCAATTTTCTTCTCGTCTTTTCATAAATTTTGGAGGGACGTCCAGTTCTTGGTAATTTCACTGTTGTGCCATATTTTCTCCACTTGGCTGTCTTCACTGTGTTTCATGGCATATCTAATGCCTTGGAAATTCTTTTGTAACCTTCTCCTGACTGATCAATTTTAACTATGAGATCCCTCGATGCTTTGGAAGCTCTCTGCGGACCATGGCCTTTGCTGTAGGATGCGACTAAGAAAATGTCAGGAAAGACCTACTAGAACAGCTCAACTTTATTTGGGGTTAATCAGAGACACTTAAAATGATGGCAGGTGTGTACTGACTCCTATTTAACATCAGTTTGAATGTGATTGCTTAATTGTGAACACAGCTACAACCCCAGTTATAAAAGAGGGTGTGCACACTTATGCAACCACATTATTTTAGTTTTTTATTTTCACTCTTTCCCCCCCCCCCCCCCTAAAAGATTTCAGTTTGTTTTTCAATTGAGTTCTACAGCTTATAGGTCACATTAAAAGGTGGAAAATGTTCTGAAATTATTTATCTTTGTCTAATTTTTTTTTACGTCACAGAAACCTGACATATTAACAGAGGTGTGTAGACTTTTTATATCCACTGTATATGCACATAGTTATATTGGTCTGTTTTTTTATACTATATATGGATTCCTGTGATATTATCATGACGAGTTATTACATTTCACAAATGTTTATAGGACTGAAGACCACAAAAATAACATCAAGTCATAAACCAGACTCTGGGCTTTGGACTAGCAGCAAAGTCAAACCATCTGTAAGCAAAAAAGTGAGTAACATCTTAAACATTTTCAGTCCACCAGATGGCATAAAACAGCTTTGTTCCTCTGACAGTAAACGCTAAGGGATGGGGCACACTTTTCATGGCTTTCCAGAAAAAGAGCATGAAAGCGTTTTTCTCTGTAAGGGGGCTGGGGGTATTTCAAAAGATTCACATTTGGCCCCTTCTGTCGAAAAATCTGCTTGACAGTAATTAACCTCATGTGGACTGAGAGACTTGGCAGCAATCATAATGGTTCCTAATAAAATAGCTAAAAAAATTACAAAAAAAATAAAGCCTTCAAAACCAAACATAGAAAAAAAATAAAGTTTAACCATGTTGCAACTTTGCAATCTTTATTAATCAATGTATTGATATATATTTTTATTGGAAACTGACAGAAATTTTAACCAACTTTTCTTCAGCACAGCAGGTTGCAACAGAAACTACCACATCGCAACTACCCTGTGGTGAGTAGATTAAATGAAATGTCACTTGTGACATTTCAATAAAGTTCTAACAATAAGTAGTGTGATGTGCCGGGATCGATCGGCACGGTTATTATAAGGAACTCCCAGATGTCTTTTTGTTTATTTCATTAAATTTGAACTCCAGGAATGATCTGTATTGCATACCTATATTGGCCCAGCTTGGCACAAAGTAAGTATACATATCTCGTATCTGATGGGCCACTGGAGAAGAAGGCATTCATTCTAGCAATCAAAGCTGCTACATTGATACTTGCGATCTTTCAGGTCCTCCTGGAGTTCTGTGCAAACAGCGTTCGCTCTCCACACAAAATATAGAGGGGAAAGAAGAGGGGGTCGCTTACTCAACACAACGGCCATTTATACAACGTCTTGTACTTTTTTCTTTGAAAATGGTATTTTCCGAGTGGACAAGATAGAGAATCATGTCGTCGCCACCCCTGCACTCTATCTTGTCCAATCATGTATTCACAGAAAAGGTGCACAGAGGAAGTTGCTAACAAAGAACAAAAGAAGGACCCAGAAGTTCGCAGCATAACTGTTGCACCAAATGATTTTCGGCTTCCCCAGCGGTCCATCAGGCATGAGATTTGCACATTTACATTGTGCCAAGGTTGAACAAAGTATGCAATATTGATCATTCCCGGAGTGTAACTTTAATAATTAAAAAGGGATTTTTATAACAGCTTACCTGTAAAATCCTTTTCTTGGAGTACATCACGGGACACAGAGCGACTTAGTCATTACTAATGGGTTATATAGATTACCTTCAGGTGTTGGCACTGGCCAATTCCAAACCGGAAGTACCCTCCCCTATATAAGCCCCTCCCACCCGGGAGCACCTCAGTTTTGTAGCCAAGCAATAAGTGTCCCAAAAAGAGGGGTGGGAGCTCTGTGTCCCGTGATGTACTCCAAGAAAAGGATTTTACAGGTAAGCGGTTATAAAAATCCCTTTTTCTTTTTCGTACATCACGGGACACAGAGCGACTTAGTCATTACTAATGGGACGTCCCAAAGCAATGCCAAATGAGGGGAGGGATACATAAGCTGGGCGCCATCAGGCATGAGGCTCTTTTGCGGCCTGCAACACACTGCGCCCAAAGGCGACATCCTCCTGACTTCTGACGTCTACCTGGTAGAATCTAGTAAACGTGTGTACTAAGGACCATGTTGTGGCCTTACAGTACTTGAGCCAGGGAGGCTTGGTGATGCACTGCCCATGAAGTTCCAACTGCTCTTGTGGAGTGCGCCCTAACTTTGAACGGAGGCGGTCTCCTTTTCAAGCCATAGGCTTGTATTATGACCTGTCGAATCCACTTGGCTAAAGTAGATTTTTGATGCTGCCTGACCCTTTCTGGGGCCTTCCGGCAGAACAAACAAAGTATCCGTTCTGCGAATCTGAGCAGTGGCTTTAAGATAAGCTTTAACTGCTCTTACTACATCCAAAGAATGCAATAACTTTTCCTCTACCGAACTAGGTTTGGGGAAAAAGGAAGGAAGAACCACATCTTGGTTCAAATGGAACCTCGATACCACCTTAGGAAGAAGGCTGGATGAGGACGTAATACTACTCTGTCCTTATGGATAACCAGATATGGCTCCTTACAGGACAAGGCGGCTAATTCTGATACTCTTTTAGCCGAACCAATGGCTACTAAGAAAATCAATTTCCTGGTGAAAAGAACCAAGAAAATGTGCCGCAATGGTTCAAATGGTTGTTTCTGTAGAACCGACAGAACCAGGTTTAAGTCCCGTGGACATATGGGAATACTAACCGGAGGGCTAATACGCATCACTCCTTGTATGAAAGCTTTGATTAATGAATGCAAAGCCAAGGGCCTTTGAAAAAAAAAAATATTGACAAGGCCGTCTGACCCTTGATAGTACTCAAGGCAAGCTTCCTATGTACAGCCCACTGTAGGAAGTCCAGAATCCTACCTATTACGTACTTACGTGGATGCCATTTCCTGGCCTCACCCCACGTGATGTACGCCTTCTAGATCCTATAATAGATCTGCCTGGATACCGGCTTCCTGGCATTGATCATGGTAGATACCACAGGATTAGAGAGCCCTCTCTTTTTTAGAATGTGGGCTTCTATAGCCAGGCCGTCAACCTAGGGCTGGTAAGGAAGGGTAGTATATCGGTCCTTGCGAAAGCAGGTCCGGACGATGTGGGAGGGTCCAAGGACTTCCCACTGACATTTTTACAATCTCCGCGTACCATGCCCTTCGGGGCCACGCTGGAGCCACCAGAATCACTGGTTTCTTTTCTACCCTGATTCTGCGGATTAATCGCGGTGGGAATGCATATATCAGCTTGAACTGATCCCAAGGGAACACTAGGGCATCCGAACCGCAAGCTAGGGGATCCTTTGTGTGAGACACAAATCTGTCCACCTTTGCGTTGAATCTGGATGCTAGCAGATCTACATCCGGTGTTCCCCACCGCTGGCATATTGCCTGGAAAACCTTGGGGTGAAGAGACCATTCCCCCGGGCATAATTGCTGGCGACTTAAAAAAGTCCGCTCTCCAATTTTCCACTCCTGGGATGAAAACCGCGGATATGGCTGTGACATACCTTTCTGCCCATTCCAGGATGCATTTCGCTTCCCTCTGGGCTGCACGACTCCTGGTGCCACCCTGGAGATTGATATATGCCACTGCTGTGGCATTGTCTGATTGAATTCTGACAGGGGACCCTTGGAGTTTGGATGTCCATGCTACTAGGGCATACCGGGCTGCTCGTATCTCTAAGAGATTGGTGGGCAGGGCCTTCTCTGCTTCTGACCACTTGCCCTGGAGAGACCATTGCTCCAGTACTGCCCCCCAGCCTATGAGGCTGGCAACTGTAGTGACCACCTTCCAAGAAACCGGACTGAAGGGTTTCCCTTCCCAGATTCTGGGGCACCAACCACCAATGGAGGCTCTTGCGAACGGAAGGGGACAGGGACATTGGTAAGTCTAAAGCCTGAACTTTTTTGTTCCAGGCTGACAGTATGGCCCTCTGCAAGTTCCTTGAATGGTATTGACCGTAGGGTACCGCTTCGAATGAAGCCACCATTTTTCCCAGCAGCCTTATACACAGGCGTATGGATGGTTTTTCTTTTTTGTACCCACTAAGTGGGTCAAATCTTTCAAAGACGACACCTTCTCTGGAGGTAAGAAAATCTTTCTCTGATTTGAATCCAGTCTTTTGACTGGTTTTAGGGCTGACTTGTCTCGGTTGATAATGCAACCATGAGATTCCAGATACTTGATTATCTTGTGAACGACCACTTCTAGTTTTTTTCACTGAGTGGTCTATCAGCAACAAGTCGTCTAGATATGCCATTATCGTTACACCTTGTGTTCCTAGTTTGGCCAATCGTAGGGCCAGAATTTTTGTGAACACTCGTGGTGCCGTGGCCAGACCGAAGGTAAGGCTCTGAACTGAAAATGGCGCCCTTCTACTGCAAGGCGTAGAAATTTCTGGTGGGCCGGACAGATGGGAATATGCAAATAAGCATCCCTTATGTCGATCGAGGCTAACCATTCCTGCCCTTGTAGGGCGGTGGCCACCGATCGGATCGACTCCATCCGAAAAAAGTCCTGATATTTAGGAACTTGTTTAGCCCTTTTATATTCAATATGGGCCTCATGTCCCCATTTGGTTTGGGGACTGTGACAAGGTTCGAGTAAAACCCGAACCCGTTTTCTTTCAAGGGAACCTTCATGATTACCCTTGGGGCAATAGTTGCTCTAGTGCCAGAAGGAGGGATCCACTCTTCTGGGGATCGCTTGGCACGTTTGACCTTATAAAATGGGCAGGAGGAATGTCTTTTAACTCCAGCCTGTATCCCAGACTTACTGCGGGGATCACCCATCTCTGATGGTGTCCCGCCAGGTCTCTGTGAACAACTGAAGTCTTCCCCTCACCCGACTGAGTGGGGGCAACCCTTCATGACTTAGGGGGAGGTTTTGTACCTCTCTTGACCCAGGGTTTCTTGATACCCTGTGATTGTCCCTGATTTCTGCCCCCTGGATTTGACCGCGGAGGCCGTCGGAACTGTTTCACAGCCGATGTGCCAGGGACTGGAGAAGTAGGCCTCTTAAAAGAAGGACTTCTACCCTTGTTCTTAACCGGTAAGAGTGAACTTTTACCGGCAGAAATTTTCTGGATATATTTGTCCAGATCTTCTCCAAATAAGCGTTCTCCATGAAATGGGAAGCTAACCAGCAGTTTTTTACAGGGAGCTTCAGCAGACCAGTTTTTGAGCCACAGAAGCCTGTACTATAGACAGCGTAAAGCGGGAGGCCTGTTGGATTGTATCCTTTATGGCGTCCACCGCAAAACACAAGGCTCTAGGCAGGTCAGCTAGGGCAAGAGCCTGCTGATCTGGTAAGTCCCTTAAGACTTGTTTCAACTGATCTTTCACTGCTTGGCAGACTCCAATCGCTGCTACCGCAGGTTGTGTCACCATGCTTGCTGTAGAGAAAGCAGATTTTAGTAAAGACTCCAATTTTTTATCTATTGGGTCTTTGAACATTGGAACATTATCTACTGGACATGTCAGTGATTTGTTAACAGAAGAGATGGCTGCGTCCACTGTAGGGACCCTCCATTTTTTTATGAACTTATCCTCCATGGGATAGATCACCGGAAATCTCTTGGGGGAGCAAATATTTTATCAGGATGCTCCCAATCCTGGTAAATAAGCCCTTCTAATAAAGGGTGGATTGGGAAGGAACAGACAGCCTGGGGAGCTTTTAGCGACCCCAGCGAGGAAACCGTAGTGGATGGTGGTTCCGCCAGAGGCATTTTAAATGCTGATCGGACCATATTAGTCAGAGACTGAACCCATAATCTTTCAGCCTGAGATGCTGAGAAAGGTTCTTCCACTGTTGATTCCTCCATAACTGAATCAACCTCATCCTGATCCCCTTCAGGTAGGTCGATCTCTGGGACTGTTCCTCCACTAACAGGCACTCTGAAGGAGGAGACGGAGATCGGACGCGCTTTTCCTGAGACAGGGAAGCAGCGATCAATGCTGTTAATCTCTCTTCCAATCCTCCCAGAGTTGAGGATAAAACCTCCTCTGTTATATATACAGGAGCAGGTGGACTGGGGACAGCCGCAGCACCAGGCATTCCTGCGGGGTTTCTACGGCTACTGACCTCTGAATTCTCAGGGGAGATTGGTGCAGTACAAGCATGCCCAATATCCTCAGAGCCCGATGGAGACCCCTTTGGCTTCCTGGAAGATCTATTTCCGGAGCGTCTGGACGACATATCCTTTAAGCACAAAGCTGAGGTATTCCCGTCGTCATACACCAATTTTGCTGGTAATAATCTAACACAGGTGCTTCTATATACCAGCTGGTGTCCACTAAAGTGCCTTTCTATGGGGATGCCTGCATCAACCGCCTCTGTGTGCCACTGTTTGTTGCTAGCTCTGTTTGCATCCAGCTGACACTTGTACTGTGTCTTTTAACTATGCTGGGACGCCCGCACATGCGCAGAAGCGCCGCGGATCGAGCGTCATCCACCCGCCCCGCCCCTTTTTTTCATAGGAGGCGCGTGCACGCGCCCGCGCCCGTGCGCCATTGGCGCCCTTTTCGAAATCAAACAGGGGACTAGGAGCCAGGGCCCTTTTTGCCGGAGGGCCTGTGCGGTGGATGAGCGCAGCAACAGGGCAGAGGAAGTGGATTCCCACAGAGAAACTTACCAGCTGCCTGGATCTTTTGACTTGAGAAAACCAAAGATCCACATGACAAGAAAAATGGACTACAGCGGCCTCTAGCGGTTTAACACAGGTACCGCGGTCCCTTTTTTTTTTTTTTTTCTTGACTACTATTAAAATTTTACATTTTCAGTAGTTACAGGCAAACACAGATATTTAGCGGGAATACCGTTAGGTAACAGACAGAAAGACAAATTAGGCTTGGGGGTCCCCCAATAGAACCAAGTTCCTGGGGGCCCCCACTTACCTGATCCCCGCCGCAGGACTTTGTTTGGTCCACAGAAGTCTAAACTTCACCTATCACGGCAGGCATTGTAATTAAACCTTCAGGGACCGGGTTCCCAAGGATTCCACTCCCCTGGACCTGTATAGCACCCTGCACAGACAACATCTTGGTCGTGGGTATGACCAGAGCTCTGGATCCCAGGGTCCAGCCCTCCTAAGAGAAGCATTACAGGCAAAACCTTGCTCTTCTGCTGCAAGGCCCGGGTACCGACCGTTTAGCTATGAAGCTTTTTTGGTGGGATCCGGAACAGCTTACTAAGGCCCAAAAGAACCTGTACGCAAGCCCAGTGAAAACACATGTTACTCTTTGGCCAACACCTTAGACACTGGCAAAAAACTGAGGTGCTCCCGGGTGGGAGGGGCTTATATAGGGGAGGGTACTTCCGGTTTGGAATTGGCCAGTGCCAACACCTGAAGGTAATCTATATAACCCATTAGTAATGACTAAGTCGCTCTGTGTCCCGTGATGTACGAAAAAGAAAACTAGGGAGAGTCAGGCTTGAGCATTTGTGCTGGTGATCATCATCAGAACAGAAAGCGATAAGAAATAAATAAATAACAACTGTTCTAGCGATGGCTTGCATGAAGAGGATTTCCCTTTACTTTGGTGAGATTTAAAGTGATACTAAGGTATTTTTTTCTTTAAAAATAATAAACATGTCATGCTTACCTGCGCCATGAAATGATTTTGCACAGAGCAGCCCAGATCCTCCTCTTCTCGGGTCCCTCATCGGTGCTCTTGGCCCTCCCTTCCCGTTCAGTGCCACCACAGCAAGCAGCTTGCTATGGGGGTACCCCAGCCACTGCTCCTTGTCTCCATTCAGCCACAGAGCTGTGATTTTGCCACACCCTCTCTCTCCCGATTGGCCAATGGCACCACTGCTGTGTCTCAGCTAAATCAGGAGAGAGAGAGTCCTGGACACTTGAAGCACATTGCTGGATAAAGCGTGGTGCTGCTAAACACAGGTTTTTTATCTTAATGCATTGTGTGGATGGAAAAATCCATTTGTTTTCATTCAATCATCCCACTGACTGATTGAAAAAAAATGAACAGTCTATGGCAAGCCTTACGCCACACGGCCCAAAAATCGTCAGGTGTCGGCTGGCTAAACAGAAACCAGCTGACATTCGGCCCAAGTGTGTACATCAGAACAGCCGGCTTCTGTCAAATGGGCATGCTGGAACACCAGCAGCCAATCGGCATCCCATCAGTGCTGACGGGCAATGGCTATGAGTGCTGACCTGTGTGTTCTGGCAGGGGGGGCAGTCCCTCTGTCAGAACACAATAGCTCAGCGGAGAGATCACTGTACTAACATCTTATAGTTGGTACATCGACCTCCGGGTTTTTTTTGGGGGGGGGGCTGAACGGAAAAACCCTTACTTTGTGTACCGAGCCTTACTCCCACTTCCTAATGTGCCTCCTGGAGGTCTAGAAAGGAGAGGGAGAACTCAACTAAAGGACAGAAAGCAAAAAAAAAAAAAAAATCCCTACAGGGGTGGTAACCATTTACTACTCTACATTAGACAGGCAATTGTGTTCAATCAGACAGAGCCTGTCCAGTGGACTTCGGGTAAGAAGATCAGCAAAAACACAACACTGTTCCCCGCTATAGAAAGCAGAGCCTGTATAAACATTTGTAATCCATCCAATCCCTCCCCACACATTATACATACTTTATATAAAAAAAATCATGCTTTGATGAAAAAATAAAAAAACCTAACAAGCACCGGTATTATTTCAATTGAGCGCTTTCACATGAATATTTAAAAAATCCTTAAAACGATTATAGTTCCAGCGTAAGCTCTGAATTTCAGAGTTGGCGGTAAGCTGTGAAGATTTTCCAGCATTTTGTTTTGCAACGCAAGAGATAAATAGCAACTTTTTAAATCCATACACTATCTTTGTAGAAGGTGATTAGGTTTTCTTCCAGTTTGTAGAGATAAGGGCATTTAACTGTGGAGAAGACATGAGTATAAATTTGGTGGAATGACATAAAGGGAGATAGGAGACAGGTCTGCTCAGGGAGATAAACCAGGAACCATTGGGGACTGTGTTGTCTTCTTGTTGAGTTATTAATGATATCATATAAAGCAATAATCTTTGCTATGTGTGTAGATGTAAGAATTATTGGCCTTTCAGCAGCACCCTGTGGCACACCAACCGCGCATTACTTCACACAACCCCTGTATTCAACAATGGCAAAACGAAAAATATGCTGAAAGGGAAGTTATGACATATTTTCATTAGAGTACGGCATGTAATTTACTTGAAATTCGGTCATGAAAAGTTAACATGCCAAAAACTGTGCCTGCAAAAAAGAGTGTAAATGCATCTCCTGCAGCCCCCCATTGCCAAACTTTACTCCACTGAAACATCATTCCACCAGAAGTTTTTTAGGAAATCAAAACATCCAGGAGTATCAATCCCATGTCCTTGCAGATCTCGACATCACAGTTGACCCGTTTGCCCGACAGAAGTCTGATTGTGCATGCATGTCCCAACTGCCTTAAGAAGCCTATGGGCAGAACTGTGTTCCGAAACTTTTTGGGGCGACAGGCATCCCACGATTCTGTTTGCGCGATTTTGCAGCCATTTGTCGGGCGACAATCATGGCGTGATTGGAGTGCCATTGAAAGTAAAAGAATCGCAAGCGCATTGTGATTTGGAAATCGCTGGCAGAATCCCAGCAATTCTGCCCGCAATCCAGAATGCCAAAGTGTGAATGGAGCCTTAAAGTGATTGTTATTTAAAATAAAATAAAAAACAAAGCCTTACAAACATGTCATACCTCCACTGTGCAGTTCGTTTTGGCCCCAATCCTCGACTTCTGGGTTCCCCCGGCGGTGCTGGTAGCTCCTCCCTGCATGGTATAACCCCCTAGAAGTGCTCTTGGGGGGGGGGGACCTTGCGGGCACGCTCCCGAGTCCAGCATTCAGCGTCAGACACCGAATGTAGGACTCGGCTCCGCTCCCCGCATCATTGTATTTGATTGACAGCAGCGGGAGCCAATGGCTGCGCTGCCATCAATCTATCCAATCAAGAGCCGAGAACCCCAGGCAGAGAGGAAGAGCGTGTCTCTGGCGGGGGAATACAGGACTCAGGTGAGTAAACCGGGGGCTGGGGGGCCGGTCAGTGACAGAAGTTTTTTCATCTTAATGCATAGGATGCATTAAGCTGAAAAAACATGAGGGTTGACAACCCCTTAAAGGTTGGCCATACATTGTTTTCTTTTTCCATTATCCCCCTGGCTGATCAAAAAAAAAAAAAAAAAAAAAAAAGTGTTCTCCCTTCCACACAAGTGAGGATGGAGGAATCTTCCCCGCTGTGCCATTGTATTCTGACTCCAGACACTCCTTCACTGTCAGAATACACGGATCAGCAGCTGCAGTCGCTGACTAAATGAGGGCTTTCCAACAATCCAATTCAATAGAAGTCGATCCAACAGATTTGGAATGACTTCTGTCAGACCATAACAGCCATAGACAAATCAAAATTCCAAGTTCCTGCTGAACCAGCCAAATTTTGATCCATCTATGACCAACTTTAGCCTATAATTTAAGTGACTGTAATGAGAAAAATATGGGGATCTCCTATTGTTGAACTCTCCTTTGAGAATGCTAGTTTCCAGGCCGTCATGCCAATGCTTTGGATTCAGTAATTATGAGTCTTTGTCCCAGAACAATTATTGAGGTAAGAAAATCAGGACACTTTTCTGACCCTTATTTACAGCATGCTTGTTCTACATCTGTGACACAAAAGTACTGAAGCCATACAGTCAGCATTTTCAGGCTGAGCAATGTCTAATAACAGAATCACCTGCAAGCCAATGTTTTCCAACTTTAGCCAAAGGACATTTTCTGCTTGTACACATCTGATTGGTAAGGAAGGGTAAATAGATATTTTTTTCTCCAATCATAACAGATCGTTCCATAACCAATAAACACATAAATGTTCATCCAATCCTATTCTTAGCTGTATGTAACTGAAGAGGAATAGGTAATACGACCATCCAGGTAATGCAGGAATACCTTCAGAGACCCCAGGATCCGTGAGAGACCAAATGAGACACGGGGAAACAGATTTGAGTGTGTTCATAAGAGCTCTGATTATAACTACAACAGTGGCTTATATGCAAAAGAAAGAAGGGAGAGGCTGTGTTTTAATGCATATGTTTCTAAAAATAGCATTTTTATAACAGCTTACCTGTAAAATCCTTTTCTTGGAGTACATCACGGGACACAGAGCGGCATAGTCATTACTATGTGGGTTATATAGTTTACCTTCAGGTGCTGGCACTGGCAACTTCCAAACAGGAAGTACCCTCCCCTATATAAGCCCCTCCCATCCGGGAGCACCTCAGTTTTGTAGCAAAGCAATAAGTGTCCCCAAAAGAGGGGTGGGAGCTCTGTGTCCCGTGATGTACTCCAAGAAAAGGATTTTACAGGTAAGCTGTTATAAAAATCCTATTTTCTTTCTTTCTCGTACATCACGGGACACAGAGCGGCATAGTCATTACTATGTGGGACGTCCCAAAGCAATGCCCAATGAGGGGGGGGGATACACCATACATAAGCTGAGCGCTATCAGACATGAGGATCTTTTGCGGCCTGCAACACACTGCGCCCAAAGGCGACATCCTCCTGACTTCTAACGTCCACCTGGTAGAACCTAGTAAACGTGTGTACTGAAGACCATGTTGCGGCCTTACAGATTTGAGCCAGGGAGGCCTGGTGATGCACTGCCCATGAAGTTCCAACTGCTCTCGTGGAGTGCGCCCTAACTTTGAACGGAGGCGGTCTCCTTCTCAAGCCATAAGCTTGCATAATGACCTGTCGAATCCACTTGGCTAAAGTAGATTTTGATGCTGCCTGACCCTTTCTGGGGCCTTCCGGCAGAATAAACAAATTATCCGTTCTGCGAATCTGAGCAGTGGCTTTTCGATAAGCTTTAACTGCTCTTACTACATCCAAAGAATGTAATAACTCTTCCTCTACCGAACTAGGTTTGGGGAAAAAGGAAGGAAGAACCACATCTTGGTTCAAATGAAACCTCGATACCACCTTAGGAAGAAAGGCTGGATGAGGACGTAACACTACTCTGTCCTTATGGATAACCAGATATGGCTCCCTACAGGACATAGCGGCTAATTCCGACACTCTTTTAGCCGAACAAATGGCTACTAGAAAAATCTATTTCCTGGTGAGAAGAACCAAGGAAATGTGCTGTAATGGTTCAAATGGTTGTTTCTGTAGAACCGACAGAACCAGGTTTAAGTCCCATGGACATATGGGAATATTAACCGGAGGGCTAATATGCATCACTCCTTGTATAAAAGCTTTGACTAGTGAATGCAAAGCCAAGGGCCTTTGAAAAAATATTTACAAGGCCGAAATCTGACCCTTGATAGTACTCAAGGCAAGCTTCCTATCTACAGCCCACTGTAGGAAGTCCAGAATCCTACCTATTACGTACTTACGTGGATGCCATTTCCTGGCCTCACACCAAGCGATGTACGCCTTCCAGATTCTATAGTAGATCTGCCTGGATACCGGCTTCCTGGCATTGATCATGGTAGCTACCACAGGATTAGAGAGACCTCTCTTTTTTAGAATGTGGGCTTCAATAGCCAGGCCGTCAAACCTAGGGCTGGTAAGGAAGGGTGGTATATCGGTCCTTGCGAAAGCAGGTCCGGACGATGTGGGAGGGTCCAAGGACTCCCCACAGACATTTTTACAATCTCCGCATACCATGCTCTTCGGGGCCACGCTGGAGCCACCAGAATCACTGGTTTCTTTTCTACCCTGATTCTGCGGAGTAATCGAGGTAACAATTGTGGCGGTGGGAATGCATATATCAGCTTGAACTGATCCCAAGGGAACACTAGGGCATCCGAGCCGCAAGCTAGGGGATCCCTTGTCCGAGAGACAAACCTGTCCACCTTTGCGTTGAATCTGGATGCTAGCAGATCTACATCCGGTGTTCCCCACTGCTGACATATTGTCCGGAAAACCTCGGGGTGAAGGGACCATTCCCCTGGACATAATTGTTGGCGACTTAGAAAGTCCGCCTTCCAATTCTCCACTCCTGGAATGAATACCGCGGATATGGCTGGGACATATCTTTCTGCCCATTTCAGGATGCAATTTACTTCCCTCTGGGCTGCACGACTCCTGGTGCCACCCTGATGATTGATATATGCCACTGCCGTGGCATTGTCCGATTGAATTCTGACAGGGGACCCTTGGAGTTTGGATGTCCATGCTACTAGGGCATACCGGGCTGCTCGTATCTCTAAGAGATTGATGGGCAGGGCCTTTTCCGCATCCGACCATCTGCCCTGGAGAGACCATTGCTCCAGTACTGCTCCCCAGCCTATAAGGCTGGCATCTGTAGTGACCACCTTCCAAGAAATCGGACTGAAGGATTTCCCTTTTTCCAGATTCTGGGGAACCAACCACCAACGGAGGCTCTTGCGAACGGAAGGGGACAAGGACATTGGTAAGTCTAGGGCCTGAACTTTTTTGTTCCAGGCTGACAGTATGGCCCTTTGCAAATTCCTTGAATGGAATTGACCGTAGGGTACTGCTTCGAATGATGCCACCATTTTTCCCAGCAGCCTCATGCACAGGCGTATGGACGGCTGTCTTTTTGTACCCACTAGGTGGATCAAATCTCTCAAAGACGACACCTTTTCTTGAGGCAAGAAAAACATTTTCTGGTCTGAATCCAGCCTTAGCCCCAAGTATTCCAGACTTTTGACTGGTTTTAGGGCTGACTTGTCTCGGGTTGATAATCCAACCGTGAGATTCCAGATACTTGATTGTCTCGTGAACAACCACTTCTAGTTTTTCCACTGAGTGGTCTATCAGCAACAAGTCGTCTAAATATGCCATTATCGTTACACCTTGTGTTCTTAGATTGGCCAATAATGGGGCCAGAATTTTTGTTAACACTCTTGGTGCTGTGGCCAGAACGAAGGGTAAGGCTCTGAACTGAAAATGGCGCCCTTCTACTGCAAAGCGTAGAAATTTTTGGTGAACTGGAAAGATGGGAATGTGCAAATAAGCATCTTTGATGTCAATCAAGGCTAGCCATTCCTCCCCTTGTAGGGCAGTGGTCACCGATAGGATCGACTCCATCCTGAAAGTTCTGATATGTAGGAATTTGTTTAGCCCTTTTAGATTTAATATGGGCCTCACGTCCCCGTTTGGTTTCGGGACTGTAAAGAGGTTTGAGTAAAACCCGAACCCGCATTCTTCCAGGGGAACTTCCATAATTACTCCTTGGAGCAATAGTTGTTCTAGTACCAACAGGAGGGATCCTCTCTTCCGGGGATCCCTTGGCACGTTCGACCTTATAAAATGGGAAGGAGGGGAGTCTTTTAACTCCAATTTGTATCCCAGACTTACTGCGGAGAACACCCATCTGTCTCTGATCGTGTCCCGCCAGGTCTCTGCGAACAACTGAAGTCTTCCCCCCACCCGATTGAGTGGGGGCAACCCTTCATGCATTTGACTTTGGGGGAGGTTTTGTACCTCTCCTGACCCAGGGTTTCTTGTTACCCTGCGATTGTCCCTGATTTTTACCCCCGGGATTTGACCGAGGAGGCCGTCGGAACTGTTTCACAGCCGATGTCCTAGGGACTGGAGAAGCAGGCCTCTTAAAAGAGGGACCTCTAACTCTGTTTTTAACCGGCAAGAGTGTACTTTTACCGCTGGAAATTTTCTGGATATATTTGTCCAGGTCTTCCCCGAATAAGCGTTCACCATGAAATGGGAAGCTAACCAGCAATTTTTTACAGGGAGCTTCAGCAGACCAGTTTTTGAGCCATAGAAGCCTGCGCATATGTACTACAGACAGCGTAAGGCGGGAGGCCTGATGGATTGAATCCTTTATCGCGTCAACCGCAAAGCACAAGGCTCTAGGTAGATGAGCTAGGGCAAGGGCCTGCTGATCTGGCAAGTCCCTTAAGACCTGTTTCAACTGATCCTTCACTGCTTGGCAGACCCCAATAGCTGCCACTGCTGGTTGTGTCACCAAGCCTGCTGTAGAGAAAGCAGATTTTAATAAGGACTCCAATTTTTTATCTATTGGGTCCTTGAACATTTGGACATTATCTACTGGACATGTCAGTGATTTATTCACACAAGAGATGGCTGCGTCCACTGTAGGGACCCTCCATTTTTTGATGAACTTATCCTCCATGGGATAGACCACCGGAAATCTCTTGGGAGGAGTAAATATTTTATCAGGATGTTCCCAATCCTGGTAAATGAGCCCTTCCAGTAAAGGATGGATTGGAAAGGAACAAACAGTCTGGGGAGCTTTTAGTGACCCCAACGAGGAGACAGAAGTGGATGATGGCTCCGCAAGGGGCATTTTAAATGCTGATCGGACCATGTTAGTCAGGGACTGAACCCATAATCTTTCAGCATGTGATGCTGAAAATGGCTCTTCCACTGTTGATTCCTCTACAACAGAATCAACCTCATCCTGATCCCCTTCAGGTAGGTCGATCCCTGTATGGGACAGTTGCTCTGCTAACAGGTACTCTGAGGGAGGAGACGGAGATCGGGCGCTCTTTCCCTGTGACAGGGAAGCAGCGATCAATGTTGTCAATCTCTCTTCCAGTCCTCCCAGAGCTGAGGAAAAAACCTCCTCTGTTATATACACAGGAGCAGGTGAACTGAGGACAGCCACAGTACCAGGTACTCCTGAGGGTGCTCTACGGTCACTAACCTCTGATTTTTCAGGGGAGATTGGTGCAGCCGAAGCATGCCCAAGATCCTCAGAGCCCGATGGAGACCCCCTATGCTTCCTGGGATTCTTAGTCCCGGAGACTTTAGACGGCATATTCCTAAGCCCAAAGCTGAGGTATTCCAGCCGAAATACACCACTTACTGACAATAGTCTAGCACAATTGCTGCTATATAAACAGTTGGTTTCTACTAATGTGCCTTTCTATGGGGATGCCTGAATCAACCGCCTGCTGTATGCCTTTCTAAATGTTGCCAGCTCTGTTTCTGCCTTCCATAACCAGCTGACAACACCTAATTGTGCTTTTTATCATGCTGGGACGCCCGCACATGCGCAGAAGCGCTGCGGCGCGCACAGAGCGTCATCCACCAAGCTCCGCCCCTTTTTCCAGCTCACCTCTATAAATAGATGCACGTGCGCCTTCGGCGCTCTTTTTGAAAAGGAACTAGGGACAGAAGCCAGGGCCCTGTTTGCCACAGGGCCGGGGGAGCAGAAAGACATATTAGGCTTGGGGGTCCCCCAATAGAACCAAGTTCCTGAGGGGCCCCCACTTACCTTTTCCCCGCCGCAGGACTCTGTTTGGTCCACAGAAGCCCAAACTTCACCTCTCACGGCAGGCATTGTAATTAAACCTTCAGGGACCGGGTTCCCAAGGATTCCACTCCCCTGGACCTGTATAGCACCCTGCACAGAAAACATCTTGGTCGTGGGTATGACCAGAGCTCTGGATCCCAGGGTCCAGCCCTCCTAAGAGAAGCATTACAGGCAAAACCTTGCTCTTCTCTGCAAGGCCCGGGTACCGACCGTTTAGCTATGAAGCTTTTTTGGTCGGATCCGGAATAGCTTACTGAGGCCCAAAAGAACCTGTACGCAAGCTTAGTGAAAAACACATGTTACTTCTTGGCCAACACCTTAGACACTGGCAAAAAACGGAGGCGCTCCCGGATGGGAGGGGCTTATATAGGGGAGGGTACTTCCCGTTTGGAAGTTGCCAGTGCCAGCACCTGAAGGTAAACTATATAACCCACATAGTAATGACTATGCCGCTCTGTGTCCTGTGATGTACGAGAAAGAAAGTTATACAAACTCAGTACTTGATTATCATGATTTAAACTGCTGACTTTAGGTAACAAGAACTAGCTGATGATTTTGCTTACACAACAGGCTGCTCCATAGCAACTTGTTTAATAAATGCAGTATACAGAGAAGCGTGTCATTTTAGAGGAATCCTTTTCCTGTCAAAACCAAAGATGATTAAAAAGTATATTGTAAGCATCCAGGAATTTGTATACATCAGGTTTGCTATTAGGAAGAGTTACAACCTTTCCAACTACTGCCTGTCAGCTTCAAAGTTCAAATGGAAGGATATTACGGACATAAAGTCTGATTTCAGGGTGTGCGGCTCTACTTGTTAATTTACATACCAAAGCAAGGAGAATGTGATTTCCAATATAAAAATAAAATCCATCTAGAGACGCATGAAAAACTTCAAACATTCACTGATTCCCCAATGTTCCAGTCATCATTTCAAACCTTGACTACAACAAAGGCCCAGATAACACTTGTCCTTGACATAAGCCCAACGGATCTTTCTGACACGAACTACTTCCTAGTACATTCTGATAACTGTATCAACTGGCAAGGCTGATTAAAATAAAATGTATATCCGTCTGTTACATGAAAATTTAATTTCACCATGCATAACTTCCATACATTTTTGAAATATACTCCGTAGTCTATTCATAATGGTCTGAAAGAGTTAGTTGGTCCCGTGTTTTCCATTTCATATAGTTATCTATACATAGAAGCTTGTTTGAAGGTCAAATTTCCCATTTTAACCTGCTATATACATGTGCATCTCAAGAATTAGAATATCATCAAAAAGTTCATTTATTTCAGTAATCCAATTCAAAAAGTTTAACTCATATTATAAAGATTCATTATATACAGAGTGATATATTTCAAACATTTTTCTTTTAATTTTTATTATTATGGCTTACAGCTAGTGAAAACCCAAAAGTCACCATCTCAGAAAATCAGATTACAACACAAGACCAATAAAAAAAAAAAAAAAAAAGATTCTTAATACAGAAATGTTGGCTTATATGAAAAGTATGTCCATGTACAGTAAAGTATGCACTCAATACTTTGTTGGGGCTCCTTTTGCATGAATTACTGCATCAATGTTATGGAGGCCCAGGTTGCTTTAATAGTGGCCTTCAGTTTGTCTGCATTGTTGGGTCCAGTGTCTCATCTTCCTCTTGACAAAAACCCACAGATTCTCTATGGGGCTTAGGTCAGGCGAGTTTGCTGGCCAATCAAGCACAGTGATACCTGGACCAACACCTGGCTCAGCCTCTCAGCAAACCGCTGAAAGTGTGTGAGCCGGCTGCCCCCACCACCTCCACAGGGGGTGATATATGCAGCGCTACATATAGGCCAGAAAAACTGAACTATATCAAAAAATTATGTGACCATGTGATATAGCACAAACAAAAAGGGGGGGGGGAGGCTGGGCAATAAACACCCGGCAAAATAAATTGTGTGAATCAACACACAAAGTGTCCACTATATAAACAAAATTTCAATGTGATATAGTGTCCCAATACAAAAAGAAGGTATCATCAAGTGGATGAAGAACTCCCGACACTAGTCTTCAAGTAAACAATGACATGCATATGTGCTTACCGGAAACGTTGGACCCGAATGTCATACGACACCGGATCAATCGAGCTTAAAGGTATCCCAAACGACTGCTACATGTAGGTGTCACCAGGAATCCGGAAGATGTTGTAGTTCCCTTCCTTGGCAGTCAGATGTCAACAGTCCTGGTAGGATGGATAGGCCCGAGATTCGTCAGCCACCAATAGCATTCAACACTGAAGATCCTACTGGGAAGTTGATATGTGGATCATGGTAATCCACCAGACATTCAGGTGAATCAGGCTTGAGAGAATGGTGACCCTAACCAGGGTGTTGGAAGAACCAGCTGGAGAAAACTGAAAAAAGCCTGGTCTTTCGCAGATTCATGCAAAGAAATGAAAAAAAATAAGGGGCTCCAATGGTGCAGGCCATAGATGGATTTTAATCAAAAAAGCCAGCATACAAAATAAAAGTGATCACAGTTCAAAGTATATTTAAAAGGCAATATGGGGAGCAAAATGCATAGCCACCTGAATGTCTGGTGGATTACCATGATCCACATATCAACTTCCCAGTAGGATCTTCAGTGTTGAATGCTATTGGTGGCTGACGAATCTCGGGCCTATCTATCCTACCAGGACTGTTGACATCTGACTGCCAAGGAAGGGAACTACAACATCTTCCAGATTCCTGGTGACACCTTCATGAAGCAGTCGTTTGGGATACATTTAAGCTCGATTGATCCGGTGTCGTATGACATTCGGGTCCAACGTTTCCGGTAAGCGCATATGCATGTCATCGTTTACTTGAAGACTAGTGTCGGGAGTTCTTCATCCACTTGATGATACCTTCTTTTTGTATTGGGACACTATATCACATTGAAATTTTGTTTATATAGTAGACAATTTGTGTGTTGATTCACACAATTTATTTTTGTTTGTGCTATATCACATGGTCACATCATTTTTTGATATAGTTCAGTTTTTCTGGCCTATATGTAGCACTGCATATATCACCCCCTATTTTGTTTTGAATTTGTCACATTCTTGTGCAGCTGCTTCCCCTTTTTTTTTGGGTCATTATCTGTATTTTTACATGTTTTTGTGTAGCGCATTTATTTTTTATTTCTTCTATATCACCACCTCCACAGCCCAGTGCTCCAGTGAGCGTGTGGGAAGTGGGGGTGGGAGCAGAGACAGTGACTGGTAGCTCTCTAATCAGGGAGCTCCGAGAACCGAGCGATTGGCTGTGTTTGATGGCTCGGTTCTCAGTCTTAGAGCTGGCGGGGGACCAATGCTGCATCCACCCAAGTAATATTCTACAATTAAAAATACCCATACTTCTCTTTTAAGGAGCAGTAAAAGAGCTTGGAAAATGGCTTGTACTGTGAAGCAATTCATTCTCAAAGCCCACAAGAGACTCTAAAGTTATGTTTCAGGTTTTTTCTGACATCTTAGAAATACCTGCTGATTATTTACATTAGAGCAGGGGTGTCAAACTCAATTTCATCATGGACCGCATCAGCATTATGATTGCCCTCAAAAGGGCCGGTTGTATCTGTAAGATTAGATGTCCAGCACATCCCTTCCTCCTACATTAGATGTCAAGAGCCACCCCACCATCAGAAGTTGAGTCCCCCCACTCCCCCTTACATCAAGGTGCACCCCCCTTTTCTTATGCTTCTGCTGAGAAGAAGCTGGATACATTGCTTGAAAGCAGAAAGTAGGGGTCTGGAGGAGGACCAGAGGAGGGCTGGAGCTCACCTGCAGCTGCAGGAGAGGTGTGAGGGCCACATGAAATGTCCTGAAGGGCCAGATTCGACCCGCGGGCCTTGTGTTTGACACCT
Source organism: Rana muscosa (assembly GCA_029206835.1). Taxonomy (NCBI): domain Eukaryota; kingdom Metazoa; phylum Chordata; class Amphibia; order Anura; family Ranidae; genus Rana; species Rana muscosa. The sequence continues at coordinate 234,429,232 of CM055122.1, read as the reverse complement.
GTGCATTAGAGGGTTGGGTGCTGACAAGATTCTGCTTGCCATAGAATATAGCAAATATTTCTGTGCATCTGTTGTGAACTTTAAAGATTAATTTCTACACAGTACTTATAGATACAGATATGAACAACGGCTTGCTTCAATCTGCTTTTACTGCTTGTTCAGAATATGTACATAATAAAGTGTTTGTGGCCTGGGCACAGGTTCACAAACCTGCTAAATTTTGAGGAAACAAAAACATGATGATTAACCACTTCCCGCCCGGTCAATAGACAATTGACGTCCGGGAAGTGGTTTTCGTTATCCTGACTGGACGTCTATTGACATCCTGCAGGATAACAGCCGCCGCGCGCCAGAGGGGGCACGCATCGCGGCGATCAGTGGAGCGGTGTGTCAGTCTGACACACCGCAACACCGATCTCGGTAAAGAGCCTCCGGCGGAGGCTCTTTACCACGTGATCAGCCGTGTCCAATCACGGCTGATCACGATGTAAACAGGAAGAGCCGTTGATCTGCTCTTCCTCACTCGCGTCTGACAGACGCGAGTAGAGGAGAGCCGATCGGCGGCTCTCCTGACAGGGGGGGTTTGCGCCGATTGTTCATAAGCGCAGTCACCCCTCGGATGCCCGCCCAGGACCACCAGGGAAGCCGCCAGGACCACCAGGGAAGCCCCTAACATGTGGATGGCCAGGTACATCCCCCATGGCCATCCACATGTTAAAAAAATGCCCAACATATGCCAATCAGTGCCCACAAATGGGCACTGACTGGCACCATAGTAGCACATAAAAACAGTGATGCCCAGCAATCAGCCCCACTCATCAGTGTCCCTCAGTGCCACCTATCGGTGCCCATCAGTACCCACCTATCGGTGCCCATCGTGCCCATCAGTACCCACCTATCAGTGACCAGTGCCCATCTGTGCCACCTATCAGTGACCAGTGTCCATCAGTGCTGCCCATGAGTGCCCATCAGTGCCGCCCATGGGTGCCCATCAGTGCCGCCCATGGGTGCCCATCAGTGCCGCCCATGGGTGCCCATCAGTGCAGCCATATCAGTGCCCATCATTGAAGAAGAAAACGTATTTATTTACAAAAAAAATTAACAGAAACAAATAAAAACATTTTTTTTTCAAAATTTTCGGTCTTTTTTTATTCGTTGCGCAAAAAAATAAAAAAAATAAATCGCAGTGGTGATCAAATACCACTAAAAGAAAGCTCTATCTGTGGGAACAAAATGATAAAAAAATTGTTTGGGTACAGTGTAGCATGACCGCGCAATTGTCATTCAAATTGCGAGAGCGCTGAAAGCTGAAACTTGGCTTGGGCAGGAAGGTGCGCAAGTGCCTGGTATTGAAGTGGTTAATACATTGCTACTTTGATACTTTGTGTCCCTGTTAGTAAAGGATTACTATATATTAGATTCTGCTGTTCAGGCCCTAATATAAAATCTATTTGCTAAAGAGATACCACTTCCTGTGGAAGGACAGTAATCAGAGTCCATGGCATCTGTGTGCCCCCCAAATAAACAGGTAAAGACTATTTTATGGAACCAGATTTGCTCTGAAGGCCAAATCATTTGAGTGAGGATTATTTTGTCCTGTCTGGGCATAGTCTAAATCTATTATGGATGCAGTAACAATAAAAAAAAAGATACGTTTCCATAATGTAATGGAATCTTTCATACCCAAGCTCATATGTTATGTGTTGTCAATCGTCAGGACATAAGAAAGGAACTGGACTGGTACAATATTTAGGGGTATTTCTTGACATAAGGGAAGAGTCTTCCTGTGGGGCCTAATGTGCTGAGAAAGACAGACTTCTGTGGGTGGGGTTGTGAAGTGTCAGAGCAATGATATATTGTTGTTCTTAAACTCAACTGTCTTGTACTTGGTCATAGGGAGGATTTCCAACAAGCAGCAATAAAAAGCACATTTGACAGCCTACGGGGCTTGCTATAACCCTCAAGCAAATCACAAGTTGCTTAAAAGATTGAACCAATTCTCAAAACTGAGCATCACTCGATTATCAAACCATTTATAGACCAATAGTCTGGCAGTTTCCTCCTTTCACAGATGGCACTAATGCTTCCTATGATAATTTGGCATGTACTCATCTTGTTATTCACTACATTGTTTGAAAGAGAACACCAGGGTCTCCTAATAAACTCAAACGACAAGACCTCTGGTCATCAATGTCATCACTCTCTCAGATATTGGAGGCACTGCTCCTCCAAATGTGCAAGAAAGAAAAACTAATTTAAATGTTTGTTTAAACATTAAAAATGTAAACTGACGAAAAAATTATAATTATATTTTAGCTTAAAAAAAAAAAAAAAAAGAGCCAATTGTGTAAGCAAGAGACAGAGCATGTAAAATATAACTTTAAAAGTCTAAGATAAAACACAATAAAAACAAACTGTGCTATACTTGTCTTCTGTAATATATAACCCAATTAAACTGTGATCTGAAAAACGAATGAAGAACAATTTTAAGTTTAAGGGTCACTTACAAGCAACTCATAATTAATGTAAGTGGGGGCGAGGGGCCTAGTGGAATATGCAATTCCCAGAAAAACGTGTTAATGGTTTTGCTGTTGTGACTAATCTTAAGAGGTAGGCAAGAAAATACAGCGGAAAGTTGAAAGGGGGAAAAAACCGAATTAATCATCCGATTCCATTTCCCGTATCAATGAATATAGTATGGAAAATGTACAGAGAAAGCTTAAAGGCAATGATCTCTTATATACACTATAAAGCTGCTCCCTCAACATGACTGAATCAGATAAGGGGCCAAAGCACTGCTATGTTATCCGTGAGAAACAGACCTACCTGATTCCAGCTGACAAAACAATATTCTCCCAAGAAGATCAATTACCCTAAAGGAAAGCAGTAAACCCTGATGGGTTTACTGCCTTTGTTTCCCTGCAAAGGTAAAGCATAATGGGCTGCTATGCATCGCATAGTAGCCCATTATGTGTCACTTACCTACAGGAGAAGCCCACGATGTCCCGGTCTTCCTCGCTAGTAGCGAGCGGCCATTCTTCACTCTTCTTCCGGGGTCCACGAACTCCGGCTCTGTGACTGGCAGGAGTCGCGTGCGCGCGGGAGCCGTCACTTACGGCATGACCTCATTCATAAAACGGCATGCTCAGTGCGCCTGCGCTGTTGTCTACGGCGTGCATGCGCCGTAGACATCGGTACAGAATTTTTTGCAAATATCTCCTAAACCGTGTAGGTTAAGGGGATATTGCAAGCACCTACAGGTAAGCCTTAAAAGTGGTTGTAAACCCACAATGACAACTTGCACCTACAGGTAAGCCTAGATTAAGGCTTACCTGTAGGTGCAAGAAATATCTCCTTAACCTACACGGTTAAGGAGATATTTGCAGTAAACACTGCACCCATGTCTACGGCGCATGAGCGCCATAGACAACGGCACAGGCGCACTGAGCGTGGCAGTTTTCTGAACGGGAAAATGCCGGCCCCGCACGCATGCGTGTGATGTCATCGCCAATCACAGCGCCGGAGCAGTGATACCCAGAAGACGGTCCGAGGGGACATGGCGGAGGGGGAACGAGGAGCGCTTCAGAGGCTTCGATCTGAGGTAAGTGCCACATAATGAGCTAGTATGCATAGCATACTAGCTCATTATGCCTTTTTCTCACAGGGTTTTTTTTTCCAGCAAAAATTTTTTTTTTTAGGTTTACTTCCTCTTTAATCTAGGCCAGGGATATGCAATTAGCGGACCTCCAGCTGTTGCAGAACTACAAGTCCCATGAGGCTTAGCAAGACCCTGACAGCCACAAGCATGACACCCAGAGGCAGAGGCATGATGGGACTTGTAGTTTTGCAACAGCTGGAGGTCCGCTAATTGCATATCCCTGATCTAGGCTTACCTGTAGGTGAAAGTTATACCTGAGGGTTTACAACCACTTTAAAGTGGTTGTAAACCTCAGACATGAAATATGAACAACTCATATCCCTCTATAGTGTGTACGTGTCTCCAATTAAGAACACTGAGGTATCATGCACACTGGACATTATAAAAACTCCAGTAGCATTAGCAGTAGAATTTTGCAGTGTTTTTACAGTAGTATTTTTCAAAGATTTTTTAGCTGTAGCGTTTTTTTTAGCTTTTTTTAGCAAAACTATACTCCCACACAAGCCTATGGGCTCAAAAACGCTGATAAATGCTGAATTGACGTGTTTTTACCGCTTTTATCAGAGTTAGAGCGTTTTGTAACGCTGAAAAACTCTTAAAACCAACTAGTTCTGTGGGTTTTTATCCAGCCAGAAAACGCCCCAGCCAAAAACACTGATAACAGCCTGTGTCTGCATGCACACATAGGTTAACATGCTGGGGAGTTTACTGGCTGCAGAAAAAAAATGGCTGAAGCCAAAAACTGCAGCTGTAAAAACGTCCAGTGTGCATGAGGCCTAAGTGTAATTTCTGTCTACTGCCTCGTTCTTGTGCCATCAGCATGAATCATTCTGACAAGTTTTCCTGACACCAAGAGAAGAAAGGTGACAGGGGAGGGACCTCCAGCTGATTGACAGCTTCATCTCTGTTCTTGTGTGCTGTGTGAAGGGGGTGTGTCCCTTTCCTCCAATCAGCTCTCAGAGCTCTCCTCTCACTGAGCTCTGCAGAGTGTAATTTCAGCTCTCCGCCCCTTTTTCTGACAGCTCAGACAAGCTTTATAAATTCTGGACTTCGAATGGCTGTAGAGAAGACTGCAGATAGACCAGTAAAACTTATGTAGGAGGATTTCTTTAATCTCTGTGAATCACACCTGAAGCCAGTCGCTGGGTATACGCAAGAGTTTACAACCCTTTTTAAATATCCCTTCCAATTTACAGAAAGACTTCCAACAGAACTTTTGTTATTTCTACAAAACCCCCAAAAAAATCCCAATTGGACCTTTCGATTTATACATTTTCTAAAAGCAAATAAATGGAGAGGCTGCGAGGTAGAAAAGGTTAAGCAGCCAGCGTTGGCACATTATTTGCAGTAAATCTGAACAGTACATATTCTCTAGTCGTACGGCCAACATTACCATGAGAGGAATGAATAGAGAAGAAAATATGCAGCCAGCACAGTTCTATTTTATACTCTGCATGGGGGCAAGTACATGCTTCTCCCAGGCACAGCGATAAGCAAATACACAGCAAAACATTGCAGATTAAGAGCAAACCACCTGGAGAATGGCTCTTTATATAACAACAACAAACAATGGGAAAACAAGCTGTACAGAATCATCAATGGCCTTCTGAAACAGCGGCCCACCACCTAATCCTACTGGGAGCAGAAAGATTGCTTTTTCACCCCCAGTGAAATCAATTGAGCTTTTTCCATGCATTGTATTTTTATTTAATTTTTTTAAAACTATTACTTTAAACAGGTCTAGTACTTTTGTAAAACGAAATCCAAAAAAGCAAGCAAGCTTTCACAGAATATACACTTCATAGTATATAAAATATGGTAACATGCCCCAAAAAAAGCCACCTAGCACATGAAATATAAGATTTATACAGAGGTCACATGACTGCACCAACTTTTTGTATTGCTCTTCTGCTGGGTGGGCGATCGAACCTTTTCACTTTAGCAGGCTGTGATTTGTTACCGATTCACCCCAGCTGTCATGCTTTACCTGCAGCTGCTGGGGAAAGTGTAGGGCAGCAAAGTGGTAGTAAGGCCCCCCCTCTGTTCCTGTGAGGATGTATGTTCTCACACCCACCTAAATCGCTAGGGAAGATTTACTAAAACTGGAGCACTCAAAATCTGCTGCAGTTGTGCATGGTAGCCAATCGGCTTGTAACTTCAGCTTGTTTAATTAGGCTTTGACAATAAAACCTGGAAGCCGATTGGTTTCAATGCAGAACTGCACCAGATATTTTACTCTCCAGTTTTAGTAAAAATCCCCCCATTGTGTCCACACCACACCCCAGATCAAACAAAATTGCAGCTGTTTTGACAGACCCTACTAGGTCAATATTTAACAGAAACCTTAAATTAGTATGGCTAGAGCTTTCTTGGTTTGACCTTTTCCTATAGATCACAAGAGTGCGACCTGTGACCCGTTTTCAGCCATCAGGCGGCTAAAGCCCACTGTCAGGTGATGTCACTCAGCTAGTCCAGACTCAGGAAAGATCCCATTTGGTCAGTATCCACCCAGAAGCCTGAGCCTGCCCCTAAGGAAGCATAGGAGAGAGAGAAAGTTGCGCCAAGTGTAGTATCCCAATAGGTTTAATGGATAAAAACAGGATTATGGACACTTTACAAGATGTCCATAGATAATGGGCTCATCTGTGTGTAGAATGATCTCTGTGCTGTCATCATGGTGTGCGCGGTCTGTTGGTAGGAAACTTCAGATGCTCAGTGTGGTGGGAGAGAGGCAGTTCCTGGAGCCTCGAGGAATCAGGAAGTTGCGCGTGACAGCGTGGAACACTCCGCGAATCTGACGTCACCAGAACGCCCTTCTGGTGACATCAGATCCGCGGGGTATTCTGAGCAGATGTATCAGAATATACATTGCACTGTAGTTTGTGGTGTATGGGGCTGCATAGCCGCAGACCAGTCGGGGTGTCCTGACCCATGTCCACAGCCAAAAGCGCCTACAATGTGCATGTGAGCATCAGAACTGGACCACAACGCTATAGAAGGAGACTTTTACTGATTTATTACATTTTCTTTTACATCATGTGCATCGTTCACCTGGGGAAGAGATGGCACCAGGATGCAGTGTGGAAAAAAGGCAAGCAAGCGGATTCAGTGTGATGCTGTTGGCAATGTTGTTGTTGGGAAACCTTGGGTCCTGCCACTCATGTGCATGTTACTTTGACACGCAACACCTACCTAAACATTGTTGCTGATCAAGTACAGCCCTTCATGGAAACTGTATTCTCTGATGGTAGTGGTCGCTTTCAGCAGGATAAAGCACACTGCCGATCAACAGCGCAAGTTACAGGACTCAAAGGATTGGTTACTGACTGCTTAGTACCAGATACCACAACATACATTCAGAGGTCTCATGGCATCCATGCCTCAATACGTTAGGGCTTTTTTGTTGACGCCGTTTGGTGCCAAAAAGGGGACCTACTCAATAATAGGTAGGTATTAAAGTTATGGCTGACTGGTATATGTTTTGGGTTAGTAATTCTGCACTTTACCAAAAATTTACCCTGGTCCACTCTCCCTAAAAAACAACCAAAAACCCACGTAGCCACATGCTTGCACAGCAAGACAGTCCTTTAATACTTGTCTATTAATGTAAAGCTTCACACATTTCTCCAACCAAAATCAATTATGTTGTCAAGTAATGTTTATTTTATGTTAACCTCTTCCCGTCTTTAAGCCGTTTATAAACGGCTTTGGGTTGAAGTGGTTGGAAAGAAACAAAACCAGGATTGTGACTGTAGCTGAATTCATGATCCTGGTATTGTTTTTCAGCCGGCGATTCTCTTTTAGATTAAAATGATCTAAGGGCCAACCAACTATACTAAAATAGGACGTGCAACTCAGGCCAATGTAATGCAATGGTAGATGCCCAGAATCTGACACTTGCTCAGTGCCATTAATAGCCTCATTCCCATACAGGGCTCCAACTTTCCCCAAATGGTGTACCCCCATGTCCAGTTTGGCAGACAACTGCAGAAAATAATTTGAGAAAAGAACGTTGGTTTGGCGGGTCAAAAAGCTAGCTAGCTCATGCTAGCTTTGCCCAACAGGGGGAATTATTTATTATTGCAACATAGTTAATTCACAAGCACAAATGTTGTGCCCCACACACACAGCAATCCTCTGGAATATAACAAAGACTCAACAATATAAAAGCAAAGCTATCACATGGACTAGATACACAGAGAGCAGCAGACATGCCTTGCTCTGTATACAGGGAAAAGGGTGTGCTGCTGAATGCAGAATATCTACTAAACAACATCCGCGGAATGTGACAAGATGGAGATATATCACCTGTCGTTCTCCAGAGCTCAGCCTCATTATTACTAATCTGTTATGTTTCTGGTGCCTGTTTGGCTGCTGCTAATAGATTTACTTCTGTGTATTTTTCTGGTAATTTTGCCTCGAACATTCCAGCTGTTCTGCTCTCCCGTGTGAAAGATGGAAATGATCAACGAGTCTCTGCACACTGGGAGAGGTAAAGTGGTGGTACTCCTTTAAAATACTGGCAACATGGCAGCGGTCCCGATTTACCAAGAATGGAGCAGAGCGTTGGAAAAGTTATTCATAGCACAAGTTGGAAGGAAAAGCCTAACTGATGGTTATGGGCAAATGCTCCATCTTTACTTCTTTTATTTTGGTATGTTTTGTGTATACCTGCCCCAATATGTTCCAAAGCACAGGTTACTTTCAGCAAAAACTCATAATACTACCAATAATGTTTTATAAAAATTACATATAAAGTCTCTTCAGCCATAAAACTACCTTATGCATGCTTACTTTCCCTACATCCAGGCAAATTTAAAAAATAAATAAAATGAATAGCCTATTAAAAATAACATTGAAAACAAAAAAAAGAGCCCTCGGCTGCAATACCTAATTTCCACCTGTAGATATTTTCAGTCTAACATTCAGCAGCATTCAGTCCACTTATGCCTCGTACACACGGTCCGATTATCGTATGACGTATCCTTCGCATTTTGTTGCATAAAACTAATATCAAATACAACCATGCAAAATGTGCTCTACGAAAAGTACGATTTTTGACGTACGATTCTGGGAAAAAAACGTTTTGGTGCAGGTAGCTACGTATCTGAAATTATGTCAAATGTATGACCCCTGTGTCCTTCTGGTTTAGTTTCGTGTTTCCGATCATGCGTGGTATTCGTCTATCGATTTTTAGCGGACGCATACTGTACTGATTAAACTATTGTCGTACGATGGGCTGTCGTCCGAGCAAAGTTTGTGTTTGTTCCTTCGGAATTTGTTGGACTGACTGTCGTGATCGGCTGTCGAAAGCTGTGTACCAACGATCAGATTATCGAACGATCTATCCGAAAGCGATTTTTATCATCCGATAATCGGATTGTGTGTACGAGGCATTACTCTAATCCCAGGCTGTCATATATCAGCCACCACTTGTCACTGGACAGTGAAAACGACTAGCAGCAGCTAATCTCCTCCTTTCTCCTCCTAACATCATGCTTCTTGAGAGCACATGAACTGCCCAGATAGCAAGGCTAACGTGCCTCAAATTAAGTCTGTTAACTTGCTGCACATTTTCACTGGCAAGTTGTACATTTGCAGAGCACTTGAAGCACAAGTTTTAGTTGACACTTTTCCAATTTGCAACAAATTTGCGTGGCAAGTCTCTAGCAGCAGCAAAGTTTTGCAGTAGTGAGTCTACAGCAAGAGTCACAGTGATGTGATGACCCTGCGGTGGGTTGACTTTTGCACAACAAAACTGAACCAGAACGTGCAGCTGACTTGCAGAATGTTTACAAAGAATGTTGATCTTGAGTCATGCAATGCGGACTTGCTGCAATTGTGCAATAAACTTGTGAAGCCTGGCAAGTCTAGCAATAGCTTAGCAAGTCCTTTTCAAACTTCAAGCACAATTGCTTCTTATCCTGGTGATGGGCTTCTTGTACTACTACTACTTTCCCTAACACTTGCGCTCTGCTATACATTGACTAAAAAAGGCCAATACCAAGACAAACCCAGGTATCGATTTTTACACTGCTTGCATTTCAAAAAATACTGATTGCACCGATTACAAGGCTACATAATTTGTGCCTAGAGTACAGCTTTACATACAGTTCCACTTTATCTGATGACTAATAAGTGCCTAATCCTATGCAAACCACAAATGGAGACAACCCAATGCCCTGTACACACGATCGTATTTCCGGTGGAATAAAATCTGATGGAATTTTCCGTCGGAATTCCGATGAAGCCGACTTCCATCAGTCTTGCATACACACCATCAGACGAAATTCCGACCGTTCAAAACGCGGTGACGTAAAACACTCCGATGAGCCGAGAAAAATGAAGTTCAATGCTTCTGGTCATGTGTCGACTTGATTCTGAGCATGCGTGGGTTTTTTCTCTGTTGGAGTTCCACACAGACGATCGGAATTTCCTAACGGTTCTTTTTCCATTGGAAAAATTTAAAACATGTTCTATTTTTTTACACCAATGGAAAAAAGTCAGATGGGGCCCACACACAATCGTTTTTTCCGATGGAAAAAGTCCATCAGACTTTTTTCATCTGAAAAAACGAACGTGTGTACAGGGCATAAGGGTACTATTTGAAGGAAAATGGAAACTTTCAATAAGCGATATTTAGGAGGCGGCCAATACTGACCTTTAGAAAGTGCTCAATGCCATCAGAAATGGAAAAAGGCCCATATCACATTTGCAACAGGTTTGCTTTAAAGGGACAGAGGAATACCTGTTGCTTTTAAACTGTTCAGACGAGCAAGATGTCGTTCTATGTTCCCAAGGGTTTTCAACTGAGAGGAAATAAATATCACAAAAATTAAAGGAAATCCCTTCTTACAAGCAAGTGTTCTGGTGACAACTAAAAGTTTTGGATTTTTCCCCCCAAATGACAATGATACTCAGGACAATTAATATATCTCCCCATAGGGGACAAAGACAGCAGTAAAATTCACATGGGGGCTCTAATCCCAAAAAATCTTATCAAATTATTGTTTTGCATCTTTTTTTTTAATAAATAGTTTTTTTTACCAAACTTGCTATATATCAATGTTAACTCCTCAGTTTGCTTTAAAAGCAAATTTTGGGTAAAAAAAATTCATACTCACCTAGGTGGATCCAGCATTGGTCAGATGCTGCATCTGTCCCCCACCGGCTCTAAGAGAGGACTGAGCGATCAAACACTGCTGATCATTCAGTTCTTGGTCATCAATGAGTAGAGAGCCGTGATAGTCAATCACTGCTATCTGCTCTGCACCTTCAGTGCTCATTAGAGCACCGAGCTGTCGAGGGGGCAGGAGCAGCTGGCTCAGGATCCCTCTAGAGTCTGGACTGGCTGAGTTGGAGTCTGGAGCAGAACTAAGTATATTCTACAGGAGAAATATGGCCAAAAGAGCTTTAGTCCTACTTCTCCTTTAACTATGTTAGGCTTGAATGAAGAAGCTTGGTCTTTGGTAAATAAGTGTTCCAAACATTATGGATGTTTGTTTTATTTTACGACAACACATTTGTGTCTAAATTCTGGTGCTCTCATTTTGTATTGGAGTTAAGATCTGGAGATACTCGCTAGAGACCTGGAAACTTATTAGGAATAGAACGGAGCCTGATTCTGCTTATAAGAGTGAAGAGCTCCCTGACATCTCCATTAAAAGTATATTAATTGCTTGAGTTAATGCGTTCTCATAGATTTAACAGACTCAAGTATATTCCATCAACAAAGCTCTTTACTGAAATAAAATACTGCTGGTCAGGCACCCTGCTCAGATTACTTCCCAGAGAAGAGAGTTTGTATTAGCTGACTGATAGCTGGCTGCAGTACTTGCTGCTCATAGATCAGATCTCACGGAGAAATGAAGCCAGTGAGAGATCCTGGGCGCATTTCCTAATCACACACTGCTGGGGCCCTTTTTGGGTTTGCTTTTAAAGTATATGACCCATAGACTGACTTAAAATGAAATGTTTAGCTGGACAAGTAGCCCTGCTGACTCTGCAGTGAGAACTGAACAATCAAACAATACTGATTGCTCAGTTCTCCCCCTCCACTCTGAGCAGAGAGCTGTGAGCATCAATCAGCAGCTCTCTGCTTTGCCTCTCCATCACTCACTGGAGCACTGGGCTGTTGGGGAAGAGGGGGGGGGCGCAAAGGGGCTGGTTTAGGATCTTTCTCAAACCTGGAACCTCTGTGATGTTAGTCGAAAACAGGCTTTAGCCCGCTGTCAACTGAAAATGGTTCACAGAAGTGCAGAATGCACTCTTGTGATCCATAGAAGTATGGCCAAAAAAACTTTGGCCATACTTCTCCTTTAAGTATTTTCCTAGCCATTGGCCAAGTTTAGGAATCTGGTGTCATGTCTTTTCACTTATTCTAGGACAGTGACTCAAATTGTTGAAGCAAGAGACAGAGTGGCACACAGAACTGGATCACCTCCTAGGGAGCCTGAACAGGAGCCTAGAGCCAGGTGGGTGTTCAGGAGTCTCAACTAAAATCTTCTTGCTTCTGCAATAAACAAGGGGAATAGCAAAACTGGTTAAGGTGTGCACCTGACTGTCATTTTACAAGGCAGAATGAACTTGTAGACAGTTGGTGTCTGAGGAAGTGGACCGTGCCAATGAAGACAATGTAAACAGTGTGGCTTTTCTATGTCTAATGTAGTTCTTGTATTAAAATATCAGAACTCTCAGGCTTTATAGGCCAAATATACGTAGGACCATAGTGTGACTATCTCCAAGTCATCCCAATACAGTCTTTTTGACCCTTATCTACACTGTACAAAACCATACCTCTCAGTGGTGCAGCCAACTTGACTGAGAAGCTGGGAATTCACCTCCAAATGTGCTGCTGTGTTTGTAAAAAGGACACATGCTCAGAGCACTAAGCAATTTCAGGCTTAAATTAGTACGGATTGTGACCAGTACTGGAACTGGGAGTGTAGTTAGAGCAGTGGCATGAAATGAAGTCACAGCAAGGACCCAACTTTCACACATCATGGAAGTGTATTTATTTTATACATATTGGGCATTAGGAGTTAGAAAAATTTAACACATTGGTCTCTGACTCTCTTTGTATCTTCATAGACCTTCTGATGGCAGATGGCTAGAATTAGATCAATCAAATGGTAATCTCACTACCGTAGTCACCAGACAGTGGCAGAAACACTATTAAATTTGTGAAACCAAAAGTTTTGTTGGCTCCACCCATCTCTCCTTTTACATGCCAAGCCCTGCCAGGTACCACCCATAATGATGGCACATACTGTGTGTTATACACACCTTGTTTTAGTGACATGACCTGCTTTGCAGAAATCTGCAATCTTTAACTGGCCAAAATGATCAAATAATGGCAATAGAAAAAAGATGAATTGCGTAGACCTAATTCTAACACTATGAAGCATTTCATGATTTCAACCCGGAATATGACCTCAAACAACCCAATGGTATCAAGTTAATGTCAATATTACATATTCTAAACGTTCTTTCTAATGAGGTGTTGGAAAGGTATACCAGGATAAGGAAAATAAAAAAAATTCCCATAAACAAGGCCATCAATGTATTCATTATCCCAATTACTTTCATTATCAAGTATACATCGCCAACACGCATTGTTACCAATTATTTCTGCAACCTTTTGAATGGCTTATCTTCCTCGTGCAGAAAGAACGCGTGCCCTCTGGTTAAGCATGTCTTTTATTACCAGCAATCTAGGAGAGGTGCGGGGTGTAAAAATTTATTGTGGTGCGCTTTAGGTTCATTTGCTTTACAACTCTTCATCGCTGATCAGCTGCTCTAGCACCAATTAGCACTTTGAGAATTGTGTAAATATTTCAAAAACATGTTTGCAATTAAGGAAAATAAATATGCCACATTAAAAAGAATGGATGAAATTAAGTTATTAAGGTGGAAGGAAATGTAGCAAATTAACAGTTGTGACATAGTTGGTGAAAAAAAATAAAAAATAAAAACAGGAAATGTTTAGCCTGGGAAGTTACAGGTGATTAAGAAGCCTGTAAGGCAGGCATGTGAAATGGGATTTCTGGAACAATTTCAATCCTCTAGATTCTATTAGCCTTTCAGTCCACCCAAAATATCTAATTTTGTGCTTTTTTTTTTAGCCGATGCTGGAAACATAAAAAAATTCCAGGTACATCAAAACAACTTGCTCGCTGGATCTCTGCAGAGAGACCAGTGCTTTGTACAAATATACTTTAATGAGTCAGAGCTAAAGATCTCCAATCATCACAGAACATGAGCTTTACTGTTTTGAGAGTTCTAGCTCTGACCTACCAGGGGGCATGTCTAACCTCTGTAGTGTGACAACTGCTTCGGCACAGAAGGCTAACAAGCGACAGGCTAGACTACTAAAGCTGTGACTGTTTTGTAAAGAAAGCAAACCTTAAAGTTATTGTAAAGGAAAAAAAATAAAACAAATCATCAATGTTAATGGTTTTGCACACAGCAGCCTCGATCCTCCTCTTCTCAAGACGCCCGCTGGCGCTCTGGGCCCCTCCTCCTTGCCGAATGCCCCATAGCAAGCCACTTACTGTGGGGGTACTTGTGCATGCCCGCTCCCGAGCCAGCTATCTGCGTCCATAAGAGACAGAGTGCGGGTCAGTCCCCCCCCCCCCCCGCCTCACTGGCTGTGATTAACAGCAGTGGGGACCAATGGCTGTTGCATCTCAGCCAATCAGAAGGCAGAGACCCGGGAGAGCCTCAGGTCTCGTACACATGACAGGATAGAGATTGGGCTTAGTTAAGTATTAGAGGGGGCTGGGGGGGAGGGGATGCACACTGAAGGATTTTTGCCCTCATGCATAGGATGCATGAAGGTAAAAAAAATAAAAACTTTCAGACTTTACAACCACTTTAAAGTGATATTAAAGGCTTAAGGTTTTATTTCTTATTTAAAGAACAAACATGTTATACATGCACAGAGCAGCCCAGATTCTCCTATTCTTGGGTCCATCGCTGGTGCTCCTTGCCTAGTATCCCTATAGCAAGCCACTTGCTATGGGGACACTCGTGCATGCTCACCCCCAAGCTGCCTCTATGTGCCCATAAGATGCAGAGTATGGCTCAGACCCACCCCTGCTCCCTCCTAACGGGCTGTGATTGGCAGCAGTGCTGGGTCTCAGCCAAATGAGAATGGAGAGACCCGGGAGAGCTGCCGCTTATAAGGATTTGGATGCAGAAGTAGTGTATGTTATGGGCCCATGGCATAAATGAAAACTAGAAAAATCTGCACCGACAGTGCACACTGTACACATTAAAAATGAAGTGGTACATGGACCCCATCAGCCATTGCTTCTCCTTAGGGCCAGTATGTAAATATGAACAATGTGTAGCCAGCAGAGCCACTGCTTGTTAGACTATTGACGTTTACATCTTCCACTGAATTGGATATTCATGCAGCAGCGGCACATGCACAGAGTGACCTTGGCCTTCAATCATTTAGAATTAGTTGAAGATATCCTGGGCAAGTTTTGTTGCAGTATGAAGGGCTCATTCAAGGAGGGGGGTGTAAACAATAATAGCGTGTATAATTAGAAGGAACCCGCGCTTAGGACTATATGTATTGGGCTGCTGACTCCCCGTAAGGCCCCTGTACACAAGGGCTATAGGAAATGATTGATTTATGTGTGGGGTATGTGGCGCTCCCAAGTAGAGGGTAAGGGTTATATAAGTGAGAATGAAATTCCGTATAAAACCAGATAAAAGTACTAGAACAATTGGAAATTGTTACCAAATGTCCAAAATAGTAGTGGAAGGGTCAGCAGTTACCTCTCCCTGACCCCAGGTTTTTTATGTTATAGGATAAGTTGATGGTATATCATGTGTGTGGGTCACAAAGTGCTAAGTGCATGAGTACATATGTTTTTAGGCCACTGTTTGGGTGACAGAAAAAAGGGGTAAGAGACCCTCGCCAATCAACGGTCAATAGTATAATAAACTATTGCAGTGCATAAAAAAATGATTTTGTGAACAATCAAGTGAAGAAAGGAATAAAAATTCCCAGTATTAAACAAAATAAATAAAATAGACAATCAAGTGAGAAAATGTGAAATTTTCAATGTTAAAGTTTCAAGAGTCCACCATACAAATGTGTATGGAAATCCAGATCAGTCATACTATAAAGGTATATATTTTGTCCCAACAGTTTGAAAATTATCCAATCGGGAACAATTCAGCAGGTGACTTTTGTGTGAGTCCTATGCATTTAGCACAATCCAGGTGACACTTGTGCTCCCCCTCAAGATACCCTACTCACCAGAAGATGAAACCCCTGCAGGGGTACACAGCATGTAGGTGAGTGGTTCGGTGGCTTGGAATGGTGTGATGTATCTCTCCTGGTCCTGGGGTTCCTATGCGTCCCTGGGCTGGCTGTACCGGCTTATGGTAGTGTTCCTCAGGATAAAAGAACAGGAGCCACCATAGCGTGATCCAGTTTTTATTTAAAATAGTAAAACATTCAAGGTAAAAGACATCCAAAATAAAGTAAAAAAGCAAAGCAAAAATCTAATAGCCTTCGCTACCTAGGGCTGCAGAAGGTAGGAGATTTGAAAGTCCCGCACTTGGTCTCTGAGTCTATCCGAGCAGCGGTGTGTAGTGGCGTGCGTTCCACCGCTCAGAACCAAGGAACCGGAAGTGATGTATCGGCGTGAGAGGACCAATCAGCTGACGCGTTTCGTCATGTGACTTCAGGTGAGGATCACCTCAGAAGAAGTCACATGACGAAACGCGTCAGTGATTGGTCCTCTCACGCCGATACGTCACTTCCGGTTCCTTGGTTCTGAGCCACATACCCCACACATAAATCAATCAATAATAGCGTGTAATAAGCAGTGGTGGAATCATTGGCATGTTGACCCAAAGCAGGAGCAACCAATAGGGCCCATGTACGCATATAAACATTAGTATAGTGTACAGGCAACTTTTAAGGCAGGCTCTTGCTGCCAGCAAGATCCGGCATTAAAGCAATACATCTGTGTGCAATAAAGTTCACAACCCCGGCATTGAAATACAAGTTTTTCCTCTAAGAGAAAATCTTGGCAGGCTACCATCATTCTAATGTAAAAAAAAAAAAAAAAAAAAAAAACTAGAGGGGGGGTCTAAGCTGTTAGAAACTACTGAAACCCAACTCTAGAGTATATGCTGTGATCTTTGAGAATGCATAATTTCAAGAAAACATGCAAGAAATGTATTTCAAGAAGCCTAGATTACACCACTGTGTACATTCACGAGTTAAACATTTATCCAACCGGAAAGCATGTGAATGCACTTCAAATGCATGTAAAATAATGCAAAACAAACACCATAAAAGGTGCAGCAAAATCATTACAAATGCTTGTAAATACCCATGAGGAACTGCACAAGGAACACCGGGACTGCGGCGTAAACAAGCCCTAAAAGAAGCTACAGAGGGTCAGGGATGGTTTGCTTTATTTCTTTTAAAGCTCGTTAATATGTAAATGGTTTAATGTTAATTTTTTTATTTTATTTTTGCATTCTAAACATTCTTGCACTTACAGCTCTTGGGCTCTGTAAGTTCTTCGTACATATAATCAGACTCACTGTATTCACCCATTAACACTCTATGTAGTCCTATTTCCAGGAAAAAAGTTACACAATCTCTTTGTGGTATAGGACCCTGGAACGTTCTGCATCGTATATACACCTCTGTTTACCTCTAACAATTGTTGGTGATGCTTGGAGGAAGTAGGCACCTACCTTCACATATGGCGGCATTGCCATTCACTTTCACAGTTCTGGGAGAGAGAGATTATTGTATATAAATCTAGGTGTTTTTAAGATTTACAGGCCACTCCTGAAACTGCTCTTTTGTCTATGATGGCTGGACCCATACAGAAAATTAATAAAGGTATCTTTACAAGTCGCGACACAGCGGCCAGAGTTGGCGGCCCAAAGTTGCCGTCCCTCATCATTAGAAGAGTATTTCGCCTCCCTCACTCTTGGACTGAGCCCAAGTTCTTAATGACATAATGGCGAAAGCGATGTTGGTGGCAGAGGATAGTGCGGACCCTGAAAAAGTCTGCACTACCTGGACTTGTTGGTAAGCAAATAGTGATACTACAAACTTTAGAACCCTCTTTAATTAATAACTCACTGCCTGAAGTGGTTACCTTATTCGCCAGCTCCTCATCCCCGGGGCGATGCGCAGACCTGATGTCATATTATATTACATACCCATTGCAAGCTTGAACCTACCACTGTATGCGATAATTATCGCATGACATCACATCTAAGCATCAAGATCAGGCGTACAGACGTCCATTCTTTTAGTATATGTGTTATATTATATGTATGTCCTTGTCTGTTTTATGTAGATGCACTTTATCCTAATGCTGGTATACCTCGATGGTACTTCAAATCTTAAAATTCTAACCAGAAGCATTATACTTCTCGTTTATTGTTTAACATCAATAAAATATTCACTTTGATTGACTTTGCTCTGATATTGCCCTTCGTCGCCATTAGTAACCCCTTGTTTCCCCCATGACTGTCAAAGGGGTATACGTGTTTCCGATATAGTTCCCAGGTTACAGTGACAATATCTCACATGGTAAGTGGTTAAGGAGCTCTTTCTAAACTTTATAGTGGACCTTTTTATATCCCGTTATTTTTGTTTTGGTTAATAACTCGGCCTGCCTTTTGCTATTGGTATGTCCTTGGATGCTTTTCTAAATGTTACCGATAGAGCAATCCTCAGAACCCCTATTATCTAAAATGAATGTGTCTGGTCTTCCCTGCTTCAAACCAAGATATCCTCACAGTTCATTCTACTTTCCCCGATGCTGATACAGATTTTTTTTTTTTATGTGCTTGTTAAATATGTTTTTAACTCAACGCCTCTCTGGCTGTTCTCAAGGACCAACCTTTGCCTGTTCAGATGTACTGACTGTACTCAAGTCTGGACTTCCAACCTTCTCCAGTTAAATCATGCATTTAAAAAAAAAAAAAAAAATTAAATATACAGTGGAACCTTGGATTACGAGCATAATCCGTTTCAGGAGAATGCTCGTAATCAAAAGTACTCGCAGATCAAATCAAGTTTCCCCATTGAGGTCAAAGGAAACGAAAATAATTTGTTTTGCATGGACTTCAATTGCATGCAATGCCGCATGCGGTCGGGGGGCGGAGAGCCTTGTAAACACTAGGAAAGGGCTGAGGACACCTCGGCTGAACTCGGAAAACCTTGGTAAGGCTCGGGAACGGAGTATTTCTGCGATTTTCCGAGCATTTCCGATCGGCGCCGATCGGCTCCGTTCAGCTCTGCACCAGGCTGAGGACACCTCGGCTGAACTCGGAAAACCTTGGTAAGGCTCGGGAACGGAGTATTTCTGCGATTTTCCAAGCATTTCCGAACGGCGCAGATCGGATCCGTTCAGCTCTGCACCTAGTTTTGGGGAGCTCTTATTAGTTGTGCCGTTAAGTCTCGGAGTGGATGAAGGAAAGTCTCCCTAAGGCCCCTTTCACACTGGGGTGGGCAGGTGCGGTGGCGGTATAGCGGCACGATTTTTAGCGCCGCTATACCGTCGTATTTACCGCGGTGTCCCATTGATTTCAATGGGAAGGAGCAGTATACACACCGCTCCTTCACCGCTCCAAAGATGCGGCTTGCAGGAGATTTTTTTCTCCTCCCGCCAGCGCATCGCCTCAGTGTGAAAGCCCTCAGGCTTTCACATTGAGCATACTGGGGCAGGAGTTTTTCAGGCGTTATTTATGCGCTATTTTTAGCACAAAACGCCTGAAAAACTCCTGTGTGAAAGGAGCTAACAAAACAGAAAGCTAAAAAAAAATAAAAAGACAGGAAAGGGCAAATGGTAATGGCAATTTAGAATTGATTTTAGATTTCCCAATACATATTTTTCCTCCTAATTCTCACTTACAAACTAAACAATATGTAAATTAGATTCTCATGCTTAAAATTAGATATCCGGCAACAAAAAAAATATTATTTTCTTTTATTCTTTCATTATTCAACTTGCCTCACTACCTCTCTTAAGAGCCCTCTGTCCTGATGCAAGGAGTACGCAAAAGTTTCTTATGGGTGGATCCCAGAGTGTGGGAGTTTCATGGCAGACTGCATTTGCATGCAAACCACCCCGTGTAAAGCCCACAAGGTTGAAAATTTAAATCCAATGAATGAAAGGGGTAGGACAAAGTCAGTCAAGGCTGTAGAAGAAAGATCTAGAATATGCTGTGCGTTCTCCGGTCACAAAATGAGGCAGAAGCTCACAATTGCAGTACAGGAGAGGAGCCTCTACAACTGTGCAACACTATAAAAAGGTAAAACAATGATGTGCTTATTGGCACACACCTAAAATTACCTTCATCCATATTTTTAACATAAGGGTTTCTAGATTGGTTGGAATCAGTCTGTCTAAAATAACCTGGGATTTCCATAAAGCAAGGTTTGATTGCTGCCTGCCTCGATGAGCTTGTCTTCTTAACAATGCCATCATTACAATAAACCACTGGCAAATGGTGAGAGATTAACAGAACACAAAGAATGTAATCTGAAAATTAAAATGTAAATAGTGTTTCTACATAAAATCCTTAATCTATGCAGAAACTAAATATGCATGACTGCAACGGATTTCTTCTCATCTCGTTGACTATATAAAGATAATGAGATTAAGTATTTAGTATGCATTATATGGGACACTTTATTAAATTCATTTAATAAATGCTAATAACAATAAGGCGACGGAAAAGCGTTCTGTGATGGAAATAATAAAGCATGCGAGACACACACTCCAAACATTTATGAAGATGGTTGCCATTCTTGCAAATAGTGGTTTAATTAAAGCTATTCTTTAAACACATGCAATAAAGTCACAACTGAAAAAAAATATGCAAAAAAAATGCTTACTTTAAAAGCATTGCTCCCAATAGTCTCCATTTCCCTCCTTTCTTTTCACAGGTCTCTTTTAGTAATAAAGTATAGACTTGTAAAAAAAAAAAATTATTTAAAGAAGAAAAAAAAAATCTATTTTAAGTTGGGATAGAGCAGTTCCACCCCTTGACAGGTTTGTATTGTTGTCTCTGCTGGGGAGAATCATCATCTCCGATGTCTTGAAGACCACTGAAACCAGACCGTAAAAACAAATATAAAATGCTACAGTTGGACGAAAAAAAAAAAGTAGAGCAGTCAGCAGAGGAAATCTATCAATGAGGACAACTGTTCTGGTGTCAGCTTTCTAAAAAAGAGGCCCACCATTACTTTAGAGCAGTGGTCACCAAACATATAGACCACCAACATGAATTTTACATGAGTTATATACACACACAATGCGGGCTCTCTAACCCCCTCCTTTCCTTGTGGACCTTCTGTGGTCCACGGACCAGTGGTTGGCGACTTGTTAGTAATTTCAGGATCATGCTGAAAGCCCTGGAACATGCACCTTTAGAAACAAGTCATCAATGTGAGCGCTTTTATTTATACCTGGTGATCCTGCCAGTAACACAAGTCCTCAAACACAAAAAAAATAGGATTTTTTTGTACTCACCGTAAAATCCTTTTCTCTGACATCCATGGACTGACACGGTGTCTCTTTACACTTTACACGTGGGTTATGTCCCTGCTTGCAGGAGAAGACCTAGGCAGAATGTGAGATGTTATACATACATTCTAAAAGTCAGAGCTGAACAGCCCCACCCAGGTCGCGGCCCCTCCGGACATAACCCTCCCACTACAGTCAGCAGACTTCAGTTCGTAACAAAGCAGTACAAACTTAAAAAGGAAGGGTGGGTGCCGTGTCAGTCCATGGATGTCAGAGAAAAGGATTTTACGGTGAGTACAAAAAAATCCTATTTTCTCTTATCATCCATTGACTGACACGGTGTCTCTTTACACTTTACACGTGGGATGTCCCAAAGCAGTGTCAAGAGGGATGGGAGCAGTATAAATGGAAAAACCAAAAACTTCACTCCAAGAAGGCAGAGCTCCTCAACGGAGGAGTTGCAACTTTAAACAGCGGCCTGCAGCACCCTGCGGCCGAAGGAAGCATCCGGAGATGCAGCCACATTAACCTTATAAAAACTGAAAAGGCATGAACAGACGACCAGGTCGCCGCCTTGCACACTTGTGCAACCGACGCTTGATGTCGGAAAACCCAGGAAGCACCAATTGCCCTGGTGGAATGCGCCGTAACCGGAAGGGAAGCGCCCGCCCTTTGAGAGCATAGGCATGAATGACGGTTTGTCTGATTCCCCTAGAAATGATGGCAGACGAAAGCGCTTGGCCCTGTTATGGACCAGAGACAGTCACAAACAGTGAGTCGGACTTCCGAATAGAAGCAGTAGCAGACAGGTACACCCGTAAGGCCAATATGTGCAGCGCAAACTCTCTGGGATGCGATGGGTGAGGACACAAGGACGGGAGGACAATGTCCTCATGTAGGTGAAAGGTCGACACCACCTTTGGCAAAAAGGAAGGTCGCGGATGCAACACCGCCTTATCCTTATGGATGACTAAATATGGCGACTTGCAGGGCAAAGCCGCCAACTCGGACACTCGTCAAACAGAAGTGGTTGCCACTAAAAGGCCACCTTCTGAGACAAGACAAGAGGGGGATATTCCCAAAAGGAGGTTCCTGGAGGACCGAGAGCACCAAATTCAGATCCCACGGTGGGAGAGGAGGCTTGACAGGAGGGAGCACATGGCAAACCCCCCAACACAAGGTGCTAACCAAGAAATGACCCGCTAGAGGTCGCTGAAAGAAGACGGCCAAGGCCGAAATCTGATCCTTGATGGTACTCAAAGCAAGCTTTTGGGTCACTCCACACTGCAGAGGACACAGGATTCTGGGGACGGAATACGTCCGAGGACGCCAGTCCAGCGCTTCGCACATGGCGATATAAGCTTTCCAGGCACGGTGATAGATCTGCCTGGGAGGAAGACTTCCGTGTCCTTAACATGGTCAAAATGACCGAGTCCGAGAGACCTCGGTCCCTCAACACCTGGCTTTCAACAGCCCTGCCGTTAAAGCCAGAGACTGTAAGCCGGATGAAACATAGGACCTTTAGACTGAAGGTCCTCCCTCATCGGCAACCGCCAGGGAACGTCCGTGACGAGACGTACCAGATCAGCGCACCAGTGACGCTGAGGCCAATCCGGAACAATTAGGATCATCGGAGTTTATATCAGGTGATAAGGACCCTATGGGGCCACCAACGTATCCGAGGCATCGCCCAAGGATCCCTGGAACTGGCCACAACCTCGACACCTTGCGATTGAGTCGAGAGGCCATCAGGTCCACCTCCGGCGTGCCCCACCGTCGGTAAAGGAGTTGAAATATGCAAGGACCACTCTTCTTGGTCCGGCGTCTGGCGATTGGTGACTCAGATAGTCCGCCTGCCCATTGTCTATGCCCAGAATGTAAATGGCCTACAGAGCCGGCACGTTTCTTCCGGCCCACTTCAGGATACGGACTACCTCGGAAGCCGCAGCTGAGCTCCGAGTCCCCCCTTGATGGTTTACATACGCCACCGCCGTGGCGTAGTCCGACTGGATCCTGATGGAGCGACCCTGTAACCTCTCCGACCTGAGGAGAGACACAGTCTGATGGCCCGTGTTTCCAGAACAGTGATTGGTAAAACGGGCTCGTCAGGAGTCCAAGGCCTTGAGCCGACAAGACTCCCCAGACTCCACCCCAGCCCGTCAGGCTGGTGTCCGTCGTGAGTACCATCCATTGGATGGGAGGGGAACGACTTTCCGGACCGAAGAGCCGAGGATCTCAACCACCATGTCAGGGACGCCCTGACCAGGTGACTCACCTGGATCTGAAGATCCAAGAACAACGAGGATTTGTCCCAGGTGGACAAGATCTCCTTCTGCAATGCCCTGGTGTGTGATTGGGCATATGGAACGGCCGCTAAGGAGGCCACCACGAGTCCCGGGACTCTCATGCAAATAACGGTTGACAACCATTTTCGGGATGTCAGCACCCGCACCGCAGACTGAAGTGCCAGCAACTTCTCCAGAGGTAGGAGACCTTTGCCTCCAAGGAGTCCAGAATCAGACCTAGATACTCCAGACACTGAGTCGGGACCAGGACTGACTCCTGAATGTTCAGGAACCACCCGAAGTCCCTGAGGGTCTAATTGACGATAGTCACCTTTCTTCCAAGTCTGAGCCACTTTTTGCTGTTAGCAGAAGATCGTCCAGATAGCCCACGACAGCAATACCTCGCTGTAACAGAAGGCTAGAACCGGAGCAAACACCTTGGTGAACACCCTTGGTGCCGAGGCTAGGCCGAAAGGAAGAGCCACAATCGATAGTGGACTTCGCTGATCGCAAAGCGCAGAAACTTCTGGTGACTTGCGTAGATCGGAACATGCAAGTAGGCGTCCTTGACGTCCAAGGACGCCAGAAGAAAATCCCTTTGGTGGAGAGTAGCGATCACCGTGCGAATGGATTCCATGCGGAATTTCTGCACCTTCTCGAAGGCATTCAGGGGCTTGAGGTCCAGGATAGGTCGAACCACGTCCTATTTTTGGGACGACAAACAGATTCGAGTAGAATCCCTGAAAACTCTTGTGACGGAACCGGCACAATGACTCCGTACCTGATCAAATCCTGTACAGCCCCCAAGAGGGCTGCCCGACGGGTAGGAAGGAGAGGAAGATTTGAGGGAAAGAATCTGTCTGGGGGCCAGGATCGGAATACTATCCTGTATCCTGAGGTGACCACCTCGCACACCCACCAGTCAGAGATTCGGGAGGTCCACCGATTCGTGACCTGCGAAGTCGTCCCCCCCACCCCAGAGCCGGGCGGAGGCAAGACTTCAAGCGGAGGCAGGCTTGGGAGCTGCTTGTTTGGCTTACGCACCCAGGGGCACTTGTGCCCACCAGCCGCACTGCCGTCAGTCTGAGAGGGCCTACCTGTGGATTCTGACTGACGAAAAAAACCCGTTTTGCTGGAAAGGAAGGCCCCTTTTTGCGGCGGGCCTCCTCACCCTTGCTAGTCTAAGGAAGAAGAGTGCTTTTACCTCCCGTGACATCCTTGATGATGTCATCCAGAGCAGCACCGAAAGGTCTACCACCTTTAAATGGTAGATCCGTCAGGAGCTTCCTAAGGCTAGGTCAGCAGACCAGCATTTCAACCAGATAAGACGACGCAATACCACCGCCGAGACAGAGGCCCTGGATATTAAATGGGCTGTGTCCAACGTGGCGTCGCACACATAAACCAGGCCCTGAACCAGTTGGTGGGCCAGCGCAACTGTGTCTGGAGGAAGATTATGCTCCTGTACAGCTAGGTGCAACATTGTTGCCCAACCTGTAAGTGTTTAAGACACAAGGGTCGCCGCTACCACAGGCCGTAGGGCGGATCCCAACAAGGTAAACATGGCTCTGCTCACCACTTCTGACCTCCTGTCAGTGGGGTCCTCAAATGCAGGAGTCCCCTCCATCGGGAGAGTGATGGCCTTGTTCAACCGGGCGACTGGAGGGTCGACCACTGGGGGAGAAGACCACTTTTTAAGTAGGGCATCTTCAAGGGGTATCTGATAGACAAACGCCGCGGGACCATAAAAAAATTCTTCTGCGGCTTTTCCCAGACCTTATCAATGAGCTGGTCAAAGAAAGTACATATGGAAAAACCTCTTTAGAAGACCTGGCCTTAAAAGAACCAAAGGAGACTGTATCCGCAGCATTTTAGCTTGAGAGTGTCCCTCACCGCAGTCATGAGTACACTAACAAGCGCCCTGTCATTTACGGACTCAGAACTGGAGTTTTCCTCATAAGGAATGTCCTGTTCAAAACCATCCAATACATTCAGAACTAGGGTCCTGAGCGGTAGTGGCTAGGCCCATATCTGAATCAGCGCACTGCCCTCATGTAGTAAGGTGGGGAGAGGGCGCTTTTTTGCTCCCTTGCGCTTGCACACAGCTCCCATCCTGGTCAGAAATGATTCCAGGACTGCCCACAACTGGTCCCTAGGGACCGCAGGTGCTGAAACACTGCCTGTTGTCCACTGACATTTAGGGGAAGCTGGTGACAGACTCCATATTGCCCCCCTCTGAGACTCCTCAGATAAAAAGTCCACCCACATGCTTTGCTGACTGAGGAGGGGGCGCCCAGGGGACTCACCAAACCGGACCAGGGACCGCTCAGTTCCGCTGTCTGTACCACGCTGTGTCAGCGCTGGTGAGCTGTGAGGAGATTTGCGCTGTTACAGCAGCGCTAGAGGCCAAAACTAGTGCTGAAGAGCGCGCGGGCTACAAGAAAATGGCCGCCGCACTTCACTGAGGCGATCCGCGGCAAGATGGCCGCCATGACGCAGCTAAAGTGAAAAAACAGCACACACACAGCGCCACTCGGCGCTCAGGCCCCAAAACACACAAAAAAAGGCCCCAAGCATATCTGTAGACCAGCATGAGCCCCTCCAAGAATAGTGTGGCCCCCAGGCACCCCACACAGCACAGCGCCAGCAATGGTGACAGAGAGTGACAATGAAATACAGGGGGAGACATGGAAAATCCCCCACAGAGAAACACACAGCTTTTTGTACTCACCTGCAGGCAGGAGAGACTACTTACCCGTCCCCTGAGGGACCCACTGGTGTGTTTCTGACAGGACTATCACAGTGCAGTACTGAGTAGCTGTCAGCCCGGTCCACCGCGAAAGATACAGTCAGGAACTGTTCAGTCTTGAGAGGACCGTGGGAGCATGAAAGCAAACCCGGCCACCCCTGGAGTCATGGGGCCTGTCGTGAACTGAGTCTCACGCACACAAGGCGAGGATCAGCACGCTCGATGGTCGGACAGGGAAGACTATGAGGATATCCTGTACCCAACCTGTTGCCCAGCCGACAGTTGATAGAAGATTCTCAAAAATAAAACAAAAAAGAATTCCAGAAAAGGAATAAAAATAGGTCAGGAGACTGACTCCTGAGAGAGCCACGTCTTCTCCTTCTGCTAGGCAGAAAAAAACTGAACTCTGCTAACTGTAGTGGGAGGGTTATGTCCGGAGGGACCGCCCCCTGGGTGGGGCTGTTCAGCTCTGGCTTTAAGAATGTATGTATAACATCTCACATTCTGCCTAGGTCTTCTCCTGCAAGCAGGGACATAACCCACGTGTAAAGTGTAAAGAGACACCGTGTCAGTCCATTGATAAGAGAAAAATGTTTTCCTGCGCTCACCCAGAGTCTGCTGAAACCGGAGGCCTGCTGAAGGCGTTTATCCGTTCCATGGAACAGTGTTTGTGCTCAATTTTGTACTTGCTTTGTGAGTAACACAAATCCTGCCTATGGGTGATCATGCACTGTATCTATGGCAGTCACTCGCAACCAGGGTTTCTGTGGAACCCTAGGGTTGTTCCACAAGATGCTAGGTGTTCCTTGAGCCTAGAGGGTTGAATGACCTCACCATCTGCTGGGGCCTGCATAGTTCCTGGGCCAACACCACTTGACAAAGCTAACAGCATGACACACTATCTTTTTAGCGGTCTGTAATGGTGGCATTCTGACCACCACTGTAAGGTTTACGTTCTTCCTACTGAATAGCAATATAAGCAACATTTTTCTCACAGACCGCAATGAGTTTGTTTTAGCAAGGGGTTTCTCTAGGGTAGCAGCAACATTGTTACCCTAGGCAGCTTGCTACAAATAAGTCTTAGAGACTTGTCTTTCCTCGTCTCTATAACAAGTAGTAGGGTGGATCTGTAGTCGACAGAGGAACTGGGCATGGATAATAT
Source organism: Rana muscosa (assembly GCA_029206835.1). Taxonomy (NCBI): domain Eukaryota; kingdom Metazoa; phylum Chordata; class Amphibia; order Anura; family Ranidae; genus Rana; species Rana muscosa. Next base: position 234,401,844 of record CM055122.1, on the reverse strand, counting down.
CACTGCCTAAGAATTTAGTACAGCAGAGTGCAAGAGAAGTTCCAAGAACAAAACACTTTCAATTAAATATTTAACAGACCAAAAGGGCACTAGTATAACAAATTCATTGTTGAGGTTTACATACACTTATTGATCAAACAAGTATTCTGCTTTCAGCACAAGGGCAAAGTTTCATGGATGGCACTGCCATTTCTCTGATTGGTTTTACTTGCTAGCTGGAGTCGCTCTTAAAATCTCATGTGGGCTACATTAAAAGATATAACAACAAAAGCATAGAGGGGAAGTCTGAAAGGCGGCCAGATGGAAATCTCCTGAATAACGATGTACAGGCAGCTGCAAGAGAAGAGATATAGCTTGTTTTTCATGTTTAATTAGCATTGTATCTAGTGGCTGCCAATTCAATCATTCCGCAGATTTCATATTCAATGAAAAACAAAACACTTATGTTGGCTAGACATGAGCAGGTACTCGCTCCATGCTGAACCGGTGAGGGGAATACAATGCTGTATGTGTGTATGCATGCCTTTTCACTGTGGCTCCTTTCCAAGCATGGCGGGTGCCCTTTTTTTTTTTTCACAATACATTCCCAAAACAAGTGGTTAGAAGACAGACCGGTGACTGATTTAGTGACCTTTTGGAAGATAAAATAAATAAAAATGCAGCATGAGTTGTAAGAAAATTTTGGGGAAAAAGCTGGGCTAGATACATAAGACATTTAAATATTGCTTTTGGTACAATGAGATTTCTGACCACAGAGGAGAGTGGCTGCATCAAAGAACTTCCTAAATGCCCCACAAAACAACCACAGACAGATACATATGTGTAAACAGAGACCAGCAGGATAATAAAAAGGATGTGTAATTGTAAGGGAAAAGGATTGCTGCTAGGAGAAGCCTCAGCCTATTTATCTCCAACAAATCACACCTTGATGCATTTCGCCCCACCCACTGGTCCCTATGACTAAGCCCCAGTGAGTGGGGCACAATGCATCAGAATGTGTGGTTTGGTGGAGGCACGTGCAAAAAATAGGATTTTTGTACTCACCGTAAAATCTGTTTCTCTGGCATCCATGGACTGACACAGCGTGTCTTATACACCTTTACACGTGGGTTATGTCCCTGCTTGCAGGAGAAGACCTAGGCAGAATGTGAGATGTTATACATACATTCTAAACAGCCAGAGCTGAACAGCCCCGCCCAGGGGGGCGGTCCCTCCGGCATAACCCTCCCACTGCAGTCAGCAGACCTCAGTTCGTAACAAAGCAGTACAAACTCTAAAAGAAGGGTGGGTGCTGTGTCAGTCCATGGATGCCAGAGAAACGGATTTTACGGTGAGTACAAAAATCCTATTTTCTCTTGTCATCCATGGACTGACACAGCGTGTCTTATACACCTTTACACGTGGGATGTCCCAAAGCAGTGTCAAGAGGGATGGGAGCAGTATAAATGGAAAACCAAAAACTTCACTCCAAACAAGGCAGAGCTCCTCAACGGAGGAGTTGCAACATCAAACAGCGGCCTGCAACACCTTGCGGCCGAAGGAAGCATCCGAATATGCAGCCACATCAACCTTATAAAACTTAGAAAAGGTATGAACAGACGACCAGGTCACCGCCTTGCACACTTGTGCAACCGACGCTTGATGTCGGAAAGCCCAGGAAGCACCAATTGCCCTGGTGGAATGTGCCGTAACCGGAAAGGGAGGCGCCCGCCCCTTGAGAGCATAAGCTTGAATGACGGTTTGTCTGATCCACCTAGAAATGGTGGCAGACGAAACCGCTTGGCCCTGTTTTGGACCAGAGACAGCCACAGTGAGTCAGACTTCCGAATAGAAGCAGTAGCAGACAGGTACACCCGCAAGGCTCGTACCACATCCAAAGTGTGAAGCGCAAACTCTCTGAGATGCGATGGGTGAGGACACAAGGACGGGAGGACAATGTCCTCATTTAAGTGGAAGGCCGCGACCACCTTTGGCAGAAAAGAAGGTCGCGGACGTAACACCGCCTTATCCTTATGGATGACCAAAAAGGGTGACTTGCAGGACAAGGCCGCCAACTCAGACACTCGTCTAACGGAAGTAATGGCCACCAAGAAGGCCACCTTCTGAGACAAAGTCAAGAGGGGAATATCTCTAATATTCTCAAAGGGAGGTTCCTGGAGAACCGAGAGCACCAAATTCAGATCCCACAGGGGGAGAGGAGGCTTGACAGGGGGGAGCACATGGCGAACCCCCTGCACAAAGGTGCTAACCAAGGGATGATCCGCCAGCGGTCGCTGAAAGAAGATGGCCAAGGCCGAAATCTGACCCTTAATGGTACTCAAAGCGAGCTTTTGGGTCACGCCACGCTGCAGAAAATGCAGGATTCTGGGAACGGAATACGTTCGTGGGCGCCAGTCCAGCTCTTCGCACATGGCGATGTAAGCTCTCCAAGTACGGTGATAGATCTTTCTGGAGGAAGACTTCCGTGCCCTTAACATGGTCGAAATGACCGAATCCGAGAGACCTCGGTCTCTCAGCACCTGGCTTTCAATAACCATGCCGTTAAAGCCAGAGACTGTAAAGCAGGATGAAATATAGGACCTTGAGACAGAAGGTCCCCCCGTATTGGTAACCGCCAGGGAATGTCTGCGACGAGACGTACCAGATCAGCGTACCAGTGACGCCGAGGCCAATCCGGAGCAACGAGGATCACCGGAATTCCCTCGGTCGCTACCCTGCGGAGCAGGTGAGGGAGCAACTGCAGCGGAGGATAAACGTATATCAGGTGATACTGACCCCATGGGGCCACCAACGCATCCGCCCAGGGAACCCTGGATCTGGACACAAACCTCGACACCTTGCGATTGAGTCGAGAGGCCATCAGGTCCACATCCGGCGTGCCCCACCGTCTGCAAAGGAGTTGAAAGACCTCCGGGTGCAAGGACCACTCTCCCTGGTCCAGCGTCTGGCGACTTAGATAGTCCGCCTGCCAATTGTCTATGCCCGGAATGTAGACGGCCGACAGAGCCGGCACGCTTCTTTCGGCCCACCTCAGGATGCGGGCGACCTCGGAAGCCGCAGCTGAGCTCCGAGTCCCCCCTTGATGGTTGACATACGCCACTGCTGTGGCGTTGTCCGATTGGATCCTGATGGAGTGACCCTGTAGTTTCTCCGACCATGAGGAGAGGCACAGTCTGATTGCCCGTATCTCCAGCACATTGATCGGTAAGAGGGCTTCGTCCGGAGTCCAAAGCCCTTGGGCCGACAGGACTCCCCAGACTCCCCCCCCAGCCCGTCAGGCTGGCGTCCGTCGTGATCACCGTCCATTGGATGGGGAGGAACGACTTCCCGGACCGAAGAGCCGGAGACCTCAACCACCACGTCAGGGACGCCCTGACCAGGTGACTCACCTGGATCTGAAGATCCAAGGACAACGGGGATTTGTCCCAAGTGGACAAGATCTTTCTGTAAAGCCCTGGTGTGCGCTTGGGCATAAGGAAGGGCCTCGAAGGAGGCCACCATGAGTCCCAGGACTCTCATGCAAAAGCGGATTGACGACCATTTTCGGGACGTCAGCACCCGTACTGCAGACTGAAGTGTCAGTAGTTTGTCTGGAGGTAGGAAGACTCTTGCCTCCAAGGAGTCCAGAATTAGACCTAGATACTCCAGACGCTGAGTCGGGACTAGAACCGACTTCTGAACGTTCAGGAGCCACCCGAACTCCCTGAAGGTCTGACTGACGATAGTCACACTTTCTTCCAATTCTGAGCCACTGTCTGCTCTTAGAAGAAAATCGTCCAGATAGCCTACGACAGCAATGCCTCGCTGTCTCAGCAAAGCTAGGACCGGAGCAAGCACCTTGGTGAACACCCTCGGTGCCGAGGCTAGGCCGAAGGGAAGAGCCACAAATTGCAAAGCGCAGAAACTTCTGGTGGCTTGCGCAGATCGGAACATGCAAGAAGGCGTCCTTGATGTCCAAGGATGCCAGAAAATCCCCTTGATGGAGTGTAGCGATCACCGTGCGAATGGATTCCATGCAGAATTTTTGCACCTTCACAAAGGCATTCAGGGCCTTGAGGTCCAGGATTGGCCGAACCCCGTCCTTTTTTGGAACAAACAAACAGATTCGAGTAGAACCCCTGAAACCTCTCCTGGGACGGAACCGGCACAATTACTCCGGACCCGATCAAATCCTGTACAGCCCCCAGAGGGCTGCCCGACGGGCAGGAAGGAGAGGGAGATTTGAGGGAAAGAATCTGTCTGGGGCCAGGAGCGGAACTCTATTCTGTATCCTGAGGTGACCACCTCGCACACCCACCGGTCGGAGATTCGGGAGGTCCACCGATCCGTGAACCTGCGAAGTCGTCCCCCCACCCCAGAGACGGGCGGGGGCAAGACTTCACGCGGAGGCGGGCTTGGGAGCCGGCTTGTTCGGCTTACGCACCCAGGGGCGCTTGTGCCCGCCAGCCGCACTGTTGTCAGTCTGGGATGGCTTACCCGTGGACTCTGAAGGACGAAAAAAAAACCTTTTTTGCTGGAAAGGAAGGACCCGGTTTACGTCGGGCCTCCTTACCCTTGATAGTTTGAGGAAGGAGAGTGCTTTTACCTCCCGTGACATCCTTGATCATGTCATCAAGAGCAGCACCAAAAAGTCTACCACCCTTAAAAGGTAGATCCGTCAGGAGCTTCTTAGAGGCTAGGTCAGCAGACCAGCATTTCAACCAGATGAGACGACGCAATACCACCGCCGAGACAGAGGCCCTGGATATTAAAGGGGCCGCGTCCAACGTGGCGTCGCACACATATATCAGACCCTGCACCATCTGGTGGGCCAGAGTAATAGTGTCTGGAGGAAGGTTATACTCCTGCACAGTTTGGTGCAAAATTTTTGCCCATTCTGTGAGTGTCGGAGACACAAGGGTCGCCGCTACTACTGGCCGTAGGGCGGATCCCAACAAGGCGAACATGGCTCTACTCACCACTTCTGACCTCCTGTCAGTGGGGTCCTTAAACGCAGGAGTCCCCTCCATCGGGAGAGTGGTGGCCTTGTTTAAACGGGCGACTGAAGGGTCGACCACCGGGGGAGAAGCCCACTTTTTAAGCAGGGCGTCTTCAAAGGGGTATCTAATAGACAAACGCCGCGGGACCATGAAAGTCTTCTGCGGCTTTTCCCAGACCTGGTCAATGAGCTGGTCAAAGAAAGGTACATATGGAAAAACCTTTTTAGAAGGCTTGGTCTTAAAAGAACAAAGGAGACTGTATACGCCTGAGGTTCTGCAGTCGCAGCATTTAGCTTGAGAGTGTCCCTCACAGCATCAATGAGTTCACTAACAAGCGCCCTGTCATTTACTGACTCAGAACTGGAGTCTTCCTCACAAGGAACGTCCTGTTCAAAACCATCCAAATATTCAGAGCTAGGGTCCTGAGCAGCAATAGCTAGGCCCATATCTGAATCAGAGCACTCCCCTTGCGGAGATAAAGTGGGGAGAGGGCGCTTTTTTTCTCCCTTGTGCTCACACACAGCTTCCATCCTGGTCAGAAATGATTCCAGGACTGCCGACAACTGGTCCATAGGGACCGCAGGTGCTGGAGCACTGGCTGCTGCCTCTGGCATGTTAGGGGAAGCTGGTGACTCTGACTCCATAATGTCCCCCTCTGAGACCACCCACAGGCTGTGCTGACTGAAGTAGGGGAATGCCCAGGGGACCCACCAACCTGACCAGGACCGCTCGGTTCCGCTGCCCTGTCTCTCCGCGCCGCTCAGCGTGAGTGAGCTGAGAGGAGAGAGACTGTGAGGAGATTCGCGCCGTTCCTGAGCGGCGCTAGAGGCCAAACTAGAGCTAGAAGAAGGTGTGGCTACAAGAAAATGGCCGCCGCAATGTGCTCTGGCGGACCACGGCAAGATGGCCGCCAATGTAAAAAACAGCACAGTCACCAAACATGGCGCCGAACGGCGCCCAGGCCCCTCACTCTCAAATAAACAGCCCCAGCGAAATGCAGAGCAGCATGAGGCCCCCCCCCAGGACAGTATGGCCCCCAGGCACCCCACACAGTACAGCACCAGCGAAGTGCACAGAGAGTGACATTAAAAAACACAGGGGGAGACAGGGAAATCCCCCACACAAGAAACACACAGCATGTACTCACCTGCAGCCAGGAGAGACTACTTACCCGTCCCCTGAGGGACCCACTGGTGTGTTTCTGACAGAACTATCACAGTGCGGTACTGAGTAGCTGTCGGCCCGGTCCACCGCGAAAGATACAGCCGGACTGTTCCATCTTGAGAGGACCGCGGAGCTGGAAGCCCACCGGCCACCCCTGGAGTCGTGGGGCATGTCGTGAACTGAGTCTCACGCACACAAGGCGAGGATCAGCACGCTCGATGGTCGGACAGGGAAGACTACGAGGATATCTTGTACCCAACCTGTTGCCCAGCCGACAGTTGATAGATCTCAAAAGAAAAAAATAGGAAAAAATTCCAAAGGGAATAAAAAATAGGTCAGGAGACTGGCTCCTGAGAGAGCCACGTCTTCTCCTTCTGCTAGGCAGAAAAAAACTGAGGTCTGCTGACTGCAGTGGGAGGGTTATGCCGGAGGGACCGCCCCCCTGGGCGGGGCTGTTCAGCTCTGGCTGTTTAGAATGTATGTATAACATCTCACATTCTGCCTAGGTCTTCTCCTGCAAGCAGGGACATAACCCACGTGTAAAGGTGTATAAGACACGCTGTGTCAGTCCATGGATGACAAGAGAAAAAGAAAATTCTCGGAGAGAAAAGAATATTCCCGGTCCGAATTTCGAAAATCAATGGTGGCATCATTGGATTACAAAAAAAAATGAACTTTCTGATTTTGAAAATAAAATTTGTTCGAAATTCGACCGTGTATGGCCTGCTTAATAGCGATCATTCCCTCTTCACATTTACTAACCCCCTGGATTAGAATCCGGACAAGCCTGCACCTCATGCTCCGCGACAGCGGGATATCCTTTCACCTCTACTTTGAGTAGGGCCAAAAGCAATATACCAGGATGTGTAATGTTTATTTTTTGTGTTTTCCTCGTCTTATTTTGTTCATTACTAAAATAACATTTACAATATTTTTCTTCTTTTCTGTGCATCAATAGATCAGATTTACCTCTTGTTGGCAGCATGGGATAAGCTTCAAGCAAGTTCAACAGGTTTTGCCAAGCTACTTAATTTTTTTTAAAGTGATATTAAAGTCTTGGTTTTTCTTGTTCTTTAAAAATAACAAACATGTTATACTTACCTGCTCTGTTGCAGTGGTTTTGCACAGAGCAGCCCAGATCCTCCTCTTCTCGGGTGCTTCTTTGGTGCTCTTGGCCCCTCCCACCTGTTGAGTGCCCCCACGGCAAGCAGCTTGCTATGGGCGCACCCGAGACAAGCCACAGCTCCATGTGTCCATTCAGACATGGAGCCACAGCCTGACACCGCCCCTTTCTCTCCTCATTGGCTCGCTGACTGATTGACAGCAGCGGGAGCCAATGGAGCCACGCTTCTGTCTCAGCCAATGAGGAGGGTGTCCCAGACAGTCAAGTCTCTTGTGCAACATAACTGGATCTAGATGGAGCTCAGGTAAGTATTAGGGGGGCTGCTGCACATAGAAGGCATTTTAAATGTAATGCACAGAATAGGGTAAGATAAAAAACCTTCTGCCTTTACAACCACTTTTAAGGATACAATGTGAAACATACGTATAGCTGTAAGCCTGACTGGTTGAATATTCACCAGTGGTCCCTGGGTATATTGTGCTCCTATTAACCTCCCCCATCAAGCCTGTTTAGCCTTCCACTACTCTCTTAGGCCTTGTATACGCAATGAGAATATTACGTGACTAATCGTTCGTTTTTTGGTTTTTTTTGCATGCTAGTTTCATATCGAACGTTACTAAACGTCCAAAAATTCTTGTACATCAGAATACAACTTTGGAAGTGATGTATTGTGTTGTATTGTGTTGTATTGTATTCCTGCATTTCCGAGAATGTGTAGTCTTGCTCTTCTGATTTTTTTCGGACGAATACTGTACAGAATAAATGAAAATTGTACGATCTGAGCCATGTGGGGTTTGGATTTCTGGCTATGGATTTTCCAGAGATAAACAGGGCAGGCATACCAATCCACTCTCCCCTATTCTCTCCAACATGTAGTCAGAAAGTTTTTGGTTATAAATATGAAGACAGAGAAATGGATGTGGGATCATCAAATGATACTTTAGTCCAGGCCCGCCTGTCAAAAAACATTCAGGACAGCATGCACATCCTACTACTACCATAGGTCAACTTATGTAATCAGGAACCCCTAAAAACTCTTAAAACTATTTTTTTCCTGCTTAAAAGCTCAGAAAGCAATTTAAGAAAAACTCCTTTGTTTACACCTAAAAAAGGTAAAGCCACCTTGGCCTCCTAGACATGCTCAGTGCGATTCCAGAAGCCAAATTCATTTACTCTTTAGTGAAGATAAACGGCTCTGCTGCATGGCGCTAGCTCAGAAAGAAATACTAGTGCAGAAACTCCCAAGCCTTTACTCTTGACTAAAAATGAAACATATCACTCATTTGATTTCTCTCACTTCATCTTGATAGATGGAAGTTTATTCCAAAGTAGAACTCGCAGTAATTCCTTCTGCGCACTGAAGAGAGATCCAATCACCAAAACAGTAAAATATGAAACTTATAGGAGGTTGCCAAGACTTTCCGAAGAGATTTAGCCTTATTTAAATGCATCTAGAGCTGTAACTCAGCATCCAATCAGCAAACACCCCACTTCTGACTGCTGTAAACGGATAAAAGAAATCTAATTGCTGGTTTTTGATGGCTGCACACAACTGACTTTGCCACCATTATTTTACTTATAACCCCCGTTAGCGGCCGAAGAAGGGGTTAAAAGCCTCCGTGTTGAGACGCTTCCGAATCGCTTCAAAAGCACTGCCCATTCATTTCAATGGGCAGGGTGTTTTCAGAGCGCTGTATACAGCGCTCCCAAACCACCCCCAAGATACTGCTAGCAGGACTTTTTCGAACGTCCCGCAAGCGCACCACCCCAGTGTGAAAGAACTCAGGCTTTCACATTCGGGCAGTATGGGAGGCAGTTTTCAGGTGCTTTACGGGCGCTATTTCGAACGCAAAAAACGCCTGAAAACTGCCTCAGTGTGAATTAAGCCCCCTGTTACTTTTGGTGCATGCTGCCTACTGTCAATCATGACCCATTCAAATAAATAGGGCCACTCCGCATTGGACAGGTGCCAGCATCACAGAGGAGGCATCGGCTTATGTGGCTCTTGCTCCCTACTACAGCTCCAACTTTACAAGTAGTCCCTCTGCTTTACACTCTGTCTGATGCTCTGGGATGGCGGGTCAGCAGGGCCAGACCGCAAACTACTGATAGATCACGATCTTCAGGTTACTGATGCCCGCTCTATAAGGTGGTACATCAAAATTACATTTAGGTAAAGATTACATTGATAGCAAGTGTTCTTGCTGAAAATGTTTCCCACTATGTTAAAAATAACAGATAAGAGCCAGCATAAACAATACCTATGAAATATAACAAAGTCCATATTTAGAACAATAGCACACTACCGCTAGCCCTGCTAGTGCCGAACTTTGCATGGCTGTTTAATATGCCAATTACTATGCTCCCGTTTGAAGGGTTCCTGTCTGACAGATTTCTGCAGCTACAAGTGGAAGTCGGGTTTATTACAGAAAGGTGGCAGATCATTTTAAAATTCATCTGGCTGGCTCAAAGGGGCTTACTCGCTTCCACTGACACTTTTGGGATAGGATTTTGAAAGGCTGGCTTCAATTAAGGCCTCGATGCCCAAGGCAGAGAAATAGTGAGAGCTCGGTAAGAACTTGTCAACAGCCTGTTTGTCCTTTAATCTGTGCAGCTGGGAAATTCGGAGAAAGAGGAAAAAATGATGAGAAGAAACTAGTAAAATGTTTTACTGAATTTCATAACAAAACACTTTTTTTTTTTTTAACAGACTGTAAAACAGACATTTCTGCACATTTATATATCATAGTGAATGTGCATAAACAAATGCTAAATATGTCTGTTAAATAAAAAAATTCTTCCTCTGATAATGGAACTCAATTCAACCTCTCTGATGTTTCCTACTGCTATGGTAAACAAAGTCTTAAAGAGGAACTGCAGTCTGCTCACACAATCTGTAAAAAAAACATCTTTGCCATTCTGAAGCTTCCCTTCAACCACTTTGCATATTTTATATATAGTGGAACCTCGGATTGCAAGTAACGCTGTTAACGAGCGTTTTGCAATACAAGCACTGTATTTTTAAAAATCGTAACTCGGTTTGCGAGTGTTGTCTCGCAAACCGGGCACGATTCAGGCCAAATTGGTGTGCAGTACCGCGTTTGGCCTGAGGTGAGGGGCGCCGGAGCCGAGCACAGCCGAACGTCGCAAATCTGCGCCGTTCGGAAATGCACGGAAAGGCCAGAGGACAGCTCAGCCGACCTCTGCAAATCTCGGGAACAAAGTCTTTCCGAGGTCAGTCGAGGTGTCCTCGGGCCTTTTTGTCAGTTTCCGAGGCTCTCCGGTGCCCCCCGCCTCTGGCCGCATTCGGTATTGCATGCCATTGAAGTCAATGCGGAACTAATTATTTTCGTTTCCATTGACTTCAATGGGGAAACTCGCTTTGATATGCGAGTACTTTGGATTACGAGCATTCTCCTGGAACGGATTATGCTCGTAATCAGAGGTTCCACTGTACTGTGATTCTGTACTTGCCAAATATACTGCAGAAATCTACCTTCACTATGTCTGGCTGCATTCATTTTAACTGTGGCCAGCTGAAGCTGCTGCCCGTTCACTTCCTGGATTCACACAGACATACAGATCCAGCTCTGCAGCTCTCATTTGCCCTCTTATGACTCATCCCCCCCTCCCTCCCTGGCAAACTCTCTTGAGTGAGCTGTGCATGTCATAAGCCTAGGCCTTTTTACCAGACAAAAAACAGCAAGTGGACTGTATAAAGGTATTTACTGGCAGAAAAAAAATGTTTTACTATCCAAAGTTAAAACAAGGGCAGAAGATTTAAATACATGGAAAGATTAAAAAAAATGACTGAAGTTCCGCTTTAAAGGAGTAAAATAGATGCACGCTCCTTCGGGAGCAAAGATGCCAACATCTTAACCTGGGCTACACGCCCAGTGTGCACAGGGAGAAAAACCAACTTACTTTAATTATCCTGATGGAAATTTTTGCACCTGCTTGTCATGCTACTAGCCACATCCACACAGTTTCTGGTTTTCTCTTGAACCTGTGAAAATGCAGGACAGTATCTTCCCTGGTTTCGATGCCGCTGAGACAATTTTATCTTATCACACTTAGATTTCCCATATAGAACTATAAACCTGTATACTGAAATCTGATTCTTAACCAGAGATGCACCTTAAAGTTCAAATTAGAACTATGGTCTCCCACTAAAAATTTAAAAAAAATATGCTGTGGCAAATTGTATACAGTGGTGGCCAAAAGTTTTGAGAATTACACAAATATGCATTTTCACAAAGTCTGCTGCCCAGGTTTTTATGATGGCAATTTGCATATACTCCAGAATGTTATGAAGAGTGTTCAGACTAATTGAAATTAATTGCAAAGTCCCTCTTTGCCATGAAAATTAACTTAATTCCATAAAAAACATTTCCACTGCATTTGTGAAGAAGGCTTCAGGGCACCCAAGAAAAGTGCAGCAAGCAACAGGCCCGTGTCCCATAGTTGATTCAGCTGCGGGATTGGGACACCACCAGTGCAGAGCTTGCTCGGGAATGGCAGCAGGCAGGTGTGAGTGCATCTGTATGCACAATGAGTCCAAGACTTTTGGAGGATGGCCGGGTGTCAAGAAGGGCAGCAAAGAAGCCACTTCTCTCCAGGAAAAACATCAGGGACAGACTGATATTCTACAAAAGGTACAGGGATTGAACTGCTGAGGACTGGGGAAAAGTAATTTTCTCTGATGAATCTCCTTTCCGAATGTTTGGGGCATCGAAAAAGGTGAGCACTACCATCAGTCCTGTGTCATGCCAACTGTAAAATCCTGAGACCATTCATGTGTGGGGTGGCTTCACAGCCAAGGGAGTGGGTTCACAATTTTGCCTAAGAAAACAGCCATGAATAAAGAATGGTACAAAAACATCGTCCGAATGCAACTTCTCCCAACCATCCAAGAACATTAGGCAAAAGCGATAACCAAGTGGCTTGAGGAACACAATATCAAAATTTTAGGCCCATGGCTAGGAAACTCCCCAGACCTTCATCCCATTGAGAACTTGTGGTCAATCCTCAGGAAGAGAGTGAACAAAAAAATCCCCCACAAACTCCAAGCATTGATTATGTAATAATGGGCTTCCATCAGTCAGGATGAGGCCCAAATGTTGATTGACAGCATGCCAGGGTGAATTGCAGAGGTCTTGAAAAAGAAGGGATGGCACTGCAAATATTGACTCTTTGCATAAACTTAATGTAATGGTCAATAAAAGCCTTTGACACTTATGAAATGCTTGTAATTATACTTCACTATACTATAGTAACATCTGACAATAAGATCTAAAAACACTGAAAAAGCAGACTTTGTGAAAATTAATATTTGTGTCATTCTCAAAAAAGGTCCACCTAATGCAGTTTCCAGTGACGATGTGGCATCACAGGAAAAATGACCCTGTCTCAAAATTTTTGAGACCTGTTGCTGCCATCAATATGAAAACTATCTTTTTTTAAATTGTTCCTTTTCACAGTTTAACCACTTGAAAACCAGGCCTTTCCATACACTTTTTGTTTACAAGTTAGAATCAGTAATTTTTGCTTGAAAAACTCAGCTAAAAGATGTGGTTTCAATGAGAGAGAGACGCATTCTAAATGCAAACAACTTCTTTAGAACTCTTAAAGGAGTTGTAAAGGTTTGTTTTTTATTTTCTAAATAGGTTCCTTTAAACTAGTGCATTGTTGGTTCACTTACCTTTTCCTTAGATTTCCCTTCTAAATTTATTTTTTCTTTGTTTTCTTTGTCTGAATTTCTCACTTCCTGTTCCTCCTCAGTAAGCTGTTCAGTAAGCTGTTCTGGGTGACTCCACACCACTCGGATGATGGTGTGAAGTTTAGTGAGGAGAAACAGGAAGTGAGAAATTCAGACAAAGAAAAAAAATATTTAGAAGGTAAATCAAAGGAAAAGGTAAGTGAACCAACAATGCACTAGCTTAAAGGAACCTATTTAGAAAATAAAAAACAAACCTTTACAACTCCTTTAATGAATTCTATACATTGAAGTGGTTGTTAACCCTTACAACACACTTTATGCTACAGGTAAGCCTATAATAAGGCTTACCTGTAGTTACCCTGGATATCTCCTAAACCTGAATGGTTTAGGAGATATCCCCTGTAGTTGCATGTGCCAATTTAATCGGCACATGCGTACTGAACTGCAGCAAGGGCACGTACGTGCCGTTGCTTTCAGTGACTGTGTCGTTACCGGCGGCTCCCGCGGGCATGCGCGGGAGAGACGTCATCGGGGCTCCGGCCAATCACAGCGCAGGAGCCGCGATACCCGGAAGTAACTCCGGGACGACATGTCGCCGGCCAGTGCTGTGTCGGGCACCGCAGTGGGGGCTTCAATCCCGGGTGAGTATTACATAATGAGCTAGTATGCTATGCATACAAGCTCATTATGCCTTTGTCTTGCAGGTGTTAGATTTTTTTTTTTTGCAGTGGGTTTACAACCACTTTAAGATAAAAAATAAATAAAAATTTGTGTGTAGCAGCCTCCCAATACTTACATGAGCCCCATCTCTATCCAGAGATATGCACGAATCCCTCGGCCATCCGGGACGCTCCCTCCTGATTGACAGACACAGCAGCAGCACCATTGGCTCCCGCTGCTGCCAAACTCAGCTAGCCAATCAAGAGAGACAGAGGGCGGGGCCTGGCTGCTACTCTGTCTCTTGTCACAGCTCGGGTGCCCCCATAACAGGCTGACTGCTTTGGGGGCACTAGAAGGGAGGGAGGGGCCAGGAGCACAGAAGAGGGACCCAAGCAGAGGAGGATCTGGGCTGCTTTGTGCAAAACCATTTCACAGGGCAGGTAAATAGAAAAAAAAAAAAATCTTTTTTAAAAACAAATAAGACTTTAGTATCACTTTAATAAGAGGAAAGAATGAAGAGAAAAAAGCCCAACACATAATATCACACCGTTAAAAACCCCTTCCAGAATATCCCACCACAAGGCCTGCAATTACCGGAAATAATGTTTGAGGTGCCATGGGTCTGCAAAGACAACTCGCAATCAATTAAAGTTGTCAGCAGTGAAACTCAATTTTCTCCGCTCCATGTGGAGGTGAATATACAGAACAGATTGATAATTCCTGTCGCGAATGTGCCCGAGTGTTTCTAGGCAACATCCCTTCATCATCTTCTGTGACAAATACAAGTAGAAGAGTTTAAACTGCAGACTGATGGAGTTGTGAATACTAATGACTACCCAAAGAAGGGCATTATAGTGCTCACTTCCAAAGTGTTTGTGACAGACGCTCAGAAAGTTGCATCCATTTATTCAATATGAAACAATCTGAGAGAAAGCACTGCATAATTAGCAATGGATCATAAACTGAACTCTCCTGTACTTTTTTTATCATCAAGGACAAATCGAAAAGTTCCAGGAATGAAGGACAATGGAAAAGTCAACTAAATGTGAAAAATCAATCCTGCAGCAACAAACAAACACAATTCACCAAGAAGAAAACCATAAAATGTCAATTTCCCTAGGAAAGGTACGATTCCACGTCACATTGCAACCTACAGTATGCCCTAAAGCTTGTCTGCTATAATACCAGATCTAGCATTATCACCTGTATAATGAAATCATAAAAAAAAAAAGCCATATTCTGCTTTCATCTATCATCTAAGTTGTGGAGTACAAAAAAAAGTCCTAGCTTGCACCAGCTTTCTTGCACTCCATGTTGCTTCTGGGTATGGGGAAGAATGTGGCCTTCTCCCCCGTGACAGTACTCTGGTCTACAAGCCAATGGCTGGACTCCAGCACGACCACATGGCCAAGGGAGGGACATCACTGCTCCCCTTTGCTTCCAACACTGCCATGGGCCTTTTAGTGTGGGCTTCAGAAAATACAGGAGTAGTGGAGGGCACACTTAAATGGCGAGTATGGGGTTTGGGGGGGACCTTTACAAAGGAACTGTCACCCTACCCTGAATGGGCAAGGTGACTTTTTTTTTATTTCTCAAAGTATCATAATAACCCAACACATGCCAAATGATGAGCCTTTAGGCCTCGTTCACACTTGAGCGTCGTGTAGCTTGTAGCCCAAAGTTCAAAAACGCTCAAGCAAAAACCTATTTTCAATAGCCCTTGTTCCCATTTGAGGGTCCTGTCGCTTGCAGCAAAACGTCTGTCGCTCAGAAAAGAAGAACATGAGCTACTTTTCTGGCAGAATTGAGCAGCTTTGTCCCCATAGAATTCAACAGAAACGCCTGAAAAAAGCAACATGCGCTTTTTTCAAGCATTTTGACACACATTTTAGTTGAAAACGACCATCAAAAAGCTGCAAAAACGTGCAATTCTGCTCCAAAACAAAAAAGGTCAAAAACACTTGAAGACGTGACACTTGGATGTGAATGTAGCCTTAGAGGCCATCACCAATATTGACATTTCAGCAGCTGCTTGCTTAATTATGGCCAGATTTCCCTGCAGTGGTTTTGTCTCTCCATCCAACAAAGACATAGTAAAGGTGTCACTCTCACAACTGAACTAACCAATAGTAGTGATTCTAGCACTATTCATAGCAGGGTGAATTTGATTTAAATCAAGTCGATTTAAATCACGATTTAAAGGCTTGATTTAAATTAGGGCTGCAACCAACGATTATTTTCATAATCGATTAGTTGGCCGATTATTGTTTCGATTAATTCGTTAACAACCTTAAAAAAAAAAAAAAAAAAAAAAAAAAAGGTGATTTCGGAGTGATTTGCATTTTTACATTTTTTTTTGGGCCAATTTGTTGGGCAGATTAAAAAACACAAATTGCCACAAAAACACATTACATGCTTTTCTTTCTGCAGCTTCTCTATTGAAGTATATTGAACCAAAAAAAACAAAATAGCACCGTTTTGCATAAAAAAAAGTCCTTGCCCTTTCCAGATACGCAGCAGCTGAAAAAAGCTTAGATGTGAACGTGTCCCATAGGAAACCATGTAAATGACCTGTAATGTGTTTCTGCAAAAAGCACCAAAAAACACAGAGGTGTGACCCAGGCCTGAGATGTTGAGTAACATAATGGGTTTAAAAAAACTAAAATTAGTACAAAAAGAGCAAATAATCGCTACTGTAAGTGGTTAATTTTTTACTGTGGGACAGTGAAAGTAATATTTACAGTAGCGATTTGCTCTTTTTGTACTATAAAGGGCTAATTTTAGTTTTTTTTTAACCCCATCATGTTACTGGCCGATTAATCGATTATGAAAATAGTAATCAATTAATGTCATAATCGATTAGTTGTCGATTAATCGATTAGTTGTCGATTAATCGATTAGTTGTCGATTAATCGATTAGTTGTTTCGGCCCTAATTTAAATCATAATTTTTAAAGTGCAACTGTCCTCTCTGTCCCGCAGCGGCTCCTCCCCTGGCCCGCTGTTGACTCACCAACAGTCCCATTCACTTTAATGGGATGGCTGGTGATGTGGCAGTGACACAACAAGGTGAGGGACATGGCGGCAGCAGGTGTTTGGAGGCCCGCTAACAGGCGCTGCCATGATGGATCCGAAATGACAGGTGCTCTTTAGGCCTCATGCCCATGGCCGTTTTTTCAGGCGCGTTTTTGAGCGGTTTTTACAGCTTAAAAACGCCTGTCCATGTTATTGTATACATTTTTTGACCATATTTTTTCGGAAAAAAAAAAAACCGTCGGAGCTCAAAAGAGGCAATCGCGGCGTTTTTGACCGTTTGACGCTTCGCGTTTTTTTATGCCTAACGCCGACGCCGAGGAACGCACTGGTCCTGTTTTTTTTTTTTACAGCTATGCTATTTGCAGCTCAAAAACGCCTAGGTGGGCATGAAGCTATAGACCAGGGATATGCAATTAGCGGACCTCCAGCTGTTGCAAAACTACAAGTCCCATCATGCCTCTGACTCTGGGTGTCATGCTTGTGGCTGTCAGAGTCTTGCTATGCCTCATGGGAATCGTAGTTCTGCAACAGCTGGAGGTCCACCAATTGCATATCCCCGCTATAGACTAACATGGACAGGCGTTTTTAAGCTGTAAAAAACGCTCAAAAACGCGGCTGTAAAAATGTCCGTGGGCATGAGGCCTTAAATGTAAGTACTTGTTCTTGCTGGTAGTTAAAACATTTAATATTTGCAAACAAAAATTAGGGTTTCCTATTTAGAATAATAAGCTGTCAGGTTAGAAACCGCGATATCAGAAACAAATCAATCATACAGTTTGTAGTGTACATAGATTTGCAAAACAATGGGATAAAGGAATATTCCTGATCTTTGTTATATCTCATGGTTACTGTGAAATTGTGTGAATGCATCAATGCAGTGCATGTTATCTCAGTTTGCAGAGTATTAATTCATTGAATGAGTTTACCAAAAATGTAAATATTGCTGAATATACAGCCTCATGTTCTACAAATATTTAAGCTCTATTTCATGCTAAATAAACTAAATTATTCATGCATCTTAAATATAAAACCATTTTTTTTTTTTTATCAACAAAGAAAACTATCTTTAGATAGATTATTACTCCAAAAGCATTTTATTAAATTAAAATTTGATAAAAATAAAAAATCATTGATTTTTATCCACCCCGATTCTTAGTAGTGGCCACAGTTCTCAGAGAGACCTGAAAATTCTGATGGGGTATTTTACAGGCTGGAGAGGCCATTAACCAAACTACAACAAGAATCTGGATGGGGTTGGTTTTTAACATACTTCAGAAATATATGTTGTACACGTTTATCTTAGCAAATAAGTTGTATAAAACTAGCAAAGAAACCAACGAAATACATATTAGAATAAAAAAAAAAAAAAAAAAAAAAAAAGACTGTAATGTTGTGTTTGGAGATTACAGATAATCTTTGCTCTTAGTCGTATAAAACATGTTTCCCTATAATTATAACTGCTCAGCCTGAGGCTGTGCTAATTGCTTAATGTTAACACTGTAATTATAACAGTGTGTAGTCAACAAATAGGTCATGTGGTCAGAGGAATCCAGACACCTCATCAGACAAAAGCAAAGATAAACAAAAATACATTATTCTAAGAATATCCTTTCTACAAATGCATTAAAAAATATTTATTAAAGTGGTTGTATACCCAAATTTTGTACAAGCACCTACAGGTAAGCCTACATTAAGGCTTACCTGTAGGTGCTTGTAATATCTCCGAGACCTACACAGTCTCGGAGATATTTGAAAAAAAAACTGTTCCGCTATCTACGGCGCATGCGCGCCGTAGATAACGGCGCAGGCGCACTGAGCGCGGCGGCTCTTGAATGGGAGCCTGCCAGACACTGCCGGAAATTCGCGCATGCGCGGGGATCGTGCCATTCCCCGCGCATGTGCGGGAGTGACGTCATCGCCGCTCCGGCCAATCACAGCGCCGGAGCGGCGATACCCGGAAGTCACTCCGGGTATCATGGATTCGACGGAGGACGCGTCCGAGGACTGCTGCGGGGGCTTCGATCTAAGGTAAGTGATTGATAATGAACTAGTATGCTAGTCATACTAGCTCATTATACCTTTGCCTTGCAGGTTGGCCAAAAAAAAAAAAAAAAAAGTTTTGCGGTATACAACCGCTTTAAATGAAAAGATTTTACTGCAATGTGTCGCCAATGAAGCATTAGAGAATAAGACCTCAAAGCGGAGTTCCAACCACATACCGTATTTATCGGCGTATAACACGCACTTTTTTCCCCTTAGAATCAGGGGAAAATCGTGGGTGCGTGTTATACGCCGATACTCACCTATCCCCCGTCGAATCTCCGCTGACTGAGCGGAGCGCAGCGATCGAGTCACATAGTCGAGTGTACTCGGCTTTTCTCGGCTCCGCTCACAGTCACGCCCAGTCCTGACTGAGCGGAGCCGAGAAGAGCCGACTAGAGCCGAGTACACTCGGCTATGTGTATCCCTGCGTTCTCGGCGGCGTCGTCGTCCCGCTCCGCCCAGTCTCTGCGGCGATCTCGGCGGCGCCATTTTTGAAATGCGGGCAAGGCTGCGCTGGGCACTGAGGCAAGGCTGCGCTGGGCACTGAGGCAAGGCTGCGCTGGGCACTGAGGCAAGGCTGCGCTGGGCACTGAGGCAAGGCTGCGCTAGACACTGAGGCAAGGCTGCGCTAGACACTGAGGCAAGGCTGCGCTAGACACTGCTGGCAAGGCTGCACTGGACACTGCTGGCAAGGCTGCACTGGACACTGCTGGCAAGGCTGCACTGGACACTGCTGGCAAGGCTGCACTGGACACTGCTGGCAAGGCTGCACTGGACACTGCTGGCAAGGCTGCACTGGACACTGCTGGCAAGGCTGCACTGGACACTGCTGGCAAGGCTGCACTGGACACTGCTGGCAAGGCTGCACTGGACACTGGGGCAAGGCTGCACTGACAAGGCGGCAATGGACACTGGTAAGGCTGCATTTAAATGTAAGTTTAAATGTATTTTTTTTTTTCCTTAAACTTCCCTCCTAAAAGTTTTTTTCCCTAAAATTCCCTCCTAAACTTGGGGTGCGTGTTATACGCCGATAAATACGGTATATGGTTTTTTTTTTAATCCATCCACTACTATCATATTATGCTAATGTTGCATTAGTTAGGCTGGTAACTAGCGCCGCTTTTGTTCGTATTTTATGAAAAAAAAAAAACGTACCTTATATTCCTCCTGCTCGGGCATTCCCATAAACTTCTGGGTTTACGGTACTGCTGAATAACCAGCACTGACTCCTGGGAAAGAATGACACACATCTCCCAGGAGCCCTAGCGAGCACAGGCGCCAAGGGAAATAATGTAAATCGCTGCGGAGCTGAAGAAGCAGAATACAGGAGTCCCCATAGCAACAGTGATGAAAGGGTGAGTAAAAAATTATTATTTTTTTAAATGTAAAAAATTGTTGTTGCTTTTGGATTATGTTTATTTCTGTTAAGTAAATTTTATCTGGTTCTCCACAATAAAACTGCACACAGTACAGAATAGAATAAATCAGTTTAGGCCCATTCACACCCATGCATGTACAATACCCTCTGGCTGTAATACTACAAACGTTCCTTCAAATATCAATACGAACATTCGCACATAAGTTCTCAGTGCATTTAATTACTTAACAAATGTAATTCAAAAGCACTTCCAAGTTTTTCTTTGCTTTTAACATTAGTTATTGGAAAGAATGTACAATAGGTATAGAAAAGAAAATCCCCCTCCTATAAAATAATCTCATTTTGTTGCTTTGCAGCCTGAAATGAAGACAGACACAGTTTTAGTTTTATCCACATGCATTTACTCAGTACAACTTAGAACAGGGGTGCCCAACCTTTTGAAGGCCGAGGGTCACTGAAGCGACTTAGTGACCAGTTGCGGGCCACAATGAGCGGAGTGGGCAGATGACAGGTCTGTGTCCAGTCTGCATATGCAAAACAGACACAGCCCAATCTACTCTATGGGCCCTCTGATCCAATCAGATGGAAGGGGAGGGATCCACTTATGTTTTTTTTAACAGATCGGATTGGAGGTAGGCGGGTGTAAACGGACAAGTCTGTTAACATCTGCCGCTCCATAGAGGCAAATGGAGGGTCCGATTGGGTTGGACCGATCATGTGAAAGGGGCCTAAGGCTGCTTTTACACTGATGGTCTGTGGTCTTCCCACAATGTGGGTGTTGCACAGTGTACCCGAGGTTTTCCTGGCAGTTAACTGCACTTTGCCATATACGTCTGTTATATGCTGCAGGTGTGGTGTACTTTCTGAAAAGCCGCTTGCTTCCTCTACCACCGGCTTCATTCACAACACTGATTGCTTTGGAATTGCAGGTCGGCAACCTGCAATCTGGGCTTGCCAACCAGCCATCCCAGAGCAGGAGGTCGCGGGCCACTGGTTGGGCACCCCTGACTTAGAACATCCCAAGAAATAAAAAGATAACACCAACAACATGTCAGAAAAAAAAAATCAATCAAAAACAGAAGCACTGGGTTGGAAAAAAGATCATCCCCCTTGTGTCCGTATTTTGTTGAACCACCTTTTGCTATAAATTATTACAGCCTTTAGTCTGTTGGGATATGTGTCTACTAACTGCACATTTAGACTTTGCAATAGTTGCCCACTTTTCTTTGTGGTACTAAACCTAGAACCCTGCATTCACTATATCTGGTCTTCCACAGTACAATAATTTTAGTAAATCTAAACTGCTAAATATCTTTTCTCATCAGCACTATATAGCAGTCTTGTGACTTCTATCAGTGTCTGGTTAAAGCTTGTAGGAGGAGTTTTCCTTCTCCTCTGAGTGTCCTATGACGCTACAGGACCTCTGACCCTCTGTCTGGACAGTGCTGATTGGCCCTGTACTGATCACTTGCACCCTCCCAAGAAAAAACTCTAGCAATACATACCAAAATGAGCATGTGCAGAGTGCCCCAAAGGTCTGTACTGTCAAGAGATGGATTGGGGATTCTGGAAGAAGGGGAGGATCAGAGAAGACAGGATCAGACTGCGTTTTTTACAATACAGAGGATTAACCCCTTAGGTTCCACAGTGAGTATAACAAGCCTGCTTTACTGCATATACAGAATGATTTTATAGTTGTGGGCTTAAGTAGCACTGTAAAATTTGAAAGTGGGGTGTTTTAAAGGGGGTTATACCCACTGAAGTTTGCCAAACAAAAAACACACATTCAATGCTAGAAATTAGTTCATTCCAGAAACCAAATTTCATTATGCTCAAGTTCTCGTCAATGTGATTGAGAACCAAAAACTTATTTGACTCACTAATGATTAGATTGAAAGCATTTCAAACAAAATTCAGCCAATCGGCCAGCTTAACTTGTTAGGGACGAATTCCACCATGAATTGCACAGCAACACGCTTGTGCGTTCCTGCGCGATCTGAATGGGCTGAAATTGCGCCGGACTGCTTGGTGCTGCTTTACTGTGTGATCCAGTGCAGGTGTTCTACCGAGATGTGTCCCCCTGGCGGATAATGCCCGCCATGGACTGCGCAGGTGCAGCGCTCTAGCAAACGGAGCCGCCAAAAATTGACGAACATGAAGAGCTGTGAATCAGCTGTAGACTGTGCCTGCGCAATGAACAGGACATTGTGACAGACGTTGCCGCATGCTCTCGATGCTCGCTCCACTCTGCAAGGGGCGGGTGTATTACTATTATATTGTGTAAGGGGCGGATGGCTACAGCAAGGGGCGGGTGTACTAGGGTGGTTTTATCAAGAAACTACATGTCTAGGCGGGGCATGTTTAAACAAATGAAGGGCGAAGAGGCCGTATTTTAAATTGATGGGCAGAGATAAGGGCAGGTAGTTCAATGTGGATGGGCGATTTCAATACTTGTCAGTAGTTTCTTGATAAAACCACCCTAATAATACACCCGGCCCTTGCTGTAGCCATCCGCCCCTTACACAATATAATAGTAATACACCCGCCCCTTGCAGAGTGGAGCGAGCATCGGGAGCGTGCGTCAGCGTGTGGCACAATATCATGCTCATTGCGCATGCGCCACGTACAGGTGATTCACAGCTGTGTTCATCTTCGGTGATTTTCAGAGGTCCGTCGTGCTCTGTACTGCACAAGTGCTGTGCCTGCGCAGTACAGAGCAGGCATTATCCGCCGGGGGACCATTCTTGGCAGGACACAGGCAAATGCACTGTGTTTGTAACCTGCATTTCGGGTGTCATTGCTGCAAATGGCAATTGCAGTGCATTCGGAATGTGGTTTGGTAAAACCTGCACTGAATGTGGGTTACCTGCAATGCGTTCTGGTGTGAACTGGCCCTAGAAGCATAAGATTTAACCCAACACATTGTGTTAACAAGTGGTCTTGAGAAATATGATTTAGGGCAAAGGCAGTTTTAATGATGATATATTAACTGCGCAGACCATGTAAAACTTGGTAAAGTTCCTCTTCAACTGTCAACACCAAAAATACAAAGTCAGAGCCCATTCACACAGGGGCAACACGACTTCCAGCGTGATTTTATGAGGCAACTCAGACAAGACCTGAGAATGAATCACAGCAAGACCTGGAGCTACTTACAAGGCAACTCCAAGTTGCCTGCAGGACAAGAGACATTCCAGTGGCCAATCAAACAAGAATCAGCTCTGTGGGAGGGAGGGGGGAGAGAGAGTTTTGCAGGAGAAATGTATGTTATCTTCCTGGAGAGTCGCTCCTATTAAGACAGGGAGAGGCGACTCCCATTGAAATGAATGGGTACAGGTCGCCTAGGAGTCGGATTGAAGTAGTACAGGGACCTTTTTTGAAGTCGGAGCGACTGCAGTAGTGTGCATAAGGACGGCTCCATTAACTTACATTGATTTCTTCAGCCAGCGCGACCTGAGGCAACTAGGGGCGACCTGGGGCGATTTGGAGTCGGATCCAAAGACGCCCCTGTGTGAATGGGCTCTAAGAGTGAGTGTGTGTATATGTATTACACACATAAAATAAACAAAACAAAACACAAAATAAACAAAACATTTGTCGGTTGTGGAAATTTTATGAAGCTGTATATAATATGTATTGTCATAGTGTCTCCCAGGGTTAGTTCTCCTGCAGCCCGCTCTAAAGAGCTGACTGGGGCAGACTGACACTGGTTGAGTCCTGTCTGGTAGTGGAAAACTTCCTGAAGTTGCAGAGAGGTGTTTGCAGAGTTGGGATAGGTCTGCCAGCGAAGGGCCCGTGTGATGCACAGAACGATCATCTGAGGGGGATGTGTTCACTCTGCAAAGACATTATCGGTTATGAGGGGATGTACGCTCGTTTCACCCCGGTGTGCCTGATCAACACATTTGGGGGGCCGTGGCATGCCCCTGCAGATAATCTCCCATCCACAGGAACGGTAGTATAATCTGGGTATGCGTTGTTCTCTGAACAATGCAGAATAAGGATTCACGCCAACAGTAAAAACGGGAGCCTTTGAATTGTTATGGCCGGGGAGAACGTTCCATGAATCCAAGCCATGCGGCTTCCTTTGTCGAGTTGAAGAGCATGACTTACAGGTACAGGGGGTGGAAAAAAGAAAAGAAAAAAGGAGGGCGCACCAACCTCGTGCATTACCACTTAAAAGTTTTATTAAAATATAAATAAAAAGCAATGGTCCTACTCACAGACGGAGCTTAAGTACAAGCTTATCGGACAATTTAGGCTGGAAATTCTTGGCACCCACCGACCGAACTTGATGACAGAGAGGGTCCGGCAGCACCTCAAACATCTATACAGCTGACGCGTTTCAGGGGCGCACCCCTTTCCTCAGAGGTGGGAAATCATACACACTGTCCCTGCCCAGACACGCCCATAACACTCCCCTAGTCATTGTTCATTGGTTGTTGTATAACCCCTCCTGTTTGAAGGAATGCCTGTGCTTGATTGGTCGATTGTGAAACCATCAGGCTCTATTGTTATATAAATAAAGAGAACTCCGAGGCTCAGGGCGGTTGGTGGAGCGGAGGATGTAAGCACGTAAGCTGTGATCATGTCTGTTTACTTGGAGATATGCGGGAAACAGAGTGATACCAAGATGCATTATACCATTAGCCTAAAAGGGCGCTTAAAGCGCAGGAGATATGGATTACGCATGGTTCCCGCAAAACAATCTGGCAGCACTTGTACAGTTTTAGTGTTCTGTCAGGAGTCAGCCTTTTCACCGAGCAGCATGCTGCCACAACAGAGCCCTGATCATGAGACAGCACGCATATATAAAAGGCCTGTGGGCAGCTGAAGCCAATAGAGAGGTCTGGGTACCAGGTAGGACCTAGGAATGATGAGCTTTATTCCATCCACAGCTTTACAATGCTCCTGGGCCACAGGACTCAATAACCAGTTGGGGACCTTGGGCATGCTACACACACCAGAAAAACAAAAAACACATCATCTGCCCTGAAGGACCATTGGACACAAAGTTTTTAACCACTTCAATACCAGACACTTTCCCCCTTCCTGCCCAAGCCAATCTTCAGCTTTCAGCGCTGCCGCTGTTTAAATTATATTTGCCCGGTCATGCTACACTGTAATCAAACAAAATTTTTATCATTTTGTTCCCACAAATAGAGCTTTCTTTTGGTGGTATGATCACATTTGGGGTTTAAATTTTTTCTTTGTTTCTGTTATAAAATGTTGTAAATAAGTATGTTTTCGCCTTCACTGATGGGTACTGATGAGGTGGCACCAATGATGGGCACTGATAGGCACTCATAGGCGGCACAGATGGGTACTAATGGGCATCACTGCTATGCAGGCACCATATGTGGGCACACATTGGTATCCCTGGTGGTAATCAGTGGTGGCCATCGCTGATAATCATTAGTATACTACTATAAAAAAAAACACACACATAGGAGCGCAAGCGCCTAGTGCATTACTACAGATTAAATGTATAAAAATGTGGGAGATAACAAAATGGGAACTCCCAAAGGTGGAAGGTATAAAAGCATTAAAAATTGAGTTATGCAGTTCCTGCACTGCATGTTATCTTATGGTTTTTAATGATTTTGTACCTTCTACCTTAGTGAGTAGTACCAATTTTGTTATCTCCCACGTTTTTGTTACATTAATGCACTAGGCAATTGTACCCTCCTGTGTGTTTTTTTTTACATTTTTATAAGAGGACAATATTGTTAGAATAACAGTGGCTGCACTTTAAATACAATACAAATCTATTGAACTTCCAGTTTAAACCAGCCAATACATTTAGAGTGCATCAAAATATAAGGAGGGGGTTGTGTAAAAAAGCAGTAAACACTATAGAATTCCCCCACACCTCCACACCAAAATTATCAGTGTCTGACAGATTCATGTACATAAATCTGTCTTAGGAGGTGGCGGCCCTCAGGGCAGAGTGTCCATAACAGACACTATGTCCTTAGTGCAGCTCAGCATTACTGAGCTCCTTCCCTAGGCCACTCCACCTGACACACAGATACATGCATGGCCAAGGAGTTTAGTAGTGGGCAAAACACGATGGGGTGCCCAGAGAGTAGCTTCCCATCAGGTCTGCTTTGCCTGTGATTGACAGCGCATGGCAGTGGATGGGCATGAAGCTTGGCAAGTAGAGCCTGATGGAAAACTCTAAAACAAGTTGCCCATCAGGTTGACCTCCCATGAGACTGGTCATTGCCTAAATATGGGCATTGACATATTTGGTGATATTAACCAGTATACCCAGCCCCTTTGCTTACATTCAGGTTTTGGTGGGAAATCTCCCGGGCAGCAAATATATGGGGCTCGGGAGGCTTCTGCTGCTAGGATGCCGAAGGTTGCTGGTGTCCTATCATCCATAAAACTTGTGCAGGAAGAAATCAAATTTATGGCAGCTTCCCAGTACAGACATGCCCCACTCTGAACACTGGCATCTCTCTCTACACCATCTCAAATTTGGTATTATTACCATTTCCTAATCTGAGAACTGATAATTCTTTAAAGAACCTGCCAGAGTTATAGCAAAAGGTTCTTAAAGTGGTGGTAGCAAGAATTACCTAAATTTGTCATGGGGACAAAAACTGTTCCAAATGCTTGCCTGACTTAGGCACGGATAGCTTAACGTGCACGGACTGCATTTAGGACCAAGCCACCGCTCCTACATGGCTGTCAACTTCTGACATACGGCTGTATTCTTTTAGCCACTGCATCTGCATCCACCCTCTATAGGCTATCTACATGATGCTCAAGGCAGATTCAGTCACCAAAACAAAGCGAGCCTGCAGGTCAGATACCAGTGCCTGTATGAACCAAGTCTTAATCCTGGTACAAACAATGAGATTATCGGACGATTGATCATTAGTTTCCATATCGAAAATGGAGGTTACTAAAGTTACGAAAATTCTCGTATGACAGAATAAATGTCTGTGTTGTAACTATATTCTTTTGGGATTAATAAAGTATTATGTAAACATTTCAGAAGCGATGTAATGTATTTGTATTATAAAGAGAAGGGGGGGGGGGGGGGGTGTCACAAGGCCCTGGGATTTTATAGATGTCAATAATGTGCAAAATCAAAGTAGTTAAATACTGACTTTACACAATGAATAAAAAAAATTGCATTTTTTATTACAAAAATTATTTCTTTATACAAAACACCAATGCAATATACAACCTTAGTCAATTATATTTAGTGTACAACAATAGACACAGAGGTGCCAGTGTACTCAACGTTTCGCTCTAGAGAAAGCTTCCTCAGGAGATTTTACCACGGCATCTCATAGTATGCTGGAAGCAAGACAAAAAGACAGGATGTAAAGCATGGCGTAAACAAACATCAAACAAAAGATTGTCTAGATGTTATTGTAGGCATATAGAAAGCAATCATATATGCAAAAAAGTTCTGATAATTTGTACAATAAAATAAAAAGGGGGAGTAATAGGAACTAAAGCTCCATTTATCTATATATTGTGAATATTGCAAAACATGGCATAAAGGGACCCACCTGTTGCTGTATTGAAAATGTTAACCTTCATAGAAGGTCTTTAGCCTCGGCCAACATGGACGTTGGGAATCCAATTCTTATCAAATGACTACCCATTGATTCTATACCTATGTCCAGCAGGTATCTATTGCATACTTGGTTTATGCACTATTCACATCTTGCTTGTTCCTCTCTATATATAATTACATAATCCCCTTTCTTTCTCGTACATCACGGGACACAGAGCGGCATAGTCATTACTATGTGGGTTATATAGTTTACCTTCAGGTGCTGGCACTGGCAACTTCCAAACCGGAAGTACCCTCCCCTATATAAGCCCCTCCCATCCGGGAGCACCTCCGTTTTTTGCCAGTGTCTAAGGTGTTGGCCAAGAAGTAACATGTGTTTTTCACTGAGCTTGCGTACAGGTTCTTTGGGCCTCAGTAAGCTATTCCGGATCCGACCAAAAAAGCTTCATAGCTAAACGGTCGATACCCGGGCCTTGCAGAGAAGAGCAAGGTTTTGCCTGTAATGCTTCTCTTAGGAGGGCTGGACCCTGGGATCCAGAGCTCTGGTCATACCCACGACCAAGATGTTTTCTGTGCAGGGTGCTATACAGGTCCAGGGGAGTGGAATCCTTGGGAACCCGGTCCCTGAAGGTTTAATTACAATGCCTGCCGTGAGAGGTGAAGTTTGGGCTTCTGTGGACCAAACAGAGTCCTGCGGCGGGGAAAAGGTAAGTGGGGGCCCCTCAGGAACTTGGTTCTATTGGGGGACCCCCAAGCCTAATATGTCTTTCTGCCTGTTACCTAACGGTATTCCCGCTAAATATCTGTGCATGCCTGTAACTGCTAAAAAATGTAATAATTTTAAGAGTGGTCAAGAAAAAAAAAAAAAATGGTTAAACCGCGGTACCTGTGTTAAACCACTAGAGGCCGCTGTGGAACGTTGTTTC
The DNA here is from genome assembly GCA_029206835.1 of Rana muscosa. NCBI lineage: Eukaryota > Metazoa > Chordata > Amphibia > Anura > Ranidae > Rana > Rana muscosa. The sequence goes on along the minus strand of CM055122.1, from coordinate 234,373,274 downwards.
CTTGTCATGTGGATTTTTTCTTTCCAAGTCAAAATCCAGGCAGATGGTGAGTTCTCTGAATGGGAAACTGTTTCCTCTGCCATGTTGCAATGCTCGTCCATCCCCCAGCCCTGTGGCAAACAGGGCCCTGGCTTCTGTCCCTAGTTCCTTTTCAAAAAGAGCGCCGAAGGCGCACGTGCCCGCGCACGTGCGCGTGCACGCGCCTCTAGTTAAAGAGGTGAGCTGGAAAAAGGGGCGGAGCTTGGTGGATGACGCTCTGTGCGCGCCGCAGTGCTTCTGCGCATGTGCGGGCGTCCCAGCATGTTAAAAAGCACAATTAGGTGTTGTCAGCTGGTTATGGAAGGCAGAAACAGAGCTGGCAACATTTAGAAAGGCATACAGCAGGCGGTTGATGCAGGCATCCCCATAGAAAGGCACATTAGTAGACACCAACTGTTTATATAGCAGCAATTGTGCTAGACTATTGTCAGTAAGTGGTGTATTTCGGCTGGAATACCTCAGCTTTGGGCTTAGGAATATGCCGTCTAAAGTCTCCGGGACTAAGAATCCCAGGAAGCAAAGGGGGTCTCCATCGGGCTCTGAGGATCTTGGGCATGCTTTGGCTGCACCAATCTCCCCTGAAAAATCAGAGGTTAGTGACCGTAGAGCACCCTCAGGAGTACCTGGTACTGTGGTTGTCCTCAGTTCACCTGCTCCTGTGTATATAAACAGAGGAGGTTTTTTCCTCAGCTCTGGGAGGACTGGAAGAGAGATTGACAACATTGATCCCTGCTTCCCTGTCACAGGGAAAGCGCGCCCGATCTCCGTCTCCTCCCTCAGAGTACCTGTTAGCAGAGCAACCGTCCCATACAGGGATCGACCTACCTGAAGGGGATCAGGATGAGGTTGATTCTGTTGTAGAGGAATCAACAGTGGAAGAGCCATTCTCAGCATCACATGCTGAAAGATTATGGGTTCAGTCCCTGACCAACATGGTCCGATCAGCATTTAAAATGCCCCTTGCGGAGCCATCATCCACTTCTGTCTCCTCGTTGGGGTCGCTAAAAGCTCCCCAGACTGTTTGTTCCTTTCCAATCCATCCTTTACTGGAAGGGCTCATTTACCAGGATTGGGAACATCCTGATAAAATATTTACTCCTCCCAAGAGATTTCCGGTGGTCTATCCCATGGAGGATAAGTTCATCAAAAAATGGAGGGTCCCTACAGTGGACGCAGCCATCTCTTGTGTGAATAAATCACTGACATTTCCAGTAGATAATGTCCAAGGACCCAATAGATAAAAAATTGGAGTGCTTATTAAAATCTGCTTTCTCTACAGCAGGCTTGGTGACACAACCAGCAGTGGCAGCTATTGGGGTCTGCCAAGCAGTGAAGGATCAGTTGAACAGGTCTTAAGGGACCTGCCAGATCAGCAGGCCCTTGCCCTAGCTGATCTACCTAGAGCCTTATGCTTTGCGGTTGACGCCATAAAGGATTCAATCCATCAGGCCTCCCGCCTTACGCTGTCTGTAGTACATATGTGCAGGCTTCTATGGCTCAAAAACTGGTCTGCTGAAGCTCCCTGTAAAAAATTGCTGGTTAGCTTCCCATTTCATGGTGAACGCTTATTCGGGGAAGACCTGGACAAATATATCCAGAAAATTTCCAGCGGTAAAAGTACACTCTTGCCGGTTAAAAACAGAGTTAGAGGTCCCTCTTTTAAGAGGCCTGCTTCTCCAGTCCCTAGGACATCGGCTGTGAAACAGTTCCGACGGCCTCCTCGGTCAAATCCCGGGGGTAAAAATCAGGGACAATCGCAGGGTAACAAGAAACCCTGGGTCAGGAGAGGTACAAAACCTCCCCCAAAATCAAATGCATGAAGGGTTGCCCCCACTCAATCGGGTGGGGGGAAGACTTCAGTTGTTCGCAGAGACCTGGCGGGACACGATCAGAGACAGATGGGTGCTCTCCGCAGTAAGTCTGGGATACAAATTGGAGTTAAAAGACTCCCCTCCTTCCCATTTTATAAGGTCGAACGTGCCAAGGGATCCCCGGAAGAGAGGATCCCTCCTGTTGGCACTAGAACAACTATTGCTCCAAGGAGTAATTATGGAGGTTCCCCTGGAAGAATGCGGGTTCGGGTTTTACTCAAACCTCTTTACAGTCCCGAAACCAAACGGGGACGTGAGGCCCATATTAAATCTAAAAGGGCTAAACAAATTCCTACATATCAGAACTTTCAGGATGGAGTCTATCCGATCGGTGACCACTGCCCTACAAGGGGAGGAATGGCTAGCCTCGATCAACATCAAAGATGCTTATTTGCACATTCCCATCTTTCCAGTTCACCAAAAATTTCTACGCTTTGCAGTAGAAGGGCGCCATTTTCAGTTCAGAGCCTTCCCCTTCGGTCTGGCCACAGCACCACGAGTGTTCACAAAAATTCTGGCCCCACTATTGGCCAATCTAAGAACACGAGGTGTAACGATAATGGCATATCTAGACGACTTGTTGCTGATAGACCACTCAGTGGAAAAACTAGAAGTGGTTGTTCACGAGACAATCAAGTATCTGGAATCTCACGGTTGGATTATCAACCGAGAGACAAGTCAGCCCTAAAACCAGTCAAAAGTCTGGAATACTTGGGGCTAAGGCTGGATTCAGACCAGAGAAAAATGTTCTTGCCTCAAGAAAAGGTGTCGTCTTTGAGAGATTTGATCCACCTAGTGGGTACAAAAAGACAGCCGTCCATACGCCTGTGCATGAGGCTGCTGGGAAAAATGGTGGCATCATTCGAAGCAGTACCCTACGGTCAATTCCATTCAAGGAATTTGCAAAGGGCCATACTGTCAGCCTGGAACAAAAAAGTTCAGGCCCTAGACTTACCAATGTCCTTGTCCCCTTCCGTTCGCAAGAGCCTCCGTTGGTGGTTGGTTCCCCAGAATCTGGAAAAAGGGAAATCCTTCAGTCCGATTTCTTGGAAGGTGGTCACTACAGATGCCAGCCTTATAGGCTGGGGAGCAGTACTGGAGCAATGGTCTCTCCAGGGCAGATGGTCGGATGCAGAAAAGGCCCTGCCCATCAATCTCTTAGAGATACGAGCAGCCCGGTATGCCCTAGTAGCATGGACATCCAAACTCCAAGGGTCCCCTGTCAGAATTCAATCAGACAATGCCACGGCAGTGGCATATATTAATCATCAGGGTGGCACCAGGAGTCGTGCAGCCCAGAGGGAAGTAAATTGCATCCTGAAATGGGCAGAAAGATATGTCCCAGCCATATCCGCAGAGAATTGGAAGGCGGACTTTCTAAGTCGCCAACAATTATGCCCAGGGGAATGGTCCCTTCACCCCGAGGTTTTCCGGACAATATGTCAGCGGTGGGGAACACCGGATGTAGATCTGCTAGCATCCAGATTCAACGCAAAGGCGAACAGATTTGTCTCTCGGACAAGGGATCCCCTAGCTTGCGGCTCAGATGCCCTAGTGTTCCCTTGGGATCAGTTCAAGCTGATATATGCATTCCCACCGCCACAATTGTTACCTCGATTACTCCGCAGAATCAGGGTAGAAAAGAAACCAGTGATTCTGGTGGCTCCAGCGTGGCCCCGAAGAGCATGGTACGCGGAGATTGTAAAAATGTCTGTGGGGAGTCCTTGGACCCTCCCACATCGTCCGGACCTGCTTTCACAAGGACCGATATACCACCCTTCCTTACCAGCCCTAGGTTTGACGGCCTGGCTATTGAAGCCCACATTCTAAAAAAGAGAGGTCTCTCTAATCCTGTGGTATCTACCATGATCAATGCCAGGAAGCCGGTATCCAGGCAGATCTACTATAAAATCTGGAAGGCATACATCGCTTGGTGTGAGGCCAAGAAATGGCATCCACGTAAGTACGTAATAGGTAGGATTCTGGACTTCCTACAGTGGGCTGTAGATAGGAAGCTTGCCTTGAGTACTATCAAGGGTTAGATTTCGGCCTTGTCAATATTTTTTCAAAGGCCCTTGGCTTCGCATTCACTAGCCAAAGCCTTTATACAAGGAGTGATGCGTATTAGCCCTCCGGTTAATATTCCCATATGTCCATGGGACTTAAACCTGGTTCTGTCGGTTCTACAGAAACAACCATTTGAACCATTACAGCACATTTCCTTGGTTCTTCTCACCAGGAAATTGATTTTTCTAGTAGCCATTTGTTCGGCTAAAAGAGTGTCGGAATTGGCCGCTATATCCTGTAAAGAGCCATATCTGGTTATCCATAAGGACAGAGTAGTGTTACGTCCTCATCCAGCCTTTCTTCCTAAGGTGGTATCGAGGTTTCATTTGAACCAAGATGTGGTTCTTCCTTCCTTTTTCCCCAAACCTAGTTCGGTGGAGGAAAAGTTATTACATTCTTTGGATGTAGTAAGAGCAGTTAAAGCTTATCTAAAAGCCACTGCTCAGATTCGCAGAACGGATACTTTGTTTATTCTGCCGGAAGGCCCCAGAAAGGGTCAGGCAGCGTCAAAATCTACTTCAGCCAAGTGGATTCGACAGGTCATAATGCAAGCCTATGGCTTGAGAAGGAGACCGCCTCCGTTCAAAGTTAGGGCGCACTCCACAAGAGCAGTTGGAACTTCATGGGCAGTGCATCACCAGGCCTCCCTGGCTCAAATCTGTAAGGCCGCAACATGGTCTTCAGTACACACGTTTACTAGGTTCTACCAGGTGGACGTTAGAAGTCAGGAGGATGTCGCCTTTGGGCGCAGTGTGTTGCAGGCCGCAAAAGATCCTCATGTCTAAGATAGCGCCCAGCTTATGTATGGTGTATCCCCCCCCCCTCATTGGGCATTGCTTTAGGACATCCCACATAGTAATGACTATGCCGCTCTGTGTCCCGTGATGTACGAGAAAGAAAATAGGATTTTTATAACAGCTTACCTGTAAAATCCTTTTCTTGGAGTACATCACGGGACACAGAGCTCCCACCCCTCTTTTGGGGACACTTATTGCTTTGCTACACTGAGGTGCTCCCGGATGGGAGGGGCTTATATAGGGGAGGGTACTTCCGGTTTGGAAGTTGCCAGTGCCAGCACCTGAAGGTAAACTATATAACCCACATAGTAATGACTATGCCGCTCTGTGTCCCGTGATGTACTCCAAGAAAAATGCAAGTTAGACTTACCGGTAACTTGTTTTCCAATAGGCTTTCAGGACAGCACCCGAGAGATCATGGCTCCTCCTCCTACAGGAAACACCTCATCAATTAATTCTTTAATTGGAGGCCTCCACGTTGCTTCCTTCAGTTGTTTGTAGAGAACCTCCAGCCCCAGCTGCAACACATAAGCGACAGTTATTACATAGTATTACAGCCACAGCATAAAAAAAGGGCGGGATCCTGCTGTCCTGAAAGCCTATTGGAAAACAAGTTACCGGTAAGTCTAACTTGCATTTTTCCAAAACGTCTTTCAGGACAGCACCCGAGAGGATAATCGAGACTTACCCCATTTAGGGTGGGACAACAGCCTGTAAGACTTTCCTTCCGAAAGCCTGGTCCCCAGCCGTCATGAGATCTAATCTATAATGACGGGCAAAGGTCGTCAGACTTGTCCATGTAGCTGCCTTACAGATTTGTTCGGGGGTGGCACCAGCTTTTTCTGCCCAACTCACCGCCGAAGTTCTAGTAGAATGAGCCCTGATACTTACTGGACTCTCCTGGCCTGTAAGGGAATAGGCGTCTGAGATAGCCATTCTCAACCATCTGGCAATGGTTCCTCTAGAAGCTTGTTTTCCTTTATTTCCGGAAAATAAAATGAATAGTGCGTCTGAACGCCTAAAGTCTTTAGTAGCTTCCAGGTAACTTAAGACTGCTCTTTTAACATCCAGGGTATGGAATTCTTCTTCCTTCTTACCCGACGGATTAGAACAAAACGTAGGAAGTATTATCTCCTGGGTTCTATTTTGAACTGAGGCAACCTTTGGTAAAAAGTTAGGATCCGTCTTCAGCACAATTCTGTCTGAAAAAATAGAAAAAAATGGTTCCCTGATAGATAAAGCTTGCAGCTCACTGATCCTTCGAGCTGTTGTAATAGCTACTAGAAAAATTGTTTTTAAAGTAATTAGCTTTAGGGAGGTTAAATTGAGAGGTTCGAAAGGTTCCCTGGTCAGGGCCTGTAGAACGACTGATAAGTCCCATGACGGACAGTTTTTGATCACTATCGGTCTAGCCCGAGTGAGGGCTTTAAAGAATCTGTTTACTAGGGGTTCTGATGAAATAGATTTCTCAAAATATACCCCCAGTGCGGCAACCTGAACTTTTAGGGTACTGATCGCTAGGCCCTTGTCTGCTCCTTCTTGCAGAAATTCCAAGATAGAAGAAATCTGCTTTAATGGTCTGCCAGATGTAGTGCACCAAGAGTTAAAGACTTTCCAGACTTTGTGATATATTGCTCTGGTAACATTCTTTCTGCTAGATAGGAGGGTAGCCACCAACCTATCCGAGAATCCTTTTCTCCTTAAGAGCTGCTCCTCAGAAGCCAGGCTGTGAGTTTTAGCTTTTCTACTTCTTGGTGAAACAGCGGACCTTGTAACAGAAGGTCTTGTCTCACGGGAAGATGCCAGTATGGTTTGATCTGCATCTGTAGAAGAGCCGAAAACCAGGGCCTCTTGGGCCAGAAGGGAGTGATGAGGATTACTGTCGTATCCTCTTTCCGGATTTTTGTTATGACCTGCGGAATCAGCTGAAAAGGAGGGAAGGCGTAGCTGAGGTGAAAATTCCAACTGTGCGCCAGAGCATCTACCCCCAGAGATGACTTGTTCCTGTTCAGGGAAAAAAAGAGATATATTTGTGTATTTTCCTGAGTCGCAAAGAGATCCACTCTTGGCTGTCCCCATTTCTTCACTATTAGATTGAAGACATTTGGATTCAATTGCCACTCCGCTTCGTACACCTGGTTCCTGCTGAGGAAATCCGCTATCCTGTTTAGGGTCCCTTTTAGATGGACCGCGGACAAGGATTGAGTATGGAGCTCTGCCCAATTTAGAATGCTCTCTGCTAGGCCTTGAAGTATTCTGCTTCTGGTGCCCCCTTGTAGGTTTATGTAAGCCACCGCCGTGGCGTTGTCCGACAGAATTTGTGTATGTCGCCCTTGGACTTCTTCTGCAAAGAACAATAAGGCCATTTCTATCGCCTTTAGTTCCCTCCAGTTTGAAGATCTCATTGCTTCCCTTGTGGACCAAGATCCCTGAGCCCAACGACCGCTCATGTGAGCCCCCCAACCCCAGGAGCTGGCATCGGTTGTTAGCCTTACCTGGGTTGGAAAGGACCATAACAGGCCTGCTGAGAGTCTTGCCTGGTTCTTCCACCACCAGAGACTCCTCTTTACTTTGGTGGGGATCTTCACCAGTGAATCTAGTGAATTCTGCTGGCGATCCCAGATTTTTAACAGAAACTTTTGTAGTGGCCTGAAATGGAGCTTTGCCCATTGTACTGCCGGTATGGAAGAGGTCAGGGTTCCTAATGCTGACATGACCCTCCTGATGGACAGAAGCTGACTGGTTTGTAAGAGTGACACAACCTTTAACAGCTTTTCCCGTTTTTCTTCTGGGAGAAAAATCTTTTGCTCCACAGAGTTGATACGGAAACCCAGGAATAACACCTCCTGGAGAGGGAATCAGATTGGACTTTTGGAGTTTTAGTATCCATCCGATGGATTCTAGGTGAGCACGTGCTCTGTCCAAGTTTCTCTGAAGTCCATCTCTTGTTTGGGCAAACAGTAGCAGGTCGTCTAGATAAGGAATCACTGAAATTCCCTCTAGACGCAAGGGTGCTAGAGCTTCGGCCATTACCTTCGTGAACACCCTTGGAGAAGATGACAGGCCGAATGGAAGAGCTCTGAATTGCAGGTGTACCACCTTCTTCCCTTCTCTCAGTGCTAACCTCAGATATCTCTGAGATCTGGCAGCAATAGGAATGTGGAGGTATGCGTCCTGCAAATCTATTGACGCCATGAAGCATCCTTGACTCAGGAGGCTTCTTACTGAGAAAATGGAATCCATCCGAAATCTTTTGTATTCTACTGACAAATTCAGCATTTTTAGATTTAGGATGAGGCGGTACTTTCCTGAAGGTTTCTGTACAAGGAAAACGTGAGAATAGAACCCCTGGAAGAACTCCCTTGTTGGAACCGGAACAATGACTCTCTGGGATATCAGTTCCTGAATTAGGGACTTCATGGCGAGTGCCTTGACCGGATCCCTCGGGACGTTTGTCACTAGGAATCTCTTTGGGGGTTCTTCCGTGAATTCCACCACATATCCTTGGGAGAGCATGTTTACAATATACTGATTTGTAGTGATGTCTCTCCACTGGGGAATGAACTCCTGGAGTCTTCCCCCTACTTGGGGTGGATTGTCACTGCGGCTTTCCGGGGGTCGCAGGAGGATGGAAGAGCACTCCACTCCTACCTTTTGGTTTCTGGTTAGACCACTGCTTCCTTTTGGTTTGCGTTTTTCCTTCCTGTTGTCCTTTTTGGGGACGAAAAAAACGCTTACGGGTCTGTACCTGTTGTTTTTTTGACCGGAAACGCCTTCTTTTTGTCAGCCGTACGGTCAAGAATGGACTCCAGCTCCGAACCAAATAGCAAATCCCCTGCAAAGGGAATGCTACACAGTCTATTTTTAAATGCAGCATCTCCTGGCCAAGTTTTAAGCCACAATGCTCTCCTAGCAGAATTGGTCAAAGCCGCTGACCTGGCTGACATACGAATGGATTCTGCTGAAGCATCCGCAATATATGATACTGCTGCAGAAAGCGTTGTAAATGAGTCCAGAATCTCCTGTTTTGGAGAATCCGCCGTAACATGGGCCTTCATCTGGTTAATCCAGTGTTCTAAATTCCTAGCGACACAGGTTGTTGCCATTGCTTGTTTTAGATTGTTCATCACAGACTGCCAAGCCCTTTTAAGAAGCAAATCCATTCTTTTGTCCATGGGCTCCTTTAACATGCCCATGTCCTCAAAGGCAAGGTCAGTTGATTTTGAGACCTGTGAAAAAGCAGAGTCCAGTTTTGGAACCTTGTTCCAGATGGAATCCGGGTTGTCCTCAAATAGAAATCTTCTCTTATGAGACCGGGAAAAAAATGGCTTTTTCTCAGGTTCCAACCACTCTTTTTTAATCATGTCCGAGATTATTGAATGGACTGGAAAAACACGGCTTTTTGGATCACCCAAACCTGCATACATGTGGTCATGTAGGGAGAGCTCCTTCTTTTCCTCTTCAATCCCCAAAGTCGCATGGATTACTTTTAAAAGTCCTGCGACTTCTTCAAGCGACATTTTGTACTTAGAAGCGCTCTCTGCTTCATTTTCTTCCTCCTCAGAGTCTGTTCCATCTGGAGCAAGGGAAGCAGATTCTTGGGAAGCGTCTATCGGACCTCCCAATAATATTTGAGAGCCGTCTTGGGGTTCTGAAGAAGGCTGCGGAGCCCTAGGTTCCCTTGAAGGGCCTGGTTCTTCTCTTAGGTTTGACCTAAAAGCTTGAAAGGTGGCACGGAGTTCATCCTTAATTGTAGATACTAGATCGCCACAAAAGGATGGAGACTCTTCCCTGACTACATTTGCAGTGCAATCTGCACAAAGCGACTTGGTCCAAGCCTCGCTTAACTTTTCCTTGCAGACAGGGCACCTTCTCTTCACTGGTTGAGCAGAACTTTTGGCCTGCACAAACAGAAGAGAAAAAAAAAACCAGGGACCACGCTAAGAAAAAACTGTTACACAGTACAAATCAAGACACCCAGGTGCACATAGGAAAAAAACACTTTCACTTCCTTGTGCCCCGCAAGCCATGCACCACCACCATCAACTTTTACAAAAAGACCCCTAGATATTATGCAGACATGCTAAATCACCAGCCACTGCACCACCAGGGAGATGGGGGGTGGGGGAGATGGAGGGGGGAGAAGGGTGAATACCCCCCCCTCTACAGGAGAAAGCGGCCCAGTGTAAAATAGGACACAGTCCCTTACCTTAGCCTTGCTGGTGCCTTGGCTTGCCCCCTTATCCGCTGCATCGCTATCCATAGCTGTCTGCGGATGCGTGGTGAAGAGAAAACGCCGGTTCCAGATTCAAAAACGCCGCCGCGCTGACCTGGAACTTTAAGGCACCAGGTGACCCTGCCCTCTCCCTCTGCGCTTTGCGGCCGGAAATGACGCGCGCGCCGACCCGGAAGTGCTGCCTCTTCCCATACAGGACGTGGCCGAGGCTCTCCTCGGCCACCAGAACAATGGCGGCCGCCGCAGAGCTCCACGCCGCTTTCGCCAGCGGTCGGTGAGAGTACAGCAACCACCGCTCTGAAGAAAAAAGGAGGCAGCCCTCCCGGGCTGTACAGGCTCTCCCCGAGCACGGAAGAGGGAGAGGGAGCCCACGGGACCGTCCATGCTAGGAGGTAAGTGGGAGGATCAATCTCCAAAAAAAAAAAAAAAAAACTGATTTGAGAACCTTGTCTCCCAGGAAAGCCCTGAGAGATCGTGGCTCTCCCAGAGGTGTTCCCTAAGCTGGAGGAAACACAAAAAACTGAAGGAAGCAACGTGGAGGCCTCCAATTAAAGAATTAATTGATGAGGTGTTTCCTGTAGGAGGAGGAGCCATGATCTCTCGGGTGCTGTCCTGAAAGACGTTTTGGAAAATAGGATTTTTGTACTCACCGTAAAATCCTTTTCTCTGACATCCATGGACTGACACGGTGTGTCTTTACACTTTACACGTGGGTTATGTCCCTGCTTGCAGGAGAAGACCTAGGCAGAATGTGAGATGTTATACATACATTCTAAAAGCCAGAGCTGAACAGCCCCACCCAGGGGGCGGTCCCTCCGGGCATAACCCTCCCACTACAGTCAGCAGACTTCAGTTCGTAACAAAGCAGTACAAACTTAAAAAGGAAGGGTGGGTGCCGTGTCAGTCCATGGATGTCAGAGAAAAGGATTTTACGGTGAGTACAAAAAATCCTATTTTCTCTTATCATCCATGGACTGACACGGTGTGTCTTTACACTTTACACGTGGGATGTCCCAAAGCAGTGTCAAGAGGGATGGGAGCAGTATAAAATGGAAAAACCAAAAACTTCCACTCCAAGAAGGCAGATCTCCTCAACGGAGGAGTCGCAACTTTAAACAGTGGCCTGCAGCACCCTGCGGCCGAAGGAAGCATCCGAAGATGCAGCCACATCAACCTTATAAAAAAACTTAAAAGGTATGAACAGACGACCAGGTCGCCGCCTTGCACACTTGTGCAACCGACGCTTGATGTCGGAAAACCCAGGAAGCACCAATTGCCCTGGCGGAATGCGCCGTAACCGGAAAGGGAGGCGCCCGCCCTTTGAGAGCATAGGCTTGAATGACGGTTTGTCTGATTCCCCTAAAAATTATGGCAGACGAAACCGCTTGGCCCTGTTATGGACCAGGGGCAGTCACAAACAGTGAGTCAGACTTCCGAATAGAAGCAGTAGCAGACAGGTACACCCGTAAGGCTCGTACCACATCCAATATGTGCAGCGCAAACTCTCTGGGATGCGATGGGTGAGGACACAAGGACGGGAGGACAATGTCCTCATGTAGGTGAAAGGTAGACACCACCTTTGGCAAAAAGGAAGGTCGCGGATGCAACACCGCCCTATCCTTATGGATGACTAAATATGGCGACTTGCAGGACAAAGCCGCCAACTCAGACACTCGTCAAACAGAAGTGATTGCCACTAAAAGGCCACCTTCTGAGACAAGACAAGAGAGGAATATCCCGGATATTCCCAAAAAGGAGGTTCCTGGAGGACCTAGAGCACCAAATTCAGATCCCCCGGTGGGAGAGAAGGCTTGACAGGAGGGAGCACATGGCGAACCCCCAACACAAGGTGCTAACCAAGAAATGACCCGGTAGAGGTCGCTGAAAGAAGACGGCCAAGGCCGAAATCTGATCCTTGATGGTACTCAAAGCAAGCTTTTGGGTCACTCCACACTGTAGAGGACGCAGGATTCTGGGGACGGAATACGTCCGAGGACGCCAGTCCAGCGCTTTGCATATGGCGATATAAGCTTTCCAGGCACGGTGATAGACCTGCCTGGAGGAAGACTTCCGTGTCCTTAACATGGTCAAAATAACAGAGTCCGAGAGACCTCGGTCCCTCAATACCTGGCTTTTAACAGCTCTGCCGTTAAAGCCAGAGACTGTAAGCCGGATGGAACATAGGACCTTGAGACTGAAGGTCCTCCCTCATCGGCAACCGCCAGGGAACGTCCGCAACGAGACGTACCAGATCAGCGTACCAGTGACGCTGAGGCCAATCCGGAACAATTAGGATCACCGGAGTTTATATCAGGCGATAAGGACCCTATGGGGCCACCAACGCATCCGAGTCATCGCCCAAGGATCCCTGGATCTGGCCACAACCTCGACCCTTGCGACTGAGTCGAGAGGCCATCAGGTCCACATCCGACGTGCCCCCCCGTCGGCAAAGGAGTTGAAATATGCAAGGACCACTCTTCCTGGTCCGGCGTCTGGCGATTGGCGACTCAGATAGTCCGCCCCTACAGAGCCGGCACGTTTCTTCCGGCCCACTTCAGGATACGGATTACCTCGGAAGCCGCAGCTGAGCTCCGAGTCCCCCCGTGATGGTTTACATACGCCACCGCCGTGGCGTTGTCCGACTGGCTCCTGATGGAGCGACCCCGTACTCTCTCCGACCTGAGGAGAGACACAGTCTGATGGCCCGCACTTTCAGAACAGTGATTGGTAAACGGGCTCGTCCGGAGTCCAAGGTCTTGAGCCGACAGGACTCCCCAGACTCCACCCCAGCCCGTCAGGCTGGCGTCCGTCGTGAGTACCGTCCATTGGATGGGAGGGGAACGACTTTCCGGACCGAAGAGCCGAGGGTCCCAACCACCCTGTCAGGGACGCCCCCTGACCAGGTGAATCACCTGGATCCGAAGATCCAAGGACAACGGGGATTTGTCCCAGGCGGACAAGATCTCCTTCTGCAATGCCCTGGTGTGTGATTGAGCATACGGAACAGCCGCGAAGGAGGCCACCAGGAGTCCCGGGACTCTCATGCAAACAACGGATTGACAACCATGTTCGGGATGTCAGCACCCGCACCGCAGACTGAAGTGTCAGCAACTACTCCAGAGGTAGGATACCTTTCCTCCAAGGAGTCCAGAACCAGAACTAGAGACTCCAGACACTGAGTCGGGACCAGGACTGACCCCTGAATGTTCAGGAACCACCCGAGGTCCCTGAGGGTCTAATTGACGATAGTCACCTTTCCTCTAAGTCTGAGCCACTTTCTGCTCATAGCAGAAGACCGTCCAGATAGCCCACGACAGCAATACCTCGCTGTAACAGAAGGCTAGAACCGGAGCAAGCACCTTGGTGAACACCCTTGGTGCCGAGGCAAGGCCGAAAGGAAGAGCCACAATCGAGAGTGAACTTCGCTGATCGCAAGGCGCAGAAACTTCTGGTGACTTGCGCAGATCGGAACATGCAAGTAGGCGTCCTTGAAGTCCAAGGACGCCAGAAGAAAATCCCTTTGGTGGAGTGTAGCGATCACCGTGCGAATGGATCCCATGCGGAATTTCTGCACCTTCTCGAAGGCATTCAGGGCCTTGAGGTCCCGGATAGGTCGAACCACGTCCTATTTTTGGGACGACAAACAGATTCGAGCAGAATCCCTGAAAACTCTCCTGTGACGGAACCGGCACAATCACTCCGGACCTGATCAAACCTGTACAGCCCCCAAGAGGGCTGCCCGACAGGTAGGAAGGAGAGAAAGATTCAAGGGAAAGAATCTGTGTGGGGGCCAGGATCGGAATACTATCCTATAACTTGAGGTGACCACCCTCGCACACCCACCAGTCTGAAATTCGGGAGGTCCACCGATCCGTGAACCTGCGAAGTCGCCCCCCCACCCCAGAATCGGGTGGAGGCAAGACTTCACGCGGAGGCGGGCTTGGGAGCCGCTTGTTTGGCTTACGCACCCAGGGGCACTTGTGCCCACCAGCCGCACTGCCATCAGTCTGAGAGGGCCTACCTGTGGACTCTGACTGACGAAAAAAACCCTGTTTTGCTGGAAAGGAAGGCCCCTGTTTGCGGCGGGCCTCCTCACCCTTGCTAGTCTAAGGAAGAAGAGTGCGTTTACCTCCCGTGACATCCATGACGATGTCATCCAGAGCAGCACCGAAAGGTCTACCGCCTTTAAAATAGTAGATCCGTCAGGAGCTTCCTAAGGCTAGGTCAGCAGACCAGCATTTCAACCACATAAGACGACGCAATACCACCGCCGAGCCAGAGGCCCTGGATATTAAAGGGGCCGCGTTCAGCGTGGCGTCGCACACAGAAACCAGGCCCTGAACCAGTTGGGTGGGCCAGAGCAACTGTGTCTGGAGGAAGAATATGCTCCTGTACAGCTAGGTGCAACATTTTTGCCCAACCTGTAAGTGTTTTTGACACAAGGGTCGCCGCTACCACAGGTCGTAGGGCGGATCCCAACAAGGCAAACATGGTTCTGCTCACCACTTCTGACCTCCTGTCAGTGGGGTCCTCAAATGCAGGAGTCCCCTCCATCGGGAGAGTGATGGCCTTGTTCAACCGGGCGACTGGAGGGTCGACCACTGGGGGAGAAGCCCACTTTTTAAGTAGGGCATCTTCAAGGGGTACCTGATAGACAAACGCCACGGGACCATAAAAAAATTCTTCTGCGGCTTTTCCCAGACCTTATCAATGAGCTGGTCAAAGAAAGTACAATGGAAAAAACCCCTTTAGAAGGCCTGGCCTTAAAAGAACCAAAGGAGACAGTATCCGCCTGAGGTTCTGCATCCGCAGCATTTGAGCTTGAGAGTGTCCCTCACCACAGTCATGAGCACACTAACAAGCGCCCTGTCATTTACTGACTCAGAACTGGAGTTTCCCTCATAAGGAATGTCCTGTTCAAAACCATCCATACATTCAGAACTAGGGTCCTGAGCGATAGTGGCTAGGCCCATATCTGAATCAGCGCACTGCCCTCGAGTAGATAAAGTGGGGAGGGGGCGCCTTTTTGCACCTTGCGCTTGCACACAGCTCCCATCCTGGTCAGAAATTGATTCCAGGGCTGCCCACAACAGGTCCATAGGGACCGCAGTGCTGAAGCACTGCCTGTTGCCACTGACATTTTTAGGGGAAGCTGGTGACACAGACTCCATATTGTCCCTCTCTGAGACTCTCTCAGATAAAAAGTCCACCCACAGGCTGTGCTGACTGAGGAGGGGGCGCCCAGGGGACTCACCAAACCGGACCAGGGACCGCTTAGTTCCGCTGTCTGTACCGCGCTGTGTCAGCGCTGGTAAGCTGTGAGGAGACTGTAAGGAGATTCGCGCTGCTATAGCAGCGCTAGAGGCCAAACTAGTGCTGAAAAGCGCGCGGGCTACAAGAAAATGGCCGCCGCACTTCACTGAGGCGATCCGCGGCAAGATGGCCGCCATGACGCAGTTAAAATGAAAAGCACACACGCACAGCGCCACTCGGCGCTCAGGCCCCAAAAAAAAACCACACAAAAAAGCCCCAAGGCATACATTGCAGACCAGCATGAGCCCCCCAAGAACAGTGTGACCCCCAAGCACCCCACACAGTCAGCGCCAGTAATGGTGACAGAGAGCGACAATAATACAGGGGGAGACAGGGAAAATCCCCCACAGAGAAACACACAGCCCTTTGTACTCACCTGCAGGCAGGAGAGACTACTTACCCGTCCCCTGAGGGACACACTGGTGTTTCTGACAGGACTATCACAGTGCAGTACTGAGTAGCTGTCGGCCCGGTCCACCGCGAAAGATACAGTCAGTCAGGAGCTGTTCAGTCTTGAGAGGACCGTGGGAGCATGAAAGCAAACCCGGCCACCCCTGGAGTCATGGGGCCTGTCGTGAACTGAGTCTCACGCACACAAGGCGAGGATCAGCACGCTCGATGGTCGGACAGGGAAGACTACGAGGATATCTTGTACCCAACCTGTTGCCCAGCCGACAGTTGATAGAAGATTCTCAAAAATAAAATAAAAAAGAATTCCAAAAAGGAATAAAATAGGTCAGGAGACTGGCTCCTGAGGGAGCCACGTCTTCTCCTTCTGCTAGGCAGAAAAAAACTGAAGTCTGCTGACTGTAGTGGGAGGGTTATGCCCGGAGGGACCGCCCCCTGGGTGGGGCTGTTCAGCTCTGGCTTTTAGAATGTATGTATAACATCTCACATTCTGCCTAGGTCTTCTCCTGCAAGCAGGGACATAACCCACGTGTAAAGTGTAAAGACACACCGTGTCAGTCCATGGATGAAAAGAGAAAAGGATTTTACAGGTAAGCTGTTATAAAAATCCTATTTTTTTCTTTTCTTTTTGATATACCAGGATTTGTCCTGCTTTTCATATATTCTTATTTACGTCTGCAAGTCACTACTGGATGCATGGAATTGCCTGGTTCAATTTACCATCTGCACTCCGCTTTTTGGAGTACCATTACTTTTAATCTATACACCTTCAATTAACATTTTCAATACAGCAACAGGTGGGTCCCTTTATGACATGTTTTGCAATATTCACAATATATAGATTAATAGAGCTTTACTTCCTACTACTACCCTTTTATTTTATTGTACAAATTATCAGAACTTTTTTGCATATATGATTGCTTTCTATATGCCTACAATAACATCTAGACAATCTTTTGTTTGATGTTTGCTTACGCCATGCTTTACATCCTGTCTTTTTGTCTCGCTTCCAGCATACTATGAGATGCCGTGGTAAAATCTCCTGAGGAAGCTTTCTCTAGAGCGAAACGTTGAGTACACTGGCACCTCTGTGTCTATTGTTGTACACTAGGGTTGTCCCGATACCACTTTTTTAAGACCGAGTACAAGTACCGATACTTTTTTTCAAGTACTCGCCGATACCGAATACCGATACTTTTTTTTAATCTCATGTGTCAGTATTTTTTTTTTTTTTACTATTTATTTTATTTATTTATTTTTTACAATGCTTTATTTTTTTAAGGGGGGGGGGGGGGTGGACAGTGTCAGTGTGTGTGTTTTCTTTTCTTTTCTTTTTTTTACAATTCATTTTTATTTTATTCCTTTTTTTTTTATCAGCTCTGTTGTGGGGGGCTTTGGTGAGATATCAGGGGTCTTAACAGACCTTTGACATCTCCCCTTTGAGACAGAGAAAGGGACTAGGGACACATATTCCCCAGTCCCTCTCTCAGCAGCCTCAGCTGCGCTGAAAATGAATGGAGAGAAGACAGCGGCTCCTCTCCATTCATAAACTGAAACATTGTCAACACAGTTTACGATGTTTCAGTTATGTGAATGGACAGAGTCAGTGATGACTCTGTACATTCCGACAAGTAAGGAGCCGGATTTACCGGCTCCTACCTCCGCTCTCCATCCTGAGATACCAAGGGGGTGGAGGAGGAGCACGGAGGGGGCGGCAGCACGGAGGGGGACGGCGGCATGGAGGTGAAGGGGGAACAGGTAGCATTTGAGCAGCAGACAGGCAAGGCAATTGGATCAGATTAATTTTACTTACCCGCCTGAAGACCCGCTCTGCTCTCCGCTCTGGTCTCTGCCACGCTCTCCGTCTTGGTCTCCGCCCCCCGCCCCGCTCTCCGCCCTGGTCTCCGCCCCTGCCACGCTCTCCGCCCCCCGCAGCACACTCTCCGCCCCCGTCTCCGCCCTGCTCTTCACCCCACGCTCTGAGAAAAAAAAAAGTATCGGACTGGGCATCGGGAGCATTTGCGCGACTACAAGTACTCGCGCAAATGCTTGGTATCGGTCCCGATACCAATACTAGTATCGGTATCGGGACAACCCTATTGTACACTAAATATAATTGACTAAGGTTGTATATTGCATTGGTGTTTTGTATAAAGAAATAATTTTTGTAATAAAAAATGCTTTTTTTTTATTCATTGTGTTCAGTCAGTATTTAACTACTTTGATTTTGCACATTATTGACATCTATAAAATCCCAGGGCCTTGTGACCCCCCCTCCCCCCCTTCTCGTTATCGTAAAAAATTGGGATGCAATGTCCAAAATTTACCTTCCCCTCCAGATTCATTTTGTATTTGTATTATAGTTTCGGAAGAAAACTGTGCGGATTAAGTGAAAAATGTACGTTCTAGTGTCGTATGAGAAAAAGTGTAAATTTTGGGACGATTTTCTGATCGTGTGTACTAGGTTTTTGAAAGATCTACAGCCAGAAAAGTACTGTAGATGCTCTACTGAATTCTATAGTAGATAGTTGATTTTTTTTAAAAACATCAGTCCCTTGCCAGCATGTTGCAGAGAAGGACCCTTGCTCTGTATGAAAGCAATGGCTTCTCTGTAGAGGTCTAACACGTAGACCTTCTGAATCTGCCATATAGCTCTCCAATAAGCAGGGAGCATACATTTACCCAATTTTAGAGCTATAGGTCTCAACTTTGCACATTTGTATTTCGTTACACCTGGAATGTGCATCCAATTTAAAGTGAAAGTCAGTTAGACTGTAAGGAATACATACATACCTTATGAAGCCTGACTGGAATAACTCCTAGAAAGTTGCTAAGTACTCCCAGGCTGTTGCTAAGTGAGGCCTAGTCATCATTGCTCTCCTCCACCATCACAGCAGTACACTCTCAAATGCTGAGCTCAGTGCTACAGCATCAGGGAAGAAAAAGAGTATGTGAGGGTTTGAATCAGAAAGAGCTCACTCCTGTGATGGTGGAGGTAAGCAGTGATGACTAGGCCTCACATGGCAACATCCTGGGAGGATTTCAGTCAGGCTTCATAAGTTATGTAAATGACCTACATGTATAACAAGGGTATTATACATCTGTAGTCAGAGCTGCAGTTTGTTTTAATCTACAAACATCCCTTACCTGCATAGGCAGGTTTTTTGTAAAGGTGGCGAGTTATCCTTTTAAATGAAGGTGTAGTGAAAATTAGGAAAGCAAAGAGTGCCTTTTACCAAGAAACTATACAAAGCTGGCATTCCAAAGCAATCTGACTGGAGCAGTGAAAAAGACTGAAATTCTAACAAAATTACAGGTGCAATCGTACATACCGGGTAACAAACATGTCAGCAGAAAATACAGCATAAAATACTTACAAGCAGAAGCATCGCCATTAGCGACCATGCCTATTACTTGTTATAATGTGGCGCCATAATGCTCAGAGTGTTGTTATATTTCCAGAGATAAAGTATAACACAGTAACCATCTCTCTGATGTGGAAACAGTATTAGGGCGAGCTGTAAAATCTAATCAAGGCCTTCATTCATAGACACGTCATGCAAGGTCTAATGGATTTATTCAAATGGAATGCTTTGATTGTCAACATTAAACTAGATTGCCGATCATATCATTCCTGTGCTTTAGCCAGTAAAGTAATTAAATTCAGTTCAGCAATATAAACAGGATTGGTTATCCTTGATTTCAGATACATTCATCAAGTCTGCTCTATTTACATGAGATTTATTGCTGAGTCTGATCATAACACTGCCTTCTGTGGTTCAGTAAGATAAAAATGCTTCACTGTAAAGTCAATCTGTGCTTTGCCTAAGCAGTGATGGCATAAGACATGAAAACACTTACCTGGGCTGCAGAAACCACTGCTCAGAGATCCCATGGTGACCACACATGGATGGGAGGATCATTTATTAGGTCATCTGAACAAAAGTCAAGGTTGGTGATCTTGTGATCAGCTGCTGTGGGATTCCAAAGCAGTGGTATCTCCAACCAAATTTAAGATCTCTTGCTACAGTTTAAGGCTCCATTCACAATTGTACAACTCCAAAGTACTGTAGCTCGACTTTGGAGTGCAACTTTGATGCAAATTTGGATAGGTGTGACTTGGATGCAACTTTGGCTTTGACCAAAGATAATGGACAACTGATGCACACCTGTTGCATGTAAAACATTCAGGTAGGACTTTCATGCAACTTTTGAGGGTTAACATTGAAGTCTACGGCACTCAAGTTGCATGAAAGTCAGATGTAGTGCATGAACTACTTTGAAGTGGCTGCAATTTTAAGTCGCACATATTTGAATGGTTATCACTGGAAAATATGGGTTACGACTTGGAGGTATCAAGTCAGATGACAAGTCGTACAAGTGTGAATGGACACTAAAGCTCACTTTTGAGGACATAGTGGGGAAGTGTTAGCAAATCAAATGGGTTTTATTGCAGTCTATGACCCCATTGAAGGATTTATTGCCTTCAGGACAGCAAATAAATTAAAAATGGTGTCATTACAATAAAGGCACAGAAAGGGGGAAAAAAAGGACAAAAAAATAAAAAACCTGTTAGATTCTAACCCTACCCTATTCTACTAAAATGTGGCTTGTAGCAAAAAAATTCAAATGGCGCTGAAAAGACAGATATGCTCTAATGGTATGCACAAATAACAAGTCTGAATAAAAGTCCATGTAAAAAAAGGCTATGCAACCTAGGTGGCAGCGACACGTAGAGTGAAGCAGACTCTGTAGGAAACAAAGAAAGCACAGGGGGGGGGGGGGGGGGGTGCCAGACTAGCAAGTAGAACAAATGGATCTATTAAAAGCCAATTGGCAACATACATCAGGGATAAAATAAGTAGGCATTTTAAAAGGTCCGATGCCAATGTAGCTGGGCTTCCTGAGGTCACGTATACAGGTCCCAGATGGTAGAACGCTCATGTGCCTGGCATGCTCAGGGAGGAAGAACAAGAAGCCGGCCGGAGATTTGTTCTACTTGCTACACTTCTGGTGTCCCCTTGTGTTTCCTTTGGCTTGAACTATGATAACAACCCTGTTATTGTCCATCCGGTCACCTGCAGAGGTTGAGTAGGGAGAATCTCTACTTTTGGTATATAGAAAGCAAAAGAAAAAACACCTGACAGAATTTCCAACATGTGTCTATTCCATCTTGAAAAAGAAAAAAAAAAAAAAAAAAAGCTTTGGTTTAAGTTGGACTTTAGTGGTGCAGGGTGGCTGGAGATTTTAATGACAGGTCAAAAGTACTGAAACAGAAGGGCTCTTTTTCAAATCCTCCGAGTTATCTCAAGCAAGGTTGCATTGACAGGATACACTATCATGTGATCAATTCAGAGATTATTTTTACAAAAGAAAAATGGTGAAACAAAGATCAAACGATAGAAAAGCTTGTGATAATGAACCTATTAGCAAGGAGTAATCAGGAAAGATACACGTGGACTTCCTGGTCACAAAAGGTAATAATAGTCTTTAGAAGAGCACTATCTATCTCAAATGTGTATTAGAAGCACAAATCCTTAATGATAACATTTTTATTTAATTACAGCCCACTTTGCACTGCAGCTCAACTTACGATTAATTCTAATTAGTGAGGGGCGCTGTCTAGTTCTGTTCCATTATCAGGTCGACTGTTGAGTTCTGAGCTGGTTGTTTTTACATTGTTCAGGTTTGCTTTGGTCACAGAACCTGCTCTTAAACATGAATGAGCAACTGGGAAAAAATTGATTTTCTATCAAAATTACAGGTTTTACCTTTTCACTTTGTAAAAAAATTCTGACAAACATAGCGTTAGATTTCACAATACAGACTGCTGAGGAAGCTCAGCAAATAGTGGTCAATGGCTTTGTTGGTAAAGCCAAATACAATCCCCATTGCTAACCCTAGCCCTTTATTTTCTAAAACAAAACCAAATGATCACTATGTCAGCACTGATATGGTGAACAAGGACTTTGCTGATAAACAAAGCCATGTCAGTGACAGCTGCCAATGTATTTGTTCCTAGATGCACTTGACAACCGTCAAATTAATTCCAGACAGAGGCGTCACTAGGGGGGTGCGGCCCGCACACGGGTGACACCCATCAGAGGGGTGACACCATCCCAAGTGTAGTCCTGGCCTCCTTTTTAAAAAAAAAAATTCCCCCGAACACTTCCGGCACCGCGGCCGCACCTGGCCGCCTGTTATTTCCTCCTCCTCTCGCACTATCATTTCTCCACCCGGCTACCGCTGCACATTGCGTCCTCTCCAGCTGCCGCGTAGAGTACCAGAGACTCAGAGCCGCTCTGAGATGGTGCGGTAATGAGGGGGGGGGTGTCGGATTGTGTCCACCGCCGTCGGAGGTGCTGAGGTGAGCTGTTGTGCACAGAGCAGCTCAGCCTGCTGGGGGGGGGGGGGCGCCGCTGCTGCTGGACACAGCTATACATATATGTGGTAGTAGCTGAGCTGCCCACCCTGAGGGGGGGGGGCTGTAGTTATATATATTAGTAGCTGAGATGGTCTGATTACTGCAGGGGGGGGGGGTTTGGACACAGCTGTATTTTATATATATATATATATATATATACACACATACACACACACATACACACACACACACATATATATATATATATATATATATATATATATATATATATATATAAGCTGCCCACCCTGAGATGATCTCAAAACTGGGGGGGGGGGGTGTTGATGCTACTAGTCACAGATATAGATAGATAGATATAGATATATCTATATCTATATATCTAATATACACAGCCCTCAAAAAATCCACTCGCCTACTCGCATTTTTGCGAGTGGATTTTGAGGGCTGGCGAGGAAAGGCTGCCTGGGAGATAGGGGGAGCAAGCACCGCCGGTTGTATGGGAATCTTTTCCCAGTGCTCACGGAGGGGAAGAGAGAGGAGAGAGCCGACTGGATAACCAGAGCGCGGGGGACATCACTAGCGGCTTTCATTTCAATAGCCGAGTGTTCCACGCACTCGCTGTCACACACAGCCCCGCCCCTGGTCCTGGGGAATTTGATAGACAGATCACCCGTCCAATCCCGGGACGAGTGACGTGAATCAAAGTTCCCCGGCCAGGGGGCGGGGCTGTATGTGTCGTCGAGCGGAGGGGAATTGAAATGAAAGCTGTTTCAGTGATGTCCCTCGGCGCTCTTATCATCCGGCCGGCAATGCACTTCCTCTCCTCTGCTCCCCTGCATTATGGACACAGGTAGGCTGCATGGGTGGACATGGGCAGGCTGCATTGGTGGACACGGGCAGGCTGCATTGGTGGACACGGGCAGGCTGCATTGGTGGACACGGGCAGGCTGCATTGGTGGACACGGTCAGGCTGCATTGGTGTGCATTGGTCAGGCTGCATTGGTGTGCATTGGTCAGGCTGCATTGGTGTGCATTGGTCAGGCTGCATTGGTGTGCATTGGTCAGGCTGCATTGGTGTGCATTGGTCAGGCTGCATTGGTGTGCATTGGGAAGGCTGCATTGGTGTGCATTGGGAAGGCTGCATTGGTGGACACGGGAAGGCTGCATTGGTGAGCGTGCATAAAGTTGCTTAATTCTGCATAAAACATTTTTAGTGTAATTTCATGAGATAGTTTATGAGGGTGTGTTTAGGAGCAAAATTATGGGTGGGGCAGGGTAGGGGTTGGGTGGGGCAACTGGTGGTGAGTAACCCTTGAGGTCTGGCTAGTAGCTCAGGACTTGAAATTTTGAGCCCTGATGTATGCGTGTGTATATATATATATATATATATATATATATATACACATACACACACACACACACACACACACACACACACACACATATATATATATATATATATATATATATATATATATATATATATATATACACATACATACACACTATATATAGTAGCTGAGTCGCCCACCCTAAGCTGGTCTAATAACGGTGTGGGGGGGTGACACCAAGTTTTACTGCACCGGGTGACACCAACCCTAGTGACGCCACTGATTCCAGGTATGTATATTATATACATAGTTACATTGGTCCAGCTTGGATACACTGCCGAGTGCGTGAGCATCATGAGAAATGTAGTTCCAACACATCTGGGGTGCCAAGGTTCACGATCACTAGTATATACACCATACCAGACCGATGCTCCTAGAAGCTGGACACCACGACTACACTGATCTTCACTTGCTTCCGGGTCCTGTGCCGAGTGGCTGGCCTTATGCATTCTTAAACAACGGAGTATGGCCACTCAACACAGGTGTTCTTCAGAGAATGCTTTGAATTTACTGAATGAATGAAAAAATAGGATTTTTTTACTCACCGTAAAATCCTTTTTTCCGAGTCCATGGACCGGCACAGCTTCTCTATTGACAAAGTGGGTATTATTCGTTAATCAGGAGTGACTAGGCAGAAAAACTTGCAAAAAAAGTGTTGCATCACACCTTCTACAGTACCGCCCAGGGGGCGGACCCTCTGGGTATAACCTCTCAGTCTGCATCCCGCAGATCAGTTCGTCAAAAAGCAGTACAAACTTAAAAGGAGGGGTGGGTTCTGTGTCGGTCCATGGACTCAGAGAAAAGGATTTTACGGTGAGTAAAAAAATCCTATTTACTCTTTCGTCCATGGACCGACACAGCTTCTCTATTGACAAAGTGGGACATCCCAAAGCAGTGTCAGAGAAAAAACAACGAGGGGTGGTAACAGCATAAAAACAAACTTCACCCCAAAACACAAAACAGCACTCCTCCAACGGAGGAGTTGCAACTCTAAACAGCCGCTTGCAAAACCTTGCGGCCGAAAGAGGCATCCGAAGATGCACCTACATCAACTTTGTAGAATTTTGTGAAAGTGTGAGCGGACGACCAAGTCGCCACTTTACATAGTTGGGAAACAGACGCTTTATGTCGGAAAGCCCAAGAGGCACCTATTGCCCTGGTCGAATGCGCCGTGACAGGAAAGGGGGGCGCCTGACCCTTTAAGGCGTAAGCCTGGATTACTATCTGTCGGATCCACCTAGAGATGGTGGCCGATGAGACTGCTTGGCCCTTCTTGGGACCAGCCACCAAAAAAAACAGTGAGTCTGACTTCCGGAACAGGGAAGTAGCAGATAGGTATACTCTCAAAGCTCGGACAACGTCCAAGGAATGCAACGCCGACGCCTTAGGATTCGACGGCTGAGGACACAAGGATGGAAGTACAATGTCTTCGTTGAGATGAAAAGCCGAAACGACTTTCGGAAGAAAGGAAGGCTGCGGCCGCAGCACCACCTTATCATTGTGGAAAATCAAATAGGGAGCCTTGCAGGACAAGGCTGCCAGCTCAGAGACTCGTCTAACCGACGTAACAGCCACCAAAAAGACCACTTTCTGAGAAAGTGTCAACAGGGGAATATCTCTAATCTTCTCAAACGGTGCCTTCTGAAGCACCGAGAGGACCAGGTTCAAGTCCCACGGAGGTAACGGGGGACGGACCGGAGGGGCCACATGTCGAACCCCCTGCACAAATGTACTCACGAGAGAGTGAGTCGCCAGGGGTCGCTGAAAAAAGACCGCCAGGGCAGATATCTGACCCTTAATCGTACTTAGGGCAAGCCTTTGGTCCACCCCATGCTGTAAAAACAGCAGGATTCTGGAAACCAAATAAGTACGCGGATGCCATTTCATTTCCTCACACATGGAGATGTAGGCCTTCCAAGTGCGGTGATAAACCTTCCTAGAGGACGGTTTTCGAGCACTTCTCATAGTAGAGATTACAGAGTCTGACAGGCCCCGGTCTCTCAGTACCTGGTTCTCAACAGCCATGCCGTTAAAGCCAATGACTGTAAAGCAGGATGGAGTATGGGACCTTGCGATAGCAGGTCCTTCCGTAGTGGTAGGCGCCAGGGGACGTCTGCTACCAGACGTACTAGATCTGCGTACCAAGGACGCTGAGGCCAATCTGGAGCGATTAGGATCATTGGAATTCCCTCTGCCTCCACTCTGCGGAGCAGAAGAGGAAGAAGCCTTAAGGGAGGGAAGGCATAGATTAGCCGATACTGACCCCACGATGCTACCAACGCGTCCGTTGCGTCTGCCCATGGGTCTCTTGACCGGGCCACAAACCTCAATACCTTCCGATTGAGTCGGGAAGCCAGAAGATCTACGTCTGGTGTGCCCAATCTTTGGCAGAGGAGTTGGAACACCTCCGGGTGTAAGGACCATTCTCCCTGGTCCAGCATCTGGCGGCTCAGGTAGTCCGCCTGCCAGTTTTCCACACCCGGAATGTACACGGCCGATAGTGCCGGTACGCTCTTCTCTGCCCACTTCAGGATGCGAGCAACCTCCGATGCTGCAGCTGAGCTTCTTGTTCCTCCTTGATGATTGACATATGCCACCGCTGTGGCGTTGTCTGACTGGATCCTGACTGGACGCCCTTGCAGCCTCTGAGACCATTTGAAGAGGCACAGCTTGATCGCCCGGATCTCCAGGACATTGATCGGCAGGAGGGCTTCCTCTGGGGTCCAACGACCTTGCGCCGACTGGACACCCCAGACTCCCCCCCCCCCAACCTGTAAGGCTGGGGTCCGTCGTGATCACTATCCAGTAAACCGGAAGAAATTACTTCCCGGCCATTAGAGCCGGTGCTGTCAGCCACCATACCAGGGATCTCCTGACTAGGTGGCTCACTCGGATTTGATAATCCAGAGATGAAGGGCATCTGTTCCATCTGGACAGAACTTCCTTCTGTAACACTCGAGTGTGGTATTGAGCATATGGGACCGCCTCGAAGGAGGCTACCATGAGGCCCACCACTCGCATGCAAAAACGGAGTGACGACCAATTCCTGGAAGTCAGCTGCCGTACTGCAGCCCGGAGGGTCTGCAACTTCTCCACAGGGAGGAATACCTTTGCCTCTGAGGAATCCAGAATCAACCCCAGGTACACTAGGCGTCGAGTGGGCACCAATACTGACTTTTGCGTGTTTAGTATCCAACCACAGTCTCGAAGAGTCTGACAGGTAATAGACATGCTTACCTCTAATTCTGAGCTTGAAGGGGCCTTCAGTAGAAGGTCGTCCAAGTAACCTGTGATAGCGATACCCCGCTGTCTTAGAAGTGCCTGAATCGGAGCGAGCACCTTGGTGAAAGTCCTGGGTGCTGAGGCAAGGCCAAACGGGCGGGCCACAAACTGGTAGTGGTTCTTCCCGATAGCAAATCGCAGAAACCTCTGGTGTCTGGAGTATATGGGGACATGCAGGTATGCGTCCTTGATGTCCAAGGAGGCCAGAAAGTCCCCCGGATGGAGAGCCGTGACTACAGATCGAACCGACTCCATCCGAAATCTTTGTACTTTCACAAAGCAATTGAGGGCTCTGAGATCCAAGATTGGCCGAACCCCCTCCTTCTTCGGCACAATGAACAGATTTGAGTAAAAACCCTGACCCCGTTCCTGTTCTGGAACTGGAATAACTACCCCGCGTTCCAGTAGACCCTGGACCGCCCCATACAGGGCCTCCCGACGGGTCGGTAGTAGCTGGAGATTGGAGGTAATGAACCTGTCCGGTGGACAAGAGAGAAATTCTATCTTTTAGCCTGAGGAGATTACTTCGCAAACCCACCTGTCGCAGACTAGAGCAGTCCACTGAGTCGCGAATTTGCGAAGACGTCCCGCCCACCCGAGAGCTGGGTGGGGGCGGACCTTCATGCGGACGCAGATTTGTCCGCAGGCTTGTTGGGTCTGCGGGACCAAGGACGCTTTTGTCCTTGGGCAGGTGCTTTATCGGCCTGGGGTCTTTTCCCTGTCGCCCTAAGGGGGCGAAAAAACCGCTTGCGTGCAGTAAAGGAGGGCCCTTGGTGTGGCCCCTTACCCTTGCTAGTTTGGGGAAGCAAAGTGCTTTTACCTCCTGTGGCATCCTTGATGTCATCCAGAGAAGCCCCAAAAAGTCTGTCGCCCTTAAAAGGAAGACCCAACAGGGCTTTCTTGGAAGTCTGGTCCGCAGACCAGCCCTTTAGCCAGATCAGGCGGCGTATTGCTACTGCATAAACCAAAGCTTTTGACAGCAGGGGAATAGTATCCATGTCTGACTCGCAGACAAACTTAAGGCCCTGGACCAACTGGTCGGCCAAAGTTATCTCATTAGGAGGAGCATCTCGCTCCTTTAACCCCTGGAGTAGCAATTTTGCCCATTCAGTAAGTGTGTGAGACACTAGGGCCCCCGCCAATGCCGGGCGTACTGCCGAGCCTACCACTGAGTATAGGTAGCGAGCGAGTGCTTCAGCCTTCTTAGCCACAGGGTCCTTGAAAACAGGAGCCCCTTCTACTGGAATAGTGGTGGCTCTATTAAGTCTGGACACCGAAGGGTCCACTATAGGGGGCGAGGTCCATATCTTCAGAAAACTCTCCTCAAAGGGGTACCGTACTGCAAACCTCTTTGGGGCTGTAAAGACCCTCAGTGGGTTCTCCCATTCCTTGTATAAGAGTTTGTCAAAATAAGACACACAAGGGAACACCTTAGCAGTGCGGGCAGGTTTACGAAAACCAAAAGGCGACTGGAGTATCTGCTACTTCTGCAGTATTTTCCAACTTTAGCGTATCCCGCACTGCAGTAATAAGGTCAGGTACCAAAGCCGTCTCGCGTACTGACCTGGACTTGGAGTCCTCCTCACTGTCCGATCGGTCACGGTCTGCAGTCTCTGATGCATCAGAATCTGGGCCATGAGCCGTAGCTGGACCTGGTTCTGCATCAGAAATATCCCCAGAAGATTGCAGGGGACGGGGGCGTTTATTACCCCTTGTATTCCCGTGTGCTGCTTCCACCCTGGCAGCAAACACCTCTAGGATTGCCGACATAGCGTCCATAGACACCTCAGGGACACCAGCTGCTAAATCTGGTGTTTCAGGGGAGAAGACATCTGGCTCAGATGCCATGCTGACCACACGCTGACACCCACAGGGCTCCAGGCAAGATATCAATAGGCCAACCTCCTGTGCTGCAGAGATGCTGGGTCACCCAGAGGACTCACCACCCTGGATAGGTACTGCTATGCTGCAGTGTGCTGCGCCTGTGATGCTGTCCCCCTGCTGCTGTGTCAGTCTGCTTCTTTTATCAGCACTTCCTGTGTGAATTTTCGTGCCAGTGTAATGCACCCTAGAGGCCGGAAGCTCTCGCAAAATGGCTGCCAAAAACGTCTGTATGGAAGATAATGTGGGCTCCAAGAAAATGGCCGTGGAGTCGAAGATAGAGATCAAGCAGCCGTAGCCCACAAAAAGATGGCCGCCGAATGGCAATATATACATACAGGGTGGACAAACATGGCCGCCGATCACCTGATAGGGGCCAGTGGGTGTGGCCGAACCACAGGAAGATGGCCACCGGGCAGTCACAAGAGGCCAAACTTGGCATGGACCACCTCAAAATGGCCGCCGACAGCATGGAGGAGGAAGTGCACACACACACACACACACACACACACACACAAGCAGAAATGACATTTCTTTAAATGTTAGTTACAGCCAGCCCCGCTCCAGTGGAACCCCTTAGGTGACCCCCAGCACCCAGCAACCTTTAGCTAGAAGCCCAGGGAGGAGGGAAAGGCAGGGAGAGAGGGAAGAAAGGGGCCACAACCACTTACTTGATCTCTCCAGGAATGTCCAGCTAAATCACCCAGCCGAGGCAGGGGAGTTTTACTTACCTATCCTGCATGTATTACGCTGGAAGACATTCCAAACAGATCATCGTCCACACACGGAAGGTGACTGTTGGCCAGCCGAAGGTCAGCCGAAGGCCACCCGCTTTGGCAATTCTGCCTGGATACAGATGATCTGTCAAGCTAGTTGTAGCTGCAAGTATCTAGTCTGTCCAACTATTTTTCCGCTGATTTTTTCCCTGCGATTTCTTACTGTGTGACCAACAGATAGTGAGATTTTGTCCCAAATGTGTTTGTAATCGCCCCCCCCTATTTTGTCCGTCCTGACGAAGCCTCACGGCGAAACGCGTCGACGTTCAAGGGACTCTCCACTGTCACTTTATATACACTGTATGGTCTTTTATTCTTGTTTAACATTTCTGTGATAATAAAATTATTTTTGTACCCTATGTTCTGTGTGTTGCCTGCAAAGTCCTATTTTTCACTCTTTGAGTACTTAATATATTCCCTTAATTTTTGGATGTGGCAATGCGAGTGCTCCCCCCTCCCCATCCCCTTTTTTTCCATATTACAAGGATCGATGATCCAGCCTGTCACCCAGTCGGCAGTTAATCGAAGATCGCAGGAAACAACAAATGTAGTAACAAAAAAAAAATATATATTTTTTTTTCCCCCCGGACCAATGGGCCCGAAGGGAGCCATGTCCTACTCCTTGCTAGACAGAAGAAAACTGATCTGCGAGATGCAGACAGAGGTTATACCCAGAGGGTCCGCCCGCTGGGCAGTACTGTAGAAGGTGTGATGCAACACTTTTTACAAGTTTTTCTGCCTAGTCACTCCTAATTAACGGATAATACCCACTTTGTCAATAGAGAAGCTGTGTCGGTCCATGGACGAAAAAGTAATGTTCTCTGATTGGAGGAGGTGACATAACACTCTCCACCTCAACCAATCAGAGGATGCGTTGCAACCCACAGAAACCATTTATAACCCTCCCAAATAAACAAACACACTGTAATTTAAGCTTTCCTATTAATTCAAATGCATTTTGACCAATTTTTAGTGAAGCCAGAAATGAGCTCAGAAAGGGTCTACACACATAGCAACCGTTTTATTCTGACAATCCTAAAATCTGATAAGATTGTGTGTGGCATATGGGTTGAAAGCCAGACTATAAAAAAACAAAAAAAACACTCACTGCTTCATACCAAACTACCCCTGAAACATTATGTGAGTAACTGCTGTAGGGACATTAGACTGTAAGCGTCTCTTAAGGCTGGTTTCACACTGGGGCGGTGGCGGTATAGCGCCGCTATTTTTAGCGGCGCTATAACGTCGGGATTGTTGAGCTATTCGGCCGCTAGCGGTGCGGTTTTAACCCCCGCTAGCGGCCAATAAAGGGTTAATACCACCCGCAAACCGCGGCTACAGCCGCGGTTTGCGGGGGGTATTACCGCGGTATCCCATGCATTTCAATGGGAAGGAGCGGTAAACACACCGCTCCTCTCACCGCTCCAAAGATGCGGCTAGCAGGACTTTTTTTACTGTCCTGCTAGCGCACCGCTCCAGTGTGAAAGCCCTCAGGGCTTTCACATTGGAGAGAAAGGAGCCGCTGTTTAGGCTCGGTTTGCAGGCGTTATTTTTAGCTAAATAGCGCCTGCAAACCGCCCCAGTGTGAAAGGGGCCTAAGGGACTGATGTGAATGGTGTCATGTTGTCTGTAAAGTTATTCAAAATATTATGGTACCAAAAAACATAGGGAACAAAAAAAAAATACATCTTTTGTTTATGCTTTGCTAGGACTTGTGTGGCTTAATACTGTAATGCTACACTTATTTTGGTCTGGGCCTGTTTCCTGCTACCCGAATAATTAGATCAAGGAAATGTGCAAGTATGTGTCTAGACAAATGTAAGTAGATATCCAATGATCCTATACTTAAAGAGAGGAAATGTTTACGTAGAATAAGGCTGAATGGGTTTACTTACTGTACACACTTAAAGCGGACCTTCAGTCATTTTTCAGCTTTCCCTCTATTATATCCTCTGCCCTTGTCGTTTTAACTTTGGATAATAAAACATTTTTTTTCTGGAGGTAAATGCCTTATACAGCCCACTTCCGGTTTCTTGTCTGGTCATTAGCCAAGGCTTACGACATCATGCACAGCTCTCTCTCATGAGAGTTTGCCAGGAAGGGAGTGGGGAAGAGTCATAAGAGGGCCAATGAAAGCTGCAAAGCTGGAGGTGTGACTGTGTGTCTGTGTAAATCCAGGAAGTGAACAGGCAGTAGCTTCAGCTGCCCACAGTTAAAATGGCTGCAGCCAGACTCAGTGGAGGGAGATTTCTGCAGCATATTTGGCAAGTACAAAATCTCAGTATATATAAAATAATATGCAAAGTGGTTGGAGGGAAGCTTCAGAATGGCAAAGAAGTTTTTATTCCAAATTATGTTAGACTGCAGTTCCTCTTTAAGCTGGGTATACACTGGGAGCTGTATTTCTTTTTTTTTTGCAAAACCATCATGTCGAATTAATTAAAGGAAAAAAAAAAAACTGCAACCACACAAGTGTTTTGAATGCTGGGATCTGAAACAGAATAACACGGCAAAATGTGCATCTAAAAATCTTGTAAAGCGTGTCACTTAAAGTGCATGAGATTCTTTTACGTGACAAACATGCATATGAATGGGCTGCCCTATGCACGACAAGCAGGGTTGCCAACTTTCAGTAAATATACAAACAGTTTGTAAAATCTGTACTTTTTGCATCTGTCCTTGAATGTCCATTGCGGACATGTAGGCTGCATGTCCGTAATTGACATTGATGGACAGATGAAACAATTATGGATTTTACAAACTGTTTGTAAATTTACTGAAAGTTGGCAACCCTGACGACAAGTGGAATCATGTGAAATGGTGCACACAAAATTGCAAGTGGGATCGCTTGCTCCCGATACATAAAACGGAGACGATCACTCGCATGTGATCGCAGCACGAAAATTAGGACTCATTAACAAAATTAAACCAAATAAATTTTCTGGATAATACCAGTCTCAGACATTTTGTAATGTCTGCTCTTTGGAAGACCTTTCCGTTTCAGCGGTGGTACCATTTAGATCAGGGGTCTTAAACTGGTGGCCCTCCAGCTGTTGAGAAACTACAAGTCCCATGAGGCATTGCAAGGCTGACAGTTACAAACATGACTCCCTCAGACAGAGGCATGATGGGACTTTTAGTTCTGCAACAGCTGGAGAGCCACCAGTTTGAGACCCCCGATTTAGATGCTTAGAAGGTATTTCTCTCTTGACTGAGGTGTACTAAGAATTTTTTATTTGAAATGAACCGATTCTTTAAATCCATTGATCACCATTTATTAAAAACATACAACCCAAACGCATTTTGCCATATACCATAAACTTACACACTGAATACACGAGTAATCAAGAAAGAAATTCATGCAGCTCATTTCGCTATATTCCAAATAATCACTGGACTGCTTGATAGCCAGCTGTGTAAATTAAATGAAGATAGAAAATAGAGGTTTTAAAGGACGAAAAAATAAAGTTTTCAAATTGCACCAAAATTACCAATTAATAATAGAAAGACAAAACTCATTAAAACGTTGGGAAGTGCAATGGAAGAGGTAAAACTGTTGAGAAAAAAAAAATGGAGTGCTAAACACAAGTGGAAGTTGGAGATAATCACAACAGAGCCATAAAAATGTAATTTGAAATTGTAAAAGAATGTACTGAATGTGAAATTAAAAACCCTGCGAGACACATTAATGATCCTTACAAAATCCAAAAATAGAAAACCGATAACTAAAAGCATTTCAGCACTTTATCTGCTGACAGGAGCCACTCACACACACTGCCATAATGCTTCACAAAAATAAGGCTCTCTACATCAGGGGGGGGAAACTAAAACACATCACCTTATAAGTAACCAGATGAAAGGTTTATGTATTGGTGAGATTACATGAATGCAGTCAGAAACCTTATACTGCAGGTTTATACATCGTCCACTCCCTCAAACTCCTGCCACACACATATCCACGTTAATGTGAAGCGTAGTAATCCGTGTTGTCATTAGTACCTGGATAGGAATCTTTACCTGCGAAATGCAGTTTGTTAGTGTGCAGAAATAGGAGCTACACTCAATTGTTAAAGTGGAACTCCAGACAATACTTTTTTGGTTCTGAGTTTTAGTTAGAGTGGGGGGAACATTAGAACCTCAGTCAGGTTTCTAAAGCTAAACTCCAGGTTTTTTTTTTTTATATATACAGGTCCTTCTCAAAAAATTAGCATATTGTGATAAAGTTCATTATTTTCTGTAATGTACTGATAAACATTAGACTTTCATATATTTTAGATTCATTACACACAACTGAAGTAGTTCAAGCCTTTTCTTGTTTTAATATTGATGATTTTGGCATACAGCTCATGAAAACCCCAAAATCCTATCTCAAAAAATTAGCATATCATGAAAAGGTTCTCTAAACGAGCTATTAACCTAATCATCTGAATCAACTAATTAACTCTAAACACCTGCAAAAGATTCCTGAGGCTTTTAAAAACTCCCAGCCTGGTTCATTACTCAAAACCGCAATCATGGGTAAGACTGCCAACCTGACTGCTGTCCAGAAGGCCATCATTGACACCCTCAAGCAAGAGGGTAAGACACAGAAAGAAATTTCTGAACGAATAGGCTGTTCCCAGAGTGCTGTATCAAGGCACCTCAGTGGGAAGTCTGTGGGAAGGAAAAAGTGTGGCAGAAAACGCTGCACAACGAGAAGAGGTGACCGGACCCTGAAGAAGATTGTGGCGAAGGACCGATTCTAGACCTTGGAGGACCTACGGAAGCAGTGGACTGAGTCTGGAGTAGAAACATCCAGAGCCACCGTGAACAGGCGTGTGCAGGAAATGGGCTACAGGTGCCGCATTCCCCAGGTCAAGCCACTTTTGAACCAGAAACAGCGGCAGAAGCGCCTGACCTGGGCTACAGAGAAGCAGCACCGGACTGGACTTTTTTCGGATGAAAGCAAATTTTGCATGTCATTCGGAAATCAAGGAGTCTGGAGGAAGACTGGGGAGAGGGAAATGCCAAAATGCCTGAAGTCCAGTGTCAAGTACCCACAGTCAGTGATGGTCTGGGGTGCCATGTCAGCTGCTGGTGTTGGTCCACTGTGTTTTATCAAGGGCAGGGTCAATGCAGCTAGCTATCAGGAGATTTTGGAGCACTTCATGCTTCCATCTGCTAAAAAGCTTTATGGAGATGAAGATTTCATTTTTCAGCACGACCTGGCACCTGCTCACAGTGCCAAAACCACTGGTAAATGGTTTACTGACCATGGTATTACTGTGCTCAATTGGCCTGCCAACTCTCCTGACCTGAACCCCATAGAGAATCTGTGGGATATTGGAAAGAGAAAGTTGAGACGCAAGACCCAACACTCTGGATGAGCTTAAGGCCGCTATCGAAGCATCCTGGGCCTCCATAACACCTCAGCAGTGCCACAGGCTGGTTGCCTCCATGCCACGCCGCATTGAAGCAGTCATTTCTGCAAAAGGATTCCCGACCAAGTATTGAGTGCATAACTGAACATAATTATTTGAAGGTTGACTTTTTTTGTATTAAAAACACTTTTCTTTTATTGGTCGGATGAAATATGCTAATTTTTTGAGATAGGATTTTTGGGTTTTCATGAGCTGTATGCCAAAATCATCAATATTAAAACAAGAAAAGGCTTGAACTACTTCAGTTGTGTGTAATGAATCTAAAATATATGAAAGTCTAATGTTTATCAGTACATTACAGAAAATAATGAACTTTATCACAATATGCTAATTTTTTGAGAAGGACCTGTATATATACACACACGGGCCAAATGAACTATGCATGTCCCTTACTACCAGTAACATGTGAGGCTGATGGATGTGCGGTATAAATTGTATGTAGCTGAGGCTATATTTAGCATATCGCAATGTGTTTGGGGTTCAAACCAAGACTTCCAGTCTCATACCAGGAACACAATCACAACGGCGCTCAGCCATTCATAGAAAGCAATATATTCTAGCAATGAATACAAAGCTTCCTCTGAATGGCTGAGTCAGAGAGGTGGGTTGATGATGTCATAACCTCGGACTCAGCCAATTAGAGGAAGATTTGTATTTATTGCTAGAATACATTGATTCCTCTGAATGGCTAAGCATCATTGTTATAGACTGTTCTGGGTATAAAGACTGGAAATCTCAGCTTGAACCCGGACCACAGTGCAATGTACTGTATGAACCCTCAGCTACATACAATTTAAACCACACATACAGGGGCCTTGCATGTTAATGAGGGACATAGTTTGCTTGGGCCAGCTTGGCCCAAATGAACTATGCAAAGCAGGGATAAAAATCAATATTTTTTTTCATCCAAAAAATAAATAAAAAATACATTTATTTAAATTGGATTTTTTTGATTTTTAATCAAATTAATTTTAATAAAATGCTTTTGGTGTAAAATTCTATCAAAAAAGATAGTTTTCTATTTAAATCTACATTAATAATTTTGTTTATTCAGCGTGAAATGGAGCTTAGTTATGTAGCATAAGGCTGTATATTTTGCAATATTTACATTTTTGGTAAACTCATAAAATGAACCCAAGATCTGCAAGCTGACATAAAATGCACCGCATTGATGCGTTCACGCAATTTCACAGTAACCATCAGATAAAAACAAAATTCAGGAATATTCCTTAATCCCATTGTCTTGCAAATCTATGTACACTACAAACTGTATGATTGAATCAGTTCTGATATTGCTGTTTTACTAACCTTATTATTCTTAATAGGAAACCTTCATTTTATTTGCAAATATTATAGATTCTAACTACCAGCAAGAATGAGTCCTTACATTTAGAGAGCTCCTATCATTTCAGATCCATCATGGCAGTGCCTGTTAGTGGGCATCCACTCACCTGCTGCCGCCAAGTCCCTAACCGTGTTGTGTCACTGCCGCATCACCAGCTGTCTCATTAAAGTGAATGAGACTGTCGGCGAGTCAATAGCGTGCCAGAGGAGCCGCTGCGGGACAGAAAAAAACAGTTGCTCTTTAAAAATGATTTAAATTGAGTTTATTTAAATCAAGCATTTTTACTACCGATTAAAATCTTAATTTAAATCGACTTGATTTATATCAAATCCACCCTGATGTAAAGTGTATGAAAAGCTGGAGTTCAGCTTTAATGCTGAGGTGTTGGTGGATAGACATCCTTCTACCTCCTTAGTACAGTGTCAAAGTTAAAACGTTTTGGTCCACTTCCCTTCACCGTGAAGAGGACAGATACAATAGAGATTCCCTTTATTGTTCAATTAGGCAGGTGCAAAGTCCCGTATATAGCGAGAGCCATTTTGTTTATGTGTCTGAGGCACTGTGGCACTATGTGCAGTCAGCCTATGATAGTCAATGGTGACAACGTGGCTATATGGACTTGCCAGCACATCCTAGCTTGACAGGTACGCAGGGAAGGTTACACAGTCTGAACACAGGCCATGTGCATTCGGAGGGCCATGCATCCGTCCCTATATGCCTGACAAACTCAGACACATGGGCGAGTCTGTACAGCTGCCATGTCTTCACCACCTATAATAGGCTGCCTTCCACGCAGCTTCAGGGACAAATGGTTTTTCAGCCGTGTGAATATATGTGAATATACCTATAATACAAAGCTATGGATAAACAAAAAACGAACAGAAGAGCTGAAATACCTTCTCAGCAGAAAAGGTCGCACAAGGTTCCTTCAAGTGCCACCAACGCAAGAAAAATAAAGGCCAATCATTTGGTCAGCGGGTCCTATGTTCTCATTATATATTTGATGCAGCTCCTCTTGACACCCCTTTGGGGTTTATTCAATATGTTTTCACACAAGATCCAAACACCTTTCACATCCAGTCACCTCTAATTTGACAAATCAGAGTCATGTGTTTGTCATGCGATTGCGGGCTTTGCTTCTCTTATAGGACACACAAACTGCATTCTTCATCAGGTGCAACTGTGACAGCTTGAGGCATCCATTGGACAGTATGTATGTTAAATTTCTCCAACAAGCATCTATGTCAATAGCAACCTATATTTGTCTGAGGAAATTGAAGAGAATAATTACAGTAAATGTACAATGGCTCAGGAAACACATTTTTTGACTACTTGGAATGGGATATGGCACTTCTCAAACTATGGTGGTAAATAAACCCTCCATTCCAAGTCTGCTCATCTGCTTATTAAAATAAAGAATTTGCTGAAGTGAAAAAGAGGAACAATTATTTTCCTGCAGTGCTATTGCTAAAGCCTTCATACTAAAAATAATGCATCCCGCTGGGTCCTATCTTTGCTATGCTAATCAGCTGAAGCCAATTTAAATGTTCTTTTTAAACTTTGGCTAATGAAACTATTAAGAAACAAAAGTATAATCGTATCCAAGTCGGAGAGTTTCTTCTCTTCTGAATATGGGGTATTACGTTTCCCCACTGAGTGCTGGGGAGGGTGCCTGCCCCCCTCCTGATTTTAGTTGCAGACAAAGACAATTTCTCTTCTTCCAATGTGACCCAGGAAGGTCAAAAGGTTGGACACCCCTCATCTAGATTGTCAGTGGATACAGTTTTATACACATTGGTTTATTAAATAAATTAAGTGACTACTGACGTATTGAAAATAGGTGGGGCAGACTCCTTCCTTTCCTTTGAGAAATATGTGCAAACTATAAAATGTCCAATTATAAAACAAATATGGCTGTATTATCAGTGGGTTGCATTACAGTATTTGATACTAGCAGCCCAAATTGTTTTTAAAAAGAAAGCACGTGCTTTCTGTGAAATATCCAACAGCGTGCAGAAGTATCTGCCAAAGATACCGTATATACTTGAGTATAAGCCGAGTTTTTCAGCCCCTTTTTTTAGGGCTGAAAAAAACCCTCTCGGCTTATACTCGAGTCAGTACCAGAAATCTTGCCAGGAGTCAATTTTTTTTTAAAGTCGCGGCTTCCTCCTGGCGTTCCGCCTATCACGGAGGTCCTCTCATCCTCGGACAGTTTCCTAGCAGACACTGTGTTCAGTGTTCCGCCAATCGCGGACGTCCTCTTGTTTCGAGGATGAAAGAATGTCCGTGATTGGCGTAACACTGAACACAGTGTCTGCTGGGAAACTGAGTCCGAGGATGAGCGGACCTCCGTCATAGGCGGATCAGTGTCAAATGCCTATCACGGAACGGAACGCCAGGAGAAAGCCGCGAATGCAGGTACTCGGGCACAGTGAGACTGCAATGAGCACAGTGAGTACCGTATGGCACAGTGAGGCTGCAAATGGGCACAGTGAGGCTGCAAATGGGCACAGTGAGGCTGCAAATGGGCACAGTGAGGCTGCAAATGGGCACAGTGAGGCTGCAAATGCCATTGTTGACCCTCTTTTCCGCTTACAGTAGCTGCTGCATTCTCACCCTAGGCTTATACTCGAGTCAATGTGTTTTCCTAGTTTTTGAGGTAAAATTGGGTACCTCGGCTTATACTCGAGTATATACGGTAGGTTAAATAAAAAATTGATTAAGAACTATGGGAAAACCCTCACTGGCATTTTGTGAAGATGATACCCGTGCATTCTGCTGCATGGGCGAGGGAGCATGAACAACTAAAAAGGAACACTGAGGGTTGCCTTCTTTTATCAAACATTTGGGCATCAGGAGGACATAAACAGGACTGTAGGATGTACATACCATTCTTCAGCAAGATCAGGAAGGTGCCTTATAAATGTAATCACTGGCAGTAAGATCTCGATCACAAGAGCTGATCTGTGCGTACGCCCATGCAAAGAGTAGTCTTCGCCTGCATTGGGTGCATAGGTGTCCCGTGCATGTCTATTGGGAGGCAACAGCTGCGCATAGAGCCTTTGATCCCAATTTAACAGCTGTGCGGGTGTGAGTGCATGTCCAACGCACACGGTCACGTCTTTGCATCTCGTGCGAGCAAAGACTCCCTTCACTCGGGTGTACGCACAGATACACTTCTGTGAATAAGGCCTAAACAATCTTGTCAGCTCAGTATGGCAAATTCAGAATGGCAATCTATGTACATTTTAATACATTCTGACAGTTTTTACACTACGAGGTCTACTAGGCATCGGCAAACCACATCCTTAGAAGCAAATTCTATGGTGGTCTTAGCCATACAATTCAGCATTTTAAATGAAAAGTAAGGTAAAGTATTTACATTTCCTTACTGACAAAGCTGACCAAAAACCAATGAAATACAACATATGAAGATTTAAAACGTGTCTCCTGAAAATATTGTTAGCTAAATAGGTTCCAAACTGCAGAAACATTTTACGAGATGTATTTTAACCATCCAAAATGAACGAGACGGCCAAACTGCATATATACTCTGGACCGCTGAAACAGATTTAATTTGTAAATGACATAAAAACATAACATTGGCAAGGTACTTCCATGTGAAGTTAATGCCAAGTTTCTTTTTTAACCCATACAATTCACATGTTAAGGTGACCAGTAGAACAGCAAAGGGTGCCGACCTTAAAATTGCCTTGAAAAATCCAGCATAATTGTTTGCCCGTTCTCCTGAGAATGATCAGATGGGTGTGCTGCTTGGTACTCACATGCCAGCCAAACCAACTGCACATACCTTACACTTCACATCCCTGCCTATCCATTTGGCCATTGGGAGCAAGAAGAATTACCTACAACTTGGAGCTTACACAGTAATCTCACCCTACAATGTTACAATTCTGGGTGCCTGAGTGGCCAATCACAAGTGTTGTCAATATAAAAAAAAGGAGTATCACACGTCCAATTCAGGTATTTCCTTTCTCTCTGGCTGTCCAAATGAAATGATTGGGTAATATAGGCATATATATATATATATATATATATTGTGAGGGGGTTAGCTCGGCAGCGGGTGTGTGTGACCCCCGGGATGGGCTCCCCACACAAAACAGGCCCAGCAAACGGAGGTTGTGGTTTTCAAAATCAAAAAAGGTGCGGTTTATTTTCTATTTACAGTGACAAAACACAGCAAAGCAAAAGAAACATAACCAAAATAAATCCTGGTCAAGTTGACCTCTGACTAAACATACAGGTTTCCTAACTAACAACTGGGATCAGCCTAGTGCTGTCCTAGTCCCTAAGTCCCTGGTTTTAAATGTCCAAGCAAATAGCCACACAGGCTTTGTCTCACCACACAGGGGTTCACTCTCCCTAGACAGTCCACACAGGTCTGGTTCCAGGCATGAGCTAACATCTAATGAAGCTGGGAGTTCTTATAGAGGCCTAAATGAGCTGACAAGCTTCAGCTGGTCTCATCAACTCCCTGTCTGCACGACGCCCAGCCCTCTCCCTAGAGGTATGAGTCATCCATGAGCCCACTAGCCTTATACAACTCTCCACCTAGTTGTATAAGTCGGCGTAAAGCCTGAATCTGGGCGAAATATATCTACCCCCCTGGATGCAACCAGGTGACTTTACCTTCCTGCTGTCACATACCCCCCCCTCTTGTTTTAACCTCGGGGTTGGAACACCAGCAATCAGGCATTCATGTACTCGAGACAAAGCATCCACATTCCCCATTTGAACGCCAGGGCGATGCTTTACTGTGAAGTTGAATTCCTGGAGGGCCAGGAACCACCTATTCACTCTTCTATTTGTTTCCTTGTTTTGAGCCATCCACTTTAACGGAGCGTGATCCGTAACCATGTCAAAGTGCCTACCTAGCAGGTAGTACCGAAGGGAATCTAGAGCCCACTTCACCGCTAAACACTCCTTTTCAACGGTGGCGTAATTTACCTCATGGGACTTCAACTTCCTGCTGAGGTAAATGACTGGGTGCTCTTCCCCGTTCCAGACCTGGGACAATACTGCTCCTAACCCCACATCTGACGCATCACTTTGTACGACAAAGTCTTTAGAGAAGTCGGGTGAGTACAACACTGGCTGGCTACATAAGGCTTGTTTCAAGAATTGGAATGCTGCCTCAGCCTCGGGGGTCCATTTAATCATGACCGACCCTTTCCCCTTCGTCAGGTTGGTTAGGGGCACAGCCTTAGAAGCAAAGTGGGGAATGAATCGCCGATAATACCCAGCGATTCCCAGAAAGGCTCGTACCTGCTTCTTGCTGTTGGGACGTGGCCAACTCTGGATGGCCTCGACTTTGTTGAGTTGGGGTTTTATTACTCCCCTCCCAATGGTGTACCCAAGATATTTGGCCTCCTCCTGCCCAATGGTACACTTCTTGGGGTTAGCCGTAAACCCCGCTTCCCGAACAGAGTCCAGGACTGCTTGCACTTTTGGCAGATGTGAGGCCCAATCTGTGCTATGGACAATTACGTCATCCAGGTAAGCCGCAGCATACTTCCGATGGGGCCTCAGCATCTGGTCCATTTTCCGCTGGAATGTGGCCGGCGCATTCTGTAACCCGAACGGCATTCTTTTATATTGGAACGCCCCGTCTGGGGTTACAAATGCGGTTTTCTCTTTGGCCGACTTGGCCAGGGGGATTTGCCAATACCCTTTTGTGAGGTCAAGAGTCGTCATGTATCGGGCTGTTCCCAGCCGGTCGATCAACTCATCTATACGTGGCATGGGGTAGGTGTCAAATTTTGTAACTTTGTTCAACTGACGAAAATCGTTACAAAATCGCCAGCTCCCATCCGGTTTAGGCACCAACACGATGGGACTAGACCAATCACTTTGGGACTCCTCTATCACCCCTAAGTTCAGCATTTTCTGTACTTCCTCCCGTATTGCCTCCCGTCGAGCCTCTGGGATCCGATAGGGTTTTAACTTCACCCTTTCACCGGGCGGGGTAATGATGTCATGCTCTACCCCAGATGTTTGTCCCGGCAGCTCAGAGAATACCTCCTTGTTGCGAAGCACAAACTCCTTAACCTCCTGTTGTTGGGGTTGTGACAAGGTGGCTGCTATTCCAACCTCAGGAATCACGCAACCAGTTTGAGCTGGTGACCAAGTGTCTGCGACTAGGGACTCTCTATCCCTCCAGGCTTTCAACAGATTAACGTGATAGATCTGTTCGGGCTTTCTCCTTCCTGGATGTCTGACCTTGTAATTCACTTCGCTCACTTTTTCCATTATCTCGTAGGGGCCTTGCCATTTGGCAAGGAATTTACTTTCAACCGTAGGGACAAGTACCAATATCCTATCCCCCGGGGAAAAGGTACGGGTCTTGGCTCCACGGTTGTACACTCTCTGCTGTGCCAACTGCGCTTGGGCCAAATGTTCCTTCACGATGGGCATTACCTGTGCAATTCGATCTTGCATCAGGGCGACATGCTCAATCACACTCCTGTGGGGAGAACTCTCACTTTCCCAAGTTTCCTTGGCAATATCCAACAGCCCTCTTGGGTGTCTCCCATACAGTAACTCAAAGGGGGAGAATCCCGTAGAGGATTGGGGCACCTCCCTAATAGCAAACATCAAATAAGGAAGTAAACAGTCCCAATCCTTTCCATCTCTATCCACCACTTTCTTCAACATTTGTTTTAGGGTTTTGTTGAATCTTTCAACCAGCCCATCGGTTTGGGGGTGATACACAGACGTACGCAATTGCGTCACTTTGAACAATTTACACAGCTCTTTCATA
Organism: Rana muscosa; assembly: GCA_029206835.1. Taxonomy (NCBI): domain Eukaryota; kingdom Metazoa; phylum Chordata; class Amphibia; order Anura; family Ranidae; genus Rana; species Rana muscosa. The sequence continues at coordinate 234,330,282 of CM055122.1, read as the reverse complement.
ACCCGGGACATAAAGGGTGTACCTTGGTCCGTAAGCAGTTCTTTACAAATACCCACCCGGCTAAAAACAAGAGATAGCTCTTTGGCTATGGTTTTGGCCGAGGTATTTCGGAGAGGGATCGCTTCTGGATAACGGGTGGCATAGTCCATTATAACTAATATGTACTGGTGCCCCCTAGCGGACTTGATTATAGGACCTACCAAATCCATGGCGATCCTCTCAAACGGGACCTCAATGATGGGTAGAGGGACCAGCGGGCTACGGAAATGTGGCATCGGGGCCAACCTCTGACACACAGGGCAGGAGGAACAATAATTTTCTACGTCCTTCATCACCCCCGGCCAATAGAATCTCTGTAATACCCTCTCTCGGGTTTTCTCTGTCCCCAGATGACCTCCAAGAATGTGCCCATGGGCCAACTCCAACACCAACTTCCTGTAAGGTTTGGGCACCACAAGCTGCTCAACGGTTTCTTCTGCCCTTTTTGCCACCCGATACAGTAGGTCCTTCTCTACGCTGAAGTATGGGTAAGTGCAGGTATTATCTGGGTTCACTAACTCGCCATCTATTTTCACTACGTTTTCCCGTGCCTTTATTAGGGCGGGGTCTTTCAACTGTTCTGTGGCAAAGTTTTCCCTGTGAACGTCAAGATCAGAAAACTCCACAGACGGTAGGTTTTCGTCTGAGGAGGTGGGCGCCTCTCCAGTTTCTTGAGTCTCCCCTGCCAATACTGATAAGGGAAATTCCGGAGAGTCCTCACCACTCTCAGGGGAGTTCTGGCTATCACATTCCTGGTACATAGGGGCACCAGTGAGGGGCTCAGGATCATCCCACAGTTCCCAGAACTTCGGAAAATCCCTTCCCACAATGGCGTCATGCGGTAACTGAGATACTAAGCCCACTGGATGAGAGAGGGTACCTTTGGGGGTCTCGAAACACACTGTAGTCACTGGATACTCTCGGGTGTCCCCATGCACACAAATAACAGCTACCTTGCTATTCCCAGAGACCTCTGTTTTAACTAACTCAGCCTTTATCAGGGTCACAAGGCTACCTGAATCCAGCAATACCACAACATTTCTACCATTAACACACATTTTGCATAAATGTTTCTCAGTTCCTCGAATGGCAGTGCATGCGACTGTCGCACACAGCGACTGACGTCTGCCCGTCAGAAAGTCACACTGCATGGGTTCCTCCACAACCGGGCAATTGGCTGCAATATGTCCCGCTTGCCGGCAGCGGTAGCAAACGATCCTTCTTGCCGCCTCTTGAGCCGCTGATTTCCCAGGCTGTTCTCGCCAAACTTGGGGTAGAGCTCCCACCCTCTCACTCTCTCCACCCTCACCCCTTGGAATCCTCTTATCCGCCCCTGGGGATGGTCTGGTCTTAGGGTGGAAAGTCCGAGTGTCTCTGGAAGAGGCCGTCAGGTTCTCTGTAGCCAAGTATTTCTCCACACGATCCACAAGACCATCGGCCGTCTCTGGGTCTCCATGGCTTACCCACTTTTGGATGGCAGTAGGAAGAGCTCTCAAAAACCGATCCATTACAACACGTTCCACAATCTTTGGTGCGGACAAAGTCTCTGGCTGTAGCCACTTTCTGCTCAGGTGAATGAGATCATACATTTGAGACCTGGGGGGTTTTCCAAGCTGGAAAGTCCAGTTATGCACACGCTGAGCCCGGACAGCCTGGGTGACACCCAGCCTTGCCAATATTTCAGCTTTTAGCATCACATAGTCTTTTGCTTGGTTAGGCTCTAGGTCATAGTAAGCCTTCTGCGATTCACCAGTTAACAGAGGAGCCACCAGTCCAGCCCACTGCTCCTCAGGCCACTTTTCTCTTTCAGCGGTCCTTTCAAATGTGGTCAAAAATACCTCCGGATCATCCTCTCCAGTCATTTTTGTCAATAAACGACTCACCCCAAAGGACGCGGTATTAGTGGGACGGCTTTCCTCACTGGTCTGCGGACGTTGCTGCATTACTGCTTCCATCTGTTGTTGTAGTCTCTGCTCTTGCTTCTGCAACAGGTCTATGAAGCGGGCCTCAGATTGCTGCTGGGCTCGTTGCTGAGCCTCCAGACTCTGTTGCAAAGTTGCGTTTGTCTGCTGCTGGGCTGCAAGGCTCCTTTGCAAACCTGCATTTGTCTGCTGTTGATTGGCATTTGCTAGAGCCAGCTGCTTCAGTATCTCCTCCATGCTGGCTTAAAAAAAACTGCCACTGGTTCTCCACCAACTGTGAGGGGGTTAGCTCGGCAGCGGGTGTGTGTGACCCCCGGGATGGGCTTCCCACACAAAACAGGCCCAGCAAACGGAGGTTGTGGTTTTCAAAATCAAAAAAGGTGCGGTTTATTTTCTATTTACAGTGACAAAACACAGCAAAGCAAAAGAAACATAACCAAAATAAATCCTGGTCAAGTTGACCTCTGACTAAACATACAGGTTTCCTAACTAACAACTGGGATCAGCCTAGTGCTGTCCTAGTCCCTAAGTCCCTGGTTTTAAATGTCCAAGCAAATAGCCACACAGGCTTTGTCTCACCGCACAGGGGTTCACTCTCCCTAGACAGTCCACACAGGTCTGGTTCCAGGCATGAGCTAACATCTAATGAAGCTGGGAGTTCTTATAGAGGCCTAAATGAGCTGACAAGCTTCAGCTGGTCTCATCAACTCCCTGTCTGCACGACGCCCAGCCCTCTCCCTAGAGGTATGAGTCATCCATGAGCCCACTAGCCTTATACAACTCTCCACCTAGTTGTATAAGTCGGCGTAAAGCCTGAATCTGGGCGAAATATATCTACCCCCCTGGATGCAACCAGGTGACTTTACCTTCCTGCTGTCACAATATATATATATATATATATATATATATATATACATACATATACATATAAGGCAGTGAACGTGTTGCTTTGTCTTGGGCAAAGCACAGGTTTGCCAAAGAAGAAATAAACATGTCAATCTGGTCATCAGACTTACAGCATGGCAGAACAAGAAGCTACAGGTGTTACCAGGGACCCCTAGATGATATGCAGACTACCACAGAATACACGCATACACATGTCTATAGATTAAAAAAAAATGTGCATTAGCAATAAAAATAATAATAATGGAATGGCCAATACAACTACCAACCGTTTCTGGAGAAAAAAAATTCTGCCTTGGGCTCTCTTGTGCAGGCAATCTGACCTCAAGATTTGACATTTTGACTAAAGCAGCATTTTCTATAGGGATTAAGCCGGCCATAGACAGAGCAATGGAAGGAAAATGGCTCATCCCTCCAGCAGAGCTATTATGTTCTCCCGTCAGGAGGGGGGGGGAGCCAGCTCCACCGGAAGAATACAGTGATTACTGCTAGCGTCTATAATAGCCTCTATCAATAATCGCATGTAAAATCTGGTTGTACCCATGTTAAATCGATCAACTTAGGTACATTCAGCCTGCCCATACATGGTTCGAATCTTGTCCGGTTCAAAAGAGATTCAAACCTAGGGTTGCCACCTTTTCTTCAAGTCAAACCTGAACACTTAAGCGTCGCACAACAATTTTTTTTCATAGTATGCATAGATATTGCTATTAAATAACATTTCTAATCATATGAAGTTAATCACAAGAGTCCCCCTTTACATCAGAGTCCACAGAGTTCCCCCTTTACATCAGAGTCCACAGAGTTCCCCCTTTACATCTCAACTCCATTTCACTGTAAGGGGGGACTCTGCAGACTCTGATGTAAGGGAGAACTCTGGGGACTCTAATATAAGGGATGCTCTCATTGCTCTGGTGTACGAAGAGTACTCTGATGTAAGGAGAAATACTGTGGCCTCTGGTGTAAAGGGGAACTCTGATGTAATAAGTGCTCTGAGAACCCCGATTTACCTTAGCTTACTCACTTAGAGGCAGGAGAGAGAAGGGGGGAGACTTAGTCCGTTCTGAATGTGTCTGGGTCTCAGAGTCTGAAACCCGGACGCATGATTCCAAACCCGAACTGTCCGGGTGAATCCCGAACAGGTGGCAACCCTACTCAAACCATCTATGACCAGCTTTAGTCTTCATTTAGCCACCTCTAAAAGTCAAGCAACTTTGCTTTAAAGGGGTTGTAAAGCTTTGTGTTTTTTCACTTTAATGCATCCTGAATAAACACCTTGCAGTCACACCCCCCCCCCCCCCGTTTTACTTGGCTGAGACCCAAATCTCCTTGGGCGCGATCCCGCGTTGCTTTCACTGAGCTCTAGTCGGCTCTTCATTGGTTGATAGCAGCGCAGCCATTGGCTCCCGCTGCCGTCAATCAAATCAATGACGTGGCACGCCAGGGGTTGCGGGCCGAGTGAAACAATCCACCGACTATCACACGGGAGCGCGCCCGCAAGCTAACATCCTTGGGAGAGCGCTTCCAAGAGGGGGGGGGTTAGCTCTTGCAGGGAGGAGCCGAGACAGCTGCCAGAAGATGAGGATCGGGGCCACTCTGTGCAAAACGTACTGCGCAGTGGAAGCAAGTATATAACATGTTTGTGATTTAAAAAAAAAAAACCCATACAACCACTTTAAAGCGGAAGTAAACCCATTCCACGTGCCGGAAATGTAACACTCCCATTGGTTGCGCTCTCAACCAAACTGTCAAACCATCCAATGGCTGGTGTCTAAACTGATCACATGTGCAGCATCATGGCAGTTGTAGATGGTAAAGAGGCAAAGATGGCAGCTTCCTTGGCTGAAAACGATAGGGGGGTTTACTTACACTTTAAGTTAGAATTTGAGCATCAGACTACTTTAATTACATTTTGCTCTCTTGCTTAGACCAGCTATACATGGTTCGAATTTTGGCCAGTTCAGCAGGAACTCGGACTAATAATGTACCGAGTTGATTAATCAACTTGGGTACAACCAGCCTGCTGGATTCGCTTGCGATCACAAGCGGCTGTTATAGCCGCTAGCGATAATCACTGCCTTCTCCTGGTGGGGGCGACTTCCTGGAGAGAAGGCAATTTTGCTTGGCAGAAGGGATTTTCCTGGCAACACCGTCTGTGTTTAGGGGGGAATCATGCAAATTTCTTTCCGGCAACTCATGGTTGTAGGAAAGAAAATGCACTGTCTATGGCCTGCCTTAGAAAGGAGAAAAAAAAAAAAGCACCAATGGGTTCTATGGTTTTTGCAGCAGTCTCTAAACTTATATCGAAAAGGTTTTTTTCTTAAAGAGATCAAGTTTATTTTTTGTTTTACTTTTTTTTTTTGGGGGGGGGGGGGGGGGGGGGGACACACGTTCATCACAAGTGTTTTGCCCTGTTTTATAAATGAGGTCCAAACCTCACATGCTCTCTTGCTCTAGTCAAATAGAAGAATCAGACATACTAATGTGGTCACCAGCCATAAGGGAAATAAAGGGATTTTTATAACAGCTTACCTGTAAAATCCTTTTCTTGGAGTACATCACGGGACACAGAGCGACTTAGTCATTACTAATGGGTTATATAGATTACCTTCAGGTGTTGGCACTGGCCAATTCCAAACCGGAAGTACCCTCCCCTATATAAGCCCCTCCCACCCGGGAGCACCTCAGTTTTGTAGCCAAGCAATAAGTGTCCCAAAAAGAGGGGTGGGAGCTCTGTGTCCCGTGATGTACTCCAAGAAAAGGATTTTACAGGTAAGCTGTTATAAAAATCCCTTTTTCTTTTTCGTACATCACGGGACACAGAGCGACTTAGTCATTACTAATGGGACGTCCCAAAGCAATGCCAAATGAGGGGGGGGTACATAAGCTGGGCGCCATCAGGCATGAGGATCTTTTGCGGCCTGCAACACACTGCGCCCAAAGGCGACATCCTCCTGACTTCTAACGTCTACCTGATAGAATCTAGTAAACGTGTGTACCGAAGACCATGTTGCGGCCTTACATACTTGAGCCAGGGAGGCCTGGTGATGCACTGCCCATGAAGTTCCAACCGCTCTTGTGGAGTGCGCCCTAACTTTGAACGGAGGCGGTCTCTTTCTCAAGCCATAGGCTTGTATTATGACCTGTCGAATCCACTTGGCTAAAGTAGATTTTGATGCTGCCTGACCCCTTCTGGGGCCTTCCGACAGAACAAACAAAGAATCCGTTCTGCGAATCTGAGCAGTGGCTTTTAGATAAGCTTTAACTGCTCTTACCACATCCAAAGAATGTAATAACTTTTCCTCTACTGAGCTAGGTTTGGGGAAAAAAGAAGGAAGAACCACATCTTGGTTCAAATGAAACCTCGATACCACCTTAGGAAGAAAGGCTGGATGAGGACGTAATACTACTCTGTCCTTATGGACAACCAGATATGGCTCCTTACAGGACATAGCTGCTAATTCCGACACTCTTTTAGCCGAACAAATGGCTACTAAGAAAACCAATTTCCTGGTGAGAAGAACCAAGGAAATGTGTTGTAATGGTTCAAACGGTTGTTTCTGTAGAACCGACAGCACCAGGTTTAAGTCCCAAGGACATATGGGAATACTAACCGGAGGGCTAATACGCCTCACTCCTTGTATAAAGGCTTTGACTAGTGAATGCGAAGCCAAGGGCCTTTGAAAAAATATTGACAAGGCCGAAATCTGACCCTTGATAGTACTCAAGGCCAGCTTCCTATCTACAGCCCACTGTAGAAAGTCCAGAATCCTCCCTATCATGTACTTACGTGGATGCCATTTCTTGGTCTCACACCACGTAATGTACGCTTTCCAGATCCTATAATAGATCTGCCTGGATACCGGTTTCCTGGCATTGATCATGGTAGATACCACAGAATTAGAGAGCCCTCTCTTTTTCAGAATGTGGGCCTCAATAGCCAGGCCGTCCAACCTAGGGCTGGTAAGGAAGGGTGGTATATCGGTCCTTGCGACAGCAGGTCCGGACGAAGTGGGAGGGTCCACGGACTCCTCACTGACATTTTTACAATCTCCGCGTACCATGCCCTTCGGGGCCACGCTGGAGCCACCAGAAACACTGGTTTCTTTTCTACCCTGATTCTGCGGAGTAATCGCGGTAACAATTGTGGCGGTGGGAATGCATATATCAGCTTGAACCGATCCCAAGGGAACACTAGGGCATCCGAGCCGCAAGCTAGGGGATCCCTTGTGCGAGACACAAACCTGTCCACCTTTGCGTTGAATCTGGATGCTAGCAGATCTACATCCAGTGTTCCCCACCGCTGGCATATTGCCTGGAAAACCTCGGGGTGAAGAGACCATTCCCCCGGGCATAATTGTTGGCGACTTAGAAAGTCCGCTCTCCAATTTTCCACTCCTGGGATGAAAACCGCGGATATGGCTGGGACATATCTTTCTGCCCACTCCAGGATGCAATTTGCTTCCTTCTGGGCTGCACGACTTTTGGTGCCACCCTGATGATTGATATATGCCACTGCCGTGGCATTGTCTGATTGAATTCTGACAGGGGACCCCTGGAGTTTTGGATGTCCATGCTACTAGGGCATACCGGGCTGCTCGTATCTCTAAGAGATTGATGGGCAGGGCCTTTTCTGCTTCTGACCACCTGCCCTGGAGACCATTGCTCCAGCACTGCCCCCCAGCCGATGAGGCTGGCATCTGTAGTGACCACCTTCCAAGAAACCGGACTGAAGGGTTTCCCTCTTTCCAGATTCTGGGGCACCAACCACCAATGGAGGCTCTTGCGAACGGAAGGGGACAGGGACATTGGTAAGTCTAAAGCCTGAACTTTTTTGTTCCAGGCTGACAGTATGGCCCTTTGCAAATTCCTTGAATGGAATTGACCGTAGGGTACCGCTTCGAATGAAGCCACCATCATTCCCAGCAGCCTCATGCAGAGACGTATGGATGGTTTTCTTTTTGTACCCACTAAGTGGGTCAAATTTCTTAAAGACGACACCTTCTCTGGAGGTAAGAAAATCTTTCTCTGATTTGAATCCAGCCTTAGCCCTAAGTATTCCAGACTTTTGACTGGTCTTAGAGCTGACTTGTCCCGGTTGATAATCCAACCGTGATATTCCAGATACTCGATTGTCTTGTGAATAGCTACTTCCAGCTTTTCCACTGAGTGGTCTATTAGTAGCAGGTCGTCTAGATATGCCATTATCGTTACACCCTGTGTTCTTAGATTGGCCAATAATGGGGCCAGAATTTTTGTGAACACTCGTGGTGCTGTGGCCAGACCGAAAGGTAAGGCTCTGAACTGAAAATGGCGCCCTTCTACTGCAAAGCGTAGAAATTTCTGATGGGCCGGAAAGATGGGAATATGCAGATAAGCATCCCTTATGTCGATCGAGGCTAGCCATTCCTGCCCTTGTAGGGCGGTGGCCACTGATCGGATCGACTCCATCCGAAAGGTCCTGATATTTAGGAACTTGTTTAGCCCTTTTAGATTTAATATGGGCCTCACGTCCCCATTTGGTCTGGGGACTGTGAAAAGGTTCGAGTAAAACCCGAATCCGCTTTCTTCCAGGGGAACCTTCATGATTACCCCTTGGAGCAATAGTTGTTCTAGTGCCAGAAGGAGGGATCCTCTCTTTTGGGGATCTCTTGGCACGTTTGACCTCATAAATTGGGCAGGAGGAGTGCCTTTTAACTCCAGCTTGTATCCCAGACTTACTGCGGAGAGCACCCATCTGTCTCTGATGGTGTCCCGCCAGGTCTCTGTGAACAACTGAAGTCTTCCCCCCACCCGATTGAGCGGGGGCAACGCTTCATGCCTTAGGGGGAGGTTTTGTACCTCTCTTGATCCAGGGCTTCTTGTTACCCTGTGATTGTCCCTGATTTCTGCCCCCTGAATTTGACCGCGGAGGCCGTCGGAACTGCTTCCCAGCCGATGTGCCCGGGACTGGAGAGGTAGGCCTCTTAAAAGAAGGACTTCTACCCTTGTTCTTAACCGGTAAGAGTGAACTTTTACCGGCAGAAATTTTCTGGATATATTTGTCCAGATCTTCTCCAAATAAGCGTTCTCCATGAAATGGGAAGCTAACCAGCAGTTTTTTACAGGGAGCTTCAGCAGACCAGTTTTTGAGCCACAGAAGCCTACGCATATGTACTATAGACAGCGTAAAGCGGGAGGCCTGTTGGATTGTATCCTTTATGGCGTCCACCGCAAAACACAAGGCTCTAGGCAGGTCAGCTAGGGCATGAGCCTGCTGATCTGGTAAGTCCCTTAAGACTTGTTTCAACTGATCTTTCACTGCTTGGCAGACTCCAATCGCTGCTACCGCAGGTTGTGTCACCATACTTGCTGTAGAGAAAGCAGATTTTAGTAAAGACTCCAATTTTTTATCTATTGGGTCTTTGAACATTGGAACATTATCTACTGGACATGTCAGTGATTTGTTAACAGAAGAGATGGCTGCGTCCACTATAGGGACCCTCCATTTTCTTATGAACTTATCCTCCATGGGATAGATCACCGGAAATCTCTTGGGGGGAGCAAATATTTTATCAGGATGCTCCCAATCCTGGTAAATAAGCCCTTCTAATAAAGGGTGGATTGGGAAGGAACAGACCGCCTGGGGAGCTTTTAGCGACCCCAGCGAGGAAACCGTAGTGGATGGTGGTTCCGCCAGAGGCATTTTAAATGCTGATCGGACCATGTTAGTCAGAGACTGAACCCATAATCTTTCAGCCTGAGAAGCTGAGAAAAGGTTCTTCCACTGTTGATTCCTCTATAAGTGAATCAACCTCATCCTGATCCCCTTCAGGTAGGTCGATCTCTGTGTGGGGCTGTTCCTCCACTAACAGGCACTCTGAAGGAGGAGACGGAGATCGGACGCGCTTTTCCTGTGACAGGGAAGCAGCGATCAATGCTGTTAATCTCTCTTCCAATCCTCCCAGAGTTGAGGATAAAACCTCCTCTGTTATATATACAGGAGCAGGTGGACTGGGGACAGCCGCAGCACCAGGCATTCCTGCGGGGTTTCTACGGCTACTGACCTCTGCATTCTCAGGGGAGATTGGTGCAGTGCAAGCATGCCCAATATCCTCAGAGCCCGATGGAGACCCCTTTGGCTTCCTGGAAGATCTATTTCCGGAGCGTCTGGACGACATATCCTTTAAGCACAAAGCTGAGGTATTCCCGTCGTCATACACCAATTTTTGCTGGTAATAGTCTAACACAGGTGCTGCTATATACCAGCTGGTGTCCACTAAAGTGCCTTTCTATGGGGATGCCTGCATCAACCGCCTCTGTGTGCCACTGTTTGTTGCTAGCTCTGTTTGCATGCAGCTGACACTTGTACTGTGTCTTTTACCATGCTGGGACGCCCGCACATGCGCAGAAGCGCCGCGGCGCGCATCGAGCGTCATCCACCCGCCCCGCCCCTTTTTTTTCATAGGAGGCGCGTGCACGCGCCCGCGCGCGCGCCCGTGCGCCAATGGCGCCCTTTTCGAAAACCAACAGAGGACTAGGAGCCAGGGCCCTTTTTGCCGGAGGGCCTGTGCGGTGGATGAACGCAGCAACAGGGCAGAGGAAGTGGATTCCCTCAGAGAAACTTACCAGCTGCCTGGATCTTTTGAGTTGAGAAAACCAAAGATCCACATTTACAAGAAAAATGGACTACAGCGGCCTCTAGTGGTTTAACACAGGTACCGCGGTCCCTGTTTTTTTTTTTTTTTTTTCTTGACTACTATTAAAATTTTACATTTTCAGTAGATATAGGCAAACACAGATATTTAGCGGGAATACCGTTAGGTAACAGACAGAAAGACAAATTAGGCTTGGGGGTCCCCCAATAGAACCAAGTTCCTGAGGGCCCCCACTTACCTGATCCCCGCCGCAGGACTTTGTTTGGTCCACAAAAGTCCAAACTTCACCTATCACGGCAGGCATTGTAATTAAACCTTCAGGGACCGGGTTCCCAAGGATTCCCTGGACCTGTATAGCACCCTGCACAGACAGCGTCTTGGTCGTGGGTATGACCAGAGCTCTGGATCCCAGGGTCCAGCCCTCCTAAGAGAAGCATTACAGGCAAAACCTTGCTCTTCTGCTGCAAGGCCCGGGTACCGACCGTTTAGCTATGAAGCTTTTTTGGTGGGATCCGGAACAGCTTACTAAGGCCCAAAAGAACCTGTACGCAAGCCCAGTGAAAACACATGTTACCTTAGACACTGGCAAAAAACTGAGGTGCTCCCGGGTGGGAGGGGCTTATATAGGGGAGGGTACTTCCGGTTTGGAATTGGCCAGTGCCAACACCTGAAGGTAATCTATATAACCCATTAGTAATGACTAAGTCGCTCTGTGTCCCGTGATGTACGAAAAAGAAAGAAGCTGACTGAGCATCATGGGAGATTTAGTCCAGCAATCGCTCAGTTATCCGAACCCACAGTCTGAGCACATCGTATTGTTCGGCAGTTACTCCCTCACTTTCACTTTATGGCCGCTTTTAAAACAGCTTTCTTTCTCCAATAAATATTTCAAGATGTAAGAATATTTGAATAAAAAGTGTTATCAGGAGAATTATATCTAGAATGAGCCAATTCTTTTTAGGAGAACATGTCTAAACTCCATGATGCACGCACAGCTTGGCAGCTTCTTTGAGGGAGAAAGATGCAGAAAATAAAAAGATTGAAGTAATAAAACTTTGGCCGGGAAGCATTGGACTCTAGGTGAGACGTTCCTGCCGCAACAACAGGGTGGTCTGGAAGGGTAATAGATTATAGTACAGTAGTAATAAAACACTCTGGACTTCATTTATCAACATCTTTTAAAGGAAAATGTAAGGCCCCATTCACACTTGAGCTCAGCGCCTGTGGTGCTTAGAATTCTTTTTTTGTACAGGCATTTTTGCATGTGTTTTTACACTTCAGCAAGTTTTTATTTATTTTTAGCTTATGGAAATCTAGTTACTAGGTATTTTACTGGCCATTTTAAGCACTTTTTTCCCCCCAAGTGCTTGCATTAAAGTCTATTGGGGCCATATCATGCAACTATGCTCCCAAAAGCAGCTCATTCACTTTTTCTATCAAGCATCAATGTGCCATTATTTCTTCCACGTACTAGCACATTATGACAGACTTACCTGTACACAGAGCCCTCAAACGCATCGCTATCACAACTCTCCGGCGCTGCCAACTTCATCTGCTCTTCCTTCCAGGTTCGTGGGCTCCGGCTGTATGAATAGCTGGGGCCACCAAGACGTCAATCCTGCATATGTGCACGGGAGTCCTCGGCTCCGGCACAGAGCGGAGGCTGGGTTCACACCTTTGATGGTTGTGGCTTGCAGCAGGGGTCTGGTGCGTTCCTGTTATCCGCTTCAGGGACGAATCGGGGCCAAATTTTTGCCTGAATTCGGCCCTAAAACAGAGCCAAAGATGCACAGCGTTCCTGTGCAAGCCACTCCGCAGCCGCAACGGAGATATGTGAACCGGGTTCATAGAGAGCCGGTCACAATCTCCTGTCATGCGAATTGGATGTGGGGAAAGCCACATCTAATTCACATAGGTGTGAAGTGAACACAGCTTGAAGGTCCAGCACGGTATGCCGTGTGAATATCTCCTAAACAGTGCAAATTTAGGAGATATTCACTGTACCTACAAGTAAGCCTTATTAGAGGCTTACCTGTAGGTACAAGTTTAAAAGAGGAGTTTAATTTCCACTTTAACTACATTAAAATGCAGATGCATACATTATGGTAAAAAACAACCGTAGGCAAGGACTACCACTGGCGCCATGCAGCAGTGCAAAAGTCGTAGCTTGTTGGATCCTCAGATTATATAATACCTTTAAATGTGTCTGCAGCTGTCATTCAGAATTCCACGGAGAAATAAAAAATATGGGGTTGCTGCAGCACGTCAATAAAAACAATTTTGCTTTATTAAAAAGTACAAAAAAAATATTAAAAACGGCAGAAATTGCTGAAAAAATGTATTTCATGTACAGAGTTTGAGCTAAAAAAATAAGCTGTCTGTGGCTGTATGTAACCATCCACGTGACATGCTGCTTGCAGCAACAGGCCACCAACATAATCACTCGTTTTCTTAAAAATTAACTGCACTCAAGATACAAAATACAGCAAATATACTTTTTTTTTCTCTACTATAAGGCCAGGTTCACATATTGTGCGGTCGCGGTTCACAGCATGGGCTTCGATGCATTTATGTACACCAGTTCAGATCCACATTTTTGATCGAATTCGCACCTGAACCGGACCCAAAGATGCACCCGACCCTTCTGCAATCCAGACCACAGCCGCTCCCAGACTTATGTGAACTGGCTCTATTGAGAGCCAGTCACACTCGCATGTCATGAGAATTGGATGCAGGGAAACCCACATCCAATTTGCATATATTTTCCTGGAATCTACACACCAAGCAGCCATTACCAACAATTCAACATTAATCAGACGTGGCTCCGCCTATTCATACACAGTGTTAGGACCTCATCAGTAAATCCTCTAGGACACATTACATAACGTAAAAAAAAAACAAAAACAAAAAAACAACATAATTTGACAATAGAGAATAGAATATTTTCATCTGGACTGTAACTTTGTTTAATTGTAAAACTTCAAAATTGAAAGTGAATTTCTCCCTATACCATGCTGTTTATGTTCTACAGGGCCAGTTCACACCAGTGTGATCACAGACATTGTATGTGATTTGCACCCGATGTCTGAGTTGCGAGTTCAGCCATACAGTTGCATGGCTAAACTTGCAATAGATTCGCACAGAAAAAAAGTGCAGGGACTTTTCCCACACTAGAATCCGATTGCATGGGTGTTCTCCCCTATGCGATCTATTTCCTCTACGAGTTTTCAGTTCGCACTGCAATCTGTGAACCGATCTGGGGGTGTCATTAACAATGTAATGACACCCACAGCGGTTCGCAGAAGGCAGTGTGAACTGCCTGCGGGAGAGGAGCGATGCAGGAACCAGCGCTGTAATCGCGCTAGTTCCCGCATCGCATCAGTGTGAACCTAATATAATGGCCCGTACACACGATCCGAAAATCGGATGAAAAAGGTCGCACATGACGCGATCGTAGGATAATCAGATCGTTCGTATAAAGCTTTCGAGAGCCAATCACGACAATTCATCCGATATTATTCGATCGGACAAGCACGAAAAGTTTCCTCGTACGATACCAGATCGTACGATTTTCGTTCGTCAGTATAGTTGTCCTCTGAAAATACAATACAAATATAACACTTTCGATTATTTTTTTCTTGTCGTATGAGAATTTTCGTGACTTTAGTAACCCATTCAATTTCTACTTGCGACTATTAAGCGAAAAAAGTCGGACGATCTGTCGTCCGATTTTTAGATCGTGTGTACGGGCCCTCATTGTACAGGTATAGAAATTGGTTTATGTTGTCCTTGTACAGCACAATGATTCAGTGTAGTCCATCCTAGGACAAAGGTGTGTTATTGGCAGAAGTGCCAGGTAAAAAGGAAGGCAGAAAAAAGCTTGAAAAAACTAATGCAGCCATCACATCTAAGAACTGGTAAATTCCACATTTGTTTTTAGGTTTAGACATGCTTTAATTTTTTTCTATTATCCATGATCACAAGATGGAAAGAACTGTAGTAGCACTCTGTTTATTATTGCAGCACATAGTGTTTTTTCTATGAAGTCTGCAGCAATGTCTAATGACACCCCGTGCCAACTACTAGGCAAGTGTTACTGTGGGATGACAGCAAAGTAACAATAATCCTGAAATTCTTTATAGAAGTATTGTTTAGTGTTTTTTCCTGTGCCTGAAATATTTGGGACAATGTGACGCTTTCCACTAGAAGTCATTAGGCAAACGTTTCAAGGCAAAAGCATCAGATCTGCTTCCTGCTCTTCCCAAAGATGATGTCTTTGCTTTATGGGGGAGCCTCGTCTATTTTTACATATTTCCTGGAAAACAAATAACTTAATAAATGTGGTAGAAGGCAGAAGGTTTTTTTCCCTAATGCATTCTCTGTATTACCTTACAATAGAAGCTCCCCCGGCCACCCCTTAAACAATTACCCGAGTTCTGTATCGATTCAACGTTGTGCCCGGCTTCAGCTGTTCTTTCTTTCACACGCTTCAATGAGAGCAGAGGGAGCCATTGGCTCCTGCTACTGTCAGTCAAATCATGCGGAGAGAGAATGGGGGGGGCGGGGGCTGAGCCACACCGTGTGCGTGTCTCTATGGAAACACACAGCCCGGCTCAAGATCGCACCCACATGTCTGCCCCCCAGCAAGCTGCTTGCTGGGGGGGGGGGGGGGGGCGCAGACACAGAAGTGGAGGAGCCAAGATGGCCAGAAGGGTACCACAGAAGGGGAGGTTCAGGGCCACTCTGTACAAAAGCAAAGCATAGAGCAGATATAGGTAGATAGGATAGAATATATATTTACAGTGTGTATAGATAGATAGAGAGAGAGAGATATAGAGATATAATATATAATATAATATCTCTATATCATGTTTATTATTTCAAGGGGGGAAAAAACATACAACCTTTAAAAACAATTGAAACAAAGGCAATGAGAATGTAAAATTGACATGCTCTGCTATTTCCGATAACCTCTGCAAAAGCTACTTGCCTGCCAGAAATGTGGATCCTCTGCCTACAATAAATTAAGTCCTCAAAAAAAAAACGTGGAAAAAGCATGCAGCAAATGAAAGTGATTGTAAAGGCAGAAGGTTTTTTATCTTCATGCATTCTATGCATGAAGATAAACCTGTGTGTAGCAGCCCCCCATCCAGCACCCTCCTAATTACTTAACTGACCCCCATCTCTCTCCAGCGATGTCCACGAATGTCTAAGTTGTCCGAGACACTCCTCCTGATTGTCTGAGACACAGCAGCAGTGCCATTGGCTAGCATTGCTGTCAAAGTCAGTCAGCCAATCAGGGGAGAGAGGGGCGTGGCCAGGACATGGCTCAGTGTCTGAATGAACACACAGCGCTGCAGCTTGGCTCAGGTGCCCCCATAGCAAGCTGCTTGCTGTGAGGGCACTTAACAGGAGGGAGGGGCCAGGATCTCCAAGAGGGACCCGAGAAGAGGAGGATCCGGGCTGCTCTGTGCAAATTCACTTCACAGATCAGGTAAGCATAACATGTTTGTTATATTTATAGGAGAAAAAAAAAGGAGACTTTACATTCACCAAGTCAAAACAGAAGCCAGAGGTCCCGATCTGCATGCTTACATTAGGTCAGCGACTAAACAAATTCAAGCACATAAAGCCCAACTCTTGCCAAAACTTCACAGATAAGGTCACCCAGAAGAAGGACCGAACCAGAGAGTAAACAGAGAAATGGACCTGAAGCAACTTAAAGAAATTGTATAGGGTTTTTTTTACTACTATAATAAACATGTTATACTTACCTGCTCTGTGCAATGGGTGGGTGGAAAAACCAAGGCTCTGCCACCTATTTTTATCATCTGCCTGCTTCACCATGTGAAAGACCCCAGCAGCAGGACAGGCATGGGTTCTAACCTTTCCTTTATCCTATCCCAAACGTTAAAAAAAAAGTTTTCGCATTACGTCTACTTTAAAAAAGGAATCATGGAAACTCCTGATTATTGCCTTTCAAGCCGAGTGCGAGCCGCTGAGAGCCTGAGCCAGCCACTCCCAACCCCTCCACAGGGCAGAGCAGACAGCGGTGACTCACAGTCACCCTCTCTCTGCTCAGGGAGCTCTGAGAACTGAGCAATCTACGGCATCTGATCACTCCGTTCTCAAAGCTGCAGCATTGGTCCATCCACCTAGGCAAGTATAATTCTGAAAAAAAAAAGTCCATACTTTTCTATGGACTCCTTCACTGCCTCCACTGTATGTACTGACAGGTACAGATTCCCTGGTTATTACACACAAAATCAGACATCTCAAATCAGGTATACACAGAAGAAAAAACTGTCATTTTCCTTATACCTGGAAGCATGTTGTTCTGTGTTATTTACATCTGACTGGATAACAATGGCAGTGTTTACATATCTAATTATCACTGGATCCCAGAATAACAGGCACCTGCATTTACTACGCCCTCCCATCCAGTCAGTAAATACGCACTTACATCAGTTGTGTAGTTATGGGAATTAACAATTGCTGCAGCTTAAAGTGTATCTCTAGGCAAAACCTTTTTTTCCCTTTTAAATTTTGGATATGGAGGAAGGGTTAGGCCTTAGGCGTTAATTTTTATTGATGGATGTCTGTGTTCCCATCTCGAAGATTCACCGCCATTACTCCCAACTGTGCCTGATTTTAAGGGACTGTCCCTGATTTGGAACAATGTCCCTAATTTGTCCATCGTTTTGGTCTGATCTATACAGTTGTACATAAAATGCGCTACTTCTCTTTCAAATATTGTTTCCCAGTGCTAAATCTTTTATCCAATTTCTAAATTGCTGCATTTGTACGGCTGCCTTTACACTGAGCAGCGCTAGAAGTCGGCGGTAAAGCGCCACTATTTTTAGTGGTGCTTTAGCAACGCTTTTTGGCTGCTAGCAGGGCACTTTTAAAAGGGTTAAGATTGCCCTTGGGCTTTCAAGGCACTATTTTTAGCGCTATAGCGCCTGCAAAGCACCTCAGTGTGAAAGCAGCCTAAATTTCAAAAGCCAGTATAAAGGAATAGTAGTGGTAAATAGTAGTGGTAAAAAAAAGCACTTATGGGTTTACCTAATCATTGTTTAAATGTAATTCTCCTTTAAGAGTTTGTGTCCTATGACTACATACTTTTGCTAATAGACGTCCTTCGTTCCCATCTCAAAAAGTCGGAAGGTATGTATCCCTCGATTTGTAATGGTAACCATGGTCTTTGAGGCGCTGTAGGAGCGGTGTATAAACCGCTCCTAAAGCGCCCCTGCCCATTTTTTTTATTTTTACCGCCGATGGTGCACCGCTCCAGTGTGAAAGTAGCCTTAGAGTTGTCTCCAGAACAGGAGATGAAGGGACCTCACACCAAAGCTGTATGTGGATTAGGAGTTTACATAAAGCAGAATAGGGGGCACTCCAACCGAATGATAGGAGCAGAGGTTTATTTTTTTCAGGCCCAGTCCTGCTCAGCAATGGCTTTATAAAAGCAGTATTAAAGCGGAGTTCCTCCCAAAAATGGAACTTCTGCTTCTACGCTCTCCCTCCCCCCCCCCTTCAAGTTCCACATTTGGTGCCTTTTGCGGGGGGGGGGGGGGGGGAAGGAGCTTGGAGGAGGAGGAAAGCTGCCTATGACCCCAAGAACACCATCTCCACCGTCAAACATGGAGGTGGAAACATTATGCTTTGGGGGTGTTTCTGTTACGGGGACAGAACAATTTCACTGCATCAAAAGACACGATGGACGGGGCCATGTACAGTCAAATCTTGGGCGAGAACCTCCTTCCCTCAGCCAGGCCAATGAAAATGGGTCATGTGTGGGTATTCCAGCATGACAATGACCTAAAACACACAGCCACACAGTTATTTTTAAATAACAAACATGTTATACTTACTTCCACTGTGCAGCTCGTTTTGCACAGAGTGGCCCCGAACCTGGTCTTCTGGTGTCCCTCGGTGACTGTCTCGGCTACTCCCCGCAAGAATTCACCGCCTTCATGCGAGCAAGCTCGCATGGTGGTGAGTTATTGCGGGTGCGCTCCCGTGATACAGCCGCACACTGTATAACTCGGCCCCGGCGAGCCGCGTCATTGGATGTAATTTGACAGAAGGGGGAGCCAATGGCTGCGCTGCTTTGAATCAACCAAGGTATGAGCCGAAAAGCCTGGCCGAGAAGCCAGCGCGTTCACGGCGCGGGACTTTCGAGGGGTCTGGTAAGTAAACGGGGGGGGGGGCTAGGGGGCCGCTAATCCTCAGATGTTTTTTCACCTTAATGCATAGAATGCATTAAGGTGAAAAAACATGTACCTTTACAACCCCTTTAATCCCATAAAAAATATGTGGAGGGAGCTGAAGGTTCGAGTTACCAAACCATCAGCCTCAAAACCTCAATGACTTGGAGAAGATCTGCAAAGAGGACAGGGACAAAATCCCTGAGATGTGTGCAAACCTGGTGGCCAACTATAAGAGACGTCTGACCTCTGTGATTGCCAACAAGGGTTGTGCCACCAAGTATAAGTCATATTTTGCATAGGGGTCAAATAATTATTTCACTCATTAAAATGCAAATTAATGTACCGTATATACTCGAATATAAGCCGAGGCACCTAATGTTACCACAAAAAAATGGGAAAACTTATTGACTCGAGTATAAGCCTAGGGTGTCCATCTGCATGCCTCACTGTGTCCATGTGCATGCCTTACTGTGCCCATGCCTCACTGTGCCCAATCTCCCTACCTGATCTCCGGCGCTGTGTGACTAGACTGATGTTTAACATGGGAGTCTATGGAAGGGGTGCCCGGCTTTGAAAAAAAATCGCTGCTCCCCGGCCGTAGGTCCCCTGGACAACAAACTTTGCACACTTGTAGATGAAGAGTGTGGCTACATGTGTGACAAGTTTGGGGTCCAGGGGACCTACGGCTGACCGGGATCAGGCGCACAAAGTTGAAGATGGACACAGACTCGAGTATAAGCCAAGGGGGGCATTTTTAGCACACAAAAAATGTGCTGAAAAACTCGGCTTATACTCAAGTATATACGGTATAAACTTTTTTGAAATGCGCTTTTCTGGATTTTTTGGTGGTTATTCTGTCTCTCAGGGTTAAAATAAAAGTAATTGAAATCAATGGGCAATCCTTTATTCGGCTGCTAGCGGGGGGGTTAAAAGCGCCCCGCTAGCAGCTGAAAAGCACCTCTAAAACGACGGTAAAGCGCTGATTAAACTATCTGCGCTTTACCGTCGATGCCCCCGCACTATCAGTGTAAAAGGGCTCTTAATACATTTTTCTCAGATATCTTCAGGCTGATCACGTGACTCCTGGCAGCTCTTACTCCTACCTAGGGCTACAGGGGGAGGGGCTGAGATCTCCCTCTGACATCAGGCGGGAGGTCACGTCTAATCTACTGATCTATGCACAGGAAGAAATGTCAAGAAATGACACCCATGCATTGAGATTACAAAAGTATGTCTAAAACAAAAATTGTCAACCGAGATTCAAAAACGGATCTGCCAATAAACACAGGCAATACATGCACGCAAAACAGCAACCTAGAATACTAAGTTCGGGCCCCAGAAGACTAAACACTAAATTAAAGGTAACTGATTAAAAAAATAAAAAATCTGACTAATTTACATAGAGTAATTTAAGGAAGCCAATCATTGCTAATTCATAGTCAGCCACAGGATGAAGATTAAACTGCAAAAAAAGGAGACATCTGTTACTTTGCATTTCTACATTTACATCAGTCTTATTTATGACTCAGCTTACATTAAAAGGAATAAAAAAAAATAAAAAAAAGCTTTTATTGATAAATCGGGTTAGAAAAAATAAGTTTGTTTTTGGAGTCTATATAGCAGTTATTTTGACAAGTGCAATACGAATTTTGGATCAAGATATTAGAAAAGTTGAAAAACAAAAATTAGCAAACCAATACAGTCTGACATCTCAAAATGCATTTAGAGGAGTCGACTAGATCCATTTCAGAAGCAGCCGGTGGAAAATGCCTGTTCATTTGTGGAGTCACAGTGACCTCTGCTGCATGGTGTGAAAAATGCAAAAGAAAAGCAAAAAAAAAAAACTTGAATAATTTGGTACCGCAGGTGAATGGTAGTTCTGGATTGGTTAATGTTAAACCATTCTGGGAAGGGGTGAAACTGCCGCATGCAAACGGTATCCTAGAGATACAGATCTACCATTAATGTGACAACCTCCATGCACCTGTGGTCACTGTATGGCCAATACATACTAGTCTTCGAGTCCCCCTTGCCGGCATCTTTAGTGTGGGAAGCCGGCTGTGACAGCGTGTGGCTTCACAGCCAGCTTCCTACTGTGCATGCGAAAGCTGCACTGCACTTTGTTAATGGTCCCGCAGCCTTCTGGGACCGGTGATGTGTCCCAGAAAGCTGCGGGTGAAGAGAGCGGGAGATGAACTTCCTAAGCGATCCGAGTGGAAGCAGGAGAGGGTACCTGTCAACACTAGGTACTCACTCCCCCCCCCCCCCCCCCCAAAAAAAGATATGCCATGACCAGACTTAAAGCAGAACTTCTTTTTGAGTTATGTTCCACTTTAACCTCTGTTTGATCCGCAGTTGCCATACTGGTGCACATGTGATCAGCTATGACACCTGCCAGTTGAGAGATAATATAAGCTTTGTAGTAACTGTAGCTGTTAACCATTCAAGGCATGCCACGTTTTGGCCTTTTATAGGCATTTTCTACGTCTACCATAACTTCCTGACGCTTTCCTGAGCCCAGGGAGCCAAACCTGCAATAAAAATGAATGGCTGTGCATAGCTGTTCTCTTGCAAATGCAGATACTTCATTGCATACGCATTTACCGGCACATTCACGTCTGTCGTATTTTTAAAAATACGTTGGACGCAGATGCATACAGATAAACAGTGATGCAGAGAAGCATTAGTGTTTACAAGAACATGGTCACTTTCAGCCATTCGCTTGTATGGTGGGCTGTGCAAGACAGGTGCGGCTTACCCATGATCAAATAACACTAGCAAAAAAAAAAAAGCATGTAAGGGCTCATGCAAGCTGTAGCTCAAAGAAGTGGCTTAGACAGGCTTTTGAGCTCTTATTTTAATCGGTCTGGAAACTCCCCTCCATGTTAGCCAATGCGTCCATGCACACTATGGCTTTTTCAGGCATATTCTCCCACAGGCAGCAAAAAAAACAAAACACATCAAACGCGCATTTTTTGAGAGGAGCTAGTGCCCCAAAGAGCTCAAAAAAGCTCAAAGAAGCTCAAACCCGTATGTTCCAGCTTTTTGCTTTGTTTATAGAGGGAGCTTTTTTAAGCATAAGCATTTTCTTAACCAAAGGAGCTCAAATAAGCTTGAAGCAGCTCAATAAAAACGTGCACAAGAGTACAAAAAAGCACAAGCTTCTTCAAGCTGAAATAAAAAGCTCAAATGCCTGTTTGAGCTGCAGTGTGCATGAGCCCGAAAAGTCCTCTGAGCATGAACTCTAAAATGTATGTAAACCCCAAAAATGAACTTCACTTATTTGCTACACTTTGCTCTACTAAACATACAACTGAATGTGTTTTGTTACATCTATTTAATAAGTGCAAAGAATGCAACCTGGTGATCCTGCCAGAAATAGTGCATGCTCTCTGTTTGTGCAAAAAATAGGATTTTTGTACCCACCGTAAAATCCGTTTTTCTGACGTCCATGGACTGACACAGCTGGATACTGTAAACGTGTGGGTATATGTCCCTGCTCGCAGGAGAAGACCTAGGCAGAATGTTAGAAAAATACATTCTAGAACAAACCAGAGCTGAACAGCCCCGCCCAGGGGGGCGGTCCCTCCGGACATTACCCTCCCATCTGCAGCCAGCAGCCTCAGTTCGTAACAAAGCAGTACAAACCTTAAAAGAAGGGTGGGTGCTGTGTCAGTCCATTGACGTCAGAGAAACTGATTTAACGGTGAGTACAAAAATCTTATTTTCTCTTATCGTCCATGGACTGACACAGCTGGATACTGTAAACGTGTGGGAAGTCCCAAAGCAGTATCAGAAGGGTGGGAGCAGTAGTAAAGGAAAACCCAAAACTTCACTTCAAACAAGCAGAGCTCCTCAACGGAGGAGTTGCAACATTAAACAGCGGCCTGCAACACTTTGCGGCCGAAGGAAGCATCCGAAGATGCAGCCATATCAACCTTATAGAACTTAGAAAAGGTATGATGGACGACCAGGTCACCGCCTTGCACACTTGTGCAACCGACGCTTGATGTCGGAAAGCCCAGGAAGCACCAATTGCCCTAGTGGAATGTGCCGTAACCGGAAAGGGAGGCGCCTGCCCCTTAATGGCATAGGCCTGTATAACAGTCTGTTTGATCCACCTAGAAATGGTGGAAGACGAAACCGCTTGACCCTGTTTTGGACCCGAGACGGACACAAACAGTGAGTCAGACTTCCAAATTTAAGCAGTAGCAGACAGGTACATCCGTAAGGCTCGTACCACATCCAAATTGTGAAGCGCAACCTCTCTAGGATGCGATGGATGAGGGCACAAGGACGGAAGGACAATGTCCTCATTAAGGTGAAAAGCCGAAACCACCTTTGGAAGGAAAGATGGTCGTGGGCGCAACACCGCCTAATCCTTATGGAGGACCAGGTAGGGCGATTTACATGACAGAGCTGCCAACTCAGACACCCGTCTAACAGAAGTGATGGCCACTAAGAAAGCCACCTTCTGAGACAAAGTTGAAAGAGGAATATCTCTGATATTTTCAAAAGGAGGTTCCTGAAGAACCGAGAGCACCAAGTTCAGATCCCAAGGAGGGAGCGGGGGCTTGGCAGGGGGAATCACATGGCGAACCCCCTGCACAAAAGTGCTAACTAAAGAATGACCTGCCAGGTCCTCTTCAAAGGGGCACCTTATGGCTAAGCGCCGCGGGATCGTCAAAGTCTTCTGCGGCTTATCCCAGATTTGGTCAATGAATGTATTAAAAAAAAAGGCACATATGGAAAGACCTTTTTTGAAGAGACGGTTTTAAAGGAACCAAAAGGAGACAGTTTCCACCTGGGGTTCCTCAGTCTCAACATTCAGCTTAAAAGTGTCCCTCACAGCATCAATGAGTTCACTTACAAGCACCCTGTCAGTTACTGGTTCAGGACTGGAGTCTTCCTCACAAGGAATGTCCTGTCCAAACACATCAAAATCCTCAGAGCTAGGGTCCTGAACGGCAGTAGCTAGGCCCATATCGGAGACAGAGCACTCCCCTACAGGAGAATGTGTGGGGAGGCGGCGCTTTACAGCTCCCTTGCGCTCACACACCACTTCCATTCTTACAAGGAATGATTCCAGGACTGCCGACAACTGGTCCATAGGGACCGCAGGTTCAGGAGCACTGCCAGTTGCCTCAGGCAAGTGTGGAGAAGCAGGTGTACCAGACTCCATACCGCCATCCTCTGAGACCTTATACACTACAACAGTGAATATACAGTCCACCCACTGGCTACACTGAGGCGGGGATACCCGGAGGACTCACCAACCCTTAAGGACCGCTCAGTTCTGCTGAAGAAAGCGCTGTGAGCCTGAGGAGAGTGAAGAATCTGTGAGGAGATTGTGAGGAGATTCGTGCCGCAGCGCCGCCGCTAGAGGCCGAAACCGAAAAGTATATGCGCCGCGGCTAAAAGAAAACGGCCACCGGCCGCAGCTATAACTGCGCTATTGAACCACGGCAAGATGGCCGCCGAGCGCAAAATTCAAAAGGCAAACAGCGTTTAATGCGTGCGCTAATGACGCACACAATAACCACCTCACACACCAGGAAAACAGCCCCTCTCCCCAGAGCCCACTACAGACATGAGCGCCCAGCCAGGCCAGAGTGACCCCCAAGCACAGCACCAGTACAGGGTGCAGAGAGCAGCATAACAGGGGGGAAACAGGGAGAAACCCCCCATATAAAGAAACACAGCCAGCATGTACTCACCTGCAGTAGGAGAGACTACTTACCCGTCCCTTTCAGGGACCCACTGGCTTGTTTCAGACAGACCCATCACAGAGCAGTACTGCGGTAGCTGTCGGCCCGGTCCACCGCGAAAGATAGTCAGTCAGGTACTGTTCAATCTTGAGAGGACCGCGGGAGCTAAAAGCAACCCGGCCACCCCTGGAGTAATGGGGCATGTCGTGAACTGAGTCTCACGCACACAAGGCGAGGATCAGCACGCTCAATGGTTGGACAGGGAAGACTACGAGGATACCAGTGTACCCAACCTGTTGCCCAGCCGACAGTTGATTGAAGGTCTCAAAAATAAAATAATAAAATTCCCAAAGGAATAAAATTTAAAAGTAAAATCTTCCAGGAGACTGGCTCCTGAGAGAGCCACGTCTTCTCCTTCTGCTAGGCAGAAAAAAACTGGGGCTGCTGGCTGCAGGCGGGAGGGTAATGTCCAGAGGGACCACCACCCTGGGCGGGGCTGTTCAGCTCTGGTTTGTTCTAGAATGTATGTTTCTAACATCTAACATTCTGCCTAGGTCTTCTCCTGCGAGCAGGGACATATACCCACAAGTTTACAGTATCCAGCTGTGTCAGTCCATGGACGATGAGAAAAAGAGTTTATGGAAAATAAGGAGGGGTACCACATTAAGAACTACTCTGATCTTTGTAATCCATAAGAAATGAAGTAGATGTGGCCGATATTACATGCTACGGAACTTAGAATAGTGTTGACAGGTATAGCAAAAGAAAACTATAAATCTTGCCCATCAATAGTTTTTTTTTCCATACATGCAGCATGTATAGCCACCAGCCTAACTACTACACCAATGGCAATATCAGCATGCAGACAAACTAATTTCTTCAAAAGCAAACCAATAGCTGCCATTGCAGAGCAGACTGCGATCTATACAGATGCTCAATCACTTTTATGTCTGTCACTCCATCTTTCCTATCAAGTGTGAACCCAAAATGCTTGGTTTTTAGCACTTCCGGGATCAAAGCCATCAGTTCCCATTAGGTGAGCCAGGAGAAACAGCTAATCAAAGACGCTGGTACCTTGGTCAGAGTTGGGCAAGTGTAGGAGAGGCCATGGGGACTTTTGTCCTTTCCTCTCTCCTCCTCCATTCAACAAACACCTTGTATTGCTGCAAAGAACACAAAGTGTTCTGTGAATGGATAACATGTTTGAATTGTGGGGGGGAAAAAATAGTAAAAAAAACTAAACTAACAAAAACAAGGGAAAGTATGCACATATTTCAGAGATGTACTAAATACCCGTATATACTCAAGTATAAGCCGACCCAAATTTAAGCCGAGGCATCTAATTTTACCACCAAAAAACTGGGAAAACATTGACTCGAGTATAAGCCTAGATTGGGAAATGCAGCAGCTACTGTAAGTGGAAAAGAGGGTCAACAATGCCCATCTGCAGCCTCACTGTGCCCATTTGTATGCCTCACTGTGCCTCATGTACATACCTGATCTCGCGCTGTGTTGTGCAGTCTTAACTGCAGTCGGCGGCCGTCCAGTGTAACAAAGCCCCGCCTCCTCCTCATCCGTGATAGACGGAACACCGATTGAGTTTCCCAGCAGTGAGTCAGTGTTCAGTGCTCCGCCTATCACGGACTAGGAGGAGGCGGGGCTTTGTTACACTGGATGGCCGTCGACTGACTGTCAACAGCGAGAGACTCGAGTATAAGCCGAGGGGGGCTTTTTCAGCACAAAAAAAATGTGCTGAAAAACTCAGCTTATACTCGAGTATATACGGTAGGTTTGGTTTTTATTTTGCGTTGTCATACACTTTAGATGGTCTTCTCTCCGATTAGCTTATTCTTTTCAATTTCCAAAACGAAAGTATCCAATTGTTATGGGTGAAGTGTTTACTCATAGCTCATCTATGAGTAAACACTGAATTGGTGTGAAACGCGTCAAATGTCCTGAGTTCTGCTGGTTTTTGTAGTGCCTGTTTTGCCTGAATAAATATACGTTGGATTGGAGTGCGGCTGTCCTCACTAATTTTCTTAATTTGCTACGTGCATTGCCGGCACCCTTGATCCCTGAGAGAAGTACTTTCCTTATTTCATCTGCCTGAGCGGCAATTTCTGTTCTTCGTAATTGTTTTGGGTAACAGAGAATTTGTTATAATTTATCAATCATTTTAAACATGGAAAACACCAATTGCATACGATGGTCCTTCCTAAAATATTTTGGTAAATGAGACCCTTTATCTGCAGCAGAATATAAATTCTACCCTTTACTGTCCCTGATTTATGAGTTCTACAAATACAATCAATCAATCAGTGTGGAGACTCACCTGGAACATCATGTTCCAAATAACAGGGTTGCGGTACAAGATCTATAAGATAAGCACCCACTCTTAGAGACGTTTTCCCTTTTAAACATATGTGTATTTACATCCTCCCGATGGTAGTTTTTCATTAGAAGTGTCCCTTTCTCATCCTAGCAAAGCACTTGAACCTTGATACCTGCATTTTTCACAGATCTAATCTAAAGCGGAGGCTGCTCTATCTCTATTCTGCAAAGTGATGCTTAAATGAATGACAGGATATAATAATGTGATCATGAACATCAATCAGCGATAAAATGGAAATTTAATAAGTGTGTGCACAGGAGAGCTAGCTAGCATGTAAACCGGCCACTTCGAACATGCATTATAGTAAATGGAAATGTGATTGGACCTTTATGGGCATTAATGAAATACACTGCAATACGAGGCAGGCTCTCTACTCCTCACTAATGAGACTTTGTGCGGCCGGCTGATAAGATAATGGACCTTTAGTGGATAAAACCCACTGCAACGGCAACTACTAGTCAAATAAATAGAACCTGACTGGTCACTTATTTAGGACATTATTTGTTTTCTGGACTGTTTAAGTTTATAATTCTCCTCTATGCCTCCGGCTAGGATATGGTAATGTGAGTATGAAGGGGACAAGACACATAGTCCCTGAGTACTATATAGGCAAATATAATAAAGCATACACTAAAAGGGGCACAGCTTAGAGCTGCTTCCACCAGTGGCTATTACAAAAATAAAACTATGCAGACAGTTTTCTATACAAGTATTTATTTCAGGTACTTCTATAGTACCGCCAATTTATGCAGTGCTTCTATTATCTGTGAAACATTGGCAAACCAACTACTAGTTTAGTAACTGAAGAAAACCAAGGAGGAAAGAAATATGAATGCTAGTGCTTCAAAGCGTTCTCTAATAGGACAAGTTTGAGAGGTGGGGTAGCGATGTTACTACATCAGAGTGCATTGAATTCATTGAGAAAAAAAAAAAACAAGGCTTTCACTAAATGGTGCCAGTGCCAAGAGAATGCGCCCCCCCCCCCCCCCGGTCACTATGCAGCAGGGCAGCCACTTGGCACAGGATCTGAAAAAACAGTGAAGATCGCTGCAGTCGTTGAGGGTACTACAGTGATTCCCCACTTCCATGGGGATCAGTCAGCTATGGAATCTGTATACTTACATTGGTTCAGCTATGCGAAAATATTCATACCTGGAGATCAATTTTAAAAAGCAAGTTCACCTTTTCAGACAAAAAAAAAAAAAAGTAAACACTGTACATCCTCCCCGGGCCCTGCAGAACTACTACAAGTGGTTCTAAAAGGGAGAAGGTTTTTTGACCTTAATGCATTCTATGCATTAAGGTAAAAAACTTTCTGGGTGCAGCTCCCCCACCCCCCTTATACTTGCCTGAGCCCCATCTCGATCCAGCGATGTGCATGAGAGCAGCAGCTCTCCTGGGTCTCTTTTCTCATTGGCTCACCCAGCAGTGAGAACCATTGGCTCCTGCTACTGTCAATCACAGCAAGTGAGCCAATGAGGAGAGAGCAGGGGGGCAGGACTGAGCAAGGCTCTGAGTGAATGGACAATGTCCATTCACAGGTTCCCGGCTCTGGGGCGAGCCTGCTCAGGTGCCCCCATAGCAAGGGCTTGCTATTAGGGGGAGTCGGCAGAAGAAAGGAGCCAGGATTGCCGGGGGAGGAGACCCAAAAATAAGAGGATTGGGGCTGCCCTGTGCAGTGTGTATGTGTGTACGTGCGTGCATACGTGTGTACGTGCGTGCATACGTGTGTACGTGCGTGCATACGTGTGTACGTGCGTGCGAACGCGTGTACGTGCGTGCGTACGCGTGTACGTGCGTGCGTACACGTGTACGTGCGTGCGTACACGTGTACGTGCGTGCGTACACGTGTACGTGCGTGTGTACACGTGTACGTGCGTGTGTACGTACACGTGCGTGTGTACGTACACGTGCGTGTGTACGTACACGTACATGTGCGTGTGTACACGTGTATGTACACGTGCGTGTGTACACGTGTACGTGCGTGTGTACACGTGTACGTGTGTGTGTACACGTGTACACGTGCACGTGTGTGAGTGTGCGCGTACGTGAGTGTGCGCGTACGTGAGTGTGCGTGTGTACACACGTGTGTGTGCGTACGTGTGCGTGTATGTGTGCACACGTGTGTGGGTGTGTGTGTGTACGTGTGCGTTATTTTTAAAAGAAGAAAATTGCATCCTTTTGAATCACTCTGTGGGTTATGAGAGGTCATCATCGCCCAGGCAGCCGGTGCAGTGGTCCAAGAATTTGAAATCTCCGCTCTTTTTTCCCTTTATTCCTGCAGTGCTTCCAGGACAGATCAGAATGATCCTGATTGGTCAACAACCACTAGAATCTCTAATTCATCCTGCAAACACTGCAGGAAGAGGAAGTAGATTTTACATTCCTTTGAACGCTGCAATGGCTAAGTGGGCACCAACAGCTCATCACAAAGGGTGTTATTTAACCTTTTCTCTTATCTGAAAACTAACCCTTTATGCCAAAAGTCTTTTTAAAGGGGCTAAAATGTGAGCTGCAGAGGTATTGTGTGGTTTCCTTCTAATGATACCGACAGGCTCAGCTCTGATCCCTCAGCTGTGGAAGAATCACTAGTCTGTTAAAACCTGAAAGAGGGCAATCTCGGATTGACAGGTAGGCACCGGAAGTGGTTTATGTTAACAGGCATCACTGGAAAAAGTGATGTATAAACAAGGGTAAAGGTTCAAGCTCCCATAACAATCTGTTTCATTGTAGTGGACGGGCTAACGTGGGAAAAAAAAAATCAATAGGCTTTAGCACTTTTCATATGTCAGGCAAGAAAACAATTTTTTTTTTCTCTCAAAATTAAATATAGGTCATGTTTATTACCAGTCAGGATAGAAATAGTACTCCTTTAATAATGCTCATTTTGTCTCCAAAAATAGGATTTTTTACTCACCGTAAAATCCTTTTCTCTGAGTCCATGGACCGACACAGCTTCTCTATTGACAAAGTGGGTATTATCCGTTAATTAGGAGTGACTAGGCAGAAAAACTTGTAAAAAGTGTTGCATCACACCTTCTACAGTACCGCCCAGGGGGCGGACCCTCTGGGTATACCCTCTCAGTCTGCACATCGCAGATCAGTTCGTCAAAAAGCAGTACAAACTTAAAAGGAGGGGTGGGTGCTGTGTCGGTCCATGGACTCAGAGAAAAGGATTTTACGGTGAGTAAAAAATCCTATTTACTCTTTCGTCCATGGACCGACACAGCTTCTCTATTGACAAAGTGGGACGTCCCAAAGCAGTGTCAGAGAAAAAAACGAGGGGTGGTAACAGCATAAAAACAAACTTCACCCCAAAACACAAAACAGCACTCCTCCAACGGAGGAGTTGCAACTCTAAACAGCCGCCTGCAAAACCTTGCGGCCGAAAGAGGCATCCGAAGATGCACCTACATCAACTTTGTAGAATTTTGTGAAAGTGTGAGCGGACGACCAAGTCGCCGCTTTACATAGTTGGGAAACAGACGCTTGATGTCGGAAAGCCCAAGAGGCACCTATTGCCCTGGTCGAATGCGCCGTGACAGGAAAGGGGGGCGCCTGACCCTTTAAGGCGTAAGCCTGGATTACTATCTGTCGGATCCACCTAGAGATGGTGGCCGATGAGACTGCTTGGCCCTTCTTGGGACCAGCCACCGAAACAAACAGTGAGTCTGACTTCCGGAACAGGGAAGTAGCAGATATGTATACTCTCAAAGCTCGGACAACGTCCAAGGAATGCAACGCCGACTCCTTAGGATTCGACGGCTGAGGACACAAGGATGGAAGTACAATGTCTTCGTTGAGATGGAAAGCCGAAACGACCTTCGGAAGAAAGGAAGGCTGCGGCCGCAGCACCACCTTATCCTTGTGGAAAATCAAATAGGGAGCCTTGCAGGACAAGGCTGCCAGCTCAGAGACTCGTCTAACTGACGTAACAGCCACCAAAAAGACCACCTTCTGAGAAAGTGTCAACAGGGGAATATCTCTAATATTCTCAAACGGTGCCTTCTGAAGCACCGAGAGGACCAGGTTCAAGTCCCACGGAGGTAACGGGGGGCGGACCGGAGGGGCCACATGTCGAACCCCCTGCACAAATGTACTCACGAGAGAGTGAGTCGCCAGGGGTCGCTGAAAAAAGACAGCCAGGGCAGATATCTGTCCCTTACTCGTACTTAGGGCAAGCCTTTGGTCTACCCCATGCTGTAAAAACAGCAGGATTCTGGAAACCAAATAGGTACGCGGATGCCATTTCATTTCCTCACACATGGAGATGTAGGCCCTCCAAGTGCGGTGATAGACCTTCCTAGAGGACGGTTTCCGAGCACTTCTCATAGTAGAAATTACTGAGTCTGACAGGCCCCGGTCTCTCAGTACCTGGTTCTCAACAGCCATGCCGTTAAAGCCAATGACTGTAAAGCAGGATGGAATATGGGACCTTGCGACAGCAGGTCCTTCCGTAGTGGTAGGCGCCAGGGGACGTCTGCTACCAGACGTACTAGATCGGCGTACCAAGGACGCTGAGGCCAATCTGGAGCGATTAGGATCATTGGAATTCCCTCTGCCTCCACTCTGCGGAGCAGAAGAGGAAGAAGCCTTAAGGGAGGGAAGGCATAGATTAGCCGATACTGGCCCCACGATGCTACCAACGCGTCCGTTGCGTCTGCCCATGGGTCTCTTGACCGGGCCACAAACCTCAATACCTTCCGATTGAGTCGGGAAGCCAGAAGATCTACGTCTGGTGTGCCCCATCTTTGGCAGAGGAGTTGGAACACCTCCGGGTGTAAGGACCATTCTCCCTGGTCCAGCATCTGGCGGCTCAGGTAGTCCGCCTGCCAGTTTTCCACACCCGGAATGTACACGGCCGACAGTGCCGGTACGCTCCTCTCTGCCCACTTCAGGATGCGAGCGATCTCCGATGCTGCAGCTGAGCTTCTTGTTCCTCCTTGATGATTGACATATGCCACTGCTGTGGCGTTGTCTGACTGGATCCTGACTGGACGCCCTTGCAGTCTCTGAGACCATTTGAAGAGGCACAGCTTGATCGCCCGGATCTCCAGGACATTGATCGGCAGGAGGGCTTCCTCTGGGGTCCAGCGACCTTGCGCCGACTGGACACCCCAGACTCCCCCCCAACCTGTAAGGCTGGCGTCCGTCGTGATCACTATCCAGTAAACCGGAAGAAATGACTTCCCGGCCATTAGAGCCGGTGCTGTCAGCCACCATACCAGGGATCTCCTGACTAGGTGGCTCACTCGGATTTGATAATCCAGAGATGAAGGGCATCTGTTCCATCTGGACAGAACTTCCCTCTGTAACACTCGAGTGTGGTATTGAGCATATGGGACCGCCTCGAAGGAGGCTACCATGAGGTCCAACACTCGCATGCAAAAACGGAGTGACGACCAATTCCTGGAAGTCAGCTGCCGTACTGCAGCCCGGAGGGTCTGCAACTTCTCCACAGGGAGGAATACCTTTGCCTCTGAGGAATCCAGAATCAACCCCAGGTACACTAGGCGTTGAGTGGGCACCAATACTGACTTTTGCGTGTTTAGTATCCAACCACAGTCTCGAAGAGTCTGACAGGTAATGGACACGCTTACCTCTAATTCTGAGCTTGAAGGGCCCTTCAGCAGAAGGTCGTCCAAGTAACCTGTGATAGCGATACCCCGCTGTCTTAGAAGTGCCAGAATCGGAGCGAGCACCTTGGTGAACGTCCTGGGTGCTGAGGCAAGGCCAAACGGGAGGGCCACAAACTGGTAGTGGTTCTTCCCGATAGCAAATCGCAGAAACCTCTGGTGTCTGGAGTATATGGGGACATGCAGGTATGCGTCCTTGATGTCCAAGGAGGCCAGAAAGTCCCCCGGATGGAGAGCCGTGACTACAGATCGAACCGACTCCATCCGAAAACTTTGTACCTTCACAAAGCAATTGAGGGCTCTGAGATCCAAGCTTGGACGAACCCCCTCCTTCTTCGGCACAATGAACAGATTTGAGTAAAAACCCTGTTCCAGTTCTGGAACTGGAATAACTACCCCGCGTTCCAGTAGACCCTGGACCGCCCCATACAGGGCCTCCCGACGGGTCGGTAGTAGCTGGAGATTGGAGGTGTTGAATCTGTCCGGTGGACAAGAGAGAAACTATCTTGTAGCCTGAGGAGATTACTTCGCAAACACACCTGTCGGAGATTAGTGCTGTCCACTGAGTCGCGAATTTGCGAAGACGTCTCCCCACCCGAGAGCTGGGTGGGGGTGGACCTTCATGCGGACGCAAATTTGTCCGCAGGCTTATTGGGTATGCGGGACCAGGGACGCTTTTGTCCTTGGGCAGGCGCTTTATCGGCCTGGGGTCTTTTCCCTGTCGCCCTAGGGGGACGAAAAAACCACTTGTGTGCAGTAAAGGAGGGCCCTTGCCCTTGGCGTGGCCCCTTACCTTTGCTAATTTGGGGAAGCAAAGTGCTTTTACTTCCTGTGGCATCCTTGATGATGTCATCCAGAGAAGCCCCAAAAAGTCTGTCGCCCTTAAAAGGCAGATCCAACAGGGCTTTCTTGGAAGTCTGGTCCGCAGACCAGCCTTTTAGCCAGATCAGGTGGCGTATTGCTACTGCATAAACCGAAGTTTTAGACAGCAGGGGAATAGTATTCATGTCTGACTCGCAGACAAACCTAAGGCCCTGGACCAACAGGTCGGCCAATGTTATCTCATCAGGAGGAGCATCTCGCTCCTTAACCCCTGGAGTAGCAATCTTGCCCATTCAGTAAGTGTGTGAGACACTAGGGCCCCCGCCAATGCCGGGCGTACTGCCGAGCCTACCACTGAGTATAGGTAGCAAGCGAGTGCTTCAGCCTTCTTATCCACAGGGTCCTAGAAAACAGGAGCCCCTTCTACAGGAATTGTGGTGGCTCTATTAAGTCTGGACACCGGAGGGTCCACTATAGGGGGGAGAGGTCCATTTCTTCAGAAAACTCTCCTCAAAAGGGGTACCGTACCGCAAACCTCTTTGGGGCTGTAAAGACCCTCAGTGGGTTCTCCCATTCCTTGTATAAGAGTTTATCAAAAGACACACAAGGGAACACCTTAGCAGTGCGGGCAGGTCTATGAAACCCAAGTGGACCGGAGTCTCTGCTGCTTCTGCAGTATTTTCCAATTTTAGCATATCCCGCACTGCAGTAATAAGGTCAGATACCAAAGCCGTCTCGCGTACTGACCTGGACTTTGAGTCATTCTCACTGTCCGGTCACGGTCTGCAGTCTCTGGTGCGTCAGAATCTGGGCCCCGAGCCATAGCTGGACCTGGTTCTGCACCAGAATTATCCCCAGAAGCTTGCAGGGGATGGGGCGTTTACTACCCCCTGTATTCCCGTGTGCTGCTTCCACCCTGGCAGCAAACGCCTCTAGGATTGCCGACATAGCGTCCATAGACACCTCAGGGACACCAGCTGCTAAATCTGGTGTTTCAGGGGAGAAGACATCTGGCTCAGATGCCATGCTGACCACACGCTGACACTCACAGGGCTCCAGGCAAGATATCAATAGGCCACCCTCCTGCGCTGCAGAGATGCTGGGTCACCCAGAGGACTCACCACCCTGGATAGGTACTGCTATGCTGCGCCTGTGATGCTGTCCCCTTGCTGCTGTGTCAGTCTGCTTCTTTTATCAGCACTTCCTGTGTGAATTTTCGCGCCAGTGTAATGCACCCTAGAGGCCGGAGGCTCTCGCAAAATGGTTGCCAAAACCGTCTGTATGGAAGATAATGTGGGCTCTAAGAAAATGGCCGCCGACAGAAGATAGAGGTCAGGCAGCCATAGCCCACAAAAAAGATGGCCGCCGAACGGCAATATCTGCATACAGGGTGGACAAACATGGCCGCCGATCACCTGATAGGGGCCAGTGGGTGTGGCCGAACTACAGGAAGATGGCCGCCAGGCAGTTACAAGAGGCCAAACTTGGCATGGACCACCTCAAAATGGCCGCCGACAGCATGGAGACACAGAAACACAGGTAAGCAAAAATGACATTTCTTTTAAATGTTAGTTACAGCCAGCCCCGCTCCAGTGGGACCCCCTAGGTGACCCCCAGCACCCAGCAACCTTTAGCTAGAAGCCCAGGGAGGAGGGAAAGGCAGGGAGAGAGGAAAGAAAGGGGCCACAACCACTTACTTGATCTCTCCAGGAATGTCCAGCTAAATCACCCAGCCGAGGCAGGGGAGTTTTACTTACCTATCCTGCATGTATTCTGCTGGAAGACATTCCAAACAGATCATCGTCCGCGCACGGAAGGTGACTGTTGGCCAGGCATGCTGTGATTGGACCCAGAAGGGACGATCATATGTATGCCCTGGAGCATGACGCTCACCGGACAGGCTGCTGCGACTCGGCCGTAAGGTCAGCCGAAGCTGAGCGGTCCGATGCAAGCCTTGGAGCGTAAGCTCACCGGCCAGGCTGCTGCGACTCGGCCGTAAGGTCAGCCGAAGCTGAGCGGTCCGATGCAGGCCCTGGAGCGTAGGCTCACCGGCCACCCGTGGAGCGACGGGCATGTCGTGGAAAACCCAGCGCGTAGCTAGGGTCGGCACACGCTCGATGGCCGAAACTGGGGAGACTACAAGGATCGAGGATCCAGCCTGTCACCCAGTCGGCAGTTGATCGAAGATCGCAGGAAACAACAAATGTAGCAAAAAAATAAAAATATATATATCTTTTTTCCCCGGACCAATGAGCCCGAAGGGAGCCATGTCCTACTCCTTGCTAGACAGAAAAAAACTGATCTGCGATGTGCAGACTGAGAGGGTATACCCAGAGGGTCCGCCCCCTGGGCGGTACTGTAGAAGGTGTGATGCAACACTTTTTACAAGTTTTTCTGCCTAGTCACTCCTAATTAACGGATAATACCCACTTTGTCAATAGAGAAGCTGTGTCGGTCCATGGACGAAAGAGTAATATATTTTCTACAGTTTAATGTTGACAGGCACGCAGATTTGCGCACAAAAGAAACATCATTATAAGTTATTACGGTAATGCCACAAGTGAACAAAGAAAAGATCTCTCCTGTGCTCCGTGCAGAACTACTAAATCCCTGAACACTTCATCCATCTACCTACCTGGGAGCTCAGCAGTGCTGACACCTCACTGTGGGCAAGAACCTCGAGTGGATTAGTCATCACCTTTCAAGCACTTTCTATTGTATGATGAATCAAAACGGAGGTGTGCGACTTTCACACATGGATGACAGATCTTCTCTTGAAAGCTTTTTTTGCCAATGTATCCAGAATACTGGCATACTTAACGAGGAGGTGGGCGACCAGGTCCTGCATAATTCACCTTTAAGTGCTCATTTTAGACCATTTCAAAAAGCTGCGTCGTCCCCTGTCACTGTGTTTTGTGCTTTCAAAGCCCTTTACTACATCAGCACATCCTTCAATTTCATGGCAAGGCTCACAAGACGAGAGCATGGAGCAAACACAGGTGCCTTCACATTTCCTCCCTTCATCTGGTAAATAGAACTTTAAAAAAAAGTTTTAATTTCTTTTTGTAAAAAAAATGCAAGAAATACCCGTTAAACCTGCCAGAAATCTCGTAACCTAAAACTTTTTCTGCTCTCACTTGCACTCTTATCCGTTACTATGATCCCAGCTATCTCTGTGGACTACAAAACTCCTCCTCCTATGCCATAGAGAAGAGGGTAGGCTGAAAGGTATTCAATAGACCTGTCCTAGGGTGACAACATTTCCCCCTTTCATAGATCTAGTACAGTGTTGTCACCCTAGGACAGAAAGTGTGTTACTGAAAAAAAATGTCAATAAAAAAAAACAGCCACCACATTTATAGGACTGGTATACTGCACTATATTACAGTGGGACAGATTTTAAGGAGCTTATCACCAACATTTTAAATTATTTAAAAAAATGAATACAAAAAAAAATGAAATCAGAAAACGAGAAGGCCCCATTCACACTATGACAACGCCGGACATATGCAGCTACATGCATTAGGAAGTCCATTTATATCAATAATCAGCTGTACATGCAACAAATGCAGAATAAGAACTCACGCACATTTCTGCGCTCGGAGGATCACACATTTTTAACTGCAAATTATTTTTTTTATTTTTTTTTTACGCATTTCGGAATTGCGACTTTTACGTGTTTATTAAACACTACAGAGTAAATGCAACCTTACTGCTGTCTAAGGTCAACTTTATGTGCCAACAATGTAAAATGCACTCAGTTTACCTTTTAATCTGAGCCCAATATAATAGTTAGTAGCAAATTACTAAACTTGTCACAGCACTTCTGGGTTGGACTGTAAAGCCTCGTACACATGATCAGATTTTCCGGCGGGAATTGTGTGTTGACAGCCTGTTGGCCGAAAATCTGACCGTTTGTACGCTTCATCGGACAATTGTTGTCGGATTTTCCACAGACAAATGTTGGATGGCAGACTAACATTTTCTGCGGACAGCAGTCTGTTGTCATATTTTCTGATCGTGTGTAGACAAGTCCAAAGAACAAACACACATGCTCAGAATCAATGCTCACCAAACACAACATTAGCAGAAGGTGCCCAAAGGGTGGCGCTCAAGAGCTGAAAAAACACGTAGTACGTCACTACGTTCGTGTTTGTTGGCTGACAATTGTGTGCAAGACAAAATCCAGGCACACACAAAAGTCTGACGCTTAGTCTGCGGAAAATCCGATCGTGTGCACGAGGCTTTACAGGTGGTTTGTTTTTACGGCTATCTTGCGCCTTTGTGTCCTTTCACACGAGCGGTCCATTTGTTTCATTAGTTCGCTCACGTTTTTTGGCCCCTTTCACATGGGCTGGCCGATCAGGTCCACCTGTCAGTTTTTCAGGCGGACCTCATCGGACTCTCCATTCACCCCTATGGAGCAGTGGATGTCAGCAGTGACCATCTGCCGTCATCTGATCCTGTCCATGAAATCCATCTGTCTTATGGATCTGGATCAGGTGAAAAAACGGACAGGAGGTTAGTTTTCACCCGATTTCCCCATAGAGGAGAGGGGGGCGGTGTCCGTCGCCTCTCTGCACAGTGAACAGAGACGGACCTGTCATCCACCTGCGACAATCCTCCGCTGAGCAAGCAGATTCCTTCCCACAGAGGCACCCATGTGAAAGAGGCCTTTCAAAGAAAAAGCAGATCAGGTTAGTGCATCAGTTCGTGCATCCACTACCAATTCACTACCAATCCACTACAGATGCAAAACAGACTGTTTGTCCGTTTACATCCCTTTTTTCGTCAGTTCTGTTTTTTTTAAACGGAAGAAATATAGGGCATTGATCCGTTCCAAAAAATGGATTTCGACGGAAGCAGATGTAAATAGACGATCGTTTAAATCCATTTTTCCATAGAGATGCATTGATGTCTGTTATTCATGAACGGATGGATGAAAAACTCCTGTCCAGATAATCACACCCCTGATTTTGAGCATCACAGGGCCAATTAGCCAAAATCTCCCTAATGAGGTTGGACGGACAGACGTCAGAAATGTTAACTCTTCCCCACTCTATCCCAAACTGAAAAGGCTGGTAGACTCTCAGGCCTCTTTCACACAGGCCAGACCTGTTTTTTCTGAGCAGGGGACCCATCCGCTGAGCTGAGTGGAGCGGCTGGACACTGACACAGCCCGCTCTGCTCTATGTGCAGTCAGATGTGAATGGTCTGGCTGCCCGTTTACACCCAACTGCCCTCCGATCCAGCCAGATATAGGGAAACAAATCCCTTCCATTTGGTTTTTGCCGGATTGGATCAGACCCGGAGGTAGCCGGGTGTTGACACAAATCTGTTTATATCCGACTGCTTATAGGAGGAGAATGGAGGGTCAGATCGGGTCTGTCTGAAAAACGAAGGGGCGGACCCGATCGAACCGCTCGTGTGACAGGTGCCTAATGCTTGCCCTATATTTACAGGTACAGCTCCAGGACCATATCAGAGATAAGAATAACGGTATAAACACACTTTCATAATAGTATTTCTGTTTAGCTGATAATTTTCCTATGTATTATTGAAATTGTAATAAAAGCCCCCTGATCACTTTAATAGTCTAGGTAGATATTTACAGTTCGGTACCAGCAGTCTTTCCCAAAACTTGCTCTTGTCCCCGATGATGAATAACAGACAATTTCCCTTTCTCAGTTTCATGCAAATGAGGCCTTGTTCATGCGCTCTCTGGCAAGCTCCCAAACAATGCATTTCTTGGCAAAGGGCTCTAGATGACCCCATCTTCCAGCTCCATGGCAGTTGCACAATGCACGGCTCCTCATCACATGACCCCGGTTTTCAGCCAGTTTCCAGGTGATGAATTTTCTGTCTGGATCGCAGACAATATTGTTGCTGAAGATGTGATTATAGATTCATAAGTTGTTAGGCCATTTAGGTAGTTTAATTAAAACTTGGCACACATACAGAAAATAAAATTTAACGTGAACAGGAAGAATACGTGAGAATCATAGAAAGTGCGGGCTAATTGTTCCCGCTCCTTGATTGATACTTAGGAGCAGATAGGTCACGTTTCTCACTGACAGAAACTAAACGCAATACTGAAAATTTGCACCGCCGTGCCAGATCCTCCGGAGGCCGGGCAGGCTGGGAGCTAGTACATGCAGCTTGATAGATCTTACAGGGTTACACCGCTAAGACCACAGCTGGGTATATATATATATATATATATATATATATATATATATATATATATATATATATATATTCTACAATATAGCAAAGGACCAGAGGAAAAAAAATTGCTGGTATATAGCCCTTATCCTATATTTTAAGGAGCAACTCCCAGAAAGAAATAGAAATCAATCAAAGCGAAACTTAAATTTTGTCAAGAAGAAATAACAGCCCATTCACTCAGTTTTGTAAACTTCAATGCAGATTCTTAAGCCGGCCATAAATGGAGAGATTTTCTTTCCTACACCGCCAGTTACAGTAAAGAAAATCGCTTGATTCCCCCATCAGTCAATGCTGATGGGGGAATCCCTCTCGCACAGCAATTGTGTTCTCCCAGCAGGGGGGCAAGGGGAGCCGTCCCTTCTGGGAGAACAAAGCGATTAGCGCTAGCGGCTATAATAGCCACTAGCAATATTTGCATGTCAAATCCAACAGGCTAGTGCTAGTTGTCGGCTGATCGATCAACTTGGGATACATGGTTTGAATCTCAGCCGACCCCTGCTGAACCAGCCATGATTTGAACCGCCTATGGCTACCTTTACTTGCTTTGTTCTAAGGATACGGACACAAGCAGTCAAGCAAGCTTCAAATGGGAGTCAAGAGGGAAGGGCCTAGCAGTAGACACATAAGCCCCAGTGTTGTAGAAAACACTACATACCCGGTATCCCTTTTAGCAGACTGAAGCCGCGTACACACGACCGAGTTTCTTGGCAAGAACCAGCAAGAAACTTGCTGGCAGAGCTTTCTTGCCGAGTAACTCGGTCGTGTGTACGTGGCTATCAGGTTTCTCGTCAAGAAAACCGACAAGAATCTCAACGAGAAAAATAGAGAACCTGCTCTCTATTTTCTCGTCGAGATTCTTGTCAGCATGTTTCTCAACGAGAAAAGTGTGTGTGTGTGTGTGTGTACACTTGCCTTTCGCCGTGGAAACCTGCGCATGCTCGAAATTACTTTGACGCATGCGCGGTAGCTTCCTAGGCATAGGTAGGGTGTAGCAAGATGGCGGCGACGGCATCGAATGTGATGAGCGCACGCTCGTCGTAGTCGATGACGTCACCGCGTTCGCTCCATTCAAAGAACCGCGGGTTCTTTGAATAGAGAGTCTGTACACTCGGCCGGGACAAGTTTCTTGTCCAAGAATCTCGTCAAGAAAAACAACGTGTTTTTTCTTGACGAGATTCTCGGTCGTGTGTACGAGGCCATAAAGTTGAACTCTCAGCTAACATCTCACACAGTTGTAATACATAAACAAGGGCTGATCAGGCTATACTGGGCAGCCTGATCACATAACCTTTTTTGTGATTGGCTAGTAAACCCGCAAAATCTCACCCCTTTGCCCTATCCCTTCTCTCCCAACGTCAGCATGTATATACAGTACCTTGGCTCCTAGCGCTGCCCCTACCTCTGCCACCACTACAGTAAAAGGCCCCCCTTGCAGGTTTAAGCCCAGGTTCACACTGGGCTGTGGGAGTGAAGCCGTGCGAGTTCAGCTGAACTCGCACGATTTCACTCTCGCTGGCAGTCCAGATTTCAGCCGCAATTACAAAGACATCTGACACAGATGTCAATGTAAATCGTGGTCGAAATCGCAAAAAGTAGTACAGAAACTACTTTTTGAAATCGGTGCAGAGTCGCACCGATTAGGACGGTGCCATTGCCGGAAATTTGCGTCAAATCGCATGTCAAAACGCACCAGTGTGAACCAGGGCTAAGCCATAATATGCATACTAGCACATTATGTTAGACTTACCTTTAGAACGGATCCCTTCAGCAGCTCCCTGCCATCGCTAACAGGGGTTTCATCTTCACACTGTCTTCTTCCGGGTTCGCAAGCTCCGGCCGTCTGATTGGATGCGGCGGCCCCAGGCACGTCACAGAGCTCTGAAGGAAGGCACAGGTTCTGTTCCTTCAGAGCGCATGCGTCGGTGATGTCATTGGCTGCCGCTCACCAGAATATCTCCTAAACAGTGCACGTTTAGGAGATATTAATTTTACCTACAGGTTTATTATAAGCTTACCTGTAGGTGAAAATGGCACAAAAGGGGTTTACTACCACTTTAAGGCCCAATACAATAAACCAAAAAAGTCAGAGCTCAGGATCCCTGAATTTGTAACACAAGCTATCTACAGACTTATAAGGAAATAAAGCTGCGCAACTACGTAAAAATTGTGAATAAAAATAACCGAAAATTATTAAGTGTGAAATCACAATGTGATATCACCTCAAAGGTGACGTGACTGAACAATATAACATGTAAATGTAACAATGAATGATATACTTTGAGCCTCTGGGTAATAAATGATGTTACACTCTATTCCTTGGTATTAACACAAGAGAATTCAATAGCAGTTCATAAATGGCATAAAGTCCCCAGAAAAAGAATAAAGTGTATAAGGGTTCAATCTCTTCAAAATTGAATTTGTGACTTCAAAACTGAAACACCATGGAAGAAGTGCTGATACCACAGAAAGGAATCCACCACCTTATCTTTCTCAGGCTGCTTACCAGAAATCCTGATCCCTGAGAGAGATCAGTCTGAGTAGATGGCTATTATCCCCGCCAGGGTCTCTAATTGGCTCTCTCTGTACTTATATTCCTCTAGGCTTCAGTCTGTAGTCCCCAGATATCTCCACGAATCGCATTTAGGTGCTGGTCACCACAATACGAATCCCGGAAGCAACGGGTAGTGAGAGCCGGCCGGCCTTATACACAACCACTGCTGTTTTTTATTCAACATGCTGTAAGTGCATCTTTTTATTTTAATAAACGTTTTATAATATTGGATTACGCTATGGGGCTTTCTTTTTCACCCTAAATGCGATTCGTGGAGATATCTGGGGACTACAGACTGAAGCCTAGAGGAATAGAAGTACAGAGAGAGCCAATTAGAGACCCTGGCGGGGATAATAGCCATCTACTCAGACTGATCTCTCTCAGGGATCAGGATTTCTGGTAAGCAGCCTGAGAAAGATAAGGTGGTGGATTCCTTTCTGTTGTATCAGCACTTCTTCCATGGTGTTTCAGTTTTGAAGTCACAAATTCAATTTTGAAGAGATTGAACCCTTATACACTTTATTCTTTTTCTGGGGACTTTATGCCATTTATGAACTGCTATTGAATTCTCTTGTGTTAATACCAAGGAATAGAGTGTAACATCATTTATTACCCAGAGGCTCAAAGTATATCATTCATTGTTACATTTACATGTTATATTGTTCAGTCACGTCACCTTTGAGGTGATATCACATTGTGATTTCACACTTAATAATTTTCGGTTATTTTTATTCACAATTTTTACGTAGTTGCGCAGCTTTATTTCCTTATAATATTGTTATTTGTGTGTGTCTCACATTTTTTAGTTGCAGCACAGATATTGAGTTATCACATTCAGTTTTTGCAGACAGCGCAGTATTCCTACACTTTTTACTATCTACAGACTTGTGGAACATAATCAATCAAGACAAACCGGGGATAAGAAATCTACAGACACCATGTACATTTGCCATGATTATAACACAAATTAAAAAAAACGTATGAACCTGAGAATGACGTCCCACAGAGGGAATTAGTGTCCAGGTGACATTTATTCCAATATAAATTAGGAGCTTGAGAAGCCAGAAAACAGCCTCTTCATCAGAGCTTAAAGTTGGGGAAAGATTTATGCCAGACAGAATTAAGGTGCGAATTATAAACCGTGATTACTGCTAGCGGCTGTAACAGCTGTTAGTGATAAATTGCATGTAAAATACAGTAGGCTGATTGTACCTCAGTTGATTGATTAACTTGGATACATTCAGCCTGCCCATACATAGTTTGAATCTCAGTCCGCCCTGCTGAACCGGCCAAGATTAGAACAGTCTATGGTCAGCTTAAAGCGGAGTTCCACCCAAAAATGGAACTTCCGCTGTCCAGATTCCTCCGCACCCCCTCCGGTGTCACATTTGGCACCTTTCAGAGGGGAGGGGGGAGCAGATACCCGTCTAATACAGGTATTTGCTCCCACTTCCGGCAAAAGATCGCTGCAGTATCAGTGGCGATCTACGCCATGTCCGGCCCCTCCTCCGCCTTCTGGGAGACACACAGGTCCCAGAAGACAGCAGGGACCACTCAGACCGCGCAGCGCGACTGGCACATGCGCAGTAGGGAACCAGGCTGTGAAGCTGCAAGGCTTCACTTCCCGATTCCCTTACTTAAGATTCCGGCACCTCCACCTGGAGCTGAGGGACGGGTTGGCTTCGGGTGAGGATATCACCGGGCTCCCTGGACAGGTAAGTGTCCTTATTTTAAAAATCAGCAACTGCAGTATTTGTAGCTGCTGACTTTTAATTTTTCAAGCGGAACTCTGCTTTAAAACTGGAAGCCAGCTTGTTCTTTAAAAAATATAATAAAAAAAGGCTTACTGGCTGGATCACTACTTGAAAATAAAGGAAAGAAAGTCAAAAAACAAAGAAATGTTTTTCTTTTTCTGTTCAA
The DNA here is from genome assembly GCA_029206835.1 of Rana muscosa. Taxonomy (NCBI): domain Eukaryota; kingdom Metazoa; phylum Chordata; class Amphibia; order Anura; family Ranidae; genus Rana; species Rana muscosa. Next base: position 234,286,311 of record CM055122.1, on the reverse strand, counting down.
TGCATTAGGGATGTGGCACGTGCATCAAACAGAAAGGAGCCATCAATTCTCTTTATGTGCGAAAAAAATTGGTAAGCTGAAATATAATAAAAAACTTAGGTTTTAGGTTTAATACCGCTTTAATTCTGAAAGTGCCACCTCAATCTCAGATCCACTCACCTCCAAAACAGGGAAACTCTGGAAATCCTTTGGTGTGGAGAAGCTGCCATCCAAATAGTACCACAATCCCTATACCAATATGGTAAGCCTAGGGCAACAGTTCTATACTGTTTACCCAAATTTAAAATCTTAACCAGTTATAGAAAATTTCTAGCAGCCTGCCAAAAGAAAAAACCCCTCTTCAGATTTCCCCCTTGAAAATATGTCACCAGGTCGAGGGGGGGTATAAATAATTTGTACTAATAAAGTCATAAGAAATCTTTATAGATTGTTACATGCCCAATAAAAACTTTGCCGTCTTACTGCTTTGATCATAGAAATTGAGAAAATTTAATAAGCATTATTCAAAAAAGCAAAGACAAAAAAAAAAAGGAGGAAATGTTAAAGGCCCATTCATCCATCTGTGTAAAAACATAGTGCAGCTCTGTATGAGTCCATAAAACAAACAACGATCCCAGTGATCTTCTAGAGTGATTTAGGCCCCTTTCACACTGAGGTGTATTTCAGGCGTTTTTGCGCTAAAAATAACACATAAATAACCCTGCCCCAGCATTCTCAATGTGAAAGCCCGAGTTGGCAGGAGACAAAAAAATCTCCTGCAAGCCGCATCTTTGGAGCGGTGAAGGAGCGGTGTGTATACCGCTCCTTTCCATTGAAATCAATGGGACACCGCGGTAATACCGCCCGCAAACAGCGGCTGTAGCCGCGGTTTGCGGGCGGTATTAACTCTTTTTCCGCCGCTAGCGGCGGTTAAAACCGCACCGCTAGTGGCCGAATATCGCGGCAAACACGACGGTATAGCGGCGCTGAAAAACACGCCGCTATACCGCCATCGCATATGCCTGCCCCAGTGTGAAAGGGGCCTTATAGTATTGAGGCATGCAGATGGTGACGTGAACACAGTGAGAGACATCCACCGATAATAAGACTGGCCGCTCACCTCCCAAAGTGGACCCTTTGGTTATAGAGGGTCACAAGAGCCTTCCCATATGGGTATATAATCCCCCGGTTACTATTGCAGTATTCCAAACGATGGTGGCAGCAAACGAACTGAATCACAATGGACTCCAAGGAGGCATCAGACATGTAACAGAAAGGCAGACCATAGTGTTCTCCGCATACAAAGTGGATATTTAATGAAAAGAAATACACTTACAGATAAAAGGCACTGAGCTAGTGCCAAGCGTAGCTGCGTGGACGTGTGACAGACGCAGATGGCTGCGGGTAACGTCACGTCCTTCCCATCCGTACGTTACGTCCCTATGGGCGGGACTTCATCAGCGGGATCGTTGTTTGTTTTATGGACTCATACAGCGCTGCACTATCTTTTTACATATTAGCTCAGGGATTTTGAAGATTTGACCCTTGGTGTCCAGCTGCTTATATTAGGGTTATTTATTGCGCGGATTTGTTTTCTGTTTAAATTCATACCATTCATCCATCGACGGATGAAAAAAAAACGGACATCAATGAATCTCTATGGAAAAACGGACAAAAGGAACGCCCGTGTGAAAGGGGTCCAACGTTTTCATGTAAGCCCTGTATGTAAATAAGAAAGTTCTACCCCAATTATGTTGAATATAAATCTTCCTGTACATGTTAACAATCTCAATAAAATCCTCCTCAGTACTAGATCAGAAGTGAACCGATAACACAGTTATCCAGAATCCTCCAGGGAAGCTCACAGTGCCATGTTTTTATATTGTTTCTCAAAGGTATCTCCTAATGTGTCTTAATGAGAACAATTATACATCTGCTGCTGATGACCTATCCCTGGTTGGGAAGCACCCCCGCCTCTCGCCTTTCATTAATTATGCACACTGCGAGAATGGGGAGACAATTCTCACCGTATGTGTGAGGAGTTGGAAATCTGTTGGATGAATGAGGAGTAGGGCCTAGGTAACTCCCTGCTGTACGATCTGCTAGGCCATATTAGGGGCCTTGTTAACGCTCTCAGTTTGGTGAACAGATGCTCAATGAAAACTGCACGAGACCGAGCACGTGTGCACGCTTCCTAGAGACACGCAGCAAAAGAAGCACACGCACATTAATCATTGAAAGCTGTGCTTGAGATGGAGGTAGAAGTAAGGAGACAGGCTGTCAGTATTTTTATAGAAATCCTGCTGACCCTCCACTAACAAATGCACATCCTATGGTGAGACTTGGACACAGTTCAAGAACAGCTCAGTGCTTATATAGTGAGACCTGCAGCTTCTTCCAGCATCAATATACGTTTTGTTATCCAAAAATGTACACACAGGTCCAACTGCCTGCAATGTATCCATACGAATACATCCCAGCAGATCTTTTAACCACTTCAATACCAGGCACTTTCACCCCTTTCCTACCCAAGCCATTTTTCAGCTTTCAGGGCTGTCACACTTTGAATGACAATTGCGCGGTCATGCAACACTGTACCCAAATGAAATTTGTATCATTTTTTTCCCAACAAATAGAGCTTTATTTTTTTGGTATTTGATCACCTCTGCGGTTTTTATTTCTTGCGCTATAAACAAAAGAAGAGCGACAAGTTTGAAAAAAACACTATTTTTTACTATAATAAATATCCAGATTTTTATTTATTTTTTTAAACATTTTTTTCCTCAGTTTAGGCCGATACGTATTCTTCTACATATAAGCGTATATTTATTGGTTTGCGCAAAAGTTATAGCGGCTACAAAATAGGGGACAGATTTATAGCATTTTTATTATTTATTTTTTACTAGTAATAGCGGCAATCATCGATTTTTATCGTGACTGCGATATTGCGGCGGACACATCGGACACTTGACACATTTTTGGGACCACTCACATTTATACAGCGATCGCTGCTATAAATATGCATTGATTACTGTATAAATTTGACTGGCAGGGAAGGGGTTTACACTAGGGGGCGATCAAGGGGTTAAATGTGTTCCCTGGGAGTGATTCTTACTGTGGGGGGAGGGGACTGACAGGGAGAGAAGACCGATGGTGTGTCCCTATGTACATGGGGACACGGATCGGTCACCTCCCCCAGACAGGACGTGGATCTGTGTGTTTACACACACACAGATCCACAGTCCTGCTCAGTTACTGGGAAATCGCGGGTGCCCTGCAGCCATCGCGGCCGCCCGGCATGCGCATTGGGTCCCCAGTGGGCGCGCAAGCACCCCCTAGTGGCTCTGGAAGGCGCAACGTCATATGACGTCTGCCCAGAACGAGAGGCTCTTCGTCCCGCCGTCATTTGATGGCGGGCTGTAGTGTAGTGGTTCAACATTCCCAGGTAAAGCTGGCCAAAAAACGGATTGTTTTGAATGGATTGCCCCATCCACACAAGCAAGGTGGATGGGGGAATCCCCCCTGCTGTCAGAATACACACATCCATACTACAGCCAATTGGCTTCAGCGTGGATCAACCAAGCTCATTCTAATGATTGACTTCTCTCTTGCAGTTACAGGGGGGCGAGACCGATCTTTTAAAACTGGCAGGGATGCTTAATGTGATCAGCTTTTATTTAATGTAAAACCTTTATCCCAGAAGGAAAAAAACAGTTGCTGTAACTGATTATAAAGTATTAGCGTTCAGATTGTTAGTGTATTTGAACCTGCTAGTACTTCCAACACTACCCTCCCATCAGACTGACAATGCTGCTGTCCAAATCTGCCCCCTGTGCTTCTTAATCCAGAGTTTGGGCACTTTAATACAGGAGGTGCGTTACTGGCCAGATCACCAGGTAAAAACCGGGAAGAAAGCCTAAAAAGAAGAAAACAAATGCAGCCACCACATTCTGATTAGTAAGCTGCAATATGATACATTTGTGGTTATGGGTGTAATACTGCTTTAAAACTTCACATTCAAAAATGGAATTGCCGGCGTTCAGATTACCGCTACCCATCAGATTGTGTAACAGAAGCGACATTCCGACCAAAAAATACTTACTGCGCATGTGCTATGCGTTCCACGGCGCTATGCATTTTAAACACTTCATGATCTGACGGGTAACGGTAATCTGATAGAACACCCATGCGGACATCTTACTACACCCAGCTACGTCTTGAATTTCAGAGCAATTTTAGCAATAAAGTGAGTGTATATAAATAAATATAGTATATTGACATCTGTGATGCGGTTTTGATGTAAAATTTTGAAAGAAGCTGGCGCCAGCAGTAGGAAGGTGGTGGTGGAGGCCATGTTGATACACCCCGCACTGCTCAGCGCTAAACCTTTAGGCTTTAAAAATTAAACATCACACAGCATCAGAGATATCAATATACTATATTATATACGCTCACTTTATTGCTAAAATTTATCTGAAATTCAAGATGTAGCTGGGTGTAGTAAGGTGTCCGCATGGGTGTTCTATCAGATTATCGCTACCCGTCAGATCATGAAGTGTTTGGAACGCATAGCGCATGCGCAGTAAGTATTTTTTGGTCGCAACATCACTTTCGTTACACGATCTGATGGTTGCAGTAATCTGAGAGAAGACGCTGGACCTGCCTGATCGATCCCACGGCACCGTTTGACAGGCAAGTCTGCCATAATCTACTAATAATGCCGTGCATACTAGCACATTATGGCATAACCCACCTGGCGGGCCCTAAAAAGAAAATTTTATAGTGGAGTCAACTACTGCTTTAACTGAAACATCTGCAGAACAACTTGTTCTTTTGAAAAACAGACTTACTGGCAGGATCACCAGGTGAAAAAGGAAAGAAAACCAATGCAGCCATCACATCTAGGAACGGGTAAGTTGGCTTTTGGGTAGAATACTGCTTTAAGTTTGAATCTTCCAAAATCACACCTGTCACGGGATCACAAAGCAGTTGGGAGCATTGTTACTTTTTCTTGCCTTGGGATTTAGGAATGGATCTATATATTCTGCAAAATATTGCAAAAACAGGTGGTGTTGTAAAAAGACAGAAAGAAATATAACTATGCACAATATATTTTACTAAATGGCAAAAAAGTCATTTGGGAGAGATTATGTTTTAGTATGATCACAGCTCGGAGAAGGTAAAATCAGGAACACAAGCTCACTAATATCTTTTTGCACAAAGTCGGTTCTATCTAAAAGCACGTTTACTGTAAGGGGTGAAGCTTTAGAGGGTTCTCCTAAGAACATTAGAGCAATTATTGCCTTAACTGCTTTGTTAAGCATCCCTCTGTGAAAAACAGCTGTTAAAATCATCAAGCATATTTTTAATGCCAGACGTGGCATTATGAAGATGTAAATGCCGAGTTGGAGAGGTCGTCCCAGCTGAATGTTGAAGAACATTTGCAGGCTGAGAAAACGTAACCTCTGTCATTTATCTTACATCTTTTCTACTCTGAGAAGTTCCCTTTGAACAAAAAAAAACACTAAGAAAGTCAGACAAGGAGGAGGAAATAAAAAAAAGGACTGATCCTGGTACAGCCTGTGCCTGTTCTGTAGCCAAAAATACCGAGCAGCATGCTTTGTGACCGACTCCCTGTGTAAAGCAGAATACCTTTGTGACCACAACATCCTCCTACACTCTGTACTCTACAAATCGCTAAGTCTGAGGTCACCACCTACTCAGCGCAGCCAAAACCCACTTCAAACTTTGGTTACCGCTTTTCACCTTGCTCTACGTAAACCTACTGCGGTAATTGCTGGGGCGATAGTACTTCGGAATGTAAAGCATTTCCTAAAAAGAAAATCGAGAAGTAACCATTTACCAACCAAGTACATGTGTGGGAGGAAGTCCTTTAGTCATCTCTGCCGTTACAGGGAAGACCACAGGAGTTCTGAAAATTGTTAGTGGAAGAGAATCTACCTTCCCAAAATGTCTGTAGGTCATCCAGATACAGCAGGGGTGCACCAGACTTCACAGGTGGCAGAAATCACCTTGCGGCAAATAATCTGGCCTGCCGAGAACACCAACGGCTGATCCATATGAGTGTGCAGGTCTGATATTCTAACCCAACTAAAAAAAGGGGGGGGGCTACACTGTAGGGATCAACCGATTATCGGCGGCCAAAATTCACCTCTTTTTTTTTTTTTTTTTTTAAGTATCGAGCACAAACGTGCCCAATATTACCAATATTGCTTCAAGGGGTTTTACCGGGGTGATGCTTGCAGCTGCACGCATCACCCTGGTACTAGGGCTGGGGAAAAAATCGATTTTAATCTTGAATCGAGTTTTGAGTTCAAACCGATTCAGATTTGAAGAAAATCGATTTTTTTAGATTTTAAAAAAAATATATATATTATTTTTCCTTCAAAGTTTCCGTAGCAGGGCTGCAGGGGGCGTATCCGGAATGGCACTGGGCGGCGTTACCCCAATTACATCTACTCACCGCAGCCGCCGCGAGTAGATGTAATGTAACACTAACTAACTGCAAGCCGCCGTCTGCCTACCTGATCAGCGTGTCATGCAGACCGACGGCGGCCATTGCAGTGTTCAAAAGCCGCGCCTCCCGAGTCCTCGTCGTCTGTGATAGGCGGAACACTCAATTTCACAGCAGGCAGTGTTCAGCCTATCATGGACATCCTCTTATCCTCATCTGTGTTAGGAGGATGAGCGGATGTCCATGATAGGCGGAACACTGAATGCTGGGAAATTGAGTGGTCCGCCTATCACAGACAAGGAGGAGGCGAGGCTTTTGAATACTGGAATGGCCGCCGGTGTAGCAGTAAAATCCGTATCCCATGAAAATCTGCATCAGGTACGGGCACAGTGATTGAAGCACGGGCACAGTGAGGCACGGGCACAGTTCAATTCAACTAAGAGTAACCTCAAGATTTTTTGTTGTTTTATTAGCTAAATCCAAATACAGTATTAATAATTTGGATGTTTAACAATCTTTGTTGCACACTGACTTTGCAGTTAGAGAAAGGGTTTGCCTTTGCAATTTTGTTTGTTGATGCACTTCAATATAATTTTAAAAAAATTTGAATCGTAAATCGAGTTTTTTTATAAAAAAAAAAAAAAAAAAAAAAATCGCATATTTTTTTTGGGGGTAAAATCGCCCAGCCCTACCTGCTACCAATCTTTAGAGCGGACGGTCGGCTTCTTTGTAACAATAACTGGCTCAGCAGCCGCTCGGCTGTTATAACAAGCAACGGGAAGGGGCGGACGCCCCCCCCCCACCTTCCCGCCCCTTGCCTGGGGCTCTCCCAACCCACCAGGAGGCCCGAGCAACCAGCATCATGACATCACTTCCCGGATTACTGGCATCTTAAAAGGTGCCAGTTTTAAGAAATATAAAGTATTCAAAAACGCTGATCTTGATGTTTTGAATACTTTCACGTGCAGAGGACGGGTTTCAGGTCTTATAGACCCCCGATCCCTCCATAAAGAGTACCTGTCACAAGGGATGTTTACATTCCTTGTGACAGCAATAACAGTGATAAAAAAAATATATATAAAAAAAAAAGTGTAAAAAAAATAAAAGGTTTTAAACGTCCAGATTATCGGCACACAATATCGGCTATCGGCCTGAGAGGTGGCTGAAATATCGGTATCTTATCGGCACCGAAAACACTATAATCGGTTGATCCCTACTGCAAAGTCACACAACAAGAAGCTGCCACCCTCACCGACATACATGTTAGGATCTGGCAGGGTCAAGACACCAAATCAGTGTTCCCACCTCTAAGAAACACTTGCCAGGGACTACGCGGTTTTTCTAACAGCCAATGTTATGCCAAAGCTCACCTTGCTCCTCTGCGAGTCTGAGGTTAGGACAAGGGCATTCAAGACAAAGGGTGTTACACCAACTGTGGAACCTAAAGGGTTAATCCTTTGCATTGTGTATATAGCCTGTCTGTCTGATCCTCCTCTTCTTCCCCAGTCTCAAAAAAAAAACAAAAAACTGATATCTACAGAGCCAGGGAACAGGCTGCACATGCTCCGTTTGGTGTATTGCAAGAGAGTTTTTTTTTTTCTTGGGAGAGTGCATCAGCACAGGGCCAATGAGCACTGTCCAGACAGAGGATCAGTGCAGTATGAATACTCCTCCTACAAGGTTTACTAGGAACTGATAAAAGTCACAAGACTGCTATATACAGCTAATGAGAAAAAAGTATTTATCAGTTTATATTTAGTAAATTATATTTAGTAAAATAATTGCATTTCCATGTTCTGTGTACTGTGGGAGACCAGATATAGTGGATGCAGGCTCCTGGGTTTAACCACTTGCCGCCCACCATATAGCAAAATGACGGCGGCAAAGTGGTTTCAACATCCTGACTGGACGTCATATGACGTCTTCAGGATATTGAGCCGCTGCGCGCCCCCGGGGTCGCGCATCGCAGCGATCGTTGTAGCGGTGTGTCAGTCTGACACCGCGCAACATCGATTTAGGTAAAGGGTCTCTGACGGAGACTCTTTACCACATGATCAGCGGTATCCAATCACGGCTGATCACGATGTAAACAGGAAGAGCCGGTGATCGGCTTTTCCTCACTCGCCTCTGTCAGACGCGAGTAGAGGAGAGCCGATCTGCGCTGATCAATTATCAGCGCAGCCCCCACCCCCAGGATGCCCACACTGGACCACCAAGGACACCACTAGGACCACCAGGGATGTCACCACCAGGTATGCCAATCAGTGCCCAAAATGGATGCCAATCAGTGCCCACAATGGGTATCACCGATTGGCATCCATCAGTGACATACATCAGTGACATACATTACATCCGTGCCGCCTATCAGTGAAGATCCGTGCCGCCTATCAGTGAAGGAGAAAACGTACTTACAAAGTTTTGTAAATGAAACAAAAAAAAAATTCTCGAAATTTTCGGTAATTTTTTTATTTGTTTAGCAGAAAATAAAAATCCCAGAGGTGATCAAATACTACCTAAAGAAATCTCTATTTGTGGGAACACACTACAAAAAAAAAATTGTTTAGGTACAGTGTAGCATGACCGCGCAATTGTCATTCAAAGTGCGACCGCGCTGAAAGCTGAAAATTGGTCTGGGCAGGAAGGTGTATAAGTGTCCTGTATTGAAGTGGTTAATAAGACTTTAAGGCCTTATGCACTTTAAACATTTTTGCAGCTTCTTGTAGTGATGTCAGGCGGTTTGTTCGTTTTTTTTTCCCCCTTTACCTTTAAACAGAGGTTTTGGCAGAATTTAGTGGCAGGAGCTTTTCACCTAGGTTCACACTGGGACAAAATCGCATGCCAAAATCGGCAGCTATTGCCAGCAATGGCACCGTCCGAATTGGTGCAGCGCCCACTTTGCAGCACCGGAGTTCCTGTACTACTTTTGGAGACTTCGGGGGGTGATTTGTCATCTGTGCAGGAACTGTACTGTAGTCATACTGCATTGCCAGGTTGAAATTGTGTGAGTTCAGCTGAACTCGCATGATTTCTAACCCGCAGCAATGTGAACCTAGGCTGAGTGGTGGCACAAAACCCCACTGCCAGTGTTGTCACGGAGCAGCCGAGTTTTGGCAGGAAAAAGCGATTGACGCTCGTCAACGCGGCTAAGCGTGTGTAAATGCCAGGCGCGTTTAGCGCTTGAGAGGTAAAGTGGTTGTAAACCCCAGTCATGGAATTTGAGCAAAGCACATATATCTGTACCGTTTACTTGTTGCTCTCCAAAGCTCTAAGTGTTGTTTCTCTCAGGTGCTTCGTTCCTCTCAGAGACTGTTCACTTCATTGGGTATATGTGAGGGTTTACATCCACTTTAAACGCCAGTGGTTAAGCCAGAATAAATTATTATTCCAATTAAATGAATAAACGCAAAGCACTTGACGCCTGTAAATGCACCTAAAACACACTTTAACAAGCATCAGGTGTTCTTCCTGCCAGAAATGCTGCTGCCAGGAGGAAAGACTTCTAGGAGAGTATGCAAAACAACCACGTGTGCATGAGACCTAAAGGCTTAACTCAGAGCAGAAATGAAGGCGATTTCTGTTTAATAATACATCATTTAAAGCCCCTCCCTGAGCAAATAAACAGCACTTAAATTTTGGCTTGGCATCATTATGTTACAGTCCCTTGGTGTAGCAGGGGTCAGACTGGGGGAGGGAGAAACAGCACAAGGAGCCAACCAGCAATGCTGCCGTTTTCATGTGCCAACTAGGAGCGGAGAGCAGACAGAGAGATGGACTTGTCAGTCTGACATTTCAAATGTCACAGGCGGGGAAGGGGTAAGACCCATAAATATTTCTGAACAGAAGCGGAGAAAAATAAATAAAGATCTCATGTCCTGCCAGTAGAGACTGTGCTTTGTGGCAGAGTTGGGCAAATCTCAGGACCGGATAGACAGAAATACAAAACATTTGTATTTTATCTGTTTATTTAGATGCCTGTCTAGTGTTTAACGTTGCCAACAATATAAGCACATATAAGCCCAGTGGGACAGTTGGGTTAGGGACCTTTGAGTCCAGCTTGCTTTTCTGAAATAAAGAACATTGCAGTTGATGCATCAGACATGTGAGGGGTTTTTATTTTGTTAAAATGCTAGCTAATGAAAGACCCCCAACTGCCCATCTTTGGCGACATGTGATAACTTCTCCCTATTAAATTACTCTCTGCTGTGTGTAGACAAACTATAAACTTCAATACTGCCATATAGTTGGATTTAGTTTTTTCCAAAAACACTAACCCACAGAAATTAAAAAGGGGAACAAATGCTTAATATTTAAAACACAAATGATTGGTATAATAATTGCTGCAAAGTGCTCCATATCAGGCTTTCATCGCCATCTAGTGGAACTACTAGAAACTGCAAATTAAAGACGACTCTCCGGAGACCAGATCATGGGTAGGAAAGGCAGGGGGAAAAAGGATTTGGACGGTGTACAAACTAAACATGGAATAATGACAGATGGGGGAATGATGATGATAATAATAAAATATATATGTGTGTTTGAGTAAATTCACAAGCCAATAAATCCCTCTATTTTCAGATACGACCTGAGTCTATATTTAAATAAGCCAATATTTAGAAACAAACTCCACAAATCTCTACAGAAGGGATATTCAATTAGTGGACCTCCAGCTGTCGCAGAACTAAAAGTCCCATGAGGCATAGCAAGACTGACAGCCACAAGCATGACACCCAGAGGCAGAGGCATGATGGGACTTGTAGTTTTGCAACAGCTGGAGGTCCGCTAATTGCATATCCCTGCTCTACACAATGTAAACTTATAGTGGTTGTAAACCCCTTTTTAGACCTTGTACCTATAGGTAAGCCTAGAATAAGGCTTACCTATTAGGTACTGTAAATATCTCCTAAATGTGTGCCGTTTTGGGAGATACTTACCTTGTAGTGGGCCGATGTCATTGGCGCATGCGCTGTTCACGACCCTCCGTGTCGCTTCTTTCCGCGTGAGTGTCGTTGTCCTATCATTCTGGGTCCCTCATCAGATAGTGCCTGGGTTGGACTGCGCATGCGCAGCCGGAAATCACGGAAATCTCCAAACCTGATCCACTATCCAGGCTCATTCCTTACCATCCCCGTGGACATGGAGATGTTAAAAAAAAAAAGCCAGGAGGCCGAGACCCGGCCTGTTAACTGCGCATGCTCCAAGAACTGCTGATGGAAGAGATGTTAGTCTCGGAGAATTCCGTGATCTCCGCTTGCGCAGTCCAACCCGGGCACTATCTGATGGGGGGACCCATACTGATAGAACACCGTGACTGGTGGCTCCAGCCAGCCAGTCACACAGCCGGAGTGCACAGCCCCGGAAGGAAGAAGGATAAAAAGATGGATGCGGCCTCCAGCTGGGACAGCGAAGGCTTAGTTTGCAGGCAAGTGCCCCATAATAGGCTGGTGTGCAATGCATACTAGCCCATTATGCTTTCACTTTGCAGGGTTTGCAGTTAACAAAAAAGAGGAAGTAAAACCCTATCAGGGTTTACTTCCTCTTTAAAGGAAGGTGAATTTATAGCCCATAGAAAGCAGATTCTTTCATTTTCAAACTGACTGCTTGCCTTATGAAATGCCTTAACTCAATAAGAACTCTATACTACGTTCCCGCTAGTGCGACTTGTCATGCAACTTTGTGTCCAAAGTCACATGACAAGTCACAGCCCATTGATTTTGATGGCCCCCTTTCCAATGCGACTTAAAGTTGCAGTGACTGCAACTACTTTGATGCGGCATTCTAGCAACCAGTGTGCCAGAGAGTGTAAAGTGGCATCAAAGTCGCACTACAAAGCTGCACTCAAAATTGCGAGAGTGGTAAGGGATCCTAAAAGTTTTACATGACTGCAATAAACTGAAATTCCACTAGATGGCAGCATTGGCCATCAAATTTAGAGTCAATCTCTTTGCCCTTTTAAAACCATAAAAATCTATCTATCTGGTACACTACAACACAGACAGTGCCATCAGAAATATACTGTATTATGTATGATCTATTCTATTTGGGAAGCATAGGTTATATATTATTTGAAAATGATATACCTGAAGATGCAGGATTCACATTGAAAAAGAAAAAACATAAGTGGCCACAAGGGGGCATGTAAGGACCATGTCCTATATGGCAATGCAAAACGAACACCTCACCTGTCCAAGCCCTATATATGCAAATTAGCATAAAATTAGGGCAGTTTTGTTATGCTTCAGGCAAAATTGCAGCTTATAAAAAAATTAATTAAAAAAAAATCTAACAGAAGCATAACACACCGAGACCTTTGAACAAGCAACACTCATCACAGAGCTTGTAGTATGAATAAATGACACCGCAGTGATCCCTGACATTCCTTCACCAGACAGCGAAGAGAGAAGATTACAGCTGACATTTCCAATCAAAAAGGTATGCCTACCAATATTCAGGTATTATTACATCACTTGCATAGGAGCTGGTAGATCTCTGCCCAGAGCGCTCCAAAGTTTAAAAAAATAAGAAATAAACAACACAGTATTTTCCCCACATGCCCCTGACATAACCTATCCTTTATCCTCAATCCCATCAGAATATTAACAGGTAAAGTGTATGTAATCCCCAACCACAAGCTTCTCTTATTTGCTCCCTTTTGGTATGTTTTATACCATTGGAAATATTTTGTTCTGTTAAAGCGTAATTCCACTTTTGTTGGGATAACAAACATTCCCCTCTGGGTGATCTATGTACATTGCAGGGATTTTAACAAAATTTGTAGCAGATTCCTACCTTTTGTTATATTAAAGGGGTTTCCAAAACTTCCTAAACAAAGGGCCAGTTTACTGCCTTTCAGACTTTAGGAGGGCCAGAATGTGGCCAGTGGGAGTAGAAAACGCCCCAGCATCAATGGTGGTCCACAATGTCTCAGGTTTGGTGGTCAGCAGTGTTGTAAGTAACTGCGTTAAAATAAACGGCGTTACTTAAACGCAGTTACTTTTGAGGGCAACGAGTAATCCAACTGATTACTCTTCCCCTCATGGAAACGCCGTTCTCATTATTTAGGCGGCGTTGCCTCAATTACATCTACTCGAGCCGCTTTCTGCCTACCTGATCAGCGTGTCATGCAGACAGACGGCGGCCATTCCAGTGTTCAAAAGCCACGCCTCCTCGTCTGTGATAGGCAGAACACTCAATTTTCCAGCAGTCAGTGTTCCGCCTATCAAGGACATCCTCTCATCCTCATCCGTGTTAGGAGGATGAGAGGATGTCTGATAGGCGGAACACTGACTGCTGGGAAATTGAGTGTTCCGCCTATCACAGACGAGGAGGAGGCGTGGCCAGTGGCGTGAGCTGTTGCTATAGGTGGGGGGCACAAGTGACTGCATCTGACGGGGCACAGTGGCGCCATCTGACGGGGCACAGTGGCGCCATCTGACGGGGCACAGTGGCGCCATCTGACGGGGCACAGTGGCGCCATCTGACGGGGCACAGTGGCGCCATCTGACGGGGCACAGTGGCGCCATCTGACGGGGCACAGTGGCGCCATCTGACGGGGCACAGTGGCGCCATCTGACGGGGCACAGTGGCGCCATCTGACGGGGCACAGTGGCGGCATCTGACGGGGCACAGTGGCGGCATCTGACGGGGCACAGTGGCGGCATCTGACGGGGCACAGTGGCGGCATCTGACGGGGCACAGTGATGGCATTTGATGGGGCACATCTCTGCCGAGAGCGGTCATTGGTTGCTAGGACCGCCAGCATGCTAGCAACCAATTGCGTCATGTGTTCCCGCCCGCTGCAGAGTGCTTCTCCTTTTCAGCTACTGTCATCTGCTTGCTGACTACAGGGCCTTGTAGCAACACGACTTGTTGTCAGCAGGCCACAGCATCTTGCCATCTTCCCTGCGGTCATCAGATTAGTTTTAAGGTTAGTTCCAAAATCAAATCAAAATTATTGGGATGGGGGGGGGGAGATACCATGTTTTACCGCACCAGGTGACACCAACCCTAATGATGCCACGGGGCGCGGCTTTTGAATACTGGAATGGTCGCATGTTTTTATGACACGCTGATCAGTGGCTGCAGATGGGCACACGGAGGCATGCACAGGACGGCTGCAATGGACACAGGGAGGTACACAGGACACAGTGAGGTAGGCAGATCTGCACAGGTAGGCATGCACAGGACACAGGGAGGTATGCAATAGACACAGTGAGGTATGCAGCTGCAGATGGGCATTGTTGACCCTCTTTTCCACTTACAGTAGCTGCTGCATTTCTCACCCTCGGCTTATACGCAAGTCAATATTAAAAAAAAAAAGTCAGTTACTTTGCTGAGTAACTAATTACTTTTCCAATGTAGTAACTGAGTTACTAATGCAATTACTTTTTGGGAGAAGTAATATGTAACTGTAACAAATTACTTTTTTAAAGTAAGATGACCAACACTGGTGGTCAGTGGGATTAATAATGTGTTCAGTTGGAGGAGGAAATAGTGCCATATCATTGATATTAGTGGCAGGAACTGTGCAGCATCATTGGTGTCAGCAGGAGGAATTATGCCCTATTGGTGTTGGGGGGGGGGGGATTAGTACCCCATCGTTGGGGGTCAGTAGGAGGAATAATGCCTCACTGTTGGTGTCAGTGAAAGGAATGGTGCCTCATCATTGGTGTCAATAGAGGGAATAGTGCATAAAGGGTCGAACAAAGGCAAGCAAAGTGCCACATCTGGCCCTCGGGTCGCAGTTTGGAAACCACTGTTCTAAAGGAATAGCTGTATGTTTCTGTGTCTATGTACAAAGTGAATGGGAGCAATTATCAATCAGCTGCTGCACCCGCAGGGCTGTAATGAGGAAAATGGCAGGGTCTGAATCACTTTAGACGCGATTTCCCTTTGCCAGTATCTCACCAAAAATGCAGTATTTGTTGCAGGGGATGCCCAAAATCTGACTTGCATCTTAGTGCAGACTTCTGGGAAAATCAGTAAACCAATCACACAAGCAGGAAATGACATTTTTGGGTAAGTTTTGTAAACCATCTGTGTACAGAACACCTCCGGGTAGCCATATTGCCATTCATTTTACAGAAAATTACGATGCTGCAGATTGTAATGGCAAGGTAATATTTAATAACATTCAAATACAATGTCTGAAATGAAATTGTATAGGATATATTACTTTTTTAATTCAGGTGATTAGAGCTTTCCTGTATCCTTTGCACACTTCCCGTGTTATCTCAAAGAATCAAATTTGTTCTCCTACCTAGACATTATCTTGACACTAAACCAATTTCAGTGTTTATGTTATGGGGGTGAATTTGTATATTTTATAAAAAAACACAACCAAGCAGGGCTGACACCAAATTGTCTGTTGTCTGCCCACAACAAGAATTCTGAGCAAAATGTATTTCTAACAGGTGAATAATTATTGCGTACTTTGTAGTCTTTATTCTTCTTTTATTTTGCCTCAACATACATTTTACAGAGCTAAGATTTTCAGGCATAAAGCATACATGAACCCTCCCGGTGGCCGCTCAAGACAGACAGCATGTAGCCAAAATGGCCGCTGTCCCCAGTTACACACTATTGATGTTTACATCTCCATCTGTCATTCATGCAGTGACCGCGCATGCGCAGAATGACCTTGAGTCATTCCTGCACCGCTGCCGAGACATTGATATTTACATGTCAGTCCTGAGCAGCAGCCAATAGGGTCCCTAAATGCCGTATGCATATAAACATTCGTACAAAACATCACACACAGGATTTTACCGCTAGAAAGAACTTGCGCAAAAACTATAGGCCCGTATTCATGAACCCCAATGGGAAGCTTTATTACTGAAAAGGAACAGCTTAATCCGGAACTATACATTTCAGCTGTCTGGCTGTGCAAAAGAAATTGTGTAAATTACAAAACCGGACAGACAGAATCACAAATCTTTAGCCAGTTAGCATAGATGTATTTCAACTGTGAACTGAGCTGCTTGCTGAGATTGTTGCTTTCACAAACAAAGAAATGAACCCGACTCTCCTAACACCTAACCCTTATACCTGGCTATAATATGATCCTTTACAAAGTTATGTATGAAGCAGACCTGTCATGAGATAAACACGGAAGCTGCTATTACTGCCAAGCAGACCTCCTTGCTTCAATACGTTTGAGTCACTGACCTGGAACAGGTATGCAGATAATCACGCCGACTTCACTCTGACCTTCCGGATCTGTGTAGAAGTTACATGTCACTGGAGCGGATTTACTAAAACTGTGCAAAATCTGGTGTAGCTCTGCAAAGAAACCAATCAGCTTCCAGGTTTTATTGTCAAAGCGTAATTGAACAAGCTGAAGTTAGAAGCTGATTGGCCATTATACACAGCTGCACCAGATTTTGCACTCTCCGGTTTTAGTAAATCAACCCCATTACTGATCAGTGAGGTGGAAAGGATGGAGTGACAGCGAGTCACACAGGAAACAGGAAGGTGGTGCAGAGCAATAGTTGAGAACTAAAGAAGCTATTAGTACATTAGACCCCCCCCCCCCCACCCCTCAACTTTAGGGCTCATAAGCACTACAGATTATCTTACTATGAGTGCAGGAACCTCTAGCTGCTCAATATGCATACCTTCCCGCTGTTTAGGGGTTTTAATGCAAGCACAGCCTCACTTTAAGCTGGTCATGGACAGAAGAAGGGAGACACAATCAAACCACCCTCAGGAGGCACCTCTAACAAAAGCAGTGTTCATTTTGACATCAAATTTATATTTAGTTTTTGTCATAGTCTTTTAGTTTTAGTCGTATATTTGTCATCTGAATTGTTTTATTTT
This sequence comes from Rana muscosa, assembly GCA_029206835.1. NCBI lineage: Eukaryota > Metazoa > Chordata > Amphibia > Anura > Ranidae > Rana > Rana muscosa. Next base: position 234,269,042 of record CM055122.1, on the reverse strand, counting down.
TGATTTAGTCAACTATAATCTCCAGTACAGTACTTAAGTGGACTAAATTAATCAGTTAGCTAAAATCTAATAGGTTTATTTAAATTTTAATGCATTAAAGTGGATGTAAACCCAATTCATGAAATTTGAGCTGGGCACATATATCTGCAGTATTTTGTGATCTCTCTTCAAAGAGTCAAGTTCCTTAGCTCTCTCCTGAACTGTTCCCGTTATCAGCCAGATAACTCCTGACCAATTCTGGACACATCAGATAAAAGCAGCCTGAAATATCTGTCTGGGGAGGTTGCTAAAACAGATTAGCAGGGAGCTGGTCCTGTTACAAAACACCTCAGAGTCTCTGCCTATGATGAGAGGGGGTGTGTGCACCTTTCCTCCAATCAGCAATTTTAGCCATCTTGGCTGTATGCCCAGACATCACACTCTGTGTTAACCAGGAAGAGAAGATTTCCTAACACGATCTGAACTTTCTAAACAGTATATAAATGTGAAGACAGCAGATATACATGTAAAACTTATGTAGGGAGATTTGGTTCATCCCTGTGTATCATCGGAGGCTGATCACTTCACATTTCTCTAGAAATGCCAAACTCATATACTCCTGGAGTAAAGCTCTAATAACATGTTATTTATGGTATTAAGCCTTCACTACAGACAGATTTAGCCGTCTTGACTAAAATGCCATTTTAGTAATATTTAATCATTTCAATTGTTTAAGTTGTATTTTAGTCTACTAAAATGGTGTTAGGTTAACACTTAACAACAGTTTATATATAGAAAAGCCACAGCGATTGGACAAAGTTTTCAAAAAACTGTCCAATCTTTACTCTCCCAGATAAGCCTGGCCCAAAAAGTCAACATGTGGCTTACAAACATTGGATAGTTACACAAGACGATCAAAAGGGACACATGGCATTACTATTATTTACTGCATATGGGCACCTTTGTGATGTTCAAATTTTTTTATTGGAATGTCAGTTGTCCTATTTAATATACCCACAGATACAACGAAAGCGAAAGGCCTGCAATCAGTCACAAGCAGCTGGCCGAGTCTTCTGATTGTTCTGTGAGCTGCTGAAACCTTCAAATGCCATTTCCACTTTCACCCGCACAAATGACAATCTACCCTTTCCACTTGGCTGCCTGTACAAGGCTCAGATGACTATGGGCTGCAGACACACTATTCCTGGCCGCACCATGCCGCTTCTTACACACGGCCTACAGTAGCTGGAGGGAGATACTAGAGACATACAATCCTCTGGACAGATCTGAACTATTGTACAAAAACACAGATTCTTCCTCTGCCGAGGAACCACAAAATTCATCAATTCCCTATTATTCACAACCCCACCATTCAATTAAAGCGGTGTTCTGCCTAAAAGGTATTGCTCTACTCCACTAAAGTTGTACCTCGGGGGAATCTCCCAGTGGGCAGATTATCCTTAATCTCTACATCTTGTGCTTGAGCCGCATTATTGTACAACTTCTATGTTTTGAGTTTGATTTCTACATACGTGTTCCCCAATTGCATGGGTTGCAAACATTTCTCATTTTTGTACTTTTTGTATGTTCTGTTCATTTTTTTATTATTAATACAAAAACTTAATAAAAATACTTTTACAATAAAAAAATAAAAAAAACATTGTCAACTTAAAAATGTATTTTGTGATTTTTCTCAGTTTTTTTTCCCCCCTTTAATGAAGATACATACATTTTAAACACACACACACACACACACACACACACACACACATATAAAATCAAGTTATATTGTCTGATGCAGAAAGTAAAAAAAAAAAAAAAAAAAAAGAAGATTCAATTTTTAATAATAGGGGGAAATAAAATACAAACTGATCTGAACTGAACTGGCTGTGGGCTGGATACCTGTGACACAGCCTGGCAGACATAGAGGAGCAGTTTGTGGACTACCAAAATTCCACAGCCTACTACGCCTCGATCGGACTTCAGCACTGTCATACGTCCAAGTTCAGACACTAAAGTTAGAAAAGCGCGTTCTGAATGTCTAGGAAGCAACGAACGGAGTGGATGAAGAATGGAGAATACAACTGCCAGTCAGTTAAACTTTCAGGCCTGGTTCACACTGGGGCGACAAACGCTCCGACAATGGGAGCTCATGTCGCATGACGTGTGAAAATCAATGTTTCCCTATGGGAGCCGTCTTAACTGGTCCGACACATGTCGGTCCGACTTTGAGAATGCTCCCTGTACTACTTTGGTCCGACTTTGATCCGACTTCAGCCCATTGACTATCATTGAAGTCGGATCAAAGTCGGACCGCAGTCTTGCATGATCCGACTTTGGCATGCGACTTGTGCTGTGCTGCTCTTGAGGGGGAACTCCAGGCCAAATTTTAAATAAAAAACCGGCATGGGTTCCCCCTCCAGGAGCATACCAGGCCCTTGGGTCTGGTCTGGATTTGAAGGGGCGCCCCTACGCCGAAAAAGCGGCGCGGGGTCCCCCCAAAATCCAAACCAGACCCTTATCCGAGCACACAACCTGGCAGGCCGCAGGGGAAGAGGGGGGGACGAGAGAGCGGCCCCCCCTCCCTCCTGAACCGTACCAGGCCGCATGCCCTCAACATGGGGGGTTTGGTGCTCTGGGGCAGGGGGCGACCTGCGGCCCCCCCCACCCCAGAGCACCCTGCCCCCATGTTGATGAGGACAGGGCCTCTTCCCGACAACCCTGGCCGTTGGTTGTCGGGGTCTGCGGGTGGGGGGCTTATCGGAATCCGGGAGCCCCCTTTAATAAAGGGGCCCCTGGATCCCGGCCCCCCCACCCTATGTGAATGAGTATGGGGTACATCGTACCCCTACCCATTCACCTGGTGGAAAAAAATTGCAATAAAAAAACCACACAGCTTTTTAAAGTATTTTATTGCACAGCTCCGGGGGTCTTCTTCCGACTTCGGGGGTCTCCGGTGTCATCGCCGCGCTCTCCGGTTCTTTCTTCTGCCGGGCCTCCGCTAACTTCTTTTTAGCTCTTTTGCTAACGGAGGCCCGGTCTTCTCCGTCGTCTCGTCCGGCTCTCCGTTGTCCTTCTGCCGGCCCCTCCACTAACTTCTTGGTAGCTCTTTTACTAGTGGAGGAGCCGACCTTCCCGTCGGCGTCTTCTCTCTTCTCCTCCTCGATGTTGACGCGTCGCTTCCTCCCGCTGTAATACTGTCTGTCCACTCCGCTCCACATTAATATAGGCTTCCCATGACGTCACAGTCACATGTTCCCATGACGTCACAGTCACATGCTCCGGGGCCATGTGCCCCGGAACATGTGACTGACGTCATGAAAAGCCTATATTAATGCGGAGCGGAGAGCCAGTATTACAGCGGGAGGAAGCGACGCGTCAACATCGAGGAGGAGAAGAGAGAAGAAGACGCCGACGACGGGAAGACCGGCTCCTCCACTAGCAAAAGAGCTACCAAGAAGTTAGTGGAGGGGCCGGCAGAAGGACAACGGAGAGCCGGACGAGACGACGGAGAAGACCGGGCCTCTGTTAGCAAAAGAGCTAAAAAGAAGTTAGCGGAGGCCCGGCAGAAGAAAGAACCGGAGAGCGCGGCGATGACACCGGAGACCCCCGAAGTCGGAAGAAGACCCCCGGAGCTGTGCAATAAAATACTTTAAAAAGCTGTGTGGTTTTTTTATTGCAATTTTTTTCCACCAGGTGAATGGGTAGGGGTACGATGTACCCCATACTCATTCACATAGGGTAGGGGGGCCGGGATCCGGGGGCCCCTTATTGAAGGGGGCTCCCGGATTCCGATAAGCCCCCCACCCGCAGACCCCGACAACCAACGGCCAGGGTTGTCGGGAAGAGGCCCTGTCCTCATCAACATGGGGACAGGGTGCTCTGGGGTGGGGGGGCTGCAGGTCGCCCCCCAGAGCACCAAACCCCCCATGTTGAGGGCATGCGGCCTGGTACGGTCCAGGAGGGAGGGGGGGCGCTCTCTCGTCCCCCCCTCTTCCCCTGCGGCCGGCCAGGTTGTGTGCTCGGATAAGGGTCTGGTTTGGATTTTGGGGGGGACCCCACGCCGCTTTTTCGGCGTAGGGGCGCCCCTTCAAATCCAGACCAGACCCAAGGGCCTGGTATGCTCCTGGAGGGGGAACCCATGCCGGTTTTTTATTTAAAATTTGGCCTGGAGTTCCCCCTCAAGATTCATACCAAACACAGTGTCTGATATTGGCGGGGATCCAAGTCGGATCCCCGTTCATTGAAAGTCGGACATATGTCGGCTTCATGTCGCAGGGCAAAGTCGGATCCAAAGTAGGACAGATGTCGTGTCGCACTAGTGTGAACCCAGCCTCAGCCAGGAAAGAGGACTATTCTAGAACTGCCATAGAAATAACACATTTTGGCTCCAGTAGTAGTTGAAATGGCAGGAAAAATGTATGAAAATAAAAATGGCAAATAAAAAAAAAAAATCTTCACTATAAATTGTCTCTACAGAGACTAAGCAATACAGATTACACTTGTGCAATCACCATGTAAATAAACATTCCCATCAACAAGTGATAAAGCCATTTTATCACAGACAATGACATTTTTCAGTAGATGTAATCAGAGGTGTCTTTTATTACTGCTTTATACTGACACTTAATGGGGTCATTTTCTTCCAAAAGACAATGCGCCTGCCGTTTATAACCCATTATGACTTCCTGTTTAAGGTAAACTTGACCCAAAGCAGAGCCAAACTCTGTTTACAAAGACAACAACAAATCATAAAATCGAGGAAACCCTTTAGTGAGAACTTTACATCAAAACAGTAATAGAGAATATATATATATATATATATATATATATATATATATATATATACACACACACACACACACACACACACACACACACATTTATATATATACATTTATATATATATATATATATATATATATATATATATATATATTATATATATATATATATAAATCAGGCAGATAGAGGTAGTGATATGGGTCGGCAGCTGAATACATGTTTGGCTTTTCCTGTGAAAGTCGCATTTCCCCATCTTCTGTCACCTTCCTATCCCTCCCCCCATGATTGTCAGCTGCCATATTAAAGCATCAATATGTCCCTGAAAAGACAGATGTTTGTGACAGACTAATAACTATGGCAGTATGCAGGAAAAAGTGGACTTTCCTTTTAAATAAGTAGGGACAGCGCCACTTTAAATTGGTTTACTGCTACAAGCTAAAATTTCCCATAAAACGTGTTGCCTGTAAAGAAACAAGTAAATACTACTTCTCCTCCTGACCATCCAATGGATAAAAACTGCTCTGATCAAGAGAAAAATTCTAGGATTAGTTCTTGTAGAAACAGACTCTTCTGGAAGTGTCAATCTTCTGGTCGCCCCTGCAGAACTTAGTGGTTCCATCTTTCATATTATTATTATGGAAGAAAAGAAACAAGGGTGCACCAGCCTAGTGTATTATCATTTAGGATAGATTTTATTAAAAGAGCATCAATACTACTCACAAATGTAGCAAGAAAGGTCACAGTACAACGACGTTTCAGGTAGAGGGCAGCTGAAAGTTGAGCTCGAAAACACACTCCACAAAGGCACCGCGGATATGATAGGGGCCACTGCCGGCTTACGCATTTCGAAGACTGCTGGGCTCTGAGGAAGAAGTGTAATGCTTCGAAACGCGAAAGCCGGCAGTGGCCCCCCATCATATCCGCGGTGCCTTTGTGATAATACACTAGGCTGGTGCGCCCTTGTTTTTCTTCTATTTTGTATTAGGACACCCCTGTCCATGAAGGGCTGGAAAGCCGGTGTTATCATCGTGCAAGATTGACTGCTGGATGATCCACTTGTGCGCAGGAGTGTTGGTGTGATATTATTATTATGCCCTGAAGTGACCTAGAGGTCATCAGGAGGAATCACTGAGAGCTGCAGGGTGATAGAAGATCGACACTCCCGGAAGTGCCCATTTCTGCAAATCACCAAACGCTCATTTAAATCAACCCATCGGTTCATTTTTCCAGATCTGTATGTACATTTAAAAAATAATGTATAATAATAATAAATGCACATTTTTTTGCAGGTAAAACGATGTGCATTTACCGTTTTAGAAGCCTGTAAAGCATTGCACCAGTGATCAGCAGAGTGTCAGTGCAAGTTGTCTACCCGTACATCATACAGGCAAGCTGCTTTACACTGACAGGAAGAATTCATTAACTACCACAGTGCTCAACAGTGCCCTGGTAGTTCACCGAGAACCACAAGCCGACACCCGCAAAGGTTGTTGGTAGTTGTAGTCCATTCATTCGCAGAATTTTGTGAATGAAGGAAGTGCCCGAGCAGGCGGAGCTCCACGCAGTCGCGTTTCCTTCAAAAGGCCATATACATGGGCCGAACATCAGGTGGCATCAGCTGGTTCAATAGAAACTGGCTGATATTCAGCCCAGCAGTCGGCCATTTGGCCAGCTTCTGTCGAACGTGCATGACCGAAAAAGGTCTGCCAATCAGCAGTCAATGACTGAAAGCGTTGACTGGTGTGTTCTGGCGGGGGGACACAATAGTTCAGCAGGGGAAATCGCTGTACGAACATCAGGTTGCTAGTACAGCGGGTCCTCCTGAGCTCTCTTTTTTTTCGGCCTGCTGGGGGTGCGGGGGCCAGTACATTTGCAACATGTTACGCCATGAATATAGGTGTAACATAACAGGTTACAAAAGGTGAACTTATCCTTTAACTGTTGCAAGTACATCTGTTTATGAAGTGTTCATGTGTGTTTCTGTGCAAAAAAATGCAGTATGTTAAATTTTTGTAACCCCACAATAGTGTAAACGAGGCTCATTGAAATGATGGTCTCTTCGTTACATTTGCATTTGTCCTGCGTTTAAATGCGTTCAAACTAAAAATGGCACAAATGAGCCTTTCAGAATTTCTCGGCATCAAAGCCACTTCTCAGTGGCTACAAAGCTACTGTCCAAAGAGACATCAGGAAAAAAATAAAAGAAGATACATAATATAATTATGGCACCAATATAAAAAGTTTGGGAAATTTTAGAAAAACATTTCAAGACAATTAAAGAAAAAAAAGACAAGTAAACAAATGATATCTCTGGAAGCAGCAACAGGTAATAAGTACAGAACACTATACTGTCAAACACATTGTGCCATTAATGAAAACATGCAATCTATGGAAATCGCTCCTTCCATAATCAGACTTTTGTTTTAGGTTAGTGGTCCAGTCAATGAATGATGACAGCAATTCCTACCATAGCAATAGTGTTTATTCTAATATTTAACGAGCCGGTTCACACATGTCACAGTGAGGCTAAACGGCATCTATTGTGTCTCTTTGCACAGACATTGCAGGAAGAGGCCAATACCTCAGACACCTTGCACAGTCATTTGTCTTAAAAATCCAGAAATTCAAGTCTAGCTGGGTACAATAATAAAACAGCATATTTTTTGCCTCATTTCAAGTTTGTCGGGAAGCAGGAGAATGATGCAATGTCAATGATACGGCATTATTTCATGTTCACTACTCGAGAACAAAATCTGCCACTCACTCAATGTGCTTTTCAGCTGAATGAATGGCATTCCATTTAGAAAATCTCCTTGTCAGGGTTCCCCGATGACTTAAAAAAAAAGAAAAAAGCTAGTCAACAATTTACACTACCTGCATCACCCCAGAGCCAAAATATCAGTTCTGGGTGGACTGAACAATGTTAAAGTGCATTATGCGAAGGCAGCCAATTCACTCTGAATAGGCAGACAACCTACAACGCCGCACAATTTATAAAGACAAGCAGCATTTTTACACTTCCAAGACCATCAAAAACTTGTCCCCTAGCTATGTCACCAACCTACTCTCAAAATACCAGCCAAACTGTTCTTTGTTCCTCCCAAGACCTCCTGCTCTATAGCACCCTCGTCCCCTCCTCCTATGGCAATCTCCAGAGCCTCTCCCATCCTCTGAAACTCTCTACCCCAATCTGTTCAACGATCTCCTACTCTGTCAACACTGAAAACCTTTATAATAGGAGAAGCCTACCTTGCCCCCGCATAACAACTACCCTTTTATTTTCTCCATCAGCTCATCCACCACAGTTGTTACCTTTTGTATCACTTGACCTTCCCTCTTAGATTGTAAGCTCTAAGGCCGGGTTCACACTTGTGCGACATGACAGCCGTCCTACTTTGGATCCGACTTTGCCCTGCGACATGAAGCCGACATATGTCCGACTTTCAATGAACGGGGATCTCGACTTGGATCCCCGCCAATACCAGCACTGTGTTTGGTATGAATCTTGAGCGGGAACTCCACGCCAAATTTAAATAAAAAACCGGAATGGGTTCCCCCCCTCCAGGAGCATACCAGGTCCTTGGGTCTGGTATGGATTTTAAGGGGAACCCCTACGCCAAAAAAACGGCGTGAGGGTCCCCCCAAAACCCAAACCAGACCCTTATCCGAGCACGCAACCTGGCAGGCCGCAGGGGAAGAGGGGGGGACGAGAGAGCGGCCCCCCTCCCTCCTGAACCGTACCAGGCCGCATGCCCTCAACATGGGGGGGGGGGTTTGGTGCTTTGGGGCAGGGGGGGCGACCTGCGGCCCCCCCACCCCAAAGCACCCTGCCCCCATGTTGAGGACAGGGCCTCTTCCCGACAACCCTGGCCGTTGGTTGTCGGGGTCTGCAGGCGTTGGCTTATCGGAATCCGGGAGCCCCCCTTTCATAAGGTGGCCCCCAGATACCGGCCCCCCACCTATGTGAATGAGTATGGGGTACATCGTACCCCTACCCATTCACCTGGTGGAAAAAAAATTCAATAAAAAAAAAACACACAGGTTTTTAAAGTAATTTATTACACAGCTCCGGGGGTCTTCTTCCGACTTCGGGGGTCTCCGGTGTCGTCTCCACGCTCTCCGGTTCTTCCTTCCTTCTGCTGGGCCTCCGCCATCTTCTTCCAGCTCTTTTGCTAGCGGGGCCCGGTCTTCTCCGTCGCCTTCTTCCCTCTTCTCCTCTTCGATGTTGACACGTCGCTTCCTCCCGCTGTAATGCTGGCTGTGCGGTGCGCTCAGATTTATATAGGTCTCTTATGACGTCACAGTCACATGCTTCCATGACTTCACAGTCACATGCTCCGGGGCCACCCGGAGCATGTGACTGACGTCATGAGAGGCCTATATAAAATCGGAGCGCACCGCACAGCCAGCATTACAGCGGGAGGAAGCAACGTGTCAACATCGAAGAGGAGAAGAGGGAAGAAGACGCCGGAGAAAACTGGGCCCCGCTAGCAAAAGAGCTGGAAGAAGATAGCGGAGGCCCGGCAGAAGGAAGGAAGAACCGGAGAGCGCAGAGACACCAGAGACCCCCGAAGTCGGAAGAAGACCCCCGGAGCTGTGTAATAAATTACTTTAACCACCTCCCTACCGTGCACGAAAACCCCCTTCCTGCCCAAGCCATTTTTCAGCTTTCAGCGCTGTCAGACTTTGAATGACAATTGCGCGGTCGTGCTAAATTTGCATCCTTTTTTTCCCACAAATAGAGCTTTCTTTTGGTGGTATTTGATCACCTCTGCGGTTTTTATTTTTTGCGCTATAAACAAAAGAAGAGCGTCCAGTTTGGAAAAAAAAACAAAATTTTTTACTTTTTGCTATAATAAATACCCATTTTTTTTTTCCAAATAAAATTTTCCTCAGTTTAGGCCGATACGTATTCTTCTACATTTTTTTTTACCAAAAATATCGCAATAAGCGCGTATTGATTGGTTTGCGCAAAAGTTATAGCGTCTACAAAATAGGGGATAGATTTATAGCATTTTAATTTTTTTTTATTTTTTTATTAGTAATGGTGGCGATCTGCGATTTTTATTGTGACTGCGATATTGCGGCGGACACATCGGACCCTTGACACATTTTTGGGACCATGCACATTTATACAGCGATCCCTGCTATAAAAATGCATTGATTACTGTATAAATGTGATTGGCAGGGAAGGGGTTAACCACTAGGGGGCGGGAAGGGGTTAAATATGTTCCCTCAATGTGTTCTTACTGTGGGGGGAGGGGACTGACTGGGGGGAGGTGACCGATGGTTGTCCCTATGTACAAGGGACACACCATCGGTCCCCTCTCCCTCACAGGACGTGGATCTCTGTGTTTACACACAGAGACCCACTTTCCTGCTCGTTTCCCGGGCAATCGCGGGTGCCCGGCGGCAATCGCGGCCGCCGGGCACGCGCATCGGGGCCTTGGGAACGCGGCACGTGCCCCCCTAGCTCGTTTTAAAGGGAGGACGTCATATGACGTCCTCTCATAACGAGAGTGTCCTCCGCCCGCCGTCAATTGACAGTGGGCGGGGGACAAGTGGTTAAAAACCTGTGTGTGTGTTTTTTTTATTGACATTTTTTTTCCACCAGGTGAATGGGTAGGGGTACGATGTACCCCATACTCATTCACATAGGGTGGGGGGCCGGTATCTGGGGGCCCCCTTATGAAAGGGGGGCTCCCGGATTCCGATAAGCCCCCCGCCCGCAGACCCCGACAACCAACGGCCAGGGTTGTCGGGAAGAGGCCCTGTCCTCATCAACATGGGGGCAGGGTGCTTTGGGGTGGGGGGGGCCGCAGGTCGCCCCCCTGCCCCAAAGCACCAAACCCCCCCATGTTGAGGGCATGCGGCCTGGTACGGTTCAGGAGGGAGGGGGGGCCGCTCTCTGGCCCCCCCTCTTCCCCTGCGACCTGCCAGGTTGCGTGCTCGGATAAGGGTCTGGTTTGGATTTTGGGGGGACCCCCGCACTGTTTTTCCGGCGTAGGGGGTTCCCCTTAAAATCCATACCAGACCTAAGGGCCTGATATGCTCTTGGAGGAGGAACGCATGCCGGTTTTTTATTTAAAATTTGGCGAGGAGTTCCCCCTCAAGAGCAGCAGAGCACAAGTCGCATGCCAAAGTTGGATCATGCAAGACTGCGGTCCGACTTTGATCCGACTTCAATGATAGTCAATGGGCTGAAGTAGGATCAAAGTCGGACCAAAGTAGTACATGAAGCATTTTCAAAGTCGGACCGACATGTGTCGGACCAGTTAAGACGGCTCCCATAGGGAAACATTGATTTTCACACGCCATGCGACATGAGCTCCCAATGTCGGAGCATTTGTCGCCCCAGTGTGAACCCGGCCTAATGCAGTGGTCATCAAGCCTGTCCTCAGGGCCCACTAACAGGCCAGGTTTTATGTATTAACTTAGGGAGATGCAGACTAGAATACTGCAATCACTGAGCAGCAAATTATATCACCTGTGATGTATTTCAGTTATCTTGCAAACCTGGCCTGTTAGTGGGCCTTGAGTACAGGGTTGATGACCACTGCTCTAATAGACAGGGCCCTCAGATTCCTCCTGCATTAAACTACATTGCAACTGTACTGTCTTGCCCCCATGTAAAAGCGCTGCGCAAGCTGTTGGCGCTATATAAACCCTGTACAATAATACATTTTGCCAGGCGTATGGCAGTGCCGGGAGAGGGTCATGGATTTTTGACATACACGCGAGTCAGCTTAGTGACATAGATGGAGTTAAGATTGCAAATTCAGTATCACTGGGTAAAAAAAGGCTCCACTCCACCATTGCACCAAACACATAGGCGGGTGCAGTGGCCAGCAACGCTGAATCTTCAGTTGCATTAAAGCCACCGTGGTCCGGCAGGGAGCTCAACGCGGTGAACGTGATTAAATCAGGCTTAGAAATAATGAGCTGCACCATGGAAGGAGTGTCAAAAATGGCCCTCATCGCGCCTGGAGTGGCCACCTCAGTTGGCCTCTTTGGTGACACAGCCCTGAACAGGCATAACCACAATGCAATAGTGTGAATGGACCTTAAATCTTCCCATCAGAGAAAAGGGGTCAGTGTCAGTCGAGCTGTAGTGCAACTACACTCAGCTACAAGCGGAGAAATTTTTTATGGATTACATGGATTAACCCTTGTTGACCAATATCTCATTTGCGACACACATTAATAAATAGCAAAAAAGTAACCAACAAGTAGTGTAGCTCACGTTACAAAGAAATAAAAAAGGATATGTGTCAGTTGACCCTTGCAATCTGGAGGGGGGCCCACTACAAGGGTAATTTTTCTCCAGGTTGGACGTATATATATATATATATATATATATATATATATATATATATATATATATATATATATATATATATATACTATATATATATATATATATATATATATATATATATATATATATATAAAGCTATATTATATATTTATATATATATATATATATATATATATATATATATATATAAAGCTATATTATATATATATATATATATATATATATATATATATTATATATCTATATCTCTCTCTATTTATTACATATTTTACAAAAGCCTTGCGATTCCCTCAACTGCTACTGTAGCTCCATCACAAATCGAGTGGCCATGGGTTACAAAAAGTCATTTTAGAAGAAATCACACTACTAATGAAAGACAGCAGACACTCATTTGCTGTTGTGAATGTATGGGGATGCCATGCTTTAGCCAAGCGTTATGGCATTTGTCATGTGACGATTCCTGAACATCAATGATGAGCTTATGTACATGCTGGAGAGTCTGCATATGGAATGGATGAGGTTTCACCAGCAAATCTGGATCACATTACACAGAGAGAAGCTCACAGCAAGACAAATAATAAAAGGGGATTGCTGGAAGGTCTAAAACCGCTGCCTACTATTATTATCAAACCGCTTTCTTATTTCAAGAGAAAATGTGCAAATCAGAATTGTGCAGAGTGTAGATTGACAGCTTCCTCTGAACTACAAGGCTACGTTCCCCCTTTCAAAATGTGTCCCCAAATAAGAATTGGGGCAAGCCACAGCTCCACATCATTCTGGTCAAAAGCTGATGAGAATGTGGTTTAGGAAGTGAAGCAATCCTTCCTTTACTCCTTCAGAGGAAAAAAAAAACTGTCCAAGTGGTGCTGGGACTGCAAGTACTTATTTTTCAGGAGTAGAAGAAAAAAAAACACCCCACAAATTCAGTAAGATTACTGGCTCCAGCTCAGCTACTCACATAAACCGGGGTCCCCTCCAATGTGTACAAAGGAAGCAACTCAAAGCACAAGAACACCGGTCCCAGATGCTATCAGATAATGTGTCACTCCTACAAAGCAGATCTGATTAACTCATCCACCTGCCTACTTGGGGAGATAGGAAGACGAGCTGGGTATCTTAAAGCCCAAAAAACTGATCATATCCTGAGGCTGGCCCATAAATCTATTTTAAAAGCATACCAAGAATTTGCATTATTTTGTATTGTATTGAGTTATGAAATCATTTTGGACACTTTAACTTGGCACTCATGATTTGGGTTTTAGTTCTCCCTTATCCATTTAGAAAATGCCTAAGGCCCCATGCACACGAGACGCTATTATTTGCTGTTGAACGCGCGTTCAGAGGCAGTTGGATGCTTTTTTCAACTGCTCCTGAACCCATTCAATGTTATCCTATGTGTCCATGCACACACTCTCGTTTTTTGGCGTTTACAAGCAGTTGCGTTTAACCTCGTTTTTCCAGAAGCAAAAAAATGGGTTCAGACGCAAAAGTTTTCCACGTTTCAGACGCTAAACGCTGCTAAACGCGGCTAAACGCGGTACCGGCGTTTTGCCGCGTTTGCATTTATAAGCGTTTTTAAAGGTGACCTATTTTTTAACATTAGAAATCTCAAAAATGATGGCAAATGATGAAAAACTATTAAAAAATATAAAAGAAAACTGTAATTGCTTGCATTGCATTGTGGACAATCCACAACTTGTGGCAGGTAACGTGGCAAGTGGACAATCAACAACTTGTGTCAGGTGATGTGGCCAGGTGACGTGGCCAGGTGACGTGGCAAGTGGACAATCCACAGCTTGTGGCAGGTGATGTGGATAGCTGACGTGGCAGGTAACGTGGCCAGGTGACGTGGCAGGTAACATGGCCAGGTGACGTGGCCAGGTGACGTGGCAAGTGGACAATCCACAACTTGTGGCAGGTGACGTGGCAAGTGGACAATCCACAACTTGTGGCAGGTGACGTGGCCAGGTGATGTGGCCAGGTGACGTGGCAGGTGACGTGGCAAGTGGACAATCCACAACTTGTGGCAGATGATGTGGCAAGTGATACGCTAAATACAAGTACACTGCTGCTCTCTCAGCTGCTGCTACTCACTCTGGTCTCACAAACTGGCTGAAATGGTTAAAATTTACTGTTTTTTGAGCTTAGGGAGGGTCTATGATGAAACGCTTATAAACGCTTATAAACGCAAACGCGGTTAAACGCCGCTAAACGCGGCCGCAAACGCGGCAAAACGCGCGTTTATAAACGCCGGTTTCAGCGTTTAAAAACGTGTGTTCAGCAGAGTTTGCACCTGCGTCTCGTGTGCATGGGGCCTAATAGTCTGCTCACAGAATAGAAGGTGTTCTGTTAATGGACAAGAGGAGTGAAAAGGAGGAAAAGAAAGGTAAACAGGATCCCTTCGCTGTACGAGAGCCACAGCTTTTAAAGTTCTCATCTTCCCAGTGCCGAAGTATAGCACTGTCTGTACTTTATCATCATAAATTAAAGAATGTTTACCCTACAAAGCAGTGATCTGATCTGGATCGAGAAAAAGCATCATTATAGGGAAGTTCTTTGTACAAAGCATAAAAAGTTTTGTGTTTTTTTTTCCTGGAGTTCCACTTTAACAGTGCCCTAAAATGAACCAAATGCAATAGATAGATTATTTATTATAACACTGTCAATGCTGTGTATTTTAACATCCATTTCATAAACTTCTCCAAACTATGCATATGAATATCCGGACCTGTCCAACCTTGCTTGATAGATCTACACGTCTTAAGAACAAAAACAAGCATCCAGCGACTCGTACATTAGACTATATTACCATCCTCATTCTACAAAGGAACCTGGAAAGCAGAGATCTCCAGACACCTGATCCCAAGACCTGGAATGGAAACGGTCACCTGATCCAACCACTGAACACTTGCCGACCCCCCCACATCTGAGTGCTGTACTCTGCTCTACTGAGCAACGATACGCGTTGGGAGGATTTTAGCAAACATTACGGTAGGAACAGACCTTTACCTGCTTCTGGTCCCAAGATATTGATGCAGGCCTTGCAATGCCCTTTTATGAAGTCTTCTAGTGCACCACCCACTGTAAAGCACTAAACAAGAGCACCAAATGATTGCTTTGGACACTTTTGTAATAAAGTGTACCTCCCACCTGTACAAAGAGGCAGTCACACTTTATTTCTATGTTACTGTATAGCCCCCATTCACATCTGTGTTTTTCCACGCATTTTTGCGATACGCTTAGGGCAGCCCATTCACTTGAATGGGCTGTCCTATTTGCAACAAACATGCACATTTTAGGGCGTTAAGCTCTGCACATTTTGGGGTGCTTTAAACAATAGGTTTTGGAGCATTTGTATGGGTGTTTTTGAGCATTCTTGCAGGCATCCAAGCCTTGAGTATTTTTTACCCAATTATTTTTAGCCAATGGAAAACTACCGTAGTTACTTGGGAAGTAACAGTGTAACATTGAAGTAACATTAAAGTCTATCGAGCCTGAAAAACAGTTTGTAGCCCAAAAAAAGCTTGTGTACTACGCTTGAGTGTGAACAGACAAGTGAAAACCATGGGATTTTGGATGCTGAGCATTCTGGAGTTTTGAGCTCCAAAAACGCATCAGTGTGAATGGGGCCGAAAGAAGCAAGAACAAGCAGCAAAAAGCTATCAAAGCTCCTACTCCTTACAAAAACGAAGTTATTAAAATTTAATGTATTTTTTTTTTCCCCCATCTAACAAACACTTTATTTTGTTGTCAATGGATGTATACATTGCTGGGATCCTCGGATATGATCACCGGTCCAGTGACGGTCTTTCAGTCTTATGGGCTCATGCTAGGCAAACAGGTACATTTGCGCTATATGCATGTACAGGTTAGTAGGAATGTTTAATGCATACAGTGTACAGGCAAGATTTTTACGCAGATCTTGCCGTCAACAAGATCCGATGTTAAGCCCCAGTCACACCTGTGTGTTCTGTGAACGCACGAGAAACACATGTCGCATTTGATGTGCTGTTAATTTTTAATGGCACCACAAATACGGCTAGGAAACATGCATTTTGTCATGCTGTAAAAACACACTAGAAGTTACAGGAACTTCTTTTTGCACGTTTGTAATGCATAGAGCAGCCCATTCAAGTGTATGGGCTGCCCTATGCTGTCACATGAAAAGCGTATGTTAGCACAATGCACAGGTGTGAATAAGGCCTAAAATTTGATGCCTTGTGTGCACAGGGCCTATACCTGTCAATTATTGCTCAAAGTACGAATACAAGAATACTAAGACTTTACGAACAAAGCAAATCCTTCAAGAAAAATCGGCAGCAGAATATTAACAGCATTAAAAAGATGAACCTCCGCGGGTTTGCTTCAGACTTACTCTGTCTTTGTCATCAGCTACATCACAAAGAATGTCATCGAGGTCAAGAATGCCGCCATCACCATGTTCTAAACGATGAACTTGAATCCAGTAGTTGGGGTCCTGTTAATGGAAAACAAAAGACAAAATTACCACTATTATTTACGTGTATAGTGTGCATTATACAGAGGCTTACAGCAAATGACATACAACAGTCTAATGTCAACCAAACATTCGCTAAATGCCAGGGTAAGAAAGAAGTGAAGAGAATGAAGTAGACTTAAACCCTCCTAGTCCATCTAACACTCGCCTCCCTCCAGACTGACAATGCTGCTATCCAAAAGGTGCCCCTGTACTTCTTTATCCAGGATGGGGGCGCTCTAATATAGGTGTGTTACTGGCCAGATCACCAGGTGAAAACAGAGGGGGGAAAAAAGCCTAAATAAAAAATAATGGATTGGTAAGTTGCAATATATTACATTTCTGGTTTTGCATTTAATACTGCTTTAATGTTGTGTTGGTCCTTAACCACTTAACGACCGCTCACTGTATATGTACGTCGGCAGAATGGCACCGACAGGCACAATCACGTACAATGTACGTGATTGCCTTTGTACAGTTGGGGGGTCCGATTGGACCCCCCTCCTATACAGTGAGCGGTCGGTATTCGTTGGGAAGCAATCCGAGATGAGGGGACGGCCACCCCCTCGCGATCGCTCCCGGCGAATGAAAATGCTTCCTCTGTCCGTGTAATGTAAACACAGGCAGAGGAAGCAGGAGGAAGTGATGTCATCTCTCATGCGGCGCTCACATATACCGAGCGCCGTACAAGAGACGACATCAGGTCAGTGCACAAAACACTACACTGACACCAGGACACATAGGAACATAAATCGCCCCCCCCCAGACACCCCAGATCACCCCCCAGGCCCCAGTCACAGTGTCACTGATTGCAGTGACCATTTATTTACTGATCACTGCAATCAGTGACATTTGTGACTGTAAAAGTGTCACTAAAGTTAGTTTTAGGTCCAGTGTAGCCCCCTAACCCCCCCCCCTAATAAAGGTTTAACCCCCTGATCACCCCCCAGATAACCCTTTCACCCCCTATTACCACTGTCGTTAAGCGATCATTTTTCTGATCGCTGTCTTGGCGTCGGTGATGCAGATCGGTAGCCAGTAATTTTTTTTAGGTTCGCCGCAGGTTTTTATAGCGTCAGGTACCCCCATAAATTATCTAATAAAGGTTTAACCCCCTTGATCGCCCCCCAGGTAACCCTTTCACCACTTAATAATAAAACCCCAAAACCAAAAATTTTATATACTGTACTGCAGATTACCAATCATTAGATGTGGCGACTGCGTTGGTTTAATTTTTTTTAAGGCTTTCTTCCCCTTGTTGATCTGGCTGACCTTTAGATAGTAGCATTGTCAGGCTAGGGGGTGGGAGTGTTAGCTGTACTAACAGATTTAAATACACTAACAAATCAAAGCTAAACTCAAGCTTAGACTTTATAAGCAGTTACAGTTTCTTTTGGGATAAAGCTGCATTCACAAATGATCACAGGCGGAATCGCCGTGATTCTGCCCCGCAATTTCAAATGGCTACAAAACGCAGGACATATTTGCTTCTAATGGAACCCCACTCGTGCCGCGATTGTCGTGCGGTAATTCGCGCTGCTGTCGCCCAAAAGAAGCTTATGTTCCTTTTTGAGCGACAAGCATCGTGTGTTGCGTTTGTGCGATTTACCCCGATCATGTGTATAGGCAGCCTAAAGCTTTGTAAACTCCACTGTCAGCAGTAAATGGTTTGTCTTAACTGAACTCATCTGAAGGACAGCATATTGGCCATATCACAAGTCAAAAAAATAAATTGCAGCCACTACATCTAAGAATTGGTAAACTGCAATATAATAAATAGTTCACACTAATGCAGTTCGGGAAACCGCATGTGATCAAGACCGGATCGCTTAGCATTCCTGTTCAAATCACATGCGATTCTTTGCGGTGAAATTTGAGCCCATTCATTTTGTATGGCTCAAATCGCACTGCACCTTTTTCTGCCGCACTGGAATTGGATTGCATGAGTGTTTAAACCCATGTGATCCGATTCCACCAACTGCACTGCGTTTTGCAACCTGTTTTTGGGGTGTCGTCGGCTTAACAGACACCCGCAGTGGTTCGCATGAATGGAGTGCGATTGTAATGCGGAGTGAAAAATACACCGGAATCTCTGGTAATCCTACACTGCATCAGTGTAAACAGACTAATACTGCTTCTATCCAGAAGAGCCATGACCACCACCTTGAACTACAACTCCAGACACACGTACTCAAGGAGAACATATGGAGCACACAGCCTAAACTATTTATACAGAACCCAAATTATAAACCAAGAAGAGAAAACCTATCATTAGCTTCCCAGGTTCTGGATCACAATCTTGTTTCCCTCCGAGTTCTACATAGAAAGACATTGGCTAACAAGACCAGACAGGCCAAGAATACAGAAACTGCCAGCAAACTCCTACAAAGTGTACTGATCAGTTTCTCAGCAGGGCCCAGGGTGAATGTTCCAATGTGTTCATTTGGAGCTTTCAGAAGAAACAGACAGATCAGTTTGTTGTCATGCCTCGGCTATGGGCAGCTTAAAAAGAGGAACTCCACGTTTCCAGTCACCTAAATGACTTAGTTTGGGTCATTTTGCCCAATAGGGACATATAGGATTTACAGTGAGCATACCAAAAAGTTCAGACCCTTATATGTAGTTATGCTTCACATATACAGCCTTTCCAGTAGCTGCTACATAGTACTACCAGATCTTTTTATTTTATATTTATAGGTAAAGTATCTTTTAATAAAGGCAAACTTCTAGTTTGTGGCAAGTACACATTTTAGTCATAACTGCAAAACATGTCGGAAAGTCATTTTTTGACGTGACAGGGACCAAGGCAACACATTGCATCACTAAACAAAAAGCACAGCCTGTTGCAAAAAATATTGCTGGAATTTTGTACATAGCAACAACAAAAACGAAACCCTTTGGGGCGGGCTCTGCTGGAGTCAGCCTGCTTATTGGGGAATCTGTCTGCTGATGACTTATTTTAAAAATCAAACTTCTTTATAATTTCAGGCCAATATGTATTCTGCTACATGCTTTTGGTAAAGAAAAAAAAAAAAGAAGAAAAAAAAAAAAAGGAATCACAAGTGTATAGCGGTTTACCCATAAGTTATAGCATCTACAAACTATAGTATATATACTGGTGTGTTTATTTGTATACTAGTAATAGCAGCAATAAGCGACTTATAGCAAGACTGCGATATTGCGGCGGACAAGCGGACACTTTTGACACTTTGTGAGAACCAGTGACACAAATACAGTGATTAGTGCTAAAAATATGCAGTCACTGTACTAATGGCTCTGTATGGGAAGGGGTTAAACATCTATGGCGTTCAAAGGGTTAAATGTGTACCCAACCAGTGTTTTTGTGTTTACCATGTGCTGTTTTTACTAAGGAATGTGATAGATTTTCTTTCAAATACACCACATCCCAGCTGACAGAACAGAACTCTGCTTTGTTTACATAGGCAGAACTCTGTTCTGTGTCTCTCCTCATAGATCAGCTGGTGCCGATGGACATCCATTGGCTGGCACCCGCTGCTCAGCCTGTGCTGTGTCTAATCACAGCACAGCCACAATGCCGGTACACCCCCTACCCGATAGTACCGAATCACGTACTATGTACGTGATCCGGCGCAGGAGAGCCTCTCTACTGCCGTACTCCTACGTGAGGCGGTTGGTTGGCAAGCAGGGACCAGCTGAATTTCAAACCATCTATGGGCATTCTTGCTAGAGAGAATTTGATCCAACAATCAGCTTCTCTCGAATGGAGGAATCACACTGAGTATACAATAGTGCAGCAGGGAGGATTGCCCCATCCACCTCAACTGCTGACTGGCTGGTCAAAAAAAAAAAAAATAAGAAAAAGAAAAGATCCCTGTATGGCCAGCAGTAGCAGAGCATGCTGTGCTCTTGTGAGGATCAGTGCAACACTTCTATTCCCAGAGTCAATTGTACCAGCTAGGAGTTTCCTCCACTTCTGCATCTCTTTTCCCTACTATGGAATAGTGAACATCCAGGCGTTAATGTATACAACTTTTTTTTCTTTCAAGTCAGGACAACTTTACCCTATAGGTTCACATACTTTTCTATTAAGGCTCTTGAATATGTAGGCCTCATGCCCACGGACGTTTTTAAAAACGAGCCGTAAAGCTAGGTTGGACGCCTGGAAATAGCAGCGTTAAAAACGCGATTTTTACCGCGTTTTTCCTTAGCGTTTTTGCGCGTTAGGTAGCGTTAGCAAAGGACTATTCGGAAATCTAATGTCCAGAAAGGAATTTCCTGTTTACAGAGGTTACACTGTCCAATCATCTTTTTGCAGATAAAAGCCGGAGCTCAAAAACGCAGCTGCTGCGTTTTTTGAGCGTTTAACGATTTGTGTTTTTCAGCTCTAACGCCGACGCCATGGAACGCCCTGGTTGTGGGCTTTTTTTACAGCTTAAAAACGCCTATGCCATTTGCAGCTCAAAAACGCCTAGGTGGGCATGAAACCATAGACTAACATGGACGGGCGTTTTTAAGCTGTAAAAAACGCTCAAAAAAGCATCTGTAAAAACGTCCGTGGGCATGAGGCCTTAAACATTTGTTCAATAAAGATGTAATGTAAAAAAAAAAAAAACTGCATGTGTTGTTTGTTAAACACAACAGCCTTTACGTTCTTTTTGTGGTTTGGATGAAGATCAGATCACATTTTAGGATTTTCTCACATAAATACAGACAATCCCAAAGGGTTCACAAACTTTGTCTTTCATCTATCCACATAAAACAGCATACTACAGATTGAAACAACTTGGTTTACATTAGTTAATACACACATAAAAAAAAAAATAAAGACACAAAGTACAGACAAAATGAAGTTTCCCTTTAAGTTGGCCAACTCCAACACCATAAAACATTCCACTAAGCCAACATGGGCCAACCTATCCAGAATGATCCAATAACACTCCAAGTAATGGAAGCACCGCACCGCATTCTATCCAAGCTTAGTGGAAAGTAAACTCCTATACCAAAAGCTTTTGTGGAAAATATGTACCTTTCTGATTACCAAGCCCACAAATATTAAACTCACATCAAGGACAATCCCTTCTACAGATCCAAACCCTCCGCAAAATACATGAATAATGGAGGAGAGACCACAGGACAGCTGATGCTGCTAAATAGTTTTCTATAAACTACCAGCCAAAGATGAATGTCTTCACTTTACACCGCTCAGCAGAAAACCGCGCGCTTCAAAAACCTAGCAACAAAGGAATTTATAATCATAAATATTAAGACGTTTGTGTTATACCAGACTAAATAAATGTTACTACCAAACATATTGACCAAAACCTATCTCATCTGGAGAAATTACGGATATGACAAGTTTGGATTTTACAAAAGCATCAATTCCAACTGCAGAATGTAAAAAAAGTTTCTCTTCACTTTTAAAATCTAACTCACACTTCGGATTTAAAAATAAAAATTAAATAAAAAGATTACATTCAGTAGCTTACTTAAAGTGATACTAAACACACAATGTTCAATTTACATTTCTGTCGGTCGATGATGGCACTAATGATTATAATAAAAAAATAAAAAAATATCCAAGTATCTTTTTCCTAATGCTTTCACATGCCCCAGATCTTCCCCAGCCTGTCTGCAGGGAAACATAAGCAGGAGGAGCTTCTAGACCTCTGCTACTGGTCACAAAAAAAAAGCCTTTGGTATACAGAGCAAAAATAAATATCAATAAACTGGCTCCATGCACACAAGTGTTTTTCAAGGCGCAAAAAAAAGATAGAAAAAAAAAACGCTGGATGAAAAAATGCTGATAATAGCATTTTTGTGCCAGCTTGTAGTAGCATTTTAAGAGCATTTGCATTTTTATAGCGTTTTTGCAGCACATGAAGAAAAAAAAAAAAAAAAAAAGCTGTTAGCATGTAGAAGCATTCAGCTTCTTTTTTTTTTGCTGGAAAAACGCTCTGCAAAATCCTACAAAAAAATGTTTTCGCTCCTATAGCTCAAAAAAAATGCTAAGGCTTCATGTACACAGGACGTTTTTACAACCTCTCCTGAACGATTTAACTTGATAGTAACTCATGTTTAAAACATCTGTTTTGCCGCGTCTGCATTTAGAAATGCCTGTAAACTCCGCTTCTGAATGCATTTTTTTTGCAGTTCAAAAAAATACCTCTAAAAACTCAACTGCCTAGAAACGACTAGAAACGACCCCGTGTACATGTACTGATAAGATAACATTGAGGAGAGTTCAGGGGCAGTTGAAAAAAACACCCAACTGCTCCTAAACATCCGTTTACCAGCAGCAGTGTACATGAGGCCTAATAGCCTAAAGTAGTATGCATGGACACATAACATAATTTAGCTTCTAGGAGCTTAAATAAACGCTAGTGTGCATGGAGCCTTAAAGATTTGATTTCAAATATATATATTTTATGACAATAAATTTTTGGCAATAGTATGGTGTGGGCGGATTACTGCCAGTCACAGGCTGTGTCATGCCTGTGATGGAGGCTTCTCCTCCCTGTCATTCTAAGACACAGGCTGGAGGGCAGCCTGTGTCTTAGAATGACAGGGAGGAGAAGCCTCCATCAACCTACATGTAAAATATCAGCCCCATTGTGTTTAGCTGTTAGCGGGAATGGAGGAGGGAGGGAGTGGACTGTCATTTGCAGTATGGCACCTCCTCCTTAAAGCAGTAGTAAAAAGCCAGAAGAAAAAAAATAATTGGGCCCCCTGCAGGTTTAAGTCATAATGTACTGCTATTCATTATGAGAGACTTGCTTGCTTCCATCTCCACCTGGTCTTCCTTCCGGGTTTGGGGGCTCCAGCTTTTTGGCACGGTGCTCTGCATTTTACTGCATACAGTATGTGATGAATGCAGAGCGTCACTGAGCATGCGCAGGAGACGTCATCGGCTTTAGCCAATGTGAATATCTCCTAAACAGTACAAGTTTAGGAGATATTTATTGTACCTACAGGCAGTGCGGGACAAGGTCATCCAGTGCCCAGGGCAAAGATGCCAAACTGCGCCCCCCTCCCCCTTCTCTTAGGGTTAGCAGCTGCCTTGTAACAGAAGCAACTGGCACAGAGCGCCCCCATTCCTGCAATAAAGCCCTGCGCCCAGGGCAGCCATCCCTCCTGCCCACCCCTTGCCCCTGCCCTGCCTATGGGCAAGTCTGATTCTAAGCTAATCTGTCAGCAAATCATAAAAGACAGGAGTTTACTACAGCAGATAGAACTCTGCA
This sequence comes from Rana muscosa, assembly GCA_029206835.1. Taxonomy (NCBI): domain Eukaryota; kingdom Metazoa; phylum Chordata; class Amphibia; order Anura; family Ranidae; genus Rana; species Rana muscosa. The sequence goes on along the minus strand of CM055122.1, from coordinate 234,245,245 downwards.
AATGCAGGAGAACCAGGTAAATGAATTTCAAAGGCCACACGATTTGACGGTCTCCGCTTTTTTCTCCTTACTTCTCTTCCAATCAGAAGAGAGTGACTGTTTTTTTTTTTAGCTTTGAAGTGAGATTTGGTGATGTCACCACTCTGCTGCTCACTGTTCCCTGTGAAGAGGAAACTATAGTTGAGGCATTAATGCAAAGATCTCCCCTGCTTCCAATTCACTCATTCCAAGGCTCTGTGCTTTCAGATGCTCTCGCTGCTTCCTCATCATAAGGCTTCATCCACATTTGGCGTTTTAGGATCTCGGACAGAATTGTTATGATTCTCTGCCCACAATCTCAAATCGCACTACAAATCTCAATACGTATGATCGGGCGCCATTCGTTTTCAATGGCTTCTGAAACGAGGTGCGATTTTGCCACGATAAATCAGGCTGCAATCCTAGGTGTTTTTGTCGCCCCAAAAAGGAGCAGGAGCTTCTTTTGGCTAACAAACTTCATGAGTTGCAGTTTGCCATGCAAATTACCGCGGCAAAACCATACTGCATTTTAGATTTCATTGCAAATGAATGGCGCCTGAACGTGCGTTTTGTGATTGCAGTGCAATTGAAGATCACGGGCAGAATCACAGCGATTCTGCCTGAGATACCAAAATGCCAAATGTGAATGGATACTAACCCCACAAGTCATTCAATCACCATTCATTAGTGCTGCGCCCACATCTGGAAGCAAAGCTTTGTTCCTCTAGCAAGATAACCGCATTAATACAGAGTGTGAAACAAGGCATGGCAGGTAAGGAGAAAAAGATCAGCTGTAGAAACTACGGGCAATACCGTGCCCTCTGCTTGCTTTAATTGGGCACAGCTTCCACAGTACAGGTCCTCTTAATAGGTCGATCGATCTGCTACTGGCAAAAACCCAAAAGACAGTGATTTTTTTTTTTTTCCCTCCTTGAATTACTCTTCTATAGCCAAGATAAAAAGCCTGTAATCACAACGTGTAGACAAGGAAATTCACCTAGATCAAAGCAGATTATTTACTACATCAAAACAGGGTTGTGCCTTTGTTCCGTAAATCCTCAGTTATGAGCATTATGCACCCAAAATACCACAAATTAGAAGGCGGGTTATTTTTTTTTCTTGGCAAAACCTATTTCACAGAAGAGGTCATAGGGAGATTTTACATTGTCAGATTAAGCGAGAAATGTCACATTCAAAACTTTTAATAGTCTGATGTGTGTGAAAGCCCCCTTGGAGGGTGGGATATCACTACCATCTGTAAAGGCTAACTCCACTGACGATGGAAAAATACTGAAAATATAGCGTATACAATTAGGACACAAATCATATGGTAATTAAGCGGTATTAAAAATGACCTGTTTTCAATCTGCTGCACTTTAAATTTATTTAAAATGCAATCTGGTTACCTAGAGGTGTACAGAACACCCCCAGTGATCGGCTCACTGATTTGCCCAGAAAATACAAAGATATAAAAATAGCAGATTTTGGGCATCCCCTGCAACAAACGTTTTAGTGAGATGCTCCCAAGGGCAGGGCTCGACAAAACCCTTTCAACCAGAAACCGCGTCCCAGTGCCCGAGTCCCTGCCAGCCTACCCACCGCTGGCACCAGGCCCAAGCAACCCCCACTGCCCGATATCCCAGATTTGCAGCTCCGGGTGCTGAGCAGCCGTCCAAGTTCGAAAATCCCCCTCCAAAAAAAAAAAAAAAATACCCTTCAGCTCTGCTGCTTTCCCCCCTGCAGAACCAACGTTTTCCTTTTCCTCCCCCCACACCATGTTCTCTCCCGAACCCTCCTCCAGCAGACCCACTGCTGCTGTGCCCCCCCCCTCCCCCCAGCCAATCCGCACAGTGGCCCAGCCCACTCCTCCCCGCGCGCGGCACCAGAAACTAGCAGGGAGGTGAGCAGAGTCCAGCCTACACAACACAAACCAAAAACTTCAGCCCACAACAACCACACCCAAACCACCCAATGAAAAAGACGACCCACCCTGCGGCACCGCAACCAAATGAGACAGCTGCCTGACACCCAAACAAAATCAATTATTTTTTTTAGTTAAAAACAAAAACAACTGTCTCCCAATTTTTTAAGGTGGCTCCTAGATTCAAAGCACATTTGACAAGCCCTACCCTAGGGGATAATTATATCTAATGAGGAAAGTTTCAGAGTCTCAATCCCTTTAGAACAGACAAAATAAACAGCTGTTTCCTCAACATAACAAAAAGGTAGGAATCTGCAACAAATTTGGTAAAAATCCATGCAATGTACATAGATCACCCAGAAGGGAAAGTATTTTTTCCCTCAACGAAAGTAATGATCCCCAATTGATAATAAAGAGGCAAGCGGCTCCATTTCCTGCAGCCTATGCTGTCTAATTTCCACTCTCTCATGATCTTTTACATTTAAGACTGAAACATCCCAAGATGGATTTAACCCCTTTCCACCCAGTCCTGGCATCTATTTAACTGTAAGCCCAGAGGGGGGAAGATTGGTCGGTCACATGACCACTGATTGGCTGTCACAGTAGTCACAAGATTTGGAATTGGTTCCACCGTCTGATAATTAGCACAAACGAAGGCTGGCCATGCATTATACAATTCTCTTCTACAACTTTCCTTTAGATTTACCAAAACCGTATAACATAGGGTCACACCTACACACTTTCAATTTTGTATGCCACCAGGCATTCCCTTGTACTACACATAGTTGAAGGTAAATCTAAAGGAAATGGAACAAGAGAACTGTATAATTATGGTCAGCGCAAGAGCGGTCTGACATCTCGGTCATGGTGCTGGCAAGCTTGCAGTGGGCAGGCTCTTAACACAGAAAGCTCTGCTGTCCATGGATGCCTATGTGTGAGCATTAAAGCCCCCCTCTTTCCTGACACACACGTGTGGCATCATGTGAGCAGCAAGAGGTCTTCATACGGACACATTGCATGTATGAGAAAGTACAAGGAGCCTACATTGCAAATATTCGCAGATGGGGTCCGCAGGTCATCATACTAACAAAAAGGAGTGCTGGCTGGCGCACCATAATTACCCTTGAATGAAAAGTCCAAGCTGGCCTAAAAAAATATGCACTGCCCCTTGAATGCTATGTTTAGTTTAAAAAAAAAAATATTTTAAGTATAAATGCATTATTTCCTTAAAGGGGTTGTAAACCTTCACGTTTTTTCACCTTAATGCATCATATGCATTAAGGTGAAAAAACATCCGATGCTTACAGGCCCCCCAGCCTCCCCGTTTACTTACCCGAGCCCTCGAAAGTCCTGCGTTGTGAACGTGCTGGCTTCTCGGCTCTTCATTGTATAGGATTGATAGCAGCGCAGCCATTGACTCGCACTGCTGTCAATCAACTCCAATGACGCAAGGGCCAGGGGCGGCGCCGAGTCCTGTAGTTGGCGGCTATGGACGCTGAATACAGGACTCGGGAGCGTGCCCACAAGGTAACACCCTAGGGAGAGCGCTTCCCAGAGGGGGTTATCAGAAGCGGGGAGGAGCCGAGACAGCCGCCGAGGGACCCCAGAAGATGAGGATCGGGGCCACTCTGTGCAAAACTAGCTGCACAGTGGAAGTATCACATGTTTGTTATTTAAAAAAAAAAAAAAGTGAAACTTTAGTATCACTTTAAATGTTAGTCATTACCTAACTGCTTGCAGCAAACAAAAACCGTAAAGTTGGCTGAAAACGCTTGAAGACATCCCAGTGCGCAAAATAAAGAGACAATTATAGGTTTATGTCTGTAAATAATGGGTAGTGACATGCCTAAATAACCAGCTAATGATTCACACCAGGAAATAGTACAACTGCCCTAGGACACGGCACACATGGGGCAGCCTATACCAATAATGGATTTCTTTGTGTACAAATTTAAAAACAAACTAAATATAATAAGCAAAGCAGTTTGAGCGGGGAATTTGGCTTTAATGTAAAATAAAAATGTGGTTTAAGATACCGTAATGGTGCCCACAAGCATCACAAAACACCCAATTCTGCCAGACTTGAGAACATTCCAAAGCACTCTGCCAACTGAGGGCCCGATAACGGTCAAATCACACATGTATGTTTGAATCCAAAAATGCAGCGCTTAGGTAGAACTAATAAACGTGACAGTCCTTAAAAATCAATAATGAAGGTATGTGCAAAATGATGTTGGGACACCACCACCAAAGATTTCAGTGTGAAAGAAAAACACACCACACCAGTTGTGCTCACAGTCTGCTTACCAGAGAGTGAACATAATCAGACGTTAATGGCAATTGTAGAGGATCAATGATGAATACAACTCTCCAGACTTGTTGGGATAATGACAGAAAATCCAAACAACACCGACATCAAGGAAACCTTCAGGACTCAGTGTATGATGATGCTATGCAGTCCTCCTCAATCAAGGTAAACCAAAATAGGAAAAAAAGGCAGCATAGTGAAGCCCGTAAGATCAAACAAAAAGGTTTATTTAAAATTCTACTTACAGGAATACAAAATGGTAAAAGGCAGGTAACAAACTGCAGGTCAAAGCGTGTTCACAATGGTCAGCCTGACATGTTTCATCCGAAGGGATATCATCAGAGGCGTCATGTATGTTTGACTACCCGTTAATGTCAGTGTCCTGCCTTAAGTGTATTTGCAAATGAGTATACTTCATATTTACTGAATGTTCTCATTCACATAGCACAACCTAAAGTGGATCTCAAGGCTTATGGTTTTACCCTAAAGTGGTTGCAAAGTAGGAAGATTTTTTTATCTTGATGCATTCTATGCATCAAGATAAAAAGCCTTCTGTTTGCAGAAGCCGCCCTAAGCCCCCCTAAGACTTACCTGAGCCCCATCTCTATTCAGCGATGCCCACGGATACCTCGGCCGTCCCGGGACTCTCCCTTCCGATTGGTGCTGCTGCGTTTTAGCCAATCAAAGCTAGTCTGCCAGCCAATGAGGAGAAAGGGGGCGGGCCGGGTTGCAGCTCCGTGTCTAAATGGAGACAGGAAGCTGTGGCTTGACTCGGGAGCCCCCATAGCAAGCTGCTTGCTGTGGGGGCACTCACCAGGAAGGAGGGGCCAGGAGCACCGAAGGAGGACCCGAGAAGAGGAGGATTGGGGCTGATCTGTGCAAAACCACTGCACAGAGCAGGTAAGCATTAATTTGTTTATATATGTAGCGGGTATGTACTTTCCCGGGTGTAATTTAAACCTGGCAGACACACCAGTGATGTGTAATTCCCTGCAGCCCAGCAGGTGGCGCTGTCGCCCTGGGCTGGGGTTGAATCATTGCCGTGTGCCGGGCCTCCTTTTTGTCCTCTCTCGGCAGTGGTATGGTGGGGAAGCCGCCGTGCTTGCTGGGAGAGGGTATAAAGGGGTCGGCCATCTTTGTCACGGGGTCGAGTCCCAGGCACCTTCAGCCTGTGGGCGGTGGTTCGTGTCGGTCCTCTAGGCGGCCTAGGCCTAGAGGACAGTCGGAGGTCGTGTTCCATCCCAGGCACCTTTAGCCTGGGGTGAGGTACTTGGATGGAGGTCTGGAGCTCAGTACCCAACACTGAGTTCCGCGAGGGAAGGAGGTCCTAAGGAACCCAGGGATTGGGAACCCGAATCCGGAAGGCGTAATGGACCGGGGGGGGGGCCCTCACTTGAAGACCGGGTGCAGCAGATTGCCAGTGACAGGTGAGCCTCCCACCGGAGACCGACTGGAAGGAAATCCCCCCTCGCTTGGAGACCGCAACCCACTTTCAGGAAGGAAAGTGGAGAACCAATTGTGTCTGGGCCTATTCGCATCCACACCTCCTTTTCTGTTCTGTTCTCCAAGGGAGTTCAACTGATTGTGTTCATTAACCACTTAACGACCGCCCACCGACGATTTACGTCGGCAGAATGGCACCGACAGGCAGAATCACGTAGATCTACGTGATCGCCTTTGTGCAGTTGGGGGGTCCATCTGGACCCCCCTTCACTGCAGTGAGCGGCCGTTAAGTGTTCGGGAGCGATCAGGCATGAGGGGGCGGCTGCTCGATTCCGCCCCCCCCCCTCGCGATCGCTCCCGGCCAATAAAAAATGCTTCCTCCGCCGTGTGATGTAAACACAGGCAGGAGGAAGTGATGTCATCTCCCTCGCCGCGGTCTTTTCGTTCCCGGCGCCGAGCAGAGAAGAAGCAGGTTAGTGCACCAACAGTCCACTGACACGTAGGTACACATAGGCACACAAATCACCCCCCAGTCACCCCCAGATCACCCCCCAGGTCACCCCAAAGCCCCCAATCACAGTGTCACTGATTGCAGTGATCATTTATTTTACTGATCACTGCATTTAGTGTCATCTGTGATTGTAAAAAGTTGCAGGGCAGTTAGGATTAGGCCCCTTTAGGTCCAGGGTAGCCCCCTAAACCCCCCCTAATAAAGGTTTAACCCCTTGATAACCCCCCAGGTAACCCTTTCACCCCCTAACTTCAGCGTCACTAAGCGATTGTTTTTCCGATCGCTGTATTCGTGTCGCTGGTGTTTTAGATAGGCAGTTATTTTTTTTTAGGTTCGCCGCAGGTTTTTATTAGTGTCAGGTACCCCCATATATTATTTTAACCCCCTGATTGCCCCTAGAGTTAACCCTTTCACCAGTGATCGCCGTATAAGCGTCACTGGTTAGCCAGTAAGTTATTTAGTTATTTAGGTTACCCGTCAGGTTTTTATATAGTGTCAGGTACCCCCATATTTAACCTAATAAAGGTTTTAACCCCCTGATTGCCCCTAGTTAACCCTTTCACCAGTGATCACCATATAAAGGTTACGGGTGACGCTGGTTGATTAGTTTGCTTTTTATAGCATCAGGGCACCCGCCGTATATAACCCAATAAAGGTTTAACCCCCCTGATCGCCCGGCGGGTGAGATCAATTAGGTTTTAGCGCCAGAGAGGGTCTGCGTCGCCCCAGGCAGTGTTAGGTTAGTGACAGTAACGCTAACACCCACGCGCAAAGCATACACCCCCCTTAGTGGTATAGTATCTGATCAGATCTATACTAGCATCCCCAGCGGTTTAGGGTTCCCAAAAACGCAGTGTTAGCGGGATCAGCCCAGATACCTGCTAGCGCCTGCGTTTAGCCCCTCCGCCCAGCCCAGCCCAGCCCAGCCCACCCAAGTGCAGTATCGATCGATCACTGTCACTTACCAAACACAACACACATAACTGCAGCGTTCGCAGTGCTTGGTTTTGGGGTCCCGTACGCGGCTAGGCTCCCAAAAAGTCCCACACATGTGGTATCCCCGTACTCAGGAAAAGCAGCAGAATGTATTTTGGGGTGCAATTCCACATATAACCATGGCATGTGTGAGCAATATATCATTTAGTGACAACTTTTTGTACATTTTTTTTTTTCTTTTTGTCATTATTCAATCATTTGGGACAAAAAAAAAAAATATTCAATGGGGTCAACATGCCTCTCAGCAAATAGCTTGGGGTGTCTACTTTCCAAAATGGGGTCATTTGGGGGGGTTTTGTGCCATCTTGGCATTTTATGGCCTTCAAAACTGTGATAGGTAGTGAGGAGTGAAATCAAACATTTATGCCCTTAGAAACCTTGAAGGCGGTGCTTGGTTTTTGGGGTCCCGTACGCGGCTAGGCTCCCAAAAAGTCCCACACATGTGGTATCCCCGTACTCAGGAGAAGCAGCAGAATGTATTTTGGGGTGTAATTTCACATATGCCCATGGCATGTGTGAGCAATATATCATTTAGTGACAACTTTGTGCAAAAAAAAAAAAGTTTGTCATATTCCCGCAACTTGTGGCAAAATATAAAATATTCCATGGACTGAACATGCCTCTCAGTAAATAGCTTGGGGTGTCTACTTTCCAAAATGGGGTCATTTGGGGGGGTTTTGTGCTATTTTGGCATTTTATGGCCTTCGAAACTGTGATAGGTAGTGAGGAGTGAAATCAAAAATTTGCGCCCTTAGAAATCCTGAAGGCGGTGCTTGGTTTCCGGGGTCCCGTACGTGGCTAGGCTCCTAAAAAGTCCCACACATGTGGTATCCCCGTACTCAGGAGAAGCAGCAGAATGTATTTTGGGGTGCAATTCCACATATAACCATGGCATGTGTGAGCAATATATCATTTAGTGACAACTTTTTGTAATTTTTTTTTTTTTTGTCATTATTCAATCACTTGGGACAAAAAAATAAAATATTCAATGGGCTCAACATGCCTCTCAGCAATTTCCTTGGGGTGTCTACTTTCCAAAATGGGGTCATTTGGGGGGGTTTTGTACTGCCCTGCCATTTTAGCACCTCAAGAAATGAGATAGGCAGTCATAAATTTAAAGCTGTGTAAATTTCAGAAAATGTACCCTAGTTTGTAAACGCTATAACTTTTGCGCAAACCAATAAATATACGCTTATTGACATTTTTTTTACTAAAGACATGTGGCTGAATACATTTTGGCCTAAATGTATGACTAAAATTGAGTTTATTCGATTTTTCTTATAACAAAAAGTAGAAAATATCATTTTTTTTCCAAATTTTCGGTCTTTTTCTGTTTATATCGCAAAAAATAAAAATCGCAGAGGCAATCAAATACCATTAAAAGAAAGCTCTATTTGTGGGAAGAAAAGGACGCAAATTTCATTTGGGTACAACATTGCATGTCCGCACAATTTACAGTTAAAGTAGCGCAGTGCCGAATCCCAAAAACAGGCCTGGTCCTAATGGCCCGAAATGGTCCGGGGCTTAAGTGGTTAAAGAAGAATAAAGGAGTGTTGGACTTTAATGGTGTGGGGCTTTTTCCTGACAGACATTGTTCAAGGTAATCTCAGTGGAGGCCATAGGTGCACAGCACTGACCTGAAGGTAAAACAAGAACTTTGCTCACACCGCACTGACACCTGTGGTGAAGGCCAGGCGTGGTGTCCCCGCTCCCTCCCCTCTAAGGTACCCCTAGACAAGAGAGACAGACGAGCTGAAGTGAAGAGGGGAGTGAGAAGGGCGCTACATACACACACACACACACACACACACACACACACACTTTGAGATTGAGATAGATAGATATCTATATCTCTATCTATCTATCTCAATCACGTTAATGCATTAACCACTTGACCGCCAAAAGGTTTTACCCCCTTCATCAGACCGCATTTTTGGCTATTCAGCACTGCTCTACTTTAACTAGCAATTGCTCGGTCATGCAACACTGTACCCAAACTAGTTATTCACAAATAGAGATTTCTTTTGATGGTATTTGATTACCAGTGGATTTTTTATTAATTTAAAACGAAAAAGACCGAACTTTTAAAAAAACAAAAAAAAAAAAAAACAACATTTTCTACTTTCAGTCATAAAACTTATCCAATAAAATTAAACTTAACTTAAATTAAATGTATTCTTCTACATGACTTTGGGGAAACTATACAGAGATGATCCTACTGATGGAACCCTTTACCCGGCCGTAACACGTATAGGAATAGAGAGACACACACACACACACACACACAATGTCATTCCTGATTAGGTGGTGAGGTTTCCAGACCTAAGGCCGGGTTTACACTGGGGCGACAAACGCTCCGACATTGGGAGCTCATGTCGCATGACGTGTGAAAATCAATGTTTCCCTATGGGAGCCGTCTTAACTGGTCCGACACATGTCGGTCCGACTTTGAAAATGCTCCCTGTACTACTTTGGTCCGACTTTGATCCTACTTCAGCCCATTGACAATCATTGAAGTCGGATCAAAGTTGGACCGCAGTCTGGCATGATCCGACTTTGGCATGCGACTTGTGCTCTGCTGATCTTGAGGGGGAACTCCACGCCAAATTTTAAATAAAAAAACGGCATGGATTCCCCCTCCAAGAGCATACCAGGCCCTTGGGTCTGGTATGGATTTTAAGGGGAACCCCCTAAGCTGGAAAAAACGGCGTGGGGGTCCCACCAAAATCCAAACCAGACCCTTATCCGAGTACGCAACCTGGCAGGCCGCAGGGGAAGAGGGGGGGGACGAGAGAGCGCCCCCCTCCCTCCTGAACCGTACCAGGCCGCATGCCCTCAACATGGGGGGTTTGGTGCTTTGGGGCAGGGGGGGAGACCTGCAGCCCCGCCACCCCAAAGCACCCTGCCCCCATGTTGATGAGGACAGGGCCTCTTCCCGACAACCCTGGCCGTTGGTTGTCGGGGTCTGCGGGCGGGGGCTTATCGGAATCCGGGAGCCCCTTTAAAAAGGGGGGCCCCCAGATCCCGGCCCCCCACCCTATGTGAATGAGTATGGGGTATCGTACCCCTACCCATTCACCTGGTGGGAAAAAAATGTCAATAAAAAAACAGGTTTTTAAAGTAATTTATTGCACAGCTCCGGGGGTCTTCTTCCGACTCCGGGGGTCTCTTCCGACTCCGGGGGTCTCTGGTTCTTTCTTCCTTCTGCCGGGCCCCCGCTATCTTCTTCCAGCTCTTTTGCTAGCGGGGCCCGGTCTTCTCCGTCGCCTTCTTCCCTCTTCTCCTCTTCGATGTTGACACGTCGCTTCCTCCCGCTGTAATGCTGGTTGTGCGGTGCGCTCAGATTTACATAGGCCTCTCATGACATCACAGTCAAGCTCTGGGTGGCCCCGGAGCATGTGACTGACGTCATGGGAGCATGTGGCCACCCGGAGCATGTGACTGTGACGTCATGAGAGGCCTATAAAAAAAAAAAAACGGAGCGCACCGCACAGCCAGCATTACAGCGGGAGGAAGCGACGTGTCAACATCGAAGAGGAGAAGAGGGAAGAAGGCGACGGAGAAGACCGGGCCCCGCTAGCAAAAGAGCTAGAAGAAGATAGCGGAGGCCCGGCAGAAGGAAGAAAGAACCGGAGAGTGCGGAGACGACACCAGAGACCCCCGAAGTCGGAAGAAGACCCCCGGAGTCGGAAGAAGACCCCCGGAGCTGTGCAATAAATTACTTTAAAAACCTGTGTGTGTGTTTTTTTATTGACTTTTTTTCCACCAGGAGAATGGGTAGGGGTACGATGTACCCCATACTCATTCACATACTGGTCGCCCCCCTGCCCCAAAGCACCAAACCCCCCATGTTGAGGGCATGCAGCCTTGTACGGTTCAGGAGGGAGGGGGGCCGCTCTCTCGTCACCCCCCCCCCCCATCTTTTCCTGCGGCCTGCCAGGTTGCGTGCTCGGATAAGGGTCTGGTTTGGATTTTGAGGGGACCACCACGCTGTTTTTTCGGCGTAGGGGTTTCCCCTTAAAATCCATACCAGACCGAAGGGCCTGGTATGCTCCTGGAGGGGAACCCATGCCATTTTTTTATTTTTTATTTAAAATTTGGCGTGGAGTTCCCCCTCAAGATTCATACCAAACACAGTGCCTGGCATTGGCGGGGATCCAAGTCGGATTCCCCTTCATTGAAAGTCGGACATATGTCTGCTTCATGTTGCAGGGCAAAGTTGGATCCAAAGTAGGACGGCTGTCGTGTCACACAAGTGTGAACCCAGCCTAAGACTATTGCGCTGGTTGCATTATATACACATACACACACACACACACACACACACACACACACACACACACACACACACACACTATATATATATATGGAGGAGATTCCAGGAGACAGGCAGTTACTCTAGGAGAGCTGGACAGAGCCGTAGAAGGTCCTTAACCCATCAGCAGGACCAGAATCTGCTCCTTTGTGCAAGGAGGAACAGGATGAGCACTGCCAGAGGCCTACAAAATTACCTCCAGCAGGCCACTGGTGTGAATGTCTCTGACCAAACAATCAGAAACAGACTTCATGGGGGTGGCCTGAGGGCCCGACGTCCTCTAGTGTGCTCTGTGCTCACTGCCGGACACTGTGGAGCTCGATTGGCATCTTCTATTGAACACCAGAATTGGCAGGTCCGCCACTGGTGCCCCATGCTTTTCACAGATGAGAGCAGGTTCACCCTGAGCATATGTGACAAACGTGAAAGGGTCTGCAGAAGCCGCGGAGTACGTTATGCTGCCTGTAACATCGTTCAGCATGACTGGTTTTGGTGGTGGGTCAGTGATGGTCTGGGGAGGCATATCCATGGAGGGACGCACAGACCTCTACAGGCTACACAATGGCACCCTGACTGCCATTAGGTATCGGGATGAAATCCTTGGACCCATTGTCAGACCCTACGCTGGTGCAGAGGATCCTGGGTTCCTCCTGGTGCATGTCAATGCCCAGCCTCATGTGGCGAGAGCATGCAGCCAGTTCCTGGAGGATGAAGAAATTGATACCATTGAATGGCCCCCACGCTCACCTGACCTAAATCCAAAAGGACACCTCTGGGACATTGTGTTTCGGTCCATCCGGTGCCGCCAGGTTGCACCTCAGTCTGTTCAGGAGCTCAGTGATGCTCTGGTCCAGATCTGGTAGGAAATACCCCAGGACACTATCCGTCGTCTCATTAGGAGCATGCCCTGATGTTGTCAGGCATGCATACAAGCACTTGGGGGCCATACAAACTACTGAGGACCATTTTGAGTTGTTGCAATGAAATTTCAGCAAAATGGACTAGCTTGCTGCATAATTTGCACGTGTGCGTGCGCTTGCGCGTGTGTGTGTGTGCGTGCACAAGTTTTTTATTTTTGCGCTTATATGCAAAAATATCCCTTTAAAATATTTACAGGCAAAACGTTGCACTAACTTAACTGTGTAATCACTGAAAATCCTTCATAGCTTCCCTTTAAGTACTGCTCACCTATATACCATACACAAAGCCATCACCGTGTAGTGAAACACAATGGGGTGGAACAATAGGATTATAGGAGGCAGCAAAGAGGTCATATGCACACTGAACAATTCTTCAAGTAGGATTAGTCACATTGAGCAGGTGCTTTGTCCTGCTAGAATGTCATTTTAAAAAAGGTATTTTTCTCAACTTACAAAAGATAATTCTTACGATTGATCCAAAAATCGGAGATAATCAACTTTGTGTTAATTACTACAGTAAAAAGCTTCTAAATTACTCTTTAAAACTTAATTCAATGACCCAAGTATCTCCCATAAGATAAAGGGGGGCCACGGATGGCCCAATAATTAGAAGGGATTATCCCGATTTGCAGCATTAATCGACTGTTCACTCAGCTCCTATGAGCCAATAACCAGAACCTCATCACACAAAAGTTGATCTACCTTGATGTAAAATCTCCATCCAAACTAGTTTGATACTTTCCTCTACTGTTGGGTTGGAGGAGAGGACCGATACTGTACATGTACATAACTGCTGGCGCCCAGGTAACCTGTTCAAGAATAACAAATCATTCCCTCCAACGTCATCCTTATTAGAGAATCTGTTTTATAGCCACATAAAGTCTAGATTGCATTTAATCACAGAGGAATAACAGAACACATACTCAGAACTTGGCATACAGAATGTGCATTGATACAAGCAGTGCAGAGCTAAGCGCTCTTTGTACGGCTTGAACCGTGTTAAACACAAGCTGCAGTATCTAGATTTACTTTTAGTGAAGTTCCCCAATTAAACCACCCACCCAATTGAGCGCAGCTTTCCAGGTAAAATACTCACCTTCCTCCCCCTTCATACGGAATGAAGACTTTTATATGTCCAGCATTAAAGTGGTTGTAAACCTTAGACATGAAATATGAACAAAGCATCTCCCTCTATAGTGTGTACTTGTCTCAATTAAGAGCACCAAGTGTCATTTCTGTTTGCTCCCTCATTCCTCAGCTATCAACAAGAGTCACTTCTACCAATGTTTTCCTGACACCAGGAGAAAAATGGTGACAGGGGAGGGACCTTCGCTCTGTGTGGTGCATGAAGGGGGTGTGTCCATTCCCTCCAATCAGCTCTGAGTTCTCCTCACAGAGCTCTGCAGAGTTTTTCAGCTCTCAACCCCTGGTTTCTGAAACTTTGAACAGTTGTAGAGAAGAAAAGACTTCAGATAAACCATTACAACCTACGTAGAAGGATTTGATTCATCACTGTGTATCACCTGAGGCCATTAATGTCAATGGGTTTACAACCACTTTGCACAAGAATTAAAAGGCAGAAGAAAAGAAAAAAAAAAAAAGGAGGCTGCATCCCAGTTTCTATTGTCTGTCTGCATTTGAAGATAGAAAAAAAAAATGAAACGATGGGGTTAATATACTAAAAGGAAAATGGGCTGTTCACTTTGCGAGGGAATGTATCCCAGAGCTAGGGAATGATGTGAAGCTCTGGTGCCTTCCATTGTCCAATCACGATGGAGCAAAATAGCTGCTTTTTTTTCTCCCCTTACACGTGTATGGCTAACTTTTTACAAAGTGAAAACTTTCCTTGCAAAATGAGCAGCCTATTTGCCTGTAGTAAATCATCCTCTGTGCGTGTTTGGTCCCATCCATCCACTACTTCACACTGCCAACACATAACAGAACAGCGGGGAACCCACCCAACTGCACCTTGACCATCAACCTTCTTTTGAATCTCAGCCGATTCAGCAGGGACCAGCCTAGATTTGAACCATGTATGAATAAGCTGAATGTACCGATCAATCACCCAGGGAACAAACCAGCCTGTTGGATTTTTCAGCCACTAGCAGTAATCACTGTTCTCCCAGCGTAGACGGCTCCCCCATCAGTAGAGCACAATGGCTTTGTGGGAGGGATTCCCCCATCAACACAGTCAGCCTGTGGTAGCTGGAAAGAAAAATGCTCCGTCTATGGCTGGCTTAAAGGCAGGTGAATTCCAGAAGTAAATGCTAGATAACTCATCTGCCCTTACTCAAGATGGCCACAGCTAGAAATGGGTGTGGGTGTTTTAGAGTGATTTCTCAACAAAATAAAGCATGAAGACATGAATGGGCAATTTTGCTTTGAATATTAAAAATGAATCAAATAGTGTCTTTATTTTGTGGTGATCAGATATAGTTTAGTCCCACTTTAAAGTGGATATAAATCCCATTCATGAAACTTGACCTGGGCACATATATCTGCAGTGTTCTCTTATCGCTCTCCAAAGCACCAAGTCCCGTGGCTTTCTCCTACTCTGTTCTTCTGTTATCAGCATGATAACCTCCGACAAGTTCTCCAACTGTGATAAAACCATGCTGAAATTTGTGTCGGGGTGGGTGCTATAAATAGATTAGCAGAGAGCGGATCTATTTACATCACAGCTCTGCAAGTCTCTGCCTATGCGGAGGGGGGTGTGCCTTTCCTCCAATCAGCTGTCTCACTGTGTATGGCAAGAATCCACACCCACAGGTGAATTAAAAAGTGAAAATCCTAACAGGACATGCACATTCTAAACAGTATATAAAGCTGAAGACAGCAGATATACATGTAAAACTTATGTAGGGAGATTTGTTTCATCTCTGTGTATAATCTGAGGCTCTTCACTGGGTATAGGAGAGGGTTTACATCCACTTTAAGCTTTAAAAATTAAAACCAGAAGCCATGCACAGCTGCTCCAGATTCGGCCTGCTCCAGTTTTGATAATATCCCCAATGATTTTCTCTCAGGAAAGGTTTCCTTTAATTGTAGATCTTTGCAGAGCATCCAGCAGCTGCAGGAGGGCTAAAAAAAAAAAAAAAAAAGGTAATTCCAGATTTCCTTGTTAAAAAAAAAAAAACATGCCAGCATGCAGAAAAAGAAAGGAGTAGTTTGGTTGACACAGCCCATTATAAAATTGCAAAGAAAGGTGGAAAAATATTCATAAAATATGAACGCAGGAACCAGATCCTGCACACTCTGCTGTTTTTCCGCTTGCTCGATTCCGATTATTACCAACAAAATCAGGAAACGTTAATTGCCGTTGTGGTGAAGGGCTCTGAATGATAAGCTGTCTCAATGTTACACCTCAAGCTCTGTGAAATATTCTGGAAAGCGTTAGACAGGCAGCTCTGCCAGCACTCTCTTTAACTAGGTGTGTGTAAATCAATGCTGCTGCACACTGAACGTCCAAGGAGTAACTCATTCCACGTAGAGCTATTACATGGCTGCCATCCATATCACCAAGAATAAATCTTTTAATCTAGCCACATGTCATCTCCTTTTCTGAAGGCTAATTGACACGTCCCTTCTCAATCCTATTTTGTAAAGCTTTTCTATCACTGTGGCACTTGCAGAGATTGGACAGATAAAGGTTTAATCCAAGAAGATGCACGGTACATTAGTTACAGTGGCAGAGAGACGAGATCAGGGCCCACAGCCAGAGCACAACTCTACATCCAAGACCCCAAAGCATCATAGCCTAGCACCTCGGTCATAGCTGATATAACATTTTCACTGTGGTTTTAGGCTGGGTTCACACCTTTGCGAATTGGATACAGGATCCCTGCATCCAATTTAGCAATAGCAGGAGATTATGACCAGCTCTCTATCTCCGCAGCGGCTACGGTGCATTTTGCACAAAAACACTGCGTCTTTTGGTCCATTTCAGGTCAGAATTCAGCCCAAAAATGGGGCTGAAATTGGAGCTTAAACGATGAACAAGGACGCACAGACCCCTGCTGTGAGCCACATGCGGCTCATATGTGAACTGAGCCTCTGAGTGCTTGCTTAAAAAAAAAAAAAAAAAAAGTCATACAAGAACACGGGTGCCTCATTAATAAATGAGAGTTGACTTTTCAGATGCAATTCTGGACATCTCCATAATTGTATAAGTATACATGAATCAATTCCTGCCACATCAACAATTTTTTTTTTTTCAAAATCCTAAAGCTCCAGTCACTTGACTTTATGGATGTTGAGATGATGTCATCAGTCTGCTGCAGACAGAAGGAAGCATTGCCTCCGTCTCCTCTTCCCCACTGATATTGTTAAGCCTTGTACACACGATCAGATTATCACACAAATTTGTCAGTTTTCTGTTGCACGCTAGTCTCATGTTGAAAGTGAAGAGGTTACTGACATACGCAAATTCTCCTACGACAGAATTCAACTTCAGAAGTGATGTCATGTGTTGAATTATTTTGTATGTATTTTTTCGTTTCGGAGCATGCGTAGTCTTGCTCTTACGATTTTTTTTAAGGACGAAAACCATACTAAAATCTAACGTGTTCACGTATGATAAAAATTTTGGAGTCTGCACATACAGGTTTTGTCATCTGAAAAATAGTAAATCGGCTGTCAAAAGCACCATACTAACGATGCGAAAATCGGCAGAGCAAACAAACAAAATTTTACTTCCAATTTTCGTATCGTGTGTATGGGTCTTAACTGTGTAGCCATTCACAAGTTGGGAGGCTGCAGTAGAGCTGCACAATTAATATGTTAAGAATCAAAATCGCAATTATACTCTCCTGATCTGAAAACAGCATTTCCCAATTCTATGTAACAAGTGCAGAAAGTTCTCTGCTCACTTGACATCCGACAAAAAAATTATTAAAAAAATCCAGGCAGCCTGCCAAGTTTCTCAACATCACTGATAACTATAAACAAAGCAACATTTCGTTCTTAGATCAAAGGGGTCGTTTTTAGGCGTTTTAGCGCTACAAATAGCGCCTGTAAAGCGCCTGAGAAACTGCCTCCCCTGCCACCCCAGAGTGGTGTAATACAGCGCTCCCAGACCTCCCCTGCCTATTGGAATGAATGGGAAGTGCTGCAACATGGACATATTTAACCGCCTTTTTACTCCTTCTCGTGGGTTAAAGCGCCCCACTACCGCACTTATAGCGGCGCCAAAGTGCCGCTATAACAGCTGTAAAGTGCTGCTAAAATGTGAGCGGCGATTTATCGCTAACGCTTGGGGGGCTCCAGTGTGAAAGCAGTCTAAATGAGGGCAGTTTAACCACTTAAAAGACTAAACCTTTTTCTGACACTTGCTGCTTAGAAGTTAAAAATCTGTATTTTTTGCTAGAAAATTACTTAGAACCCCCAAACATTATATATATTTTTTTAGCAGAGACCCTAGAGAATAAAATGGCGGCTGTTGCAATATTTTACGTCACACTGTATATGTGCAGCGGTCTTTCAAATGCATTTTTTTTTTTAAAAAGTAAACTTTAATGAATTAAAAAAAAAAACGAAACAGTAAAGTTAGCCCAATTTTTGTATAATGTGAAAGATGAGGTTACGCCGCGAGAGTCATGATCTTTATCCTAGCAAAAAAAATAAAATTGCGATTCTCATTTTAGCAGCTCTAGGCTGCAGCAGGAGCAAAATTTGTTTCAGACATTTGTTAACACAGCCAAAATCTGCCAGGTACCAGAAATTACATGACTGTTGACTCAGAACTGGCATATCAGTCCGGGAAATAGATGCCAATATGTAGCTAATGCCTGAACAGAGATGGGAAGAGAAAAAAAATGCAACTGTCAGTGATCTGACTTCAGAGGCAACTCCCATTGAAATCAATGGGTACAGGTCGCCTAGAAGTTGGATTGAAGTAGTACAAGGACCTTTTTTGAAGTCGGAGCGACTGCAGTAGTGTACATTAAGACGGCTCCATTAACTTACATTGATTTCCTCAGCCAGCACGACTTGAGGCGACTAGGGGCGATTTGAAGTCGGATCCAAAGTGGCCCCTGTGTGATGGGCTCTTAGCCTATTTTGATTTGTTGCAAGTATAAACTAAAGCATTTCTAAAGTAATGCCCAGATACATTAGGCTACAGAGTTTAGGTGTGGGTGGAATGCCAGCCCCGATGATGGCAGCCTTTCAAACTCCGAGAGACGCTGACAGCCGCTGCTAAACGAGGCTGGATGGTGCACCTAGTGGTAAGATTGTGTATAGATGGTACTTCATCCCACTTTCTTCCAAACTACTCCTATACTTGCTTCTGGGGGCACCATGACCCACATATGGTGGACTTGACTGGTGGTGAACAGGCTTTGGATAAGGGTTTACAATTTAAAACCCCAATGTAGCTCTACTGAATAAACCAGTTACAGACATTTCCCACTCAATGTGCATTGCTTTCCCATACATTTGCAACTACCCACATCGACTGTTCCTAGAGCCTGGAAGATCCCCATCTTGAGCTTTGAAGCAGTCAAGAATAGACTCACAGATATATCCAATGGAACTGTCCGATTCCCACCCCATGTTTCTCCACATTTGGCAACCATGGCTACCTTATTCACAGGAACAAGGATTTACCATTCTCCCCTTAACTAAAAGGGACCCCCTAGGATTTCTACCCTTATGATTTTCTCTTTTTCCTTCTGCTTTCATACTTTGTTAACCATATGTCCTTCATCTGTGGTCCAATAAACTCCTATATAAGACTTTCTCTTGTCTATCAAGATTACCGGCTGCACAGGTTAGTCTTAAGCCTCGTACACACGGTCGGACTTCCATCGGACTTTTCCGTGGTTTTTTTGTCCGAACGGAGTTGGCCGGGCACACCCATAGCATACACACCACAGGACTTTTCTGCAAACTTTCCCAAAACTTTTTCCAACATCACGTGGTTTTTCTGCTCTTTACCGCAACCCTTTGGTCAACTTCTGCTATTGTTGGTTGATTTTAACATTATTTGTTTTGTCCATCGGACAAAAGTCCAATGGTTTTCTGTACACACGGTCTGACGTTGCTCCATCGGACTTTTGTTGGCCAAAAGTTTGTCCATTTGCAGACCGAACTTTTGTCCGATGAAAACAAAAAAAAAAGTTTGTCCGACGGAGCGTACACACGGTCGGGTTGTTGGTCCAACTTGCTCAAAATGAAGTTTGTTGGCCAAAAGTCCGACCGTGTGTACGGGGCTTAACACACCTTCCTATTGCCTGTTCCCTTAGGTTTTGATATGGCTTTCTCTACACAACGCTTTGTAAGTTACGTTGTTTGACACTAAGTTTCCCTATCTATATCCTTCAAACCATGCAATGTCCACACTGAACGAAAAGCCTTTTTGTACACCTGATCCGAACCTCTGTATTTGCCAATTAACCCTTTTTGTAAAAATAATAATAATAATAATAATAATAATTTGAAGGGTTATGTTTATGGGAATGGGAATGTAGCTACACTGGCTCACTCCTGAGATGGACTATGGGATTTGCAGTGTACATACTGACGTGCACTACTGATTCCAAACAGGTATCCAGGTATCAAAAGGGGGGGGGGCAGCCTCATTGCAAGGGAGGACTTTTTACTTTTCCAGAGTTCAGCGTTTTTTTTTTTTTAAACATTCCATTCCCTGCTACTTTATAAAATGATTATATATCCACTCTTATAGTTGGCGCATAAATAAAAAGCGACAGACTGGGATGATACAGTACCAGCTTACTAGCCTTTGGCTAAAATGAATATGCACTAGTTCAGAAGTGCCATGTCTCCTTAGCCCCTGTATTGGGGTAAAATTAGAAGGTCCAAAAGAACCAAGGCACTTCAGGACACCATGCAACAGATAAGTAGAGGTGTACTGAGTAAGCAGTGGCAAATTATGACTGATGAATGCTGCAGATGGTTTTAAAAAGCTCAAAAATAGGTCCAAGCCCCAATATTATAAAAACCACAGTGGGATTCTAATCTTCACCTTTAAATGCAACGCTCACCACCAGCAGCGACACTTGCAGCATCATAAAACCTCCACAATATTAGGCCATATCTGGGCTGTAATTCAGCACTTCCAAGTAAAAAGCTGTCCTAGGGCCATAAAGAAATTATTTGCACAGCTCCACCCACCATCCTGAAATGAAGAATAAACCTTTTTATACATTGTGATGACATGTAAACACGTCTGTTTTATAAAGGCTCTGCCAGGCTTTCCAGTTTTAACATAAGTGCTTGCCAGTTAATTGAAGCAATAATAAACCCAAAACTAAATAAGTACTGACAATAAAAGTGCAGTTAGGACAGCCATCCCGTAATACAAGACCCCCACTCTGGATAAAGGAGCAGAGGGGGGGGGGTTTGGACAGCGGCATTGTTAATCTGGGGGGGGGGGGCTTGTTAGGTACCCTAGCAGATTTAAAGACACTAACAAAATTAAAGCCAAATACCAGCTAATACTTTATAAGCAGTTACAGCAAACATTTTTTTTCCCTTTGGGATAAGGGTTTTACATAAATAAAAGCTGATCATTGTAAGCATCCTACTAGTGTTAAGTGGGTTGTCTCATCTCCGTAACCAATACATTCTGCCGGAAAACGTTTTTTTTTTGTTTGTTTTTTAAACTACTGACCTACTGGTTAGATTTGCCAGGTGAAGGCAAAGGAAAGAAAGCCTAAAGAGGAAAATGAATGCAGCCATCACATTACTAAGAATTGATAAGCTGCAATATAATAAAATGTCTGCTTTTGGGTTCAATATTAACCAAAATGACGGCGGGTGGAAGACTCTTCTTCTGATAGTCCTGGCTTTAAAAGCAGCTAGAGGGCGCACTGGGGACCCGATGCACGTGCCCGGCAGCCGCAATGGCAGCCGGGCACCCACGATTGCCCAGTAACCAAGCAGGACAGTGGATCTGTGTGTGTAAACACAGAGATCCACTTCCTGTCAGGGAGAGGAGACCGATGGTGTGTCCCTTGTACATAGGGACAACCATCGGTCACCTCCCCCAGTCAGTCCCCTCCCCCCACAGTTAGAACACATCTGGGAAACACATTTAACCCCTTCCTTGCCCCTAGTGTTAACCCCTTCCCTGCCAGTCACATTTATACAGTAATCAATGCATTTTTATAGCAGGGATCGCTGTATAAATGTGAATGGTCCCAAAAATGTGTCAAAAGTGTCCGATGTGTCCGCCGCAATATCGCAGTCACAATGAAGAAAAAAAAACGCAGATCGCCACCATTACTAGTGAGAATTTTATTTTTTTTAGACATCTATCCCCTATTTTGTATCTGCTATAACTTTTGCGCAAACCAATCAATATACGCTTATTGCGATTTTTTTTTACCAAAAATATGTAGAAGAATACGTATCGGCCTAAACTGAGGACAACGTCATTTTTTTTTTTTTTTTAAATGGATATTTATTATAGCAAAAAGTAGAAAAATAGGATTTTTGTACTCACCGTAAAATCCGTTTCTCTGGCATCCATGGACTGACACAGCGTGTCTTATACACCTTTACACGTGGGTTATGTCCCTGCTTGCAGGAGAAGACCTAGGCAGAATGTGAGATGTTATACATACATTCTAAACAGCCAGAGCTGAACAGCCCCGCCCAGGGGGGCGGTCCCTCCGGCATAACCCTCCCACTGCAGCCAGCAGACCTCAGTTCGTAACAAAGCAGTACAAACTCGAAAAGAAGGGTGGGTGCCGTGTCAGTCCATGGATGCCAGAGAAACGGATTTTACGGTGAGTACAAAAATCCTATTTTCTCTTGTCATCCATGGACTGACACAGCGTGTCTTATACACATTTACACGTGGGATGTCCCAAAGCAGTGTCAAGAGGGATGGGAGCAGTATAAATGGAAAACCAAAAACTTCACTCCAAACAAGGCAGAGCTCCTCAACGGAGGAGTTGCAACATCAAACAGCGGCCTGCAACACCTTGCGGCCGAAGGAAGCATCCGAAGATGCAGCCACATCAACCTTATAAAACTTAGAAAAAGGTATGAACAGACGACCAGGTCGCCGCCTTGCACACTTGTGCAACCGACGCTTGATGTCGGAAAGCCCAGGAAGCACCAATTGCCCTGGTGGAATGTGCCGTAACCTGAAAGGGAGGCGCCCGCTCCTTGAGAGCATAAGCTTGAATGACGGTTTGTCTGATCCACCTAGAAATGGTGGCAGACGAAACCGCTTGGCCCTGTTTTGGACAAGAGACAGCCCCAAATAGTGAGTCAGACTTCCGAATAGAGGCAGTAGCAGACAGGTACACCCGCAAGGCTCATACCACATCCAAAGTGTGAAGCGCAAACTCTCTGGGATGCGATGGGTGAGGACACAAGGACGGGAGGACAATGTCCTCATTTAAGTGGAAGGCCGAGACCACCTTTGGCAGAAAAGAAGGTCGCGGACGCAACACCGCCTTATCCTTATGGATGACCAAAAAGGGCGACTTGCAGGACAAGGCCGCCAACTCAGACACTCGTCTAATGGAAGTAATGGCCACCAAGAAGGCCACCTTCTGAGACAAAGTCAAGAGGGGAATATCTCTAATATTCTCAAAGGGAGGTTCCTGGAGAACCGAGAGCACCAAATTCAGATCCCACAGGGGGAGAGGAGGCTTGACAGGGGGGAGCACATGGCGAACCCCCTGCACAAAGGTGCTAACCAAGGGATGACCCCCCAGCGGTCGCTGAAAGAAGATGGCCAAGGCCGAAATCTGACCCTTAATGGTACTCAAAGCGAGCTTTTGGGTCACGCCACGCTGCAGAAAATGCAGGATTCTGGGAACGGAATACGTTCGTGGGCGCCAGTCCAGCTCTTCGCACATGGCGATGTAAGCTCTCCAAGTACGGTGATAGATCTTTCTGGAGGAAGACTTCCGTGCCCTTAACATGGTCGAAATGACCGAATCCGAGAGACCTCGGTCTCTCAGCACCTGGCATTCAATAACCATGCCGTTAAAGCCAGAGACTGTAAAGCAGGATGAAATATAGGACCTTGAGACAGAAGGTCCCCCCGTATTGGTAACCGCCAGGGAACGTCTGCAACGAGACGTACCAGATCGGCGTACCAGTGACGCCGAGGCCAATCCGGAGCAACGAGGATCACCGGAATTCCCTCGGTCGCTACCCTGCGGAGCAGGTGAGGCAGCAACTGCAGCGGAGGATAAACGTATATCAGGAGATACTGACCCCATGGGGCCACCAACGCATCCGAGGCATCCGCCCAGGGATCCCTGGATCTGGCCACAAACCTCGACACCTTGCGATTGAGTCGAGAGGCCATCAGGTCCACATCCGGCGTGCCCCACCGTCTGCAAAGGAGTTGAAAGACCTCCGGGTGCAAGGACCACTCTCCCTGGTCCAGCGTCTGGCGACTTAGATAGTCCGCCTGCCAATTGTCTACGCCCGGAATGTAGACGGCCGACAGAGCCGGCACGCTTCTTTCGGCCCACCTCAGGATGCGGGCGACCTCGGAAGCCACAGCTGAGCTCCGAGTACCCCCTTGATGTGGCGTTGTCCGATTGGATCCTGATGGAGTGACCCTGTAGTTTCTCCGACCATGAGGAGAGGCACAGTCTGATTGCCCGTATCTCCAGCACATTGACCGGTAAGAGGGCTACGTCCGGAGTCCAAAGCCCTTGGGCCGACAGGACTCCCCAGACTCCCCCCCAGCCCGTCAGGCTGGCGTCCGTCGTGTTCACCATCCATTGGATGGGGAGGAACGACTTCCCGGACCGAAGAGCCGGGGACCTCAACCACCACGTCAGGGACGCCCTGACCAGGTGACTCACCTGGATCTGAAGATCCAAGGACAACGGGGATTTGTCCCAAGAGGACAAGATATCTTTCTGTATAGCCCTGGCGTGCGCTTGGGCATAAGGAACGGCCTCGAAGGAGGCCACCATGAGTCCCAGGACTCTCATGCAAAAGCGGATTGACGATCATTTTCGGGACGTCAGCACCCGTACTGCAGACTGAAGTGTCAGTAGTTTGTCTGGAGGTAGGAAGACTCTTGCCTCCAAGGAGTCCAGAATCAGACCTAGATACTCCAGACGCTGAGTCGGGACTAGAACCGACTTCTGAACGTTCAGGAGCCACCCAAACTCCCTGAGGGTCTGACTGACGATAGTCACACTTTCTTCCAATTCTGAGCCACTGTCTGCTCTTAGAAGAAAATCGTCCAGCTAGCCCACGATAGCAATGCCTCGCTGTCTCAGCAAAGCTAGGACTGGAGCAAGCACCTTGGAAGAGCCACAAATTGATAGTGGACTTCGTCGACCGCAGAAACTTCTGGTGGCTGGCGCAGATCGGAACATGCAAGTAGGCGTCCTTGATGTCCAAGGATGCCAGAAAATCCCCTTGATGGAGTGTCGCGATCACTGTGCGAATGGATTCCATGCGGAATTTTTGCACCTTCACGAAGGCATTCAGGGCCTTGAGGTCCAGGATTGGCCGAACCCCGTCCTTTTTTGGAACAACAAACAGATTCGAGTAGAACCCCTGAAACCTCTCCTGGGACGGAACCGGCACAATTACTCCGGACCCGATCAAATCCTGTACAGCCCCCAAGAGGGCTGCCCGACGGGCAGGAAGGAGAGGGAGATTTGAGGGAAAGAATCTGTCTGGGGGCCATGAGCGGAACTCTATTCTGTATCCTGAGGTGACCACCTCGCACACCCACCGGTCGGAGATCCGGGAGGTCCACCGATCCGTGAACCTGCAAAGTCGTCCCCCCACCCCAGAGACGGGCGGGGGCAGGACTTCACGCGGAGGCGGGCCTGGGAGCCGGCTTGTTCGGCTTACGCACCCAGGGGCGCTTGTGCCCGCCAGCCGCACTGTTGTCAGTCTGGGATGGCTTACCCGTGGACTCTGACGGACGAAAAAAAAACCTTTTTTGCTGGAAAGGAAGGACCCGGTTTACGTCAGGCCTCCTTACCCTTGATAGTTTGAGGAAGGAGAGTGCTTTTACCTCCCGTGACATCCTTGATGATGTCATCCAGAGCAGCACCAAAAAGTCTACCACCCTTAAAAGGTAGATCCGTCAGGAGCTTCTTAGAGGCTAGGTCAGCAGACCAGCATTTCAACCAGATGAGACGACGCAATACCACCGCCGAGACAGAGGCCCTGGATATTAAAGGGGCCGCGTCCAACGTGGCGTCGCACACATATATCAGACCCTGCACCATCTGGTGGGCCAGAGCAATAGCGTCTGGAGGAAGGTTATACTCCTGCACAGTTTGGTGCAAAATTTTTGCCCATTCCGTGAGTGTCTGAGACACAAGGGTCGCCGCTACTACTGGCCGTAGGGCGGATCCCAACAAGGCGAACATGGCTCTACTCACCACTTCTGACCTCCTGTCAGTGGGGTCCTTAAACGCAGGAGTCCCCTCCATCAGGAGAGTGGTGGCCTTGTTTAAACGGGCGACTGGAGGGTCGACCACCGGGGGAGAAGCCCACTTTTTAAGCAGGGCGTCTTCAAAGGGGTATCTAATAGACAAACGCCGCGGGACCATGAAAGTCTTCTGCGGCTTTTCCCAGACCTGGTCAATGAGCTGGTCAAAGAAAGGTACATATGGAAAAACCTTGTTAGAAGGCTTGGTCTTAAAAGAACTAAAGGAGACTGTATCCGCCTGAGGTTCTGAGGTCGCAGCATTTAGCTTGAGAGTGTCCCTCACAGCATCAATGAGTTCACTAACAAGCGCCCTGTCATTTACTGACTCAGAACTGGAGTCTTCCTCACAAGGAACGTCCTGTTCAAAACCATCCAAATATTCAGAGCTAGGGTCCTGAGCAGCAATAGCTAGGCCCATATCTGAATCAGAGCACTCCCCTTGCGGAGATAAAGTGGGGAGAGGGCGCTTTTTTGCTCCCTTGTGCTCACACACAGCTTCCATCCTGGTCAGAAATGATTCCAGGACTGCCGACAACTGGTCCATAGGGACCGCAGGTGCTGGAGCACTGGCTGCTGCCTCTGGCATGTTAGGGGAAGCTGGTGACTCTGACTCCATAATGTCCCCCTCTGAGACCACCCACAGGCTGTGCTGACTGAAGTAGGGGAATGCCCAGGGGACCCACCAACCTGACCAGGACCGCTCGGTTCCGCTGCCCTGTCTCTCCGCGCCGCGCTGCTCAGCGTGAGTGAGCTGAGAGGAGAGAGACTGAGGAGATTTGCGCCGTTCCTGAGCGGCGCTAGAGGCCAAACTAGAGCTAGAAGAAGGTGCGGCTACAAGAAAATGGCCGCCGCAATGTGCTCTGGCAGCCACGGCAAGATGGCCGCCAATGTAAAAAACAGCACAGTCACCAAACATGGCGCCGAACGGCGCCCAGGCCCCTCACTCTCAAATAAACAGCCCCAGCGAAATGCAGAGCAGCATGAGCCCCCCCCCCCAGGACAGTATGGCCCCCAGGCACCCCACACAGTACAGCGCCAGCGAAGTGCACAGAGAGTGACATTAAAAAACACAGGGGGAGACAGGGAAATCCCCCACATAAGAAACACACAGCATGTACTCACCTGCAGCCAGGAGAGACTACTTACCCGTCCCCTGAGGGACCCACTGGTGTGTTTCTGACAGAACTATCACAGTGCGGTACTGAGTAGCTGTCGGCCCGGTCCACCGCGTAAGATACAGCCGGACTGTTCTATCT